>CM067075.1:7594607-9994607 GCA_033980235.1 Diadema setosum | reverse complement strand
CACAGAAGTTTCTGTTAGCATGTATAAAGGCATCAAGATTCTTTAAAAGGAACTGTAACATAGTTAGACTATGCATTGCATAGGTTGAACTTGAAATTTATTTAGGAATCCTCAAAACGCTTTGGAAAATGCTCACACGACAGGCTCCCGCAAGTGGCCAAGAGTATCAAGCTTTTAAAAACTCTTTTGGATATCCCCTTAATCTTCGTACCAAAATCTAGAACATGCTGCAATGCATATATTTGCAGATGGGCATTTCTATTTTAATAGGTCCATGCTAGTTGTATTTTTCGAATGTACCGTGGTAGGCATCAAATTAAGATTTAATCGAAGAACCAAAATATTTGCCAATTGGTTCCCTATGATCATGTACCTGCTTGCTGTGCCACGGCCACTAGGGTGATGTGTCTCACAACATTCATCATGAAGGGCAATGAGCTGGGACGAAGATCCTTGATGGTGGCAGACACTGGCAACAACAAAAAGATAATAATAATCATAACAATAGGAATAACAATCATCATCATAATTTATAGTCACAATAATAATAACAATAACAATAATGATGATGATGATAATAATAATAATAATACATGTAACAATAACAATAATAATAATAACAATAGAAATCATCACCATCATCAACATTATTACAACAGTAGTAGTGAGGATATAAAAAAAAAAGCACTAATAACATCAATAAAATTGATGATAATCCAACAATAACATTCATCATTAACATCATCATTATCAAAAACAACACCAAAGAGCATCAATCAGAAGAATACTTATATTCTATGTTGTACCTTTCCACCACATAATGGCACTCAAATTTGCCTCATCACAGTAATCACTACTCTGGCCACTGGAATAAAAATGGCACAAACTGATATGCTTCACTTTTTTTATGACCGCATTAGGTCCACACATTGCCGGAGGCATCCTCACCGATCATGGAGGTCAGGGCATTCTGGAAACACGTCCTGGACAGGAGGTCGTGGCACTTGTAGGCGTGGCTTGTCGTCTTCGGAATCTCGCCATCATGGAAACTGTAAATGGGATTGATGATGTGGAGACACAAATATGAAATTGAATGGCTTGCTTTTATTGTCTCTTAATTTTTTTTCTTTTTTGTGGGGGGGGGGGGGGTGTGCTGACATTTGTAGTAATCAAGATAATTTTTGCCAATTGCATCTGATGAAGGCATGCTGAAGTTAAAACAAATCTTACAGGGGTACCTTGCTGTGGCTGTAACCTCCACAGAAAGACTATGAATGACAAAACTGTGTCTACTATATCTTAAAGAAGGTTGAAATGAAGCTCTTTGAGCACTTCTGTGGATATAGCACGATACAAATAACCAGAATTATCATGAATGTGATGAAATATTACAAGGGAATAGTTGCCAGATTTCTGTACAATGCAGCACCACTCTATGCGTGACCTATACGAATCACACGTACATTCTCAAATTCTCTGCTGAGGACGTAAAGAGTATACCACTTACCTCGTGTGGAAGAGAAGTTGCTGAATGGTGCGCTGATCATCGCCGAGGCTCAGCATGCTGACGATGAAATGGCGGATGACCTCCCACGCCTGACGCCGGTAGAAGACGTCCGTCGTCGGGGATGTCAACTTGGTGAGAGCGGTCTCGATCACCTGAGATGAACACAAATAAAATACTTGGAATTTACTTTCACTTGATTTTCTTTCCTTCTCCAGAAGACTTCCATCTGAAAATATGACTTTCAAAAAGTTGAGACAGTGCAGAGATTCCACACTTCACCATTGTATTCCAGCATCATTTTCATAGGCTACTTCACTTGTGATGCAACTAATGATTTCAGCCAATCTTCAAAATTCTCTTGCTCATGCCATGCAAAATGAGCAAACATACATATATTTTTATTATATATTATTATATATTATATATTATTATATATTATTATTATATACATATTTTTCTCACCATGTTTTCAAATTTACAAGAAAAAATGTGAGAAAAAGTACACAGAATGAACTTGCAAGCACACAATGATTCAGAACAAATAAAAAAGTCTGTCAGGCTCAGAATGGGAAACCTTGAGATAGAGATGGGACAACAGCAGCTGGATGTGAAAACAGACTTGTTACCTTGGATACGGGAAGATGGACAGGCATCTTGTGGTCAGTAAAAAGGATGGTGATGCACGGTCCATCATTCTCATCCTCCTGGTAGGACAACTGCAAACACATATAGTTTGGAGAGAAGAAGAGAGTATTTAATGCACATTACTGCAGAACAGAAATAAGAACTTCAGACCATATTCAACTTGAACCCTCAAGCTTTCATCACATTCCCAAAAGCAGTCGTATTCAACATTTGCAACACTAGACCGTTGAAGATGAGTCGCCAGTACACTCGGGCTGGGGTCTATTGGAAATGTGTGTGGTAGCAAAATTAGTCCGTCCTCAATGGGTTACATGTCTGAACACGGAACAAGGAAGTTAACTGCAAAGACAATTCTTATTTCAAACTACAAGGAATTTGTTTTCACTTCAAATATTTTGGTAAAAACTTTTAATGGTAATATAATTGAAACACAGAAAGAAATAGACACGGTTTCTTGCATGCTAATACTCTTAAAGAAGATTTGGTCACCATCACTGTCTATAAGACATTTTACTTGTGTTTTACTCAGACAATAAAGTGGTGAAACAACAAATAATTTGTAAGAAGCAACATCTAAGACCATGTACATCAAACCTACCCGTTGTGGTTCTTTCAGCATTTTGCGATTGCCTCCCCCAAGTTTGCCAAGGACCCGGAACGCCACTCGGGCGATCTGGTCGCTTCGGTTACGCAGCGTGCGCCACAGGGCCTGCATGAGCTCCGCCCTGACTGGCTGGATATGCTCGTAGAGAAAATCTGGCTGCAGGTTGTCCACACAGAGCTCCAACGTCCTCAGACCCTGTGGAAATATCAGTGAGTAGTAAAAGTGATTGGGGGTGGTTATCAAGATATGAAACTCGGCGTAAGTCGATATTGACCGGACTGAGAAAAGCACACCGCCACACAAAGGAATGATACGCGTAAGGCTATATATGTACATCGGGACCTTTTTATTTCCACTGACCTCATCAGCAATTATTCAACATATGCAACATCAACTTACACCAAATTGACTGTATTCCATTCATACTTGAACTGTGATGAGTGACAAATCGACTGGACATATTTTTGCACTACACATTAAAACCTTTTGTGACACTCAATGATTGTAGAGTGAATGACTTCCAAGTGGAATTACGATTGCAATTACTAATTGCAATGTCATGTACCTACAAGCTAGCATCCTCATTTTTTTTTTTTTTTTTTTGAGGGGGGTGGTGGGGGATGTGTTTGACATATTTATGAATCCAAGTGTTAATGAAATCAATATCATAAAACAAACATCTCATGAGGCATCCCATTATATACTGATATCATGATCTTTGTCCTTTTAAAATCAAGTACTTATCAGGCAAACACTAGCATAACACATGAAAAAAAAAAAGAAGAGGATACTTGCAAATTGATGAACATGATACTCATTGTCATGTTCCACAAAGACAAATCAAATTAACAGAGATTGAAAGAGAACAAATGAGAGGAAATTGAAGAGAGAGAAACAGACGGAAAGAACAGTTAGAAAATAACTAGAAATTGAATGGAAAGAGAATTCTCTTCACAGCTTGTAAGGGTAAAGGCTTTGATCTTCCTGCCAGAAGTTGGGCCCAAATTTTCTGTTGGCTCACCTGACTGACTAAGGTCTGGGAGCCGTTGAGAGCCGATACCAGGGGATCCATCAGCATGGGCAGGTAGGGTAGGAGGGAGCTGAGTCGGACGGGCACGGTGAGGCACAGCTCCACAAACAGGTCCTTCATGTGCTGCTTGTGGAGACCACTCTGGAGTTGGTTCAACCCTGGCAGACAAGGGAAAGGGGGAAGGGAGTGAGGAAACCACAGCATTGATTTTTTGATTTCTTCACGCCTTGATTTTGGTAATGGTTTGTTTTTCAATCTACCAAACTCGCAAATTGCCCAATTACAAAAGCTACAAAATGCCGCTGCACGTATTGTTTCTTTGTCAAGTAAACGCAGTCATATCACACCTATCCTGAAGAGTCTTCATTGGTTGCCTGTACAGGAGCGTATTCGGTTTAAGATACTTCTTTCGGTTTATCATGTTATTGAGGGAACAGCTCCTGATTACAATGTTTGTTTGTTTCGTCAATACCAACCTTCACGAACTCTTCGATCCTCAACTTCAGGTCTCTTACATATTCCGTTTTCTAGGAAATCTTGGGGGGAACGTGCTTTCGCTCACGCTGGACCAACACTGTGGAATTCACTTCCTCGTGAGCTGAAAGACTCAAGCTCTATAACATCTTTCAGGAGTAATTTAAAATCCTATCTGTTTAGCAGTGCATTCTGAAGACCAGTGTCTTTTGAAGACAGACTTTCATGTCTTTTTTTTCTGCTTCTTCATCTTCGTCTATTACTGTGATGTACTTGTATTTTCAATCTGTTTGCTTTGATGTACCTATTGTAAAGCGCCTTGAGCATTTAATCAAAGTGGAGAACGGCGCTATAGAAATTGTATGTATTATTAATCATGTTGGCTGGGGCTACATCCCTCTGGTTGGTAGCATTGTATAGATTAATTCTTTATGTACCACATTTGCACAGGAGGTCACACCATGGCACTCATAGAATTAAAGAAAATTGCAACAAAACTATCCCACAAACTAAAAACACTCTGAGGACAGACTTGACCCCATGGAAGACCAGCTACAATGTAGTGCAGCTGAATATGAGTTACAAATCCAACATAACTTGTCAGATGGAAAATGAAAACTGACAACTTCCACATAGGTCATAGGGTCACTAACACCATAGAAATGTGCGTGCAGCCTTTAGAAAATAAATCCTGGATCCAGCTCATGATCCCCATCATAGTCTGGATCTGGATCATCACCATCTACATTGTAAGGTAACCACATGTTTTAACACAACAAATGTATCCTGACAATTTCATTAAATTTAGTTCATAACTTCTCAAGTAATACTGCTGACAGGCAAACAAACAAATGCGAGAAAAAGATAACCTTAGCAGAAGTATCAATGTAATCCCAAACTTTATCTCTTCCTTTTTTTTTAAAGGACTAAATTTGAAAGTACAAACCCTCTCCTTGTCTTGATGATTCACAAATAATGTCACACAATAGATACAAGATGGCAACTCTTGCTGTCCTACAATTTATCGCATTCAGTTCAGAATCTCAAGGTCTGTGGTCTCCCCAAACTTCCTTGAAAAATTATTCTAGTTTTATGAAAATGACTCCGTATACCCTACACATAAATTATCTAATGTGCATTTGTGAGGTTTCGATTCTTACGCAGGAACATGATCATCAAATAGCACATCATCTACAAGATTAGATGAGACCGTTACCTTGGAGCAAGTTTGGAAGCAGTGGCAGAAACTCCTGGTACAGCAGGTCATGGCTCCCGCCACCGATTGACCTGAACAGCGCCCTCAGGAGGAGGAAGTAGTTGTAGGGATCCTTGGCGGTAGTCGCCAGCTCCATGGAACGATTCACGATCTTGTGCAGGTGGGGCTACAGCGGTTAGTTAAAAGATAACACTTTTTTACATATGTGGGTCTAACCAAAATTGTGAAAAGGATATCACTTATTTTACATGTGTGGATCTCACCGAGGAATACTGAGGAGACAGATCATGCTACATGATTCAATTTTAAAGATATAGAAAGAACTTCTTTTTATGTTATCTTATCTTGACTACTCTTTTAAATCATATCTCAACTATCTGAATAAATGCATATCACTACAATGATAAAAGCACATACATTTCATTAGATTGGACATTCCCAACATACATGGCAGAAAGTAACTACACACTATCTTACAATGCTAAAATGTCACACATGGGTATGTCCCCACTGACCTATAAGTGGGATCAGTAGTAATCAAAACTATTCTTTGGTTCAGAATGACAGAGAATGTCCACCAAACACTTAACATGTCCAGGCACTTAGTTCAACTAGCAAAGCTTTTTCACCCACAGTCAAACTTGACGTAGTTGTAAATTTAGCAAGCTAATTTATGAAAAGAAATGTGCCTCGGTCCAAGAAGAAGGCCATGGTGACTCAATAGGAGTTAGGGGGATTAGGCTATTTCTAATCGTTGGCAATTTTAGTTTCCAAACATCTGTGCTAATTGTTGAAGAAAGCACTCCAGCATGCATGCCAATCAGCACACAAAACACAGTAAGGGTTAAACAAAATCACATCGTTTTTAAGTCGATAGCAAGTCGGTAGGATGCCTCATGGCTCTCTTACCTTCAGCATCTGCTCGTTCTCATTGGCGAAGAGGGAGACTGAGCCAAAGACTAGCTTGAAGAGCTTGAGGTACAGGTTGGATCGCTCTTGGTTTGCTGGATGGAGGAGGAAAGATTTTTATCGAAATGCAGCATGAGGCATTTTTGCCATGTTTCTGTGAGACAGCTCCAAACAATAGCAGAAATGTAACAACAATTATTCCAAAGTGATGGAATGGGAGAGAATGTGATAGTGAACCAATTATTGCACATTTTCATGCCATTTATAAATTTCACATATTCTAAAAGGAAATAGACAAAAATAATATGTACAAATATCAATTTTGTAGAGCAAGAACAATCACTAGCAAGAGATTTTCAGCAGAGAAGATAATTAAGCTATCCCCCGCCAGACCTTAGGTCTCTTTTCAGGAATGATGAGTGACAGGAAATTAAAAAAAAACAAAAACAAATACTGGCATTCTGATCTGTGGGGTACAAATACAATTCAGATATCTTTCCCAAATGCAACACTTGTCAGGAGGGTAGCTGAAGATGACATAATCATATTCTTTGTGTTCACGTAAACACGTTACACTCACTTCCCATCTCCTCCATGCGCTCCAGCAGGTACTCGACCAGGATGGTGGCAAAGGTTGCTGACGTGGAGAGGTTGGCCAGGAAAGAGTTAGCGATGAGCTGCAGGGCGTAGTTCTTGTAGATACGCTCCACCATGTACTCGATGGTGGTCTGGAAGATCTCACGGAACGCCAGCGGGTGCATCATATTGAACTAGGTAAAAGGATCGCATGAGTAAATGGCGGAGTTGTGAGAGTCTTCAGGACAGGTAAATGCAGTGAGTTTAATTTTTCTAGGAGGCATTAGTGGAGAAGTCAGATTATGACTGGCAAAGATTGAAATTTCCCTTCTGTAGCAACACACACACACACATCGACAAAACAAGACACACACTAACTCAGTACGTCATGAGAACAGACAGTCTGTTGTGGCAGTCTTCAACCAATTTTTTACTCCCTCGAAAATTAGTCATGAAAGTTAACCAGTTTACCAGGGCATCAGAGGGCATTAAAGGCTATCCTGCTGGTATTTGATTATACTGTTTGTATGATTATATCATCATCATCATCATCATCATCCTGATAATGATCATGAACATGATCATCACGATCACCATAATCATCATCATCATCATAACCATCATCATCATTATTCATCTATTTATTCATTTGGCCATAAAAACTGCTACATACATAGTCATATAGACAATGTATCAATATATGTACATATAAATAAGATGTACATTGGGATACATGAAATAGTGAAATGAAATGAAGGGAGGTAGTATCATTCTCTTACCACTCCAGCAAAGTGTTCCAGAACTTCCTTCTCCTCCTTTAACCGGACGCTCTGGGTGTTTGCCGGTCTAATGCTGGTCTGGCCTGATGGGGAGATCTGGATCTGGTAGATGTCCAGCGCCTTCAGGGCTGGTGGGCAAGGAAGAAGAGGAAGAGAGGAGGAGGATGAGGTTTCAATCACATCACGAGCTCTAACAAAGATACTTTTAGGAGCATATTGGGCAAAATGAGTTGCAAATCATTAATTGTGTTTTTACAGGAAACAAAAAATATGCAGGTGAGATTGATTATATGTCCCTAATAGATCAGCAAAAGAAAAGATAGGAATATCTGGATATTCCATATAATATTCCTCATTGCGTTTTCACTAAAAAACATTGCAAAGGATTTTTTCTGATTTTATGTAATGGCAATGGCTATCAAAACTTTGGGTGGTACAGTGTATGTGTGAGCAAAAATAAAAGTTTCTTTAAGAAAGAAAGAGTAATTTGTGTAGAATTCACTACATGAAAACTATGGGAAAGCAATCTGTTTGTAGTTGTGTGACAGAAATGAGATTATGAGCATCAGAGAGGACGAGAGCAGTAAACACGATCATATCACAAATACAACACATCAGCATTACAATAAACAATACTGCGAGTACTATAAACTTACCATGTTTGACGAGTTTGATGAATACAGCAGTCTCTTTGGGATGAAATTGTTTGCTTTGGGGATCTGCAAAAAATTAATGGTATACAAGAAATACAAGGCAACTTTTCACTGGAGTAAGTCCATGCTGGAATCATATTCATGTTGAGTTCAGCGTTATAGTACATACGAGCATGTGCCCCTATATGCTCCTCAGATCTTCATGTGTGGGGGGAAAAAAAATTCACTCAGCCATCACAACATACAGTGATCTGCTATCATTCACTGTGAAAGACTCTGTGAATATTTACATGTTTTAGAAAGACAACAAATACATTGGAACACTGAAATGCCTTAGATTTGCTTTACGCAAATAACTTGGCAGACGTCAGCACAATAGCTGGTGTAATCGTGGCACTTATGTGAAGTTCTGTAGCCACAGTGGTGCCTTCATTAACCAAGACAGTCCCAAACACTGAAACTAAGTTAATACCATATCACAAGTAGATTGTCCCACTATCTCTAAACCATTGCTATCTTGACCTCATCTCTGTCTTAAAACACTGGGGTAAAAACACCACACTTGATTGAACATCTGGATCCGGTTCCGGAAGATGGCATCCCACTAGGGACCGGAGGATGGACTCACCTGCCACCACCTTGCAGGCACTCACTCCCCAGGTGATGGTCTTCACACCGCAGACCACCGTCTTGACCAGGCTGCGGCAGTCCACCACCGAGTAGTTGTTGAAGTGGGTGAGGCCGGTCGGGAGGTACCGCTTGGGTTTCGACTCGTCCTTCTCCCGGGTGGGGAACAGGGAGGAGAGGGGCGCGGTGGTGATGGAGGACACGCCCGGCGTCGGGGGAGGCACAGTGGTAGTAGGGGTGGAGGGTGGGACGGTCGTGCTGGGGGTAGATGGAAACACCGGCGTCTGGGGCGTGGTCGGGGTGGGCGGGGGCTGCGACGCGGCGGCAGTGGTTGCCGCACTGGAGACGGTGGATGAGGAGCGTTGAGCAGGTGGGAGCATCTTCTCCTGGGCTGCCTCCTGTTGCTGTCGGCTGTCAAAGGATTAAAACAGAGAGAGGATCAAGATAGATGATCTCACAAGATTAACATCTTCCATTTCAAGACAGCATAGTGGTGGCACTTCAATGAGGTGGTACAATTTCTGTCATGAGGATAGTACATAGATGTAATATTGATCACCATTCCACTTTCTTGAAAACAATATCAAAATTGACTCACAACCTGTAGTCTCATACTATCATCACCTCAACCTACCTTTTCTTCTTCTTCTTCATTTTTGTGAGGGTATTGCCTTAGGGGAGTGAATTTACACTTCATTATGCTAATTGCTTAAAAAAAGAAAAAGCAATTCATGCCACTGTAAAAGGTCAATCCGCAGCAAAAATGGTCATCATATTAAATTCCAAACAAATTCCCACCTTCATTCATTCAATGACTGAAAAATCGCATACAGTATGCATCAGCACTATTCTTCTGCGTACACGCAAACAATAAATATACACAAAGAAGTGTATTCTTCTTGTTATACTCTATAAAATTCCAAGCCCCAATTACATGTGTAAAACCAAGATTATTATTATTACTAGAATTGTTAGATTATTACAACAAAATGTAAAGTGCAGTGGTACAAAAAAGACTTTGGTCTTTATTGGTTGATGATCAATATTGAAGCATTCTAATAACATCCTCTCCCCCTCCTGTACACTATATCCAGATATTAGCTCATTGAGTAATATGTACTAGGGAAAGATGTGTCATTTGTGACCATGCAGGCATGCATCATGAAAGGGAACACTAGTCGCCATGGCAACTATACCCTCTTCTCTCTTACCATTTCTCGAAGATGACCGGGAGCTGATTCTCGGCAATAGTGTGGAACTTGAGAACAAACACTTCCAGCATCCTCATTAGGATCTCACGGGCCTGCAATACAAACAATTTCTGCTGTTTGTGAAGATTTTAAGGGGGGAACAAGGGGACAAAAAAAAGGGGGGAGAAAAAAAGAGGCAGGAAAGGGTGGGGGGAAAGAGACAAAGAGATAGGAGGGATGAGTGAGTATTAAGCGCAAAGACCATTGAATGAAATGAGCTGATGCAGTATTTGTTTGGTTTTGGCTTTTTAAATGGGTATTTAGACTCTTTTGAGAGCTAGAATTATCTCCTGGCGCGGTGACCATCACAACCAGCAAAGATGCTTACAATAGATTATTTAGGATTTTTTTTTTCCACTTTATGTAATGACACTTTTTTCCAGCAGCATCAAACCTTAAGAGGTAAATTAATCATGCCCATATCATCTGCATTTCACAGCATTTTGTTTTTACCTCAATGCAATGCCAACACACATTGTGTTTTTGAAATTTGTGCCTACATGGGAAAAAAAACCTTTGGCATTTTTTTATTTTATTAAACAATTGTGTAATTTGCCCCACTGATCAAAATATGGCAGGAAAACATTTTATGATGGGTCTTGCCAATTTCCTGATAGGTACAGAACCATTAAAAGCATAATCAAAATAAAATAATAAAATAACTGGTTGCTATCAGCTGATATTAAAGGCAATAATATCAAAAGCGTAGCATATGCAGGCTGCCAGATTATTTCAGAGTTGATCTTCAGTCATTAATTGATTAAACAAAACATTCACTGAATGAGAGTAAAACATACCAAGCATTAATAGCTCAAATAACATGATAATAATTCTTATATCAATGGATGCCAGAAATCAACCAAAATCAAACTGAAATAAAGGATTTGTTGTTGCTAAGTTAGTGCACATGCATAACATAAACTTTTTGCCTCGTCCTCCTAATCCAGCTGCATCATTAATTATATCATAAACCCGAGATGAAGTTCACACAGGTTTACACATTAGAGTGTTGATATGAGTATTCGAGCCCAAACATTTGCTAAACTGAAAGCATGAACCCCTAAACAAACAGATTAACAAGGCATTTTCTTGATGAGTTTGAATGAAGCACGAATTTATAAGCACATTCCAGATTGGGTATTGGCAATTATTTTGCATGAGATGACAAAATAACCACAATATTGGAAAAAAAAAATCAACAACAGCTGGCAATGATGAGAAAATAAAATCATACACACAAACCACAGCATAAAATGAACAATTTGAATAAAGATGTTATATGAAAGTCATGCTACAAGCATTGATTCCAGTATAAACAGCAGTTTCAAGGTGGAGAATGAGGATAACTGTATCTTCACAAAGATGTAAAGAATGATTTCTCAAAGTAAATGCACAACTTCAGTAACACACAAACGTAATTATGAACACTACACATTAGCGGGTCTTACCTTTCACCTGCACATGGCAAGGCATATACACATTGATGATGTTTTGTCTGGTTTTTTTTTTGTAATCTATTGAATCACTCGGTAAAGCAGATACAACAGATCGGATTAACTATAACTATTTGTCAGCCTTAAATCTACATCACTGGCATTTCACAGTCTGCACACATATGCATGTGATGTGATATGGATAAGCCAAGACAAATTTCTGCACAGTTTGATATTGGGAAAAATGATTTTTAACTTTATGATATGTTGCACAAAGCACCGGATGATATGAAATATCACTTCTTCTTTTTTTCCCCCTTTTTTTTTGTGTAACAGGCATTGTTTTGTGAACACAAACAAGCAAAGTACACTGCAAGTTGCAAATGACAGAAAGGGAAGAAAGAATTCGTCAAATCTCATTTGCTTTTGCCCATTTCCACTTTTTGGTATAATACAAAGATGAAAAAATTGTGAAAAAAAACAAGGAGAAACTGTCAATTTGAGGAACAGAGAAAGACTGAAAAAGGAGGGGAACATGCCTAACTACAACCTTCTCATTTAAAAAAAAAAAAATAGTTTGATTCACTGTGAGAGATTCTATCAGTACAGAATAAACTTCTGGATGCCTCAAACACAGGCATCAAGGAGTATTCAACTTAAAGGGGGAAGTTAGAAGAGACTTCAGCCATAAAAGAAAGGACAGCACAGATAAACACAACAAAAGCAAATAGAGGAAGTGATACAAGACAATGCTGACAGAACAGACGCTGATAGAACAGAGCAATGGCAAGAAGAAACAAGATATAGACAGGAAGGAGAGGAGCAACCAGTTGGAAGAATGTGGAAAGTCAGTTAGAAGGAATGAGAAGAACATCAAAGTGTGCCAGAGAGGGGGGATAAAAATACATGTAGAAAGAGGAAGAAACATTGACATCACGAGGATTGAAAGAAGAGAGTGGTAAAGAGGCAGATAGCAAAGAAAAAATGATTAGAAATGAGAGAGAAAAGAATACAATGAACATGGGAAACAGGAAAGGGATTGGGAACTAGAAAACAAATATATACAAACTTGTACATACATTGTAGATAGATAACTCTATTGTGATAGATAAATAAATTGGCAGTGACAGAGAGAAAGAGTGAGAGAAAGAGATGGAAAGAAATATAGAAAGATGAATAGAGAGATAGATGCATAGATCAACAAATAGACTGATGAATTGATAGATTCTTGTACATAGGCTGGAAGAGAGAGATACAGAAAGATATAGAGGGGCAGTGAGAGAAAGATATAAAAAGGTGGAGAGAAAAAGACATAAAAAGGTGGAGAGAAAAAGACATAAAAAGGTGGAGAGAGAAAGATATGAAAAGGTGGAGAGAGAGAGATATAAAAAGATAGAGAGAAAGATATAAACAGGTGGAGAGAGAAAGATATAAAATGGTGGAGAAAGATATAACAAGAGACCCGCGGGTCTAGCGCTCACCTGAGTATCACAAGTTCACCTTTCACGCAATCACTAATCTAAATTATTCACAGCTCTACTAAAATTTGACCAGGCATTCTCAAGTAGAAGATGAAAATGTAAAATAAGGGCCCATACTTTTTAAGATTCCTTAATTTGGGGGGATTGGGGCCCCCTGGGGCCCTCTGGGTGGGGCATGGTGCCCATTTTGAAAAATTGAGATCCTGACCCCCTAGGGATGCTACCTGCCAAGTTTGACGAAAATCCATCATGAGGTTTTCAGGAAGAAGATGAAAATGTACAATTTAGGCCCCATTAGGACCCCTCCACATCCCCCTCCCCTGGGTCCCAAAGGGGGCACCCCTGATTCTGCCATGAACAAACTTGAAACTACAGTCATCAATGTACTAACTCATAGTATTAACTTAGCTCTATCACTTCTGGTTCTGGAGAAGAAGATTTTTTACAGATTCCTTAATTTTGGAGGCCCCCCTGGGGGCCTCCTGGGTAGGGCATGGTGCCCATTTTAACAAATTGAGTTCCTAACCCCCTAGGGATCCTACCTGCCAAGTTTGATGAAAATCGGTCTTGGGGTTTTCAAGAAGAAGATGAAAATGTAAAAAGTTTACGCACGACGCACGACGCACGACAGACGCCGGACAGAGGGCGATCGCAATAGCTCACTTGAGCCTTTGGCTCAGGTGAGCTAAAAAGGTGGAGAGAGAAAGATATAAAAAGGTGGAGAGAGAAAGATTTAAAAAGGTGGAGAAAGAAAGATTTAAAAAGGTGGAGAGAGAACAAGATATAAAAAGGTGGAGAGAGAAAGATATAAAAAGGTGGAGAGAGAAAGATTTAAAAAGGTGGAGAGAGAAAGATTTAAAAAGTTGGAGAGAGAACAAGATATTAAAAGGTGGAGAGAGAAAGACATAAAAGGAAGCGGAGAAAGAGAGAGAAAGAGCAGGAGAGACTTACGTTTGCACCGTCCTGCTCGCTCTTCTGCCTGATACATTCCACGAGGTTGAGGAGCAGCTTACAGGACATGGTCTGGATGTTGCAGGGCAGGGACTCGTCATGGACGTTCTTGGAGAACAGGTGCACTGCCATGGAGAGGTGTTGGAGGGGTAGCTGTTGCCTCACATGGTGAACCAGGTCTGCCAGCGTGCTGTATGCAAGGGGCCTGGTAGAGGGGCGTGATGGGGGTATGGAGAAAGGGCGTGGCAGTGGAGGAGAGGGGGCGTGGAATGGGAATAAGGGTGGTGTGAGGTGTGAGGGGAAGAGCAATGGAGGTACAAGTAGAAAGGGTATGGGGTGCAAATTGAGGTGGTGTGGGATGGGAGGAGAAGGAGCATGGGGTGCGAGAGAGGTGTAGGGGTGGAGGGGGAGGGCATGGGGCAGGAATAGAGGTGGTGTGGTGTGGGCGAAGGGGGCATGGAGAAAGAGAAGAGGTGCGGTAGAGGGGTCATGGGGGCGGAAGAGATGGGGTATGGGGTGGGAATGGAGGTAGTGTGGGGTGGAAGGAGAAGGGGCATGAGGTGGAAGATAAAAAGAGAACACTTTCAATCAATCATCCCCAGCAGCAAGTATTATGTGCAGTTGATTTTCGTTCTCATATGCTGCAACCATGTATGTTAGCAAGCCTTCAACAGTAATTACTATTGAGACAAGTTGCCTCTCTCAAAACTGATACACAATGGATGCAAAATAATGCAAGAAATTGTATCAAGAGTAAAAATGAAACCATGAAAATTCTCACAATTTGTCTGTTGAATAATCAGCATGTTTACAAATTTGCATCATAAGAATTGCACAACATTAGATTCATGGGCTATAGTTTAAATGAATCATTCACGTTCAGTGGAAACTGGAAATGCACATGACTCTCACAGAAAATGCTTGCCTGAGAATGAAATGCTCTTATAATCCTGAATATTTCAGACTCTAAAATAGGGGACAGTGCTATCTTAAATGACACAGTTGAGCTTGTAAGCCACTGATCTACACTTGCTAATGCAAAGTGCCTTGCTAAGACACATTTCTGGTTTTCTTGCTGTTCTGCTTTGAGAGAAATAAGGACACTGCTGTCTTGGTTTACCTGAGGGACTCTTTGCTGGTCCAGCCACTTCCCACCAGGACATTCTCCTCGAACAGCTTGTCGATGCTGGGAACAAATTCTGTGGAGAGAAACAGAAATTTTGTTGGCAAAGAATCCTTACATTGTCTATAATACTCTGTAAAAACATTTCTTAAATAAAACTCCCGTGTCATCTCTTTCAATATGTGAATGCTGGTTAAATAATTCATGTAATACAGAACTGTTTTGATTTCTAATGATATACTTGGAATCAGGCTTTATTCATTATCAACACAATCAGTAATATCAGAATGATGGTTTCTTGGTATTACTTTATCTATGTAACATTTCATCCATCACAAGTACTCTTACATATCCTTGTCCCATTGATAAAATGATAAACTCCCACTATGTACCTTTGTGCTAGAACTTTAAAAAGTCCAGTACAACTAAAGTGTACAGATTAACATATTCATATTCTGTACAGCCAGGGAAAAACACTGTATTATTTCAGTGGGAGTTTTTTAAAGACAATCATATACTTCTTCCTACTATAAAAAGAAGTATGATCCCATGACATTTGTCAAGCGTGATGTGAGAAGTCTGCTCACTATTTCTCAGGTCCGTGCCGAGAATGTGCCTGGCTGCAATCAGAAGCTCCTTGCGTAGGTGAGCGACCTCGCTCGGACAGTTTGCAAACAATCCCAGCATGCCCTTTACCATCTGAGGTGAATACGAGTTCACAAGGTCCTGGGGAAGGAAGGGGGGGGGGGGCATGAAGCATATGCAAGAAGGATCAATAGGAAAATAAGAAACATGAATTGAACACTGGCAACTTCTCGGACATTAAGTATTCCCAACTGCATACTGCAAATATCAGCCCTTCTACATTGGCTATGTTTAATAACACAGTGGTGAAGGGTCTTCATCTGTAACAATGCACTTCTAAACCACAAAATCAAAGAGAATAATATGCAACTGTTTATGAGTTGATTTGGGCCTATTGTTCAAAGTAAGGATTCCCATTGTTGGAACATTACATTTCCCTTGTACATACATACATAGCAATCTGTTTTTTCCTGGGTGATCATGACTGTACAAGCCACACACCAATCATAATATTGCATACTATACTTGGGGGATAGCAATTTTGCCTGATCAAGAGCAATATACTAGGTATTTTGTAATATCTTATTAACATCAGCTTGTGTCAGATACATGCCCCATAAAAAGTATCTGTTTGATAAGAAAACTATGCAGGGTAGCAAAGTTATCATACATTTAAGCATAAACCATACCAACTGGATTGTCTCAGATTTTATAAAATAGTTGTTCACGTCTCTTGATCCTATCATATTCACCAAACTGCTGAGAATTACTCTGAACCAATTTGCAATTAAAGGTAACTAAACTGTGAAGAGTACGTCATATGTAAGGGTACACAGAGACACTAACTTCACGACCTGCTTTGCCTCGCACATATCTCACAAGCTTCATACCTGATATATCTTGATGATGTATGCCAGGAATGAGAGCGTCTTGATTTGAGCAGCGATGAAGTCCACGTACATCTCCTTGTTGAAGTTTGGGGAAGCTCTATGCACATACAGAAAAACATAGCAGGTTTACTCAGGTGTGGATGCATATGCTTGCACATACAAGTATTGATTTCCACTTAAAAAAATGTATATAGAGGGTAACCTTGTCGGGCAGAGAATTGATAACAATGCGGACTCTTCACATGTCAGTTGTGCTACAGACAGACAGATGGACACATATGATGCCAGCAACTTCTGCAGTCACAAGCATTTGAGATGACATTTAAAAATGTGCATGTTACAGTAAGCAATGGGGGCGGGGGAGGGGGGTTGCTTTCACTGCTGGCATATGGCATTTATTCTCTCCTTCATTATCAAAAACCATGCAGTATAAAACATTATCTAATATTACAATTTTTCTTTTCTCTTCTGAAGTTCCCACGTTATGGCCCTTTTTCGCTCATCTTTATACTGGATTTTGTTTGTTTTATACATATATTTCATTTGATTAAAGTTAAATGTTGTGGCAGAAAAGGCAAGTTTATGGTAACCACTGACTCCTTGTAGATTGGAGGAGGGAGAATAGGTTCATTTCGAATTTCAAAAATCGCTTTTGTCATGCTACTGTGTAGTCCCATACCTTGCTTGCTGTGTGGGCTGCAGACCGATGGTGTTCATGACCAGAGGAATGAAGTCAGCCACCACATTGTGGACGTTCTGCTTGTACAGCTGATACATCAACACCACGATGATGGGGTACTCGGCTAAAACCTTCAGCGAGTTCACTCCTTTGGGCAAGATTGTTTGCTGTGATTTGGAAGAACAGAAATCAAACAAATCACTGATCAAGTTAAAACAAGCATGAAATAGGCGTACCTTTCACACAGAGTATCAGAGCATGGTCGTTACTGGATGTCTTTTGGCTTGTGCAGTCTGTAACATGCTTTTACACAGAAGAGATCTCGATAAACCACAGACTACATTTAAAGGCATTATTTACCATTTGCAGATGACACAAAAATCCAGCTTTAGTGCTTCAAAATAGTTCTGAAATGTGAGTTAGGGATAGAAACAACCAGTGTAAAAGGGTTAATCAGTAATAGAACAATAGCTATAACAAAATTGTCTCTAGACTAAACTGTCTACAGTTATGGTTTAGTGAGAAAAAACAGTGATATCTCCTTATATCTTAGGCTTTACTGCAAAATTTTTATATGGTAGGATGTTTTGTGATAGAATTGACCTACACTTATGCATAAAATGTGATAACTCAAACATTTTTGAAATCACTGCTCCAAATGGTAAACAATACCTTTAAACTACCTTCATGAATTATGGCTAATGTGTGTATTAATCAAAGTCATGTGATATCCAAAACATCATGACGCTGCCCTACCTGTACTTTCTGGCCGTCCCCTTGCTGTATGGTGATAATGGTCTGACAGGAAAAGCCGGTACGGTCCACAAACAGCTGGATGTTCATGGGGTCCGGGGCCGGAGTGCCCGGAATCACATCGAGGAAGTAGGTTTTCTGCACACAAAAGAGTATAACAAGGAGTTAATGCTGAAGAAGGACACACAGCAATATTGTTGCACCTTAGCTTTACTAAGAGGGATCATACAGTTTTGGTTGAGACCTATTATAATTTCAGGTTTCTAACATCTTTTTCTTTTCTTTTTTTTTTTTTTTGCCTGATGATGAGAAACCTCAAATGAAATGTGAAAGAGCATGTAATTCCAAGAGGAATTCAACATTATTTGATGAAAATTTGTTTTGAATTGGCTGAAATATCCAAAACAGGGCAATCCACAAGGTGGGACCCACCTTTTATTATGATCTCTTATTGTTTTACTTTGTTTTTGGATGTCTCAGCCATTCCAAAACCAATTTTCATCAAATAAACTTTGAATTTATCTTAGAATGGTATGCTCTGTACTATTTCATAGTGTTTTCTTGGGATCTCCCAAAAAGTTAAAAGCCCCAATCCTCATCTCCACCAATATTTTACCATCCCTTTACTGGAATCTATCAGCAATGAGAATCATTTGGTCTTGGTTAAGATTATTTTCTGATATACGTAAAACATGGAGGCTGGTCTACATGAGAATGATAAATCTGTTAAAGTGGACATTGTCACATGATTAATGTTTGGTGCTCAATCAGGTATGATGAATGTTACAGTTTTTTCAACTTGCTGCTGATTCTTGACATATTACCTCAATATCACAAGTTTACATGAACACATTAGTGAAAAAAGATATGTAGAAAGGCAAAACGCCTTTTTCCTTTTAAATGCCCATTACTCCTTCTTGACAGAAAAGTTCCATATCTAAAAGGCTACACCACAGACCACATATATTAATGCTTTACAAGAACTTCTGTTTGAGAACTCACCATGTTCACTTGGATGTCCTTGTAAACTGTTTTCACAAACTGGAGAAAATGCTGCACCTGTACATGAAATATGAGAGTTAGGAATTCAAAACTGTACACCGACTATGACAAAAACAATGTCTGCATATTGCAATAGATGTTCCATAGCTGCAGGATCTATTGGACAGACATGTCACATTGCTGTCCTTGAGATCCTTGAGATCCAAGAATCACTGTCTTTTTTTTTTCCAGTTTACAAGTACATATCTTGATTGATTTCATCACAGTTTTATATAAAGTTTTATAAGTTTTTATAAGTTTATATAAGTTTTTATAAAGATTTATAGGAAACTAGACAATCTTGTGTCCACTGGCTTCTGGTCTCAGCATTCATTCAAATCTTCATTTTACGCACTCGATGTGTGTAAAATCATGTAATGAGCAGGAAAGTAAAGCCATGGAATATTTCATTCTGTGCCGCAATAAAGATTCTTTTCTGGTCAACAAAAGTATATAAGCGTGTATCACAGTACTGGCTATTTTTTTATTCTATTTTGTTTGCTTGTTTGTTTGTTTTGTTTGTTTGTTGTTTGTTTGTTGCTTGTTTGTTTCTGGTCAACAAGAGTACATAAATGTGTATCACAGTACTGACTATTTTTTATTCTATTCTGTTTGCTTGTTTGTTGTTGTTTTGTTTGTTTGTTTGTTTTTGGTAATGTGATGAATTGTACAACGTATGTTGCATGTTGACACAGATAAATTCATTGCAATACCAATATGAGAAAGGAATTTCTTGACTAACTGTTCCCTGAAAAAAAAAAGAAACACAGAAAGCAACCCCTACTAGATTTAGATAATGCTTTTGTTTTCTCACATACAGCCATCACATCATTTCACCTCCTTCATTGATTTGAATGCATACCTTTCCTATAAGGAATGGGAGGGCATTTCATGAGCATTTTGTCAGACATTTTTTTTTCTGACAAAATAGCTCTCAGCCAATCAGATGCAGGGATTTCAGTAATTAATAACAGTATGTCAGAAAAAATACCTGACAAAAACGCTTCATGAAATGCCACCGAGACGTGTTCTAATCAGGTACATATGTGTTGTCACTTCCTGAAATGTCAAGTCTGAAAGGCAATGGACACATCTCTGATTTGTATTGATTTGACTAACGTGATCGCTGTGGAAGCAATGAGACTGACAGCTTTGAGTCCCCTCGGAAGGACTGAGCTGTAAAGACAAAGTGCCTTGCTTTATGCTGCGTTTACACCATGTTTCCGGCGGTCACGGCAGCTCTGTTTGCCTGAAATGTCTAATGTGCCGTGGGTAGATGAGACATTTTTCAGGTTTTCCTCTCTTCGTATTCTAGTCTTGTTCCTTCCAGTCCTCGCCCTGGTGAACATAGCTATCAGACGGTGTTCTAACAGCATCGGTCAGGCTAGACTATCAATATTTTCTGTTGCGTCCCACTACGCACTGCCTCCAAGTTTTGTTACGGCCTATTACACACCATCATGTTTTGTTGTGTTCACCCCCAATTTATTATGGCATACGTGTACAAGGTTTCTCATTAGCACCGGGACTGCCGTGGCAAATATTTTGATAGTTCAAAAATCTGACAAGGCATAAATGGTATCACGGCCTGTCACGTTTGACTATCCCCTCTCACCATGTCTTACGTCCATGCCATGTTGTCCATGGTGGCCTGAAACTTGACTGCCATGACCGCTGGGAACTTGGTGTAAACACAGCAATAGGGGCCCAACCACTGCAGCCACGAGGCACAAACCGGGAATCTCGGTTGATAGTCTGAGGTCTCGGCCATTAAAGCCACAACAGCTTTTTGCATCGAGGACTATAGAGAGCCCAATCTGATTCTGCAATTCCTAACCCCTGTACAACTACCCTCCAAACAATTATCCCCCAAGGACAGTCAAACCCTTAGGACAAATGGCCCATCCACTGGACAATCACCTTCGGGATAGTTGTCCTGGGGGTAATGTAAAACCAGAAATACTCATGGCATGAAACTTTTGCAAATTGGAGCTCCTTTTTTCTTTCTTCCTTTCTTTTTTGCAGCATGGAACTTTTGTGAATTGCTAATGGCATTCAAGGCATTGTGTGTACAAAGACTTTTGCAAATCTCGGCTCCTCACAAAATTCACAAAAGTTTCATGCACGCAAAAGTGTCTGGGTCTGCCTTGGAGGATTAACTGTTCTACAGGGGTAGTTGTCCGTAGGTGGTAGTTGTACTGGGCCCCATTTCATAAAAGATGTTAGGATAGCAACTCTTGCTGGAATGTCAACTTCTGTTTGCAAAAACCAATCAATAAGCTGGATTTTTGTCGTTACCATGACAATTGCCATTCGAGCAGGAGGTGCTATCTTTATCATATCAACTTTTTATGAAATGGGGCCCTGGGGTACGTAATCGTGTGGGGGTGCATAGGTGTCCGGATGCGCCCTTCCCTATACCACTCCACGCATTTCCCCGTCTCACCTCCGGCTGCATGGCGGGCCGGTAGTACTTGTGCAGCTCGATGATGATCTTCAGGCAAACCAGCACGTTTTCCTCATTCTCCGTCTCCAGCAGCGAGAACATCAGCTCCAGGATCTGGCGCACGAACTGCCGCAGGAGCTCGTTGGTCGGCATCCGATGGAGCAGCTCCAGCAAGAGCTTACGCAGGTGCTGGAAGGGATAGACAGATAGATAGATGGATGGATGGATGGATGGATGGATAGATAGATAGATGGATGGATGGATAGATAGATAGAAAGATAGATAGGTAGATAGATAGAAAGATAGATAGGTAGATAGATAGATAGATAGATGGATAGATAGATAGATAAATGTAGATAGATAGATAGATGGATGGATGGATGGATAGATAGATAGATGAAAAAATAGATAGATAGATAGATAGATAGGTAGATAGAGAGATAGAAAGATAGATGGATGGATAGATAGACAGATAGATAGATGGATGGATGGATGGATAGATAGGTAGATAGATGGATGGATGGATGGATAGATAGATAGATGGATAGATAGATAGGTAGATAGATAGATAGAGAGATAGACAGATAGATAGATGGATGGATAGATAAATACATGTAGATAGATAGATAGATAGACAGATAGATAGATGGATGGAAAGATAGATAAATACATGTAGATAGATAGATAGATAGATAGACAGACAGACAGATAGATATATAGATAAATAGATGGCATTTTATTGAAATATGCCTTGCAGTCATAAGACTGAACTGCACAAAGAATTACATCATACAAATAAGGACAACAGTAGTTCTAAAACAAGTATTGATATCAAAGAAAAAATGTAAAGTAAAATACACACACATACCTAAAGCAAGATCTTACCACAGAGGATACTGACGGGGCAAACTGTAAACTGCTCCCTCATATTACACGTTACAAGGGCAAGGACAAATGTGATATTCAAGGGTTCGGTATTCACTATCTCACTTTCATCACTTCTCACACACAAAATTCATAAACTAGCCCTGGCATTTGACTTGCTTTGCAAAAGGATCCTTCGTTGCTGAATAGTGTTCATGTGCTCTTCATTTGTCATTTCTGCATATTTTGGTTTGAATCATCTTGGAACCACTGTTAGAGACCAGCATTAACATGAGACCACAGCAGAGCAATTCCATAAAACCGATCATAATATCATTTCATGTCTGTCAAGATTTCTTCATTTCTCCAAATTACAATTTCATGAGCATTAGAACAGATAAATATCTTAGTGTTTAGAGAGCAAATCAAATAGAGTACTGAAGCGATGACATCAATTTCTTGTTATAGCTCGAGTTGGAACGAGGTGTGAGCTTAATGACATTTGGTCCACGTGAGTTTGTTTAGAACCAGTTTCCATGGTGACGAATGGCTATAACATCACACTTTGGCACTCTATTACGTTTTTCCACATAAAGATGAGCCTCGGGAACCGCACAACACTCAAACTAACCTGGAGCGGTGACTCGGCAATGAACTGAGGCTTCTCATCCTTCAGGACCCTCAGGAAATGAGGAATGGCTGTCTCCAAGAAGGTGTGGTACTGTGATGAGGAGATGATCACCTGGTTGTCGAGAGAAGGAACAATTGTTTGTATGTTTTCACATTGCAATTCATGACATTCAGATTAAAATTTACATTGTCTTCCTGGACTGGAGCAATGCTACAGTATGTGGTCATTAAATTCATATGACATATATCAAGGGTATTGCCATAACATGCAAACTGTTGTTCAATGTTTGCCTCAATTTTGTCTGGAGGTGCAAACTGTACACAAACACTGGATCCTACAGTCCTGCAGAAATGAATGAACATCCAGTACATGCACAATACAGGTTGCATTTTCATTACTATTGGGTTTGTGCGGTGACAGTCCACAGTTAATTGGGTCAGTATATTGCACGCAACATGTAGTAAATTTGTTATACACATTACTGTCTGCAGCGACTACTTTACGACTGTAATTACTACATTCTTCAGTGACTTTTGATGAATCAATAAAATGTTTTGGCCTTCTGCATGATTCCAGAGTATTACGCAAATGCAAAGAATGTTTTCTTACAAGCAGATGAAACAGTTATGTACGTGGGGAAAAAAAAAATCTGAAATACAAAAGATGTAATGTGGCTTTCAGAAAGAATAAGTAGCAACTGTTTTTCTTGCAAAAGTATCTTCTTCTTTGATTCCTTTTCATAAATACAGACTCTCGTCACAAGAACTGTAACTAAACATAACCGCCATCAGAAAAGTGGATACTATTCAAAATACACTCACCTCAAAATTTTCACTAATTTCTTGTGCTGCTTTAAGCCTGGTTTCATCCGCTGTGTATAATCAGATGATAAAATATAATAATATTATGCACAACAGTGAAATGCATAAGCAAACACACAATGCATATAGAGTTACGATACTACATGTTGTGAATGGAAGAATTGTTGACTGCTAATACATGTACTTGGTCTACTTATTTTGAGACCTACGGTAGGTATTGACATTCCTGGTATTGTGAATGTTATCCAAATGTTTAGATACCAATGATTACGTCTGAAAAACATTTAAATTACTTTGTTTACATTATTACACTCCTTGTTTACACAAAACAAAAGAAAAGAAATTACAAACTGTATGCCAGGTGATGACAAAAAAAAAAGTCCTAACAAAAACAAAAACCTGTTATATCATGGAATTGCATCACCTCTAGTGAGTATGCCCTACTTTCATTCACCAACCAAATCATTTGCATTCAGATCTTTTCAGCTTATTTTGACAAACATGGCCGGCACATTGGAAAGCACTCTGTAAATGTCTCCAAGCAACACACAAGCACACCATCCTTACAAAACATGCGCACTGTCGCGGCACAAAGCAGAATGAGTGAGCTTGCACGTCGCCGGAGCGTCAAACAAAGCACTTTGCCTCCAGCTTCTCCAATACTTGTCGTCATCATCATCATGCAAATGCATCGTTTCCATGAGCAGGTGAAAATGTAACATTTTTACAGAAGCATTCAGAGGTCCCCAATGTCCCCCCCCCCCCCTCCCCCTCCCCACTCCAGACTTGTCCTCACAGCATGCTAACATTCAAAAATCTGTAGCACCCTACCCTGCGGTAATAATGCCTTATTCCCATCAAGAGGTTTCAATGTGTGCAAACAAAGTAATTCATTATGTCGCTGCAGCGATACCCCTTGCTCAAAAATCAAGGGGAAAAGGAGCAAAGAAACTGAACTCGTTACTGTTTGTTTGTTAGGAGAAATTAATCTACTAATTGCTACAAGATTTTTTTTACGGTAAGGGGAATAAAAAAAAAACACAGGGCGACTCACTTGATCTCGAGTCTGCAAGGACTGTAACATTGTTACGATATTTGTTCATCACAGATGTAGGGTCGTTTCCACCTGAGCCTGTTGGCACTGGCATCATTGAGAACTCTTCAGTGGCAAAATTCTCTCTTCAGCACTTGGTGGATGACTGCATTTCAGCATTCCCTTCTCAGTTCCTATAAGAGAGAGAGAGAAAAAAAAGCACACATAAAAAAGCACGGCAGCTTTGTTCAAAAGTGCAATCTTACATCAATCATATAATTGTATAGTACGTTTTTATGTAACTGAGCGAACTGTTCTGCCTTCCTGTTACGAAATACTGTAAAAGTGGAAATTTTCGCGGTGTTGAATCTTCACGCCACCAAAAACTAGCACGAAAATAAAAGCATGTGAATATTTTTGCTTGCCATATGTTCCAGTAGTTGATGTCTTGATTCTGTGGAATTAAAAACATGCGGAATTCTTTTTTACCCGGCCGAGTGCGAATAATCAGTCATGCAAAAATAATTATCCACTTTTACAGTATTGTCCTTCAGCCTCAAGAAAGTCATAATTTGATTTGTACATGAATTGTACAGTGTAAGTAATCATATTCATTCAACATGTTGCAACTTTTATGGTTGGATTATTGTACTACAGGCACCAGAGGGGCCTGCAGCTCCCCACCCCCTTTTTGGCTCTTAAAATAATAATATTAATTTTTTTTAAAATCACACACACACACACACACACATACACACACACACTGAAAGAAAAAACATGAATTGGAAGGGCTCAACTCCAAGATCCTTCCCATGAGGAGGGAAGGGGGCATTGACCTAGACCCATCCAATTATGAGCACTATCCCCCATCCTCCCCCAAATAATAATTTAAAAAACAATGAAAAAAAAAATGTCCTCCTCCCTGTTAATATGTAGCAATACATGCACAAATTTATATCACTGTTCACAGACAAAAATATTTTAGACAGTCTTTGGGGATAATGCCTTTATACACTGGGCAAACTTCCATATTGCACAAAGTACAGTTGTACATGTCATTTGTTTCTAAAGATGGTTTACATGTACAATAATGTACAAAATAGATCACTCTACAGGGTATCTTCATTGTGGATCTTTTGAAGACTGTATCACCTGAAATAAACGGAGTAACAACTTGCACTTGATGTTCATTAATTTCGCACATGCACAGTGTGAGATGCCACAAGAAAGCTACTGGTAAATATATCATTATGAAAGCCCTTAATTAGCATCAGATTTTGTATTGCATGACTCTGTAATATCAAGTTACTAGTCCACCACATCTGCACTGCTAAACCCAGAACCTCGTCACTGAATATACATTAAACAAATGGTTTAAGTGAAAATAACCTTGTGGTGCTGTGGAGGAACACTGCACTGACATCACTGAGAAAGCTGTCAGCTCAAAATCATTCCTGGGCCCTGCACCTATAATGTAGACTCTCTCCGGTCCTTTGATTGTGGACATAAATTCCTGCCTCCTGTCATTCACCCACCACATCTCCGACTAGCATCACCCATCAAAGCACAACTGCTCGGTGGAGTAAAGCAGGCTGCCGATGATTTGACCATAACCCCATCCAAGATTCGACTGCCAGCTACGTAACACCTATGTCAAAACCTACGCTTTTGCGAGGTTGAATTTTGGCAACGGGGGGGGGGGGGGGGGGGGGGGGGGTCGAACCTTGGTGCATGGTTTAACTCTTGTAAAATAATACTGCTCAGACTGGAAAAAAAAAACCCTCTGTTTGATAGTCTCTCTCTCTCTCTGTAGATCTAACTAAACTTCTTCTTCACTTCAATATATGCCAAACATTATACATTTGTACACTTGCATGTACACAGTGTACAGCTGTACATGTACTAGATCTATATCTATCCTGCAATTAATCATCACTGTACAATGTAAGCCTGTGACACTCACAGTAACACTAGAAACTATTCAGCTAGATCACCTAAACCTATTTTTATTTAACATGAAGTTACTTAGTACTACAGTATCACTGTAGGATCCTATACAGGTTCGTACCAATAAAAAGGTCATTTGTACTACCGCTCCAACAGGCATTTTACATGTACATGTACATATAGATGTAGTTTGTAAATTCACTGAGATAAGCATGATAAACATGTGTGATGGAGATGTGATGATTATTCATGTGATCCTTATAAATAGTGCATGCCAACACATCCACCTGACAGCAAGCCTGGTATTTGGCAATTTAAAAAAAAAGAAAGAGAAAAAGGTTGCTAATGCATTGAATAGAAAACAATGAAATGGTCATGGATGCCTGCTGAAATGTCAGTCGTCAATCAATTCTGGTCACCTGATCTACAAGTAAATTTGACGCAAGTTCATTCTTCGGACATGAATTCCATGAACTGTTTTGTCTGGCAAACTAATATGCACTACCCCACATTAAACACCAGTTATAAGTGCCTAACCAACTGAGAAAAAAAGTTTCCAATTCATTCTCATCATGTACTTTTTCTCACTTTTTTTTTCCTTTTCAGCATTGTCGCAAACATTTATCTGTTTTTACTGTAAGTTTTCTCAAAGACTATCTTACTTCCTCTAATCCTGACCAAAGACCTCAGGTTTCGTGCATTCTGATTGCACAAATGACAGCCAGCTTTGGTGGCGGCCCCAGCACAGAGAAGTCAGCGCCAGCTTCATGGCAGCACTACATATAAACCTTGTGTACCTTGTATGCTTGTATTGTACTTGTACAATCGTACACAGTAAAAACGAGCATGTGGCGCTTTTTCAGAGAATATGTGCACTTTTGATAGCTCTTCGATAGTCGTGATATGCTCGTGTTTAGGGTTCAACGTTACATGTCGTGTGTTGATGATGTGCTGGGTCATGGTGCGTGGCGCTTCTCGCCTCGCTAGCATGCATGCAGCCTAAGTCCCGATCGATATGCATGTACCCGTACCAAGACTCCATTGCAGAGGTGCGATACTACTAGTATGGTAGGTGTTCAACACACCGACCGGGTCCATATCAACCGACCGCGCACTATTATACAAATGATGCACAGGATAGAGTGCGTTAGTGGAGATGTAGCCAACTCGAGGGTATTTACAATTGTGAAACATGCACGAGGCGAAGCGACCGGGTCCATATCAACCGACCGCGCACTATTATACAAATGATGCACAGGATAGAGTGCGTTAGTGGAGATGTAGCCAACTCGAGGGTATTTACAATTGTGAAACATGCACGAGGCGAAGCCGAGTGCATGTTGCACTACATTGTAAATACCCGAGAGTGAGCTGCATCTCCACTAACGCCACGAAATAATAATCTAGATAATCTAAATAATCCGCTTCCAAGTGGCTACATTCTTGAACCCATTTTATAAAATGGCATTGCGCATACAGAAAGAAAATTGTCACCGCTGCTTGTACGATCGTGCACACACGTTACACATACTGTAGTACACATGACATAATTATTTTGTTGCCCGCTACGACCGTACGAGTTGAAACAGAAACAAGAAATGAATGTGAAAAAACAAACCGACTCATCTAATTTATTTCAATTACGATGAAAAGTTTCCCAATGAAGATCAATTCAAATTCATCAAACAGTCCTTCAAAAGTGATATTGAAGGATTCAAAATATATATTCAAATATTATTTGGGAAAAAATGACGGCTGGAAAAAAACAGCAGCATGTCGAAAAAATGCATTTAAGTGCCCTTTATATGTGTTGCCAGGGTGGTTGGTTGAAATGAACAGGGCAACTGAGTGCGGAAAAAATGACACCCCACGCGTTCGAAGCCGCCATCTAGAGCGCGTACCTCAGATCGCATTTTCAGTGCGCGCTTGTGAATCCGGAGTATTTTCTCCACACATGAGTAAAATTTCAGGCAAATTGTGAGATTTTTCATGTTTCTATTGATAGAAAAACATTAGGTGGCCGGTATTATGAACACCCAACCATACTAGTATCCTAATCAAATGGAAGTCCCCCAATCAATTGTAACTTTGCTATTGACTTTAAAGGGTGTGTACAGTTCTGGTCGAGGTGAAGATTTAGCTTTTAACATTTTGTGAGATATTCAGAAATCACTCTATGAGATGTCAAAGAGCATGCAGTTCTAAGGGGTATCAAAAGTTTATTCGATGAAAATCGGTTTTGAAATGGCTGAGATATCCAAAAACAAGGTGAAACAAAGAGATACTAATAAAGTTGGGGCATGTCGCCTTTTATTATCAGCATTTTTTTGGATATCTCAGCCATTTGAAAACCAATTTTCATCAAATAAACGTTGAATCCTTCTTAAAATTACATGCTCTTTCATATTTCATAGAAGGCTTTTCATTATCTCACTTAGGAATGTTCAAAACATGAATCCCTACCTCAACCAGTACTGTACAGTCCCTTTAAATAAATCCATAATAAAACTACTATGAGAATGGAGTGACATAAAAAGCACTTTGAATGAAAATAAGTCTAGTAGAAGCATGAGATGATAGAAATCTGTGATAAATGATTAAATTAATGACAGGAGGTTGCTTTCATCACTTTGCGAGGGGGTGATGGTGCACTACGGTTTGCACTCCCACCGTTCACGAGTGATGACGTCATGTCTCGCTCAGCGCACTGCACGCACCATGCCGTTGATCCCTACCATAGCAGACGACGGCAAGCTAGTATCGGTTGATGATCGGCTTGCTATCGCTTTCAACTATGAAAGGTTTTCCCTCATTGGTCGGCTTGCTCTCCCACAATGCCTTCCGAAAATGACATCATCGCTTTCTTCCATTCATAAGCTTTACGTTGATACCACACCTCCGTGGCTTTAGTTGGAAAACGACAGAGATTTTCCATATAATTTCGCCCTATATTATGGAATTTTCCGGCAATCTGTGCCAGGAATATGTCATCAAAGGAGTAGTTTTGGTCATTCGTGCAATTTTTTTCACCCTCGTGGTATTTTTTGATGGATTCTCGAGCGATTTATCTGTGTTTTGATACTACTTTTACCGTGTGTGAGTATGTGCAATGTATGTGCGAGGATGTTTGAAGTCCATATAGATCAATGTTGATATTGATAATGTTAGATTTCCACAGCAAGCGACCTATCCAATACCAGCGGTGCACTGCAAGGCTGTTTGGGTACATACAAACGGGTTACGAGAGCGGGATAGCGTGCAGTGACTACACGCGCTGTGCATGCTAGCGATGCAGCAAGTGAGACACAGTGCTCACAATACACATGGCCAATGCAGTCGTGGTTCAGCCAATCAGCAACGAGGTAAGACCTGGCAAGTGCATCGCGGAGCGGAGAGAGCTCCAGAGAGAAAAGGCCAAGATATTTTTAGCTCTCTCATTGCTGCGATCGCACAGCCGATAGTCGAGATATCGATATTCTGTACGCAATCTGGAGTTGAGCGGTGGAGCGGCAGGCATTCTCGGTGCAGTTCGGGGCAGCATGAATTATGCATGTCGGGGATCTGCGCTTGCGGTGTGTTGACCAAGGCGCTGCATAAACTGTGTACATGGCCTATGGCAGCCAAACCGTAGTGTGGTGCGTGATGAGATGTAACTTAGTTTACTCGTTCGTTGCTTGTTCGGTTGATGTGACTAAGTGCTAAGTACTACTAGGTAGTACTACACACACACCACACAGACAGACAGTGAAACACGGTGACAGAGCAGGTTCTTCAATCTTCATTCTCCATGCAGCGAAAGATGATGGCAATATCCAGCTTCTCCATGCATCAGATGCACTGTATGTATGGATCTGCACAGTAAAACACGCATGTGGCTGTATATCCAGCAACTTGGGCCATGCCCATGGGGCCATAGCTACAGCCACGCAGGTGTGGCTGAATCGAATGCCAATGCCTGGTTAAAAAGACTCATGCGTGTGGTTGTAAATTTATAAAATTTATTATTATTTACTTTCTATACTAACGTTATAGGCTCCTAACTGTTACACTCGACTGTCAAAAAAAGACAGGTCATTTACATTTTTACCCAATAATCTGAATTCACAAAGTGGCTAATTATTAGCATGATTAGTAAAATGTTAGAGCCTAGTAATTATTGATTAGAGTAAGACAACCCCATTCAATCTTGGCAGTCCTCAGACTCGGTGCGACCAACCCGAGCTCAAAGTGTTCGGGCTGCCACTCACTACCATACCACGACTACGCGGGTACACCGACTGGTCCTGGTGCAGTGCCACTATTCACTATTTTATCAGTTTAGAACTGTACAAAAACTAAAATGGAGCGCTCCGGGGTTACCCTGTTCTCCATCATACTGGAAGAAATCAAACAATGAAGAAGGGAAGGAGAGGTGTATGACTATCTACTTAGTGACGAGACTAGACTAGAGTCTGACCCTGGCCCTAGTTAGTAGTAGGCCTATACGACTAATCGACGAGGACCCCAAGCCAAGCGCAGCCGCAGCCAACAAGGCAATGATTTGCGGTGGTGTTCGCTGTTAGTGTTACAAGGACAGGGCATGCGAGCTTTTTAGGTGGTCAGTTCTAGCATAAAATAACTGATAATCGTACATTTGACTGTGTAAGTCTACACTCATTCACGCATTTAAAGTATATTCTACTATGCAGGAGCGTGGTAATAGCGATATTCTACTTACAATATCCTTCTTTGAGGCTTCAATTCCCACTCCCAAGCAAGCCAGATACTCGCATCAATTCGCTCTCCCATTTGAACACACACACAAACCCATAGGCTACCCATCCGCGCCTTGGTTCACTGCACGCTGCGCTGCTGTACTGTTGAATGCGTATCTCATTCGTGGTCAGAATCGACGGTCAATTCAGGCTCTGTCACAATAAGTTTTTTTTTACCATTTAGAATTACAATGTTATAATAATTATATTTTTTGTTTTACGGTAATTCTTAAAATAATTTCAAAAAACTGTTTTTTTTTAACAATTAACAGTAGTTTATAAAATTTAATTGATTTAGAAATCTATGTAATGTAACGCGAATTGCTAATGATTGAAAATCTTATAATTACCAGATCTTCCAGGAGAAGAGATATTTGATGATCGGATGATTATAATACTATTAATGCTAAAAATAATGAACGTTTACCAATCATAATAACAAGAACAATGACAATAGCCATAACAAATGATAATACCGATAATCAAACGCGTTGATCATGTAAATAGATACCGAGTAGCTAGCCATTTGTATGTTGTAATACAGACCTATATTGTCAGTGTTACCGGTTTTTGCAAAAATATTGGAGAGAATATAGTAATATGATAGGCTTTATAATTTTCTTAATCAGAATGTCATTCAGAATGTCATTCTTTGTTCAAATCATTGTAATTTCCGTTCTTATTATTCCACTGAGTTTGTTATGATTGATTTATATGATAGGGTATTAAATAATATAAATAAAAATGAACATGGTTTTATCGAAGGCCTTCGATACCCTTTCCCACTCAGGTTTTTTGTTTTGTTTTGTTTTTTCCGTAAAAACTATATTGGGGTTCGTGGTATAAGACACCAGTGGTTCCATAGTTATTCAACTGGTGGAAAACAATACACTTTGTACAATACTTATTGTTCTAATAGCAATTCATTATCAACAGTGTTCCACAGGGGTCCATACTAGGACCCCTTTTGGGGTTTTTTTTTTTTTTTTTTGGTTAATTTATAGGCCTATAAATGATATTGTAAAATGTGCACCGTTCTTTTTTTCTTCCAGTTTTTATTATTTGCCGAAGAGACTACTTTCGTATCATCCCATTCTGATTATTCAGTTTTGATTGATTAGTCCATAAATGAAAATTTGAATTTAGTTCATACTTGGCTTCTTTGTAATAAATTATCATTATGCCGTAAGTTTTTAAAACAAAATATTTTGTATTTCATTATTGGCAAATTTAAGTGAAAGTTATGATAATATATCATTGTATATAAATGACACTGAAAATGAACATTGCTCAGTAGTAACGTACCTGGGAGTGATATTAGATCCACATTTTGCCTGATGGGATAATCAATTCGAAAGTATACTTCAACACATAAAACATTTTGTCCCCCTTGGTATCTTGTTTATGATGTACAATGCATTGCAACACCGTGCGTAGGTCACTGCATACCCATCCAAACTCTCCTAACTGCATCGTCTTAAAAAAGGGCCCTGCGTATCTGTTCAAATGCCGAATTTTATGCTTCATCTATGCCTTTATTTTATAGTTTGAACACTTTAAATATTTATGATATTAATAAATTAAATATTTGTATGATTATGCATCGTTATTTTTCCAATACATCACCGGATTACCTGACATGTTTTCTTTGAATATGGATGTACATAATTATGATACCAGAAGTAGATAACTCATAAATCTGGAGTAACTGCCCATTCCCTGTATAAATCAATTTTTCCTTATCATAAAGCACTATGTTTGTTCTACTGTATTCGTTTGCTGAAATATTTTTTAACATTTTAAACCTGTACAGCAATATTGTTATAAATGCTTGTTATTTTACAATTTATTTTTAAAATCTGAAGAATGAAATAAAACGAATGAATGAATGAATGAATGAATGAATGAACGAATAAATAGATAGATAAATAAATAAATAAATAAATAAATAAATAAATAGATAAACACAATTAGCGTGTTCAATTCCACCAAAAATATGAAAATTTAGGTTCAGGTATAGTGGGTTTAGAACATACAAACATCATTCATGGCTAGTTTATTAATTCGTTTATTTTTTGAAGGTTTGGTAGTTTGTTTCGGATCTGTTTCATCGCTAGTGCGTGTGTATGTGTGTGTGTGTGTGTGTGTGTGTGTGTGTGTGTGTGTGTGTGTGTTTGGGGGTTGGTAGGCCTATTTCAATTGAGGAATGCACAGGATTCTAAGACAGAATTTAAAAGACAAATTAAATGCAAGAATTGAATAGAGCTCGATGAGAACTGCATATAGGCCTATTATATGCACTGTATCTGGTGCGTTTCACTCTTTATTGGATGAACAATAATAATAAAAAAAAAAAAAAATTACCTGAACTGAGTGAGTAGGCTCAGTGGCGGATCCGGGGGAAGGGGAGGGGGCGCAATGGACGCCCCTTTAATTTCTTTATTTGATTTTAGTGGCACCAGAAAAAGCCTTTTTTTTTTGTCAGCAGATGAAACCCGGAAGTGGCACCAAAAATACCCCCCCCCCCCCTTTACGGAATTCTTGGATCTGCCCCTGAGGCCAGTATCATTTCAGCATGTATACACAATTTCGATATGTGGTCTGATACATTTTCTCTTCATGAACTTTCCTTTTATTTGACGTCCATAATCATTGTTGATTTTAGCAAGTTTTGTTTATACTGTGTATCCTGTTACTGATGTTATTTTGCATTGAAATGTTAAAAAATATCATTGACAATGTTATTTTGTACACAAATGATGAAAAATGCAGAAATAAAACCAAACTTCAACGACAACAAAGGTGGTTTTGAAATGGCTAGGATATAAAAAGGAGCTCGAAATAAAAGGTGGGACCCACCTTTTATTAAAACCGCTTTGTTTTACTTTGTTATGGCATATGTCAAGCATTTCAAAACTGATTGTCATTAAATAAACTTTAAATATAATTTTAGAAGTTTATGCTCTTTAATATTTCGTAAGTGGTTTTTAATTATCTCGCTAAAAAGTTTAAATCTGATTTCCCATCACAACCGAAACTATACCATCCATTTTAAGGAGACAGTATTGTACCACATTTTGTTCATGTCTGAGCTTGCGAGGTGACCGTCCACTAGACTAGAACAAAGTATAATAAACATGAGGAAAAGGAAGAAGAGGAGGAGGAGGAGGAGGAGAGACAGAGAGCGCGGAGAGAGCGGTGAGAACGGTGAGGGTGCCCACGTTAAACCTGGCTGTTTGAATTCAATAACTAATCAAGTATATTATTTCAAACTATGCCATCTCATTGACATTCTTCTAATCTAATTAGCTCTGGAGGATTTTTTCATTGTCTGCATTGGAAAATACCACAAATCATATTTCAACGTATGAACTTCTGCATTCGTTACTCTCTTTGAATGCTATAGAAGTGCAGAAGTTGCAGAGTTTCGCCTCGCCTTTATGTTTATCCACCGCTTAAGCCGCCTATATATATATTTGTGTGTTTGTTTAAGCTTTTGTGTAAGTGCAGGAGACTACAGTAGGGAGTACTGTACTTTTTTTTCTTCTTGTGCTTTTCTTGGACTAAAGTTATCCTTTGTCCAAGCTTCAGAGTATCTGAAATCTGTGACAGAGAGCTGCTGGCTGTTTACGTATTAACGAACGCCATTAGCCTTCGTGCAAACTTTGCGGGGGAAAAAAATCAACATTTTTTTTTTTTGTAACTTCTGTGACTTTACACCACCTTGAAAAACAAACAAACAACATCTGTATTGATTATTTATACAAATGCATTCATTTTTCTGCATCACTTCCGTCACATTTGAATTCCATGGCAACGCCAAATCTTTGTCCGACGTTTCCCTGAGGGATTGTGAGGGGAATATTGCAACAGTTCATAATAACTGCAATTTGCATTTCATTTCCGTCTTGCCATTGTCTATTTTGTGTGGTTCTCCCAACACATCCTCTTACCAATTATTCACAAGAGCTATTATGATTGTGTATGAGCTCTTACATATACAACTGAAAGTTGTTTCCACGAGTTTCTTGAAAAAAAATCCTTGCCCCTAGCCTCTCTCAGTGGTGCTTTTTGTCGTTAAGTGTCACTTTCGCAGCGCAGTGCATTATTTTCCCTCGAATGGGAAGGAGGGAGTTCGGGTAAGCGGAGAGGAGATCGTCTTTCCCGTAACCATGGTCGTTGACGTCGCCGGTGAAAATGGCTGCCTGACACACCTGCGCAGTGACATCCACACGATAATGGGGCATAAATTTTCAACGAAGGGAGAGGCGATGGGTTGAGATCTAGAGAACAGAACAATTTACAGCCAGATTTCACAGCTCTTCCTGTTGTAAACGTGCAATACACTATTGTTCGCAGGTCGCAGGCGACAATAAACTTATTGGTGCAATGTGGTACATTCTACATGCTTGTACGTCCACTGGGAATGACAGGCACCTCAGAGAATTTCGCAATGCCTGGATACTGACAGCGAGAATTTAATGTGCTGCCGCTAAGGGGAAAAAAGGAAGGAGCAACATTCGGCCGATGCCTCCACGACTACATCTTATAGCAAACAATCAAATCAAAGCAATTGCAGAGTCGCAGGAAGAGGCGCAAAATCAATACAGAATTCAACAACCTCCTTAGATGCCACGCACCAACAGACTACATCACCTCCCCTCTCTCAACCCACAATACTGATCTAAGAACGGAGAGAAAAAAAAAGAGCAGAAACAACTGCTTCTTAAGAGGAAGTATATCCACCTCCAACTGAATTGAACAGATGATTTTTTTTTTCAATCAGTCAACGTCAAATACTGAAAAGAGTTCGTCACCACATTCAATTTCAGTTTGAACAGTGTGATGCAGTGTTAAAGACAACTATGGGAAATGAAAGCGAATTCGTCAGTTCTACATCGGCTTCTGCCGAAAATCCAGAATATCTCTCGGTGCAGTGGACAATCAGCGTAATATCGATCTGCGTGTATTCCATCAGCACAATTCTGGCCATTTTGGGAAATGTCACAAACCTTATCATCGTGCCCAAACTGAAAAACCAGTTCAGTGAAAACACCAAACTATCTTTCATCGTTCTCGCGGTGACCGACCTCCTCGTGGGCCTCATTTGCGCCAGCTCTGGCGTCACGTTCAGTGTACTCGACTTGCCCGAGGGCCTCAGGTTGGTCATCACGTGGGCTTGTACAGCCTTTGTATGGACCTCGATGTGGGTTCTTACAATCGCATCGGTCGACCGGTACATCGCCGTCACTCGACCGCTGCGCTACCACGCTCTTTTTCCGCGCCGACGCTTCGCTATCATGATATTCTCCATCGTCGTCATCTCATTCGTGAATTCTGGAGCGTGTCTGCTCCACACTCGCCTCTCCGGAGAATGCTACCCGTTCTCGGGCATCTGTGCGTCCACCGTCGCCCCGAGCTTTGCGGTCTATTACTTTCTACCGGTGAGCGCGGAGTGCATCACGACGTATGTCAATGTTCGTCTACTCTTGATAGCGCGGCGCCACAGACGACAGATCGCATCCCGCGGGCAAGTAGCGGTCAGCGCGGCGGCGGCGGCTGAGGGCGGGGTCCCTCCCTCCGGTCTGAAGGGCCTGAAGACAATCTTCGTTGTCACTGTGGCTTTTTATATTGCATGGCTACCCAGCTCCTTCACGTCCATATTCCATCTGGTGCTTGAAGTTCGGATTTCACCAATACTCACTATAATCATCCGCTACTTGATCATTTGCAACAGCTGGTGGAATGCCATCATCTACTGGATCATCAGCCCGTCCTACCGTCGGGTCGCCATTCGTCTGCTCCGACAGATGATCGGGCGTCAAGAAGTACTTGATTTCACAAGCACCGAAAACAACGTTTTCTCAGTGGAATCTCACTAAGTGTGAATTGTAGTACATGTATAAAAGAAACAGTACGAATAGTGAAGAAATCGTGAAGAATCGTAATAGCAACCTAAAGTTATATGTAATTTGCACATCACAAGGGCATACAAAAATGTGTTTGACAACAATGTCACGAATGTAGTGTGAACACGTGTTATTGCATACATTCGTTTAAATGACCAGGGAAAGGGATATATCATTTCTTTTTTTTTTTCACAACCATTTTGAACGAGTGTCTTTGAAAGGAAAGCAAGTCAAATTAAGAGGAAGGGAGAGTCGTAAGAAGAACATCGATTATCATACATTCAAACTAACAAAACTTTTTGGATATTGAACGATTTTCAGTATTGTGTTCATTTGAGGTAAAGTAATCTTAAATCGAATATGAATGCATCGACAAAACGATCCCCTTAATTGAACATTAACTGATAAATATATTGTTATTGGCTCTACTGCGTAATTTGATAGCACCTGTTAAAGTGATGCATTTGTACTATTTTCCTTGTCAGAGACAAGTCAAGCTCATCTTTAATGGGGTTTTGTCTTTGTTTTTTCCAGGCCTTTTTTCTGGTTCTGAATGCTTTCCAAATGCAGACTTGCATAAAACAACCGTCTTGAAACTAAAGCGCAATATGAAGGTGTCGATTACACAAATTTACTCTCTCTGATTACACTAACTCTCTCTGTGCACACTGTACTTGGATACATTCGTTCTCCGTCATTGTTCAAACTCATGGCGATCGACGAGGCTGGGATACTCTTGATCTGTCCGCCAAATATGTTATTTTAGGGTAATAAAATGCAATGAGCATTAAGGGAAAATCGCGTGCGGACTGTAAAAGGCTGCCAGTCAAAACATGACCAAATTTTATCAAAACGAGTACATTCCACAGAAATGGGACGAAACCGATGCAATAACCGCGAGTTGCGCGCATGACCACACCTCTGAAATTTGTTTACCTGATGTTTACGGGGAATTTCGTTATTCATCGTTCGGTAGAATATTATGAGCAATCAGGATTATTACTCTTCCGTGGCTTAGATTCTGTTTTTGCGGGGAATACCATGTTCATAATTTCTACATCGAATGATGTAATAACAACAACAATAATAATAATAATAATAATAATAATAATAATAATAATAATAATAATAATAATGCAATACATTTATGAGGCGCTTAATACGGATGTTTCTAAGCGCACAGTTTACCGGAAAATTGATATTTAGTTCAAAATAATACAAAAATACAAATACAAAAATGAAAAGATAGATACAGTGTATAAATGCGATAAGTACTGAGAATCAAAATCAGTGTGCAACTCCATCGACCGACCAACAACTGAACCATTCCAAAGGACTACCTAATAAAAGATAAGTTTTCAGGAGAGTCTTAAACTGATTAACGGAAGTGGCTAGATGTATATAGGCAGGTAGAGAATTCCAGAGAGAAGGGGCGATGGTAGAAAAAGCACAATCACCATAATTATTTTGTGCAAGTATGAGGTCCAGGAGTCAACTGCACTGTAGGATTAACGGAGGGATGTACAATTGTGTTGGCTTCAGATCAGCCTTGAAAGCGCTTGAAGAAACGAAGTGAGGAGAGAAATGGATGCACTTAAATAACTATTTAGGTCCTACCCTATTCAACATTCGAGTCTCTGTATTACACAATGTGATCTATGAGACGTTCAGTGTTGCTTATTAACCCTTTCTGTACCGGCGAGTCAAAATGTGCACAAGTTTTACACGTATACCTATGACATGTATGAAAAGAAATCAATGCGGCAAACAGAGGGTTAATGTACCACCCTTAATCCGCCCGCGAGTGAAATGGTGAGAAGAATGAGCACATCTATTATCAAAGTACCACTGTATTGTCTGGTGGGTAGAAAGTCTGTTCGCAACGCTCTTGACGACATTATGTTTGCGACGACGAACGGAGAAAAGTGCGTAGACATTTCTCTTTTATATATATATATATATATATATATATATATATATATATATATATATATATATATACATATATTTTCTTCAGAAGGACAATCTTCTGTTCTCAATGTTTGCGGTATGTGAACGATGAAACTTTCTTGATACTTTGCTTGCACATTAATGTGAATGCAATTTTTTTTTCTACACAAGTTATAAAGAGTAATTATCATCCCTTTAAGTATGATCACCATCTGAGGTTTTGCACTGACAGTACAAATTCACCAGATACTAAGAGATTATCGAACTTGGGATTCCTCTGGTACGTATTACTTGTATCCCCCAAGTTTCAGCTATAACGTTTGGCATATGAAGCATGGAAAATGCATCACCCCCATCAAGTCAAGATGATACATTATTATTGTAAATCACCAAACTCAATCCTTTTCCAGTGCCGTTTCCACAGAAATGGAATCTTAGCTCAATCCAATTCAATTATCATTAATTCATTTCCATCCAACCACTGCTAACAAAAGGGTGAAACAAATCATACTGTTTGAAGTATGTGAAAGAAATACATACCTACCCAATGCATGTGTTTCTTAGAGTTAGACTGAAATGCATTATGTGCACTCAAGTAGAATAAACAACAGCATGCAAGCAAACCTTGCAAGATTGACAGAAATATAAGAACAATGATGGGAAAGAGTTAGTGGTCCACTGAAAAGCAAGGCTTGTAAAACATGGATCACTCAATACGTAATAGAAGGATCTATCTCCATAATCCCACCCCATAATGGAGTGACATATTCCTATGGATAGCCACAAAAAAGAATGAATGAAAAAAAAAACAAACAAACAAACCGAGAGCTTTCTCAAAGCAGTCATTATTGTCGCCTTTTGCATTTGAAGGCCACGGAGGAAGTGCGATGCCATTTAAAAATTGCATGCACACTTTGCCAGTCTGAATTTGTCAAGATATCAAGGAGAGCCTCAAAGTCCATTAGGACGTTCGCAATAAGTTCCTCTATTTTTTTCTTTTCATTTCATCGATTTCTTTTTTTTTAAAGACGAGCACCGCGTTCCTTGTGGTTTTCCTCGCATTAAAAAAAAACCTACTCCCCCCCCCCCCGAAAAAAAAAGAGTAAATGGTCAATATGCACTGTGTGAAAAAACGGAGAGACCCACTGAAAAGACAAAGCTTGTTAGTGGACTCCTCTTGTATATATAATATTCATATATATATATATACATATATATATATATATATATATATATATATATATATATATATATATATATATATATTATATATATATATATACACATATATATATATATATATTATATATATATATATGCATATATATATATATATATATAATAGTCAACCCTATTTTAGCGGCCACCCAAAAGAGGTGAAAAAAGTGGTCATTATAGACATGTGGTTGCTATTGACAGGTTATTCGTCATTTTGTGTGCATTGCTTACATGTACATACTATATTATCGTTGCATATTATACATCTGTAAGTACTTGTATGTGTTGCGTATGCACATGAAAGTTTCACGCACTGAACAATATTTAGTTTCCTACACGATAAACGACAGCTTGGATCTCACAATCAATTTTTCACTTTTCACCCTAAATTTATTGAAATGCATGAAGAATGCACATGTCAATAGATGAGTACATGCAAAAACGTACATATGGCAAAACAAAACACACACACACACACACACACACACTATACACATTATGTATTTCAACACATACTAATGTAAGTAAAATTGTAATATGTGTCTGTTTGTTTGTGTATGCCAGTTTCAAATAATGAAAAGTGCCCACTTTCAGAATGTGTGAAATCCGGGAAGATAATCATAACATTTTTGCTTATAATACCTTCATTGTGACGTACGTTGAATTGGTATAATTAGTTCTGAATTCGTGACAAGACGTATAATTGCGAAAAAGTATCTCTGATTCACAAAATATTCACGTTGGTTTGCTGACAAGACAGTGAAGTTAGCAGTGAGTCAAATTCCTTGACGGCATTCAATGGAGCCTTGTTAGTAGTACATCAAGTGGAGATCTGTTTGTGTGTGTGTTTTATTCTATGCACGATGAATTAAATGATGTAATGTGGAATTGAGAAAACACCATTTAAGGTTCATTGTTTATCTCTTTGTTTGATATGTTTTTTTTTTTTGAGAAAGTGTTTAAACAGTATTTATAATGATTATGAAGATTTGTGTCAATAAACATTATGGTTAATCATGACTTTCCGCCAAGAATGGGAGCAGGTGTGTGGTTGCGTGTATATCAACGGAGTGGGGAAAAGTGTTTGCTTCCTTTTAGGTAGGTTAATGATGACAGATTCATGCGACGCGACGTCTTAAACCATGTCGGGTCGATCACTCGTTGGCAATGATACAATGTTAATATCCGCTGTGATCACAATAAACCACAGCGGCATGTGTAGATTTAGACCAAGGAGGTGTGACAGATGAAGTAGAAAAAAAATTCGACATCACCGAGATGTTTTTTGCGCTTAAACTCATAAACGTTTAGAGATAAAGAAAAATAGAACAGGCAGTATTCAGGACTAGCGCTTTCGCAGCAGGAAGGAAACACACTTTAACGGAGTACTTTGTAAGATCTAGGACATTTCATGAAACCTTTTGTCAAATATTTCTTTCTGACAAATTTTCCCTCAGCCAATCAGATGCACGGATTTTAGTAGCTTATAACAGTTTCTCAGAAAAAAAAAATCTGACAAAACGCTTCATGAAATGCCCATCATGGAAAAAAAAAAGGACCTACACATCTGCCTAATCTTGATTTTCATTTCGACTTGCACGTTACAAGGAGGGTAAAATGCATGTGTACATCTTTTAATTATTTCCTAAACTGTTCGAAACAACTTTACGTTCAATTAAAATTTGCAATTTTATGAAATGCAAAACTTTTCATTCGTCTTCAGTTTCTGTCTGGAGGTAGAGCGGTGCCCATTTTCAAAGCGCGGAGACATGTTAGACAGTCATTATTGTAATTGGCCCACTTTAGAACCCAAACATATGCCACTCTTTCTTTAACATCTCCGTCTTTAGACGTTTATGTGATTTACAAACATGCCTCTGAATGGTTAAAGGGGCATTCCAGACGATTTTCATAATTTCACATCCTGTAGTACATAAATCAACAGCATGTGTAGATTTGTGTAATTTTTTGTGATCCTTGAGCAGAGAAATCAATACTCTGAAAAAATCTTAGACAAATTACACTGAACAGTGTTGATGACGCTGATGAGCCTCACATATTTAAAAAATGGAGCAATGTAATTCCATTACAATACCAAGTACTTAAAGGGATGGTACAGTATTGGTGGATATGAGAATTGGGCTTTCAACTTTTTGCGAGATACCAAGATAACACTTATGAAATAGTAAAGAGCGTACCATTTTAAGAGGAATTCAAAGTTCATTTGATGAAAATCGGGTTTGGAATGACTGAAACATCCAAAAACAAAGTAAAATAAAGCGATCGTAATAAAAGGTTGGTCCCACACTTTATTAGAATCGCTCTGTTTTGGATATCTCAGCCATTCCAAAACCAATTTTCATCAAATAAACGTCGAATTCCTCATGGAATTACATGCTCTTTTATATTTCATAAGATGTTCCTCATTATCTCATGAAAAAAATGTTAGAAACCTGAAATTAGGTCTCAACCAAAACTATACGATCCCTTTCACAAGTTCACCTATGTATGATTTATGAACGCCTTCTTTTGTTCTGCTTCCTTGAGCCCCAACTCATGCATTCTTGTTGTGAGGCTGCCATGTCATCAACCTTGTTCAATTGTGATTAGTTATAAATTTTGAAAACACTCCTATTCCTCATCCCAATCACTACAAATTCTGAAACTCTGCACCTAGTGTAACCAATTTATAGTTGTTCGTAATTATGTAAAAGCCTGAAAATCATCCGGAGGTCTCCTTTATAAAGCACACAAGTCATATACAGTACAAGTCATGACACCCACACACACACGCACGTGTAAGTAAGATGTAAGTGTTGACTTGTAGACGGGTATGAGTCCTTATTGACTGCATGGACTTAAAGTCTCCTTCATAATAACATTTCAAATTTTCGGATGGATCATGCTGTATTATGTTCTCTCACGCTGTATTATTCTTCTCCATTGTTCACAGCGCCATTGTCACACCTGTAGAAAACGAGTATTATAAGACGATGCAATCACAGCCCGAATCTCAGTTTTATACAAATATTATTATGGTAAGGGATATGGATATATATATATATATGATTGATATATATATATATATATATATATATATATATATATATATAAACATGTTGCGAATTCACGTATTGGCTCCTGAAGAAGGTGGAGGCCACCGAAAATTTGAGTACAATAAACTCATTCTTTATTGGCGAAATAATGCATTACTAGTTTATTTCTTGATTCTTCGTTATATATATATATAAATATATATATATATATATATTAGAAAGAATATCACGATAGAAGAATACGTTAAATGCCAATTGGCATTTATGAAAAATCCAAATTAACAAATACTAATTGGTGTTTAATTAGCATTTAACGCATTCCTCTTTATTGTGACATTCCTTCTACTACTAAATTGATTTGATTTGATTTTTGTTTCTGCATTTTTCACAAAGTATATAATAACATAGCAAACAATTTTCCAATATTGATAATATCATATCCAACACCAAAATGAATATATATATATATATATATATATATATATATATGCATATATAAACATATATATATCATACATAATGTACCAATAATAAGTATTGTATACGTACAATAATGTATACGTGAATTATGTATATACAAGCTCTGCTGAAGCTTGAATTTGATGACGGCCTCTGAATATTACTGCCAATACGCGGATCATATATATATTATATATATATATATATATATATATATATATATATATATATATATATATATAATGTAAAGAGAGGGGGCGGATAGAAGTCTAAGAGGCAATAATAACTGCGTGAAAGATAGAAATGTAACAAATAACATACCTATTACTTCCGGTTCCTCCAAAGCATGTTTGCCATGGCCTGATTAAAAAAAAAAAATAGAATAGAAACTGCACTAACATTGAGGTGATGATGGGAGATGTTGTGGTATCACATCCCTATGAAATGTACGACTGTGTCTCTCAAAATGGTCAACATCCTTTTCCACGAACCGCAGAAGCTGCCCCGTTCTTTACATAATCCATAGACATGATAGAAGGGAAATCTCTGGCGCATGGTGTTGCATTTACGTGAGCAATGGTTATTGTCCACACAGGCCCGCAAAGAAAGCCCTGGTAGACTGCGGCTTTATAGGTAATGAGAGTAATTGTTATTCCGACGTGATGAATGCGTATTGCATTGTCTCGCCTGATGGTACTTGGATCTTTAAAACACGCGGGGGAAAAGAAACCATAAAAACTCATGCAAAAAGAAAAAAAACAACAACTACAGCAAACCGCAGTACAGGAATAACAACCTAACAACATCAAGCAACCGGTCGTCTGGCAATGCAAGCCATCTTTCATGGGGTTGTAACGGATAAATTTGTTCCTCTCCATGACAGTTGTTTTCCGTCGCGCTATCATCAACATGCATCTGTGAGTCTCAGGCAAAGGATGGACATTCTGGAGTATTATAGTCTTAGTGCTTCTTGTTGTCTTGTAGACTGATCCTTACATGCTCTGAGACATCCACACCCGACCAGCATGGCAAGTTTTTCTCTTTCAGCCAATATTGTTGCATTTGTACATCTATTCTCATGCATATTATTTATGAACGAATAAGGATATATATATATATATATATATATATATATATATATATATATATATATATATAATGAAGCGTAGTGCCTATTAAATTTTAATATTATGATAATAAAGAATAAAACTGAGTTAATTATTGCCTATCGTTAACATTCTTAGCACACGATCTGCTCAATATGTAGGTAGGTATTATGGATATATCACACAGTTACAAATATATACATATTTAAATATATTAATATATATATATATATACATACATATATATATATATAATATATATATATATATATATATATATATATATATATATATATAACATATATATATATATATATATATATATATATATATGGGTGTTTCTGTGACAGCTTTTGTCTGTGTCGCTGCACGGGAATAAGGTTTTTATGGCTCATATAGTCTGCCGTGCTCCCTGCACTTTCACAATAATAGTCAGGTTACAGTGATGTGGTTTTATCATTTTGAAGTCCAATCTCTTATCATTGAGAAGAAGCGCACTCTTATTCCCGCAGCACGACATAGCCTCAAGTAGTACTGAAAATTGATGCAGACAAAAATTAAGGAAAATAATTGAAATTGAGACCCACCTCTCAAACCAGTGTTACGGTACCGCTGAAGACCTTGTCAGCTCACTCATCGTGCAGTTACGTCATCATCAAGCATGCGTACTTTGGCCATTTCGAATTAACTGCCTCGGACACAGATTTTGATTTGCTGATCATTTGGTTTCTTCCAAATGATGTTAGCCAAAATAGATACTAATCTCCGATGATAGTAATATGAGATCTGTGCTGAAGTTACTTGTCACTGTCGCGTAGTGTCATGCGAATCTTCACACCGGGGTAAGATCTTGACTGCCGACGCAATATTAAGATAGATTGTTGTGGCGCTCTCAAGATATCATTTTACTGGTCCAGAAACGAAGACACTAGAGACAATCCCGGCACCCAGATCACACAATGATCTGTTCAGTGTTTAACCGGAAATAAAAGCTTACATTATCATTACACAGCTATGGCTAATGAAAGCACATCGTCCAACTTTTCAACGTCTCCCAGCGACAATCCCGATTATTTGTTGCGTCAGTGGAGAAACCAAACAACAGTTATTTGCTTGTATTCCATCAGCACGTTTCTCGCAATTGTAGGAAATGTGGTCAATCTCGCCGTCGTGCCGAAACTGAGGAACCAGTTCAGCGCAAACACGAAGCTCCTCTTCGTCGTTCTCGCGGTGATCGACCTCCTCGTCGGCATCATCTGCTCAAGCTCCGGCATCACGTTCATAGTGTTCGACTTGCCCGATAGCGTGGCGCTCCTGATTACCTGGACCTGCTCTGCGTTTGTGTGGTCATCCATGTGGATTCTCACGATCGCTTCAATCGACAGGTACATCGCGGTCACCCGACCGCTGCGCTACCACACCCTTTTCCCGCGCCGTCGCTGCGCCGTCGCAATCGCGTCGATCATATGCGTCTCCTTCATCAACTTTGGAGGGGGTTTACTGCATAGCCGCATCTCTGGTGAGTGCCTTCCACTTGCCGGAATCTGTACGTCTGCCATTCACCCAAGCTTTGCAGTCTACTACATTTTACCATTTGGCGCCGTTATCATCACTACCTACGCCAACGGCCGCCTGCTGATGATAGCACAGCGCCAGCGGCGTCGCATCGCGGTTATCAGCGCCATGAACCGCATAATGGAGGGTCCAATGTCTGACCCCGGCCTGAAGGGTCTGAAGACAATCGTCACCGTTACGCTAGCGTTCTATGTCGCCTGGCTGCCCGGCACACTAGCGTCGCTCATCCCAACTATGCTCGAAGTCCAGGTACCTCCGGGGGTCACGCTTACAGTACGTTACCTCATCATTTGCAACAGCTGGTGGAATGCGATCATCTACTGGATCATCAGCCCGTCTTATCGCCGTATCGCTCTCCGTTTGCTCGGCCAAATGATCGGGCGACCCGAACTCCCCGATCAAACTACTACAGATAATGACAATTTATCTGCGGAACTGCGTTAGACTGGACGGTTGATTTTTTCGTAGTCTTATCAGCACAGTGAATAACTAATGAATGTAATCAGAGGCAAGTTGGTAAATAAACAAGAGATATATTTTCTAATCTTGATATGAACTGAGTATAGATCTTAACTGAATATACTAAGTGGCATAATTCTCACCATTGCATTTTCTTCTTCGCAGTTGGACATCAAACAATAGTAGAATCACAATTTGGAATCTTTGTGGACAGTTTCTAAAAACATATGGAGGAAAGTTAACTTTGATGTTTGTACGGAAAGTTATATGGCCTTCTGTCATGTCACCATTATGCTTCAGTATCAAACATGCCCACTGTCGGAATGACTGTGTTGCTCTTCAGATGTATGCGGTATAGTTATGCCAATGCACTTCCCATCTATTATACTGGTGTTGTTGTCGCTGGTTGAACGTGAGGAACTCATCAGCATTAGTATGATACTACCTGCCAGCTGGTTTAATATTTAATTGGGTGTCCTATATCTATTGCGAGGTAGCGACGCTCACTTTCACGCGCTGTATCATCACTCAATCACTGTCACTGTATGTCATGTTTTATCGAGAGTGTGTCGCAGTACTAGTATTCATTACTCCCCTTGTTCCCTCGGCACCTCAATATGGTTTATATAGATTGATTTTGTCATAATGGTGTTGTGTAATATCATTATTATCACTTTCTTGTATAGTTTATTCCAAATAACTGTAAATAACTCGCACCTGTAGGCCCATATAATGACACGTTGAAAGTGGTGCACAGCAAGAATGCTTCGGTTATTATCATCGTTGACTGTTAATGCGACCACTGAAACATGAAGTGAAGGTGGAATTCTGGAAATCAATATTTTTTTTTGGATGGTGAGCTGCTGACATCATTTGTATGTAAATGAGAGTTACAATGCATATAGCTGCAAGTACAGACAGGAGGTGGGTGGGGTGGGGTGGGGGTGAGGGTGGGGGAGGAGAGTGGTTGGCACTGACTGCTATCGTTACTTGCACGATTCGCTTGTCATGTAAGAGGCCACGTTGGTTTATTAAGATGTAATATAATCATACTCGAGGGATCTGTGACCTTTACGAATACTCAAAACATTATTATGCTCCATCACGTTAGAAACGCAACACTCGCGCTGTCCTCAAAAGAAATTCCATTTACGAGGGGCTTATTCATTGTTGGTTTTTTTTTGTTGTTGTTTTTTTTTTCTTTCACGGCAAGGTCCTATCCACCGTCTACCTAAATATTGATCGTATTAGCATCAGGGATCATCTCTTTTTTCCCCTTACTTTGCAAAGGTGGCCTTGACTGCTTTTAGATAACATTTTAAAAGGGAGTGTAACTTCCATCCCATTACCTGGTTGTGTGGTTGGTGATGGGATTGTTACGTAATCGTTGTTGTCACAGTTAGGATGATTGTCATACAGACGTTGTCAAACCAAAATGTCTTAAACGAAAATATACCGAATCTAAAATATATTTCTCCTGAGAATCATTTTAGCCTTCTACATCCATGATTGCTCCACTAGAATTGTCCTCTGATAATCAGGACCAGCAGGGGGAGGTCAATAATTGTGTCATTCGTTGTTGAAAACGGGGTCTCCCGAAAGCCATTTCAGGCGGCTTTCAATGTTCACTTGCTTAGTTTACCATTTGCAGATGAAACAAAAACCCAGCATTAGTGCTTTAAAATAGTTCTATAATTGAGTTAGGGATGGAAACAGCCATTTTAAAAACTTGAATCTGTATAATCGATATTAAGTATTGTTGAATACACAAAATGTGAACAATAATTACAATAAAAATGTTTCCAGACTAAACCGTCTACAGTTATGGTTTATTGAGAAAAATACTGATATCTCTTTATATTTTAGGCTTTATTGTGAAAAATTTTATATGGTAGGATGTTTTGTGATACAACAGACCTACACATATGCATCAAAATATGATATCTTGATTTTTTTTTAAATCACTGCTCCCAAAGGTAAAAAGGACCTTTAAATGATGTACAAACCTTTGTTCTCATCTACGAAGTGTAATGTTTACAGTAGTGTGACCCTAAAAAAAAAAAAGAAAAAAAAATCCGAAATAGGGCGAGATCTTGCAGAGTACCATGCATGAACTTTTGTGGGTGAAGAGCACTGTCTGTTTATTGCGATAAAATTAAACGCGGCACAAGTCGGCAAGCCACCGTGCACACTGCTTCAAGGCCTCCACCCGGCTACACACCCGTGGGGTGACGGACTCAAGTCTGATCACTTGAAATACACTCGCATCCGTTTAAAACATCCGCATCACATTCAAACCGCTGTCGTCTAGGCACATACAATGCAATTCGCAATACAATACAATACCATACAATACAATACAATACAATACAATACAATACAATACAATACAATACAATACAATACAATACAATACCATACAATACAATACAATACAATACGTTTGTATATAGTGCTCTTACGAACTCATTTTGTTGTTTCACAGCTCTTCTCATCATCACATCGTGTATTGTAGCGCAACTGTTATACAATATACATATAACTATATATAGGCTATATATTGTTGTTGTAATCATGTCATTATTGATAAGTAAAACAAAGGACATGTTGACATAATCCCAGGTCCATGGTCCTATTCTGGACACATGGCAGGTAATGACACACTACACCGTGAATAAATAACAATAAATAGCTGTATTCGCAACAGATTTGTGAGGTTGGCAACAATTACACAAAATTAAATACAGTCGTTTCCCCACGCAGTACACATACACTGTATTACCAATGACCAATGTAATAATTCTTCACATTATAATTACTACATTATTACTAAGTGCATTTCATCCTTACATGTTACTTTATAAGTGATTAACATCCTCCAGTTCTGTCCTTTTCTTGCCTAGAATATGGTGAATGATGAAACTATTGCATATCTGCCAATGTCTTGATAGAATGCATGTAGTGGGACTTTGTTTGGATTTATATGTTTTGAGTAGGCCTTTCAATCGTTGTTTGTTTTCTAGTGTTATCTGCCCCCCCCCCCCTTGCTCCGATCTTGATGGCAAGAAAGGAAGACTTATAGCCCTTGCGTTTTAGTTCATTCAACAATACTTTGTATTTCTCTACTTTTCTTTTATGAGCGGCCTCAGTGTTAGGTTCGAAAGGTACAGTCAATTCAACAATTAGGATTCGTTTTACTCTCTTTAGCAAGACTACTATGTCTGGTCGTTGAGTAATTGTAACTACGTGGGGTGGAATCGTTCCGCCTGCCACTTTGCACCCATCTAAATCAGCGTACTCTCTAAAAAAAATCGAGAGAAAATTTTCACTCTAAAAAGAGTGAATACAAAAAAGAGTGAATTTCGAGTGAAATTGGAGTGAATTTTGAGTGAAAATGCTCATTTTCACTCATTTTGGAGTGACGTCAGGGATCACTCCACGAGTGATCCCTGACGTCACTCCAAAATGAGTGAAAATGAGCATTTTCACTCAAAATTCACTCCAATTTCACTCGAAATTCACTCTTTTTTGTATTCACTCTTTTTAGAGTGAAAATTTTCACTCGATTTTTTTAGAGAGTATATGACATGGCCTGTGGGAAGAGACTCTTTGATCGTACGGTCCAATATTGTGGAGAGTGCCGGTTGTATTAGGACAAAATACGCATTTGTTTGTTAACCCTTTCCCCCACCTATAAAGATTTGCATTATGATGGTAAGGAGTCAATACATGCATTTGTTACAAGACTTAGTACCCTTTTTGGCAAGTTGTACATAATTGATTTCCAGGTGAGATTTTCGTCAGAACGGGCCAGGAGCTTTACGAACTGACCTTGCACCAACAGCGGCTCGACACGTTTTTTTTTTTCCAGTACTCGGTTATATTGTCTTCAAGTGCCCCCTTAATCGTTTTCTTTACAGAATTCCACTTACTGTTATCGACATCAGTGGTGTCTTTGGCCTTTTGCAGACTTTCATGACAGTGGGACATCATTGACCGCTTATTTGACCACTGTAGTTCTCGCCTGAGAGTACAATCAATTGCGTGGTTCATTAAGTTGTCACCTTTTATTCTTGTCCGCGCGTATGCGAGGGTATGACATTCACGATAGATGTCTGATGTCTGATTTAATTTCTCATAAATTGTAGGGGCCTATATACCCAAAACAATATCGAATGTAAAACCAAAAGCAAAATTATACACCTTCACAAAAACACGTAGACTGTACCTAAGAGACAAGGCAACAAAATCCTCTACCAGCACACGCTTAACACAGTGCGGGGATACGTTTGTACGGGGATTCAAATCCCATAATAGCTAAAAGTAAATTTGACGGCCACGTCGCCGAAAGAAAAATAGTACACTGAAAGTCGTGTTTTAAGGCAGAACTGAAAAAAAAAAGAATACCTAGTAAATAGTGTATCACCAATAAAGTCGCTCAATATTGTGTAAATCTGGAAACCCATACATCTCCTTATTCTCTTTGGCAACGAAGATAGTCTTGTACGAACTTGATGGGGAAAAAAAAAAGAACAAGGTGCGGTCATCATCATGAATTTGTGAAGAAGCGAATTTGAAGTTGTAAGAATATAACGAACATTATCTCGTTCAATTTTCATATACCATCGCTCCAAAAATCACTGTCAAAATTCGATGAAAATTCCACAAAAATCCGATTTTAGGTCTGATTTGAATGTGTGGTATATCATTCGCTGAAAAAGGGAACTGAATTTTTTATTTTTTTTTTCATTCACGTCGGATGAGGATCTTTTTGATTGTGTAATCTAACTTTATCCACTAAACTAAACTTAAACATGATGTGGAGTTACAACAGGTATTCAAAACCTAACATTGCCACCTGAAAGACATCCTTATTTGCCCATGATGAGCTTTTTTTTTGTTTTGTTTTTTTGGCACTCTGGAGGTACCAAATAGAAATCCGTCATTTGTTGAATTATTTATCAATATTTCTTTCTTTGATAATAAGGGCTGTATTCTGGGTTGGAAAAAAAATGGTTTGATGCTTCATAGGGGAAAACTTTGTTGCAACTACGAGCTCAGCGCTGCTGCAGCATCATAACTTCAGCGGGCACCATGCACACACATCCATAGCATTACCCCAGTGATCACAGTGTCTCACACAGACAAATAATAATATTGCACTATAGACTATCATGCATTCCCAGCCACATGAAGACGTAAAATGAGTAATCTTTGGACAAGGTATTATAGTTGGGTAAAATGATCTCATTCTGTGTTACTGTTAAAAATCGTAATAATTTTTTTTTTACAAATGTTGAAAAAAAAACCATTATCGTTGATTATTATAATTATTATTACTACACTACACACCCGTTACAACGAACACGGTTATAATGGAATTCCGCCAGATAATCGGCTCAAATGTTTGTTTATTGTTTATTAAATGTTCGGTTATAACAAGATTTCGATACGACGAAAGAAAACTGCTGGACGGCCGGGTCCCGAGCATTTCGTTATAACAGGAGTCCACTGTATTACTATTGCAATTAATGAAAAAAAGAAAGCTGAAAAGAGGGATGAAATAACATTGGGATCATTATCGCCTACTGCTAATGTGATCGCCATGATGGCAGTTTGTAAAATAATCTTGCGAAGACGAGATGGGGTCATACAACGCGGAACCCCGAGGTATGACAGTATCCCTTCCGCGCCGCGTGGTGCATCACGTAATGTATACAAATACATATAATATGGGCAAAGATAGAGCCTCGGTTACACCGGAGCCGAATCAGCTGCGAATCCACCCGAATACACGTGGTCGGGTGGATTCGGGAGCAATTCTGTTCTCCTTCCCCGAGTGACTGAAAATTCGGGAGGGATTCTGGAACATTCGTGGAGGGATTCGGCTCGTTTTGAAATGTTCAAAACCATCCGAATACCCTCAAAACTACTCCCGAATGTGGCCCCGACCAAATTCATTCGGGCTACATTCGGGATGTATTCGGATGGAATTCGTTTGGATTCGGGGAGGCATTCGGGGCATTCTGGGCAGATTCGGGCCTATTCGTATCATCAGGGGAGTAACGGCCCGAATCATCTCTAGACCCGAATGTCACGAATAGAGCCGAATCTGCCCAGAATGCCCCGAATACCTTCCCGATCCATCCGAATTGTTTCCCGAATGCAGAGCAGAATACAGGCGAGTGAGCCGAATAGGCCAGAATGCGAACGAATAGTAGCCGAATAGGTCGATTGAGCGGCCAGAATGACCCGAATAGCCTCGCGAATATAGCCATATTGGCGAATTTGCTCTGATTCGGGACCTATTCGGAACCTCTTCGTCTCTGATTCGGGGAGCTCCCCGAATAGGAATAGGTTCCGAATCCACCGAATCCATCCGATTCATGCCATATTTGGGCAGAATCGGTCCAAATTTATTCGGGAGAATTCGGCTTTGGTGTAACCCTGGCTTAAGGTAGACATAAAATGATTGTCGTCGTGTGTTAGAGTTTCAATGCATCACCTAAAACTATTGCGCAGGCGTTTTGGTTACGAGAATAGTTACTTGCTTTATTTCAATAATCTCTTGAACGGAATTGATATTGAAAAGGTGACCTGTGAAAACTGAAAACACCTTCACGCATTTACAAAGCTCAAAAAAAAAAAAAAAAATCCCAAACGCGACGATTGCATATTGCACCTTTAAACTGAATAAAGTCATGTTATTCGTACACGCAAAAGAATATGCCAGAAATACAATAAAATCCAACAACAACCAACACTCCCCATTTTTGCGGTACATTTTCCTTTGTTCCGAGGCTGCATACTCATCAAGTATATTACAAGGGCGCATTGCAAATTTTGCCATTACATACTTACGCAAGTCAAGTAATCTAATCCCGAATCCAATTTTCCACACTTCTTCCAAATAGCACCCGGAGATGATTACTAGCACAAGCTCTTCCTCAGTGATTTCGAAATGACAAAAAGCGAAACTACCCTCGGGCGACGGCATTATTGTCAGCACGATGTGGGTAACCTCGATCAGTTTTTGCCAGAAAGAACTGAATATCTTATAAAAAAAAAAAGTATATGCAGTTATATAGGTTTATATTCTTGTTATCATAATAATCATTATCATTTTCCTGGATGATATCATAATAATCATTATCATATTATCTGGATGATATTCCTAATTACGCATTTAAAGTGCTATGCAATTATACTTGAGAATGAACAATATTATATAGATGTGATATTTAGCAGGATATGCATGTTTTTTATATTAACGAACATTCAGAGAAGATTTGAGCGTGTGTAATTATGTTGAGGGTGGTGAAATTAGAGGAAATAAGTGGTGCAGTGTTTGATTTTAGAGTCGATAAAAAGTTATTCTTATGTCGCACACGTGAAGACATATACCCACACATACACACACAGGCATAGTATACTAGTACATAAATAATAGATAGGTAGATTGATAAATATACATACTGCATATATATATATATATATATATATATATATATATATATATATACATTTGGGCATATACATACACACACACACACATATATATATATTTATACATGTATATATATATATATATATTATATAAAGAGAGAGAGAGAGAGAGAGAGAGAAAGAAAGATGTTTTATATATACGGATGATAATGTATACGAAAAAAGAACAATGCACACTTTGCAATTTTAACAAGAACAAATTAATATGGCGATGGAATTGAGTGAGCCAATGAAAAGCAGAGGTGGTAGTATGGTGATATTGTGGTACTGATGACATCATAACAATTCAAGCATCTTTGTCATAAAAACAACAAAAAAACCCCAAATTTATATGATATAGTTTGCCCAACTAAAATGTAAAAAAACAAATATGAAAATGACAAACAAAATCCAGTAATTGACAAAAAATGTAATCATAATTATCACATACACTAAAGGTTTTTTTTTGTGGTTTGGTCAGCAAAATGCAATAGAATAATAATCATGCAAATGAAAAAGAAAATCCAATAACTAAAACAATTTTATTACATTCTATAGTTCATGATGGTTTTTAAGATGGAATCGGAGGGTTTTTATCCTAATGTTATGTTGCTCTGTGAAAACAGAAAAATCAGAGAAGTAAATCAATGATTGTTTTTTGGGGAAAAATCGGGCACATTAAATAAGTAAAGGCCTGTAATAGTTTCGAGATCAAGACAAATTGTCAAATCTGTGTAATCTCGCTGATGAGCAGCTCTCCGTTTGGTTAGTACACTATCTAAATGTTTACCATAACTTTTTTTTTAATGTGTCCCATCCCACTCTCCCCCACAGAAATCAGCAATTTGCTTGTCTAACTTTTCTGTTTTCATATAACACAGCAACAATAATATTAGGATAGAATTTCCATGGGCGGATCTAGCTTTTTATAAAGGATGGGGTTGGGGGCGGTATGCGAGGGAGCGTAGCGACTGAGCCCGAGCGAGCGGAGCGAGCGAGGGGGGGGGGGGGGGAGGATGTGGGAGGGGGATGTCCCCCCTCGCACAGTAGGGAGAATTTTTGAAAATCTGTGTGTGAAAATGGCGTTTTCTTTCATATAAAACACCACTATTTTTGGTATAGAGGTCATTGCCCTGAATAGAAAAAAATAAAATTACAAGTTAAAAAAAAAAAAGATAAGATAAAAAAAATGGTCCCCGGATTTTTTTTTTTTTTTTTTTTTGGGGGGGGGGGGTTGCAACCCCCCAACCCCCCCCCCCCCTCTAGATCCGCTTCTGATTTCCCTTTAAAGAGATTGCATGGTTTAGGAGAGGATTCAGCTTTTAATTTTTTGAGAGATACTTATGGAAACCACTTTATGAACGTTAAAAAGCATAATTCTAGAAGGAATTAAACGTTTATTCTATGAAAATTGGTTTTGAAATGGCTGAGATATCCAAAGACAAGTCAAAACAAAGTAATCCTAATAAAAGGTGGATCCCACTTTTTATTAGGATCACTCTGCTGGGATACCATAGCCTTTTCAAAACCAATTTTTATCAAATGAAATTAATCTTGTACTCCTCTTAGAATTATATGCTCTTTCATATTTCCTAGGAGATTTCTCATTTTCTTAAAAAATCATCATCAAAAAAACGTTGGAAACCTGAAGCCCACCTAAACCAAAAGCTGTATCATCCCTTTAAGCCATGTTCACCATGTTTAGGCCCCTTGATACATCACACGGCTTCAGTACAGCATTGCCTTTCCTATATATTTTAGAATGGCATGCCAGTTTCTGACATCAGACTGTCATATAAAGTTATCGAGAGTCATACAATATGGAACCGTGTCGAGCAAACTCTGCACTCGCATCGATCGAGACCTGCGCGCTTATTTTTTTACTGGTTACAGCTCGTTATTCCGAAGGTTCGTTATTCCGAAGGCTCTTGAGTCCGAAGATTCGTTACCCCGAAGGTTCGTTTTTCCGAATTTCATTTTCGGATGAACAAATCTTCGGAATAACGAACCTTCGGAATAACGCCACAAATGTTCGGATTAACGAACCCTTTTTCATTTTCGGATTAATGATCCTCGAGGTATAGGGAATTTGCATGTTTCGGATTAACGAACCTTCGGAATAACGAATCTTCGGAATATCGAACCTTCGGAATAACGAACAGCACCCTTTTTACTGGCCACTCGTTCATTACAAATAATTATAATACGATCACTAACATTAACCGCTGTTAAAGAAACATTTAGAATTTGACATGAGCATGTTGAATACATTATACATAGCCAGCCAGGAAATCAATTCAATTCAATTCAATTCAATGTTTTATTTCATTTTTCGACAAGAACATAATACAAACATCACTTCTTTTTTTGTGAACAGAAAATCAGGTGCGTAAAACTATGTAGGATGAAAAGAATATACAATAATGCTCATTCCTATTACATATAACAACATGCTCATTCCTATTATGATCAGCACAAATTAGGTGAATGGCTAGCCATGTTATTGACATGCGCCGGTAATCACCAGACGAAAGGTTGACAAGAAATGAATTTTCATGTGTCCATCGTTCAGTAAAACAGATAATGCATAATTTGTGTGTGTGTGTGTGTGTGTGTGTGTGTGCGCGCGCGCGCGCCAGTAGGTGCATGTGGTATCTATGGAAACTAGTCAAATCCCAACTCGACTTCTCCTCGTGGGTTAAACATTCTCATAGTTACCTTATGCACACAATCCATACTGACACACTCAGGCCTGTCATGGTTCTGCATTTGTTTTTGATTATGAATGATTTCATGCCCAATACGCTCTGAAACAAGATTCATGCATGGCAAATATGTATTCAGCCCAAACGCAGTGTTGCTTCAACTGAGGCGGAAGGTGCGGTTAACATACAAGACTTTACTATCTTTTTTTTTTTTTTTTTGTAATGCTTAATGCAGTGCATCATAATGAATTCATCAGATTATTGAGATAGTGCAATGTAGCACAAAACAATCAACCAAACAGCAAAATCTAATCTGAAAATCCTGTTAAAAACACACGAATTCAAATACACGTGCTATCATATATATATATATACATATATATATATATATATATATATATATATATATATATATATATAATACGTATGATATGTGCGTGTTTGTGTTCATGACACACTAAGATACAACCATTCATTAATCTTGTACTGAGTATAACATGATATAAAAAAAAGCGTTTGCTGTCATGAAGAATCATAACGATACAGATGCAGAGTTACGCCTAATACAACCCACGTCTTAATTCCCATGCATATTGTAACGAGCCAACCTCGTTACAGTCTTTATTAGTAGCTTTCCCGTATAAAAATGTCTTTTCTTGCATTTCTTTCATCAGTTACGAAGCAGTGCCTTATTCTATCTTTTCACCTATTCTCTCACTCTTTATCCTTCCGCCTGTTGCTATGTCTACTTTCTTTTCTTCACTCTCCACCTCTTCTCTTCTCTCACTGCTTCAAAATGTAAGATGAATTGTAAAGTCGCTAGAAGTTTATGCTTTGTCTGTGAATTGTCATAGAAGTCATTAGAGTTGCTTTAGTCACGACAAGCATATAACTCATAGCATATTTGATCCGAGAATAGAAATCTGAAATTTAGTCATTGGTCGGTATTCCAATATCGAAGTAACGGCATTCATGACCTATAGTTGACCTATCCTTAGCTGAATTTGTTTTGCTTGGATACGTGTTATAAGTATAGAAACGGTTAATGCACATTGCATTCGGCAACTTCATACATTCTATAAGGCATTGAAGAATGTTGGGAATACCCGTTTTGTTATGAACTTACGGCCAAGAATATATTGGTAATTGGAGGATTTAGTATGTGTAGCGAATATTTGAGTGGTAACTTACCCCATGTTTACAGAAATATGAAGGAATATGGAGTTTGAAGACGATGTTAAGTCCTTTACGAAGGATCCAAAACAGTGCCGATAGATGCGCGTACCGCGTAGTGTTCATTCAGGGTTGTAGACCTTCCCTCGTTCGTTATCATCGATACTTTGGCCATTTATTTTAATTCATATCCAAATTTCCTAAATTCACCATATCTGAGAAAAATAAGTTGCAATTACTGATATATGAACTAGCTTTTGGTGATAGAAGTGAATTTTATTACGACTCGACTCTCTGACGTGACTTACCGCATTCAACTCACTCCCAGAAGCAAACCAAAGATAGTACATTTCGACCGTCTCAAACCCTACACAGGGGAAGAACTAGCCCCATGGCAAGAGACGCCATCAGATACAGACTTGATTGAAGGGGTTACTTCAGACCATCCAAGTGATGATGACAATGACGAAATTCTGAGTAACTTACCTCCCGAACGTACTGACTTGACATCCTTCCAAACGCAATAAGCCAGACGCTATCCTTTAAGGGCTAGACGACCCCCTGACTATTTCTACTAACCCTTCCCCCACCCCAACATCGAGAGGCTTTACCAGGCGTTGCCAAACCCGCCTGGCCTTCCCCCCATCAGCAACCCCGGGAACTCCCCCTCCCCTTCTTCTCCCATATCCCCACCCTGATTTCGCCGATTAAAGATCTAAATCGGCCTATTTCAAACCCAACCCCGGTTGTTGCCCAACGGACTTGGAAGGGCCGGCCGGCCTACCCGTTGAAGTGGCAAAGGAGCCACTTCTACCTTCGCCAGTCTTGAAGCCTGATGTCGACTTCACCCCCGTCAACCCTGAAGCCCCAGACCCCGAAGGATTGACTCTCTGTGTTCTCGCCGGAACCCTTTTCTCTCCGCATCCTGCCGCGACTGTGGATCTCTGCACGACTAGTGTTCTTATTATGCGATGTATTTATCTCTGAATGATGCATGGATTTTTCTACCGTATCTATCTGTCTTCACCTTTTATCTTTCCTTTCACTCTTGTCACTTCCTTCTTTTCTCTCTCACTCTCTCTCTCTCTGTTTTTCTTGTATCATTCAGTGCATGTTTATATTCCCATCTGATGTGTATATATTGAATATATCTCTGAAGGATAGATGTTTCTACCGTATCTTTCTTCCTCCTTCTTTCCTTTCTCTCTCTTCTCTTCTCTCTGTCTCTGTTTTCTTCTATCCTTCAGTGCATGTGAATCATTTGTAACGCCACTGGAATTAGTATTTGGTGTTTTAAATGTTTAAGATTATTAAACATTTCTTCGAGGAAACCAAAACTTGTTCTCAAAATAATTACCGGAATGTGGTGAATAGAATGGCTAATTTGGTAAGTATTAGCCGTTGCTTCCTGAAGTAAGTACATTGTATTTTGACGCACATTTTCACTTGAAGTGCATGGATTATGGATATTTGGTGAATTGACTGTTTTGGAGTGTGCGTAGTTTTAGGCGTTTGATGTGACTCAGAGGAGTTTTGTTATTGGATGGGTATATAGGACCCACATTCACATATTCAGGAAGCAAAGGCTAATGTCTATCAAATGCTTATGTTTTACAGATCAAAGTTGGAACTTTGATGATATTGTTATGATTGTATTTTATATTTTGGAAATAAATGAAGTGTCCTAGATTCTACACTTCCACAAATTGTCTCCTCGAAGAAATCTGTTATTTTATAAGTATGATATGTGTTAAGTTCAGATGAATTTTAAAACTTATAAATGCGAGGACGCATTTCAGAGGGAGGAGGGCTGTGTAACGAGCCAACATCGTTACAGTCTTTATTAGTAGCTTTCCCGTATAAAAATGTCTTTTCTTGCATTTCTTTCATCAGTTACGAAGCAGTGCCTTATTCTATCTTTTCACCTATTCTCTCACTCTTTATCCTTCCGCCTGTTGCTATGTCTACTTTCTTTTCTTCACTCTCCACCTCTTCTCTTCTCTCACTGCTTCAAAATGTAAGATGAATTGTAAAGTCGCTAGAAGTTTATGCTTTGTCTGTGAATTGTCATAGAAGTCATTAGAGTTGCTTTAGTCACGACAAGCATATAACTCATAGCATATTTGATCCGAGAATAGAAATCTGAAATTTAGTCATTGGTCGGTATTCCAATATCGAAGTAACGGCATTCATGACCTATAGTTGACCTATCCTTAGCTGAATTTGTTTTGCTTGGATACGTGTTATAAGTATAGAAACGGTTAATGCACATTGCATTCGGCAACTTCATACATTCTATAAGGCATTGAAGAATGTTGGGAATACCCGTTTTGTTATGAACTTACGGCCAAGAATATATTGGTAATTGGAGGATTTAGTATGTGTAGCGAATATTTGAGTGGTAACTTACCCCATGTTTACAGAAATATGAAGGAATATGGAGTTTGAAGACGATGTTAAGTCCTTTACGAAGGATCCAAAACAGTGCCGATAGATGCGCGTACCGCGTAGTGTTCATTCAGGGTTGTAGACCTTCCCTCGTTCGTTATCATCGATACTTTGGCCATTTATTTTAATTCATATCCAAATTTCCTAAATTCACCATATCTGAGAAAAATAAGTTGCAATTACTGATATATGAACTAGCTTTTGGTGATAGAAGTGAATTTTATTATTCTTCGGAAGCTAACTCGCAAATTGATGTAAGTTTGAATGCAAGCTCTGGCTTCGCATCGCTGTGATGACGTAGCCACGTCAGCGTGTAATTTGGATCCTCCGTGTGTAAAAATTACTGTTATTTTGTCGATTTTGGTCAATATTAGAGAAATTTGGTTTATTATACGTATCTGGTCATTTGGTAAATAACTCACAAATTATTGTAACACGGATCCCATATTCTGGAAAGTGATATTTGTGAAGATAATAAGATATTTGCGACGTCAAATTAGCACAAAATCTTCGGAGTGTACAAGTTCAGCGCTTAGCGCATACCGTAGCTATCTCCGCGTAGTGTTTCCCTCGACGTCCGCATTAAGCCTATATAAGCAGGAGAAATTTTTCAGTTCGGGAGGAGACTCCCGGAGTCCGCTCCAGGTAACGAGCTACTCTCTGCTCACTCCTCAACAACACACTAGTATACAAACTTTCTCCCTCCCCCTCCCCTTATGTAGAGGAGACTCTTGGAGTTCTACTCCAAGTATCGAGCATCTGCTCACTCCTCTACATCTCAACTACACCCCCCCCCCCTTATGTCCCCATGTAAAATTACAAACTTATATTTTGGGATTTTTCGGCAAATTCAAAAAGAGTTACAGACATGCTTTGTATTAGTTTCATGAGATGTCATGTTAGGGATTCTGGCGAGTCAGAAACTAAGGGGAAATAGAAGAACTTATTCACACGTACAATCAAACGAAGTGTATGCATGGTTCGGTATTAGAATTTACGAATTGGCTTAGGCATGCATTAATAAATGAGAATGTAACAGTGGCGATTTTTTGGAAATGTTGTAAATGAAAGATTAAACTTTGATTTTTGTTTTTGTTGAACCTGAAATCTGAGTACTACAACCTTGTGTCTTTCTTTGTTTCTGTGTACGACTCACTTGACTTAGTTTCTATTTTCACACACCACACAACCCATACACATCTTCTACTACTACACATCTACTACATACAAACAATACACACACACACACACATACACACACACTACACATATATTCCTCTCCTTGAACATTCCATCTTCCCTCCTCGGTCATATACTTTGACCTAAGAACTCATCCCCACCGAGACTATTAGTTTCCGAAAGGTCGATTACACTCTGTATATGTTTTTACCGCTCGGACATTTGGGCTTAACACCTCGCCCACGGAGTTGATCAATCTTTCTGGAAAACACAACATCTACACAACTAATACATCTCGGTTCTATATTATATTATTCTGTGGTAGTGGCGACAGTGCGCCCTCGACGACCAACAACAAACAACAACTAAGAAGGGCGCTACAACACAACAGTAACAACATCAACAACAACAGCCCAAGCCATCTAAGGCCCGCCACACAAATTTTTGGTGTCAGGAGTGGGATAATTTGGAAATAAATCCAACATGGAGGGACAAGGAGATGAAATAACAGAACAATTGACAGAATATCCCAAAATAGAGAACGAGTCTAGTGAGTCTCCTTCCGACACAGAAACCACACAAGCGTCTAGGAAATCGACTAAATCTAAGAGACATGGCATGCAAACTAGAATTCTCTCTAGACTGACGAAACTGATGGAACAAATGATGACTCTGACCAAACGTACGAACAAACGAAGTAGGCGTAAACGTGCTGGTTCAAACTCTTCTACTGAAGAACTAACTGACACATCTTCATTAGATAGTGAAGTAGTGCTGAACTTTGACAAGGAACAACACACACAACAACCAATTGAGAACTTGAGTGCTACCACACATCAGCCAATGGCTGAGACTGTAGAACAAGTTACAAGCACTCACACTGTCCAACCAACCAGCATTGATAATACAGACCACACAACTAACAATGAACCGCGAACAGAACATGGTCTCTCTACTCGCCCACACATTATGCCTGACAAATATGATGGTAGCGCGGACTGGGCAGACTATGAATCACACTTTGAATCTTGCCGAACGATTAACAACTGGACTGACGACGAAGCTGTCAAATACTTGTCTGCTAGTCTTAGGGGACCTGCCCTTAGGTTATTGAACGAACGCAGAGCAACCAAGTGGACATACTTTGACTTGAAATCCAAATTGTCAATGAGATTCTCGTCCTCCAAACAAGCTGAAAGCTACCTGCTTGAACTTCGTGCTCGTAAGAGACGAGCAAACGAATCTTTTCAAGAGCTTGGACGAGCTATTAGGGAACTTACTACAAAGGCTTATCCTGACTTTGACTCAGACGGAATTGACCGTCTAGCTAAGATCCACTTCACTGACGCTATCGAGAATCCGGAGATCCGAACAGGGATTTTCCACGCAAAACCTAAGACTTTGGACAATATGATTGAAGCAGCAATAACAACTGAAACATTTCTGCTAACTGAATCTCAGCGTTCGTGGAAAAAGACCACGCACAACAGAGCCGTAGATGGAGAGCAAAAATGTCAGAAAGACTTGCAGAGAACAATTGATCAAGCGGTAGAAAAAGCGGTTAGACACGCAATATCTCAGCACAACGGTGACAGAAATGATAGACCTAATCAGAACCAACAGGCTAGAACCGTTGTATGCTACTACTGTAACAAACCAGGTCACATTGAGAGGAATTGTTTCAAGAAACAGTCTGATTTGAGACAGCAAGTGCAGACTAACTACCGACCTGGACACGATCACATGGGAAACTCTGAACAAATTCGTCAGTCAAACCAATTTGGGCCGCCCACGAGGGCCACGGCGCGGCCAATCACAAAGTAGAATCGGCCCGCCAACCAAAACAAAGAGACAATGAAACCCCGAAAACTCACTCTTTCCCTAATACCGCAAATTGTGATGGTTTGTTTGTTAGAGTATGTATTCATGACAGGGAATACAAATTTCTTGTAGACACTGGAGCCTCGGACTCCTACATATCCAGACAGGTATATGAGAATATCGAACTGAATGACAGGCCAATGCTGAAGAAACCAAACAGAAATGCTAAGTTAGCAGATAACTCTCCTCTTCCCCTCGATGGTGTAGTGACACTCGAATTGAAGATAGGCCCTACTTGTGGAATTTCTAGATTGCTAGTCGCTGACATTAGCAATGATGGTATTTTGGGTCTTGACAACTTGTGTAGAATGGGAGCTAAGTTAGACTTTAGCACTTTTGAGCTCTCAACTAAATGGGGAAGCATTGAATGCGAAAGAGAGTGTGATGGATTACTTTTCTGTCGTATTAGTTCAACAGAGACTGTTACCGTCCCAGCGGGACATGAGGTTCTTATCAAGGGAACTGTTAAAGACAAACTCAGGCCGAATAAGTTTGGAATTGTAGAAGTAGGCGATGCTCAGAACCATCTAACAAAGTCAGGATTGATCGTAGCTCGTACTTTGGTCAGAACAGGGAATGAAACTGTCCCAATGAGAATCTTCAATCCCTCACCTTCAAACAAAGTAATCAAGAAAGGAACTTACTTGGGAACGATAACAGTAGTTGATGAGAATGACATTGAAACCACTCCAAATTCTGAAGTAGCAAACTCTAATGAAGTACCAGAACACTTGCGAGATCTATTAGACAGAAGCACTGAGGAACTTCCTCACCAGTATCACCAGGATGTAGCAAATTTGCTAACTGAATTTCAAGATGTTTTCTCGCAAGGAGACAATGATATTGGCAGAACCAATCTTGTCAAACACTGCATTGACACGGGAAGACAGCATCCCATTAGACAAAGACCTAGGAAGCATCCACTCGGTCAAAGGACTGAGATCAAACGACAAGTATCAGAACTTTTAGACAAAGGGCTAATAGAAACAACAGATAGTCCCTGGTCGTCAAACATAGTTCTTGTACGTAAGAAAGACGGAACGCAGAGATTTTGCGTGGACTATCGGCAACTCAATGCTGCCACTATCAAAGATGCTTATCCGTTACCACGCATTGACGAAACACTTGATGCCTTATCAGGCGCTTCTTGGTTTTCAACCTTAGACTTAGCCAGCGGCTATTGGCAGGTAGGGCTCGATGATGATGCAAAACAGAAATCAGCTTTCTTAGCCGATGGTGGGCTCTATGCTTGGAACGTCATGCCTTTTGGGTTATGTAACGCCCCTGCCACTTTTGAACGACTAATGGACAAAGTCTTGAGAGGACTCCACTGGGAAACGCTCTTAGTGTACTTAGATGATGTGATCGTTTACGGTAGTTCAGTACCAGAGGAACTCGAGAGACTGAAACAAGTGTTTCAAAGATTGAGACAAGCAAACTTGAAACTGAAACCAAAGAAGTGTCACTTGTTCAAAACTAAGGTGTCTTATCTAGGGCATGAAGTATCGAACTTAGGAATATCGACTCAGACAGAGAAAACCGAGGCAATCAAAAACTGGCCAACACCAACAAACGTCAAAGAAGTCAGAAGCTTTCTTGGGCTAGCCTCGTATTACAGACGCTTTGTTAAGGACTTCGCCTCTATTGCGAAACCTCTTCATCAGTTAACCGAAAAGAAACGTGCCGGGCGGTTCGAATGGAGTCCCGCTTGTCAGAATGCATTCGATGAACTGAAGGATAGACTAACCACTACTCCCATCCTTGCGTACCCTACTTTAGAAGGAGAATTGATCCTTGACACTGATGCGAGTAAAGATGGTATCGGTGGGGTACTTTCTGTAGTCTTGGATGGACAAGAACGGGTTATCGCTTACGGAAGCAAAGTCCTAAGTAAAGCCGAACGTAACTACTGCGTCACGCGTAGGGAATTACTAGCAGTAGTCACTTACTTGAAGCATTTCAAACAGTACCTTTACGGTAGACATGTCAAAGTGAGAACTGACCACGGAGCCTTGCGATGGCTCACCAACTTCAAACAACCTGAGGGCCAACTAGCCCGATGGCTTGAGGTTATATCGGAGTATGACATTGAGATAGTTCATAGGGCTGGTCGTAGCCATGCCAATGCAGATGCACTTTCGAGACGACCTTGTACACAATGTGGTAGAGAAACTGAATGTGAACTTGAAACTAACAAACTAAACTTCGGTCGAACTTGTGTTATTCAGTTGTCGGATGATGGTAGTGCAGTTGAGATAAGGAAGGCTCAACTAGATGATCCAAGTCTAAGGCCAGTCATAGAGGCTTTAGAACGCGGGATTAAGCCGACAAAGGAGGAAATGTCTCCTCTCTCGTTTAGGACCAAAGTGTTGTTAGGTCATTGGGGACAGTTGCATATGTGTAATGGAGTTCTTTTCCGGAAATGGGAATCGGAAGATAGTAGGACTACTAGAGATAGACTAGTTTTGCCGAAATCTATGGTACATGAAGTTTTACAGGAACTTCACTCCGGAACTTTTGGTGGACATCTCGGGTCTACCAAAACGCTAAAGAACGCTCAGCTTCGTTATTATTGGGTCGGGATGAAAGCAGATGTTAGATCTTTCATTCGACAATGTGCCGCATGTAGTAGGCGGAAATCTTATGGGAAGAAGCGAAGAGCACCGTTGCAACAGAGACAATCTGGCAGTCCGATGGAGCGGATTGCATTAGATATTTTAGGGCCCCTTCCGTTGACCTATGATGGCAATAGGTATATTTTGGTGGTAGCAGATTACTACACTAAGTTTGTTGAGGCCTATGCCATTCCTGATGAACAAGCGCACACGGTTGCGCAGAAGTTAGTTGAGGAATTTGTCTGCCGGTATGGTGTACCGAAAGAAATTCATACAGATCAAGGTCGTAACTTCGAGTCGAATTTGTTTCAGGAAGTCTGTAAGCTCATAGGAGCTAAGAAAACACGAACTACTCCGTACAATCCGAAGTCAGACGGAATGATAGAACGTTTTAATAAGACACTGTTAGGAATGCTAGCCACGATGATCGACCCTCTTGAACACCAACAAGACTGGGATCGCTATATCCCATTTGCCACCGCTGCCTATAGAGGCACTGTTCATGAGACAATCCAAGAAACCCCGAATATGATGATGTTTGGCCGCGAGGTTACCCAACCCATAGATCTGGTAGCACAACACTCTGCCCCTGAATTACGCACAGATTACGCTGCCGAACTTAGAGACCGTATGGAAGACATCCATACACGGGTGACCAAACATGCCAAAACGAATATGACACGACAGAAGAGAAATTATGACAGGCAAACTTCAGGTGAAACTTTCAAAGTCGGACAACTAGTGTGGCTTCGTAACGACTTTCGTAGGAAGGGTGTAAGTCCCAAACTAACTAACAGATGGGAAGGCCCATTCAGAGTCACCACTCGACTCTCTGACGTGACTTACCGCATTCAACTCACTCCCAGAAGCAAACCAAAGATAGTACATTTCGACCGTCTCAAACCCTACACAGGGGAAGAACTAGCCCCATGGCAAGAGACGCCATCAGATACAGACTTGATTGAAGGGGTTACTTCAGACCATCCAAGTGATGATGACAATGACGAAATTCTGAGTAACTTACCTCCCGAACGTACTGACTTGACATCCTTCCAAACGCAACAAGCCAGACGCTATCCTTTAAGGGCTAGACGACCCCCTGACTATTTCTACTAACCCTTCCCCCACCCCAACATCGAGAGGCTTTACCAGGCGTTGCCAAACCCGCCTGGCCTTCCCCCCATCAGCAACCCCGGGAACTCCCCCTCCCCTTCTTCTCCCATATCCCCACCCTGATTTCGCCGATTAAAGATCTAAATCGGCCTATTTCAAACCCAACCCCGGTTGTTGCCCAACGGACTTGGAAGGGCCGGCCGGCCTACCCGTTGAAGTGGCAAAGGAGCCACTTCTACCTTCGCCAGTCTTGAAGCCTGATGTCGACTTCACCCCCGTCAACCCTGAAGCCCCAGACCCCGAAGGATTGACTCTCTGTGTTCTCGCCGGAACCCTTTTCTCTCCGCATCCTGCCGCGACTGTGGATCTCTGCACGATTAGTGTTCTTATTATGCGATGTATTTATCTCTGAATGATGCATGGATTTTTCTACCGTATCTATCTGTCTTCACCTTTTATCTTTCCTTTCACTCTTGTCACTTCCTTCTTTTCTCTCTCACTCTCTCTCTCTCTGTTTTTCTTGTATCATTCAGTGCATGTTTATATTCCCATCTGATGTGTATATATTGAATATATCTCTGAAGGATAGATGTTTCTACCGTATCTTTCTTCCTCCTTCTTTCCTTTCTCTCTCTTCTCTTCTCTCTGTCTCTGTTTTCTTCTATCCTTCAGTGCATGTGAATCATTTGTAACGCCACTGGAATTAGTATTTGGTGTTTTAAATGTTTAAGATTATTAAACATTTCTTCGAGGAAACCAAAACTTGTTCTCAAAATAATTACCGGAATGTGGTGAATAGAATGGCTAATTTGGTAAGTATTAGCCGTTGCTTCCTGAAGTAAGTACATTGTATTTTGACGCACATTTTCACTTGAAGTGCATGGATTATGGATATTTGGTGAATTGACTGTTTTGGAGTGTGCGTAGTTTTTGGTGTTTGATGTGACTCAGAGGAGTTTTGTTATTGGATGGGTATATAGGACCCACATTCACATATTCAGGAAGCAAAGGCTAATGTCTATCAAATGCTTATGTTTTACAGATCAAAGTTGGAACTTTGATGATATTGTTATGATTGTATTTTATATTTTGGAAATAAATGAAGTGTCCTAGATTCTACACTTCCACAAATTGTCTCCTCGAAGAAATCTGTTATTTTATAAGTATGATATGTGTTAAGTTCAGATGAATTTTAAAACTTATAAATGCGAGGACGCATTTCAGAGGGAGGAGGGCTGTGTAACGAGCCAACCTCGTTACAGTCTTTATTAGTAGCTTTCCCGTATAAAAATGTCTTTTCTTGCATTTCTTTCATCAGTTACGAAGCAGTGCCTTATTCTATCTTTTCACCTATTCTCTCACTCTTTATCCTTCCGCCTGTTGCTATGTCTACTTTCTTTTCTTCACTCTCCACCTCTTCTCTTCTCTCACTGCTTCAAAATGTAAGATGAATTGTAAAGTCGCTAGAAGTTTATGCTTTGTCTGTGAATTGTCATAGAAGTCATTAGAGTTGCTTTAGTCACGACAAGCATATAACTCATAGCATATTTGATCCGAGAATAGAAATCTGAAATTTAGTCATTGGTCGGTATTCCAATATCGAAGTAACGGCATTCATGACCTATAGTTGACCTATCCTTAGCTGAATTTGTTTTGCTTGGATACGTGTTATAAGTATAGAAACGGTTAATGCACATTGCATTCGGCAACTTCATACATTCTATAAGGCATTGAAGAATGTTGGGAATACCCGTTTTGTTATGAACTTACGGCCAAGAATATATTGGTAATTGGAGGATTTAGTATGTGTAGCGAATTTTTGAGTGGTAACTTACCCCATGTTTACAGAAATATGAAGGAATATGGAGTTTGAAGACGATGTTAATTCCTTTACGAAGGATCCAAAACAGTGCCGATAGATGCGCGTACCGCGTAGTGTTCATTCAGGGTTGTAGACCTTCCCTCGTTCGTTATCATCGATACTTTGGCCATTTATTTTAATTCATATCCAAATTTCCTAAATTCACCATATCTGAGAAAAATAAGTTGCAATTACTGATATATGAACTAGCTTTTGGTGATAGAAGTGAATTTTATTATTCTTCGGAAGCTAACTCGCAAATTGATGTAAGTTTGAATGCAAGCTCTGGCTTCGCATCGCTGTGATGACGTAGCCACGTCAGCGTGTGATTTGGATCCTCCGTGTGTAAAAATTACTGTTATTTTGTCGATTTTGGTCAATATTAGAGAAATTTGGTTTATTATACGTATCTGGTCATTTGGTAAATAACTCACAAATTATTGTAACACGGATCCCATATTCTGGAAAGTGATATTTGTGAAGATAATAAGATATTTGCGACGTCAAATTAGCACAAAATCTTCGGAGTGTACAAGTTCAGCGCTTAGCGCATACCGTAGCTATCTCCGCGTAGTGTTTCCCTCGACGTCCGCATTAAGCCTATATAAGCAGGAGAAATTTTTCAGTTCGGGAGGAGACTCCCGGAGTCCGCTCCAGGTAACGAGCTACTCTCTGCTCACTCCTCAACAACACACTAGTATACAAACTTTCTCCCTCCCCCTCCCCTTATGTAGAGGAGACTCTTGGAGTTCTACTCCAAGTATCGAGCATCTGCTCACTCCTCTACATCTCAACTACACCCCCCCCCCTTATGTCCCCATGTAAAATTACAAACTTATATTTTGGGATTTTTCGGCAAATTCAAAAAGAGTTACAGACATGCTTTGTATTAGTTTCATGAGATGTCATGTTAGGGATTCTGGCGAGTCAGAAACTAAGGGGAAATAGAAGAACTTATTCACACGTACAATCAAACGAAGTGTATGCATGGTTCGGTATTAGAATTTACGAATTGGCTTAGGCATGCATTAATAAATGAGAATGTAACAGTGGCGATTTTTTGGAAATGTTGTAAATGAAAGATTAAACTTTGATTTTTGTTTTTGTTGAACCTGAAATCTGAGTACTACAACCTTGTGTCTTTCTTTGTTTCTGTGTACGACTCACTTGACTTAGTTTCTATTTTCACACACCACACAACCCATACACATCTTCTACTACTACACATCTACTACATACAAACAATACACACACACACACACATACACACACACTACACATATATTCCTCTCCTTGAACATTCCATCTTCCCTCCTCGGTCATATACTTTGACCTAAGAACTCATCCCCACCGAGACTATTAGTTTCCGAAAGGTCGATTACACTCTGTATATGTTTTTACCGCTCGGACATTTGGGCTTAACACCTCGCCCACGGAGTTGATCAATCTTTCTGGAAAACACAACATCTACACAACTAATACATCTCGGTTCTATATTATATTATTCTGTGGTAGTGGCGACAGTGCGCCCTCGACGACCAACAACAAACAACAACTCAGAAGGGTGCCACACACAGCACAAACAACAGTAACAACATCAACAACAGCCAACCAAGTCATCTAAGGCCCGCCACAATATTTAAATAATAAAAAACACATACAAATTTTAATACAGGGCTGGCCATTTGCATTTACATTTATGTATATGTGTGTGTGTGTGTGTGTGTGTGTGTGTGTGTGTGTGTGTGTGTGTGAGTGTTATTATGCTCGTGTCGATTGCAACAATGTTTTAGTAGCGCTTAAGCTCTTCAGAAGCAGTACAATTTACAACTACTTTAGGCTTATGCAAGCAATTTCAGCAGGAAAAGTAATATCAGTATCTTTAGAAGAAGAAGAAGCAGAAACGCAAGCAGTAAACACAATAAATTACATTTTAGGGTTATTTTTAGCTCATGCAAAAAAAAATTGTTATCATTTTTTTTTTATTGTGGCAAAAAAAAAATGTTGATGAAAAAGATGGATACATTGTAATTATGTGAATATATTGATTACCACACTAAAGGCAGTTCACGATTTACAAGCCACGCTATGTTGATCTCTCTATTTTTGTCTTAATTACATGTTATTGTTACATTTTTTTTTTTGTAATTTTCAGTTTCTGAAAAAATAAACACTTTAACTTTTGATCGTGATCGTCCTTGGCAGATCATTTTGTTATGTATGCTTAAGAAAATTAAGAATGTGCTCCCTTGATCCTTTTTTAAATATTGGGTTTTTTTTTTCTCTACCACTTCTCCATAGTTTTAATCATGACTTGTTGTCTTCTTGACTTCTTTAATGTGGTTTATTCTTGCAATGTATCCCCTAAAAAAGATTATCTGCCTGTACTTTTGTTTTTGGATTTTATATCGTTTTGATAAAGACACTGGTCTCGGGAAAAAGCGAGGAATTTGTCTAGCAAAGTTCTAGTAGCAGATGGTGGATTTACAGAGATGAAAACCCTTCAAACATCAAAGGAAGTTTTATATTTTCAATCTAACAACAGTTAGAGGTTTCCCGTTGAATTTGCAGATATAGGTTATTTATTTCAAATGCAAGATTACTAGTCCCTAGCATGCCGAAGATGCAAACAAGGCATTAGCTGACTTTATAGCGACTGGCATTCCAGATGCAGGAGGATCGCTTATTACGTCTACTGTGACGTCTGAAACAGAATAGTACCAAACTGCAGAAACCTTTAAGACTTCCACGGATGTTCATCTAAATAACTTTGTCTATAGTCTAGTAAACCCAACGCTTGTAGGAATCAGATGAGATATTGAATAAATCAAAACGTATTACCGTTTCACACAGCAAAAAGATTTAGAGGAAACAACTAAGCATAGAAAACAATATGCGATAAGGAATTAGGGGTCGTCTCACCTGCATTTGAGAGTAGCTTTATAAGTGAAAAGATATAAGAAGAATAATTATGCAGCAACAGAGAGTCTGGCAAGAGTCTGTAATGTGTTAATATTATATGATAATACATACTATATAAATCATATATAATAATAATAATCATGCATGCAGAGCTTGCTTCCAAAAGGCGATAAATCCATCATTTTTCAATGGATTAGCGCCTTTTGGAAGCAAGCTCTTCATATTCTGTTACACGTAATTATTATGCACAATGCACCTAAACGCGCACACGCGCACACGCGCACACGCGCACACGCGCACACGCGCACACTATCTGGATCCCTCTTTCCCGAATTGTCAAAAACATACAAAATCTAAAGACATGTGAGCTGACGAATTACTAGATATCACCTGTTAATCACACTCTAATATGTAGCAAAATATGGTATATGTATAGGCCTGTATACATAGTGTGTGTGTGTGTGTGTGTGTGTGTGTGTGTGTGTGTGTGTGTGTGTGCGTGTGTTGTGAAGTGTGCCAACAACTTAAAGGTAGGGTATCCCATTTGCATGCCTTAAATGAAGAGTTGTATAAATACAGTGGTATGTTGAAGAGAGTATCATTTTAGAAACTCCCATAAAGTATTGAAAGTGGAAGGTAACATTTAGTACATTTTTATTGACCGTTAGATTTTGAATTGAATTTTTTTCGGGGCTCACCGTAAATTCCAGTACATTACTAGGCTACCTTTGCAGACCCATGCACGGCATGTGTGTCCATCATGTATATTTTGTGAAGAAAGTTCATCAAAACTTACAAACATTTCTATATACATTCTTGCCACACACTCTATATGTTATTACATCAGCTCTTATACTTTTAGATTTGTGTTTATAGATAAAAGATACAGAAGACTGCAACAAAAAGGCTTAAGTGTGGCTGACACACAGAACTACTGAGTAGTTGAGTTTTGTGCATTATTCAAATTGTAGATAACTGTTGACTTCCAAATTTCTCATCAGTGGCCTAAACAAGTCCCCTGAGGTTCATATTTAATGTTTTGCTGCATTTTGGGAGGTCTGTAAAAGGTATCCCTACCTTTAAGGTGGACATCGTTAGTATAATAGTGATCGAATAAAGGGCGATCCGTAATCGCTGTCGGATGTATACGTTATATTAAACATATATATATATATATATATATATATATATATATATATATATATATATATATATATAAATTATTTTGTAAAATGATACGCATATGAAATAGTAAATACCTTTTCCAAATATATAGGATATATCAAAATATATTTACTTATGTTTATATAGATTATATGATATCGATATAAGTGTGCGTGTTCGTGTGTATTATATTGTCTTGAACTTCAATGACGGCATAGCAACTAATCTGGTTGCTACACAGAAAGGTGTATGTTTATATCCTGTGCAAAGTTGCTGGTTTCTCCCCCCCCCCCCCCTCCCTTTAACACTCTCTCCCTGTCTCTGCACAATCACTTTCCAATTTTTTTTTTCAACCCAAATTAATGAAAAAATAGCACTTTTTTTTTCTGCAATGCTAATGAACAATTTCACTTTTCTCTGATGAGACTGAAAAGCGCAGTCTCCCTCAAACTTGTTGTTGTTGTTGTTTGTTTTTTTCATGGTTCGACCTTGCCGAGTCTCAGTTTCCAAGTTAATTATAGATGGAAATGTACGCCCATGTATTCAGGTTATCCGTTGTTTGTTTCCCTTTCAGCCACTTTTTTTTTTTTTGTATTTGCCTTTGTATCTGGCATTTGATAAGTAGATATGGCACCCAGTGGGATGGGGATAATATACTCTGTTATAATGCATGCCTGTGGCCTGAGCTTTATTGTAAGCTAATGCGAAGATTTTTCTGCCGTTAACTTTAACGTTGGGTGCAGATAATTTAATGTCGACAAGCAGAGCTTTCGCGCTGCTAGGCGAATATCTGGCTGTCCAGTGGCTGACAATGTTTGTTTATGTATTACGTCTGTGTGTGTGTGTGTGCGTGTGTGTGTGTGTTTGCGTGTGTGCGTGTGTGTGTATGTGCGTGTTGTGTTCAACGAATCTATTTCCATAAGTTTGCACTAATTTTACTTGCGGTCAACACAGCAACAAGGCTTATGTATGGGCATAAAAGTAGTATTACCAGTTGTAATGCATAGGCAAATAAGAGTTACCCCCCCCCCCCCAAAAAAAAAAGAAAAGAAAAGAAAAGAAAAACAAAGGTGAAAGGTAACTCATCCTACAAACGGAGACATCACACTTTTTTTTTTGGGGGGGGGGGACTAAAATATAGACAAAAACGCGCAGTCAATTTTGTTATATATCATTATCTGGGAAATGTCTGGAGGTAAAATTGAGTCGAATTCTCGAACATTTTTTAGACGTGACTATACAATCTGTCGGTGGCACGACAAGCATGACAAGAGTATGTATTTCAATCGACAATAGCCAGTGGGTTTCGATTACAGAATAGAGATATTGAATGAAAAAAAAATGCTCGTTTCATCATCATTATCAATAATGGTAACCTCCCCTTGATACGAAGCGGCGGTGGATGAAAGAGGACTTGTTCATGGAAAGCAATTTTTATTTGACACTCATCTTCGGTTTTTTTTTTTTTTTTTTCCGTTCAACATTGCACATAAACAATTTCCCGTATAGGTTTCAAGTATGCAGCACAAAGATATTGACCTAAAAAAAAGTGCGTGCCGGTTTAACATCGAAATCTATGCTTGTAACCTCCCGATAAAGTGGTAATACTTGGAAGAGGATTTTTTCTTCTTAATTCTTCATGGAAATTAACTTTCTTTGATTATAGTCATTGATGTTATATAAAACATGTCATAATAGATACACGCATATGCATATAGTGTGAGTACACTGTCAACAGTGTGTGTGTGTGTGTGTGTGTGGGAGGGGTGAGTGTGGATAGATCACTGAAGTTCAGTCACATTTTAATCTACACTGTGATATAACTGAAAAAACGCCGTTTGCTAGAACTCTTTCCTTTGTGTCTTTACCGTCGAACCTGCTATACCCTCCCATTACTCACTGGCTGAAATTAAGTTTCACGCATAATAAATTCTTATTGTATAATAATATGTGTAATGTGTGTTCCATACAGAGTTTAGTGATGTGAAGCGCGCGCACACTCACACACATTTTTTTTTTATCACATTTTTTTTTGAATTCATGATTCCTATTCCTATAATGCAAATGGACATTCAGACAATGACTTTTTAATGTGTTTACAAATTGAACCAAACAAAATGGATTCTTTTTATGACATAATAATACACAAATCAATTCATTACGACGAAAGAAATAACACCAAGACCTAGAGGCACAGAGACAGACACACGAACACACACACACACACACACACACAAACAACAACAACAACCCGGGTTTGACGGCCGAAACGAACGCGAAAAATTCAATTTAGTGCACGAGTGTAAATCAAACCAATATTACAATTGCAGAATATATCCCTCTGAAATTGTTATGAAATATCAAATATCGCCTGTTTTCAGGGCAAAATGCCATGATGTTCATGACTTAACCACCTGACTATGAGATTGCACAAACTTCTCCTTCTGTCATGTTTTGGATAACATTTTTGATTTATCATCATCAAAGGAGACCTCAAGATGATTTGTAAATTTTTTTCTAGTTTTTTTTTGTGTTTAATTTCGAACACACTGGTAACAGAGTTTCAATTTGGTGTGTGTGTGTGTGATATAGGTGGGGAACAAGAATGTTTTCATAATTCCAAATTAATCACAATGAACAAGCACGATGACAAAACAGAGACACATTGATTATAATATGATACTTTGTTATGATTTATGACTCATATTTTCTTCCGTTTGTTTCTCCTATTTATACATCGGACAACTTTGGCCATTACTTATTGGCGTATAACACAATCTCCCTCGCTTTCGGTCACATTTCCTGGTATACACGGCCAAATGAGTAGTGTCGGTGCCCTAATATTGCTATGTTACAATATATATCATTTGCATTCTAAACCAAGTATTGTTGATAGTATGCTTGTATTATCAGCATCATCAATGACCAAAGCGTTATACATAGAACCAAACGTATAACTACGATGATTGACCGCTATATATGTTTTACATGCTTACATTAATTTACTGTGCATCCAAGCCGGATATTATTATTCACTGTGTTTTTATTATTGATGTACATTCCTTCATTGAGAAGTATGAAAATAAATTGAATTGAATTGAATTGAATTGAATTGAAATGTACTATAAAATTATTGTAAATACAAACATTAATAATCTATATAGATAAATTTAACATAATACATCTTAAATTGGTATATTTATGGTATATTGGTGTAGCTGTTCAAGTGTTTTCTCTTCAGTGTTCTGCGTCCTATAAGCTAAAAGCTTTTTAGTGGAACACTCTTTTCCATCGTTATGATTACTCCTTCTTTGTTGTTGTTGTTGTTGCCATGACAAAGTGTGCATTTTTCATTTTTTTTTTTGTTATAATACCCTTCGTGCATACTAATTCTTTATTGTGTTCAATGAACTGTCCTTCCAAGCTGGATGAAATTCAAACTGACACATTTACCGCTTTGTATCATGCATTTTTTTTTAAATGGAAATAAATAAACTTATCTATTGAAACTACTGAAAGGACGAGGACATATCCAGTGTAATAATCATTATCTTGACGTGATGGCTGTTCAACTTTGTCCTCGCAAGATTCTGGAATTACATCGACGGCAAAGGACCCTCTCATGTGGGCCCCGAAGACAGGAAATTATCGTGTTTGTCTTAAACCCAACAACACCCCCCCCCCCCCCCCCTTATGGGTGGATGTCGACAGTTGATCGGAGAGCGTGGGTGTTAATTTTGACTTCAGTGCCTTTGTTTAAAATCATGCATAAAAAAGGAATAACCAAACAGCTAAAGAATAAACTTGGAAGGAATTTTACCTGGACACATTCTGTCTTTGCCATGGCAACGCGCGATTCCTGTCAAGAAACGTGCTGGTAAGAAAATGGAATTCTACATAATGGATGGTAATCACTCTCGAGACCTTTACAAATTCTCTGACCATTATCATAATGCCGGTCTCCAGCTATTACCGCTTTACACTATACCATGGCGCAGTGTGCCGTACCCAGCACAGCTATAGACAACAAATCGATAAATTATTGGTGTTATTTCTATACGCCTATCGATTAACGAGGAGTACAGATGAAAACTTGTAATAAAAAACAAAGATAGTTTGTTTGTTTATGTTTTTTCTTCTTTTCCTTTTTAAAATGTTGGGATAATACGGCTTTGGGAGCTTTGATTGTATCATAAAACCAACACCCAAACTCCAAGTACGCCTATTCCTGACGATGTAGCATACACAAAGCATTTTGGGGCATCTCCTGGCCCCTTTCAAAGAATAGGTCTCAAATCTCAATTCTTGACATATTACTATAGTACCTACCCCCCCCCCCCCCTCTCTCTCTCTCTCTCTCTCTCTCTCTGAGTTCAAAAGAGAGCATGTCCTGCATACTTTCTAGCTCTCACTCGGCCTAAAAAAAATTGCCACAATGGGAAACTCCACTCAAAATCATATCAAACAAACGCAGCACTGAATTTGCATCGATAACGAACAAACAGCATTCTCCCCGCTTTTGGGGTGGATAAAAACCCCCACAATTTCCAAGGGTATACCCTATAATAATTATTATTCCGTCTGTTGGGGGGGGGGGGTATACCTTTGACATTGCATGAGCCCCTCCTCAGTTCCGCAGCGCCCCCCCCCCCCCCCCGAACTGTAATGATTCTTGGTTTTGTTTTTGTCATAGTTTTAGCTTCTTCTTTTTTTTAAGTACACCAAGATTATGCATAATAATTAAAATATACCTTCTTAACTTCTTAACTTGGTCGAATACGTGCTCTTTTGGTACTTGGATGGATCGAGTCGCATAAAATTGAAATTTTGTGAAATTCAACTTTTCCCGTCTCCATAATTTCCTTTATTTTTTCCCCACTATGTCATTGACACTTATTAACGTTGTCAGAGGCTTTTAAGGGATATAATGCAAACGTTTCGGCTCATTCAAATCCTTAATTAGTTCTTTAGTTGGTGGCGGATGACTTGCTGAACAGTGTACGACAAAAGATGGGTCTGCACTCTAGACTATGTCGGACGATCTGCAAGGACATGACGTAAAATATCGTACGATGCATGTGTCTGTTCGCCTGTATACACAGAGACTATGCTGTCTGCTTCTGTCCTCAAAACTGCGCTGTCGTTACGTTTTTCCCCACTTCTAAGAGAATTTTTAGTCTGCAGACAGTTTGCAGCACGGTATGTTCTCAGACAAATGTGGTTATTTATAAGCATTTACATGTTATGACTGTAAAGGGGATCATTTAGAGTCATCAGCCAGTGCGGTAGACGATAATAGCCCGTTTGCAGAGACTGACCACAGTCCCACCCTATTGTTATTGCGTCATGTGTTTTGTGCGTAGAGTAGGCCTAGGTCTAGATCCTAGATTTGAATTTGAATTTGAATTTATTCATTTCATTTCCATTTCCATTTCCATTTACATTGCATTTGCATTTTTCATTTACATTGCATTGCATTGATGATTACATGTTGACACATAATATTACAGTAATATAACAACATGAATTAACAGAATATAGAGTTACTATACAAAACGGAAATGGGGTGACCCAACTAAAAGCATAGCTTGTAAAATTTGTAGGTCACCATTCAACGAGTAATATTCAGAATTATGTACAGAGTGATTGAGAATAAAACATATATACAGACTCCTGAAACATATTTACATAACTTATACATATAGACCTATACATCTTAAAGATAGTAAAAATGAAAGAGAAAGAGATTAGTCTAGATCTAACCTGTTGGACCTCTAGTTAGAATAATTTGTCGAGAGAAGTTCGTCTCTTTACAACATTTTGGTTCATTCTCTTAATCGCGATTGGAGATTGTAATGTGGGTTAAGACTCCAGTGATTCCCATTACTTGAGTTATTTTAGTATACTCACTCACATTTTGGGTCTTTTGCATGCATGTCTGCACGCAAACGCTTTCCGAAATGATCTGGCAATTGCAATAGTGCACTAAACTTTAGGTAATTGAATTACGTTAGAGCGTTGTTGTTGTTATTTTAATTTTAAGGCGTGTGTCATTCAGTTATAAATATGCCCAATACCTACTAAAATTTATACTAATGTCTTTGTTTTTCTAAAAAAAAAAAGCTCATCTATTTTTGCAGCAGGCTGTTTGTATCTTTTGTGTTATTTTTTAAAGCATAATTTCAATCTTGAAGCAAAATTGAAAGGTTGTGTTAGTGTTTAAGTTGTACTAACGTTAGTATGTAACTTAACATGTAGTTTCTATAAGGGACACTTGAGTGTGTCTTGAATTTAAGTAATTTACATTTACAACTTAAATTTACTTATTCAAGATTTGCTGGTCTGATTTACTATTAGTAGTACTAGGAATACCAGTAGGGTTAATAGTCATGTATAATTTGTCAAATCGAGAGAAAACTCCCGTAATAATTTCAACAAAAATATTATTCTTATGAATGTTTACTGAATAGGATCTCTTGATCCTGGTTTTGGTTTTTTTTTTTTCTCTTTGAAAATTTTTATTACAGATCAGTGACATCTTTTATCACTGTATAAATATCACTACATAAATCTTTGATCTCTGTAGACCCCAGGCTGTGAGACTTTTAGCCATGTACAATTTGTACAATATGAAAGACAAAAATTATGTATTTGAAATCCTATTTGTTTTGTTTAGAATTGGTGGACAAACTTTGACACATCCTGTTACAATTTAATGATAGGTTTACTGGTAAAGACTTGTCAACCTCGCCAAAGTCCATCTCGCACAAGTCAAAAATTGGCTAAGTCAAGGAAAAACTCCATTCAGCTCTGGATGTATATGAAAATGTGCTATTTCTATTACGTAAGTGTAAGTGAAAATTCTTGTAAATCAAAGTATCTTCCATGGTCCTTTAGGATTTGAATTAGGCGAGGTTGACTGTATGAAGAAAACTTGTGTGATATATCTATTTTAGGAGATTTCTGATATCAGATTTACCTTTGTTTGAATGTTTGTGTGTTTGCCTAAAGATGTTTGTCTGTCTAAATTCTGTAATTGTATATCCTCTCAGCGGGATCATGACCACAAATGGGCTGGACGACACACAAGTCAAGCTGCTTGCCGAGCAATGCATCGTGGTTGACAAGGATGACAATGTAGTCGGAGCGGCAAGCAAGAAGGAATGCCACTTATACCAAAACATCAAGAATGGTGAGAGAAAGAGATCTGAACACAGAGTGACACAGATGGGGAGTGAAATTGCATGAATTATTTTAAAGGGTTGCACTACATTTGCTCCAACAACAATTGCTGTGGTCTTATTTTCTTTACGGACTTAGGGTTAGGGTTGTGATGGGGTTTGGGGTTTACTTTGATGTGAGGATTAGGAGTGTTTGAGGGTAGAATTTATGTGTGGCGTACAGACATTCATTGGAGCAATTGTCACAGGAGCAAATGTCAAGGAACTGTTTTGAAGACATTCTCTTCTTCAGTCATCTTGTTTCAAATCAGAATTTATAACTTGCACCATTACAGAAAAGAAATAAAAAATGAATCTCAAGTTCAGTTAAGTGGTATTAGCATCACTTTCCTACATCAAAGCAATGGGAAGATAATTGTTTTGTGATTTGAAAATAATTGTCAATTCGTAATGGTTCTCAGGGCCTTGAGCAGACCATTTCTTTTCCCCACATACTTCCGTCATCATGAAACAAATATAAATGTATACATCCGTGTTATTGCCTCTGCTATTACCGTACATTGGCATCAGTTAATCAGAAATACTTGGTAGCAGTATGTCTCAAGTATGAACTGACCTTGTAAACTCCTCTTTAATAGCTCATTTCTATCAGGGGTCCATTGCATAGTGTTTGAGAAGTTATGATCTCCCTAATGTAGATGAAAATTAGCAAGGTATTATAGTCCATGTGATCACTTGGTACAGTAGTACAATTGAACTTTGTTATAAAGAGGTTTGATATAGCAAAACCCTCTTATAACAAAGTGATTTAAAAGGTCCCAACTCCTTATATTTCTTTGTTTTTGTACCGTGATATAGTGAGAAACCCGACTGTCATAGTTCTTATGTCATCCTCATTACAAGGTTAAAGGGTGTGTACAGTTCTGGTCGAGGTGAAGATTTAGCTTTTAACGTTTTGTGAGATATTCAGAAACCACTCTATGAGATGTGAAAGAGCATGCAGTTCTAAGGGGTATCAAAAGTTTATTCGCTGAAAATCGGTTTTGAAATGGCTGAGATATCCAAAAACAAGGTGAAACAAAGAGACACTAATAAAGTTGGGGCATGTCGCCTTTTATTATTAGCACTTTTTTGGATATCTCAGCCATTTGAAAACCAGTTTTCATCAAATAAACATTGAATCCTTCTTAAAATTACATGCTCTTTCATATTTCATAAGAGGCTTTTCATTATCTCACTTAGGAATTTTCAAAACATGAATCCTTACCTAAACCAGTACTGTACAGTCCCTTTAAGACGTTAGCGCACTGATTACAGATGCCAGGTTTCCCGGACGTCTTCATTGTTTATCAAAGAGCTGTTAAGGCATACTGAGCTGTATGTCATGATTGAAGGAGTGCCTATGAACCTCAATATATTACGAGTGTTGACTTCATTGGGGGTCATTTCACAAATTCCAAACTTATGTGCAGGTCTCCTTCATCGAGCATTCAGCGTCTTCCTGTTTAATCAGAAAGGGGAACTTCTTCTCCAGCAGAGGTCCGATGCCAAAATCACATTTCCAGGTACAGTATAGCCTTGTTGATAAAGAGGTCAGATATAACAAAACCCTTTTATAATAAGGTGATTTTGTAGGTCCCAACTCTTTGTACTTCTTATACTGTATCCTTATATAGCAAGAATCTTGATATAACAAGGTAATTGCCTTGGTTTTTTTTTTTGATTTTTTTGTTTTGTTTTAGGTCCTCGCTAGAATGACATTCTCATGTAGTCAAGATTGAGAGTCTGATAAAATAAATAACATTTTGAACCTGAGGAACTGGTTTGTAGCGTTTTTGCACCAGTGGGTTCACAAGCGAGTTTGAGGGGATCGGATGGATAATGTGCAAAGCTGACGCAAAGAACAAACAATACCAGACAAGTATCCCTTGTCCTCATTCAAAGGGATTTTAATCACGAATTACTCTGCATTGTGGTAAAATGTTAAGATGTTACAAGGAATTTGAGCAAAAACTTGATAAGCCATGTACTAATTAAGTTGGGTGTGTGAATGTAGCACATGAAGAATGAAAATCACACATTCCCATCATTTTCAAGGCTACTGGGCCAATACGTGCTGCAGTCATCCTCTCCATTTTGACGAGGAGATGGAACTGAAGGATGCCCTCGGGGTGAAGAGAGCTGCACGGAGAAAGCTGAAGCATGAGCTGGGAATAGAGCCTGAACAGGTACCGTAAGCGACTGCATTCCAGTACAGATGCCAATAATAGCAATGTTTAGCTATGAATCTCAGGCCTCCTTTCAAGGTTTTTTATGGCAGATCTACGGGTGGCCCCATTTGGGCTGGGACCAGATTTTTGAGTTAGTTTTCACATTTTACCTTCTTGTGGGAAATGCTTGGTCAAATTTTCTATCCACTAGGCACATAATAATTATCCCAGTGTGATACAAACAGACTTTAAGACCCCCAGAAGGCCCTCATAGCCCCCCCCCCCCCAAGTTTACTATGTTCTTAGGTAATAGTCTGCAAAGAATGCATGGAAGGTAAACTTGCTATACTAGACTCTAGCACTAGACTTTTTGGTCTCTTGTTTTATCACCTGACTACGAACAAAGTCTTATTGTTGAAAGACCTGACTTTTCTAGCTGTTTGTAGAAGACAGCATCACCAATGCTGTCTCCATAGTGAAATAGATAACATGCCGTGCCTTCAAATATAGAAGTTAAAATTAGTAGTAGTAGTTATACCGATTCCAAGAACCAATATTAAGCATGAGTGCTTCTTCAATATGCTACTCATTTTTCCGGTTGTAGGTGCCCATAGAAGACTTCACTTACCTCACCCGTGTACACTACCAGGCCCCTTCCGACGACGGTGTGTGGGGTGAACACGAGATCGATCACGTCCTCGTTGTCCAGCGGGAAGTGGACCTAAAGCCGGAGCCGAACGAGGTCCAGGAGGTGCGCTACGTCACGCCCACCCAGCTGGAGGAACTCCTCGCAGAAGGGGATTGTGGGAAGGCGAAGGTCAGCCCGTGGTTCGCCAAGATTGCCCGGAACCTCTTGATACCAAAATGGTGGTCGGGCTTGGCTGACATCAAGAAATTTCAAGATCCAGAGACAATTCACCGGTTATAGCATCCAAACAGAAGCCCTCTCTCTTAGACTAATTTAGGTAAACTGTAAATACCTGTACTATCAAAATGTCTGTCTCTATGTTCTGTATGCGGTAACCCTCAATGACAAAACTAAACAAACAAACAAACAAACAAACAAACAAGTTTATAGGTCAGAGTTCAGGTCAGAAAACTCTGAAATAAAGCAAAATATTGCTCTCCCATGCGATTGTATTCTAAGACTAACTGACTTACGTGTGATTCCAGATCATTTTATATACATACATGTATTTGTTATGTATTGACATCAGAGGTGCATGGTGTTTGTCAAAGTCTGCAAATTTAAAGAAATCTTTGCAAATCTTCCATCTAGATTCTTTCTAGAACCAGAAGTGACAGAGCTAAGTTAATGTTATGAGTAAGTAGATTAGTGACTGTAGTTTCAAGTGTGTTCATGTCCCCCCCCCCCCCCCCCCCCAGCCCTGTGGGGTGGGGGACCAACTTAGGGCTAAATTTTCACATTTTCATCTTCTTGAAAATGTATGGTCAAATTTTCACCAGACTTGGCAGGTAGCATCCCTAGGATTATAAGCTCTCAATTAATTCAAATGTGCACCATGCCCCTGCCCCCCCCCCAAAAAAAAGAAAATAAGAACGGAAGTTATGAGTAAATAGATTGATGACTGCAGATCAAGTTTGTTCATGGCAGATTTGTGGGTTGATTTCATGACTGCAGCCTCTCATCATTGCTGGATTATCTTGTATGACAAGTCAGCAATAATTTCTTGTGAAGGCTATGTCTTACTCTCATGTCAGGAAAGGAAATGTATGATTTTTATACAGTTCACCTAGGCGATATTACATAAAAGGTGAGGTTGGATGTTAACCCATTGAGGATGGGCTGATTTTGTTACAACACGCATTTCCCATAGACACCTGCCCGAGTATACTCGGGACTCGTTTTCAACGGGTTAAGTCAGAATATCCAAGAAAAGTCTCTGAGTACTCACTTTTCAAAAGTCCGAGAACCAAATGTTGGTCAGATATCAGCCACTCAAAACTTTTGAGTGGCTGATATCTGACCAACATTTGGTTCTCGGACTTTTCATGCAACAGTGTCCTAGAGACTTGTTAGGTCATCGCATGAAGACGTCTACAAATTTGATCATGTAGTTGTGAATAATGTCGCCAACTTGTAAGAACAAGGGAGACTTAAGAGAAATTTCTTAACCTTTTCACTTGAGGTACGATTTTGATAAAACCTCTACTGTTTTGTTCCACTGATTTCTCTCTATTTGTTACAGCCAACTTTAACATGGCACAGAGTTGCACTTTACGGGTCGTACGCAGAAGCACTAATATGAGGTAGAATATTGTGTTTTATTCTAACAGCCAAACAGCTGATGAATTTCAATTGTGTATTTGTGTGTGTGTGTGTTTGTGTACAGAAAAGGACATGTAATCCTTTTAAAAAAAAGTTTCATGTGCCAATTTGTTTTCATCTGTTTAGGGACTTACATGAGCATTACTGCTGTTTATGACCATTTTACTCTGTCCTGTGAGGAGTTTTTGGAATCCGTCACGGCATAGAGTGCACGTTTATACTGAAAAAGTATCATGTGTAGTGGTACAGTGCTTGATTTCTGTTGGAGAGATGGAGACAAAATGAGTTCGTGGGTTCAACCTCCTTGCCAAATTTGCACTGGCATTGTTTAGAATAACTCTGATCAGCTGTCTACTCTGCACCTAGCTTGGGCTAGTAGAGTGTAAAATGTGAAGTATATCCAGTTAATATGATATAAAAGAAATCTTTTTGAAACATTTTGCAAAGAGTTTATGGGACCGAAATAGCAATCTTATCATCATCAATTGTCTTTTTTTTTCCATGATCATACAGCCTCATTTTCTCTTTCACTGCCAAGTTTGCTCTAGCTAAATTCATCCAATATTTTGGAGTTCTAGAGTTGGTGATGAGAAACACATCATTAACAACTAATACAACTAATAAGCATGGATGTTGGAGGTAAAAAACATTATCTTTATGATATGAACTTTCTTGGTGAATGTAATTGTCTGCAACAGTTGATTCACACACCTCCTCTGGAACTGTGGAATAAAGCAACCATGTGATGATATGCAATAGTTTGTAAAGAGTCTATCGTTGTCTGGCACCGATTCCCTGACCTTTGTTATTCCTCTGAACTTCCACAAAATCCTATACACTGTTACTGCTGCGATCGCAAGTGGTATCAATAGCTTGACAATACTTTAGTCAGTAAATGGCTTATTACAAATGTCACATACAATGTGTGTGTGTGTGTGGGTGTGTGCGTGTGTGCAGTGTGTGTATGTGCGTGTGTGTGCTCATGCGCTCAAGTTTTGTATTTTACAGAAGATTTGAATGGGAATTTACCGAGTTGGAAACAATTTAAAAATCTCCCTTGTTAACAGAAAGGAATTCAGAAGTGTTACCACACGTCATGGATATGACCTTGTTCATACATGTAGTAGATTTTACAAGAAATAGGCTTGACTTAACAACAATAACAACAACAAAAAACCCCAGGCAATCTCAATTATTTCTTATCATGCTTTTCCTCATGAAAGCAACAACAACAACAACAACAAAAGAGCAAGATCATTAATTGTACACCGCAGCAGAATACCTGCTGAATGAATGAATGAATAATCTACTCTGCTTTCCCATCAGTCATTAGGCCTAGCTACCGGGCATTTTGCCATTAGAAAAAAAAAAGCAATAATTGAAAAATACAAGTATACATAAATATGAATAGATGAATAAATTTAAATATATATATATATATATATATATATATATATATATATAATGATTATATATCTCGTAAGAAAATAAAAACCGTTATGGCGGTTTCCGCCGAGAAGTGTGGTGCTAAAGACACGATGAAGAATTCTCCATCTGTCTCTGTGTTACCTAAAAAATGGCCCTGACAGATTGTTAAATGATTTATAATGTATATCTTGGAATGTGCAAGAATTATATCTGTGATTATCCAGGGATTCAAGGATTACTTGGAATCTGCAGAGTCACAAGACAAAGAATAAAATAAAAGAATAATCACATTTACCACAAGCACGAAACGTATGAAATCCATAATTCATTCAGTACTATCGTATACCGTTGGGGAGGGGGGGGGGGTATGTTTGATTTGAAATGTTTGTGATGGTTCAAATTTGAAATATACCTTGTGCGATAGTCTTAATTATACTGCAAAAGCAGTTGGCAATTTTAATAAGAATATACTAGTTTCTTGAATCAATATGATTATTGAAAATCACAGTTTAGTATAGGCCTTGATATGTCTAATTAGATACAAATGTATTAATATATTCACTGGGATACGATACGAATGGTAAGTAAATTCTGCTAGTCTACACTAATTTCAAATAGGGCCTACATGTACATGCGTGATATACAAGTATGAAAAAAAAAAAAACCCACGCACACACCCTTGAATAAAAGGGTTTTGACCGCTGATAAAACTTTGGATGTACCTCGGTGAAATGTAGGAGGATTTGCGATACACACAATGTCATAATCAGTAATTGAACGCCAGGAAAACTGATGTACAGATGTACACAGCTTATCTCACATGACAAAGCAGGTTGCTTTTTGATTAGCCTAAGAGCAACCGCTAGGGTGTGATGAAACTGAGCGTCGTTCGGACGGATTTTATGTGACTGCTGCGGAAATAAATCAATGCTTTTAAGCAAGCATCTATACGACACCAGAGACTTATTTTCGTTTACGATGGACTGTGACTATAGGCAATGCATGGGGATTATATTCTCTACGTATAGAGAATAAACAGCAATGCCGCTTATCTTGGCTACCAGAGGATTCAATTTGATTCGGTCCGGATGGAGCTTACATGGCTGCTAAGTAAAATGCTTTTAAGCAAGCATCTACCACACTACTTCGACTTATTATTATTTGTTTCCGATGGAAAAGAAGATTATGTGGGTTTTGTGTGTGTGTGTGTGTGTGTGTGTGTGTGTGTGTGTGTTTGACGAAAAGGTGAACAGCAATGCCGTTATTACCGCCAGAGGCTTCGATATCGAGGACCGTAGGATTATTGAAGATCCGTGTTCTTATCCAAAGAGCCACCTCTATAGTGTTCCTCGTAATTTAAGGCTTTGTTTACTTATTTATTTCATTGAATATATATGATTTTACAATAGCTACAACTATACTGTTGCCGTATGAAATCGTGTGTGCAGACGTGTTGTTGTGATATTCAATTTCATATGCACTCGCTTTGTATAGAGGTGTACATACTTTGCATTCCACAGCTCAAGTGATGTATTACGCTGATTTTGTTCGCAACTGCTTAATGGAAGTTGGATAAAGTGTCGATGTCATTATCTCACACATAGTCCATTAATTTTCTTCAAACGATAATCTTATTTGTTTCCGATTATGATTTCTATAGAATAAAGAACCTCTAGCATTCGTTTACATCTGATAGTGTTGTCAAAAACCTTAAATTGGTAACATTTAATTGGTTAGGGTTGTGATTGCTGATGTATCGAAAGAACAAATTATGAGTTTATTTTCTCAATATTCTTGTAGGCCTAGAGAAACTTACATTGAAATATTGTCAGGTGATGACAGCATTATCAGATTATGTATCACAAGATTTGCATTCATATTGGAGACCGAAACACTGCGTACTAAAAATCTATTGAGTTTTTTCATTTTCATAACTTCCATGCATTTGAAGTTCGAGGGTATAGAAACCTGCTGTACCATTCTATTTGTTTGGTTTAAAGGCAAAACATATCGATAATTCTTGTATACGCAGTGGCGGCCACCATTAATTAGTACGAGGGTGGGCGGAAACACTGAAGGCGAACTAATTATACCCTCACGCGGAAAAAAAAAAAAAAAACAGCGCCCGATGATATAAGGCCCTATAAATTTATGGTACATAAGCATATATATATATATATATATGTATATATAGATAGATATATATAGATTTAGACGTAATAATTCATGCTCAAAGCGAGAGTACTTCCTTCCACAGGAGGGAGCTTTTGCACTTAGAGTTATAAGAGTTAAAATTCAACAATTTGGTGCACACATTACTTGGTGGAGTATTTGCAAAAATTTTAACAAAATAAGTAAGAAAAAAATTACATTCAGCGACAATGTGAATGGCTAAATCATAGTATCTGAAGATACTTGAATTTTACTTTAATGGAGATGGCGATGCAATACTAACTGCTAGGGCATAATTCGATCATCACGTAGGACCGACTACCAGTAACGTGCTAACAACCCACTGCTGAACGGGAAGGGCGCTTCAAAAATAAGAGTAGTGCACTACGATCGCAATCATATTTTACGTTTTTAATCTCAAAATACTCCAAAATATCTTATTATCCTGGCAAACCGCGTCAGCCAACAGTCTTCTTGGTAAACCTTCTCGATAACAAGATTGCCTTCAAATTCCAAATGGTAGGAGATGGATTTTGAGCCCTTCTAAGAACTATGTTTTAGCTTTAATTCTATAGATGGACAAGTCTTCAGTCACGTTTCTACGGTAAGCCGTCCTTAGAAAGGATAGGTGAGAACTGCCCGAGGGAACTTGCAGTTTCATCGCCATCGACAATACACAGCGACCCCGCCATGAATGAGTATCGTTATTGAAGTCAAATCTAGTTTTGACGAGTTCGGTGACAGTATCACAAGAGGATTGGATTTTTTACTACCCTTGCCGAAGGCATGTAATAGGATGGCTTAATGATGGTCTTTCAATCTTACCAGTTCTTTTCTTCTTCTTTAAAAAAAAAAGAAAGAAAAAGAATGAAAACCTCATTTGATATTCGTGTTATCTCTACATGAAGACAAATTAGAGTTTGAATTGTCTCAGCGTGTGATATTGCAATTTGCAAAGCCGGTATGTATCGTGGCGCACATTTCTGTAACAAAACAAAACAAAACAAAACAAAACAAAACAAAACAAAACAAAACAAAACAAAACAAAACAAAACAAAACAAAACAAAACAAAACAAAACAAAACAAAACAAAACAAAACAAAACAAAACAAAACAAAACAAAACAAAACAAAACAAAACAAAACAAAACAAAACAAAACAAAACAAAAATACTTGCCGGCTGACGAAGGGAGTATAAGACGTCTTCATATGAAATTGAGGTCGGTTTTTTACAACGTTCTCAGCAGCTTGCGCTCCCGCTTGTTCCCTTTTCAGTTACACTGTTTCAGTATCAGGTACTCCGTTCCTGCATCCGTAATTATAGGCCCTATTTGCCCCCGAATCCCGCTCTCACTGCTATAAAACGGATCCAGCCGATAAAATGATTTGAAATTTCGCTGCCGACTTAACAGGTCTGCCAAGAGGAGGTCCAAGAGAGGCAAATGTTAACTATAGGAGGACTATTATCGGCATTGGTCTGGCTTCATACAGTACATGATATTTTTTGACTGTCAATATTTATAATATCGTGTAGGAAGCGAGACTAACGCCGAGCAAGCAAACACTCTATTCAATTTTATTCTGCATATAAAACAGATATGGGCTCCTTTTATTCAGGCATTGTTGATATTATTGCCCCTCGAGATCTCGGCTCCACGCTATTACCCTGTAGGAGCAAGCTCCTCGGTGCCATAGCATGGAGTTGAAATACCTCCGGGCAATAATGTCAACAATGCCCCCCCCCCAAAAAAAAAAAAAAAAACACAAAGAAAACACACAAAAAACAAACAAACAAACAAACAAAAAACCAAACACCAAACACCAAACACCAAACACCAACACAAAACAAACACTCCACATCTGAATGCAAGGCCGTACTAGGATTTTCATGGGGATTTCAGAATGAGAAAAATGAACTTTTGAGTTCAAGTTTACATTGTATGTTCAGTTCCGTCATTTTTTACATAACGAGCAAGACCAAGGAGCAATGGAGAGGGGGGGGGGGGGGGTTGGGAACCCTCTGAAGCCCCCCCCCCCCCCCCCACCTCCTGTTACGAGCCTGGAATGGAGACCCTGGTAGATGTTTTCCGAACGGAGATATAGGGATGGAATAAGTATCACAGATAATAGAATGCAATGTTATACATTTGCACTTAAAGTTTATCAAATGACATAAGTCATCATTGAACAGTATAATTATATCTTCCTTCATGACAACGGCGATTCGAGTTGATACGAACGATACTTGGCCTATTATGGTAAAATGACGGCAGTAGAAATATCCATGCCATGAGCAGTCTATACATGTATGCTGCCACATTTTTAATGTTGGCTGTTGTGGTCATCTCCAACTTACTGTATCTAAAAATCACCACTATAGCTGCATATTTCCCTCTTCAGTGAAATAATGAGCATCCTGTTGAGCTTGGGTCTCTTACAGCGGCTAGAATCGTGGCACAGCATTCGTTAAATGATGACCGAAACGCTACCAATATACGTTCACTTTCTTTCAATTTAAAACTGTACAGGAGGGCGTCACCGTGCTAGCTATCAAGTTGTCGTTATATGATATGATATGATATGATATGATATGATATGATATGATATGATATGATATGATATGATATGATATGATATGATATGATATGATATGATATGATATGATAGAATATGATATGATATATGATATGATATGATATGATATGATATGATATGATATGATATGATATGATCTTTCATTCGCATGAAAGACACGACAATAATCTATATCTTGGCCGTTCATTTATATATCACGCCAAAGTGAAGTGAACTACATGTAATGCTCGTTCCATGGTCTATGCATCGTATTAGATCACAGGCATACTGCTTTGTACGTTGGGAAGACATAGATCATGCTTATCTATGCGGTATCTCTCGGACATCAGTATGATTTCGTGCAAGCTAGTTGTAGTTAATTTGCAATATGTTATCTCTGGAAATCCACACCAGGGTCATCAATGTCGCGCTACAGGCCAAGAAAGCAATCATTGTGAGGAGATTCCAAAGTGACGTGTAGTTTTGTCTGCTGTGTTGTTGTTGTTGTTGTTTAAAAAAAAACAAAAAGGAAATAGGAGAAAATGGGACCCTATTAAAGATAATTTGCCTGAGACAATACAGTCATAAAATCAGACTATAATGAATCTTAAACAAATCAAACATTATAATTAGACATCCAATATAGTGTCTCCACGAGGGATCTCATGCTGAATGTCTCTACGAGGGCGCTCAAAAAAAAAAAAAATGTCTCTACTAGCATAGACTAGGGAGCTCAAAGAATGCCGTTCTTTAATATATGTTGCCATTGTATTTCAAGATGCCGATCTCAACTTGTCTCGAATCATCTGTTACAACTGAGCAAGAACCACAGCGCGTCGCGAATAATGAAAAGATTAAGAAAAGACAATAAGATGCTTAGAAAAATACGTATTGTTTATTACAATCAAATACATGAATGAGTGTAAGGCACATATACGTATAACAAAATGATAATGCGGTTTATATAAGATCATCTGCAATTGGTATGACAACACACAACGAAGAATATGAATGCACGAGAGAAAATGAAATAAATAGATTGATAAGATATTGATACCTGCTTGATTTCACAGCACAACTACTTAAGTCTGTGATTGTGTAATCAAATTATGATAATCGGAGAAAATACTTCAGCGAAACGACTATTTATAATTATATAGTGATGATCTTGATTACTTTATCAGACTATAAATTGAATGTACAGAAACATACACAGATGAATAAATATTCATGTATGAATGATCTAAGACACAACCTCATAATAGCACGACTATACCCTGCTCCTGATCATCTGAGAAGAGAGCCCGTTAAGAATATTTAAGAGATGCAAGCACACCGTGAATGAGAAATACAGACAGATGATGCAGAGATAAAGCTGAGTCACACATCACTGTAGGTGGATATAATATAATAACCAACATAATTTTTTGTGACGTAACATGACGGTAAACCTCAGGCATGGTCTGCAAGCAGCATACAAACTAAATTCCGCTATACACTCAACCTACACCACCTGTGTGTTTTCTCATACCATCCTCTCTCTCTCCCTCGTATATAAGAATGAGGAGAAGAATGTGGAACTCATTACACAACTGAATCGTGATAAGTGCTGGGTTTGCTCTCAGCATCTCTTTGATCTGCCGATGTATGCTATTAATGAGAGCGATGTTTTACTTTTCCTATCTACCGCTCTTCAGGAAGAGCTGGGAAGTGAAATATATATATATATATATAATATATATATAATTATAATCAAAAGTATCACTCTGTACCTGCGTGCATATGTTCCTCACACTATCGTATACACAACACCCACACATTGATCTCTTTCTTATTTTTCAGTCATGCACCCCCGTCTGCGGTAGATTGTTTTCATCAGGTCAAATTCCTGTGCAATCATGTCATAAATAATTGTACATTGCTGATTAGTTTCTGACGTTGTGGACACTCTCTGACGGCAAGGCAAAATTTCGCGGTATGATGATGATTCGACAATCAGGACGGCATGAACTAAAATATGAGTGTTCATATCAGGACCGATTGGTATTTGATGGCATAGAAAAAGATAGTGTCGTCCTAACGTCGTCACCATTACTGGGTCACAGGGATTGTAAAGACGGGACAACAGACTTCTAGAGGATGATGTTATCATATTTCTCCTTGTTGGTTTTTTATCAAAATTACCCCTGATCATTTTCTTTTACTATAGACATGATAGATCCGAATGGCTTTAAAAGATCTAAAAAGAGGCATGGTCTTGTGGTTGCTATAAGGATGTAGCGCATAAATTGAAGCACACTACGAGGCTCCTGATTGGTTCTTATCGCGTTCTGGGATTTTTGGGTTAGCTGTTACCATTGGTTACAGTTAGTGACGCTTTCCACGTGACTGAGATAATTGGCCAATCACTGAGTGACTTTGCAAGATCATTGGGAGATCATTGGAATGGTTGTGACAATGTGAAACGCTCGTTGACTGGTCCCGGAGCATTCATTGAAAGCCTACTTCCCTTCGAAACTATGGAGAGACTGGTTTGAACCAGTTCAAAATTTACTCCCAAACCATAAACAGAGATGCGTATATAATTTTTTTACTGAAACATACTTTTATGCAAGCGCGACATGAAATTAAATGGTGCTTTAATTACCATAAAATTATTACACGTGTTACAGGGGGAAGTTAGTGTCGCATGACTTTCTGAATTATGGCATGTGCATGGAACACATAGGAAAAATCAAGGAATACACAAAACAATGTGACTTCGTATGAAAAGGACACGAACACAGGATTTAAGAGCGATTACTGTCGGGTGGCGTGATGATTGTCGTCATGTTCTTTACGAAGATCGACGATGAGTGGTAATGCTATCGGTCAATCAAAGTAAATACCGATAGCAAGTAGTATTTCATGCGCAGTCTCTCCCTTGTACAGGTTAAATAGTCGTTATCAATTTGCTGTACGCCGAGCCAGCCAAAGAACGGCCACTTTAAAAGACGGACTGATATTGACATCACTTCGATTTTCGACATAATACGAATCGGCTCTATTTGGTCGTTCGGCAGTTCGGAACATCGCAAATGCGCAAGCGTCAAAATTATCCACAGCGCCCCCATGAATCCCAAGTGCACGTGTCTTTTACATAATGTTCTAAGAATTAAACGGGTGGCGTAGGCCTACCTATTGGATGATATTGTGATATAATCATAGTGTTGTTCTGACTTATCATAATAACTTCAAACCGTACTTCCACTGTCATCGGTAGAACACATCCTGTTATCGTTCCCAAAAGCGTCATTCAAGAAAACCAAAGTCGAATTTTCTTGCGTATTGGGATCGGCGTTAGATGTCGACATCGCGACGCAATCCACGTCTGCGTTCGATTTCGACAGTAGGGGATTGGTTTCATCCAGCGCCGCAACACCTCCCCCTTCTTCTTCTTCAATACTCACTAGTATATCACGTGACGAATTGCACGCTGAATCGCCATTTTCATGATCACTAGGTCTCAGCTCGACGGCTTTCTCCAAAGTTTCGGGGATATCTATCGCGACGACATTTCTGTCAGTACTTTCGGTAGGCCTACTATGATCAGTAGTGTTCGAAAAATCTTCATTAGTGTTTCCCGTCGGCGCATCCGCGCAGGTCCGCATTTCCTGCGCGCGTGGTTTGTTTAGCACGACGAGGCAAGAGTTGACCGCGCGCCATCGCCTCCACAGCCGCTTGACGGTGTTGCTCAACTCGTAGCTGCACAGGCAGAGCGTGAGTGCGTCGAGGCAGGCGTAGATCGGGAACAGGACCTCCGACGCCAGGGAGTCGCGAGTGAGGACGGCGGACGGCTCGGGGCTGACGGTGACCCAAAGCATATAGGAGAGGGAGACGATCACGAAGAGCAGGGAGAATATGCCGAGGGCGAGGTGGAGGCGGTCCCAGCGGCTGAGGGTGATCGGCCGCCACTGAAACAGAATAATGGAGATAGTGATGTTATCTGCAGACAAACTGACTAACTAAAGCAATTGAATGAAAGAAAAAAAAAAACACCCACTCGAACACACAATAAAAACTGCATAAATTATATTCGGGAAAGCGGAATCAAAGTAGTTATTATACGAAAGGGTCGTCAATAAACTGAGCATTCGACCGTGGGTGAGCGTGTACAGGTATAGTTTCATTGAACATTGGAGCCCAATATTCGTAATAAGCATTAAATTGATGTTTGACATCTTGTTGAAGATGGAATACAATTTGCTTGTTTGACAAAGAATAAGAAAAAAAAATTGAATGCAATATCCTCCATTATTTGTTAAAAACAACAACAGCAACAACTTTTATTAAGGAGCATTAAATGCAAGAATTGTCAGATATTGCTGTTTACTCTATTCAATCTACATTGTCTTGTTTACACTAGTTTTGTCACTGAAGAAAGTGCGATGTACATTAATTGTGTTATTATAGAAAATGGAAATAAACTTGAACTTGAACTTGAATTGCATAATACAATATCTGTCACTGCCCCATTCTGTGAAGGAGAGATAAGGTACTAAATACACATAATATACCAGCTAACGCGTTCACCAAAATATCATAGAAAGTTGGAAGTTTAGGTTGACCTATAATCATAGCATTTTTTTTTTAAATAGTGCTCTGCCATGGCAACAGCTTGTTGGTCACTCGAAATACAAATCTGCATTATTACAGTTCACACATTCAAAGATAATGGGCATTACACATGCTTAGTGTAGTTCTATAAAAAAAAGCTTCTAAAAATCTGTGGAAAACTTGGCCTCGTGTTATTTTTCCCAAATAGTGAGCTTGCTCAGCCAAATATGACGTTTGCTCGTCCACAGTAGAAAATACATGTAGTTGCTTTCAATTTCTATGATCACGTGTGGTTTATATACCGCTTATCGATACTTGGTTTGACAAACACACACTAAATCACGCTCATATTACAATTTTTATAAGAGTGTCTCTATTATCATTATTATTTCATTATTATTATTATTTTATTATTATTATTATTTCATTATTATTATTATTATTTTATTATTATTACTGTTATTATTATTATTATTATTATTATTATCATTATTATTATTATTAGTAGTAGTAGTAGTAGTAGTAGTAGTAGTAGTAGTACAATGATCATCATTATTATCATCATTATTATTTTCTGTACCTTGATGTTATCATGATCGTGTATTCACACCGAACGTGGCAAGTAGTTCACTCCGATACTTATTGTCTGAAACAAGATTAGCAACGGACTGTGCACGCTACCGGACACGGCTGACCGTGATTATATGCTGACTCCCAGAGACACACCCAGGGAAATTCGTCTGGGTTATCAAGATCTCTGATCTCGGTGAAATCAGAGCAGAGTGACTTGATTTCCAGTCACTTCAGTGACCGTCCTTTAGTTATTTCATTTTTGGGCTTTTTGTCGTGACATTGGAGCTTACTCGATCGGTGAGGATACGACTTCTCGTCACTCGCCTGGGCGCCTTCTTACGAATAGAAGAGAGGACAGGCGCCCTCCACTGAAAACTCGCCTACATAGGCGTCTCCTTGCCAAAGAAAAAGCGCCAAAGCGAGTTTTAAAGGAACTTTGTAATTCAATGCGTAACCTCGCCTGTCAATCATTGCTAAAGTACTAATATGATTAACAAAAGACATTGGGATGCATCTTTCCCAAGACCAAGCATGACTTCCATGCTTCAGGCAATTCCTTTTGTTCGTCATTTTCAATGATTTTAGTAATATGAAAACATACAAGTTATGCACAGGAAGGTGCATTCCAATGTCTCTTTGTTTGTTTGTCTGTTGTTGTTTTTTAATCATAAATGTAGGCTCCTATTACGTTATTTTGTAGTACTTTAGCAATGACTGGCAGATGAGATCACAGACAGAACCTTGCTGGAAAAATTGTTTGGGCTTATTCAAGTAATTTGAAGAAAAATAGTATATAGATCGTACTATTTAGATTTGTTTTTTTTTTCTTTCACATAGGTAATGGGGAGGGTATCGTGAATCAAGACAAGTCCATATGCATTTGCACTGCACAGTTTCTTTAAATGCTGACAAGTGATTTGGGGCGTCTATATATGCTCTAAAAGAAATAGTCTCTTTTTTTCTTCTTCTTCTAAAGAAGGGCGAGTAGGCGATTTTTTTTTTTTACAAGTCGCCTTTCCCCCGCATTCTAAGCTCCCGTATGACTTCGTAAACCCAAGTGATACGATTGTAATAACATCTCATGTAACCTACGGCGACGTACCGTGGTTAATTCGCTATGGATTATCGCAGTTTATTCCCACGCGTCATCACACTGAACTATTAAACGGAAATGAAAAGGCGGGAGGGGGTAAGTAGCCTCGGCGGAAATCATTCGTCTGGTGATTATGAAAATTGCTCAAAGGGAAAAAGATTGTGTGCCAAATGCCCAAGAAAACGAAAGGTATTTTAAGTAAATGAGGTGGATGGAGAGAGAAAAAAGAATACAAACACCATTTGACAAAGAAGAACTTTAAAAGACATGAGAATAGAAAATAACAGAGAGACTCTTATAAAGCGCTCATTCTACCTAAAAAGATACTCATGGCGCTATAGAACAGAGTACATAATGTATCACGTTACAACAGTATCACAGAAGATAATAAGAACAATAAACAAACAAACAATATACGCAAATATATACATACAGGTAAACAATTGTCAGTTTAAATTAAAAAGGTAGGTCTTGAAGTTCTTTTTATAAGACCATCAATAGAAGATGCTTGTCGAAGAGATTTTGGCAGGCTATTCCAAAGTTTTGGGCCTATGTATGAAAAAGCACGACCCCCAATTATGCTTGATTTGAGGTACCTGTAATCTTTGCGAGTTTGATGAACGGTTTGATAAAGGGAAAGAGAAAAAGGAATCAAAATGGGAAAGTGAAAAAACATCGGCTGATGAATATGAAAAGGAAAATTAAGAACGGGTAAAGGCTAACAGCGAAAGTGACATCTTCACAAAAAAAGGGGGAAAAAGAAAATCGGCTGGATTTGGGGATGTGCAAGTGCACGGAGTATAAGAGTATTGTTTGATATCTAATGTTTTCTTTTGCTTACAATAAATATCGATCAAAATTTCTGTTAGTTTTACCGCATGAATATTGACCGAAATGTCTTTTCCCTGACTCGAATAATTAATGATTGTTCATTTGAGGCTCCTGTCCACCTCCCTGCTCCTGTGCACCACAACATTATCAGCGCCACTTACGTGCAAGATGTTTCGCACGGTCAGGGTGCGCAGATGAAAGCGGTAACCGCACAGCTCGCAGCTGGGTGTGCCGCTCTCCGCGATCCAGCGGTTCACGCACGACTGATGCAGGTACTTGACGGAGCCCTCGCAGAAACAAGGACTGACGAGACTGTACTGAACGGACCCGGGTTCTTCCGGCTGGAAGCAGATACGGCACACGGGGGTAGCAGTAGAATAGCTCGTTGAAGAAGTCTGCAACGAAATTGGAAATTTTGATTTACTGAATACTGAGGGAAAAGTAAGGAAAATGTGAAGAAGGGGAGCAGGAGGAAAGGAAGAAGAACTTACCGCGGAGGAGGAGGAGATAAAAAAGCAAGAGGAGGAAAGGGAAAAGAAGATGGAGAAGAAGGAGAAGATGGAGGAGGGTGGACAGAATGAGGAGGAGAAGGAGGACGGGGAGGAGGAGGAGGGGAAAGCAATGAGGAAGAGAATCATGACAACAAGCTGAAGGAGATGGGTGAGGATATATGGATTGGGAGAGAAAAAGGAGAGAAAATGGACGTGCATTTACTTAAACTGATACAGAAAGTGGCCAATGAATGACAAATGCTATGAGTTACCTTTTGGAAAAGTCTCTGAATGAATATGTGACGTTTTTGAGAGCTCCAGACAGTTTGCATTGCTTTTTATGATTTTAAGCGAGTAGCATAAGCGTCAAACAAGGAACCTGAGGAGGGACATAATATTAACCTGAAACACTACATCTCTTGAATCACAAGACGAGGCCATTGACTCATTGTCATCCTCTTCGTCTTCAACGTCTTCCTTCTCGTTGCCGTGGTCGTCGTCGACGTCACCTTCGTCTAAAGCGTCGCTGTCCACTATGTCCTTTTCCGCTCTAAATATCAGCCTGCCCTCCTCGCTGTCCCGGCTCGTTCGACTGCTGGTCACGATGGCGAACGGGATAGGCGAACAAATGAAGTGCGTCTCCGCGTCTACGCTGCGCAATTGCGCGTTGGATGCGCGTCGCTGTGTGCGCCTTGCAAGATGATGCGCCCTTCTGGCGGCGAAAGCGCGCGCGGCATCGACGTCATCCGTCTCACTCATCGCGCCTCTCGTCAAGCGGGAAGGCAGACCTCGAATTTTCTTCTTTCTCGTCTTGACGAGTCGCCTGCTGGCCGCCGCCTCGTTGTCGTCCTCCGTGTCCACGGTTGTGGTGCCTGCTTGGCATTTATTCAGCGACGCGCTCACTTGCAGTTTGTTCGCTGGATGTTTCCTTCAAGAGAAGAAGAACAATACTATTCATAATTATCTATGTGCTTCGAAAGAGAGAATAACAAGACCAGGGCCCCGTTGCTAGAAACTTTGCGTTTAAACGCAACTTGCAACTGATTGTCACTGGCCAATCAAAATCATTGTTGCATGCATGTCTTTTTAATAGGGCAGACCCTGAGCCAATCAGAATGGTTGTTTCAAAATTTGCAATTATTTGCAATTGATTGAAACTTTCTTGCAACGGGGCCCTGGAAAGATAAATCGTGTGGTTCCTGCACGTTCATTACTTGTGATGTGTAATTTTACTGCTTGAGTCATGTAGCACCCAGTTCACTTACTATTAAAAGAAGCGAGTATTCGAAAGCTGTCTAAACATCATCCTAGTATCACTCCGACCGAAGCATGTCCCCCCCCCCCCTCTCTCTCTCTCTCTCCCGATAATAATATTCATAATATTCTAATATTATTGTTCATATTACTTGCCTCTCATTTACCTGTGTATGAATTAACTCTAAACTGCAACTTTGGCATGACGACCAATATAATTGTTTTGTTCACAATATGAGTATAGGCCTATTCGAATTTCATGATTTTTGATTGTTTATCTTGTTATGTTGTTAATGCAACTGCAATTTCTGCTGTTATATCTGTTATTCTTTACATTGAGTGAAAATTATACTTTGAAGGAAACTGACAATCATAGTAAGCAAACTAGGCCTAACAGAAGCATATTGTCACTCACTCGTGATTTGGCTGGTTAACTGATGTGCGGCCAGTTTCTTCCCAGGCCTCACTCTCGGAACCTTCGACGGCTTTCTGCGGGCTTCTTTTGGGCTGATGTCGGTGATGGACGTGATGCCGCGGCTCGTCATCTTTGCGATCCCTGGCAGTTCTTCTCAAGACGCGGAGCTCAATGATCTCGGTAGGCATGTACCGGAACTCCTCGTCTTCCGTCGTCGTCGTGGCGAAGTTGAACTCCGAACCGTTGAGATCATCCGAATCGCTGCTCAGCACCAAATCTGACTCCAAATCGACGTCGTTCCCGCGAATGAACACGCCCGGAAGAATCGAGTCTAATCGAGACTTTTCAGCAGACTCTGCTGCATTGTCGGGAGAATGTCGACTCTGTGGTTGGTTATGCTCTCCAGTGTGTAAAGTCGACGTCGTTGGCTCGTCATCGAGTTCGTTCACAGCTGATATAGACTGCCTAGACCTAGATGACATATCGCTTCTTTGGGTATCGGCCGGTGCGATATGTGGGTGTTCCTCTGCCATAGTCCACTGCCCGTCCTTGACTATCTACGTCGTGATGGCTACGAGGTTCATTCCATCACAGGATAAATTTCATCAAAAGTGATACAGTTTGAAGAGGCTCATTTTGATGACTCCATGGTCGTTGAATACTAAAAACAGAGTGGATCACGATAACTGTGCAACGAACACAGTCGAGTCATCAAGCTCGATTTCATTTGAATGCAAAATGAAATACAGCGCGCGCTCAATCCACAGGGTCATGATGGTTACGCGCATAATGTTATGTGGTGCATTGTCCATGCGCGAACGTTTGCGCATTCCTTTACAAGCTACTGTGGAAGTACACGCCTCGATTTAGTTCCTTATCATTCAAATTGACATATTCAATATCAAAAAGAAGAAGAAGAAAAAAAAAAAGAGTGCCAGTACAGAGGTATACTAGTGTTGAATAAAAATGAATGAAAACATTAATTTATGCCAAGCCGCCGGAACACCGATACAAGCCCCCGCTCAGAAAATCTCTCCATGCCCCCTTTGTGCGACATCCTTACAGATTCACTTTCATAGTGTGTAAGGGCCTATAGCAGAATTCTCACGTCTCTCTTATCAATTATACCTAAACGTGTATGGTACGAATACCTATGATGCTAAGGTATACTCTCAAAACTTAAGGACTGTAAATGCCATTGTTAACCCCGTTTGTATATTGAAGGTACAATGCACAAATAATAATGAGAAAGAAAAGGGCGCATCACTTGCGACAGACAATAATGAATGTTGTAAAAAAAAATTGACTCTTTGTTATCCAATAACTTCCTTGTAGTCTAATTATCTGATTTTACCTTGTTTTTCCACAAAACATCCTTAAAAAAAAGAACTCAGTAAATTGCAACGTCTTAAGAATTGTGCTGCTATTATCGAACTGTGCCGCTATTGTCGAATTGTGTCGCTATTGTCGAATTGTGCCGCTATTGTCGAATTGTGACGCTATTGTCGAATTGTGCCGCTATTGTCGAATTGTGTTGCTATTGCCGAATTGTGGCGCTATTGTCGAATTGTGCCGCTATTGTCGAATTGTGCCTTCTAATATCTCTACGACAAACACCTTCTATTGATGCTTTCAAAAATTAAATAAAAAATACCCTTTTAATTTAGATTGACGATTACACGTAACTGGTTACTACGAGTATGACGAGCATTGTTCTTATGTTATCTTCTATGGTACTCTATTGTAACATAATATTCTGTTCGACAGCGCCATAAGTATCTTTCAGGTAGATTGAGTGCTTTAAGATTCTCTCTACTATCGTTATTCTATTTTGTATGTATGTGTGTGTGTGTGTGTGTGTGTGTGTGTTTTACTCTGGGAGCAGCAAAGTTCTGATCCTATAAGGGCATTGTTGCTCATAAGGACATGAATGCCTGTATGATAGAGCATTTGTTATATTGCTGCAGTGCAGATATGACCATAGTAAAGAACAGTATGGAATAGACACCGATATGGGAATACGTAACAGTAAACAGTAAGCTTTCTTCCACTAAAATACCCATCCTTTCTCTCGAACGCCAAGGGCAAGACTGTTTGCTCTGTATTGGCACATGAAATATTTGGGCAGTGTATATCGCGTCAAAGTCCCAAACCTGTAAACACTCCCCATGGAGAAGTGTGTTCAAAATCGATAATCAAAAATTCCTATGAAATACACAAAAGATTCAAGTTTTTTCCCTGGGCGGTCTCCAAGTAAATCAGCTTGTGTCAATGCGGTCATCAGATTTACAAAGGGTTTTTTCCTACTCAAACTCTGCACATCAGGCTTTAATAGACTTTGTCTCACTCAGAAATTCCCAATATTTTGTGTACCTACACATATGAAATATAGTCCCTCTACAATCTAAGATGGAAGCTTCTGACCTCCGTATATCTCGTCAAAGTCACACACCTGTAAATACTCCCCATGGAGAAGTGTGTTCAAAATCGATAATCAAAAATTCCTATGAAATACACAAACAATTCATTTTTCCCCTGGGCGATCTCCAAGTAAATCAACCCCTGTTTCAATTCGGTCATCAAAATTGCATTTTTTTTTTTCTGCTCAAACTGTGCACCCAATGTACTACGCTGTCTTACTAAGAAATATTCAATATTTAGTATACCTACACATAAAATATATAGTCCCTCTAAATTCTAAAAATGGGAACTGCTGACCTCCGTATAGGGTGCATGTTGTAGCAAAAAAATCTCCCAAGCTCATTAACCACAACCAAAAGCCAACTCATAAGCCAGATTTGTCGTATATTTTGTCTTCGTATTTACTTGGTATCTCCGGTATACACCTATTTATTTTTTTTTAGAAGACCAAGGGCAAGTCCATTCTGTTTATAGGTGTGAGACCTGTAAGAGTTAAAATTCTTAATATCTCTCTATTCATCTTAATGCAGAATCATAGCGTAATTTAGTAATCGGATCTTCATTCTGTCTTCTGTGTTTATTTTGTTATGCTTTGGGTATTGTTTTGTTGAGGGAGAGATGGAGAATCCGTCACATGTTTTCGCATTGCTTGCATTTTTTTTTCTTTTTTTTTTTTTTACAGCGAGTGAGCCTCGGACAGAGACTATGATGCTTTAACCCCAAGATAAAGGTGACGGGAAATATCGTCCCCTTGACATGACTTTGAACTTTGGACGGTATGTCTATGACTATTCTGTCCACTGTGAGGTGGCACATCATTCTTTTGGTTGCTTGTGTTTGTGTTTTCATGTGTGTGTGTGTGTGTGTGTGTGAGAGAGAGAGAGAGAGTGTGTGTGTATGTGTCTACATGTGGCATGTGTATGTGCAATGCTTGCATTTGCTGTTCTTTGTTTTTTCGGAATAGCGAAACAAGACGCAGTGCTGGTTCATGCAGTTGTCCAAGGATCGATCGAAGAGAATTCGTTTTGTTGTTTGTTGATATTTCAATGTTGGATTTTGTTTTGTAGTATTTTTGTAAGTAAAACTTGTGGATTTCACTATGTCGTTCATTACGACCATTTTGGGAACTGTTGCTTTATCCTTCTTTGGTTTCAAGATTGTCCAGTTTTTCTTGTCCCTTGTCGCTACTCTTCGCCGTCTAGCGTATATCCGACGACATCTTCCCGGGCCCAAGCCACACTGGTTCTATGGCAACGCCCGCGACCCGGGGTTCAACGAGCCGGGATTTGAGTGGGAGCAAGAAGCAGTGAGCAAGTACCGGAGACTTCTGGTGTTCTGGATGGGATGGAAACCGGTGGTGATGCTCAACCATCCCGATAGCATTAAACCTCTACTGGCTACAAACATCGGAATAAAGGTGTGTCCCAATCATACTCATAACTTGACCTATCATTAACTATACACGACAGTTATTCTTGTCATCAAAGTGAACTTCACAAAGATTATACAAGTAGGTTTATACTACAAACTTGCAGAGGTTTAATTCAGCTCAATTACATTTTTATTTCGAATATCACATAAATTATTTCAAACAACAATTACAAGTCAATGTTATATGAAATATATGAAAATACACTGTATAGATTTGAAAGGGGAAAAGAAAAATAAACGAGCACAAAACCTTTATAAGGCCGTTTGAACAAGCTCATTGTGTTACTGAAAAAGAGAGGTCTATGTGAAAGACGAGCTTTCAAAGATGTTAGCCACTCAACTGATTGGAATTTCAAAAAGAAATAATAATGGGAACACACAAGAACACACAAATCACACACACATACACACACCCACACCCACACACACACAATCACTCACAAACAACAACAGCAAAAACAACAACAAAACCCCATATTTCATTGGTCGATAATTTAGCAATCACACAACTCATTTTCCCGTAATGACATCATTGCACATCCATGTAATGGTAGAGATAGGATTTATAATTAATCATATAAATCATCATGTAACTAAACAACGAAAACTTTAGTCAGGTCATTACATTTCATTGTTTGCTTTGGTGATTAACTGCAGGATCCCTATATAAGTATAGTGACGTCATGTACCGGTACGATCGAAATCGTCTGACATCTTCCGTATGTTATAATATATATGTATATATGTATGTATATATATATATATATATATATATATATATATATATATATATATATGTTCTATATCATATAATTTGCTTTGTTTCTATTTTGTTTCTATATAATGTAACGTTCAGTGTAATGTGACTTTAATAATGCCCAATTCGGTGCCGACGGTGGACAACTTCTCGACTTAACATCTTGCACAAAGTTGTTCGCGGACTTTGTTTTCATGCATTCCACAAGGTCAATGTAACAGAAGATAAGAAACAAAATGTTGCACCCCATCAGGTACCCCAGGAGACTGTTGGTCTATTTACCTTGACGCATAGTTATGATGATAGCGGGCGTGCTTTTCTTTCCCCCCCCCCTTCTTTTCATGACATCCAACATTTTAACAGGCAGGTAGACGGGTGTGCCTTTTTGTTTTATGTTTTCTTCACATACAATGGTTTGACCCCACCTAAAGAAATCGTCTAGTCTTTCTATAATCGTTCATTGTTTTTCTACTTGTCATACAATATATCTCTTGTATACGCGCAGGAGTTCATCAGAATCACAATCATTATTAGTATCATTGTGACATTTTATGATTGTTAATATTATTGTTATTATCGTTATCATTACTATTATTATCATCATTATTTTTTATCATCATTATCATCATCATCATCATCATTATTATCATTGTTATTGTTACTGTTTCCATCACGATTACGGAACTATTAATCATCAAACACATAACTCCCCTTTCTCTCTCTGTGAATCAGGGTGACGAATATCGGGTTTTCAAGGACTGGACTGAGGGACTGGGAACTTTAGAGGGCGCTATTTGGAAGCGCCATCGCTCTCTTATTACGCCATCATTTCACTTTCAGGTCTTGAAACAATACCTGGTGGTTATGAACGAAGTAGGTGGTCTTTTGCAAATTGTTCAACCTTTCCTTCTTCTTCTTCTTTTTTTCAGAGTTCGTTTCCATAATAAACGTATTGCTTCAAATGATACATACATGCATAAAATAATGAAAAGCTAATACATAAAAATGAATAATCTATAAAATGTATTAGTAATAGAATCTTCAAATAAGAGCTTGCGTTATGCTCTCGTGAAATTTTTTGGGGGATTCTTTTTCAAAGCTATGACACGTTCTATTGTTTTTAAATGCTTCATTGAAGAGAAAAAAACATCTTTTTAGTACGAATGTTGTCCTTGATTTGCCTGAATACAATTGCGCAATGAAAAAAAAAAAATATATGAAATGTCCTTTCTGATGGTCAACGTGTATACGTTGAAAACAAAAACAGAATTATGGCATGTCCTCATCTGTAAAATTAAAATGGCGAAATTTCTCGCTTGGATTCCAGAAAACATTGCGTTCTAAACTGTTGACGTCATTTCAAAATACAATAAATATATCAACGCTTGTAGATGAGTTTCACAAAAGTTACAACTTGACTAGTAACTTACGCCTATTTTATACTTGCAGATAGTGCTAAGTAGCGACTTTTTGATGAACGATCCTAACGTGAAAATTCTGAATTCTATTCTGTATTAATGATTTGTACATTAACGCAAAACGAAATTTACATACCACAAAATATTGCGGTTTCAATAGACCAGTTTCCTACTTTACTTGATAGTCTCTCTCTCTCTCTCTGCGAGTCTGTTTGTTTGTTTGTTGTGTGTGTGTGTATGTGTGTGTGTGTGTGTGTGTTAGTATGTATCTCTTTTTTTAATGATTATGGGTAGTAAACTCGGAGTCTTTTTCTTTTTGATCTTAAACATTTGATTTGCTGAAAATGGTATGGATTATCATCTATTTTGAAAATTGATATAAAAAAAAATACAGAAGAACCGTTAGGGTAAATAACATCTCCACTGCGGCTTAAATTTGATTCCTAATAAGAACGGGGAGGTCACAATCAAAACATAGAAATTATATGACAACGCATACTTTAATATGACCTTTGTGTGAAACAATGTGCTAAAATTTAAATGAATGTTACGAATTTTTATGACACCACACAATAAGGACATATAGTTTCAAAACGAATTTATGCTTTCATTAAAAATTAAATGTCCTGATAAAAATATGACCTCCCTTGTTTTTCAGATGAGTTGTTAGGGAGACTTTCCATCTTTATATTTCTGCTCTTTCACATTTCTCACATATCTTCTGTTTCGACGTACTGAATGATTTGTTTTATTCGTCTGTACTTTTAAATTGTAAATTGTTATGAATTTTATGCACGGACCCTTTGAAAAACAGCTTTATGCAGAATGGGTCTTCCCTTGTTGAATGACCCTTTGAATTGAATTGAATTGAATTCCCTTTGTTGAATGAAGGAAAGAAAGAAAGAAAGAAAGAAAGAAAGAAAGAAAGAATGAATGAATGAATGTGTCTTCTGTAATTTCTTTATCCAAGTATTTCTTCACTCAAGCTATCTTTATGGCATGATTGAAAATATTGCGGATCGTGCGGAATGATGAACCCGATTATGTTCATTTTTTGATTAACGGACCTTGGACTTTAACTAAATAACAAACCTTCGGAATAAGAAACTGGAACTGAAATTTAATGTGTTTACTTCAAAGTATTTCGTGACTTATTCAATGTAATTCCTTAATTTTGCGTGTGCGTGTAAAGTCATATTTATTGGTTGCTTGTTTATTTCTAATCTGTTTTTGAATAATCATAACATAATGGTGCCAATTGTATAAGATTGACATAAAGAAAAATTGTTCAGCATATAGATCCTCTGTAACTCATTTGTTTCCTATATTCAATCTCTTAAAACTATAGATTTAGCACACTTCTTATATTGACACTTAACCCCAATGTATCCTTGGAATTCCGATGTGACTATTTTATGACTAATCATTTTCTTAAAGGTAATTTGGGTTTGTCGTCTCTTTTGTTTGTTTTGAAAGGTCTTTTTTGATATTAAAAAAAAGCTGTCTCTGCCTGAATTGTTCCTTTAATCTAGGCATTGGATGTCCTGATTGACAAACTTCACGTTGCTGCAGACGAAGGAGAACCAGTCAAAACACATGAAACCATGTCACTGCTATCACATGACGTCATACTCCGCTGTGCATTTTCCCACCAATCACATTGCCAGCAAAAGGAGTCACGTGAAGTGGAGGTCTTTGAGAAACTGACGAATATCTGCGCCTACAGGTAGTTCGACATCATCTAAAACTCTACAATCAGTGTGTAATCTCCTCGCCAGCACGCTGGCATTAGCTATATCATGCGATGATATCGTGTTAAAAGAGCAAACAAAACAAACAAATAGAAAAATCCCGCAAATTAGGATTGCGATTGAACACAGCTTTGAGGAAAATGTACAACGCTCCATGAACGCTCCATAAGCATTTGCGATTTTCAATTTGCAGTAAACGAATATGTACTCAAGAGCATTTGTAATTCTTTTAAGTTATGTTTTGTGGAAGGAACACTTTGATATTATTCATGTTAGTACAGATTAAAGAAGAGAAGAAAATAAATGAATATACTGCAATGGAAGCGATTTCCACATGGTTTCTGCCAACGTCACGAGACTGTATATCATTATTACCATAATTATCATAATAACGCAATAATCCACAGACATGTGGAAGAAATTTTAGTAAACAATGGTGAAAGGCAACAAAAAATTGATGTATAAATGTTAAGGATTAACCCCCGCATGTTTGTCTCTAAATTTTCTTCAACAGAATGTTCAACCCTTTGATGTTCTACGACTTTACCTTCCGGTTATCATCCAAGTACCGCGAGTGGAAGGAGAGTTATTCGTACGTACATGGCGTACACGATAAGATTGTCGAAGAGCGGCGACGTAGATATGCCACGGAAATAGAGGTAACCCCAGGGATCAAGAATGTATTAACTCGATCATTTCCATAAACCACATGAGAGTTAAACGATTTCACTGGTATTTTGAGGGACTGATGGGGTATAGAGGGTTCAATGGGGAATTCCCCAAAACATGGAATTATGTGAGCAATGCAGAAAGATTGTAGTATCACACAGGAAAATTTTGAAAAAATACAGCTGGATGAAGACTCGGTCAAGCCACTGTCCGTGACTAAACTTAGGTCTGCCGTTTCCAGCTGTAAGCCAGTGAAATAGCAAATCACAATAATTGTGCATTGTACTTTATGCTGTTCTTTGTTTTTGAAGCCTGAGAAGAAAGCGAAGGATTTTCTGGACACATTGCTGCTAGCAAAAGATTCGAATGGCAACGGACTGACTGAGAAGGAAATACGTGATGAGGTACTTTTTTCAGTTCTTTTGTCATGTTGTTTTATGTCTTTGTTTGCTTTTAAATCACCTGATATTCAGATTAAATCTTTATTCAATGATGACATTAAAAGCTTTCGAACCCATCGAGCCTAGATCAGACTTTGGTAAAAGATCATCATTCTTAGGAAAAGTAGATTATTTTGTGAAAGACGTCCTTGAAAATGTTTATTTCGCGATAAGAAGTTACTTGTGAAAGATGTCCTTGGAAATGCTTAACTTCATGATAAAGATGTGGAAAAAATGATGCTTTATGATATTTACCAGTGATATGAATCATATAGGTAGTAATCGTGATTCTGCGTCAGTTCCCGATTTTAGCGTGGAGACAATACTTTGACGTATATGAAAGTCTATTCGTCATTTAACTTTCATGGTTAATTTTCCGTTCTGATGACATTAAAGGTAAATATGTTCATATTCGCCGGTACTGACACCACCGCAAGCGCCCTCACATGGTTACTGTACACCTTGGCCCAGCATCCCGAGGAACAGGCCCGAGTTCAGGAGGAGGTCGACACACTGTTCACAGGACGAGATGACGACACCGTTCGATAGTATGTTCATATAAGAGTTTACAGCATTACTGATCTCGCTGCATGCGCGATTGTGATAGATACACACAAACACGTCCAAATGTATTCGTATACCATTGCATACATCTATTCCAAAAATTTGTCAGTAAATGAATTGATACGAGTGTCGATTAAATATTATGGGTTAACCTGTCGGGATGATACCAATAAACAGGTTGAGGAAAATAAAGATAAAGTAAGAAAATTGCAATTCATTTTAAAGATCGTCTATGAACGAAGGATATCATTCACGTTTTGAAAAAAGTGTTCTATCCCGAATCATTTGGTATCATTTTTGTGTTGTATAATAATGTTCACGCTTGGATGACCAGGTGGCATTGTTTGCGAGAGTGCAAAAATCAACTTTGGCAAAAGTAAAGTGACAGACTGTATTAATGTATCACATGAGATGCATTGCATATGATTTTTTTTTTCCAGAAGCAAAGTCGCATATTAATAATGCATACTTGTCACACACACACACACACACACACACGCACACACATACTCTGGACATACACACTAACGCACACATAGCAATGATATATGTAATGCATCTCAATAGATACATTAAACTAATTCTCTCAGTTTATACTTTTGCGGAAGTCGATTTTTGCACCTTCGCAAACAATGCTTCCTGCAGGGTCATCCGAGTGTAACAGTACATACAACACAAAAGTGATATCAATGATTCGGAAAAACACACTTCTTCCAAGACAAAGTACTCTTTCGTTCATTGCTGTTTTTATTTAAGTAAAATGACAATTTTCCGAGAGTCAACTTTTGTTGACTCCCCCTATAATAATTGGTTCCTACAACACAGTGAGCAAAGGAAGTCATATGATAAATATTGAACATTTACATACTGTAAATTAAACGATCTTTACAAACTGGCATTACGTCATATGATTGTGAATTAAATTATGTTTGGTAAAATACCGTAATTGTTCGGGGTCGTGTTTTGTTTTCGTTTTCAGCGAAGATCTGAAGAAACTAACTTACACCACGCAGTGTCTCAGGGAATCGATGCGCCTGTACGTAAATGTCCCACCATTTCGCGTGTTGAGGGAATCGCTGAAGGTGAATGGATTCACCGTTCCCGCGGGAACCAACGTAATGGTGAACAACTACCAGGTCCACCACAACCCGGATGTGTGGGGTGACGACCATATGGACTTCAAACCTGAACGCTTCGAGAGGGCCAACGTCGAGGAGCGAGACCCCTTCGCTTTCGTCCCCTTCTCGGCTGGAGCTCGCAACTGCCTCGGGCAACAATTCGCCATGGACGAATTACGGAGCGCTGCGGCACGGATCTTTCGCAGGTTCAGCGTCAGCCAAGTGAAGGGAGCCCGCCCCGTCTTCCAGATTGTAACCAAGCCAGACAACGAAATCCTTCTCAAGTTTAGTCACCGTTAGACCGTGCTTTCGTGACATTGCGTCAGAGCCTGCAGTATACAGTTCAACAGAATCAAAGTTCAGTGACAGAATAAAAGAAAAACTCAACGTCAAAATGACTTTGGTGAAAATTAGACAGTCAAAGAAACAAGGCAGAGTTCGGTGTTGCGACTTAACGACCTTTAGAACATGTCGTTAACAGTGGTTAACGTGTTAACTAGTCACCCCTTTCTCCCGTTTAATTCACTCCTTTCATTCAAGAGAGGGCCCCGATCTGAATGTACGCCACAAATGTGAACATAGATTACACATTCATCATAGTTATCGTATGCACACAAGTGATCTCCACACAAACTTTTTTGCACGATGCACCTCTTTTCCCCCCATTTTTTCCTCCACTAAGTGAGTAGTGGTGACTTGAGTATCTTTTGCTAATTTTGAAACAACCATTCTGATTGGCTCAGGGTCTGCCCTATTAAGAAGACATGCATGCAACAATGATTTTGATTGGCCAGTGACAATCAGTTGCAAGTTGCGTTTAAACGCAAAGTTTCTAGCAATGGGGCCCTGGTTGAACTGTACAGACAATCATTAATGAGGACATTATTCTCGTGAAGTCTTTGCTTATGACGATTGTCGCCTGTATTTCTGTTGTATTTGGAGTTGCTTATGATTTTTCATTTGAACGGTAAGTGTAATTCTTCAGTTTTCATATAACACACCTGCTGGTCTTTGTTTTGTATTATCATGAAATAATGTCGTACATTTTAGTTAATCAGTTGCCTTTTTCAGCTGTTAGATTTAAGCAATACTACACTCAATAACTTTGTTCAAATGATATGGTGTTACGTAATGTATGAAAGAGAAATGCAGAAAGGAAATCAAACAGTCAAAAAGTGTATCGATCAAATCAACAACGCGTTTTACATAAGGTGATTGTGTTGGGAGTCTCAAAATTTTCCTCGTGAGATTTGTGCGTATAAAGAATATCAAATTTGTTGTCCATAACAACCGTAATTGTATCACGCAGGAAAAAATATACCACACTTTTTAATCTTATGATGCCAGAATAATTTACTTTGACTGAGCTAACCCTTCCCTCTGAAGAAATTTCATTCAAGTAGAGAAACCTACTGTAGAATTTAATTCCAAGCATATTGGAAAGGTTGTAATCAGAGCAAGCATGATGCATATTGCTGAACGGTAAAATTGAAAATAATGATTCTGTAGAGAGTCATCACTAATGTTGTTTTGTTCGATCTTTTTGTATTTCTTACTAAGATAAAGAACCATTGTCGATATTACTATTCATCTTTAAGAGTTCATCTTTGACCTATAGTTTAACAAACTAGCTTTTATGTAGACCCCATCATTATTATTATTTCTGCTACTTCGTTGAGACATCTTTACACCAAAATATGACTATTAATATCTGTGTTCAGTATGTTCTTTATTTGATGCACTCAAAAGACGTGGTTGTATATGTTTTGTATTTTATATATCTTGTGTTAATATCAATGGATTTGTTGTTGTTTTTTCAACTCGATTCAATTGAAATCTTACTTCCAATATCACAAATTCTTCAAAAATGCGATTGCAAAATAAAAAAAGTCAGTGTAATACATAGTTTATGAACATAATATAAACGGTGAAATAACCAAGTGCATAACCAATAGCAAACTATTTGAGCAAAGTGGTTGTGCTATTGGAAATTAGATTAAATTGAATTGAATCATGCATCATGAAAAGATTAAAAAACCAACAAACATTACAATAAGCTAAGTCATGCCCCCTCTACCTTCACGGTGGTCGCCCTGGCGGTAACTTCCTCAGTTTTTGTCTCTATCTCCCAGAATCTGATAGGCAGTTTACATTGCTAAAGCCCGCCAAGTTGCTATGATTTTTGAGAGTGATGAGATACTCGCAGATTGGCCCCAGTGCATGACTCTCCGGTTGACCCAGGTACCCAGTAACGTTTGGTCTGGAAGGTGGGGAACCTCAACTATACACTCCGCATTCAAGTGCGTCAGTCCCCTTTTGATGCTTTTTACAATCATCATGCTGTCCGTATCACCATATCACCATAATCAGAGATGCAACAGGGAACATGCTGCGTGTCTCTACAGCACATGCGGTTACAGTTCGTTGTTATTCCAAAGGTTCTTTAGTCCGAAGGTTTGCTATTCCGAAGGTTCGTTAATCCGAAAATGTGATAAGGTTTGTTATTCCGAATGTTCATTAATCCGAAAATGAAATAAGGTTCGTTATTCCGAAGGTTCGTTACGGACGCTATTTCATTTTCGGATCAACGTGCTCCGTACTCCCTCGAAAACCACAATTTTCTAGCTCTTACAACTTGCCTTGCCTTCCCAGATTGAGGATGATTAGATCCTTGCCATCTATATAGCCTCGTACGCACTTTAATTCCCTCCCATCTCCCATATGAAAGAATTGACCCCGGGCGTATCAGGACAACTCCCCCGGAGGACTCCTCCCCCGGGGACTACTCCCACCTGACAACTCCCCCGGAGTACCACTCCCCCGGAGGATGTCTCCGCCCCCCGGAGGACGTCTCCCCCGGGGGACAACTCCCCCGGGGAACTACTCCCCCGGGGAACTACTCCCCCGGGAGACTACTCCCCCGGAGGACTACTCTCCCGGGGGACTACTCCCCCGAGGACTACTCCCCCGGGGGACTACTCCCCCGAGGACTACTCCCCCGGGGGACTACTCCCCCGAGGACTACTCCCCATGAGGACCACTCCCCCGGAGGACCACACTCCCGGAGGACCACTCCCCCGGAGGACCACTCCCCCGGAGAACCACTCCCCCGGAGGACCACTCCCCCGGAGGACCACTCCCCCGGACGACAACTCCCAGGTTGACTAATCCCCTGGGTGACCACCTTCACCACTTTTTTTTTTCTTTTTTAATGAAAGAATTCGATTTAAATTCCTGTGGACGCTGATCTTTCAAGAGTGACAGAGTTAACTTTACGTTTGTGTGAATGTAACCTAGTTCCTCTATTCTTTGTTCATTCCTTCATTTTTATAATGATAATGGAGCTTCGGCTAAGTACACGGAATTTTATTTCAGAAATAACGCAAAAATAGATGTTCTACATCATTCTTCTGTAAAACTAAGAGGTCACCTCGTCCGTTAATTCCCAAATTCCCATCTGCTGTCTATCTAATTAATGCGCTTTTGGCAATCATATCTTATTTCTTATTATTTACAGTCTGGAAAAAATTCATATAAATCCCATTAACAAAAACTGTCAACGTGAAATAATATACCACACAATATAGGAACGTCACTGTAATGTTATATTTTTGAAATAAGTTTCTTCCTTCCTTTTACATCTAGAGGAAGGTTCCACAAACCATGCGTTCTTTTGAAGACTTTTACAATGTAGGTTTGAATGTGATCGCATATGTTTTTTTTCTGTGTTTTTGAGACACCTTAGTAATGGGAAAACTTTCGTTGTATTTATTATGATATTACGTTATGAAAAACTAATTGCCGGTAAGGAACCACAGTCAACAAAATACAGAGTTATTGTGGGAGCGACGGAGCGAGCGTGTTTGAAAATTTTTGCATTTTTGCAGTCCAAACTTGCTCGTTGTCGCTTTATTATATCCGAGTTTATCTGTTTATTGCTCGCTTACAAATTGGTGTAGAAAGAAAACAAGAGCTCGGGGGAAAGGGGGGGGGGGGGTGTGCTAGACGCCCATCCGAGTATCACAGTCACCACATCTGACGCAATTTCCCTGTAAATTAAAGCTACTTCTCCATTTTTCTAGGAGCCCCCCCCCCCGGCCACATACCCAATAAAACTGTATTATAGCGATCTCAGGGACGTAACAGGTGGGGGGGGGGGGGGGGGGGGGGCAAGATCAACATTTTCCCGGTCAGTGGCATGTACAGATTTTTTTCTTTTTTTTGGGGGGGGGGGTGGAAGAAGTAATTTTCCATGACTCTTAAGCATAGGTTGCTTTACAAAACACATTCCTTCAGCGTAAAACTTGAATGTAGGTCGGGTGCAGAGTCTCCCTGCTGGGGGTCCGGGAGACGGAGCCTCTGGAAGCTCTCGAGATTTAGCCACTTTAAATTAAACATGTCAACTATGGTTTTTTCTTTTTTAAATGTGACGCGCGTATGTTTTTATTTACACAATAAAAATCAAGATGCATGTGGTAGGGTTTCCCTAGGAGACGCACGCACGCTATGGAGAAGGCAAGGCGGTTTGATGTGAGGGCCGATTAATTTCACATTTTTTCCGGATCCTACTATTTTGATATTGCTCCATTACCAGTATTATTATGAGCAAAGTGAGTAAATCTACAGGAACTGAAAGCAGTTGATTATATCATGAGATACATGTATATCAAATTATCTACTCACGCATAGGATCAATTGAATCTTGTAACCGATAAACAACAAACACACAGACGAAACGAATTTGAGCTTCATTTTTTTAACACGCTTCAAACAATACTGGTAAATGATGAATGATTGAAGAATGTATGTTTTTTGTAACATCATCTTATGTACCCATGTATGTGATCAAGACGGATATCAAAGGTTGTTCATGAAATAAAACAAGTTCAAGATTTGATTATTCCTCTTGTCATACGGGTATCTTTAGACGATGTACTGCCACTCGTTTGTTTGCAACTTGGAGGGCAATAAGGTTAACTCACATGAATAGGACTTCTAGATTAGTTCACACTTTTTCAAACGTGAGAGTAAAATCAAGTCAACTTTGACCAATATACTCACAACACTATACACGTCCTCCAAGCGGAAAATGTTGTGCTCTCTATCATGTCTATTGCCTGATGATCGCATCCCCAGCCAGCGATGCGTGAAACTCGGAGTAGCAATAAAGCACTGATGAACCTTTAGTAATCTTTTTGTGTAAGCGTTATTATATATATATATATATATATATATATATATATATATACATATGTATATATATATATATGTATATATATATATATATAGAGAGAGAGAGAGAGAGAGAGAGAGAGAGGGAGAGAAAGAAAGAGAGAGAGAGAGAGAGAGAGAGAGAGGGAGAGAAAGAAAGAGAGAGAGAGAGAGATTTATGAAACACTGGCAGTGTCAAGTAAGCAAGACTAACAAGTCATTTTGTCGTCACTTTTTCCTATTATGTTATTTGTTGCCAGTCCAGAACCTATAAGGTATACTGTTTAAGCACATCTATTCGTTTTGCACAATAGCATTTCTAAATAACTTCTCTTTGTATGTTTTGTTTGAGACACACAGACACAGACACACATACGCAAAAAAGAAAAAAAAATGTTCCGAGTCGTGTTGAACCCTCAACCTGAACTTTGACCGTGGAAATTCCCATCATCTCATATGAAGGATAAATCATCTCTCCAGCTGGCAGGGCACTTTGGACTGTAACCTTTATCATGAAAAAGACTGGAGTTAAAAGTCTACCAGACACCCCCACCCCCCTTCTCTTCAATCTCAGTGCCTCCAGAGATCCACTGGCTGCAAATTGAATGAAATTCCTGTAGGGGACATCGGATGTCATCTCTTTGGTGTAACACATTGTAAGGACATACTCTGGGTACAAGGTATAGAGACACTTTTGTGTGTCTTCTTTTCAAATCCTCCAAATACAGACGTCTTGAGAATGTAGAACAGCATTGGACACAGACATTTCAAACCTTTTCTTGCAGAACTATTGATTGGGATGTTATCTTATTCATTAGCTTTAACAGTGTGCACACACACATACACACACACACACACACAAACACACATACAGTTCTTACTTGCAAATACTTATTTCCCACAAGGCTGAATATGTTTGCTATGTGGTCATGTTAAACAGAATTTAAACATTTAAATGACGCCCAATCTTGTTAGAAGAATGCACAAAGAGCACAATCATGTAGATCTATATGTATGGTTGATGTGTGATTTTTTTTTCTTCGAAATAACATTACATATTGCACACAAGCCAGCATGGATAGTTCCTGCTTGCTCCTGTTTGCACAGCCAAGAAAAGGGACTTTGAACATGAACAAGGTCTTGTCATACAGACTAACATTGTCACAGGGAGCGGGCTAGAAAGGGAAAACACACAAACACGCACACACAAATAATGTATAGGTTATAGAGTAGAATTACACATACCGGTGTACCCACGCATTGAACGCAAAGCGAAACAAGCGCTCGTTTATTCTGTTGCTCCCAGGTACGTGTTTGTAAAGGCCGTGGACGCCAAAATGTCGCTTACTACGACCATTTTGGGGACTGTTGCTTTTTCCTTCTTTGGTTTCAAGATTGTCCAGTTTCTCTTGTCACTGGTCACTACTCTTCGCCGTCTAGCGTATATCCGACGACATCTTCCCGGGCCAAAGCCACACTGGCTCTATGGCAACCTCCGCGACCCGGGGTTCAATGAGCCGGGATTTGAGTGGGAGCAAGAAGCAGCGAGCAAGTACCGGAGACTTCTGGTGTTCTGGATGGGATGGAAACCGGTGGTGATGCTCAACCATCCCGACAGCATTAAACCTCTACTGGCTACAAACATCGGAATAAAGGTGCGTGCAAACGATACGCGTAACTAGATCTAACAATGTTATGATAGCCTTCGAATGAATATCACAGAGAATGCAAATTATAGTGGCTACCTGCAAAAAGAAAGAAAGAAAAAAAGGACGAGTTGGGCCCTAAAAAATGTGTTCTTTAAATCTTTATACTAGGTTAAGGTGTGAAATAAATATGATAATCACACACATACATACATACATACACACACACACACACACACACACACACACAAATGAGATGTATCTATATGTTTACAAGATATTGACTTACTAACATGTCTTTTCAACTTATTTAAAAAGAAGTCAGATTTTTTTGTTTTATCTGTACATGCTGTATGAGGGAATTAGCCATGGATTACACATAATGAAGTGAGTGTTGTTATAAAAATCCGGTAAAGGAAAATACAGCAACGCATGAAAAATAATCAGTTCCATGATGTCTACGGTCTTGTGCACTAAATATTTTGTTTAATTATCATTATTATCATGAGCGTTATTCCTATCATTATCGTTATCATTTTCATTATGTCAATGTCATTGTACTGTTAGAAAATAGTCTATTCACTTTTTCTCTGCATCGGGCTAACAAATGCAGTATCTGGTCAAAGATTGCCTCGACGGGCTGGCTTAATTTAGAGGGCTTTGTCAAAGGGTTTTAATCATGCTAATAGTTACGTTCAGACGACAAGCTTTAACCTCGAGGTTAAGCTTGTAGTTAAGGACCGTGTAGACGCACTCGTAGTTAGCTAACCTCGAGGTTAGCTCGATGATAAAGGGATGGTACTGTATTGGTGGAGATGAGAATTGGTCTTTTAACTTTTTGCGAGATACCAAGAAAACACTTACAAATACAGAGCATACCATTTTAAGAGGAATTCAAAGTTTATTCGATGAAAATCGGGTTTGGAATGACTGAAACATCCAAAAACCAAATAAAACAAAGCGATCGTAAAAAAGTGTGGGTCCCACACTTTACTAGATTCGCTCTTTTTTGGATATCTCAGCCATTTCAAAACCAATTTTCATCAAATAAACGTTGAATTCCTCGTCGAATTACATGCTCTTTCATATTTCATCAGAGGTTTTTCATTATCTCACCAAAAAATGTTAGAAACCTGAAATTAGGACTCAACCAAAACTATACGATCCCTTTAAGAGCCACGAGATATCTTAGGGTTAGCGCTCTAACCACGAGCCGCGGGGGTCACAAAAATCAACGCACTCAAAGGGGCAGGAGTTTAACCTCGAGGTTTCCTAACCTCGAGGTTAAGCTTCGTCGTATGGACGCACGTCGAAGTTAGTGGGCAAGAGCTTAACCTCGAGGTTTCCTAACCTCGAGGTTTGGGCTTGTCGTGTGAACGTAACTAATGATTGGTCTGTCTAAGCAATAGTCTACAGTCTTTCTTCATTATATAGTCCTTCGCACTGATTATTTTTCACTATGTTTAATTCCTTAGAAATGTGCTGTTAAATGGTCTATAAACGCGACTTTTGTACCCCGTTTTACAAAAGCTCCCTACAGTGGGGGGGGGGGGGGGGGGGGAATCCCCCTTTCCACCCCCCCCCCCCCCCACGCTCGCTCGCTTCGCTCCCGCGCCGAGGATCTCACATCGTCACAATGTGCCCCCGTTGAGATTTTGCCCCCCCCCCCAAAAAAAAAAAAAAGAAAAAACATTGTTAAGAATTAAGAGTGACATATTGATGGCTATGGACAATCAGAAAGTAACCATATTGCTTTTACTAGATCTGAGCAGTGCTTTCGACACCATAGATCATTCTCGCTTAGTGGAATCACTGAATACTTGCTTTGGCATTGATGGTGTTGTTCTGAAATGGATTAAGTCATACTTAGTAGATAGATATCAACAGATCGATATTGATGGTACTGTTTCTAATTTTTTCCCAGTGCCCTCTGGAGTCCCACAGGGGTCTCGGCTGGGCCCTCTGTTCTTTATTTTGTACACAAGCAATCTGATCAATGTATGTGTATGATAAGTTTCCTGGTGTATCCTGTCACTGCTACGCAGATGACACACAGATGTATTTGTCGTTGACACCTGACGCACTTGCTCAGCAGCAAAGCGTCACTCATATTAATATTTCATTGTTTAATTTTATCATTCTAGAGTTAAATCACCTATATATGCAGTGTACCTTTCTGATGATTAATAGTAATATCAATATTGTATTTATAATTATCATCGTTTTATTGTTACCAATATGATAACATTGCTGTCATTAATACTAATTTTTCTTTCTCTGAAAAAGTCTGACGAATATCGGGTTTTCAAGGACTGGTCCGAGGGATTGGGTCTTTTAGAGGGCGCTATTTGGAAGCGTCATCGCACTCTCATCACGCCATCATTTCACTTTCAGGTCTTGAAACAATACCTGGTGGTTATGAACGAGGTGGGTGGTCTCCATCAAGCTGTTCAACTATTTCTTTTTCATTGCCATTATTATTGTTGTTGTTATCAGAAATATTGTTACCTATCATTATTGAAAATATTTCCGATGCAGATCACATTCAGTTCGATCCACCTGCAATGACCTGTGCATCATGGGAATTAAACCACAAGAGTGTGAAACAATGTCCCTAAGCTTGACTACGTCTTTTAACCCGTTCCGCACGGGAACCTGGTGGCCTGTGTATTAAGTCTATGGGCATTTCAGAATTCAGAATGGAATGGGTTAATCTTGCACTACGTGTAATAATATCGTGCAATAAGAACATCGTTCGAAAATTGCTTTTTGCTTTCATGTTAAAACTAAATGTCCGGAAAAGACGTTCCATTTGTTTATGTTTTTTTTTTTGCTTGTTTGTTTGTTTGTTGTAGTTGTTTTTGGGTGAGGTATATTTAAGAACACCTTTCACTTGCTGTAAATCCATTAATTGTTTAGGTACCTCTCCACTCAAGATATCATCAGTACTGATGCAGCCTTTCAAGATCACCTTCATCATAATCACTATACAGTTTAGGCCTTTTAGCCTGTCAAAAAACCTCGAAAATAATTTTTGGACCTCCATAAAAACTACAAAAACATTTTAAAGGAGGTTTTAATTGGTCTCATACTCACAGGTCAAATCAACTTTCACTGACTTTGTTATCATCGGGAGTTATAATGATATTTGCAAAAATCATCTAAAGCTCTTAAAATTCATGCATTTATGGATGTTCTTATAATTCTACATATTTGGGATTAGTTACGTTCAGACGGTGATCCTAACCTCGAGGACTAGTTTTATGGAGCACCATGTGTCGCACGGCCAATTTCGTTACGAAATCAGTCATTTGATTTTCGTCGACGAAATAACTGATTTCGTGACAAAATCGATCATGCGACACTTGGCGCCCCATAAAACTTATCCTCGAGGTTAGCTATCCTCGAGGTTAAAGGTCACCGTCTGAAAGTAACTACTGTGATTTAGGTCAATAAATATTCTTACATTCAAAAAGGAAAACTTTATGCCTAAATACATTCACAAAAGAAAAAAAAATCGACGGCCATGAAAAGAAATGTACCGGTGACGAAATGGAATGTACCGTCTCAGTATTTCTGAAAAGTTTCATTTTTTACGACATGATTATTTTTTCCCTATGGTTGCGATTGAATTCTGTAAATCAGTGAAAAATTTTCGTATATATTAAGGCCATGAATGTTGCCGAGTGATAACATAATTTCACTTTAAAATTCAAGAGTTAACTGTTTACTTGAGAAATTTACGAAAAAAGCACACTAGGTAACAACATTCCACTTTATGAATGCAGAAAATCTAATGTTCAAACATCGAAATGTTTTGTGATTGAGTCGAATTTCGTAATACCGAGTGTTTACTCATAACTACTCGGAATAACGAGCCTGATTTTATTTTCGGAATAACAAAACCTTTGTCATAATGAACTGTAACTGAATATCATGGGTGCCAATAGTACACAAGCCGGACAAATTTGCTTGCATCTGGTTTCTCATGGAACTCATTTACAAGTATTTCACTCATTCAAACACTTACTTCTTGAATCAATTTACTAATGCCACTCGTATTACTGAAACACCCACACCAAAACAAAACAAAAAAAGAATAAATATCTTAACAATTCCGATAACGTGACCACTTGACATATTTTCTTTTTGAATTCTTTGTTGATTCGCTTGTTTATTTTGAGATTGTTTGGTAATGAGGTGTATTTGTCCAAAATTTTACTTCTGGTTCACTACACTCTCTGCCTGAATTGTTTATTTAATCCATAGGCATTGGATGTCCTGATTAACAAACTTCACGTCGCTGCGGACGAAAGAGAACCGGTCAAAACACATGAAACCATGTCACTTCTTTCCCTTGACGTCATTCTCCGCTGCGCATTCTCCCACCAATCAAATTGCCAGGAAACGGAGTCACGTGAAGTGGAGGTCTTGGAGAAACTGACCACCATCTGCGCATACAGGTGATTCGACAGTAATATCGTCGTCAGCACGTTGACGTTTATGATATTGTGCCATGATGCTGACATGTATTGAGAAAAAGAAGAAAAAAAAAAGGAGTGTGCTTGAACACACCTTTGATTGAAATGTATAACAGTACAGAAAGCAAAAAGAGTGAAACTTTGAATAAATTCCATAGATCATAATAATTTCCTTATTAAAGAATCAATATTAAAGAAATATCTCCTTGTCTTATCAACGTTTCCTTCATGTTCTGCATAAACTCCCTTTCATTTTCATATATCTTTTCTATACATCTAGTTTAACACATTATAACATTTTAAACTGTACATAGTAAGAACAGCATCACAACACGTCATAATATTTATTATATGTGTCACATATATTCATGATGACAAAGCCTAGTGCTAACATGTACAGATGAAAAAATAAAACAGCTTTAGTGCTTTAAGGTAGTTCTAAACTGTGAATTAGGGACAAATCAACCAACATGAAAATGTTATTAAGTATAATCAATGTTAACTGGATGTTTGTACAAAATGTGCACAATAGCTTTTCCAAAACCAATTTCAGAATAAACCGTCTACATTTACGGTTCATTGAGAAAATTTGTGATATCTGATTATTTTTTCTAGGGTGTTTTTTTATACAACTAGACTATTCATATGCATCAAATTTGATAATTCAAACATTCATTCACTGGCTCCCTCTGTTAAACTGACCTTAATTGGGTAGTTTGAATACATTTAATAATCATAATGATATCATCATATAAAATTCAACGTTTAAGAATATCATTAACATCTTCATCTGCATAAACTCCTCCTCCTTTTTCTTATACAACTACATTAAGATATCATAATCTTTTAAGTTACATGATGTTAACAACGTCGCGACATAATACAACAAACGAATAAACGAACCTCTATCATTCATTTATGAACATGGAATTCCCTGATGGCGTGGCGATTGAACATGTGGATGGAATTTTACATTTATTATCCTACATGGTTAAAATGCATTGGTTAACCCCATTTTTAATCACTGGGAATTTTCTTCTGCAGAGTCTTCCACCCGTTGATGTTCTACGACTTTATCTTTCGGCTGTCCTCCAAGTACAGAGAGTGGAAAGAGGGTTGTTCTTACATGCATGGAATACACGATAAGATTGTCGCTGAGCGGCGACGTAGATATGCCACGGAAAAAGAGGTAACCCTAAATCATGAATGCATTAACTCGATCGCTACTGTTCATTACTTGTGTGTTAACATTTCCACAACCAACACAAGTGCCGGGGGGGGGGGGGGGGGGGGGGGCAAGGGATGCAAGTCAAGGGTCAATGGTACACTCCCCTTTGGATACAACGATATTACATGAAATAGAAGGAATGGTTTTGACAGAACCCTTCAAAGCGTTATGAACTAAATGCTGTTGATCGAGCGAACCGACACAGAAGTATGCGTATAACCACTCTCCGGAAATGTGTACGCTGTATCATACAGTTTGCCGTTTCCATTGCAAGTGTGAGCTGATAATAATGATAATAATGATAACAATACCGATGATTATAATTATAACAATAATAACGATAATGATGATAATAATAATGACAATAATAACGACAATGATAATAGTAATACGAGCTAGTTTTTGTTGTTGTTTTTTTGACATAGCGCATTTCAATCTTCCTAAGAATATTTCATTGCACTTTATGATGGTAATAGTGTAGCCAGAAATACTGTCCACCGTATGATGGTTATAATTTTCTGTTTCTGAAGGCTGAGAAGAGAACGATGGATTTTCTGGACACATTGCTGCTAGCAAAAGATTCGGATGGCAACGGACTGAGTGAGAAGGAAATACGTGATGAGGTACTTTTTTAGTTCTTTTTTGCGTTGTTTGTTTCTTTAACGGCTTTTAAATCATCCGATATTCAGATTTAATCTTTACTCAAAATGAAAGTACAAGCTTGAAAACACCAAGCCTGAAGAGGCTCTGATATTAGATTTGTAATTTTAGGAATGAAATATATGCTATTTACTGAGATAATTTCATTTCATTTATTTATTGTTGTCCATAAAAAGGAAGCTCTTCATAAATCATGCACGGTATATAATGTGACCCGCTACAACAAAAGGATCCGAAAGTCGGGGGAGGACGAGTTTCTGAAAATGACATGATATACTGTAATTCCTTTTGCTCTTCCACTTTAAGTTCATATATAACACGACTCATGAAAGTACTCTGTTGCAGAGATATCGATGATTTTATTAGCGCATATCGAGTGGTTTAGGAAATCAGCGTTTCGAGAAAACCGCCTTCAAAGTTTTCTTTCCGACGCTATCATGATCAAGGGGAGGCAAGACAGTTTTCACCGTTTGACAATAGTAGGTATGCTCTTAGCAACCTCTACGATGTTCATTCAAGCGTAGCGCCAGCGGTCTACTCACGACCAATCAGAAACCAGGATGCCGCGCACTGACCAATAAGATCAGTCCCTCGTTGCTAGGGGCGGAGTCTAGCTGCGGCGCTAAATCCAAATCTTCGGACCCGTTTCTGTTCCGGTGAAAGTCGGAAAATCATGGCCCAGAAAAACATTATTTTCTTGCCTTTCCTTTGATCATTTAGCTTCAAAATTTCGGCAGATGATAGACGATAAATTAGACTACAAAATTAAGCAAAAAACAGAAAACCAATAGTTTTGACCGATATTGATGATCTGACTTCAAACTCGATTTTCTCGGCTCAGCCATCAGCGACTTTAGGATCCTTTTGTTGTAGCGGGTCACACACACACACACACACACACACACATATATATATATATATATATATATATACTAGTGACGTTATGAATTATAGGTGTTGATTGTAATTCTGCGTTAGTTTCCGACTTTACAGTGGAAATGTAACTATGAAGTGTTTTCACGTCGATTCGTCAATTAGCTGTCATGGTCTGCTTTCATGGTCTGCTTTCATGGTCTGCTCTTGATGGCATAACAGGTGAACCAGTTTGTTTTCGCCGGCACGGACACCACCGGAAGTGCCCTCACGTGGTTTCTGTACATCATGGCCCAGCATCCCGAGGAACAGGCCCGAGTTCAAGAGGAGGTGGACACACTGTTCACAGGACGAGATGACGACAGCGTTCAATAGTAATACTATGTTCGACGGGTTTCTGATAAGCACACAAACACACACACACACACACACACACACACACATGTATGTATGTATATATATGTTAATAACTGATTAAGTAAATAAATATGAATATATATATACATATATATATATATATATATATGTGTGTGTGTGTGTCTGTGCGTGTGTGTGTTTGTATATACATAACTGTATTCGTAATAATTAGTGAGTGAATGAATTGAAGCGCAGTGCACATTATGTTGTGTGCGTTATTCAGTAAACAAATAGGATAGGCCTATTTACTTGAGGACTAACACTGTAATTATTTCAGAGATTTTATCAACCCTGTGGGGGTTTAGTCTTTATCAAAAACTCAAATGATGATGGTCATCATCACAATGTCAATACGTATACACTTAATAAACCGCACTAGTATATTATACGGTGTGGTCGTGAAACGGCCTGGGTTTATCCCAATAGCAGACCTACTATATCCTAAAATATAATGATGACAGTTAGAATCCAAGCAAATGATTTTTTTTTTCTTTTTTTTTCAGATTGGCACGACGTATTATGACTGTGAATTAAAGAGTTGTTTATATGCAGTCATTGATAGGAATAATGCTCTCCTTTTTTTTTTTCGTTTCTAGCGAAGATCTAAAAAAACTAACTTACACAACGCAGTGTCTCAGGGAATCGATGCGCATGTACGTATACGTCCCGCCATTTCGTGTGCTGAGGGGACCGCTAAAAGTGAACGATTTCACCATTCCCGCGGGAACCGTCGTGACAGCTAACACTTACCAGCTCCACCACAACCCGGATGTTTGGGGAGACGACCACGTGGACTTCAGACCTGAACGATTTGAGAGGGCCAATGTCGAGAAGCGAGACCCCTTCGCTTTCGTCCCCTTCTCGGCCGGAGCTCGCAACTGCCTCGGGCAGCAATTCGCCATGGACGAAATGCGGAGCACAGCGGCTCGGATCTTTCGCAGGTTCAGTGTCAGCCTAGTGAAGGGAGCCCGCCCCGTCTTCCAAATTGTAACCAAGCCAGACAACGAAATCCTTCTCAAGTTTAGTCACCGTTAGACCGTGCTTTCGTCACATTGCGTCAGAGCCTGCACTAGACAGACTCGGAGTTTGGTTTGGTTTGGTTCAGTTTATTTCTACATTTAACAAATACACATTAAAACTATATATTGCCCCCCCCCATAAAAAAAAGGTATATGCAATGATTAAGATTTATCAAAATATCACATAGGTAGAAAAACATATAGGCAAGAATATTACACAATAAACAAATAAAAAACATCTGAATAACATAAACAGGATGAAGTAAATATTCTCAAGTAAATGAAAGAGATAACTGAATGCCGCAGACCCCCACTATAAGCGGTTAACTTGAAAGCTATAGAAATGATGATTTCAATTCTATAATTATTATTGATTAAAAAATGCAATACGTGGGATAATATTCAGTTAATACATGACAAGGTTAAGACTATCATTTAGGGATTTCAAGGTGCTTGATGTTTAACAACTGCATAAAATTATCTATTTGTAGGTGGGTTTTCTTTTTTTTTTGGATATGATTCAATTAATGAGAATTTGCCACATGCGCTGCCACAATATTGTTCATTAATTCAACATGGTTATAGAACAAGGCAAAACGAAGTTGAGAATCTTTATGTAACAAAATTTAAGACGAGTTTTCCCAAAAAGGTGTTTATCCTACCAAGGTACAAGATTTCGGAATGACCTTCCAGTCAAAATTAGAAAGCAACCTTGAAGGTCAAATTTTCGTAAAGTTCTCATAGAACTTTTAACAGAAAGTTGCTCAAACGTGCTCGTGAGATATTGTTAACATATCATGTTTATCCTGTTAAATGTAAATACTGTTCTTATTAGTAGTTGACATCGTGTACGACATACAATAACAATTATCAGTATACATGGTATATTCACCATGGAATGAATTGTTCATCCATTTACCCTTAAAGCGAACTATGTTTTCTTTGCTCAAGTGCTTTTGCCTACCGTGGACCCAAAATGTGGAACTCGCTTCCTGCTGAAATGAAAAATTCAATTAGTATTGGCACTTCAAATCCAAGTTAAGAAGATCTTTATTCAGTAATTACTGAAACACCGAATACATCGCATAAACATTTTTATAAACTCAAGTGAACTTCCTAATTTCTTAAATGCAAGTCTTATTTTATCAGACAAGCTGTTGTGACATTCTGATTGTATGTCGACTTCCTCGTCTCATGACCCTTTTGTCCTGTGTTTATTTGCCGGGTTATATGACCGGGTTTGTATGTTTGTTTGTTTGGATGTGTGTGCCTGTCATTGGTCCCATTCCATTACTTGTACCTCTTCCTCATATCCCTTCTGAATCCCGTATGCCCACTCATTCGTATACTCACGTATGCAAAGACTTAATTTTTTCGTTTTTAGTCAGGGAACTTGCTAATTGTACAAACTCTGCTTTTTGTGCAAGTTCCCTCTATATCCATCTCCCCATATTCCTTACTATAGCGAGGGCTATTTAAACTCACAGTGAATTTATGATGATCAACTATGTAAATCACATGTATTTAAATGTGTTTGTAGATGCACATATACTATACTTTTGTATTAATAAAATATTGTTTCCATTTGCATCAGTGGTTTATGACACTTCACTTTATTTTACAAATGGATCATGCTACTTTGTAATTGTTTTGCATTATTTGGATATGGGAACAAAACAATGAAATGAAATGAAATCATTTTTCTTTTATTAGCACTTAAATATCTTATTGATAACACGTGACTTGATGGGATTTTTTCTTCAGTTAAGACTTCATCGTGTTGTAAACAATACATCTATTACATTTATACCTCATTTACTCTTTTTACTCTTATCTACGTCACTATTCATTCGTACAAGTTTTGTTCATCATAGCTTTTCTAATATCTGTATGTATTTTCTTTTGACACAAAGACGTAGCGTTTGAAAGCCCTGCAGTTTAAAATACTTCTGCTCTGAATGTATAACATAGATGCCAATAAGAATTTAGACGAACACATAAGAAAATGGTTTTGATGTGAAAGTTGATGTAGACCATCTAATGATGACTAAATTTAATCCTCAAAATGAAAAAGGTAACAATCAGAAAAACACAATAATATAATGATGTTTAAAAGAATACCAACAGTTATGATAATATCATAACAAACATGATATTGATGTTAAAATATATCTTTTGTATTATGTGAATAACTCCAATAATAAACAGGTGCCCACATTGTTTCACATTTCTTGCAATGTTGCCAATTGTATTAATATGCTTCTTGTCCCATGAAATAGATTTCAAAACTTCTGGTTTTTATCATTTCTGACTGTCTGTCATCTCTCTGTCCCGCTCTTTTTCTCTCTTTACACACACAGACACAGACACACACACCCACACATACACACACACACACACACACACATATATATATATATATATATATATATATATATATGTATATATGTATATATATATATAGACGATGAAGACAAACAAGTTGACATAATGCATTAGAATCCAACTTCATTTATTTGTTTACAAATAAATGAAGTTGGATTCTAATGCATTATGTCAACTTGTTTGTCTTCATCGTCTTCATGCTCTTATTCCAACACGCGGATGATAATACCATTATATATATATATATATATATATATATATATATATATTCAATTCAATCCAATTTTGTTTTATACTTCTCGTATATATCAATATTACATCAAAAGCGATAGCACAAGTTCTTCTGCCTTGTCAATAATGTACAAATCAAACAAAAACAGTAAACAATGTACACACATGGTATATGCAGAAGTTGTAATGATAATTGTCGAAATCTCGGTCTTTACACTTTGTAATAGGATGCGAGAGGTTTTGAATTTGAACCCAATGGGAAAGGAGAAAACAATTTTAAGGGAGAACCTCCAGATGATTTTCAGATTTTCCCTTTGAATAGCTATAAATTAGTTATACTGAGGACAGAGTTTCAGAATTTATGATAATTGGGATGAAGAATAAGAATATTTTCGAAATGTATAACAAATTGCAGTGAAGAAGAATGCTGACATGGCAGGGTCACCAGGGCTGGTCACCATAAGAATGCTTGAGTTGGGGCTCAAGGAAGCAGAACAAAAGAAAAAGGCATGCATACATTATACACAGGTGAACTCGTGAGCAAGCGGTATTGTAATGGAATTACACTGACTACATTTCTGAAATATGTGAGCCTTCTATGTCATCATCCTTGCTCATTGTAATTTGTTAAAGTTTTTTTTTTCAAGGTTTCTCTGCTCAACAACCATAATAAATCCCACAAATCTATACATGGAGCTGTTGATTTTATGTAAAACATGATGTGAACTTATGAAAATCTTCTGGAGTTGAATCAACCTGAACTGTGTGACCTTGTACACGCATCTCGTAAAAGATAAATATTCTCTTCGCCAGGGCGTTCTTAAGCTGAAAACTTTATTATGAAAACGACTGGCATTAAAAGACTTTCAACCCCTTCCCCTTCTCTTCTGCTTCCTGAGATATACTTTTGAAACCTGCTAAAAATTCGAAAAAATCCTATTAGTTGTCACTTTTCTAGTGCCGTTCACACACACCCCGAATCACGGTAATGCTATTTGAACACCGAGTTGGGCAGATCGATGCAAAAATCGTTCATTTTATGGGTGTGCATGCGGCTTATGATGTATGATTATTCTTCACACAAAGTATGAAGTCACTTTATGCGTGGCTCCATTTTACCTTATCCGTTGAACTTTGTACGGAATTTTGTCATTTTATCTAATGGGCACAGTGTTGATTCCACGCTTCTATCACTATAGTAGATCAGATGAAATCATATCGAATACTCTTTTTTCTCTCTCTCTCTAAGCGCGGCGTGGTGGATATTGGTGAGATCATGACAGCCGTTGACAGCACTCCTATATAGTTATTTTGAATCGGACGGAAAATGTGCTGACAGCAGTTGTAGCAGTTGCTGTTGCTGTTAAAGCATTTTTTACAATAATAATCTATATATATATATAAATCACGTGCATTTTTTAAGCTTATGAATAAACTGTCAATAATTTTATGTCTCCAATTTCTGTTTTTGTTTGGTTTTTCTCGTGACATCTACCTTGGGATTGTGCGGAATATAGAATTGATTTCCTCTGCGTACCTAATAGATAATAAACATAGCAAAGTGCTCTGATCGGACAGCCAAATAAGTTTGGTTATGTTTAATCATTTGCCGTTCACCCGTGTCAGAGAAAATGTATATATATATATATATATATATATATGTATATATATATATAATTATATATTAATATACACTGCAGGGCATGTTCTCGAAGTGAAAAGTGAAAAGTAACAAAATGTCAACATGTACACATCCTGTTTCGTCTTGCACCCGCAAGAAACTGAACTGTGAACTTTATCAGTGTCTCGATGACATACGGGTCAACGCTATCAAGGGGTGGCGTCTAGCCAGGTACAAAACAACACACATGATATAGCGCCAATATTTATATTATATTGGATGGCTATGAATGGGATACCAGGGAATATTGCACGAGTTAGGGCCAATATTGCACGAATCGAAGATGAGTGCAATATTGACTCTAACGAGTGCAATATTCCCTGGTATTCCATGAATCAAGGCCATCCAATATAATTATTATCATCTATACAATCAAGTAGAGCAACCATGAACTGCACAAAATTACCCGGCTTCTACTCGTCTTTGAAGTTGACTCGGCAGTCCCATCCCAGCGCTGAAAAGGGGAAGCCCCTAAAACTGCGTATTGAAACAAACAACTAGCAAGATGTTTGCGCGCGTGTGAAAAATGTAACAAAATGACGCGCACTTAGTCGCAAGCATTTGCGCATTCAGCAAGCGCTCACGCAATAAACGAGACAGAATTGAATATCGTGTGATCTTGAACGGCAATTAACAACGGTACCCTATGGGGAATTAATACGTTGGTCTATGCGATTCGTTCAATATGCTCCGATATTGAACGGTAAAAATTATTGAGTGGACTACAATACGCGTTTTTAATGCGCCGCTAAAACGTCCTATATAGATGATAATATATGATATTACATGCATACATACATAAATACAATCATATACATAATTTATACACGTGTATACACAAACTCATTCTTACACTCGCACAGTGAACAAGCGCTGGTGAATCCTGTTACTCCTGCAGGTATGGTTGGGTGTCCATAATATCGGACACCTAACGTTTTTCTATCAACAGAAACGTGAAAAATCACACAATTTGCCTGAAATTTTACTCACGTGTGGAGAAAATACTCCGGATTCACAAGCGCGCACTGAAAATGCGATCTGAGGTACGCGCTCTAGATGGCGGCTTCGAACGCGTGGGGTGTCATTTTTTCCGCACTCAGTTGCCCGGCTCATATCGACCGACCACCCCGCCCTCTATTGACAATACGTATAAAGCGTACTTAAACGCGTTTTTCGACAAGCTGCTGTTTTTTTCTAGTCGTATTTTTTTCCCCAATAATATTTGAATATATTTTGAATCCCTCGATATTACTTTTGAAGGACTGTTTGATGAATTTGACTTGATTTTCATTAGGAAACTTTTCATCGTAATTGAAATAAATTAGATGAGTCGGTTTGTTTTTTCACATTCATTTCTCGTTTCTGCATCAACTCGTACGGTCGTAGCGGGCGACAAAATGTTTATGTCATGTGTATGTGTAACGTGTGTGCACGATCGTACAAGCGGCGGTGACAATTTTGCGGTCAAAATCGTCAAATTTATTACGGAAGGATACTCTACATCTAACAACGAGTCAGCAAAGGTAGGCCTAGTTATATGTAGTTACACAATAAACCTTATTCGATTTTGCTAAATTTCGGTAATTTAGAGGGAATACTTAGTTGTTTTCGCCACATTTTACTCGGTAGCGTAGCCCAGTGAAGAATCGAACACCGTTGCGCGTAGTCCCATGCGTACATTTTCTTTCTGTACGCGCAATGCCATTATAATGCGCGGCCGGTCGTTATGGACCCGGTCGGTGGGTTGGACCCCTACCATACGTGTTTGTAAAGGCCGTGGACGCCAAAATGTCGCTTATATTACGACCATTTTGGGGACTGTTGCTTTATCCATCTTTGGTTTGAAGATTGTCCAGTTTCTCTTGTCACTGGTCGCTACTCTTCGCCGTCTAGCGTACATCCGACGACATCTTCCCGGGCCAAAGCCACACTGACTCTATGGCAACATCCGCGACCCTGGATTTCACAAGCCGGGATATGTATGGGAGCAAGAAATCGTGAAGAAGTACCCCAGACTGCTGGTGGTATGGATTGGATGGAAGCCCATAGTTATGTTAAACCACCCCGACAGCATCAAGGAACTCTTGAGTAGTACCACCATCGGGGCACTGGTAAGTCTCTGAATATTATTGTCCCGAAATAATGCCCATGAGGTAGGTGAAAGTCATATAAGATGCCCACCTCAAATACAGTATGGTATAATCGATGAAATCTATTTAACAAGTGATGTATGAATTAAGAAGCAAAATAATAAGACGATTAAGTTCCTTAAACAAAAAAGGGGGTCTATTTGTTTGTGTATGTGCATCAAGACATAGTGTTTTGTATCTTTGTCTTTGAGTGTACCATGCTTATGTTTGTGTATGCTGCACACTGTATGTGCGCGTATTGTGTGTGTGTGTGTGTGTGTGTGTGTGTTTGTAAGTAATGTGGGGATGTGTGTTTTGCGGGGGAGATTGACAATTAGGAAGAAAAAGGCATCGAAATAAGCTCACAATTCTTTTTTGATGGTTTTCTTTATTTTTCGGACCACTATATCTTAGGTTCGGATCAGTAAAACAGAAAAAAATGGTCCGTGTCTAATGTTACATTACCTTCATGTTGTCCTTCTCAATATATAACAATTATTGAAAGTTAGGCCTACTTGAGTTTCATATCATTCATTTGTATTTGTGTCTGTGTTTTGTTCCTTCTGTTAAAGGGATGGTAAAGTATTGGTTGACGAGAGAATTCAGCTTTTCAATTTTTGCGAGATACTCAGAAACCACCTAATGAAATGTTGAAAGGCAAACAATAAACTGAGAGGAATTAAAACTTTATTTGATGAAAATCGGTTTTGAAGTGGCTGGGATATTAAAAAAAAAAGTGAAAAAAGCGATCCTAATAAAATGTATGTCCCATCTTTTATTAGGATTGCTTGTTCTGGACATCACAGCCACTTCAAAACTAATGTTAATTAAATAAACTTTGAATTCTCTTAGAAATATTGGCTCTTTCATAAGAGGTTTCTTATCTGAAAAAAAAAAATCATCATCATAAATAACGGTGTAAACCTCAGGCCCCATCTCAACCGAAACTGTGGCACCCCTTTAAATTAATGAGATAGAATTATAAGATAACCATATCGCACAGAGGTCAATATCCCAGTCAAGTAATGGTATCCTCTATGGTTATAAAGCATCGTATTAAATGGAATCAGGACTTCTTGTGGGTTCCAGGGTTGCTAGTAGATAAACAAACATGGAACCAATGACTTTGATTCTCATCGAAAAGACTGGGCAATGAGGTTAAAGTGCCTCGTCGAGAGGCACAAACCAAGGGAGCCAGGGATCTAGATCCAGGTACCTCACGATTGATAGTCGTAAAGTAGTCTTATTCTCGAAGCCGCAACAGGTTTTTAGCTCACTTGAGCCAAAGGCTCAAGTGAGCTATTGCGATCATTCATCGTCCGGCAGTGGCCGTGTGCTGTGCGTCGTCCGTCGTGCTTCGACCTTTTACGTTTTCGTCTTCTTCTTGTAAACCCAAAGACAGATTTTCACTAAACTTGGCAGGTAGTATCCCTAGAAGATCAAGACCTTATTTGTTCAAATGGGCACAACTCCAATCTCCTTCTCTCCCCCACCCCGAGCTCCCCCCCCCCCCCCCACACACACACACAATTTCAGGAATATTTAAAAATATACTTCTCCAGAACCAGAAGTATTCCTTTAGAGCTAACGCGATGCTGTGAGTAAGTACATGGATATATTCACTGTAGTTTCAAGGTTGTTCATGGCCGACCTGAGGTTGCCCCTTGGGCCGTGGGAGTGGGTCCATCTATTGTCGGGCTCAAATCTAACATTCTTTTACTGCTGGGTATTTGTTTCATCTGCAAATGGTAATAATGCCTTTAACATGTCGATCAATGACAAGAGAAATATTTATGATAGTCATAAATGATAGTCTGGTTATCATGAGAGTGCATTTGTTTACTTCTGAGGGTTTTTTTTTTAAACCTATATTTAACCTGAATCAGTATTTGTTTCCCGAACGAGGGTGACGAATACAAGACATTCACGGAGTGGACCGAGGGACTAGGCATCCTGGATGGCGCTGCTTGGAAGAGGCACCGTCGTCTCCTGACGCCATCGTTTTACTTTCAAATGCTGAAACGATACGTCACCACCATGAATGAGGTTTGTCTTCTCAGAGTCGTCCATACATGCTTGAACACCCAGCCACCCACCCCCACGCACACACACAAACACACACACACATACACATATATAATATATATATATATATATATATATATATATATATAGATATATAGATATATATATGTATATGTATATATATATATATATATATATATATATATATATATATACTTAGTAATAATAATGTCACAATAGAGGAATGCATTAAATGCCAATTGCCATGATTTTAATTGAAGATCCGAATTTTCGGAGGCCTCCCCCTTCGTCAGGGATGAAAATAAAATTCAGGTTTTGAAACAAATTCAAGCCAATTGGCATGTAATGCATTCCTCTACTGTGAGATTATTATTACTATTTCTAGTATTGCCAATACGCGGAGCAAATACAATGTATGATAGGCCTATGTATATATGAACACAAATAGCAATCGAACAGAGTACATCTAAATATCTTTCATTATGATAATACAGTGATGGTGTGGAGTATCATCAACAGCCTTACAATGAGAGTACACGTCAATGAAAAAGTATTTTCAGTGAACACATCGTTGTAAATTATAGTATGACGTGTTTTCAGACTAATCGAAATTAATCTAAACATTGACAATTTTACTATGTCGAGGGCCTATGTCAAATATTGCAACTAAGATTGCACTTTATGTTTAACGGGCGAAAGTCAGAGAAATATGGCAAAGACATACGATTCTGTTCTTGCAGACTGTCGACGTCCTAGTGAACAAGCTGTTGAAAGCTGCTGATTCGGGGGAATCCGTTCAACTCTCTAAAAACAATGGCACACTTCACCAGTGACGTCATATTTCGCTGCGCATTCTCGTTCATGTCGCATTGCCAGGAACGAGAATCACGTGTCGTCAACGTCATCGACCAATTGACCGGTGTTATCGCGTACAGGTAACAGGGAGAGACCTTATACCAATACCGGGTATTAACCAGGTATTCTTTAAAGAAACCTTCAATAGAAACTTATACAGTCAGTCGTCACTCCGTATGCAATTTTCATACTCTAATTTTTCTTTAATTCGGCAGAGGAAGCATGTACCGATACTTGTTTCAAAAATCGAAAAGATGCAATATCTGTAAGTGACTTAAAAATTCGTTCAAAAACTGACTAAAAAGTTGCGATCGCCGAAGTCAAGATTTTTCCTACATATGGCGCGAAGCTTGGCGTGTCCTTGAAAGTATTTTCGCACGACATGCTTCTGATTCTATGCTAGTTCATAATTGTTCATTTCCAGAGAGTCTTCTGTGGAATCGGGAGTCCCCCCCCCCCCCCAAAAAAAAAAAGAAAAAAAAAGAAAGGGAAATTAAAATTTTGAATAATCACCCTGAAAAGAAAACGAAACTGCTCGCTTCATGAATCCAGGCCTTCGGGCTCTAGAATAACAATAATAATAATAATAATAATAATAGTATTATAATAATAATAATAGTAAAAACATGTGGCATGATTAATAGTTCATCAGATTATTTAAGATTAACATTCATGCAAATCACCTGTAGTCCCCAGCTGCAGCTTCCAAGTTCCGGTTAAAAAAAAAACAATTGAAATAAAAAAATAAATGGATAAACCATAATCTAGCAGACATATCATCAAAACCAGAAATATAATTTGAAGGAGTGAGAATGTCCAAGGCAAAAAAAAAAAAAACAGACACAAGGTTATTTTATTTATTAAACCGTAACTTGCAAGACAACTGGATGTAAAACTAAACATGAAAAGAAAATCACAATGGAACATTTCAGAAAAGAAAAGGCATGAAAAACATCGTAACACAAATATTAGTATACTGGACTAAACCCAAGTGTTTTTTTATTGTTTTGTTTTTTTACAACATGTGAAATTGTTGACGTGCCCGTATCTGCAAGTAGTCAAACAAATGACAAATCCATACGAACACAAAATGGCGATAACGAATCCTTAAATAATTATCTACGAAATTTTGACAGAATATGACAGAATAAACCTATTATATACACGTTTAAGCCGAGTTTCAATCTTCGAGACCCGACACAGGAAGTAAAAAAAACCACAGTAGCAGACGATGTGATGACGTCATGCGACCATCGTTTCTGACCAATCACGACCCAGCATTGTACGAAGGCGTTAATGGACGATTTCGAACAAAGAGCGATGTGACATACTGTTGTATTTTGCTGGATCCCATGAGGTATAAAAGATAGAGTGACTTGATTTTTCCATATTTTGAAAATAAGATAATCAAGTATCCTACTTATTTAGTTTGAAAGAGCTGCAAGGTCAAGTGAAGGTGGTTAAGAACGGATTTGACCCACTTCTTTCGGGTTTAAATTTTATATTTTCAACGCGTGAAATTACTCGTATTTTTACCCCAATTCCCTTTCCAGTATTATCAAATCATTGTCATTAAATTAGACCTTGAGCTTTCTTCTTTCATTTAATGTAAAAATGAGCTGTAAATGTTATGCTGGGGCTGCACAACGATAGTTTAAAAAGAACACTGCACAGCTAATTATGTATTCATGACCGCTCCGAGCGTGCATACGCCCTCCGTGATCTGTGCGAGATTCGCACGCCGTGACGACTGACTGTATATATCATATTGTACATGTGGATTGATTGAATGCAACTTTACTAGAACACATGGGTGAAAATATGAGGAAAATCAGGTAATTTGTTCAAAAGTTATGAAATGTTAAAGTTTCTGGAGCCATCACTTTCATTTATGTGTTCTAATGATATTACTGCATTCAATTGATCCACTTGTATATTTGGTGAAATAGAATATTTCAGTGACTAATGCACCTGATTAGGGCAAAAACTTATGTCATCACAGCCAAATACCACGAAATGGTAAGAATTTCATGTCATCTAGCAAGTTCTGTAACAGAAAGTGAAATGAGTTTGTCAGAATTTCTTCATAAATGTTTGTGTATGTGTGCGTGTGTAGGTTGGAATATCCATCTGTTCTAAAACAGCGTTCTTATTGCAGAAATTTCCGCAATTAGCAACATGCAGCCTGAAAATAATCATAGGGAAATATACATGTGGCGTTTACAAAATGTGTTGCTGTTATCTGTGTACCACTTTCACTTACATATGTGTTCTTTTTGCCTTTATTTCTATGAAACTTCCAAAAAAATGATCGATGAATCCATCAGAATGTACACCCCTCTGATGTTGTACGACTTCGTCTTTCGACTGTCTTCGAAACACAAAGTATGGAAAGATGGTATCCGCTCCATGCACGGTATTCAGGAGCAGATTATCAAGGAACGGCGACAAAAGTATGCCGAGGAAAAAGAGGTGAGTGCTGAATTAATCTTTGGTGAGGGTGATTTATAATAAGTGGGAACGAGCTGATCGTTCCTGTTCAGGCAAAAAAAAAAAAAAATAAAAATACACCCTTTGTGATTTCGTAACTGAGTATAAGAAAGTTTTTACCGTTCTTACTTTCTTATCTGCAAAGCAGTTCCTAAGTTTTGAATTGATAGGTGTATACCAGCAACATTATCATCTACATCGCTTGTTCACAGTCACATAAGTGAGGATTACATGGCCATTTGTGTTTTGTTCATGCATTGTGTTAGTTGTCTCATCTTCTTTGATCACTGTATGAAGCCCCAAGAGAATGTGCTGGATTTTCTCGACACGTTGCTGTTGTCTCGAGATTCAGATGGTGAAGGACTGAGTGACAAGGAGATCAGAGACGAGGTAAATCAAACGCGCCCTTTCAAACTGGAAAGATGAATAATTGACCTTAATGTAACAGTAATATACTTTAGCATGATTTTTTTTTTGCCATATCAATTTGCAGGAGAGAAACAACATTATCTGAAGTTGCAATGTAGATCTACATGCTCTCTATCTTAGAGACGACTAAGCTTTGTTCGGTATGTTTGAAGGAATGGGATAAAACAACATGAAGATAGTAATCATCTTTTATCTCTTCGATAGTGAGTAAAATTTTGGCATAAAGTTCGACTTTTAATCACGTGATAAGAGCCATGTATCGATCATCCACAAACATGGTTTCATATGAATGATAGAATGATAGCAGCTTAAATCGTCTGACGACATTCTGTTCAGAACTTGTGGATCTACAAAATGTTTACTGATTTTTTAACAGGTCAACGGGTTCATCTTTGCTGGAACAGACACCTCCGCAAGTGCGCTCACATGGTTCTTTCGGATTATGGCCAATTACATCCCGAGGAACAGGTCCGTGTTCAGGAGGAGATCGACCGAGTGTTTGCTGGCAGAGATGACGATAACGTGACATTGTAAGTGTCATATTAAAGGATAATGATGTAGTCTACTGAATCAATTTTCGTCCATTCATACTTCCTGCCTCCATCCTGTCCTTACTCAATCTGACCACAGTGTGTAACCAGACTTTTTAACCCTAGTTGTTTTTGTTGAGAATCGCCTTTTCAAAGGGCATGCACAAGAATGAGATAGTAAACCGGTTTATTGAAATACGCTTTTTAGCTAGACCGAGCCAAAGGCCTAAAGTGAACTTTTGCGATCATGCATGGTTCGGCGTCCGTTGTACCTCGCCCATCATCCTCGTCTGTTGTGCGTAACCTTTCGTAAGGGCTGCGTCACATTGGAGCGTATCGATCCTAACGTATTCGAAAATTTGGAGATGCGTTAGCATGGTTAGCAAATGTTACTAATCGTTCGTAGAACGCTTGACGCACATTATGTTCTTAGCTGTTCGTAAGGATTCGCGGAGATTAACCTGAGCTTTTTTTTTTTTGACATTCTCCAAATTCTGAGTGCGTGACAGAGGAGGGCCTATCGTGATATCAATCAACATCAATGTATAGGCCCTATATGATTGGAATTCATTGTTTGGATGTTTTGCACGATCGGTGTACATATTTGATTCCGCTTCCATACCTCCAAATACGTCTATAGGCCATCTGAAACTTTTACAAACACAAATACAAATCATAAAAGCATATTCCAACCTACTACAACGTTCACAAAGCGTATGCATTTGACGTGCATGACGCTATTTTACTGACAGAGAAACGACTGTGCTCAGTAGAGGTAGCGTTTTGTTCTCTTACGTCACAGCGGATGCGAGTAGCTCTTTCAGCTCACTAACAAATACAAACTTGTATATAGGAATCATCTGATTTCATGTCCTGTACTTATAGAAGATTGTGCTTCAGGTACTTTGTGCTTTAGGTAGGTGTGATTATATGGTCGTAACAATAAAATTGGGGGCTTGTCCGGGAATCGAACCAGGGACGTCTCACAGGCTATCACAGTCTTGATTCATTTCCAGGGATCTGCACCACCTATGGAACATCGTTTCTTTTTCACGAGCAAACTTCACGTGTGTCTGACCTGTCCACACGTTTGCTCTGAAAATGATCTTAGGTACAAAAACAAATAGTTCAGGCGAATTATTAGTACGTAATCATATCGGTACAATTTCGTCTAAATAATCTCTTACATCATGCAGTGACTTTATTACCGTCCATAGATTAATTATATCTTCTAAGAATGATGTAAATCAATGGGCACAGGATACGGTGCTCCAGAATACAAAATCCACGGTGATATGTGTAGAATCCAACATCGCGACGACCGAGTCCAGGCAATGTGCGACTGATAATCCACCAAGTGATTATCTACCAAGTCATAACTTCACTGTAGCAATGTCCATAAAAAAAAAAAATGTACATGGAGTCGGCCACAACATAAGGAATCATCTCTCCACAAGCAATATTTCCTGGCCTTCTCTCCACAAAACATAACAGAACAGCAGGTTATGTATAGGACAAGTCGCTTTAGAGACGGAAGAGACGTTTCTTGCTCTCAGAGCAAAGATGTTGAAGGTGCTCTTCTTATTTGGCTTACGTTGGTCGCTTCAACCATTCTGGAACCTTCTGCAAACGTCTAAAGCCTGTAGCTGTAATTCCAGAGCCTTTCACACAACCTGACCCATTTTCTATTCATATGGAAGATCTCATTGATCCAAAATAACAAATAATAATCACAGAGATCATGCTCAAACTATTATCACGTGAATTAGGAAAAGAGAACCCTCTATACGCGATCCGGATTGATTGTAATAATCTATTTCAATTTCTTTCTCCACGTCTGTCTGTCTGTCTGTCTGTCTCTTTCTCCATTGATCTTATTACTTATTTGTGTATTTATGTATGTATAATTTACTACTGAATCAACCGATTTGTTCCTTTTCCTATGCATTCATTTTCCAGCGATGGTCTCAATGAACTTACCTATACGACTCAATGCCTTCGAGAATCGATGAGGATGTACTCGAACATCCCACCATTCCGCTTGCTCAGGGAACCGCTGAACGTAAACGGATTCACCATTCCCACGGGATCGGAGGTGATGGTGCACGTCTACCAGATCCACCACAATCCGGAAGTGTGGGGGGACGATCACATGGACTTCAAACCTGCACGCTTCGAAAGGGCCAAAGTAGAGGAGCGAGACTCCTTTGCTTTCGTCCCCTTCTCGGCTGGACCTCGTAACTGCATCGGGCAGCAATTCGCCATGGAGGTGCTTCGAATCACTGCGGCACGCGTATTCCGTCGGTTCAGCGTCAGCCTGGTCAAAGACTCGCTGCCAATGTATAAGATCGGCACCAAGTCAGAGACCGAAATCCTTCTCAAATTTCACCGCCGCTAGAGGCGCTGTTATAAGAGCTTTAGTGAACATGGATGTTAATCATAGAAGATATGATTGTACTAGAAAGATATAACACCATGTCACTTACCCATTGCATTTATGGCTTCGTACCGTATATAGTACCGTCCTACAATAAACCATTCTCTGACTTCGACAAATGAACCTAAGACAATCTTTTAAAATGACTAAGTTTCAAAATGTTATGTTGAAAAATGTTGTTCGAATCCAAATGTGTGAATTCTGTATCAATCCAAAGCTTGTTATTTAATTCCACGTTTCATACTTAGAGCTCATGCACCATGTTTATTTATGTATTACTCCATGTACTGTAAGGACAAGTGAAGCTGAGGAAGATAAATAACGCAAGATTATGAACCAATGGTAAAACCGGCGACATCCTTTGTCATCATTTTATTGTACCTATATCTATATTTACATCTATATCTATATCTATATCTATATCTATATCTATATCTATGTCTATATCTATATCTATGTCTATATCTATATCTATGTCTATATCTATATCTATATCTATATCTATGTCTATATCTATATCTATATCTACATCTACATCTACATCTACATCTACATCTATATCTATATCTACATTTGATTTATTCATTTGATTTATTCACAAAATGCATATACATACATTATTCACAAATATGCACATAGTTTGTACATGAAACATATTACACATTTTGTCTGGATCGTCATAAGCTATGAAAAGCTTGACTGGGACGTCCAGTATGGATAACGTACACATATTATGTACGTAAACATCATTAAAAAAAATGTGTTATGCGCGTTCAATTTGTTCATAGATAGGAAGATGAGAGAAAGAGAGAAAAGGAAAGAAAAGTGAGAGGAAAAGATAAGGAGAGGGATACTCTACATCATGGTAGTTAAAGGTATACAAGATTGACAATTCTGGTAACAACTAACATAGAAAGACTCGCTGCTATTATGTACGTAGTGTACGTATGACAAAATAAACCTGTGAACCTGGGGTAAGACAGCAGGCAAGAACCATGCAAATAGTATTGTTTAAACGTATTTGCAAAGAAGGGTATTCTTTACTAGTCTTCTAAAAGTATGCTTTGATTGGCACCGTCGCACTTCATGAGAAAGAGAATTCCAGATGTCAGGACCGGCATGTCGTATGGATCGATGGGCAAGGGCAGTTTTTGGATTTTCTAGGTGCACGTTTGTCGAGGTTCTTGTTGAATAATATGAATAGCCGAATTAAAACGAAACATCTACATCTACATCTATATCTATATCTATATCTATATCTATATCTATATCTATATCTATACCTATATCTATATCTATATCAAGAAGCACATGTATACGTGTATATAATGCGGGAGATCGTTCCTACTCGAAACGTACGCAATGTTTGTGTGTGTATATATATATATATGTTCATCTTTGAATTTTCCACGTGTTGGACTTTGAATGTTATAATTATAAAAAGAATGATTCTCAAATACGCCATCTGTAGATCCAACAAGAAGGTTTCTAGTATACACTACACAGACAAAGGCCCGATGCGGGTTGAACATTTTGTGAATAAAAACCTTCTTGTTAGATCTACAGATGGCGTATCTACAGATGGCGTATGTATATTATATACATATGTGTATATATATAATATATATATATATATATATATGTATATATATAAGATATAAAGAAATGAAGAAACAAATTGGTGACTCATTTTTGGCTAATAAAGCACGAGTTTATTCGACTCAAATTTTTGCCGTCCTACACCTTCTTCAGAAGCCTTGATAAGACAGAAATTTGTATACAATATGAATAGATTTGGTGACGGTACCTAACCCTGAAGAGTACCAGTGTGCCAATCAAAGATGGTTCACATTCAATTATCAAAAAAAAAATCAATTCATTATACATCGTATTAAAAGCGGAAAAGTTCACGTGAGCTGCCATTGCATAACACCCCAAAGTGTCTGTATGTTGATACAGTGCATTTACCAGTGCGAGTACTGCGTCTATGGAGGATCGCCTACGTTGATATATAATTATATATATATATATATATACATATATATGGACATTGATATCTATCCATGCGATTCACGAAAAGGACCTATGAGATTTCGCAGTACGATTCTTTCCAGACACTTCATTACAACCAATGTCAGCGCGATTGGCCGAAAGTCATTGTTGACTGTCGGTCTTTTGTTCCTGGGTATCTGCTTCTTACAACACTATTTCATGTATCAATGTGATTGTGACGGAGATCTCTTGTTCATGAAATAAAAGAAGGCTAAGATTTAATTATTCCTTTGACTATCCGGTTACATTTTGGTGGTTTATGCTTTCACTGTTCTGTTTGCCATGCTGTACTTTGTCATCAAATTAGATAGTCAGTCCAGAACTTAGCGTACAGTCATTCGTTTGCACAGTGTAACCTTCCCTTGTAACTTCGCTCTCTTTCCATTCTCTGGGTTAGAAGAGGTTAGAAGTGCAAACCCAAGCAGTAGGTGGAAAAGAAGAAAATATTGTTTATGAGTCATGTTGAAATAACCTGCGCCTTGGCCTTGCAAACTCCGCATCTCGATCGTGAAGGATGACTAGTCTCTTCGACAGGGTGTTCAGGACAGAAAACTTTATTATGAAAACGGCTGGCATCAACAGACCAACAGTTCCACCCTTCCTTTCTGCCACCTGATGGACATAATAACCTGCTGCAGATTGAAATAAATCCCTGTACACAAGATTTAACCTCCAGTGCCATTCACACAAATTAGCGCGTTTTGAAACTCGAGTTTTGCATCATTTGCATAATTCATGTGTGTGAATCCGACTTTATTTTGTACTTTCTATAAATAGGCGTACAAAGTAACTTATGTGTGGCTTAATTTTCTCACAGCTTTTACATGTGAATTTTCTGCCGCTGTTACTATATGACGCTTCTAGTAGCTCAGATGTAATGATATTGAATACTCCTTTTCTGTCTCTATAATCGGGGCCTAATGGAAGTTGTTTGAATTATGGGAACACTTCAAATTTTTGAATCGAACGGAAAACGTTACTGTATAAAAGGCCTTTAGCAGTTGCAACAGTTGCTGTTGCTATGTATCACGGTTTTTTTTTCTGAACATTATTTGAGGGAAATAACAATCTGTATGAAATGGAACTTAACATTCTATGTCAACTGTCATAAGCTAATTCAATTCAATTCAATTCAATTCAATTCAATTCAATTCAATTCAAACTTTATTTCATTTTTTGAAAAGAACATAAACATTTCACTTTCTTTGGTAACAGAGAATAAGGTTACATAAAATCAAAACAAAGTAAATTGAGAAAGCATATTGTGGAACCTTGGGGTAACCAATAATGTTGTAATGAAAATTGACTGAAGTGATATAGACGATATAATTACACAAAATATCGAACTAGATATATCGCTACGGCGACTGATATGCCTCCGCCATCATGCATGGTTCTCCTAATAGGTCTATAGTACAATGTCTTGACAATGTGTGATGACAGTTTCACACAATTGGCAAAATATTAAAATGACAGGTTTGCCACAAATGTGCTGAATGTTCACTTTCCTAGAACTAGGTTCAATTGGATGAATTATTCAAATGTCAGAGTGCAGGTATTTGGGGAACTAATGATTTCTACTTGACTTTTGACCCTTTTATAAGTTTATGCTTTGAGTAATTTTCAAGGTATTGAGAAAAAGTATAATTTCAGTATCAAATGGGAAAATAGCATTATCTAAACCTGGTCTTTGACCGTTGACCTCACAGTTCCACAGAGAATCACTGTTAGGTAGAACATGCATAAATATGTAAGTTTCATGATGATACCTTGAGTTATTTTCGAGATATGGAGGAAAAAGTGCAATTTAGTACTTTCACTTGACCTTTGACCTTTGACCTTTTGGCAAGAAACTTCCCCAAAAATATATATTGGGTAATACATGCCATACATCCAGTTAAAAAAAAAAAAACCTTCAGGCATATTGCATTTTAAGGAAAGTAGTGATATTTTGAGGAGTTGACCTTGACCTTTGAACCCCCTGACCTTTCACCCATGACCCCCAACTTCCCTAGATAATCACTGCCCATCGGTACAAGCATATATACTAAGTTCCATGAAGATACCTTGAACCATTTGCGAGATATGGAGAAAAACATGAAATTTCAATTTTTTTTTCACAAAATAATCTGTGACCTTTGACCTTTGACCCTGTGACCCTAAAATCCACACAAAGTATTATCCCCCAAGGATATACCCTCATACCAAGTTTGATGTAAAACCACCGCACGGTTCTTGAGATATTGACAAAAACAAAACGGGACGGACGGACGTACGGACGTACGGACGGACGTACGGACGGACGGACGGACGTACGGACGTACGGACGGACGGACGGACGGACGACCCGAAAACATAATGCCTCCGGCCACTTCGTAGCGGAGGCATAAAAATGGAGGGACCCACTAAAAGGGCAATGCTTGTAGAATATGGGCCCCTCAGGTACAGAATGAAGAAACTGTCATCCCTATTGGTAGTTCCGTAGGAATAGTTTCTTTCTTTATTTCTGTATTGGACTGTGCGTATTATAAATTTGCTTTCCCGTGGCATGAGTACCAACATAAACATACCAAAATGTTCTGATTGGACAGCCTGCTATGTTTGCCATTTGGTTATGTTTAATCTCATTCATTCAATTGACGTTCACTTATCAGACAAAAACGGGAAAACATAATGGACAGGTGTGTTGTTGGTTTGCTATTGCTTTTCCTTTTTTTTTCAAAGTGCAGAGCATTTTCCTCCAAGAGGGAAATAACAGATATGATTATGTTCAGACTTGCACAAACAAGAAAGGGCACTTTGAACTTTACCAAGTGCTCGATGACATACAAGTGACCTCTATGAAAAGGTGCGTTTTAGAAACGGACAAAACACACTCGCAGATATATTATGCACATATACACATTATTGTAATACATGCGATGATAATACACAATATACATTCACGCACAGCAAAACAAGCGCTCGTGAATTCTGTTGCTCCAGGTTCATTTTGTAAAGGCCGTGGACGCCAAAATGTCGCTCATTACGACCATTTTGGGGACTGTTGCTTTATCCTTCTTTGGTTTCAAGATTGTCCAGTTTCTCTTGTCACTGGTCACTACTCTTCGCCGTCTCGTGTACATCCGACGACATCTTCCCGGGCCCCCTCCACACTGGTTCTATGGAAACATCCGCGACCCGGGGTTCAACGAGCCGGGATTTGTATGGGAGCGAGAGGCCGTGAGGAAGTATCGGAGACTGCTGGCGGTGTGGGTTGGATGGAATCCGATGGTTATGCTAAACCATCCGGATAGCATCAAGGAACTCCTGAGTAGTACAACCATTGGCAAAATGGCAAGTCCCTGAACATTTATTCAGAACCAAGGTGGTTGAAAATCAGAGAAAATATTTCAAGTTCATATTTCTTATAGAATATTTGGCTGAATACTTATGATTTATATAACTGCTTTATGTTATAGAAAATTTAATTGGCTATCAAAATGGTAGGTCAACAAAAAGAAAAAAATACGCATGAGTAAACACATTCGTTTTTCTCCTTCAAGGCACAAAAGTGAAAATTGCAAAAATGAACAATTTGTGATTCATGCGTTGGGACCTAAGTGCTCTTCTACATAACAATAAGAACAAAAAACAAATTTAACACAATAAGAAACACAAATAAATTTGCAAAAATAATACTGTGATCTCTATAATGCCCCTGTGCCTCCGAGAGATAAAGGCACTGGAGAAAAATGAAGAATCTTATGTCAAATCGAAAGTCAAATTACGTTTTATAGAGTGAAAGCAATACAGTAGATGTGTAAATACTAACAAAAATGGTAGAAATTTTAAATGTTATTTCAAATTAGGAAAACTGATTTTTTTTTTTTTTTTTTTTTGCTGAGTTTAGCTTGATTTGGTTTTGCTGAGTGTAATCAATCACATCTTCTGACTTTCATATCATTTACTGACCGATCGCCAACCGGACTCCAACGGCTGATATTCTTTTGCCGACTTGAAAAATAACACACACCTTTTTGGGGACCCCATTTTCCCATGAAAGTTGTGACGTGTTGTGACACTGTAACTGTATCATAGCTTAGAGTTAGTTCATAAACCGATGACGATCGGTGACTTTCATATTATTTGCTGACCGATCGCCAACCGAGACTCAAACTGCTGACATTTATTTACCGACTTGGAAAAAAAAAACACTTTTTGGGGGACCCTTTTTCCCCGTGTTGTGACAGTGTAACTGTATCATTGCTAGTCCATAAACTTACTAAACCAATAACCGATGACGACGGAACCGATGACTTTATTATACTGTATATATAATAAATCTTATATGGGCTCGACTATGAAAACATCATAATGCATGGAATCATGACTTCTTTGTACCATGGTTGCTAGTACGTCGACAAACATACAACCGATGACTTTGACCCCATCGAAAGACTAAGGTAACGTTCGTCACCTGAGAAAAACACAAACCACTGCTGCCGCGAGACAACAGATCCAGGGACATTGCGATTGATAGTCGTAGTCTTATTCTCGAACCCGGCAACAGCTCTTCTTTCTCACTGTTAAACAAAGGCCGATTACTAAGCAATTTGTTTTCGGAGATTCTTCGCCAAGGTATCTCAATTTAAGTAACAAGATACTAGCATGAGGACCTATGCAATATCATGCTTAGCCATCTTCTTAGTCTCCGAATAGTTTAAAGCTTCTCTGCTTGGTACAATATTGTTTTTGTTTGCTTTTCATAAAATTATGTGCATTGAACTATTCTGAATCCATCTTTTTGATAAGGGTGATGAATACAAGGTATTCAAGGAATGGACCGAGGGCCTTGGAATTCTAGAGGGCGCTATTTGGAAGAGACACCGTCGCCTTATGACGTCATCGTTTCACTTTCAGATGCTAAAACGATACGTGGCCACCATAAATGAGGTTTGTTTTGGCAGAGTTCTTTTTTTTTTATAATTCTTTATTAGAATTTCGTTCAATTTCATATCACAAGAATCAGAAATGTTCACAGAACAAAAACAAGAGTTAAGACATCATACGAAAACAGACTGCATTATACACAAACATAATACAAGATAACATCAACTTTCATGCTTGGACACCCAGCCAGACACACACACTCACACTCTCTGTTCTATAGCGATTTAGAGAAATAATGTATAACTATATTGATGATAATAATGACATGTTGGTCATAATGATAACAACAAAAGTAACTAACAACGGTAAATAGCGCATTGAATGTCCATCCGATTCTGCATGTGCTCATGTAAAGACAAGTGACGACCATGCTAGAATATACAAATTTAACAAATTGCAAGAACACGCTTTTGATAATGGGGATATATATATTTTCTGTTCCTGTAGACTGCCGACGTCCTAGTGAACAAGCTGTTGAAAGCTGCTGACTCGGGGGAATCCATTCAACTCTCTAAAACAATGGCAAACTTCACCAGTGACGTCATCTTTCGCTGCGCATTCTCGTACATGTCTCATTGCCAGGAACGAGAATCACGCATGATCAACGTCATCGACCAGTTGACGAGTATTGTCACATACAGGTATCAAAGCAAAACTATACTGTTATCCTAACTTTCTTAATCATGTTTTCGTCCTTTTCCTCCCACTCCCTCTCTATTCCTCACTATATACACCCTTTTTTCTCCTTTAAAGGAGAAAGCCAATCCAAAATTTCATCAATTTCATAAGAAAGGGAAAACATTCCCGGCAGAGCAGTGCAAAAAAAAAAATAATAATAATGATCAGAAGCGGATAAGAAAAAGGCAAGCAGAATCACTTTCAGAATCACTTCTTGGCCAGTCGTTATCAATACTTAAATCACCAAGTTGATGATGTCATGCTCTCACACTTTTGTTTTCATTTCCACTTTAAACACAGTGGATAAGAATCCCGACTTCCAATCGGAGGATCCGAGTTCGATTCCCGCAAAGGGCTCAAGTCCTTGAACAAGATCTTTTACCCACCACGTCCCTCTCGACCCATTTGTCAGAACTGGTACCTGGCAATGCTAGGGTTATGATAATGTCAGGGCCCTCTGGAAGAGCAGCAAGTGAAAAACAATGAAGAGGCTACCCTGGATTTTTAAAAAGACCTTAATATTACCATTATTTACACAGCATCTTCATTTTGACCTTAATTCCGGTGAAACAGAATATTCTAGAAAATCTCTGACAGTCTCAAGCAGCGTTTTCATTGCTAATCATTATTTCTGCAATGCCTACTGCAACAAAAGTATAGAAACATAGTTGTAGCGTTTCCAAAATGTGATGCTTTCTGTCTATCAATGCCTTCATTATTCACACGTGTAAATGTTCTTTTTACCTATGTTTCAATGAAAACTCCAAAAATGAACGACCAATCCATCAGAATGTACACCCCTCTGATGCTGTACGACTTCGTCTTTCGACTGTCCACGAAACACAAAGTATGGAAAGATGGTATCCGCTACATGCACGGTATTCAGGAGCAGATTATCAAGGAACGGCGACAAAAGTATGCCATGGAAAAAGAGGTAAGTGGTGACGTCACAATAAAAGTAAGAAACTTGTCTATTGGTCTTTCTTCACGAACTTTTCAGGACTTTTCCTGACAGGCCAAATCAGCTTGTATGGGTTCATTTGCAGTTTGTAATGTGGAAATTACGAAAATGGTATGAAACGGAACTTCGAGTCCATCTGAGTGCTAAAAGTGAATGCTGCATATTCAGTATTTCGTTTGAATTTTTCCGTAGGAATGTGTGAAAATGATAGTGGAATTTATCACTAGTTGCACTAGTTGTTTTATTTTCTAGAATATTTTCATTTACTTATTTCATTTATTTCCACAACTTGCACAACTCGTCAGAAAGAATGAACAATACAGGACAACATATCAATTATATGCAATGCAGAGTGAGGAGGAAGAAGCAAGGGCCATTGACCTAACAAGGCTTCTCCCTAGTAAAAGGTAACAATCATGAAACAATACAAAAAAGAACAAAACAAAACAAATCAAAACAAGACAAGACAAAACGAAAACTACTGATATACCGGGTGTCCCCCCAAAAAAAGCGGAACGGCGGATTTTCAGCACCTTGCGCTCTAAAAGCGATACACCCTATGACATCATTAGAAAGAGCATCTCCCGCAGAAGACAACGAAAACAAAATCATCAAATTTGGCTCAGTACCTCCTATTCTACGCCAACCTCTGCAATTGCAGCCATTTTCAAATTTCGCCGGACCTCTGCGACCCATGAGACAACAATATGAATTAATGATGTCTCTTTAATCATAAAAGGAATTCTTTGGGGATCAAAAACCCATTCGTGATTTTATGGATTCAAGCTTAGGAGAAAAGACATCACGTTTTATCAAAAAATGACCATTCGTGATCGAGGGTAATTCAAAAGAAAAAAAAAAGGAGGGAAGGGAGCTGGTTGTGATTCCCTCCTCAGATATGTTTAAAAATATGATTTATCATGTACACTTCATAACTGATTTGCCACATCCAACTTGTTATGCTGCGTTGTTTTTGTCCCCATGTGTGATATTCAAATTGTTCTATCGTGTTCCATGAAAAGCTTTGGGGGGAAAAAAGTCGTTTTTCAAATCAATTCTTATCTCCGTAATGACTAAAGTGCTTGCTGACGACCTGTTGACCTTGTTGAACTTCTTGACAATTACACAATAGACAGTCATGCTCGAAGGTGGAAATCCCGTTTGGACGATCCAACTTTTGTCATTGTCAGGTCCTAACATGCTAATTCATGTTATGTGAGAGTATGTGAATCAGTGGGTCAAGGTATTACTATTTTTGCTTGTGGTTGTCTAATCCTCTTTAATCACTGTATGAAGCCCTAAGAGAATGTGCTGGATTTCCTCGACACGTTGCTGTTGTCTCGAGATTCAGATGGAGAAGGTCTGAGTGACAAGGAGATCAAAGATGAGGTAAATCAGATCCCTCCTTCCCAAACTTGGAATATAAAAGATCAATAAATGGAATAATAATAAATATAATAAATATAATAAATAAACCAAATAATAAAACAAGAACGTAATTGTAAAGCATGATGTGGCTTCTTGTTTCAATATCAACTCGCAGGAAAAAAATAGTGTTATTCTAAGGTCATTGTCGTTGTCAGTCATCTGCTTTTGATAGTGGTCTCCTGCATTTCTATCACATTTATGTATAATATGTTTAAGTTGTCTCTTGAACAGCCGGTACGAAAAACCTTAAATTGTAACATGCATGATGATACCTGGTCGTCTTTATTTTGTGTTATCAAGAAAAACAAAGCTAAACATTTAAGTCAGTCATTTTCGTATTTCCAAGTATTCAACCAGTAAATTCACACATTACTATTCGACAACTTTCTTTATTTGACTTTGTGTTACATTCTTGTATGAAAAAGATTAGAAGAAATGAGATAAGTTTAAAGAAATCGAAGTTATTGAACAAGAGAATGCAATGTATAGACGTCTTTGTCTATGCTGTGTTTGAGGAATTTGGATAAAGAAACGTAGAAATAGTGTAAAACTTTTTTTTCATCTCTTAGTGCGTCAAATTTTGGCACCAAGTTCGATGTTTATCCTTTTTTCGACCAACCATCTTCCACAATCATGACATTAGATAAACGTATCAATGACAACAAAATTCAACTTTTGGATCTGCAAACCGTTTCTATTGTATCAGGTCAACTTGTTCATCCTTGCTGGAGCAGACACCTCATCGAGCGCCCTCACATGGTTCTTCCGCGTTATGGCCAAACATCTCGAGGAACAAGCCCGGGTTCAGGAGGAGATCGACCGAGTGTTTGCGGGCCGAGATGACGACAACGTGACGTAGTAAGTGTGAGACTCAAAGGCATATCATGGTTTACATGACTGAAATATTTTATTTCCGTGTATTCAATCTTCCTTCCACAAGAGTGCACAAGAATGTGGCAGTAAACTTGTATATCTGAATAAGGTTTTATCTCATATTGCCCTATTCGTCTTCCCTCTGAAATCAGAGGTGACTAAAGAGGCTGCACGTCCGTTCACTATCCAAACAAAAAGAAACAGTGCATTTGTTATTTTCAATCCCGTGAATCTTTACAGTAAATGGCACATAATCATCATAATCCGCGATTACATTAAAACCCATGTTACGTGACTGCAACCACTTTACACTTCCATAGTGTTCCATTGTGATAGCATCACAAATCATCCCGGACTATCGGTCAGGGATCATCCTTGCCATCTCTTGCATTACCAGATAAACACCGAGCGTCCGTCTGACATGATCCTTGACGTACCTGCCGTGGAAGTTTTCATTGCGGAGTTCACTGCTGAAGAAACCTTCCTTGATTTAAAGGTACCGTGTACCGTGTATCGTGTATAGCTGCCGAATACATTCGGATGTGGATGTGTTGTTGGTGTTTGTTTTGTGTGTGTGCCCTTCGACTTCTTCCGCATCTTACCGAAGGCATATTGGCACGCCTCTTGTCTTCATATAAATGGTGAAAGGTACGTATGCATCATTGTCCTCCACATGACAGTTGCACTGTCATTATTCACTCGTATTGTTAAAATACAGAGAATTTCAAGTCGATGTTATAAATACAGACCCCCGGTGTCGACGGAGTGGCTCGGATACTTCGGAGGTTATGCACATGGAGTACATGGTGAATTCAAGGAAGAGTTTACGGATTGTCTTTTCATCCGTAAACTCCAGGATTAGAAACCATACGAGTTTTTTGTTTTTTGTTTTTTGTTTTTTGTTTTTTGCTTTTTTTTTTTGTTTTTTCCACGGACATGTCAGTACGCCAAGAATCACGCCTGATGCCTCCCGGTATTTACTCGGTCAAGGTGGAGACAACATACAGTATAGTTCAAGCTGAATCCGGTGTGATCTGTTACGCGATCTGCGTAAGTGTAAAAGGGGTTTAGGGGAAAAAAAACACACGTTTGATCACTAATGTTTCTTAGATTTTATCTTATCTTATTCTGTCGCTCTTTCTTGAACCATTTACTTATTTATTTAAGTATCTGTTCTGATAATTGTTTTAAAACTGAATTAACCGATCTGTTCCTTTTCCTATACATTCATTTTGCCAGCAATGACCTCAACGAACTTACCTATACGACTCAATGCCTTCGAGAATCGATTAGGGTGTACATGAACGTCCCGCCCTTCCGCGTACTCAAAGAACCGCTTAAGGTGAATGGATTCACCATTCCCACGGGGACCGAAGTAATGGTGCACAACTACCAGATCCACCACAATCCAGATGTGTGGGGTGACGACCACATGGACTTCAAACCTGACCGCTTCGAGAGGGCCAACGTCGAGAAGCGAGACCCCTTCGCTTTCGTCCCATTTTCGGCTGGACAACGGAACTGCATCGGGCAGCAATTCGCCATGGAGGTGCTCCGACTAACTTCGGCACGAGTCTTCCGTCGGTTCAGCGTCAGCCTGGTCAAAGACTCGCTGCCCATCTATAAGATCGTCACCAAGCCAGAGACCGAAATCCTTCTCAAATTTCATCGCCGCTAGAGGCGCTTGCCCATTGCATCTCTGGTATCATACCAATATATAGCATCGTCCTGCAGTAAACCATTCTTTGAGTTTGAAAAATGAACATTTAGACAAGTTTAACCCCTTGCAGTTTTAGTGAGTAGACTTTCGGCATGTACCTATAAAGACAGTATTAAAAAAAAACACACATACGCACGCATATACTCACTCATATTCATATGTATACTTATATAAATTATAATACATACATAATTTGTACGCATACGAAAAGTAGCTAATTAAGCTGTGCAACTACATCGTTCTGAAATCTTTAGTTACTACCCAATACTATTACCATCAGCAATTAACAATTTGCTAACATATTATGCAATCTGATTCTGGTTACATTGAATTCATCCCCCCCCCCCCCCATATGGACCCTGGTACCACACCCAGCAAGAATTCCACCACTTAACATTGTGTACCCTTTGGATCAGCGGAAGACGGTAAAAGACCACACCCACAGAGGACCCCATTATGTAAAAATAAAGTTGAATCAAATTTAATTGACTTGAATTATTCTGTACTCTAAATAAACTATTCTCCCTATCTCAACCGGTGGCATCCTTCGTCATCATTTTACCTCACATGTATTGTGTATTATGTATGTATGTATGTATGTATGTATGTTTGTATTTATGTGTGTATGTATGTATGTATGTATCATAATATTTATATAACGCCTGAAGAGATCCTTGTCATTTGATTTGTTGTTTGACATTGATCATTCGGCCCATTTCACTATGACGTCATCATCCGTGCCATTTGCGGTTCAATTTTGGATCCATACGATTTGCTCCATAGCATTGCACGCTCGCTGAGAGCCCGGCACCGCACGCGCGTAAAACGCTTGCGTTTGCAGTGTGTAGATGCGACAGCGCGCTAGCATAAAGCTCTCAGTGAGCACTCTCGGGATCTCAGATTCTCTCTTGTTTCTAAATTAATAAAACATCAAAATAACACAAGGATCTATTTTAGGCGTTATATAAAACAAATAATAAATGTTTTTCATTCGTGCAATGGACAGAATATTTCATTCGGTGAAAGATGAAAGTTTGATCCATTCAATAACTCGGCTGCACCTCGTTGAATGGATCATTACATCTTTCACCTCATGAAATATTCTCTCAATTGCACTCATAAACATTCTTTATTTGTATTATATACATATGGTCACATCAAAGACAAAGATAATGGAGGGGGAACTCGTTTGCCATGGAAACGGAGCCAGTCAGGGCCTGATTTGGGCGGGCTGCCCGACCAGTATGGGAAACAGACAAGAGACCGCTTCTCGAAAGGGTTTCCGACACGTACGGTACGAGGACGCTCCAAATATTAGCCTCAGTATAGTAGGCCTAAATGGTAAGAGTCACCTATATAGAATGGGTACCCATAGCGTGGGCTCAATTCATAATCATCGAACGTTTGCGATATCAAAGCATCCAATTAAAAGTGCATGTTCGTTATGTACATGCCTCCTCGAATAGGTAGGGTACTGCTTAAGACTAGTGGAAGGTACGCCAGGGAATTTTCTCGACCCTTCAGTGTTCAGTACCACTGTGACTGTACTAGGGAAATACAACATTTATATTTATCACGTCCGCATTACTAATTGAACACTTACTTCCAAAAGATGTGACAGTAACATCTTGTAATTTCATAAACAACAAGTAAACCCACCCAAATAAATTGTAATTTGAACTTTGTTTTTGATTATAATATGCTTCAAAAATTGTCAAGCAGTTCTTGTAACTGATGAATCGTTGGAAAATCTTTGCTTATTGTAACACTATTTCATGTATCAAAACTCTGCTACTCGGGTCTTCAGTGGAACGTCTCTCTCCTCCCGCATTACCCCAGTTCTTAAAAATCTTCAATGGCTATCAGTATCCAAAAGGATAGAGTTTAGAATTCTGCTCCATACATGGAAAGCAGTACATTGCTCAGCTCCAAAATATTTGCAAAACCTTGCTTCGGAATATTTATGTCCCCGGCAGAAATCTCCGTAGATGCAATAGTAAACAATTAACAGTTAAAAGATCAATCTCGACTCTCGGAGAAAAAGCTTTTATTTCTGCAGCCCAATCTCTCTGGAATGCTCTTTCATTGAGAATCCGATCAGTAGAAACCACTGAAACATTTAAAAATCATTTGAAGACATATTACAGTTCGCATCTTGCTTTGGTTGAATATTTGTTGAATTGCTTACCGGGTATGTGATCTTTTTTCTTCAACTTTCATATGTACAACTGTATAATGTATGTTATTCTCTTTATATGTCCCCCTGCGCCTCAGAATAGGCCACTAGATCGATGGCGCATTACAAATGCTGTACTTATTTTTATCATCATTATAATTATCAATATGGATTGCGACAGGTATCTCTTGTTCATGAAATAAAACAATTTTATATATGTATAGGATTGAATTATTCCTCTGACTATCTGGCTCTATTTTGATGGTTAACGTTCATTCTTCTGTTAGCTATACAGACTTTACTTTTTCCAGTTCAAATCAACTTGAACGTTATTAATGAAGTGCCTATAAAGCCGCTGTTTACCATTGGGAGCAGTGATTACAAAAATGATCGAGTTATCACATATTACTTAATATTGGTTATACTGATTAACATTTTTACATTAGTTGTTTCTAACCGTAATATTTTAGAACTATTTTGAAGCACCAAAGCTGGTTTTTTTTTTCCATCTGCAAAAAGTAAATAGTGGCTTTAAAGGGATGGTATAGTATTGGTGGAGTCGTGGAGATGAAGATAAGGCTTTCAACTTTTTGCGAGATACCAAAAATCAGCTTATGAAATAGTACACAGCTTACTATTCTAAGACGAATTCAAAGTTTATTTGATGAAAATCAGTTTTGGAAAAACAAAGTAAAACAAAGCGATCATAATAAAAGGTGGTACGTCCCACCTTTTATTACATACGCTCTGCTTTGGATATCTCAGCCATTTCAAAACCAATTTTCATCAAATAAACGATGAATTCCTCTTGGAATTCATTCTATGCTATTTCATTTTCCATAAGAAGTGTTTCATTATCTCACAAAATAAAAATGTTAGAAAAAAGAAGTGAGATCTCAACCAAAACTGTACGATCGAAGTTTGACTCACAAGAAATTCAAAGATTGATTGGTTCAAACATTTCAGACATGAGATGGAAATGACATCACGCTTAGATGAAAATCAATGACAATGTTAGACTTTGGATACCAGCCACTGATGTCTTTACTTTGTCTTCACTTTAAATACTCGATCAGTCCAGGACATGAATAGCGTACATCCATCGCTTTGCACACTATAGTCTTCCCAAGTCCAGGATATGAATAGCTTACGTCATGTACGTACATCGCTTTTGCACACTATCGTGACTATAGTCTATACCCAGGGAGGTGAGCTCCCTGGGTCTACCCCAGTAACTTCGCTCTCTTTCCTTTCCTTGGGTTAGAAGAGGTTACAAGTGCAAACCCAAGGAGTGGATGGGAAAGAAGAAAACATTGTTGGGGAGTCGTGTTGAATTAACCTGCGCCTTGACCTTGCAAACTTCGCATCTTGTCAGGGATGAATAGTCTCTTCGACAGGGCGTTCAGGACAGAAAACTTTATTATAAAAACGGCTGGCATTTAACAGACTATCAGCTCCTTCCCTTCGCTTCTGCCTCCTGGCATTTCTTTTTTAATCTGCTGCAAATTCAAAGAAATCCCTGTGCATAGGATGTCACTTTTCTAGTGCCACTTATTACACATGCTATTTGAAACTCGAGTTTAGCATCGCATTGCAAAAACCGTTCATTTATGTGTCTGAATGCGGCTTATGTCTGTATGTTATACATTCTTTACGTAGCCTACAAAGTAACTTATGTGTAGCTTAATTTTCTCTATGCTTTCACCTCTGAATCTCGTACGGCATTCTGCCTTGCTGCTATCACGCTTCAGATAAGATGCAATCATGTAAGATACCCCTTTTCTCTCTCTATGCGTTGTCTAGTGAGTGGAGATTGTTGGAACCACGGGAGCACTTCAAATTTTTGAATAGAACTGAAGACGTTTCGACGATGGCAGTTACAACGCTTAATGTATAGTGACAGTTTTTTAACACATCTTGAGGGAAAATTAATTTGTTTCAAAAGGGACAGAACATTTTTATGTGCATAGTCTTAAGCTACAGTAATATAGCTGTTATCCCTGTTGGTAGTTGAGTGGGAGGAGTTTTATGTCTACATTTCTCTTATGTTCTCTCGAGACGTCTGCTTTGGTAATGTGCGTAAAACAAATTAGCTTTCCTATGGCATGCCTACCATTATAAACATACCAATATGATGATTGGACAGCCGGATATCTTTTCCATTTTGTCATGTTTAGTCATTCATTCAATTGGCGTTCACTCCATTTGTCAGAAAAAAAAAGAAAGTATAATGGAGAGAACTGTGTGTTGTTGGTTTGCGATTGCTTTTTTCCTTTCTCTCAAAGTGCAGAGCATTTTCCTCCAAGGGGGAAAGAGTAGATATGTTTATGCTCCCACTTACACAAACATAAAAGCGCACTTTGAACTTTGCCAAGGGCTCCATGACATACAAGTCACCTCCATCAAAAGGTGCGGTCTAGAAACGGACAAAACACACTCACAGATATGTAGACATACACACACACACATTTATATGTAATACGTGTTATGATAATACACAATACACGTTCACGCACAGCCAAACAAGTGCTCGTGAATTCTGGTGGATCCAAGTGCGTTTTTGTGAGGGCTGTGGACGTCATCATAATGTCGTTCATTACGACCATTTTGGGAACTGTTGCTTTATCCTTCTTTGGTTTCAAGATTGTCCAGTTTCTCTTGTCACTGGTCGCTACTCTTCGTCGTCTCGTGTACATCCGACGACATCTTCCCGGGCCCCCTCCACACTGGTTCTATGGAAACATCCGCGACCCGGGGTTCAACGAGCCGGGATTTGTTTGGGAGCAAGAAGCCGTGAAGAAATACCGCAGACTGCTGGCGGTGTGGGTTGGATGGAAGCCGATGGTTATGTTAAACCACCCGGATAGCATCAAGGAACTCTTGAGTAGTACAACCATCGGCAAAATGGTAAGTCGATCTCTGAACATTAATCGAGAACCAAGGTGGCTGAATATCAGAGAAAATGGCCACCCGAGTTAGCCTCAACTGAGACCGATGTTGACGGTTTAACTGACCATAATTTCTGAACACGTTCACTATGAATCCTCGTTATTTCTCACTCCTGCCGATGAAGAAGAGTCATCCCTCGAGACCGACACCCACGAGTCATACGGCCCAAAAGTTCTACATTGAATAAGGGTCAATGAGTCCTAAAACCCACGAGTCATACAGCCCATGAGTTCGACACTAAGCTAATAAGGCCCATGAGTCCGTCACTAGACAAACGAGGCCCACGAGTTGGACACCTGGCAAAAAAAGGCCCATGAGTTCAACACTATATAGGTAAAAACGACCCACCAGTTCGACATGACATCAGGGTTCTTAATGTGTCGGTCTCGTGGGCCTTAATTTGTTCAGTGTCGACTCGTGGACTGTATGACTCATGGGCTGTATGACTCTTGGGCTGTACGATTTGTGGGTTGTCGTACTCGTGACGTGTACCCGATGAAAATGACTTTTGTGATACAATCATATCTTCTGAACTCCAACCACTGACATTGCCAGAGTTTAATTGCCAGTCAATGTCGATATGAATAATAAGATAATGATGTAATACCATACATATGTCATCTCTATATAGTCTCTGAAGTGTGTATTTGTTTGCTTTTAATAAATTCTTATTGAATTGAATGTATTCTTCTTAATCCACACTTGTTTTAAGGGTGACGAATATAAAGCATTCAAAGAATGGACCGAGGGACTGGGCATCTTAGAGGGCGCTGTTTGGAAGAGGCACCGTCGCCTCATGACGCCATCGTTTCACTTTCAGATGCTGAAACGATACGTCGCCACCATAAATGAGGTTTGTTGTCGCGGAGTCCATAGTCGTTCATTAATGCTTAAACACCCGGCCAGTCAGCCCCCCCCACACACACACACATACAAACACGCGCACGCACAAACACACAAACACACAGCTATTTATCTCCAACAATATACTTCTACTTTAATATTTCATCTGTATACCTGTCATTATACGACAAAATACGCATCTAATGACTATCATACAGGTATTGCGTGTTACATTTTAAGTACCCTAATGATCATTAAGTCAATAAGAGAGTAATTTTCAGTGAAAATAATCGTTGCAAATAGAAGGCGTACAACGTGCTGTCGGGCTGAACGAAATGAATTTCAACATCGAATGTATTTCAGAATATCAATGTCAACCATTATGTTTGTTTTGCACTTTCTGTAATACATGTGTAGTGAGGCGAGTGTTGGAGAAATATGGCATAATAGTAACAACAATATATTGATTACAATGATACTAATAATATTGATTATAATGGTTACAACAATAATGATTGAAAGCGCTATGTAGCGCAAAAATACAATCCCTTTTTCGTTATTAAAAGAAAAGGGAAGACAACAATTGAATATGCAAACTGCAAGAGTAGGCCTTTGATATACTCTCTGTTCCTGTAGACTGCCGACGTCCTAGTGAACAAGCTGTTGAAAGCTGCTGACTTGGGGGAGTCCGTTGAACTTTCTAAAACAATGGCACTCTTCACTAGTGACGTCATCTTCCGCTGCGCATTCTCGTACATGTCTCATTGCCAGGAAAGAGAATCACGCATGATCAACGTCATCGATCAGTTGACGAGTGTTCTCACATACAGGTATCAAAGAAAAACCATACGGTGTCTTTATCTGTCTAACTACGTACTTTATTTGTGTATTTTAACTATGTAGGAACAGTATAACCCCAGTTTTTCCCTTCCCCTCTCTCCACCCCCCCCCCCCCCCACGCTCCCCTTCCCTCCCCACTCCCTTTCTCAATCTCACTGTTCGCATGCACCTTTTTCTCTCCTTTCAACTAGAGACAGCGTCTTCCTTTTGACCTCAATACTGGCGAAGCAATATATTCCAGTGGAAAAATAAATGTACCATTGCGCTGCTAATACCACCAATTATCCTTCTGCTCGTATATCGTCGAGAACATTTCTTACAGTGTCTATTGCAGTGTTTTCATTGCAAATATTTCAGCAATGACTACGGCAACAATACAAGACAAATTATATAGAACATAATGTACACTCCTCTGATGCTGTACGAACTCCTCTTTCGACTGTCCCCGAAATACGTACATCTGTTTGTATATTGTCTAGAATGTATTTGCAGTGTCTAAGAGTGGTTTCATTGCAAATATCTCCGCAGTGCTACGGCAATAATATAAAAACATATAAAAATATACATATAGTGTTTCCGAAATATGATGCTGTTTTCTGTCTATGCCATCATCATTCAAACGCGTAACTGTTCTTTTGCCTATATTTCAATTAAAAAACATCGAAAATGAACGACGAATCCATCAGAATGTACACACCTCTGATGTTGTACGACTTCGTCTTTCGACTGTCTCCAAAACACAAAGTATGGAAAGATGGTATCCGCTACATGCACGGTATTCAAGAGCAGATTATCAAGGAAAGGCGACAAAAGTATACTATGGAAAAAGAGGTGAGTTGTGACGTCACAAAGCAACGGAACCAGTCTATTGGTTTTCCTTGACGAACTTTTGAGGATTTTTCCTGACAAACCAAATCAGATTGTATAAGTCCCTCTGAATGATTCAAATTTTTAGACTTTAATCTTAATTTTCGTGGTTTATAATGTGGATATAAGAGATGGAACGAAATAAAACTCCTCTCCAACTAAAAGTGAATGCTGCTTATTCAGTATTGTATAAATTTGCAATAGAAATGTGTGGAAATGATAGTGGAATAAAACCGCAAGGTGCATTAGTTGTATTATTTTCTTTTAAAAGATAAAATCTTGTTTTTATCAATTCTTTTGGGATCACAGAGCGATTTATAGACTCAAGCTTTAGTTGAATACACATCAAGTTTAATCGAAAATTGGCCATTCGTGATCGCGGATGACTCGTAAAGAGAAGGAAGGGAGCTGACTGTGATGCCTTCTCAGAAATGTATAAATAAAAAAAGACTAATCATGCACTTTTCATAACTGAGTTGTCATGTCAAACTATTTATGCTGTGTTGTTATTGTCCACATGTATCATCTATTGTTTTATCGGTTGTTGCGAAAAAAGAAAAGAAAAGTAGTTTTTCAAATCATAATAATCTTCCTCTAGAATATTACTCGTGCTTGCTGACATATTGTTGACTTTGTTGACCTTTTTGACAATCACACAATAGACTTGGTCGATGGTGGATATCTCTTTTGAATGCACCTACTTTTGTTATTGTCTGGTTGCTAAGGCTAATTCAAAACTAGAGAAGCACACCAAGAGCGCAGACCTTCGCCAAGAAGCTCTTTTGAACCACTGTGATCTTGTTCTTCCATAGTGAGCAGTGATTGTAATTTGTTTTGGTTGTCTCATTCCTTTTGATCACTCTATAAAGCCCCAAGAGAATGTGCTGGATTTTCTCGACACGTTGCTGTTGTCTCGAGATTCAGATGGTGAAGGACTGAGTGACAAGGAGATCAGAGATGAGGTAATCTAAGCTCAGCGCCAGAAGAACATTTAACTCAGTCATTTTCCTGTTTCCAAGTACAAGTATCTCCACTATTAGATTGAAATACTACTCAATAAACTTGTTAAGTTGCCTTTGTGTTACATTCTTGTTTGGAAAATGAATGTAGAAATGAAATAAAATCTATCAAAAAAAAAATCAAACGTATTTGAGGCAGCAATGTGCATCCGTATGTCCAGAAGACGACAACGCTTTCTTTACTGCGTTCGATGGAATAGGGTGAAAGAACGTAGATATACACATTGTAATATAAAAGCTTTTTTTTTTTCAATCTCTTAGCGCATCCAGTGTTGGCACCAAGTTCAATATTTATCATTTTTTTCGACTGTAATCCGCAATTATGTCATTTTTAGATGAACGTAACAACGACAACCGAATTAAACTTATGGACAATCTTATGCAAACTGTATCAGGTCAACGTGTTCATCTTTGCTGGCGCAGACACCTCATCGAGCGCCCTCACATGGTTCTTTCGCGTTATGGCAAAACATCCCGAGGAACAGGCCCGGGTTCAGGAAGAGATAGACCGAATTTTCACGGGCCGAGATGACGACAACGTGACATTGTAAGTGTGAGACTTTCAGGGCATAGTCTGTGCCATAGCCATTAATCAAGTTTCTGGTTAAACTAAGTGCTTTCAGTGACTTTAGTAGCACTATTTTCTTTAGGGCTGCACCACTCAGAAAACAGTACTACTGAAGTCACCTCAAACACATCCCTGCTAGGCCTAGATTCGCAAACTGTCGGACAGGACTTGGAAAGCGTAACTTTTTTACCCAAAATAAACAAACAAATAAAAAACAAAGAAGTAAGTGTTGGTTATAATATAGAACGGTGTTCCGAAGTTATGCATAGCCTATTATGTGCCCATAACAAATTATATGTAAATGGGTGGAGTAGGTGAAGTCTTGCGCTACTGCTGAAAGACTTGCAGAAATCTAAGCAGGTAAGCAAATTAAATATGTGAGAGCAAAGCAAGTCTTTTAAAAGGACTAAACACACTTACTGGTTTGTAAATGAAATTTAGAATAAAGGAACGTTGTTTTAAATCTTTTGGCACCTACGCTCCTCTTAAAATATATTTTTCTGGTTAAACTAAGTGCTTTCAGTGACTTTAGTAGCACTATTTTCTTTAGGGCTGCACCACTCAGAAAACAGTACTACTGAAGTCACCTCAAACACATCCCTGCTAGGCCTAGATTCGCAAACTGTCGGACAGGACTTGGAAAGCGTAACTTTTTTACCCAAAATAAACAAACAAATAAAAAACAAAGAAGTAAGTGTTGGTTATAATATAGAACGGTGTTCCGAAGTTATGCATAGCCTATTATGTGCCCATAACAAATTATATGTAAATGGGTGGAGTAGGTGAAGTCTTGCGCTACTGCTGAAAGACTTGCAGAAATCTAAGCAGGTAAGCAAATTAAATATGTGAGAGCAAAGCAAGTCTTTTAAAAGCACTTAACACACTTACTGGTTTGTAAATGAAATTTAGAATAAAGGAACGTTGTTTTAAATCTTTTGGCACCTACGCTCCTCTTAAAATATATATTTTTTTAATATCCCTAACAATTTATTTCTAGTTTGTTGATTGGTCAAGAGCATTGAAATGGCCAAAAAAATCCAGTATAAAAATAAGTCACCAAACTTAATACTACGGACAAATAGCACAGGAAATATATCCAGCTTCCCCGGTAATACATATCGTACTAGTATTTGCTAAATGCAAGCACATATTGTCGTGCACAAGACACTCCGTCACAGAATGGTTTTCCACCAAATGCATGGTGCAGGGCCGGCGGAGCGTTTTCAAAAGTGTGGGGGGCCCACTTCCGGGCTTCATGAGCTAACAAGCAAAAAAAAAAAAAAAAAAAAAAAAAGGTTCTCAGCTCATCTCTCCCCTTCCACTTCCGGGTTTCTTCAGCTGAAAAGGTCTTAAGTCCAAAAGCATTACCTTCCCGCGCTCACACTTCAAGATCTCTATCTATTTCTATTTAGTGCCACTTACGTACTTCCGGGTTTAAAAAAAAAAAGTGTAGGGGCCCAAAGTGATGACACCTTATGTATTCCTTTGTATGATGCACAAAAAGTGTGGGGGCCCGAGCCCCCACGGCCCCCACGGCCCCCACGGCTCCGCCGGCCATGTGGTGTCTAAAGCCAGCCGCCGCGGCAGCCTGCAAGCCAGCACCCCTCGCACGCACCCGGCAGACGACAGTTCATTAGTCGCTGTTTATGTGTAAGAAAGACGAAGTGTACACATACGACGAGCTAGCACGCAAGAGGCAGCGGACGACATATTTTTAGTCGATGGTCTGAGTAACAAACACGAAGAATAATTAATGGCGAGCTGGAGAGTTTTTCTTTGGTATCTGTAAAATAGGTATTCTTCTTTTCCCACCACCTTTGCTTTCTTCTCATCTTTTCTTTCATTCAGAAGAAAGTTTGGGCGCAAGCGACAGACTGTATAGGAGCTCTGGACTTCGCATGGCAAACTCATTGCACTGCGCGTATTTCGATAGGATCCTGTCGTTCTATTGGCCAATTTTCGATGTCATATTTCGACAGCATCATGTCGTACTATTGGTCAATTTTCGACAATTCTCGATAATTTTCGATAGAGATGCCGGCACTGATTGGCTTATAGCTATCAAAATTTATCGAGATTTGTAAGTCTTATGTCTGGTTCTCAGCGCCAACTGAATTCGTTTCCGTGTATTCGAGCTTCCGAATAAGAGTGCACAAGAATGTATAGTAAACCTGTATATCAGAAGAAGCTGTTTTATGCCGTGTTGCCCTATAATTCCTGTTTCCTCGATCTGAATTAGATGTGGCAAATAAAGAGGTTGCACGCCCGTTCATTATCCAAACGAAAAGAAACAGTGTTTTTGTTATTATCAGTCTACGATTCTTTGCAGCAAATGACAAATAATCATCATAAACGAGATCACATTAAGACCAATAAAGTGTGACTGCAACCCCCTTTACATTTTCACTGGTCGCTTTACGGATCATGCCGGACCATCGATTCGTGCAGGTGTGAAAGGGGCCTATAGGAAAAGAGAAGTCCAAACGTGTCATCATTAACATCACGCGAATTTTATTTTCATTTTTTCTTTTTTTTTTCCTTATCTATTTACTTGATTATGTATCTGTTCTGCAAATTGTTTTAAAACTGAATTAATCGATTTGTTCCTCTTCCTATAAAATCATTTTTCTGTAGCGATGACCTTAACGAACTTACCTACACGACTCAATGCCTTCGGGAATCGATGAGGGTGTACTTGAACGTCCCGCCATTCCGCGTGCTGAGGGAGCCACTTAAAGTGAACAGATTCACCATTCCCGCGGGGACCGAAGTGATGGTGAACGGCTACCAGATCCACCACAATCCAGATGTGTGGGGTGACGACCACATGGACTTCAAACCTGACCGCTTCGAGAGGGCCAACGTCGAGAAGCGAGACCCCTTCGCTTTTGTCCCCTTCTCAGCTGGACAACGGAACTGCATCGGTCAGCAATTCGCCATGGAGGTGCTCCGACTAACTGCGGCACGAGTCTTCCGTCGGTTCAGCGTCAGCCTGGTCAAAGACTCGCTGCCCATCTATAAGATCGTCACCAAGCCAGAGACTGAAATCCTTCTCAAATTTCATCGCCGATAGAGGCGCTGTTGTAATATAGTCATCTGAACATGGATGTTTAAAAATTGTAGAAGATGTAAAGATGCTGGAGTCGAAAAGGGTTATGTGCTTTCGATCCTGGCAGAATCTTCGTCAGAGGCAAGTTGACCATCAATGATCAACATCTTGCCTCTGACGAAGATTCTGCTGGGATCGATCACTCGGCTAGGAGTTGTGGAGTTTAGATTAGGTGTTAAAATCAGTGCTCCTGATGTGTATCCCTATATAATATACAGAATTATCTTACAATGATAAATCATAGTTTGATAAAATGAACATTAAGAGAAGCTTATCCACCCTTTAGTTAGGAAGTAGATTCTCATCAGGCACCTCCCCCTTACCCTTCTAAAAATACAAGCAAACAAACAAACAAACAAGCAAACGAAAATTCAGATACGGGCACAAGCACCCACTCATATGGCCCTTTAGCCGCACTTAATGTACTTTTTTTTTTTGGCAATTCTTTGAACCCTTCAATCTTAAGTAACGTATGTTTTAATCTCCTGATCTCCTGATCTCTCTGACGAAGATTCTGCTGGGATCGATCAAGCTAGGAGTTGTGGAGTTTAGATTAGGTGTTAAAATCAGTGCTCCTGATGTGTATCCCTATATAATATACAGAATTATCTTACAATGATAAATCATAGTTTGATAAAATGAACATTAAGAGAAGCTTATCCACCCTTTAGTTAGGAAGTAGATTCTCATCAGGCACCTCCCCCTTACCTTTCTTAAAATACAAGCAAACAAACAAACAAACAAACAAACGAAAATTCAGATACGGGCACAAGCACCCACTCATATGGCCCTTTAGCCGCACTTAATGTACTTTTTTTTGGGTAATTCTTTGAACCCTTCAATCTTAAGTAACGTATGTTTTAATCTCCTGATCTCCTGATCTCTCTGACGAAGATTCTGCTGGGATCGATCAAGCTAGGAGTTGTGGAGTTTAGATTAGGTGTTAAAATCAGTGCTCCTGATGTGTATCCCTATATAATATACAGAATTATCTTACAATGATAAATCATAGTTTAATGAACATTAAGAGAAGCTTATCCACCCTTTAGTTAGTAAGTAGATTCTCATCAGGCACATTCCCCTTACCTTTCTAAAAATACAAGCAAACAAACAAACAAACAAACAAACGAAAATTCAGATACGGGCTCAAGCACCCACTCATAATGGCCCTCTAGTTGCAATTAAATGTACTTTTTTTTTGGTAATTCTTTGAACTCATGAATGTTAAGTAACGTATGTCTTAATATCCTGGAAAAAATATTAATCATTGAATCGAATATATATGCATACATACATCTTTCATGTGTATGTCCACGTGGGCCTGAGTATTATAATATTTAAAAAAAGGCGCATTTTCCCGTTGTGAAATCTTTCAGTCAAAACCGCTCCAATTCTGAAATTATTACTCTGTCCTCTAAAGAGTTTCTTTTTTGGGGGGGGGGGGGTGGGATGTTGTAATAAAATGGAATCAAAGAAAGAATAAGAAAATCCTTTAACTAAGTTATAAGCGTATGTAACAGTTCTCTAACTGTCATCAACATTTGCAAAGAAGGAGCATTTCTTTGACTGTGTAAATCTCTAAGTACATTGTGCTCGTACTTTGCAGACGTCCATTTGAACAAAATCAAACAGTTTACGTCAATGGGTATTTTTTTAATGAACGTCATGTTGTTTTTTATCAAAGTGAATGAAATGCTCAACTCCAATACGAATGCTCTAGTTTTATTTCATTTCTTTTTTTTTTTACGCGTGGATCAACTTATGCTCTAAAACTTTTAGTTTTATACGGCTCACAATGTATGGTGTATCTTCAATAAGTGATTTCACAGACGTGTCAGTCTTTCAACGATACAAGCTTACCATGATTTGTTTTTTAAAAGCTTCATCTCACATCCATAGTATCTAAAATACATTCCTTTATGTTTTAGATAAAACCTGTATGTCATCAGCTTATTGTGATCTATATCTATGTGTTAATTCCTGGTGTCAGCTTAATCGATATAATATAGTTATGTATTTTATATGTAATGTGTATTCTAAATGTTCTTACTATTTAGCACTGCTGGTAAACAGTTTCGATGCATGGTTGCTGATTATTTGCTTGTGCGCGAGTTTGTTTTGCTCTGTTTTGATATGTATACAAATTTATTGTAATGGCAGAGCTTGTAGAGGATCAGTTTTGCGTATTCCGAATAAACCCAACAAAATCAAAATCAAAATCAAAATCTACTTGTGCAATATCTAAACGAGGTTTGCCAGTTTCTTAATCCTTATACATGTACGAAGAAATCAAACAACTGTCAGGGGGAAAATCGATCAATAGGATGCATTGAGAAATATTTATGAAAAACACAAACATAAACTACTTGAGAAATATTTATGAAAAACACAAACATGAATTACTTTATATGGAAATAAAATCATTTTGAATTGAATTGAAAAAATAAATACACATACGTATAAAGGCAGACACACACACGCATACACACATACACACACACACATACACACACACACACACACACACACATCGCGATAAACGGAGAGGTAACTTCACCTCCCTGGGGTACATTAATCTCCCGTCATGTAATCATAGAGAATGATTAATCATATCAAGGGTGAAAATGCAATCGAAGATGTTGTGAGTCCGTTGACTTCGTCCCTCGACGTGTAACCTCCTCAGAACAGTATTTGCACATTACTGTATACATGTATATGACTGAGTATTTGAGATAATTATATAAGTATGAGTGAGTTATTAAAAACTATATACCAAGAATTGGGAATAAAATGCTCAAAGTTCAATACAATTCATTTCATTTTATTTTCATTCTTTTTTCAACAAAATATAACATAGAATGAATCGTGAATTATAATTATCATAGGCATACATTCGACTGTGTGAAAGTCGAATGTATTCAGATCTGCGATATCAACAACAATGAAACCAGATGAGATTGAGAATACTGGTGAATACAAAATCAAAGTCTTCAAGGAACATGGCGCACGTGTCTTAAAAATGATGTGAACTGTTTAGCTATTGTAATTGAACGTCAGTGAATTTTCAAATGAGAAGGTGAATGTCATAATTATATCTAAAGGAACAAGTTTGTAGCGCAAGTGAATCTTTGGATGGTAAGATTGATAAAACAATAATGTAACTCAAAAATAAGGCGAAGTGTTAGGTATGCGTGAGCCTTAATGTTGTCCTTAATCATTTACATTTTATACGAATCTATGTTGCTTTGATTTTCTATCATTTGGCTCAGTCAAAGAATTTCGAAAAAAAAGAAAACTATACATACATGCCTCAAACGTCATTTCATTGTCTGTGTTAGCCACATCACCTAATCATCACCAAATTCGAAGTTATTGATCTGCAGCTTTTGAGCCTCATGCATTGTATACGCGCAGTGCATAATTATGTAAGTTGAACTTTGCATATTCCGTTCGCAACTTGATTGAGACTATTTGAAGTGCTTTCTACCAAAAGGCTCTAAATCCATTGATGAATGATGGATTTAGCGCCTTTTGGAAGCAAGCTCTTCATTTTATGCCGTAAAGATTGCGCATAAAAAGCAACAACAACTCATTGCCTTTTATAGTTGGTATACTATCTGCAATCCTTTGAACTTTTCGATCGATGAATCTGATCACATCAAGCTCGAAATGAACGTCATCATTATTATTATTATTTTTCTTCTTATTACTTTTATTTCAATCATATGCTATGCACAGAATGTTTTGCCTGCTGCGATATCAGACCTGTGAACAAACAAGTTCGTTCATGAAAATGGTATAAAGCGTAAATGCACATGATTCTTTGATTGAATAAGTTTGTATATTTATGATGCTTCGCAACGCAAAAATGACAACCACTGAAACAAGATGGTATACGCACTCCTTTTTTTTTGTTTAATATATGCTTTTATGTTTGTGGGGTTAATTGACGCTTAGGCTGAGTCGGAGAGTGATGGAGGCATGACCGATTCTTGTTGGGAGTCAGAATGCAAGTGTCTTTCTTTATTCACCGTTCTCCATTATAATCCAATGCATTTACACTGTACATCATACTTACAAAACATCTCCCGGTGACTTTGTTTACATTTGTACACATTTCTTTCATTATGAGAAGAGGTGAAGACAAGTGGCAGGGGGAGCGGAAAGGAAGTGGGAATAGAAAGTGGCTGTCAGCATGTCAGAAGATTAGTTGATCTCGTCCAAAGACAGAAACCAGAGAACTGATAAGGAGCTTGACTGAGGAAGGGTGGCTGTGAGATGGATGTAGTGTCTGGGAAGGCTGACTATGAAACTTGATGAATGAGACATATTGTTCACAGCTACATTCTATATCATATAGACACAATACTTCTTGTACAGACACGCGCCTTTGATTGGTTAATGATTCGTTAGTAATGTGTCTGTCGAACAGACTTCGACGAAAAGTTAAGACCAAATATCCGGGTATGTGTATTGCACTGAAATTCTTAACAACGTGGGAGAACGAAAGGGGACTGGACACTTTTTTCGAGATACGACCTGTTGTAAATCATAAAACATGGTACATCACCTATATACGTGACGTCTTACCTTGTCCTATTATTGTTTAACCCTGTATAAGAGCTATCAAAAGGTAACACTGCACTTCCTTACACGCACCCTATAACTCACTCACCCTTGCCCTATTTTTTTTTTTTTTTTTTTACACGTTGACCAAAATTATGGCCACTAATTCAGAGGTCGTCATCGAAATCAAGCATCCGCTAAACATGGCGGTATCCATTATTTGTTGGCAATAATTTGACTGAATAATGAACGATTTCCTTTTTTTTTTAAGATTACTACAATACGCACAATATATTGTTCACATATATATAATCAATCAATCAATTGATGAAACACCTGATACACGCAACTTTTTTGTCATTAAATCTTTTATGCTCTTGTAATCTGTATACATTTCTACATGCACTGCTCTTGCGGTAATGAACGAAATGTGAAAATTCAATAAGAATATAAACACGTAAGGTGAGAACCTTCAATTACAGTATGATAATTATTCATTTCTTCATTATTTCAGACGAGATTTTTCCGTGGTGATAAGATTAATGACAATTTCGTTTAAATTGAAAATCGTTTAAAGTGTAAACGATTATACGTTTCGTTCTTGTCTCTCGTTTGATAAGTCAGTTAAAGGCGTAATGTATACCATTTGCACATGAAACAAAAACCCATCATTAGTTCTTTAAAGTAGCTGTAAAATGTGAGTTTGAGAGAGAAACAACCACTGTAAACATTTGAATCAGTATAATAATCGATGTTAAGTATTGTTAAATATACAAAATATGAACAATAGTATAATAACAAATTTTCCAGACTAAACCGTCTACAGTTATTGTTAAATGAGAAAATATCTCCTTATAGGCTTTATTGCATATGTTTTGTGATACAACAAACCTACACATAATTATGCATCAAGATATCTTGAACATCTTTTTAATCACTGTTCCCAAAGCTAAAACAGGACCTTTAAAGTATAAAGCAGCAAAGTTTATCTACAAGCCTCTGTTTTACACCTGTAGCAGTAAATTTAATAAATACGAGACATGAAACTCGTCACACTGACGAGTTAGGTGATACGCCTGGGGTCATCAGATGTCGGTCATCTGTGATCGACAAAGAAAAGAATGTGATATAGGCATCTTGAAGTTATATTGAGCGTGCATGCAAAACGGTTTCTCTAACCACTCGGCCACGGGACATCCACGGAAACGGTAAGGCCGAAAAAAAATGTATAGATATTACAGGGGGAAAAAGTCAATGCCCACTCAACAATTGTGGCCGCGTGAACATGTATTGCATTGCTAGAAGGAAATGCGGCCTTGTAACGACTGAGGTCGCTGTGCCATTTCTGGCAATTTCGGAAAAATACGTCCCGCAGACATAAAACCTATAATCGGCTGATTTTGATACCTTGCCTTTAATCACAATTTTCAGTGTGATGACGTCATCAAAGTACAAAACAATGACATGGACTTGAAAGACAATTGCTCAAAGTACAACACCTCCGTTGTCGTCATTACATACTATTTGACAGAGTCAGGATGCAACATTCTGCAGCAGTCGAAGCAATGTGGTCTCCAACACAAAACAGAGGGATATTGTGTGTGTGTGTGTGTGTGTGTGTATATAGGTGCGTTTATATACGAACGTAATTTCTACATGGACGAATGTGTAATACACCATTGAAGAAAAAAAAAGTAAAATAGCTAGGTATTTTGTTTCGTGATCTTGTGGGGTTCGAACCCGCACGAGTGCAACCTCACGTCTCTGAGACGGCGCCTTTAACCACTCGGCCATACGTCTCGACGAGAAAGTATGAGGAACGTAAACTTATGTATGTGAAAGATGAATCAGGAATCGATTCGTCCACATTCCATTCTCATTTTCAGTTTTAAACTGCAAAATTGTCAACCTCATGAGAAGATTTCAAAGAACAAAATGCATGATTACTGCAGCTTATTGTCTCAGCTACAACATACTTAAATTTCAGAGGAAATGAAGCAAAATCAGCTGAGATAAAGGTGCTTAAACGTTGTCAAGTCAATGGATGGTTTTAAAAAAAATCACTTCCCATAGACATAACACGTAAACTTGTCCGATTTTGCATCTTTACTTTTAATCACAATTTAAAGTATGATAACGTCATCAAATTTCAAAACCATGACATGGACTTGAAAGGCAAATGTTAAAAGTACAACATATGTGAATTTGGGATAATATTGAGCTTAAACAACAGAGATACGAGCAAATGAATGTTAGAAACAGTACCTCAAAAAAATTAATTCCACTTTTTTGATTTCAGATGATGATATGATGACGTCATAATGTATTTCGGGAAATATTGATACTTGAAACGTTATTTCCAATTCATATGCTTTTGTAATATGCAATAAAAACATAGGGTCAACGGACTTTTTAAAGAGCTATTGCGAAATAAACAAAGACATGTTTTTCGCTATATTTCCATATAGACGCGCACACGAAATTTCAACTTTGACGCCAGCGCATTCATTTGTTATAGGTCAACATCGATCGGAAATCAGTGGATATTGTTACTCAAAGTATCAGGAATCCAAATCAGTCAAAAAAATTGCATTTTCATGTTGGTTACGCCCTCTGCGCGCGGAATTGCGCGGACGGACGCGCACGCGAGAAAATGTTTGAAACGCTTAAAATTGTCTGAAACTTCGAGATTTCCCATTGGGAAGTCGTTTTGAGCCTTTTAAAATTTTGACGCGCGCAAACGCGCGCGTAATGAAGACCTGGGTAACTAGCGTTAAAAAGTAAGATAGAGCGTGACCTGAACTTTATGTCCACCGAAAATGACGCAGAAATTACATCTAGTTATGAAGTTATGATCGATCATGTGACAAGGTCCGAAAATCACAAAATGGCGCCTAAATGACGTCATAGATATGTTACTGTCATGAAAACCTTATTGTGGCTAGATATTGTTATGAGACATGTTGACTGAAAATTTCATGTCATTCCGTAATGTCATTGTTGAGATATTGACGACACAAAATTGTCCAGAAAGAAAGAAGAATAAAAAAAAACGAGACATGAAACTCGTCACACTGACGAGTTAGGTGATACGCCTGGGGTCATCAGATGTCGGTCATCTGTGATCGACAAAGAAAAGAATGTGATATAGGCACCTTGAAGTTATATTGAGCGTGCATGCAAAACGGTTTCTCTAACCACTCGGCCACGGGACATCCACGGAAACGCTAAGGCCGAAAAAAAAAAATGTATAGATATTACAGGGGGAAAAAGTCAATGCCCACTCAACAATTGTGGCCGCGTGAACATGTATTGCATTGCTAGAAGGAAATGCGGCCTTGTAACGACTGAGGTCGCTGTGCCATTTCTGGCAATTTCGGAAAAATACGTCCCGCAGACATAAAACCTATAATCGGCTGATTTTGATACCTTGCCTTTAATCACAATTTTCAGTGTGATGACGTCATCAAAGTACAAAACAATGACATGGACTTGAAAGACAATTGCTCAAAGTACAACACCTCTGTTGTCGTCATTACATACTATTTGACAGAGTCAGGATGCAACATTCTGCAGCAGTCGAAGCAATGTGGTCTCCAACACAAAACAGAGGGATATTGTGTGTGTGTGTGTGTGTGTGTATAGGTGCGTTTATATACGAACGTAATTTCTACATGGACGAATGTGTAATACACCATTGAAGAAAAAAAAAGTAAAATAGCTAGGTATTTTGTTTCGTGATCTTGTGGGGTTCGAACCCGCACGAGTGCAACCTCACGTCTCTGAGACGGCGCCTTTAACCACTCGGCCATACGTCTCGACGAGAAAATATGAGGAACGTAAACTTATGTATGTGAAAGATGAATCAGGAATCGATTCGTCCACATTCCATTCTCATTTTCAGTTTTAAACTGCAAAATTGTCAACCTCATGAGAAGATTTCAAAGAACAAAATGCATGATTACTGCAGCTTTTTGTCTCAGCTACAACATACTTAAATTTCAGAGGAAATGAAGCAAAATCAGCTGAGATAAAGGTGCTTAAACGTTGTGAAGTCAATGGATGGTTTAAAAAAAAATCACTTCCCATAGACATAACACGTAAACTTGTCCGATTTTGCATCTTTACTTTTAATCACAATTTAAAGTATGATAACGTCATCAAATTTCAAAACCATGACATGGACTTGAAAGGCAAATGTTAAAAGTACAACATATGTGAATTTGGGATAATATTGAGCTTAAACAACAGAGATACGAGCAAATGAATGTTAGAAACAGTACCTCAAAAAAATTAATTCCACTTTTTTGATTTCAGATGATGATATGATGACGTCATAATGTATTTCGGGAAATATTGATACTTGAAACGTTATTTCCAATTCATATGCTTTTGTAATATGCAATAAAAACATAGGGTCAACGGACTTTTTAAAGAGCTATTGCGAAATAAACAGAGACATGTTTTTCGCTATATTTCCACATAGACGCGCACACGAAATTTCAACTTTGACGCCAGCGCATTCCTTTGTTATAGGTCAACATCGATCGGAAATCAGTGGATATTGTTACTCAAAGTATCAGGAATCCAAATCAGTCAAAAAAATTGCATTTTCATGTTGGTTACGCCCTCTGCGCGCGAAATTGCGCGGACGGACGCGCACGCGAGAAAATGTTTGAAACGCTTAAAATTGTCTGAAACTTCGAGATTTCCCATTGAGAAGTCGTTTTGAGCCTTTTAAAATTTTGACGCGCGCGAACGCGCGCGTAATGAAGACCTGGGTAAATAGCGTTAGTAAGTAAGATAGAGCGTGACCTGAACTTTATGTCCACCGAAAATGACGCAGAAATTACATCTAGTTATGAAGTTATGATCGATTATGTGACAAGGTCCGAAAATCACAAAATGGCGCCTAAATGACGTCATAGATATGTTACTGTCATGAAAACCTTATTGTGGCTAGATATTGTTATGAGACATGTTGACTGAAAATTTCATGTCATTCCGTAATGTCATTGTTGAGATATTGACGACACAAAATTGTCCAGAAAGAAAGAAGAATAAAAAAAACGAGATATGAAACTCGTCACACTGGAGACGAGTTAGGTGATACGCTTGGGGTCATCAGATGTCGGTCATCCGTGATCGACAAAGAAAAGAATGTAATATAGCACATTGAAGTTATGAGATACTTCGTTGAACTTTTTTGGGCCTACATTATTCAGATCACATTTGTTTTTCTGTCACACAAACTAAGTGGAAATTCTGTGCGTGTGCGACTAAGTCGATTTACGGACTTTTTGAGTACGTACAGTGCATAAACTTAGACCCCGTTTACGGTGCGGGGCTGGGCCGAGCCGCGGCCGAGCCGCGGCCAAGGCCAACCTCAATTGCGAGGCCGAGCCCCGCAATTTAGTCCGTTTACACTGCCGGGCTCGGCCGCACTTTTGATTCAAACCTTTCAATATTTTGTCGTAGTGGCGATCTACTTTTAAACAAACGCAATTTGGTATTGTCTGGTTTTCAGATCCTTTGCCAACTGAATTCCGTGGCGACGAAGGCGCCGTTCGGGCAAAGGCCTTTGCCGAAGGAGAAAAACCTTTGGAGGACAAAACCACCTTAAACTATCCTAGTTTTCGACGTTTAAGTGGTTAATATCCTGAATAGCGAAATAGTACAGGCGAGGGTTTGGAAGCCAGACTAAACTTGGCCGCGCATTTAGCCCAGTTTGCGCTTACACTGCGAAAAAGGCCGGGCGCGACCGCGGCTCGACCGCGGCCGAGACCACCTCCAGAGCGTGGCCTAATGCGAGGCCAATTTTGGCCCCGCATTTGGCCTTTTGCGCGTTTACACCGAAATGAAGGTGGGCTCGGCGCGGCCGAGCCGCGGCCGAGCCTCGCACTGTAAACGGGGTCCAAGTGATCCTCGGCACGTACAAATAAAACATGACAATTAAGTGTTTATAACCATCCTGGCATTAACAGTGGCCTTTTGAAACATGACCTTTGACCATTATTTACATAACCAATATGACTCCCTCTAATCTTGCTATTACAATGATCAGTTCAGAGATCTCTTTCAGCTATATACAAGCCTGTGAGATTTACCAGCATTAAAACCAATGAAGCCTCCGATACAAAACAAGGGATATAGAGCAAGTGAGTCTGTTTACATGAGAATGTGATTTATCCTGGACGAAAGTGATACCTCAATTAAAGAGAAAAGGGCAAAAGAAAAATGGGCCAAACGTACGGCTCCAGCGAAAGAGACATCGCCTTTAACCATGTAACTATAGGTCTCCTCTAACTAAGAGTACACTTTGAACGTAAGCTTATACGTGGATGATAATTTATGACGATCTCACGTGATCGACACACATTCAAAGGGGACGGTTAGAAATGGAAGGAGTGCTTAATCGTTTCATTAATTCCTAATCAATGACACCCCTACTAGAGGCATATCATAATTTCTCACCTAAAATCAATGGTCTATAGGACTCATGCACCATTACTTGTATCGTGCATAAACTTTGTTTTTTAAGCTTTGAGTGAAACGTGCAATAACATAATTCTGTAATTCCATCGGCAGTGATTGATATAATAAAGAAGAAAGATATATCACCGTATTGAACGCTTAGAACCTAACGGGGGGGGGGGGGGGGGGGGTATTATAGCATGATACTCGGTTCTTTACTGCCCACATGCCAACAACATCCATCACCCACGGCTACGCATAGCGAAACAGCCATGGCGAAAATAAAACTTTGTTTTCTCGTAGGCAGAATGACACAGAACCTCGTCAAACACACTTTTATTGGCAGGGATGGACATGAAAAAGTTCATTACTAATACTAAACAGCGTATGCATTCCATTCGTGTGGCGCGAGATACCTCTATAGCAACATAAAGCCTGTCTTCAACTCCGTTGGTCGAACAATGAAATCTTGAAATTTCAAAGATATGAGCGAGACGCTATATACACCTGGCCTAGAGTTAATTTATTCAGTTCTCATTCCTACCTCAAGTTGGGTTATGTTATTGTACTCATTCCCATCTGCAGTATAACAAAACCAAAGTGAGGGAAAGGGGGAGAGAAAAACGAGAGGTGGCAAAAGGAAAACTGCAAGCACAACTGCAATCCATATAATTGCGTGTGACAAGTGAAGCAAATGTATTAGTTGTTATAGCAGTGTTTTATAAGCATAAACTGGCAAATAGACAGACCATGTCAAATATAAAAACCATCAATTTAATGTATGAGAAGATGGTAAACAAGATGCATTGAAACTGTAACTAAATCGCTGCTTTTCTATTCGGTCACGGAACGTCCAACTTTATATTCAACAAAAAAAAAAATGTTAGGGGAAAGAAACAAATTTAGATATAACATTCTTGAATTAAAAACAAGAAAAAGAAAATGCCCACGTCAGGATTTAAAAAAAAAAAAACAACGCCGCACGAACATGCATTATATTCTAGATATGAATACGGTCTTGATGCAAAGGTCCAATGATTGTCTCATTACTTTAAAAGCAATCTATGGTTCCCTTACCATCACCAGTACCACACCACAATGACGTCTCTAAAATCAATGGTAGCACATTTATCATTGCATCGTGCATTAACTCCCTTTTCCTAAACTACCAGTAGAACGTGTCATATTATATTGTGTATTTCGATCAATAGTGACTGACTTTAAAGAAGAAAGATAATGCAAAAAATTGAACGCTTACCACATTGCTTATAGGGCTATTCCAGTTTGGTACAGATCTGTTCTATTCTCCCAGATGCCAACAACATATGTCACCTATGGCTGAACTAGTGAAACAACCATGACGAAAATAAACGACAGAGAACCCCGTCATAATCACTACACTTGGAAAGGTGTTGCCCGAAATTCCTCATTATGAAGCAATATCACGTCACTTCCTTCCCTGCCTGTCTTTAACTCCGTCATTTGGTCTAACAATAACAACCTGGAATTCCAAAGAGATAAGCGAGACGCCATGCACCTGGACTAGAGTTAATTAATTCAGTTCCCATTCCTGTTAATTATGTAAACGTACACGTTCCTAAATATCCTGCTACATATAACAAGAACAAATGAAGAGAAAAGGAAAGAGAAAACGAATGGTGGCGAGCGGGGTACTGTTTTAATTCAAGGGGCAATTTACAACATTACGTGTGACAAAATTAATGAAGCAAACCCAACCTCCAAACTCCAATACAAAACAAAGGGAAATAGAGTAGCTGTGTTCGTGACATGAGAGTGAAGCTGAACTGCAGGAAAAAAAAAGAAAACAAATAAAAGGAAAAAGTCCTGCGGGACTCGATTAACTTCTCTCCTTCCGGTCGGGCATTATAAACACGCAGCGTGCTAAGCAAATCTGCCACACGGAAGATCCGAAGATCTTGTGCGAAACTTAAATATATCTATGTATGCTATACATTGATATTCAGTTTTTTGGCTATATACGTCAAGTGACTGATAGCGCTATTCAACTTCCCACGAGTGGCCGCGTGGATTCGATCAATATACAGTTACAAAGATAAATCGGGAATCGTTTCAACCAGATTCCATTCTCATTTTCAGTGATCGACAACGAAAATAATGTTAAAGGTAGGGAATCCCATTTCCATGCCTTAAATGAAGAGTTGTATAAATACAGTGGTATGTTGAAGAGAGTATCATTTTAGAAACTCCCATAAAGTATTGAAAGTGGAAGGTAACATTTAGTACATTTTTATTGACCGTTAGATTTTGAATTGAATTTTTTTCGGGGCTCACCGTAAATTCCAGTACATTACTAGGCTACCTTTGCAGACCCATGCACTGCATGTGTGTCCATCATGTATATGTTGTGAAGAAAGTTCATCAAAACTTACAAACATTTCTATATACATTCTTGCCACACATTCTATATGTTATTACATCAGCTCTTATACTTTTAGATTTGTGTTTATAGATAAAAGATACAGAAGACTGCAACAAAAAGGCTTAAGTGTGGCTGACACACAAAACTACTGAGTAGTTGAGTTTTGTGCATTATTCAAATTGTAGATAACTGTTGACTTCCAAATTTCTCAGCAGTGGCCTAAACAAGTCCCCTGAGGTTCATATTTAATGTTTTGCTGCATTTTGGGAGGTTTGTAAAAAGGTATCCCCTACCTTTAAGTAGCGACTTGAAGTAATATTGAGAAATGTTCGTGAAGTCCAATTCTTTATACAGTCCTACATAATTCAGATGAAATTGTTTCTGTCATGCAACTAATTGAAAATTTCGTTTGGTGTCGGCGTGTCCAAGCAAGTTGATTGGAAAGGATATGTGAATGAATATTTACCAATAGGTCTTTATATTGCAAAAAAAAAAAAAAAACAACAACAAAAAATCAAACATGGCCATGCGGTCTTTTAAGAGTCATCTTCACTTTAACATTTGTAATTTCAAGTCCAAGTTGCCTGTCAAAGCTATGTGGTCTCAAACACAAAACAAAGGGATATTGTGTGCGTGTGTGTGTGTGTGTTTGTGTGTGTGTGTGTGTGTGTGTACGTTTACATGAAAACGTGATTTCTACATGGACGAAGGTGAATACTCCATAAAAGGAAAAAAGCAAAAGATATAAGTATTTTGTTTCGTGCTCTTATGGGGTTCGAACCCGTACGTGTGCAACCTCACGTCTCTTGTGACGTCGCCTTTATCCTCTCGGCCATGTACGTCTTGACGAGAAAATATGAGGAACGTAAGCTTATATGTGAAAGATGATTCAGGAATCGTTTTGTCCACATTCCATTCTCATTTTCAGTTTTTAGCTGCAAAATTATCAACCTGATGAGATTTGAAAAAATAAAATGCATGATTACTGCAGCTTATTGTCTGAGCTACCACATACTTACGTTTCAGAGGAAATGGAGCAAAATCAGCTGAATTAAAGGTGCTTAAACGTTGTCAAGTCAATGCATGGTTAAAAAAAAAATCACCTTCCATAGACATAACACGTCAACTTGTCTGATTTTGAGTCTTTACCTTTAATCACAATTTGAAGTATGATGGTAAGTCTTCTCGAACTAAGAGTGTGGAACGTATACCTTCTACGTGAAAGGTGAATCATGACGATCACCCGTGACTGACACATCTTCAAAGGGATCAGTTATTAGAAGTGGAAGCCCTCGTGCCAAGATAATATTGTCTCAGCAATTCCAAAGCAATGATACCCTTACATTAATTTAGGTATACTATAATTTCCCTCTGAAATCAATGGTATTATTCATGTACAATTGCTTGCCTTGTCCACAAACTTTGCTTTACAAACTTTCAGTGAAAGGTGTCATAACATAATTCTGTAACCATCCATTAGCAGTGATTGACTACATAAATCAAGATGATAAATATCAATTGAACGCTTAGCGAGTATATAAGGGGGATTTCAGCCTGATGTTGTGTTATTCACTGCTCAGATACCAACAACACTCATCACCTACGGCTACGTATAAAGAAACAGCCATGACGAAAATAAGTTTTCCTTTTCTTTGGCAGATAGACACACAACCCCTATAACCCCTATAACTGACATGGAGGGACATGAAAAAGTTCATTACTACTACTAAACAGTGATGCCTTCTACTCATGTGGCACAAGATACCTCTATAGCAACATAAAACCTGTCTACAATTTCGTTATTGGGTCAAACAATAACAATCTGGAATTTCAAAGAGATGAGCTAGACGCCATACACCTGGCCTAGAGTTAATTTATTCAGTTGCCATTCCTGCTCCAGTTGAGTTATGTAAATTATTTCCCGACCTGTCTTGTGCAGTGTAACAGGAACAAACGTAGAGAAAAGGAAAGAGAAAACGAAAGGTGGCAAGCGGGGCACTGTATACCAAAGGCAATTTACAACATTACGTATGATAAATGAAGCAAATCCAACCTCCAGCCTCCGACAAAAAAAAAAAGGAACTTGAGTGACTGTGTGTCGTGGGGTAATGACATTGGAATGAAGCTGAACTGCCAAAAGAAAAACAAAGAAAGAGAGAGAAAAAAAAATAATAGCGTCCTGCGGGTCTCGAACATCTCGTCCTAAGGTAGTGCATAATGACCATGCAGCGCGCTAAGCGACTATAAAGCCACACGGCTGTCCCGAAGATTGGATGTGAAATTCATATCTTTATATCATTTACAACATGAAAAAGTTCATTGCTACTACTAAACAGTGATGCCTTCCATTCATGTGGCACAAGATACCTCTATAGCAACATAAAACCTGTCTACGTCTCCGTTATTGGGTCAAACAATAACAACCTGGAATTTCAAAGAGATGAGCGAGACGCCATACACCTGGACTAGAGTTAATCAATTCAGCTCCCATTCCTGCCAGTTATCTAAACGTACATGTTCCTACCTATCCTGTTACAGTATAACAATAACCAATGAAGAGAAAAGGAAAGAGCAAACGAAAGGTGGCAAGCGGGACACTGTAACAAGGGGCAATTTACAACATTAAGTGTGACAAAATTAATGAAGCAAACCCAATCTCCAAACTCCAATACAAAACAAGGGAAATAGAGCAGCCGTGTTCATGGGTTACGTACACTTGATAAAATAATATGATAAATGACATCGGAGTAAAGCTGACCTGCCGAAAAAAAAGGAAAAAAAAAGGAACGAGAAAAGTCCTGCGGGAGTCGAACTTCTCTCCTTCCGGTATGGCCTTATGAACACCCAGCGCTAAGCGATTACGCCACACGGCTGTCCTGAAGATTGAGTGCGAAACTTAAATATATAATAATACTATCGTGACTAGTTGACTTGTGATGGCGCTATTCAACTTCTCACAAGTGGCAGCGTGGATTCGATCAATATACAGTTGCAAAGAAAAATTGGGAATCGTTCTGTACAGATTGCATTCTCATTTTCAGTTTTAAACTACAAAATTATCAACCTAATGAGGAGATTTTAAAACGTAAAATGCACGATTACTAAAGCTTATTGTCTCAGCTACAACATACGTATGTTTCAGAGGAAATGGAGCAAAATCAGATGAGGTAAAGGTGCTTAAACGTTGTCAAGTCAATGCATGGTTTAAAAAAAAATCACCTCCCATAGACATAACACGTAAACTTGTCTGAATTTGAGTCTTTACCTTTAATCACAATTTCTAGTATGATGACGTCATCGTATTTCAAAACCATCACATGGACTTGAGAGGCAAATGTTCAAAGTACAACATATCTAAATTTGGGATAATATTGAGCTTAAACAACAGAGATACGAGCAAATGAATGTCTGAAACAGTACCTCAAAAAAAATAATTCCACTTTTTTATTTAAAATGACGATATGATGACGTCATCGCGCTTTCCTGGCAATATTGATACTTGGAATGTTATTTCCAATTCATATACTTTTGTAATATGCAATAGAAATATAGGGTCAACGGACGATTTAAAGAGCTATGGCGAAATAAACAAAGACATGTTTTTTCACTATATTTGCAGAAAGACGCGCACGCGGAATTTCAACTTTGACGCCAGTGCATTCCTTTGTTATAGGTCGAAATCGATCGGAAATCAATGGATATTGTTACTCAAAGTATAAGGAATCCAAATCAGTCAAAAAAAAATGCATTTTCATGTTGCTTACGGGCTCTGCGCGCGAAATTGCGCGGACGGACGCGCACGCGAGAAAATGTTTGAAACGCTTAAAATTGTCTGAAACTTCGAGATTTCCCATTGGGAAGTCGTTTTGAGCCTTTTAAAATTTTGACGCGCGCTTACACGCGCCTAATGATGACCTGTGTAACTAGCGTTAAGAAGTAAGATAGAGCGTGACCTGAACTTCATGTCCACCGAAAATGATACAGAAATGACATCTAGTTATGAAGTTATGATCGATCATGTGACAAAGTCCGAAAATCACAAAATGGCGCCTAGATGACGTCATAGATATGTTACTGTCATGAAAACCTTATTGTGGCTAGATTTTGTCATGAGACATGTTGACTGAAAATGTCATGTTATTTCGTAATGTCATTCTTGAGATATTGACGACACAAAATGTGGCAGAAAGAAAGAAGAATAAAAAACGAGATATGAAACTCGTCACACTGAAGACGAGTTAGGTGATACGCTTGGGGTCATCAGATGTCGGTCATCCGTGATCGACAAAGAAAAGAATGTAATATAGCATCTTGAAGTTATAATGAGATACTTAGTTGAACTTTTTGGGGGGCCTACATTTATTATTCAGATCACATTTGTTTTTCTGTCACACAAACTATGTGGAAATTCTGTGCGTGTACGACTAAGTCGATTTACGGACGTTTTGAGTACGTACAGTGGATAAACTTAGACCCTGTTTACGGTGCGGGGCTGGGCCGAGCCGCGGCCGAGCCGCGGCCGCGGCCAACCTCAATTGCGCGGCCGAGCCCCGCAATTTAGTCCATTTACACTGCCGGGCTCGGCCGCGCTTTTGATTCAAACCTTTCAATATTTTGTCGTAGTGGCGCTCTACTTGTAAACAAACGCAATTTGGTATTGTCTGGTTTTCAGATCCTTTGGCAACTGAATTCCGTGGCGACGAAGTCGCCGTTCGGGCAAAGGCCTTTGCCGAAGGAGAAAATCCTTTGCAGGACAAAACCACCTTAAACTATACTAGTTTTCGACGTTGAAGTGGTTAATATCCTGAATAGCGAAATAGTACAATCGAGTGTTTGGAAGCCACAATAAAATTGGCCGCGCATTTAGCCCAGTTTGCGTTTACACTGAGAAAAAGGCCGGGCGCGACCGCGGCTCAGCCGCGGCCGAGACCACAAGCGTGGCCTAATGCGAGGCCATTTTGGCAACGCATTTGGCCTTTTGCGCGTTTACACCGAAATGAAGGCGGTCTCGGCGCGGCCGAGCCGCGGCCGAACCTCGCACTGTAAACGGGACCTAAGTGATCCTCGGCACGTACAAATAAAACATGACAATTAAGTGTTTATAACCATCCTGGCTTTAACAGTGGCCTTTTAAAATATGACCTTTGACCATTATTTACATAACCAATATGACTCCCTCTAATCTTGCTATCATAGTGATCAGTTCAAAGAGCTCTTACAGCTATATACAAGCCTGTGAGATTTACAAGCAGTAAATCCAATGAAGCCTCCGATACAAAACAAGGGATATAGAGCAAGTGAGTCTGTTTACATGAGAATGTGATTTATACCTGGACGAAAGTGATATCTCAATTAAAGAGAAAAGGGCAAAAGAAAAACGGGCCAAACGTACGGCTCCTGCGAAAGAGACATCGCCTTTAACCATGTAACTATAGGTCTCCTCCAACTAAGAATACACTTCGAACGTAAGCTTATACGTGAATGATAATTTATGACGATCTCACATGATCGACACACATTCATAGGGGACAGTTAGAAGTGGAAGGTGTGCTTAATCGTTTCATTAATTCCTAATCAATGACAATCCTACTATAGGCATGTCATAATTTCTCATCTAAAATCAATGGCCTATAGGACTCATGCACCATTACTTGTATCGTGCATATACTTTGTTTTTTAAGCTTTGAGTGAAACGTGTCATAACATAATTCTGTAATTCCATCAGCAGTGATTGACATAATAAAGAAGAAAGATATATCACCGTATTGAACGCTTAGAACCTAACCGGGGGAGGGGGGTATTATAGCATAATACTCTGTTCTTTACTGGCCAGATGCCAACAACACCCATCACCCACGGCTACGCATAGAGAAACAGCCATGGCGAAAATAAAACTTTGCTTTCTCATAGGCACAATGACACAAAACCCCATCAAACACACTTTTATTGGCAGGGATGGACATGAAAAAGTTTATTACTAATACTAAACAGCGTATGCATTCCATTCATGTGGAGCGAGATACCTCTATAGCAACATAAAGCCTGTCTTCAACTCCGTTGATCGAACAATGACAACCTGAAATTTCAAAGAGATGAGCGAGACGCTATATACACCTGGCCTAGAGTTAATTTATTCAGTTCTCATTCCTACTTCAAGTTGGGCTATGTCATTGTAATCATTCCCATCTGCAGTATAACAAAACCAAAATGAGGGAAAAGGGGAGAGAAAAACGAGAGGTGGCAAAAGAAAAAATGCATGCACAACTACAATCCACATCATTGCGTGTGACAAGTGAAGCAAATGTATTAGTTGTTATAGCAGTGTTTTATGAGCATAAACAGGCAAATTGCTTTATAGACAGACAATGTCAAATTTAAAAACAATCAATTTAATGTCAGAGAAGATGGTAAACAAGATGCATTGAAACTGTAACTAAATCGCTGCTCTTTTACTCGGTCACGGAACGTCCAACTTTATATCCAACAAAAAAAAAATGTTAGGGGAAAGAAACAAATTTAGATATAACATTCTTAAATTAAAAACAAGGAAAAGAAAATGTCCACGTCAGGATTAAAAAAAAAAAAAAACTCCGCACGAACATGCATTATATTCTAGATGGGAATACGGTCTTGATGCAAAGGTCCAATGATTGTCTCATTACTTTAAAAGCAATCTACGGTTCCCTTACCATCACCAGTACCACACCACAACGACGTCTCTAAAATCAATGGTAGCACATTTATCATTGCATCGTGCATTAACTCCCTTTTCCTAAACTACCAATGGAACGTGTCATATTATTGTGTATTTCGATCAGTAGTGACTGACTTTGAAGAAGAAAGATAATGCAAAAAAATTGAACGCTTACCACATTACTTATAGGGCTATTCCAGTTTGGTACTGATCTGTTCTATTCTCCCAAATGCCAACAACATATGTCACCTATGGCTAAACTAGTAAAACAGCCATGACGAAAATAAACGACAGAGAACCCCGTCATAATCACTACGCTTGGAAAGGTGTTGCCCAAAATTCCTCATTATGAAGCAATATCAAGTCACTTCCTTCCCTGCCTGTCTTTAACTCCGTTATTTGGTCAAACAATAACAACCTGGAATTCCAAAGAGATCAGCGAGACGCCATGCACCTGGACTAGAGTTAATTAATTCAGTTCCCATTCCTGTTAGTTATGTAAACGTACACGTTCCTAAATATCCTGCTACAGTATAACAAGAACAAATGAAGAGAAAAGGAAAGAGAAAACGAATGGTGGCAAGCGGGGCACTGTTTCAAGGGGCAATTTACAACATTACGTGTGACAAAATTAATGAAGCAAACCCAACCTCCAAACTCCAATACAAAACAAGGGAAATAGAGTAGCTGTGTTCATGACATCAGTGTGAAGCTGAACTGCTGAAAAAAAAAGAAAAAAGAAATAAAAGGAAAAAGTCCTGCGGGACTCGATTAACTTCTCTCCTTCCGGTCGGGCATTATAAACACGCAGTGTGCTAAGCGATTCTGCCACACGGAAGATCCGAAGATCCTGTGCGAAACTTAAATCTATCTATGTATGCTATACACAACACAAATTTACATTGATATTCAGTTTTTTGGCGATATACGTAAAGTGACTGATAGCGCTATTCAACTTCCCACGAGTGGCCGCGAGGATTCGATCAATATACAGTTGCAAAGATAAATCGGGAATCGTTTCGACCAGATTCCATTCTCATTTTCAGTGATCGACAACGAAAATAATGTTAAGTTGCGACTTGAAGTAATATTGAGAAATATTCGTGAAGTCAAATTCTTTATACAGTCCTACATAATTCAGATGAAATTGTTTCTGTCATGCAACCAATTGAAAATTTCGTGTGGTGTCACCGTGTCCAAGTAAGTTGATTGGAAAGGATATGTGAATGAATATTTACCAATAGGTCTTCATATTGTTAAAAAAAAAATCAAGCATGGCCATGCTGTCTTTTAAGAGTCATCTTCACTTTGTAATTTCAAGTCCAAGTTGCCAGTCAAAGCAATGTGGTCTCCAACACAAAACAAAGGGATATTGTGTGTGTGTGTGTGTGTGTGTGTGTGCCTGTGTGTGTGTACGTTTACATGAAAACGTGCTTTCTACATGGACGAAGGTTAATACTCCATAAAAAAAAAAGATATACGTATTTTGTTTCGTGCTCTTATGGGGTTCGAACCCGTACGTGTGCAACCTCACGTCTCTTGTGACGTCGCCTTTATCCTCTCGGCCATGTACGTCTTGACGAGAAAATATGAGGAACGTAAGCTTATATGTGAAAGATGATTCAGGAATCGTTTGGTCCACATTCCATTCTCATTTTCAGTTTTTAGCTGCAAAATTATCAACCTGACGAGGAGATTTGAAAAAAATAAAATGCATGATCACTGCAGCTTATTGTCTCAGCTACCACATACATAAGTTTCAGAGGAAATGGAGCAAAATCAGCTGAGATAAAGGTGCTTAAACGTTGTCAAGTCAATGCATGGTTAAAAAAAATCACCTCCCATAGACATAACACGTCAACTTGTCTGATTTTGAGTCTTTACCTTTAATCACAATTTGAAGTATGATGGTAAGTCTTCTCGAACTAAGAGTGTGGAACGGAAGCTTCTACGTGAAAGATGAATCATGACGATCACCCGTGACCGACACATCTTCAAAGGGATCAGTTATTAGAAGTGGAAGCCCTCGTGCCAAGATATTGTCTCAGCAATTCCAAAGCAATGATACCCTTACATTTAGGTATACCATAATTTCCCTCTGAAATCAATGGTATTATTCATGTACAATTGCTTGCCTTGTCCATAAACTTTGCTTTACAAACTTTCAGTGCAATGTGTCATAACATAATTCTGTAACTCCATTAGCAGTGATTGACTACATAAATAAAGATATATTAAATTGAACGCTTAGCGCGTATAACTAAGGGGGATTTTAGCCTGATGCTCTGTTGTTCACTGCTCAGATACCAACAACACTCATCACCTACGGCTACGTATAGAGAAACAGCCATGACGAAAATAAGTTTTTCCTTTTCTTTAGCAGATAGACACACAACCCCTTTAAACACACTATAATTGACATGGAGGGACAAGAAAAGGTTCATTACTACTACTAAACAGTGATGCCTTCTACTCATGTGGCACAAGATACCTCTATAGCAACATAAAACCTGTCTACAATTCCGTTCTTGGGTCAAACAATAACAACCTGGAATTTCAAAGAGATGAGCGAGACGCCATACACCTGGCCTAGAGTTAATCTATTCAGTTGCCATTCCTGCTCCAGTTGAGTTATGTAAATTATTTTCCGACCTGTCTTGTACAGTGTAACATGAACAAACGTAGAGAAAAGGAAAGAGAAAACAAAAGGTGGCAAGCGGGGCACTGTATACCAAGGGCAATTTACAACATTACACGTATGATAAATGAAGCAAATCCAACCTCCAGCCTGCGACAAAAAAAAAAGGGGGGGGGGATTGAGTGACTGTGTGTTGTGGGGGAATGACATCGGAATGAAGCTGAACTGCCAAACGAAAAACAAAGAAAGAGAGAGAGAAAAAAATAATAGCGTCCTGCGGGTCTCAAAGGTAGTGCATAATGACCATGGAGCGCGTTAAGCGACTATAAAGCCACACGGCTGTCCCGAAGATTGGATGCATGTGAAATTCATATCTTTATATCATTTACAACATGAAAAGGTTCATTACTACTACTAAACAGTGATGCCTTCCATTTATGTGGCACAATATACCTCTATAGCAACATAAAACCTGTCTACAACTTCGTTATTGGGTCAAACAATAACAACCTGGAATTTCAAAGAGATGAGCGAGACGCCATACACCTGGACTAGAGTTAATCAATTCAACTCCCATTCCTGCAAGTTATATAAACGTACATGTTCCTACCTATCCTGTTACAATATAACAAGAGCCAATGAAGAGAAAAGGAAAGAGCAAACGAAAGGTGGCAAGCGGGACACTGTAACAAGGGGCAATTTACAACATTAAGTGAGACAAAATTAATGAAGCAAACCCAATGTCCAAACTCCAATACAAAACAAGGGAAATAGAGCAGCCGTGTTCACGGGTTACGTACACTTAATAAAATAATATGATAAATGACATCGGAGTAAAGCTGAATTGCCGAAAAAAAAAAGAAAAAAGCGGGAAAAATCCTGCGGGAGTCGAACTTCTCTCCTTCCGGTATGGCATTATGAACACCCAGCGCGCTAAGCGATTACGCCACACGGCTGTCCTAAAGACCGAGTGCGAAACTTAAATGTATAATAATACTGTCGTGACTGGTTGACTTGTGATGGCGCTATTCAACTTCTCACAAGTGGCAGCGTGGATTCGATCAATATACAGTTGCAAAGATAAATTGGGAATCGTTCTGTACAGATTGCATTCTCATTTTCAGTTTTAAACTACAAAATTATCAACCTAATGAGGAGATTTGAAAACATAAAATGCACGATTACTAAAGCTTATTGTCTCAGCTACAACATACGTATGTTTCAGAGGAAATGGAGCAAAATCAGATGAGGTAAAGGTGCTTAAACGTTGTCAAGTCAATGCATGGTTTAAAAAAAAATCACCTCCCATAGACATAACACGTAAACTTGTCTGATTTTGAGTCTTTACCTTTAATCACAATTTCTAGTATGATGACGTCATTATATTTCAAAACCATCACATGGACTTGAGAGGCAAATGTTCAAAGTACAACATATGTGAATTTGGGATAATATTGAGCTTAAACAACAGAGATACGAGCAAATGAATGTCTGAAAGAGTACCTGAAAAAAATCAATTCCACTTTTTTTTATTTAAAATGACGATATGATGACGTCATCGCGTGTTCCTGGCAATATTGATACTTGGAATGTTATTTACAATTCATATACTTTTGTAATATGCAATAGAAATATAGGGTCAACGGACGATTTAAAGAGCTATGGCGAAATAAACAAAGACATGTTTTTTCACTATATTTGCAGAAAGACGCGCACGCGGAATTTCAACTTTGACGCCAGTGCATTCCTTTGTTATAGGTCGAAATCGATCGGAAATCAATGGATATTGTTACTCCAAGTATAAGGAATCCAAATCAGTCAAAAAAATTGCATTTTCATGTTGCTTACGGGCTCTGCGCGCGAAATTGCGCGGACGGACGCGCACGCGAGAAAATGTTTGAAACGCTTAAAATTGTCTGAAACTTCGAGATTTCCCATTGGGAAGTCGTTTTGAGTCTTTTAAAATTTTGACGCGCGCTTACGCGCGCGTAATGATGACCTGTGTAACTAGCGTTAAAAAGTAAGATAGAGCGTGACCTGAACTTCATGTCCACCGAAAATGATAGAGAAATGACATCTAGTTATGAAGTTATGATCGATCACGTGACAAGGTCCGAAAATCACAAAATGGCGCCTAGATGACGTCATAGATATGTTACTGTCATGAAAACCTTATTGTGGCTAGATTTTGTCATGAGACATGTTGACTGAAAATGTCATGTCATTCCGTAATGTCATTATTGAGATATTGACGACACAAAATGTGGCAGAAAGAAAGAAGAATAAAAAACGAGATATGAAACTCGTCACACTAAGGACGAGTTAGGTGATACGCTTGGGGTCATCAGATGTCGGTCATCCGTGATCGACAAAGAAAAGAATGTAATATAGCACATTGAAGTTATAATGAGATACTTAGTTGAACTTTTTTGGGCCTACATTATTCAGATCACATTTGTTTTTCTGTCACACAAACTAAGTGGAAATTCTGTGCGTGTGCGACAAAGTCGATTTACGGACTATTTGAGTACGTACAGTGCATAAACTTAGACCCCGTTTACGGTGCGGGGCTGGGCCGAGCCGCGGCCGAGCCGCGGCCAAGGCCAACCTCAATTGCGAGGCCGAGCCCCGCAAATTTAGTCCGTTTACACTGCCGGGCTCGGCCGCGCTTTTGATTCAAACCTTTCAATATTTTGTCGTAGTGGCGCTCTACTTTTAAACAAACGCAATTTGGTATTGTCTGGTTTTCAGATCCTTTGCCAACTGAATTCCGTGGCGACGAAGTCGCCGTTCGGGCAAAGGCCTTTGCCGAAGGAGAAAATCCTTTGCAGGACAAAACCACCTTAAACTATCCTAGTTTTCGACGTTGAAGTGGTTAATATCCTGAATAGCGAAATAGTACAGGCGAGGGTTTGGAAGCCAGACTAAAATTGGCCGCGCATTTAGCCCAGTTTGCGCTTACACTGCGAAAAAGGCCGGGCGCGACCGCGGCTCGACCGCGGCCGAGACCACCTCCAGAGCGTGGCATAATGCGAGGCCAATTTTGGACCCGCATTTGGCCTTTTGCGCGTTTACACCGAAATGAAGGTGGGCTCGGCGCGGTCGAGCCGCGGCCGAGCCTCGCACTGTAAACGGGGTCCAAGTGATCCTCGGCACGTACAAATAAAACATGACAATTAAGTGTTTATATCCATCCTGGCTTTAACAGTGGTCTTTTAAAACATGACCTTTGACCATTATTTACATAACCAATATGACTCCCTCTAATATTGCTATTACAATGATCAGTTCAGAGATCTCTTACAGCTATATACAAGCCTGTGAGATTTACCAGCATTAAAACCAATGAAGCCTCCGATACAAAACAAGGGATATAGAGCAAGTGAGTCTGTTTGCATGAGAATGTGATTTATCCTGGACGAAATTGATACCTCAATTAAAGAGAAAAGGGCAAAAGAAAAATAGGCCAAACGTACGGCTCCAGCGAAAGAGACATCGCCTTTAACCATGTAACTATAGGTCTCCTAACTAAGAGTACACTTTGAACGTAAGCTTATACGTGAATGATAATTTATGACGATCTCACGTGATCGACACACATTCAAAGGGGACAGTTAGAAGTGGAAGGAGTGCTTAATCGTTTCATTAATTCCTAATCAATGACACCCCTACTATAGGCATATCATTATTTCTCACCTAAAATCAATGGTCTATAGGACTCATGCACCATTACTTGTATCGTGCATAAACTTTGTTTTTTAAGCTTTGAGTGAAACGTGTTATAACATAATTCTGTAATTCCATCGGCAGTGATTGATATAATAAAGAAGAAAGATATATCACCGTATTGAACGCTTAGAACCTAACGGGGGGGGGGGTATTATAGCATGATACTCGGTTCTTTACTGCCCAGATGCCAACAACATCCATCACCCACGGCTACGCATAGCGAAACAGCCATGGCGAAAATAAAACTTTGTTTTCTCGTAGGCAGAATGACACAGAACCTCGTCAAACACACTTTTATTGGCAGGGATGGACATGAAAAAGTTCATTACTAATACTAAACAGCGTATGCATTCCATTCATGTGGCGCGAGATACCTCTATAGCAACATAAAGCCTGTCTTCAACTCCGTTGGTCGAACAATGACAACCTGAAATTTCAAAGATATGAGCGAGACGCTATATACACCTGGCCTAGAGTTAATTTATTAAGTTCTCATTCCTACCTCAAGTTGGGTTATGTTATTGTAATCATTCCCATCTGCAGTATAACAAAGCCAAAGTGAGGGAAAGGGGGAGAGAAAAACGAGAGGTGGCAAAAGGAAAACTGCATGCACAACTGCAATCCATATCATTGCGTGTGACAAGTGAAGCAAATGTATTAGTTGTTATAGCAGTGTTTTATGAGCATAAACTGGCAAATAGACAGACCATGTCAAATATAAAAACCATCAATTTAATGTAAGAGAAGATGGTAAACAAGATGCATTGAAACTGTAACTAAATCTCTGCTTTTCTACTCGGTCACGGAACGTCCAACTTTATATTCAACAACAAAAAAAAATGTTAGGGGAAAGAAACAAATTTAGATATAACATTCTTGAATTAAAAACAAGAAAAAGAAAATGCCCACGTCAGGATTAAAAAAAAAAAAACGCCGCACGAACATGCATTATATTCTAGATGGGAATACGGTTTTGATGCAAAGTCCAATGATTGTCTCATTACTTTAAAAGCAATCTATGGTTCCCTTACCATCACCAGTACCACACCACAATGACGTCTCTAAAATCAATGGTAGCACATTTATCATTGCATCGTGCATTAACTCCCTTTTCCTAAACTACCAATAGAACGTGTCATATTATATTGTGTATTTCGATCAGTAGTGACTGACTTTAAAGAAGAAAGATAATGCAAAAAATTGAACGCTTACCACATTGCTTATAGGGCTATTCCAGTTTGGTACAGATCTGTTCTATTCTCCCAGATGCCAACAACATATGTCACCTATGGCTGAACTAGTGAAACAACCATGACGAAAATAAACGACAGAGAACCCCGTCATAATCACTACACTTGGAAAGGTGTTGCCCGAAATTCCTCATTATGAAGCAATATCACGTCACTTCCTTCCCTGCCTGTTTTTAACTCCGTCATTTGGTCAAACTATAACAACCTGGAATTCCAAAGAGATAAGCGAGACGCCATGCACCTGGACTAGAGTTAATTAATTCAGTTCCCATTCCTGTTAATTATATAAACGTACACGTTCCTAAATATCCTGCTACAGTATAACAAGAACAAATGAAGAGAAAAGGAAAGAGAAAACGAATGGTGGCAAGCGGGGTACTGTTTTAATTCAAGGGGCAATTTACAACATTACGTGTGACAAAATTAATGAAGCAAACCCAACCTCCAAACTCCAATACAAAACAAGGGAAATAGAGTAGCTGTGTTCATGACATCAGAGTGAAGCTGAACTGCAGATAAAAAAGAAAAAAGAAATAAAAGGAAAAAGTCCTGCGGGACTCGATTAACTTCTCTCCTTCCGGTCGGGCATTATAAACACGCAGCGTGCTAAGCAATTCTGCCACACTGAAGATCCGAAGATCTTGTGCGAAACTTAAATATATCTATGTATGCTATACATTTATATTCAGTTTTTTGGCTATATACGTCAAGTGACTGATAGCGCTATTCAACTTCCCACGAGTGGCCGCGTGGATTCGATCAATATACAGTTACAAAGATAAATCGGGAATCGTTTCAACCAGATTCCATTCTCATTTTCAGTGATCGACAACGAAAATAATGTAAAGTAGCGACTTGAAGTAATATTGAGAAATGTTCGTGAAGTCCAATTCTTTATACAGTCCTACATAATTCAGATGAAATTGTTTCTGTCATGCAACTAATTGAACATTTCGTGTGGTGTTGGCGTGTCCAAGTAAGTTGATTGGAAAGGATATGTGAATGAATATTTACCAATAGGTCTTTAAATTGTAAAAAAAAAAAAAAAAAAAAAAAAAAAAAATCAAACATGGCCATGCGGTCTTTTAAAAGTCATCTTCACTTAAATAACATTTGTAATTTCAAGTCCAAGTTGCCTGTCAAAGCAATGTGGTCTCCAACACAAAACAAAGGGATATTGTGTGTGTGTGTGTGTGTGTGTGTGGGTGTGTGTATGTACGTTTACATGAAAACGTGATTTCTACATGGACGAAGGTGAATACTCCATAAAAGGAAAAAAGCAAAAGATATAAGTATTTTGTTTCGTGCTCTTATGGGGTTCGAACCCGTACGTGTGCAACCTCACGTCTCTTGTGACGTCGCCTTTATCCTCTCGGCCATGACAGTACGTCTTGACGAGAAATATGAGGAACGTAAGCTTATATGTGAAAGATGATTCAGGAATCGTTTTGTCCACATTCCATTCTCATTTTCAGTTTTTAGCTGCAAAATTATCAACCTGATGAGGAGATTTGAAAAGATAAAATGCATGATTACTGCAGCTTATTGCCTGAGCTACCACATACTTAAGTTTCAGAGGAAATGGAGCAAAATCAGCTGAGATAAAGGTGCTTAAACGTTGTCAAGTCAATGCATGGTTTTAAAAAAAATCACCTTCCATAGACATAACACGTCAACTTGTCTGATTTTGAGTCTCTACCTTTAATCACAATTTGAAGTATGATGGTAAGTCTTCTCGAACTAAGAGTGTGGAACGTATTCCTTCTACGTGAAAGGTGAATCATGACGATCACCCGTGACTGACACATCTTCAAAGGGATCTGTTATTAGAAGTGGAAGCCCTCGTGCCAAGATAATATTGTCTCAGCAATTCCAAAGCAATGATACCCTTACATTTAGGTATACCATAATTTCCCTCTGAAATCAATGGAGAGTATTCATGTACAATTGCTTGCCTTGTCCACAAACTTTGCTTTACAAACTTTCAGTGAAAGATGTCATAACATAATTCTGTAACCGTCCATTAGCAGTGATTGACTACATAAATCAAGATGATAAATATCAATTGAACGCTTAGCGCGTATAACTAAGGGGGATTTCAGCCTGATGTTGTGTTATTCACTGCTCAGATACCAACAACACTCATCACCTACGGCTACGTATAGAGAAACAGCCATGACGAAAATAAGTTTTCCTTTTCTTTGGCAGATAAACACACAACCCCTATAACCCCTAACTGACATGGAGGGACATGAAAAAGTTCATTACTACTACTAAACAGTGATGCCTTCTACTCATGTGGAACAAGATACCTCTATAGCAACATAAAACCTGTGTACAATTCCGCTATTGGGTCAAACAATAACAATCTGGAATTTCAAAGAGATGAGCTAGACGCCATACACCTGGCCTAGAGTTAATTTATTCAGTTGCCATTCCTGCTTCAGTCGAGTTATGTAAATTATTTCCCGACCTGTCTTGTGCAGTGTAACAGGAACAAACGTAGAGAAAAGGAAAGAGAAAACGAAAGGTGGCAAGCGGGGCACTGTATACCAAGGGCAATTTACAACATTACGTATGATAAATGAAGCAAATCCAACATCCACCCTCCGACAAAAAAAAAAGGAACTTGAGTGAGTGTGTGTCGTGGGGTAATGACATCGGAATGAAGCTGAACTGCCAAAAGAAAAACAAAGAAAGAGAGAGAGAAAAAAAAAAATAGCGTCCTGCGGGTCTCGAACATCTCGTCCTAAGGTAGTGCATAATGACCATGCAGCGCGCTAAGCGACTATAAAGCCACACGGCTGTCCCGAAGATTGGATGTGAAATTCATATCTTTATATCATTTACAACATGAAAAAGTTCATTACTACTACTAAACAGTGATGCCTTCCATTCATGTGGCACAAGATACCTCTATAGCAACATAAAACCTGTCTACATCTCCGTTATTGGGTCAAACAATAACAACCTGGAATTTCAAAGAGATGAGCGAGACGCCATACACCTGGACTAGAGTTAATCAATTCAGCTCCCATTCCTGCAAGTTTTTTAAACGTACATGTTCCTACCTATCCTGTTGCAGTATAACAATAACCAATGAAGAGAAAAGGAAAGAGCAAACGAAAGGTGGCAAGCGGGACACTGTAACAAGGGGCAATTTACAACATTAAGTGTGACAAAATTAATGAAGCAAACCCAATCTCCAAACTCCAATACAAAACAAGGGAAATAGAGCAGCCGTGTTCACGGGTTACGTACACTTGATAAAATAATATGATAAATGACATCGGAGTAAAGCTGACCTGCCGAAAAAAAAAGAAAAGACAAAAAAAAAAAAAAAAGAACGGGAAAAGTCCTGCGGGAGTCGAACTTCTCTCCTTCCGGTATGGCGTTATGAACACCCAGCGCTAAGCGATTATGCCACAAGGCTGTCCTGAAGAGTGCATGCGAAACTTAAATATATAATAATTCTATCGTGACTAGTTGACTTCTGATGGCGCTATTCAACTTCTCACAAGTGGCAGCGTGGATTCGATCAATATACAGTTGCACAGAAAAATTGGGAATCGTTCTGTACAGATTGCATTCTCATTTTCAGGTTTAAACTACAAAATTATCAACCTAATGAGGAGATTTGGAAACATAAAATGCACGATTACTAAAGCTTATTGTCTCAGCTACAACATACGTATGTTTCAGAGGAAATGGAGCAAAATCAGATGAGGTAAAGGTGCTTAAACGTTGTCAAGTCAATGCATGGTTTAAAAAAAAATCACCTCCCATAGACATAACACGTAAACTTGTCTGATTTTGAGTCTTTACCTTTAATCACAAGTTCTAGTATGATGACGTCATCATATTTCAAAACCATCACATGGACTTGAGAGGCAAATGTTCAAAGTACAACATATCTGAATTTGGGAGAATATTGAGCTTAAACAACAGAGATACGAGCAAATGAATGTCTGAAACAGTACCTTAAAAAAATTAATTCCACTTTTTTGATTTCAGATGATGATATGATGACGTCATAACGTATTCCTGGCAATATTGATAATAGGAATGTTATTTACAATTCATATACTTTTGTAATATGCAATAGAAATATAGGGTCAACGGACGATTTAAAGAGCTATGGCGAAATAAACAAAGACATGTTTTTTCACTATATTTGCAGAAAGACGCGCACGTGGAATTTCAACTTTGACGCCAGTGCATTCCTTTGTTATAGGTTGAAATCATTCGGGAATCAATGGATATTGCTACTCAAAGTATAAGGAATCCAAATCAGTCAAAAAAATTGCATTTTCATGTTGCTTACAAGCTCTGCGCGCGAAATTGCGCGGACGGACGCGCACGCGAGAAAATGTTTGAAACGCTTAAAATTGTCTGAAACTTCGAGATTTCCCATTGGGAAGTCGTTTTGAGCCTTTTAAAATTTTGACGCGCGCTGACACGCGGGTAATGACGACCTGTGTAACTAGCGTTAAAAAGTAAGAAAGAGCGTGACCTGAACTTCATGTCCACCGAAAATGATACAGAAATGACATCTAGTTATGAAGTTATGATCGATCATGTGACAAAGTCCGAAAATCACAAAATGGCGCCTAGATGACGTCATAGATATGTTACTGTCATGAAAACCTTATTGTGGCTAGATTTTGTCATGAGACATGTTGACTGAAAATGTCATGTTATTTCGTAGTGTCATTCTTGAGATATTGACGACACAAAATGTGGCAGAAAGAAAGAAGAATAAAAAACGAGATATGAAACTCGTCACGCTGACGAGTTAGGTGATACGCTTGGGGTCATCAGGTGTCGGTCATCTGTGATCGACAAAGAAAAGAATGTGATATAGGCACCTTGAAGTTATATTGAGCGTGCATGCAAAACCGTTTTTCTAACCACTCGGCCACGGGACATCCCCTGAAATGGTAAGGCAAAAAAGAAATGTATAGATATTACAGGGGGGAAAAGTCAATGCCCACTCAAAAATCGTGGCCGCGTGAACATGTATTGCATTGCTAGACGGAAATGCGGCCTTGTAACGACTGATGTCGCTATGCCATTTCTGGGAACTTGGGAAAAATACGCGCCGTAGACATAAAGCCTATAATCGGCTGGTTTTGATACCTTGCCTTTAATCACAATTTTCAGTGTGATGACGTCATCAAAGTACAAAACAATGACATGGTCTTAAAAGACAATTGTTCAAAGTACAACACCTCCGTCGTCGTCATTACATACTATGATCGGTTTGACAAAGTCAGCCTGCAAAATTTTGCAGCAGTCGAAGCAATGTGGTCTCCAACACAAAAAAGAGGGATATGGTGTGTGTCTGTGTGTCTGTGTGTGTGTATAGGTGCGTTTATATACGAACGTGATTTCTACATGGACGAATATATAATACAAATTGAAGAAAAAAAACTAAAATAAAAAAAAAAATTGTTTCGTGATCTTGTGGGGTTCGAACCCGCAACCTCACGTCTCTGAGACGGCGCCTTTAACCACTCGGCCATACGTCTCGGCGAGAAAATATGAGGAACGTAAACTTATGTATGTGAAAGATGAATCGGGAATCGTTTTGTCCACATTCCACTCTCATTTTCAGTTTTAAACTGCAAAATTGTCAACCTGATGTTGAGATTTCAAAAAATAAAATGCATGATTACTGAAGCTTATTGTCTCAGCTACAACATACTTAAGTTTCAGAGGAAATGAAGCAAAATCAGCTGAGACAAAGGTGCTTAAACGTTGTCAAGTCAATGGATGGTTTTTAAAAAAATCACCTCCCATAGACAATACACGTAAACTTGTCCGATTTTGCATCTTTACCTTTAATCACAATTTAAAGTATGATGACGTCATCAAATTTCAAAACCATGACTTGGACCTGAAAGGCAAATGTTCAAAGTACAACATATCTGAATTTGGGATAATATTGAGCTTAAACAACAGAGATACGAGCAAATGAATGTTAGAAACAGTACCTCAAAAAAATTAATTCCACTTTTTTGATTTCAGATGATGATATGATGACGTCATAATGTATTTCGGGAAATATTGATACTTGAAACGTTATTTCCAATTCATATGCTTTTGTAATATGCAATAAAAACATAGGGTCAACGGACTTTTTAAAGAGCTATTGCGAAATAAACAAAGACATGTTTTTCGCTATATTTCCACATAGACGCGCACACGAAATTTCAACTTTGACGCCAGCGCATTCCTTTGTTATAGGTCAACATCGATCGGAAATCAGTGGATATTGTTACTCAAAGTATCAGGAATCCAAATCAGTCAAAAAAATTGCATTTTCATGTTGGTTACGCCCTCTGCGCGCGAAATTGCGCGGACGGACGCGCACGCGAGAAAATGTTTGAAACGCTTAAAATTGTCTGAAACTTCGAGATTTCCCATTGGGAAGTCGTTTTGAGCCTTTTAAAATTTTGACGCGCGCGAACGCGCGCGTAATGAAGACCTGGGTAACTAGCGTTAAAAAGTAAGATAGAGCGTGACCTGAACTTTATGTCCACCGAAAATGACGCAGAAATGACATCTAGTTATGAAGTTATGATCGATCATGTGACAAGGTCCGAAAATCACAAAATGGCGCCTAAATGACGTCATAGATATGTCACTGTCATGAAAACCTTATTGTGGCTAGATATTGTTATGAGACATGTTGACTGAAAATTTCATGTCATTCCGTAATGTCATTGTTGAGATATTGACGACACAAAATTGTCCAGAAAGAAAGAAGAATAAAAACGAGATATGAAACTCGTCACACTGAAGACGAGTTAGGTGATACGCTTGGGTTCATCAGATGTCGGTCATCCGTGATCGACAAAGAAAAGAATGTAATATAGCACATTGAAGTTATAATGAGATACTTAGTTGAACTTTTTTGGGCCTACATTATTCAGATCACATTTGTTTTTCTGTCACACAAACTAAGTGGAAATTCTGTGCGTGTGCGACTAAATCGATTTACGGACTTTTTGAGTACGTACAGTGCATAAACTTAGACCCCGTTTACGGTGCGGGGCTGGGCCGAGCCGCGGCTGAGCCGCGGCCAAGGCCAACCTCAATTGCGAGGCCGAGCCCCGCAATTTAGTCCGTTTACACTGCCGTGCTCGGCCGCACTTTTGATTCAAACCTTTCAATATTTTGTCGTAGTGGCGCTCTACTTTTAAACAAACGCAATTTGGTTTTGTCTGGTTTTCAGATCCTTTGCCAACTGAATTCCGTGGCGACGAAGTCGCCGTTCGGGCAAAGGCCTTTGCCGAAGGAGAAAATCCTTTGCAGGACAAAACCACCTTAAACTATCCTAGTTTTCGACGTTAAAGTGGTTAATATCCTGAATAGCGAAATAGTACAGGCGAGGGTTTGGAAGCCAGACTAAAATTGGCCGCGCATTTAGCCCAGTTTGCGCTTACACTGAGAAAAAGGCCGGGCGCGACCGCGGCTCGACCGCGGCCGAGACCACCTCCAGAGCGTGGCATAATGCGAGGCCAATTTTGGCCCCGCATTTGGCCTTTTGCGCGTTTACACCGAAATGAAGGTGGGCTCGGCGCGGCCGAGCCGCGGCAGAGCCTCGCACTGTAAACGGGGTCCAAGCGATCCTCGGCACGTACAAATAAAATATGACAATTAAGTGTTTATAACCATCCTGGCATTAACAGTGGCCTTTTAAAACATGACCTTTGACCATTATTTACATAACCAATATGACTCCCTCTAATCTTGCTATTACAATGCTCAGTTCAGAGATCTCTTACAGCTATATACAAGCCTGTGAGATTTACCAGCATTAAAACCAATGAAGCCTCCGATACAAAACAAGGGATATAGAGCAAGTGAGTCTGTTTACATGAGAATGTGATTTATCCTGGACGAAAGTGATACCTCAATTAAAGAGAAAAGGGCAAAAGAAAAATGGGCCAAACGTACGGCTCCAGCGAAAGAGACATCGCCTTTAACCATGTAACTATAGGTCTCCTATAACTAAGAGTACACTTTGAACGTAAGCTTATACGTGAATGATAATTTATGACGATCTCACGTGATCGACACACATTCAAAGGGGACAGTTAGAAGTGGAAGGAGTGCTTAATCGTTTCATTAATTCCTAATCAATGACACCCCTACTATAGGCATATCATAATTTCTCACATAAAATCAATGGTCTATATGACTCATGCACCATTACTTGTATCGTGCATAAACTTTGTTTTTTAAGCTTTCAGTGAAACGTGTCATAACATAATTCTGTAATTCCATCGGCAGTGATTGATATAATAAAGAAGAAAGATATATCACCGTATTGAACGCTTAGAACCTAACGGGGGGGGGGGGGGTATTATAGCATGATACTCGGTTCTTTACTGCCCAGATGCCAACAACATCCATTACCCACGGCTACGCATAGCGAAACAGCCATGGCGAAAATAAAACTTTGTTTTCTCGTAGGCAAAATGACACAGAACCTCGTCAAACACACTTTTATTGGCAGGGATGGACATGAAAAAGTTCATTACTAATACTAAACAGCGTATGCATTCCATTCATGTGGCGCGAGATACCTCTATAGCAACATAAAGCCTGTCTTCAACTCCGTTGGTCGAACAATGACAACCTGAAATTTCAAAGAGATGAGCGAGACGCTGTATACACCTGGCCTAGAGTTAATTTATTCAGTTCTCATTCCTACCTCAAGTTGGGTTATGTTATTGTAATCATTGAATCATTCCCATCTGCAGTATAACAAAACCAAAGTGAGGGAAAAGGGGAGAGAAAAACGAGAGGTGGAAAAAGGAAAACTGCATGCACAACTGCAATCCATATCATTGCGTGTGACAAGTGAAGCAAATGTATTAGTTGTTATAGCAGTGTTCTATGAGCATAAACTGGCAAATAGACAGACCATGTCAAATATAAAAACCATCAATTTAATGTAAGAGAAGATGGTAAACAAGATGCATTGAAACTGTAACTAAATCGCTGCTTTTCTCCACGGTCACGGAACGTCCAACTTTATATTCAACAAAAAAATGTTAGGGGAAAGAAACAAATTTAGATATAACATTCTTGAATTAAAAACAAGAAAAAGAAAATGCCCACGTCAGGATTAAAAAAAAAAAAAACGCCGCACGAACATGCATTATATTCTAGATGGGAATACGGTCTTGATGCAAAGGTCCAATGATTGTCTCATTACTTTAAAAGCAATCTATGGTTCCCTTACCATCACCAGTACCACACCACAATGACGTCTCTAAAATCAATGGTAGCACATTTATCATTGCATCGTGCAGTAACTCTCTTTTCCTAAACTACCAGTAGAACGTGTCATATTATATTGTGTGTTTCGATCAGTAGTGACTGACTTTAAAGAAGAAAGATAATGCAAAAAATTGAACGCTTACCACATTGCTTATAGGGCTATTCCAGTTTGGTACAGATCTGTTCTATTCTCCCAGATGCCAACAACATATGTCACCTATGGCTGAACTAGTGAAACAACCATGACGAAAATAAACGACAGAGAACGCCGTCATAATCACTACACTTGGAAAGGTGTTGCCCGAAATTCCTCATTATGAAGCAATATCACGTCACTTCCTTCCCTGCCTGTCTTTAACTCCGTCATTTGGTCAAACAATAACAACCTGGAATTCCAAAGAGATAAGCGAGACGCCATGCACCTGGACTAGAGTTAATTAATTCAGTTCCCATTCCTGTTAATTATATAAACGTACACGTTCCTAAATATCCTGCTACAGTATAACAAGAACAAATGAAGAGAAAAGGAAAGAGAAAACGAATGGTGGCAAGCGGGGTACTGTTTTAATTCAAGGGGCAATTTACAACATTACGTGTGACAAAATTAAAGAAGCAAACCCAACCTCCAAACTCCAATACAAAACAAGGGAAATAGAGTAGCTGTGTTCATGACATCAGAGTGAAGCTGAACTGCAGAAAAAAAGAAAGAAAAAAGAAATAAAAGGAAAAAGTCCTGCGGGACTCGATTAACTTCTCTCCTTCCGGTCGGGCATTATAAACACGCAGCGTGCTAAGCAATTCTGCCACACGGAAGATCCGAAGATCTTGTGCGAAACTTAAATATATCTATGTATGTTATACATTGATATTCAGTTTTTTGGCTATATACGTCAAGTGACTGATAGCGCTATTCAACTTCCCACGAGTGGCCGCGTGGATTCGATCAATATACAGTTACAAAGATAAATCGGGAATCGTTTCAACCAGATTCCATTCTCATTTTCAGTGATCGACAACGAAAATAATGTAAAGTAGCGACTTGAAGTAATATTGAGAAATGTTCGTGAAGTCCAATTCTTTATACAGTCCTACATAATTCAGATGAAATTGTTTCTGTCATGCAACTAATTGAAAATTTCGTGTAGTGGTGTCGGCGTGTCCAAGTAAGTTGATTGGAAAGGATATGTGAATGAATATTTACCAATAGGTCTTTATATTGTAAAAAAAAATCAAACATGGCCATGCGGTCTTTTAAAAGTCATCTTCACTTTAACATTTGTAATTTCAAGTCCAAGTTGCCTGTCAAAGCAATGTGGTCTCCAACAAAAAACAAAGGGATATTGTGTTTGTGTGTGTGTGTGTGTGTGTGTGTGTGTGTGTGTACGTTTACATGAAAACGTGATTTCTACATGGACGAAGGTGAATACTCCATAAAAGGCAAAAAGCAAAAGATATAAATATTTTGTTTCGTGCTCTTATGGGGTTCGAACACGTACGTGTGCAACCTCACGTCTCTTGTGACGTCGCCTTTATCCTCTCGGCCATGACAGTACGTCTTGACGAGAAAATATGAGGAACGTAAGCTTATACGTGAAAGATGATTCAGGAATCGTTTTGTCCACATTCCATTCTCATTTTCAGTTTTTAGCTGCAAAATTATCAACCTGATGAGGAGATTTGAAAAATAAAATGCATGATTACTGCAGCTTATTTTGTCTGAGCTACCACATACTTAAGTTTCAGAGGAAATAGAGCAAAATCAGCTGAGATAAAGGTGCTTAAACGTTGTCAAGTCAATGCATGGTTAAAAAAAAAAAATCACCTTCCATAGACATAACACGTCAACTTGTCTGATTTTGAGTCTTTACCTTTAATCACAATTTGAAGTATGATGGTAAGTCTTCTCGAACTAAGACTGTGGAACGTATACCTTCTACGTGAAAGGTGAATCATGACGATCACCCGTGACTGACACATCTTCAAAGGGATCTGTTATTAGAAGTGGAAGCCCTCGTGCCAAGATAATATTGTCTCAGCAATTCCAAAGCAATGATACCCTTACATTTAGGTATACCATAATTTCCCTCTGAAATCAATGGTATTATTCATGTACAATTGCTTGCCTTGTCCACAAACTTTGCTTTACAAACTTTCAGTGAAAGGTGTCATAACATAGTTCTGTAACCGTCCATTAGCAGTGATTGACTACATAAATCAAGATGATAAATATCAATTGAACGCTTAGCGCGTATAACTAAGGGGGATTTCAGCCTGATGTTGTGTTATTCACTGCTCAGATACCAACAACACTCATCACCTACGGCTACGTATAGAGAAACAGCCATGACGAAAATAAGTTTTCCTTTTCCTTGGCAGATAGACACACAACCCCTATAACCCCTATAACTGACATGGAGGGACATGAAAAAGTTCATTACTACTACTAAACAGTGATGCCTTCTACTCATGTGGCACAAGATACCTCTATAGCAACATAAAACCTGTCTACAATTCCGCTATTGGGTCAAACAATAACAATCTGGAATTGCAAAGAGATGAGCTAGACGCCATACACCTGGCCTAGAGTTAATTTATTCAGTTGCCATTCCTGCTCCAGTTGAGTTATGTAAATTATTTCCCGACCTGTCTTGTGCAGTGTAACAGGAACAAACGTAGAGAAAAGGAAAGAGAAAACGAAAGGTGGCAATCGGGGCACTGTATACCAAGGGCAATTTACAACATTACGTATGATAAATGAAGCAAATCCAACCTCCAGCCTCCGACAAAAAAAAAGGAACTTGAGTGACTGTGTGTCGTGGGGTAATGACATCGGAATGAAGCTGAACTGCCAAAAGAAAAACAAAGAAAGAGAGAGAAAAAAAATAATAGCGTCCTGCGGGTCTCGAACATCTCGTCCTAAGGTAGTGCATAATGACCATGCAGCGCGCTAAGCGACTATAAAGCCACACGGCTGTCCCGAAGACTGGATGTGAAATTCATATCTTTATATCATTTACAACATGAAAAAGTTCATTGCTACTACTAAACAGTGATGCCTTCCATTCATGTGGCACAAGATACCACTATAGCAACATAAAACCTGTCTACATCTCCGTTATTGGGTCAAACAATAACAACCTGGAATTTCAAAGAGATGAGCGAGACGCCATACACCTGGACTAGAGTTAATCAATTCAGCTCCAATTCCTGCAAGTTATTCAAACGTTCATGTTCCTACCTATCCTGTTACAGTATAACAATAACCAATGAAGAGAAAAGGAAAGAGCAAACGAAAGGTGGCAAGCGGGACACTGTAACAAGGGGCAATTTACAACATTAAGTGTGACAAAATTAATGAAGCAAACCCAATCTCCAAACTCCAATACAAAACAAGGGAAATAGAGCAGCCGTGTTCACGGGTTACGTACACTTGATAAAATAATATGATAAATGACATCGGAGTAAAGCTGACCTGCCGAAAAAAAAAAAGAAAAGAAAAACAAAAAGAACGGGAAAAGTCCTGCGGGAGTCGAACTTCTCACCTTCCGGTATGGCGTTATGAACACCCAGCGCTAAGCGATTACGCCACACGGCTGTCCTGAAGAGTGAATGCGAAACTTAAATATATAATAATAGTATCGAGACTAGTTGACTTGTGATGGCGCTATTCAACTTCTCACAAGTGGCAGCGTGGATTCGATCAATATACAGTTGCAAAGAAAAATTGGGAATCGTTCTGTACAGATTGCATTCTCATATTCAGTTTTAAACTACAAAATTATCAACCTAATGAGGAGATTCGAAAACATAAAATGCACGATTACTAAAGCTTATTGTCTCAGCTACAACATACGTATGTTTCAGAGGAAATGGAGCAAAATCAGATGAGGTAAAGGTGCTTAAACGTTGTCAAGTCAATGCATGGTTTAAAAAAAAATCACCTCCCATAGACATAACACGTAAACTTGTCTGATTTTGAGTCTTTACATTTAATAACAATTTCTAGTATGATGACGTCATCATATTTCAAAACCATCATATGGACTTGAGAGGCAAGTGTTCAAAGTACAACATATCTGAATTTGGGATAATATTGAGCTTTAACAACAGAGATACGAGCAAATGAATGTCTGAAACAGTACCTCAAAAAAATCAATTCCACTTTTTTTATTTAAAATGACGATATGATGACGTCGTCGCGTATTCCTGGCAATATTGATACTTGGAATGTTATTTACAATTCATATACTTTTGTAATATGCAATAGAAATATAGGGTCAACGGACGATTTAAAGAGCTATGGCGAAATAAACAAAGACATGTTTTTTCACTATATTTGCAGAAAGACGCGCACGCGGATTTTCAACTTTGACGCCAGTGCATTCCTTTGTTATAGGTCGAAATCGATCGGAAATCAATGGATACTGTTACTCAGAGTATAAGGAATCCAAATCAGTCAAAAAAATTGCATTTTCATGTTGTTTACGGGCTCTGCGCGCGAAATTGCGCGGACGGACGCGCACGCGAGAAAATGTTTGAAACGCTTAAAATTGTCTGAAACTTCGAGATTTCCCATTGGGAAGTCGTTTTGAGCCTTTTAAAATTTTGACGCGCGCTTACGCGCGCGTAATGATGACCTGTGTAACTAGCGTTAAAAAGTAAGATAGAGCGTGACCTGAACTTCATGTCCACCGAAAATGATACAGAAATGACATCTAGTTATGAAGTTATGATCGATCATGTGACAAAGTCCGAAAATCACAAAATGGCGCCTAGATGACGTCATAGATATGTTACTGTCATGAAAACCTTATTGTGGCTAGATTTTGTCATGAGACATGTTGACTGAAAATGTCATGTTATTTCGTAATGTCATTCTTGAGATATTGACGACACAAAATGTGGCAGAAAGAAAGAAGAATAAAAAAAAAGAGAAATTTTGACAATCACAATAGGTGATACGCTGATAGCGTATCACCTAAAAAGAGAAATTTTGACAATCACAATAGGTGATACGCTGATAGCGTATCACCTAAAAAGAGAAATTTTGACAATCACAATAGGTGATACGCTAATAGCGTATCACCTAAAAAGAGAAATTTTGACAATCACAATAGGTGATACGCTGATAGCGTATCACCTAAATAAAGAGAGATTTTGACAATCACAATAGGTGATACGCTGATAGCGTATCACCTAACGAGACATGAAAACTCGTCACATTGAGGACGAGTTAGGTGATACGCTTGTGGTCATCAGATGACGGTCATCTGTGATCGACAAGAAAAAAAATGTGATATAGGCACCTTGAAGTTATATTGAGCGTGCATGCAAAACCGTTTCTGTAACCACTCGGCCACGGGTCATCCACGGAAATGGTAAGACAAAAAGACAACAACAATGTATAGATATAAGAGGGGGAAAGTCAATGCCCACTCAACTAACGTGGCCATTTGAACATCTATTGCATTGCTAGACGGAAAAGCGGCCTTGTAACGACCGAGGTCGCTATGCCATTTCTGGCAACTTGGGAAAAATACGTCCCGCAGACATTAAACCTATAATCGGCTGGTTTTGATACCTTGCCTTTAATCACAATTTTCAGTGTAATGACGTCATCAAATTACAAAACAATGACATCGTCTTGAAAGACAATTGTTCAAAGTACAGCACCTCAGTCGTCGTCATTACATACTATGATCGGTTTGACAAAGTCAACCTGTAAAATTTTGCTGCAGTCGAAGCAATGTGGTCTCCAACACACAAAAAAGAGGGATATGGCGTGTGTGTGTGTCTGTGTGTGTGTATAGGTGCGTTTATATACGAACGTGATTTCTACATGGACAAATATGTAATACAAAATTGAAGAAAAAAAAAGTAAAATAGGTAAGTATTTTGTTTCGTGATCTTGTGGGGTTCGAACCCACAATCTCACGTCTCTGAGACGTCGACTTTATCCACTCGGCCATACGTCTCGACGAGAAAATGGGGAACGTAAACTTATGTATGTGAAAGATACATGAGGAATCGTTTTGTCCACATTCCATTTTCATTTTCAGTTTTAAACTGCAAAATTGTCAATCTGATGAGAAGATTTCAAAGAATAAAATGCATGATTACTGCAGCTTAATGTTTCAGCTACAACATACTAAAGTTTCAGAGGAAATGAAGCAAAATCAGCTGAGATAAAGGTGCTTAAACGTTGTTAAGTCAATGCATGGTTTTTAAAAAAATCACCTCCCATAGACAATACACGTAAACTTGTCCGATTTTGCGTCTTTACCTTTAATCACAATTTAAGGTATGATGACGTCATCAAATATCAAAAGCATGACATGGACTTGAAAGGCAAATGTTCAAAGTACAACATATCTGAATTTGGGATAATATTGAGCTTAAACAACAGAGATACGAGCAAATGAATGTCAAAAACAGTACCTTAAAAAAATTAATTCCACTTTTTTGATTTCAGATGACAATATGATGACGTCATAATGTATCTATGGAAATAATGATACTTGAAACGTTATGTCCAATTTATATGCTTTTGTAATATGCACTAAAAACATAGGGTCACCTGACGTTTTAAAGAGCTATGGCGAAATTAATAAAGACATGTTTTTTAACTATATTTGCACATAGATGCGCACGCGAAATTTCAACTTTGACGCCAGTGCATTGCTTTGTTATTTGTCAGAATCGATCAGAAATCAATGGATATTGTTACTCAAAGTATCAGGAATCCAAATCAGTCAAAAAAAGTGCATTTTCATGTTACTGACGCGCTGTGCGCGCGAAAATGCGCGGACGGACGCGCACGCGCAAAATTGTTTGAAACGCTCAAAATTGTCTGAAACTTCGAGATTTCCCATTGGAAAGTTGTTTTGAGCCTTTTAAAAGTTTGACGCGCGCTTACGCGTCCTAGATGACGTCCTAGGTAATTAGCATCAGAGAAAGAAAGATAGAGCGTGACCTGAACTTTATGTCCACAAAAAATGATACAGAAATGACCTTTAGTTATGAAGTTATGTTCGATCATGTAACATGGTCCGAAAATCACAAAATGGCGCCTAGATGACGTCATAGAGACGTTACTGTCATGAAAACCTTATTGTGGCTAGATATTGTCATGAAACATGTTGACTGAAAATGTCATGTTACTCCGTAATGTCATTCTTGAGATATTGACGACACAAAATGTGCCAGAAAGAAAGAAGAACGAGACATGAAACTCGTCACTTTAAAGACGAGTTAGGTGATACGCTTGGGGTCATCAGATATAGGTCACCAGTGATTGACAACGAAACAATGAAATATAGCGACTTTAAGTTATATTTCTGCAATAATATTTTAGCAAAGTCGATTTTTTTGGACCTTTATTATTCAGATCATATTGTTAGTAACAATGCAAACCACATGGAAAGTCCTGTACGTGTGTCTGCGTGTGCAAGTAGGCCCAAGTAGATTCACAGGTTTTCTTAGTACAGTGTATCTCTACGATGACGAACAAATATAAACACGAACAAATTGAAACACGTCAATACAGTGTTTTAAAGATCGCCTTGACTTTAATAGTGGTCTTTTAAAAATATGAACTCTAGCCCTTATTTCCATAACCAAAACTGCTATATCGAATCTTGTCATTAATATGATCAGTTTGGAGAGCTCTTAAAGCTACAAACCTGTAAAATTTTCCAGCAATTAAGCAATGAATCATCCAATCCAAAACAAAGGAAAATACAGCGAGTGCGTGTCTTTACAGAATGGGATTTATACCCGGTCGAAATATGGTGCTATATTGTACTAGTAACTGCTTGCTGACTTATTTTAAGGGCTCTGCTGGTTGAGTATCCATGTTTAGCTAAATGAATTGTAATTTGGCGATAAACAAAAATTCCCACGAGCAACAGAAACACTCTAACCTCCGATATAAAATAAGGGAAATTGCGTGTTTGTGTTCGTGGGGATGTGTATACTTGAGGAAATAGTGAAACACATGACATAGGAGTGAAGCTGAACTGCCTAAGAAAATAGGAAAAATAAAGAAAGCCCTTGCAGCTACAAGCCTGTGAAATTTTCCAGCAGTAAAAGCAATGAAACGTCCAAAAACAAAACAGAGGCAAATAGAGAGAGTGTATGTTTGTTTACATGACAATATGATTTGTACCTAGACGAAAGCGGCATTACCTCAACTAAAATAAAGAAAGAGACATAGCTTCTAACCACGTAACTAAATGGTAAGTCTTTTCGAACCAAGAGTGTGGAACGTAAGATGAATCATGACGATCACCCGTGACCGACACATCTTCAAAGGGAACAGTTAGAAGTGGAAGGAGTGTCAAGCATATTGTCTCAACAAAGCAATGAGACAATGACATTTAGGCATTCCATAATTTCGCTCTAAAATCAATGGTATTAATCATGTAGGCCTACCATTGCTTGCATAGTCCATAAACTTTGCTTTACAAACTTTCAGTGAAACGTGTCATAACATAACTATGTAACTCCATTAGCAGTGACTACTAGATAAACAAAGATATATCAAAATGAACGCTTAGCACATATAACTCAGGGGATTATAACCTGATACTCTGCTCTTCACTGCTCAGATGACAACAACACTCATCACCTACGGTTGCGTATAGAGAAACAGCCATTACTTAAATAACATTTTTGCCTTTTATTTGGCAGATCGACACACAACCCCTTTAAACACAATGTAATTGGCACGGAGGGACATGAAAGAACTCTTCACTAATACTAAACAGCATATGCATTCCACTCATGTGGCGCAAGATACCTCTAAAGCAACATAAAGCCTGTCTACAACTCCGTTATTGGGTCAAACAATACAGTATGAAATATTACAGAGATGAGCGAGACGGTATACACCTGGCTTAGAGTAAATCAATTCAGTTATTTTTCCCACTCAAGTTGAAGTATTTATGCATAAATCCCCACCTTCAGTATAACAAAACAAACGTAGCGAAAAGGGAAGAGAAGACGAGAGCTGGCAAAAATATACTGCACAACTGCAATTTATAACCTTTTGTGTGACAAGTGAAGCAAAATGTATTAAAAGCTATAGCAGTTGTTTTTTTTTTAGCATAAACAGACAAATAGAGGACATGAGACACATTCGTGAAGTCCTATTCTTTATACAGTCCCACATAATTCAGATGAAATTGTTTCTGTCATGCAACCATGTGAACATTTCATGCGTGTGTTGGCGTCGGCAAGTAAGTCGATCAGACAGGATATGTAAATGAATATTTACCAATAGGTCTTTATACTGTTAGAAAAACAGAAATCAAACATGGCGATAAGGTCTTTTAAGGGTCACCTTCACATTTACATTTGTATTTTCAAGTCGAAATTTCCAGTCGAAGCGCTTTGGTCTCCAACACAAAACAAAGGGATATTTTGTGTGTGTGCGTATAGGTGCGGTTACATGCGAACGTGATTTCTGCATAGGTGAAGGTGTAGTACTCCATTGAAGAAAAAAAGTAGAAAAAATAAGTATTTCGTTTCGTGCTCTTGTGGGGTTCGAACCCGCAACCTCACGTCTCTGAGACGTCGCCTTTAACCACTCGGCCATACGTCTCGACGAGAAAATATATGGAGCGTAAACTTATGTATGTGAAAGATGATTCAGTAATCGTCTGGTCCACATTCCATTCTCATTTTCAGTTTTAAACTGCAAAATTATCAACCTGATGAGATTTGCAAAAATAAAATGCATGATTTCTGCAGCTTATTGTCTCAGCTACAACATACTATAGATTCAGAGGAAATAAAGCAAAATCAGCTGAGATAAAGGTGCTTAAACGTTGTCAAGGCAATGCATGGTTAAAAAAAAAATCACCTCCCATTGACATAACACGTAAACTTGTCCGATTTTGCGTCTTTACCTTTAATCACAATTTGAAGTGTGATGGTAAGTCTTCTCGAACTAAGAGTGTGGAACGTAAGCTTCTACGTGAAAGAAGAATCATGACGATCACCCGTGACCGACAAATCTTCAAAGGGATCAGCTATTAGAAGTGGAAGCCCTCGTGCCAAGCATATTGTCTCACCAATTCCAAAGCAGTGATAGGTATAACATAATTACCCTCTGAAATCAATGGTATTATTCATGTACAATTGCTTGCCTTGTCCATAAACTTTGCTTTACAAACTTTCAGTGAAACGTGTCATAACATAATTCTGTAACTACATTAGCAGTGATTGACTACATAAATAAAGATATATCACATTGAACGCTTAGCGCGTATTACTAAGGGGGATTTTAGCCTGATGCTCTGTTCTTCACTGCTCAGATACCAACAACACTCACCACCTACGGCTACGTATAGAGAAACAGCCATGGCGAAAATAAGGTTTTCCTTTTCTTTGGCAGATAGACGCACAACCCCTTTAAACACACTATAATTGACATGGAGGGACATGAAAAAGTTCATTACTACTACTGAGCAGTGATGCCTTCTACTCATGTGGCACAAGATACCTCTATAGCAACATAAAACCTGTCTACAATTCCGTTATTGGGTCAAACAATAACAACCTGGAATTTCAAAGAGATGAGCGAGACGCCGTTATACACCTGGCCTAGAGTTAATTCATTCAGTTGCCATTCCTGCTCCAGTTGAGTTATGTAAATTATTTTCCGACCTGTCTTGTGCAGTGTAACAGGAACAAACGTAGAGAAAAGGAAAGAGAAACGAAAGGTGGCAAGCGGGGCACTGTATACCAAGGGCAATTTACGACATTACGTATGATAAATGAAGCAAATACAACCTCCAGCCTCCGACAAAATAAAATGGAACTTGAGTGACTGTGTCTCGTGGGGTAATATACTTGCTAAGATAATACGATAAATGACATCGGAATAAAGCAGAACTGCCAAAAGAAAAACAAAGAAAGAGAGAGAGAAAAAAATAATAGCGTCCTGCGGGTCTCGAACATCTCGTCCTAAGGTAGTGCATAATGACAATGCAGCGGGCTAAGCGACTATAAAGCCACACGGCTGTCCCGAAGATTGGATGTGAAATTCAAAACTTAATATCATTTACAACATGAAAAAGTTAATTACTACTACTAAACAGTGATGCCTTCCACCCATGTGGCACAAGATACCTCTATAGAAACATAAAACCTGTCTACAACTCCGTTATTGGGTCAAACAATAACAACCTGGAATTTCAAAGAGATGAGCGAGGCGCCATACACCTGGACTAGAGTTAATCAATTCAGCTCCCATTCCTGCCAGTTATCTAAACGTACATGTTCTTACCTATCCTGTTACAATATAACAAGAACCAATGAAGAGAAAAGGAAAGAGCAAACGAAAGGTGGCAAGCGGGACACTGTAACAAGGGGCAATTTACAACATTAAGTGTGACAAAATTAATGAAGCAAACCCAATCTCCAAACTCCGATACAAAACAATTAAGGGAAATAGAGCAGCCGTGTTCACGGCTTACGTATACTTGATAAAATAATACGATAAATGACATCGAGTAAAGCTGAACAGCCGAAAAAAAAAGAAAAAAAGGGAAAAGTCCTGCGGGAGTCGAACTTCTCGCCTTCCCGTATGGCGTTATGAACACCCAGCGCGCTAAGCGATTACGCCACACGGCTGTCCTGAAGATCGTTTGCGAAACTTAAATTTTTAATTATACCATCGTGACTGTTGACGGAGATGGCGCTATTCAACTTCCCACAAGTGGCCGCGTGGATTCGACCAATATACAGTTGCAAACAACAATCGCCAATCGTTCCGTACAGATTGCATTCTCATTTTCAGTTTTTAACTACAAAATTGTCGACCTCATGAGCAGATTTTAAAATATAAAATGCATGATGACTGCAGCTTATTGTCTGAGCTACATCATACTTAAGTTTCAGAGGAAATGGAGCAAAATCAGCTGAGATAAAGGTGCTTAAACGTTGTCAAGTCAATGCATGGTCTAAAAAAAATCACCTCCCATAGACAATACACGTAAACTTGTCCGATTTTGCGTCTTTACCTTTAATGACAATTTAAGGTATGATGATGTCATCAAATTTCAAAACCATGACATGGACTTGAAAGGCAAATGTTCAAAGTAAAACATATCTGAATTTGGGATAATATTGAGCTTAAACAAGAGAGATACGAGCAAATGAATGTCAGAAACAGTACCTCAAAAAAATTAATTCCACTTTTTTGATTTCAGATGATGATACGATGACGTCATAATGTATTTCGGGAAATATTGATGCTTGAAATGTTATTTCCAATTCATATGCTTTTGTAATATGCAATAAAAACATAGGGTCACCCCGCGTTTTAAAGAGCTATGGCGAAATAAACAAAGACATGTTTTTCGCTATATTTCCACATAGACGCGCACACGAAATTTCAACTTTCACGCCAGCGCATTCCTTTGTTATAAGTAAAAATTGATCGGAAATCATTGGATATTGTTACTTAATGTATCAGGAATCCAAATCTGTCAAAACAATTGCATTTTCATGTTGCTTACGCGCACTGCCCGCGAAAATGCGCGGACGGACGCCTACGCGCGAAACGCTTAAAATTGTCTGAAACTTCGAGATTTCCCATTGGTAAGTTGTTTTGAGCCTTTTAAAAGTTTGACGCGCGCGTACGCGCCTGTAATAATGTCCTAGGTAATTAGCATTAAAATGTAAGATAGAGCGTGACCTGAACTTAATGTCCACCGAAAATGATACAGAAATGACCTTTAGTTATGAAGTTATGATCGATCAGGTAACATGGTCCGAAAATCACAAAATGGCGCCTAGATGACGTCATAGATATGTTACTGTCATGAAAACCTTATTGTGGCTAGATTTTGTCATGAGACATGTTCCCTGAAAATGTCATGTTATTCCGTAATGTCATTCTTGAGATATTGATGACACAAAATTGTCCAGAAAGAAAGAAGAATAAAAAGAAATAAAGAGAGATTTTGACAATCACAATAGGTGATACGCTGATAGCGTATCACCTAATAAGAAACGAGATATGAAACTCGTCACGCTGACGAGTTAGGTGATACGCTTGGGGTCATCAGGTGTCGGTCATCTGTGATCGACAAAGAAAAGAATGTGATATAGGCACCTTGAAGTTATATTGAGCGTGCATGCAAAACCGTTTCTCTAACCACTCGGCCACGGGACATCCCCGGACATGGTAAGGCAAAAAAGAAATGTATGGATATTACAGGGGGGAAAAGTCAATGCCCACTCAACAATCGTGGCCGCGTGAACATGTATTGCATTGCTAGACGGAAATGCGGCCTTGTAACGACTGATGTCGCTATGCCATTTCTGGCAACTTGGGAAAAATACGCGCCGTAGACATAAAGCCTATAATCGGCTGGTTTTGATACCTTGCCTTTAATCACAATTTTCAGTGTGATGACGTCATCAAAGTACAAAACAATGACATGGTCTTGAAAGACAATTGTTCAAAGTACAACACCTCCGTCGTCGTCATTACATACTGTGATCGGTTTGACAAAGTCAGCCTGCAAAATTGTGCAGCAGTCGAAGGAATGTGGTCTCCAACACAAAAAAAGAGGGATATGGTGTGTGTCTGTGTGTGTGTATATGTGCGTTTATACGAACGTGATTTCTACATGGACGAATATGTAATACAAAATTGAAGAAAAAAAAGTAAAATAGCTAAGTGGTTTGTTTCGTGATCTTGTGGGGTTCGAACCCGCAATCTCACGTCTCTGAGACGTCGCCTTTAACCACTCGGCCATACGTCTCGGCGAGAAAATATGAGGAACGTAAACTTATGTATGTGAAAGCTGAATCGGGAATCGTTTTGTCCACATTCCATTCTCATTTTCAGTTTTAAACTGCAAAATTGTCAACCTGATGATGGGATTTCAAAAATAAAATGCATGATTACTAAAGCTTATTGTCTCAGCTACAACATACTTAAGTTTCAGAAGAAATGAAGCAAAATCAGCTGAGATAAAGGTGCTTAAACGTTGTCAAGTCAATGCATGGTTTGAAAAAAAATCACCTCCCATAGACATAACACGTAAACTTGTCCGATTTTGCATCTTTACCTTTAATCACAATTTAAGGTATGATGACGTCATCAAATTTCATAACCATGACTTGGACTCAAAAGGCAAATGTTCAAAGTACAACATATATGAATTTGGGATAATATTGAGCTTAAACAACAGAGATACGAGCAAATGAATGTCAGAAACAGTACCTCAAAAAAAATAATTCCACTTTTTTGATTTCAGATGATGATATGATGACGTCATAATGTATTTAGGGAAATATTGATACTTGAAACGTTATTTTCAATTCATATGCTTTTGTAATATGCAATAAAAACATAGGGTCACCTGACGTTTTAAAGAGCTATGGCGAAATAGACAAAGACATGTTTTTCGCTATATTTCCACATAGACGCGCACACGAAATTTCAACTTTGACGCCAGCGCATTCCTTTGTTATAGGTCGAAATTGATCGGAAATCAATGGATACTGTTACCTAATGTATCAGTAATCCAAATCTGTCAAAAAATGTGCATTTTCATGTTGCTTACGCGCACTGCGCGCGGAAATGCGCGGACGGACGCGAACGCGCGAAACGCTTAAAATTGTCTGAAACTTCGAGATTTCCCATTGGGAAGTCGTTTTGAGCCTTTTAAAAGTTTGACGCGCGCTAATGCGTGCGTAATGATGTCCTAGGTAATTAGCATTAAAAAGTAAGATAGAGCGTGACCTGAACTTTATGTTCAATGAAAATGATACAGAAATGACCTTTAGTTATGAAGTTATGATCGATCATGTAACATGGTCCGAAAATCACAAAATGGCGCCTAGATGACGTCATAGATATGTTACTGTCATGAAAACCTTATTGTGGCTAGATATTGTCATGAGACATGTTGACTGAAAATGTCATGTTATTCCGTCATGTCAATGTTGAGATATTCACGACACAAAATGTGCCAGAAAGAAAGAAGAATAAAAAGAAAGAAAGGAAGATTTTGACAAACACAATAGGTGATACGCTAAAAGCGTATCACCTAAAAAGACAGATTTTGACAATCACAATAGGTGATACGCTAAAAGCGTATCACCTAAAAATAAAGAGAGATTTTGACAATCACAATAGGTGATACGCTGATAGCGTATCACCTAAATATGATAAAAGAATGGATGAATGGATAAACGAGACTCCGCTCCGTCTCCAGAAGCATACTAATCTATAAAGACACTTATTATGCAAAAACAAAGCGTGCCGTGAAATCAGTTAGGTAAAGATTGTATGTAAAGGTACAGATTGTTATAATTGACTGTTCTTGAGGGCAATCTGAATGTATATTTCCCCTGAAGACCGAGTGATACATAAATCGATAACGGACTCATTAGGGCAACATTTCTATTTAAATGACAGCCAATGAATAGAATACCTTTACAAGCACGACAGTGGGTACATGGTTTTATTAGTACATGTATTATGTAATTGTTTTTTAATTGAGAATGAAAAGACTTGGTTTTATAAAATCATTTCTGTGCTGAATGAGGTCACTATTTTACTGGAAAGATTAGATTTCATTTCATAAAAAACAAACATGGAAAATGCATTTTTTAAGACATAATGAAAGAGGAGTGATACAAAGTCTAACCCTACAGCATAAATCGATATACTTATGAAAGAAATTATTTCATATACTTAAAAAACAATATACTGCCATTTTCAGGTTATGCACATAAGAATATTTTCAATAAAACCGTGTGCTGAACTGAAAAGCTACAAATTTTAAACATCTTTTTTTTTGGCAATATACGGGAGATTTTATGTTTCGTTTTGAAGCATTCCTTTCAGCCTCGCACATAAGCTTTCTCTCCTCCCGGTGTCTGCTTCGCTATGTCCTCAATCTCCCCGTCGCACTTGCTGTCTTGCGTGATCATTGACACCGCGGGATCTTCCCTGTTCCCATGTCGGCGAACACGGAGGCAAGTACTGAGCAGGACCTTCCGAAAGTCAGAGAGTCTTGTCCAGTAGATGATGGGGTTGACGATGGCGTTGACGCTAACTAGCCACCATCCGACGAGGTAGAGGTTGTAGAACCACGGGACGGTACGATAGATGCCATAGTGTGTGTCATACGTGTTGTTGAAGGCGGGCTTTATCCAGAGACACGACATGCAGAAACACATGATGACCCAGCAGGCAAAGTTAGAGCAGACGATGAGCGCGAAAGTGCACAGTATCTGCTTGTTCTGCCTGACGCGATGAGCGTAGGCGCCCTTGTTGAGTTTGACATCGCGCGTAGACGCCGCTATTGTGATGTAAACGATGCCGTAGACGAGCGCGCTAATTCCAATCGCCGTCAGCAGCATTATGGGAGAGATGAGGTAGAAGAAAAAGCTTGCGCGCAGGTAGTATGTGCCCATGAACATGGATAAAACGGCGAGCCAGATGACCACGCATACGATCACGCAACGAGGCGCCGTGATCAGTTTTCGGTTGTTAAATGGATCGATGCGGATAATGATCAGTCGATGAATGGCCACGGTGAGTGTGCTGACGATTCCTGTCATCATAGCAGCTCCGAGCACCCTTGTCAAGTAAGGTGTCTGAAAGATACAGAGAGACATTATCATCAGCATCGGTTTCCTTCGAAGTCATAATCATATAACGTTGTCAGATCAATTCTATCAGGGAGGTCACCTCCTTGATTCAAATCACTGTTTGGTGATTGAAAGTCGAAGCAGACGTGTTGTCCCATGCATGTTTTTCTGTATCTTTTTTTAAGCTCTTGACTTACAGCAGAGTAAAACCGTTAAAAGTCAATGTCGGGTGTCTTTATCCATCATTCAATACACTGTTGAAACGTCTCTAAACCAACGTCACATGTTTTATAGGTAGAAGACAACTCGTTCATACTAAAAAAAAACAAAAAACAACAACAATACAAAAACAAAACCACAAACAAACAAATTAAACGAGGACGAAAACGAAATGTTCAGATGAAATCCACTTTTGCCACTCGGCAACACACACAGAATCTGCTCCTTGAAATGTGACAAGTGTAATGATTTATCATTCATACGCTTCCACTCGAAAGCAATAATGCCTTCCTGAATGGCCATGCCTCTGTGGTAAGGAACATACTCGATGGAGATCCACAAGAAAGCCTGTATAGGTCCACCTGTATTTATTCTATACATACACAATTTCAGGAAATCTGTTGACATAATGTCTTAGATAAAATTTGCTGATGATATAAGGCCCAAGTCATTGTTAAACTGAGGTGGAAATTGTTGCGATCTTGCTATACTAGTGTGTTATTGATAAGGTGGGAGATGCAAATGAAATAAAGTTGAACTTGAACTTGAACCTAAGTTGCATCATTTACTATTATTATAATTATATACTTGCATTTTTACGAAAAATGTGATACCTTATTTATCGATCTACTACCTATAAAAGATATTGATGACTATTTTCTTTTAATGACCAACTCAATATGCATGAATAATATCAAGCAAATCATTTGCGGGTAGTTGATACAATAACTTGCCCTAGTTATTTGAAAACATATCAGCAACTTTGTTTGAATTTATTTTCAAAGAAAAAAAAAATCATTAATCATTATAATGAGAATATAAACACCCAGTATAGGTTGATTGTACGAATTGCCCGATTTTGTGCCTCGATAATTTTCTCTATTTGTGATTTTGCACAATTTCCCCATACAAGTTTAGCATAATTCAGATACGGCAAAATGAGCCTGGAACACAAACGTTTTAAAATGTAATTAGCAAAGAAGTGTTTGAGTTTGTTTGAATATCCAGTATTTCTTGAAAGGAACGTACATAAATAATCGAAGAACAATTTCGACGGATGGCCGATAAAAGATCCTAAGAACTTTGATGGTTCCGCTTGTAGATGATATATATCATTTAGTTATCTAACATCGGGCAGGTGCATGACAGAATAGCCAATTAAACAAACATAAAAACAACGACAAAACATATTATATTAAGAGAAATTTGATGTTTGATTGAGTCCATATTTGATCTGACGTTAGTTCCATTTTCATCATATCTCAGAAGGGCCATATAAAGATATATTATACTAACGGTCATCGGAATGCATATTTAAAGAGATAGAATATTAATCTTGATGAATTTGCGAAATCATTATAAAATAAAAAAGATGGATGAAAAATGGTGACAAAGAGAGAACATCGAGGAACCAAGCAAGATAATTTTAAAGGGGATGGCTAGTAACTGATCAGTGGGAATCAGTGGGAATGCTGGGGGATGATTGTTCCGGTGCTGTTCGTTATTCCGAAGGTTCGATATTCCGAAGGTTCGTTATTCCGAAGGTCCGTTAAACCGAAACACGCAAATTCCCTATACCTAGAGGTTCGTTATAATCCGAAAATGAAAAAGGGTTCGTTAATCCGAACATTTTGTAACGTTATTCCGAAAGTTCGTTATTCCGAAGATTTGTTCATCGAAAATGAAATTCGGAAAAACGAACCTTCGGAATAAGGAATCTTCGGACTGAAGAGCCTTCGGAATAACGAATCTTTGGAATAACGAGCTGTAACCGATTGTTCCAATCCTTGTGGGATTCATTTAAGAGTACATTATATATCTATTGTTGTGTGAAAATTATTTGCTTCAGAATGGTCTCATATTCAAGTAATGTGCAGTTTAATGTTTCCAGGTTAGCATGCCTGTATACAGTGACGGGGCGATTAAACTGCACATTACTTGAATATGAGACCATTCTGAAACAAATAATTTTCACACAACAACATATATATATATAATGTACCATTCTGAAACAAATAATTTTCACACAACAACATATATATATATATAATGTACTCATAAATGAATCCCACAAGGATTGGAACAATCATCCACCAGCATTCCCACTGATCAGTTACTAGCCATCCCCTTTAACCTATCACTAAAGTCACTGATATTGACAAACTGCATGTTAACTGTTGACTAAAAGGAATCTTCACCAGTCCCTCACAGCATTTGAGCTGTTTTCGTCAATGAAAATGAGCAAAGCAAGGTTTTGGAGTTTTTTTTCCAAATTGAGACCCTCATAAAATATCACATTCAGTTAAAAATCATTGGGTACAAAAACGTGAACAAACATGAACAAAACGCGTCAGTCTTATTTAAAGAATTTTGGATTCAAACACAGCATCTTGAGACTTCGTTAGTCCGATCTATTAGTAAGCCTACACATTATCAATCTCCTGCCTTGTATACTCCTGGTATCATTTTTGTTTTCATAAAAATCAAACTGTCACCTAAAATAGTTTTTCTTTGCAAGCACAGCAAAGAAAATTTCATAAAAAAGACAGCTAAGATTCTTAAATGCAAGTTAATTTTATGCAAATGAGTGTGCTGATTATGTCATTCCATCACAATTTTCATTTGACTGCTTTCAAAACAACTTATTGAAATTCAATTCCTTTGCTACAAAAGTGTAGAACTGATGTATTATTCACGGATGAAAAAAAAATTAACCACACTTTTATTGTTGTGATTGTAACATTTAACTCTTTCTTTTCAGACAACTTTATCCGACCCGAAATCATCCTTTCATAACTACATGTATCAGAAGGAGAAAAAAAAATATATGCAGGGTGACTCACATAGATATCGGCCCAAATTTCCATCCATCTTTGTACGGCTACCACGAGGGACGAGGTGAAATCGGCGAGCGCTATGTTGAAGGTGAATATATTGGAGGTCTTCCGCAACGTTTTCGAGCACAGCACTGCCGCCATCGTGACTCCGTTGAGGACGATCGCAAGAAAGCTGAACAGAAACAGCAACGCTACGAAGAGATCTGGATTCATGTAGGCAAACATGATGATGACGACGATGATGTCGGCGAAAATTTCGATCAGCAACGAAAAAGACAGAGAGAGAGATTAAAAATAAGAGAGAGACTATTGACTTTGATACGCAAGTTACAAAACGTCGTTTCAGTACCAGTCGTACAAGTTTTCGACGATGAGAGTGAAAATGCATGTGTCTGTTCTCGCTGGGTGAAAGAGTAAGAACAGACTCGTGCTTCTTCGTCGGTCAGTTTTTATAAGGAAAACACAAAAAATGCACATCATTCAAAGGATTTTGGTTTTAAAATGTTCTTTTCATACTGTCGATAGTTACATCATCAAGTCTTAGTTGCTTTGATGATTTGAGATCTTCATGGTGTCAATAGATTTTGAACAAAACATATTGAACCACGAAAATCCTGGCGCACGATCATGACGATTCAAAGCTGAAACCTGTAGCCCATACGTACTGGCATCCGATGAACCGTGTGATGTTTTCGTTTACGATTTGTTCATGCACCAGTACAGGTAGGCCTACCATCTTCTCTGTTTCTAAAAACACATCATAGCAGCGCCTTTCGTTTCTTCATGATTGGTCCATTGCAAGCATGACGAAACAATCGCTCTATGATCATTTATGATTGTGTTCGGTGCGGGTCCCTCCACCATAGCCAATAGCATATCCAATAACACTATTTCGATAGGCCGCAGTTCTTCTTCAAGGCCGGAAGAGTTAAGGGCGACTCGTGATAGAAAAGTTGGAAAGAAAATGGATGAAAACGAAAACACTCTGGCCTTCCCTAATAAATTGTTGTATATCATAATGTACCTGTGTTCTCTCCCCTCCTAAATATAGACCTACATGTATTCGGTTGAAGAAAAAAAATGTGATCTCTGTCGATAATAACGAAGGGGGGGGGGGGGGGCGGCTCCAAACTCAGAAGAACATAATATGCTTCATGGGACATGTAATGAGTCACGTGCATTGTTGTATTATCAGTGCATATTATTGTTAGGCATACTAAAGCCCCCCCCCCCCCCCCCGTGACATCAGCATTTAGAAATAAATGAACATATATATATATATATATATATATATATATATACATGTATACATATCACCTAAACCAAACTACAGCTAGGTCTGTGTAACCATCAAACAGACCAGAAACAAAACAGAGGTCACAGAAGATTGAAAAAAAGGATAATTATGATTCATTGTTTATCTTTTCAAAACGACCCACAGAAATGCACTAAAGGAAGTGCTTCATTCCACAAAGCACAATCAGTAAAATATAATCAAACATTGTAACATGTGTACAAGGCCGTTTGTTACGCATGTATCCTTCTTATATAGGTTAAGGCCTATAAAATATCTTTCTCTCTCTCGGGGGGAAAATAATATGAACTTATTCCAGACTCGTAAATGTTAGTAATAGGGTTACAATTTTGATAATAGGGAGCTTTTGATTAGCGACGCAGACATTAAAAGGGGGAAAATGTTCTGCCCATGCGCAACACCGCTTAGTCATAATCGGTCTCGTGTCGTGTGAATTTTCACGACGGTTCTGGGCTACTTGTATTCGCTCATCATTTACTATGTAAAGAGCTCTTTGATGCAATGATGACGAACGACATGTGGGAGCGCCATTTATTTACTTTGTATAGGCTGCGTCTTCGCGAATCCAGGAGATGAGGTCCTCTCACTCCTTTGCAACACGACGCAGGGAGAATATGTTATTCTGGTTTCCAGTCCGTTTGCCAACTGTACTCCCTTTGCAAACTGCGCCTTCCGAGGCGACGAAGTCGCGGCCATTGTCAAAGGCGATCATTCAGCTAAACCTGCTATTTCTTTTGTCGTTAGAGGGCGTTGATATTCTGGGAAGGAAATTAGCTAGTTTGGAAGCCAGACTATATAATAGGAGAATGTCCTCGTCGAGAAAATTCAAGAGCGATGCGCGTGCGAGCGTGAGTAATTGGATTACGGTGGAAAACGTTCCATGAATCCATCCTGGCGGTGCCGAGCATGAGATCAAAAGAGGAGGAAAAGAGCACTCCCGGTCTCTGTCTTCCCATCTCTTCCCACTTCCCAGCTCTCCCACCTCTCTTCGTAACGCGGAACGGTGAAGTAAGAAGTTGTGTTGCAGAATGCCATGGATCGAACATAAGAGTTCTCTGGTGCACGCCCCATCAAACGACAGATTTCACAACGTCAGAGCGATTACACTCCATGTTCGGGGTAGAAGGCCAATTAAAAAGTGGGTAGCGCAAATCAGAAGTATCTGAAGGAAAAGTCAAACTAACGGTCAAACTAGAACAGTTTAAAGAAGTCTGAAGTGTAGACGGTTTTGGTAGAAACAATTCTTTATTATAACTATTGTTCACATTTCGTATATTTATACTGATCATTCATTTTTAACATTGGTTGTTTCTATATCCGTAACTCACACTTTGACCTGTTTTGAAACCCTAAAGCTGGGCTTTTGTTTCATCTTCAAATGATAAATAATGTCTTTAAAAGGGGCAGCACCCATCAGAATTAGGGCTATCTGAAGGAAAAGTCAAACAAAGGGTCAAACTAAAACAAATCGACATCCAAATTGAGGTCGGAGACCGAGTAAAAGTAAAACAAACAAAAAACAAACAAACAAACAAACAAACAAACAAACAAACAAACAAACAAACAAACAAAACAGAAAACACCAAAGGCATGTTCAAAGGGGCGAAGGGAAATTTTAAGAGCCTCGTCGAATCATCAAATAAAAAGATAAAGCAACCTATGAACTACATGATCACATACATAATTTGGAATGCGTTTCATTTGTCTCCATGTGGTATAGAGAAGCCAGGAGAGACGGACTGGAAGATCTCAGGAAAAGAGGGAAGAGGTAGAGGTTTTAAGGCAAATTTTATACACTGCAAATAAGTCCGGTGTTATATGAAACATCGAGCTGGTGTTAAATTTTCGGTGCTCATTTAGATTAACACCTCCAGGTGTCAGTTCAAAATATAACATGTTTTTTTGAATAGTTTCTTAGTGACAGTTCTTCTTGTTGATTTTGAACTTTAACAAGACGATCAAGAACTTTCCGATAAAGTACTTGATTTTTTGAATAAAGGTGTGAACACATTTACACCACAGTAACACCAGTTGATGTGGTCTCTTATTGAAGCTGGACGGTTGTTATACCACTGACATTAACACCACCAATATCAAATCCACACCATGCGGCGTCATTGATGAATTAACACCAGCGCAGTGTCAAAAATATCACCAGCTACAGTGTAAAATTAACACCACGAAGCGCCAGTTGCAAGGCCGGCGCAGCCGTGGGGGCCGTGGGTGCTCGGGCCCCTACATTTTTTGTGCACCATACAAAAGAATACATAAGGTGTCATCACTTTGGGCCCTCACACTTTTTCAACCCGGGAGTACGTAAGTGGCACTAAAATAGAAATAGATAGAGATCTTGAAGTATGGCGGCGGTAAGGTTGTGTTTTCTCTGAAGACCTTTTTTTTTTTTTGTATAACACCCGGAAATGGGAGGGGAGAGAATGAGCTGAGGACTTTTATTTTTTTTTTTGCTTGTCAGCTGAAGAAACCCGGAAGGCACTGGACGGGGAAAGAGATGGGCTGACGTGTTTTTTTTTTTTTTTTTTTTTTTTTGCTTGTTAGCTCATGAAACCCGGAAGTGGGCCCCCACAATTTTGAAAACACTGCGCCGGCCCTGAGTTGAACACTTTTCAACACCATCACAGCATACTCTCTACACCTGTGGGTGTGGTCCTCTATTGACACTTGATTGGTGTTAGATTAAACACCCATGGTGTTAAATCTAACACCAACTCGATGGTTTCATTTCTATCTGAATTACGTAGAGTCGACTGTTTTCTACATACTGCGCACAGCGAGTTACCACTCGACTTACCTGCTACTTAACAGTTTCTTCTGCTGCCGCTTTTTTTTTTTTTTTTACTATCAAAATATTCGCCTTTGTCACCACAGAACATTATTTAGACGCACATTGTCGTGGAATATAAACGAACTTTCTTCAATAGCAATGAGTGTTGGTGTTGCATCGCAGTATGCAATAGGGCTTCTTCAAGTAAGTTTTCGACAGTAAGTTGAAATCGTTACATCGCTAAACAGTCGTTCAGATTTGAGCTTGCGTATGCGTGATTTCATGCTAATCATTAGACAGAAAGATCCGTCTCTCTGGAGGAGTCTTTTATTTTTTTTTTTAATCTTTAATTTTTATTTTATTATTTTTTTTTTTTACATTATCGCTCTCCTCCGTAGACAAGGAGGGGATCCGTGAAGCCACACGCAGTCTCCGCGGAACATTTCCCCGACGACCAGATACAGACCGATCTTTCGGTCAAGCCAGTCATGGATTTGTCGGAGGGAAAATGTGAGGAAAGGGGGTGGCTTTTGAATTATTTGCTTGCCAGATTCGGGCAAGCATTTTTCTCTCTTATTCCAAAACGCTTCCCGACTTTGAGTTTGACTTGCCGCGGGAAAGCGCTCATTTATAATTTCACTCGCGGTAGCGTGCAACAATGTGAGCAGTTTATCACTGTCTTTTTCCATAATAGGCATCGGGAGCCAGGTGCCGTGCATGACGCACCCCTCGGTCAAAAATTTGACCGACAATGATGGGAGTTTGACGCACCCCTCGGTCAAAAATTTGACGGACAAACCTGTGAAAATGACGCACACCTGGGTCACAGATTTGACTGACCAAAGCACGCATGACGCACCCATGTCCGGGGTAGCAGGGTGCGTCATTCTTCTTCTTCTTCTGATTAAGTCTGCCTCCTTCAATAGACTGAAGATTCTTGCAGACTGGTGCTATTTACATTATAATACAATTTATTTACAGATATTTACAAGCACATAGAAAAGTTGACGAAAAAACTAGCCACTGTGATCAACCGTTAGACGGTTTCGAAATGATGCCACAGATGGCGCTGAAACAATTTCTGACGACAGGGAATTCCAGTTCCTTACAGTTCTTGGGAAGAACGAATGGCAATGCGATTCAGTTCTCGAATATGGTACCTGATAGGAGTGTGGTTGCGAGGCTCTCGTTAACTGAGTAGCCTGTTTGATAATATAGTCCTGTGCTGAAAGAGGAGTGAGATTATTGTGTATTTTGTACATCATAATTAGCCTGTCATTTTCTCTGCGCTGTTCCAGAGTGGTCCAATTAAGTTCTTGTAGCATTTTGGTGACACTCGAGGTGTTATGGTAGCGATTTAAAGTGAATCGCGCAGCTCTTCTCTGGACCATTTCCACTTGGTGGATTAGGTTCTTGGTAGATGGGTCCCAAACTGTGGAAGCATACTCAACAATTGCTCGAACCAACGTTTTGTATAAGCTGTGGCTTTAACATCAGAAGATTTTATGCGAAGATTGCGTTTTAGAAATGCAAGCACGTTATTGGCTTTATTGACAGTATTGTTGATGTGTTGGGTCCATTTCAAATCAGAAGTGATGGTTACACCCAAGTACTTCACGGGTTCAACAGATTCAAGAGGGGCGTAAATTAGATGATACACGTGTTGCACCTTACTTCTTTTCCTGGATATTACATTGACAAGTGCATCTAAATGAACGACGTGACTAACAGCAGTTTGTTTTCTGTGTTAAAATGAAGGGTAATAAATGTGTTGTCGAAAATTCTACTTTAACTAATTAAAAAAAAAAAAAAAAAAAAAAAGATTGTAGCCGCCTGCCCCGTGTGAGGATCGAACTCACGACCTTCAGATTATGAGACTGACGCGCTGCCTACTGCGCTAACGAGGCCGCTGATTGCGAAGGGCAACAAATATTATTTATTCGTTCGTAGAAATAAATTACTATACGCACGCGCAGTTTTGTCAAAGTGCATACTATCCATAATCATCACTCCTGCATTAACATGATTTTCAGTATGTGGGACTGTTAAGAGTCTTGGCGAATTAAATGCCACGCCGGCTTTCATATCTCCTCGTCAAGGCGTTCGGCAGATTTTTCAGCCCATCGGCCACCTGAGAGACCTTGTAATAAAGAAAATTGCTTGGTAAGCTAAAAGGTACCACTTTCAGTCTAAATAAAGGGGCGTAGGTAGACGAGCCTTTTTATGAATGATTTATCATGTTTATGTGGTTTGCTATATTATTGCCTCCATCCAGTGTGCATGCAGTGTGCAGTCCGGACGCGACGCGAAAGCGTTTGTGGCGGTGTCTGCGAACGAATGTCATAGTGTTTCGTACATGGTGGTGGTATTGGACACAAAAATTCAACTAGAAAATGTGAATTATTTTCAGTTTGAATACCTACAGATGTAGCCCGACCAGATGCTGTTAGTACGCTGTGCGAATACAGCTACCTACAGCGACTGGGCTGTTACATGTAGTTGATTGTAGTTACAGATGATGAAGTTCACTTATAATTTTATTGATAACTCATACATTTTGGTGTTGAATAAAACGTGCGTGGTTATGCTGTAAGTGCCCCATTGAATTGAAGCTCTCTAACCATGCTAACGATGACACTTTAACTTTGATAACTAGTTAGTCTAGTCACTCTAGACTAGACAAATTTATATCATTTTCTAATTTATTCCATGCCATGGGAGTCCTTACAAAAAATGAGTTCTTTATGTATCCGTTCTTGCGAATGGTATTTGAATTTGCATATCTTTTTTCCTCCTGACCTTGTTTTCCTTTCTGGCAGATAGGCCCTATGTGATGTACGTACTTATTGGCTGATATCCCCACCATTCCCCGCTGTACCGGTGTCTTAAATAACATGGCCAATCTGTTCCTTTCTCTTCTTGTTTCCAGTGTTTGGGGCTAAGGACACGGGAGTGAAAAGAATTGAAGAAAATTGTCATTTTGTATGGTACTTTACACATCGACCACCCTTTTTTATTCCGACCGCATAGTTTTTGGTAGACAGAAAGATCCGTCTGTCCGGAGGACTCGTTTATATTTTACCATTAATGCTGTCCTCCGTAGACAGTGTATACGGAGGGAGGGGATCCGTGAAGCCAGACGCAGTCTCCGCCGAACATTCCCCGACAGACAGATACAGACCGATCTTTCGGTCAAAGTTTTTGGCGCACAGAACACTTAGTATGCACTGCACTGAGGAGGATGTGTGGGATGTGTGGGAAAACGAAAATTCACTGTTTGTTATTATGGTTGAAATCGAGGACAAAATTTTCGAATGAATATTTATTTTTAACCGAACCATAGTAATGTCAATGCATTTTCTAAAAAGCTTCATACAACATGGTGTTTAAACAATATACACTGTAACTCAGTTTGTGTGCTTTGTCAATACAAAAAAGCGGTCATATTAAAAAAAGCAGCGGCACCGCGAGGAGCTGAAAAGAGGGCACTCGAGTTCGATGGCGATAATTTTGCACTGAAACTTCGAATTCAAAAGGGGACAACATCATTTGATAGTGCTAGTTTTCTCAACCACATAGGTCAAATTTTAAGGTGAATTTCAGTCTTAAATATTCTTATCAGGCAGATAAAAATTAGGTGGTCGATGAGTCGTAGGACCAACCATACTGGTACTGGTAATACACATAGGCCCTAACACTTATTTTGGCATTCACTGGATATACGTGCTTTTCACTGGAGAATGGATGGTCAATTGAAATGATATAAGCTAGTGCTGGTCCACAGTAAAGGATGTCACTTGCATTTATTGCCGAAAATTCCACACGTACGGAATAGCATCAACAATCTGTGCCCATGATGATATGAATCTGTGCATTGCACAGGATTTTCTGCCTTGAGTGGAATGAAATTAAGGTGAAACAGAGAGATATTTTCTAAGATACAAGGTATATTAATCAAAACGTAGTCAATGAGTAGTACACGTAGGTCCAACTACTATTTGTAGCTCACTTCTAACGTTTAAAAGATCTGTATGTGTCTAAGTCTACTACATGTACATGGTACTCATCCACCACCTATTTTTAGATTGAACACCCTTGCACGATGGTTTTCTTGCATCAAAATCAAAGTTAATTTACAGGACAGGGCGCAATGCACTTGAACATTCGACATGAATGCAAATCAAGAGAAACAGGGGATATCAACAGGTAAATCAGCTTAACCTGAGGAAATAGGGAATAAAAAGAATTCAACAAAATCCTCATAGTGATTGGGAATACACGTACATTAGTAAAGTACTTTTAACATGTCTTTGCTTACTAGATTTACATGTGTATATGGGAGAGTGGCTGGTCAATTAAAATGATGAGCTTCCACAGGTGCACAGTAAAAAATATCACTTGCAGTTGTCACTGAGAATTCTGCCTTGAGTGAAATGAATTTAAGGTGAAACTGAGGGATATTTTCTATGATAAAAGGTATCATATGTTCAAAAAGTGGTCAGTGAGTAGTACCAGTACTCCCTAGGCCCAACTATATAGTAATCTACACATAAAAGGACAAGTCCACCTTCATATACATGTGGATTGAGTGAATGCAGCAATATTTGTAGAACACATCAGTGAAAGTTTGGGGGAAATCGGACAATCCGTTTAAAAGTTATGAATTTTTAAAGTATCTACATAGTCACTGCTGGATGAGAAGACTACTAGAGTGTATGATGTCACATGCGTACAACGATATAAGGAAAATATAAAAAGAATTTCACAAAATTTTACTTTTTGGAAAAGATGCACATTTCCCCGACTTGTCACTGATGTATGTTAAGAAGTCAAGTACGTGTTCTTTTAGTATGCGATAAAAGTGAAAATATCTTTAATTTCCTTATACTTTCTTTATATCGTTGGACTTATGTGACATCACAAGCTGTAGTACATGTAGTCTTCGCATCCAGCAGTGACTAAGCAGAAACTTCAAAAATTCATAACTTTTAAACGGATTGTCCGATTTTCCTCAAACTCTTGCTGATGTGTTCTATTAATATTGCTGCATTCACTCAATCCACATGTCTATGAAGGTGAACTTGTCCTTTAATATTATCATTAAAATGTACTGTACTAAGTCGATCAGTTTTAATTCTTTAGGCTTACAAATCATTCAAACAATGCCCCCTTTTTCAGTGCCAGTGCAGTAGGTACATGTATCTCTCTACTGTATCTCGGTGCAAAGTCTCGGGAGTTTTGATGATTTTACTGAGAAAGTTCTGCCTGTTCAAGCAATTAAGCAAAGGTGTTTTGTACATGTGTACTTGACCGAAAGATTGGTCTGCTTCTTGTCATCGGGGATATGTTTCGGAGACACTCCATCTGGCTTCACAGAATCCCCTATGGAGGAGAGGGTCATAAGCCAGGTGTAAATGTCAAAAAATTATATAACAAACTCCTCCAGACAGACAGATTTTTATGCCTCCGCCACGAAGTGGTGCCGGAGGCATTATGTTTTCGGGTTGTCCGTCCGTCCGTACGTCCGTACGTCTGTCCGCTTTCATTTACGCGATAACTTGAGTAATGTTTGCCGGAATTTTACCAAACTTGGTCCAAGTATGAAGTATGATGGGGCAATTAGTTGATTAGATTTTGGGTGAAATCGGCTAAAGGTCAAAGGTCAAAGGTCAAGGTCAAATCATGAAATTGTATCCGTTCACGCGGTAACTCAAGACTGGATGGGGCAAATTTCACCAAACTTACTTGGAGGATGATGTATGATGGGACAATTACTTGATTAGTTTTTCAGTGAAATCAGACAGAGGTCAAAGGTCAAAGATCAAGGTCAAATCGTAAAATTTATCCGTTTACGTGATAACCCAAAACTGGATGAAGCAGCTTTCACCAAACTTGGTCCAAGGATGATATATGATGGGGCAATTAGTTGTGTAGATTTTAGTGACATTGGCAAGAGGTCAAAGGTCAAAAGGTCAAGGTCAAATTCTACAAATGTTGCAATTTCCCCCATCAACTATGCAATGCCCGAAGGTATTTTCTTGAAACTTGATGTGGACATGTACTACTGCATAAAGATTCTCCAGAGAGAGAGTTTCTTGTCATTAGGTCAAAGGTCATAAGGTCAAAGGTTGTGAAAATGTTGCACTATCACTTTTATCATGAATGGTTCAATGTATTTTCACGGAACTTGGTACATGTGCATGTACTGTCTGGCAGGGATTCTCTAGGGAATTTAGGGATTATGGGTCAATAGTCAGGGGTCAAAGGTCAAGGTCAACTCCTCAAAATTTACTATTTCCCTCATATACTAGTATATGCAATGCTTGCATTATTAGTTTCAAAACTTAGTACATGCATTACCTAATGGAGATTCTCCAGGAAATTTCCAGCCTGAAGGTCAAAGGTCAAAGGTTAAGGGTCAAAGGCCAGGTTTCAATGCCCCCCCCCAAAAAAAGATTATTTTGTACCGTTATCACACTCTTTCTTCATACCTTTGAAATTACTCAATAATAATAATAATAAACTGTGCTTGTATAGCGCATATCACATTCAGGGAGAAGTCTCTATGCACTTTAAGAATGAAACAATACAAGTAAAGAAAGTAAGGTGAAAATGGGACAGGTAAGTAAACAATAGAAAATTAAGATTAAGCTGACACTGAGAAACACTGATGGCCCTGAGCCTTATCATTGCAAAAATAAATATGTTTTCAACATTCTCAATGCATCAACTTCCCCAAAATTCCCCAAATATTAATACCTGCACTCTTAGAAAATTATGGCAAACCCAGTTCAAGACATTTCTGACAAACCTGTCATTTTAATATTTTGCCAGTTATGTGAAAATGTCATGGATCACACATTGTGAAGACATTGTACTATATACGCCTATTGGGAGAATCATGCATTATGGTGGAGGCATCAGTCGCCATAGCGACATTTCTAGTTTTCTGTCTACATGTACATGTATACATGCATTCGGTTCCCGATTTCTACATGATAGTACAGTACTTACAGGACAAGTTCACCTTCATTAACATAGGGATTGAGAGAATGCAGCAATATTAGTAGAACACATCAGTGATAGTTTGAGGAGAATTGGACAATCGATGCAAAAGTTATGAATTTTTAAAACTTTTGTGTTGGAACCGCTGGATGAGGAGACTACTAATGATGTCATACTCATGATGTCATATGAGTACAACAATATAAAGAAAATGTAAAGAAAATTCATCATATTTTCACTTTTTTCGCATAATAAAAGAGCACTTGACTTGCCTTTTTCTAAAGGCAATGGGAATAATATTACCCATAACATATGTCAGTAACGAGTCAAGGGAATGCGTACTTTTTTCAAAAGATGAAATTTTGTGAAATTCTCTTTATATTTTCCTTATATAAATATTGTTGTACGCATGTGACATCATACACTGCAGTAGTCTTCTCATCCAGCGGTGACTGCACAAAAACTTCAAAAATTCATAACTTTTGAACGGATTGTCCGATTTTCCTCAAACTTTCAATGATGTGTTCTGCTAATATTGCTGCATTCTCTCAATCCTTATGTTAATGAAGGTGAACTTGTCCCTAAAAAAACATTCAATACAATCAAGGATAACTCCTTGATACAATGTATACACAGCCCTGTTGCTGTACAGAAGTCGTGCAGGGTGTGGTCAGGCTATCAAAAAGACATGTGGTCTTTTAGATGCTTTATGTGTGCAGGGAGGTGCAGGGAGGTGTGTCTCACCTCCCTGATGTGTGGAACTACAATAATGTAGTCTAGGGAAGTGTACGGTACAATACTGTACAATGTAGGGTACCGTACCACAGTACATGTAGCAATGCCACTATGTACACTGGCATGATGTACTGATGAAATAAAACAGCAGTGAATGGAGTGGTGACAAGTGACAAGTGAAAGATGAATTGTGATACCACGCCTGATTAACTATCTAGACCTAGTCTACAAAGTACAATTGTATGAGCTCTGCAGTTGATGATTGTAGATGTTGCATTATAGGAATAGACTTTTTTTTTTTGGTCAACTAGCCTGTTGTATGTACACAGTTTAACATTAATTGGCCCATGTTTATGTGGAGCTTGTATTCAAGTGAAATATCAAGTAAAACTGCAAGTACAAGAAGAGGGAGAATGCATATCATCAAGATACATTCTAGAAAATGAGATATTTTGGGGGATGGTGAAACCTTTTGAGAATTTCAAGTTTCATAATTTTTTAACCCGTTGCTTCCAAGATAACTCAATTTCCCATTGCTTCAAAACAGGCAGCACTCGGTTCCCATAGACAACGGGTTAACATACAGAATGTCAAAGAAATGTCCAGGCTCCTACACCGCTGGACAATTAGTGCTTGAAATGCCTTCTTTTGCCCATATGCTATTTTTTTTTAATACCACAAGTCAAATTCAAAAGTGTTTAATTCAAATACATAATGTGCAAGCAGGCACATAAACAATCTGAAGCTTAAGTTAATGTTTTGAACAGTGCTTTGACTGTTTTTCTGTTATGTTCATTGTAGGTTGTCTTGTTTATTTTGTTCAGTAATCTCATTTGATATATATATGATATCCTTTGTCTATACAGGGACCCGGCTTGCGATACCGGCAGTTCTAAACAGATGATTTGAGGCTGCAAAGTGCAAAAGGAGGGGAGCAAGAAAGAACTGGTATTACAATTAATAGCTGTACAGTGTTGATGAGGGAATTTAAAAAAAAAAAAGATAGCAGGGAATTTGGAAGTGGTCTGAACACTGCTGCATTTGACTAAGGGACAGGACCGTTCATACATTGACTAGCAAGAGAATATCTGTGGACCCGAGATAGAAATGCAGTCCCAAGCTCCAGCAGGCTGGGGAACCAGCTTTTCAATGCAAGCAGGAAACCAGACAGGGCAGAGCGTAGGGTCTTCTCTTTTACCTCCGGGGACAGACCAGAGACAAAAGAAAGAGGGTTGGGATCAGGATGTATCCCTAGATGATGTGGGGTTTCCGGGGCAAAGCGGGAGGCAGGCGGCGGGCGGCGGTGGTGGGAGCGGGGGAGGAGGTCAGTGGATGGGGGGAGGAGGAGCTGACTGGAGCGCGTCCAACACGTTTACGCCAACCAGCCAGAATGATGCAGGCAGCAGTCAGGGGTTTGGAACGTATGGGGCATCATCTCGGGGGCAAGGATGGTCACGTGGACGTCAGCAAGGTGGTGGGAGAGGGGGCAACAGGCAGGGGGGTCGTGGCGGCAACAGAGAGAGTGGAACGAGGGGATTTGGAGACCAAGATGCTTCCGAGGACTGGTTTGCGGAGATGGCAAATGCGTGGAACAGGGGGACTGATCGCGGAAACAGAGGAGCTGGGCGCGGAACCAGAGGCACTGGGCGCGGAAACAGAGGCGCTGGGCGTGGTCAAAATGTGTTCCAAGGAAGAGGCTCCAGGGGCCGGGGTGGCATGCAAAGACAGCCACAAAATAACTGGCAGACAAAGGTAAGAGCACCATCAGGACCAGTCAAGGGTGCAGAAGAGTTTTATTGTGGAGTAACTGTACCCAGTGTTTCCATCTTTTACTAGTCAATTTCTAAAAACGTTACTGGTCCAATAGCGACTTTTACTGGTCAGGGACTGTTGGACTAGTGCCAGTGTGCAGTGTTGTTTAAAGTGTACCAATACCCTGGAAATCAAATTTGTGTACTGCGAGAATATACACACACAAAAACAAACAAACAAACAAACTATGGAAAAAAACAGCCATAAGTCACCTGTGATGGCCCCTGAAAGTATACATATTAAGATGCAACAAAGATCAGATTATATCTCTATAGCATTTTGGCACTTGTGCTCTGTGCATTTAAGTTCTGCTAAAGTAAGTGCCAATACCGATTTATGTGCATTCTCGCTATATGCAGACGTTTTCAAAAAAAGTATTAACATGCCATGTCCATCAGTAAGCTGATCACTAGCACACATTGCATATCACTATCGTTCAAGATATAGTTTAAAAAATGTTGGTTGCACTATCATTCCATTGAAAAAATCGGTGATCGACTAGTCTATTTCAAGTCATTTTATTTTTCTAAACTTTTGATAATTTTACATCTATACCCCAATTAATTAAAATAAGAGTAGCAGATATTGTAATATTTTTCGGAGGGCATGTTTCAAGTATATAATATGGCAAACATAATGCTCAGGGTACTGACTACACTTTGACTTTGCTGAGTGCCTTATTTTCGGTCTAAAACTTTCTGTCTTTGTTTTCTTTCATGTCCGTTTTTGCCTAAACAGAACACAGGCGAGTGGGGCACTGGTAAGTCAAGGAACGTTTCAGGAGAATTCAACCCCACAATCATGTTGGCATTGCTCAGAATAGTGAAGACAAACAAATATGATCTTAATAACCCACCCCCACCCCCACCCCCCCCCCAAAAAAAAACAAACAAAAACAAAAACAAAAACAAAAACAAATGAAAAAACGTAGTGGAATTTGTTAGATTAAATAATTTGTCACAAAAAAGTTACATACTGTGAGCTGCATTCATACCCAGAAGATATCAGTTTCTACATCACGATGTGAAAATAAGTATTATTTGCCACCATTCACATCTGGCAAAATTGAAAAAGAACATCAAAAAATTCTACTGTAGTGCTTAAGAAGTGGCAGAATGGATTGGAATATTGAATACTGGTGGTTATTCTCTAGAAAATATGTTAGTAGCTGGACCTGTCGTGATTGTGATTATGATGATGATGATTATTATTATTACTGTTATTATTATTGATATCATTATTAGGAGTAATAGTAATAGTAATAGTAATATTTTCTTTATTGTTATCATTGAAGTTATCACTTCTATCATCAGCAGTATTACATTGGAAGTGCAGGGGCACCTTGGTTTAATAGAGACCTAAAATATTTTGAAACCATGACAATGACCATACCTTGTTTACATCAATGTATAGGGCAACTTGTCAATCAGTTGCAACAATGACCTTGTTATAACAGGTTTCTCACCCAAATCAGGGTGTAAATACAAAGAAATATCAAGAAAATTGGGACCTGCAAAATCACCTTATTTTGAAAGGGCTTTGCTATATCCCACTTCTTTAATAACGAGGTTCCACTGTAGTACAATGTAGTACATGTATGTAATACCTATTAAAGATATATGTAGCAAAACAAGTGCTACTGAATTGCTTGCCGTTTTGCAGTTTATAGACATACTCAGAATGAGATTTGTTCATGAATGGAACTTGCTTTGTTATATCCCACCTCTTTAATAACGAGGTTCCACTGTAGTACAATGTAGTAAATGTATGTAATACCTATTAAAGATATATGTAGCAAAACAAGTGCTACTGAATTGCTTGCCGTTTTGCAGTTTATAGACATACTCAGAATGAGATTTGTTCATGAATGGAACTTGCTTGCGTCAAGGTAACTCAAGAGGAGCTGGTCGTTTTGCAGAGATGGAGAGGAAGCAGGGCGGTGCTTCAGCAGGGGCGCAAGGAGAGGGAATGTCTGATGGGTCACAGGTGTATATGTGCGAGGTAAGTTGAATCCTACCTTTACAGAGATGGTTACAGCGATCAATTTCCGCTCATATCAATAGAGGAGTGGGCCCCAGAGAAACCTGGGTCTATCATTAGTATCAAGAGTGTTTCCAGTGGTTGCATCAGTTTGCTGAAAGTGCAAGAGCTGTAGAGGGAAGGGCGAGGAAATAGTGGCCATTGGAATGTGAGGGTTTCATATGATCAGGCCATTTATTCTAACTATCATTGTGAAGGGACCTTCCCAAATAACTTTTATTTGATGTACCGTATGTCCCCCCCAAAAAAAAAAGAAAGAAAAAAAAAAAGTTATAACTGTACCCCTCTGCATCGATACTAAAAAAAATAGTGAATCAATCCACATACAATTTCGTGGTATGACTAAACTCATTGCCCACATCTTACAGAAAACTCCATTCAATTTGCTTCAGTGGTCAAAGAGAAATTAAGATTTTTGTAGAGCATGTCAGGAGTCCCTTCCCTCCAAGTTCTGTCTATATTGTGTTAACACATTACATGTAGTTCCAAGAGCATCCAAGTGCTAAACGTGGAAGAATCACACTCGTGACATGCTTTACAACAATGCACATTTCTATGTGAGTGCTTAACCAAATTGAATGGGATTTTCTGCAAAATAGAGCTAAGATGTTTTATTTTAAGATCCTGAAGTAGCATTTAGATGGTTTAATCATGTGGGTGTTATCAATGCAAAAATCTGATTGTATTTTTTTCTTTTGGACATACTGTACATGTATGTTCAAAATGATCTGAATCCTCTTGTTGTGTTAGAAGGATTTGGCTGCTTGTAACCTGAAAATTAAGTGAGAACATACATTATGTTGGTTTCTAAGCTCTATCTGGAGCAGATGAAATAGAAAAGAAATCTTCGGGGGAACTCAGAAGAATTGGTAATTTTTTTTCATATGCAACAAACTAACGATGTCTTCTAGACACAAGTGACAAGCCCTGGCAACTCTGTTTGACATTATCGTTTTAAAACACCATAGTTCCTGACCCTTTGAGGATTTGGAAATTTGAGGGTTGTAGCAGCATGAATATTACAAATTGAGTGATTAATTTTATTTGCCTGACGTGACACTACTCAGTATTTGTTAAAGACTGAATTTGAGCTGTAGTGAGATAGAGAGAGTTGATGGGTTCCAGTAGAGCACTCGGCCTGAAATTGAGAGTATCGAAAATTTGCATGGCTACCTGCTGCCACTTGGCCCCCTGCCTCTTTGTGGAATCCCATGAAAGTGGATTCTTACTGGTTTCCACAAGACATGAATGTGACTTTAAACTGCCACTGTGACATCACCAATAGTTTGATCCCAGGTAGGCAATGTTGTCACGATTGTTTTGAAATATTTCATGTTGACTCGTATTATTTTTAAAAGTGCCATTTTGACTCTTCTCTGTCTGTTACTTTGCATGATTTATAGCTGTGTGACGTGCCCACAACTGGGCTCCAGAATCTGGAAATGCATAAAAAGGGCCAGAAGCACAGGGCGGTAAGTACACCTAATCTTCCTAGCGCTTCCTGCTGCAGTAAGACATTGCACGTTGTACTCACCTTGTAGTGACAGGTCTGTGGGTCTTGAAACACTGTTAGCATTTAATAGCAAATCTTCTCTTTGTAAACCACTGCGTTTAGTTAGAATTATGTATATATATATTGTGTATAATATTTTGCTAGAGTTAGGGGAGGGCAGTTGTGCACCTTCAGTAAATTAAAGATACCAGTACGTATATATTTGTACTTTGCAGAATTTAGCAGATTGTCGTAAATGAGTGGAGTATGCCATGGACTTGTATGCACAGACAAAGTTTTTACAAGCATTAGCCTTTTGCCTTTTGGCATGTTTCTGTTTAATTGTTAAAAACTTGCTTTGTGGTTTTAAAACAGAAAAACAAAAGTGTGTCTAAATATTCTGTATGCTTAGACCAAGTTTTTATAAGCATTGGCTTTTTGCCTTTTGGCATGTTTCTGTTTAATTGTTAAAAGCCTACTTTGTGGTTTTAAAACAGAAATACAAAAGTGTGTCTAAAAATTCTGTGCCACATTGAGCAGATGGTACAATGTTAGACATGAAATTAGAATTGACAAAGGAAGTAAATTTTAAAGACACAACAGTATTGTAAAAATGGATATTTTCATGCAACTAGTTTTTCACGCCTGGCTGGGTAAGAAGAGTTTCGCGTGTTTTTAATTCTGCGGAATCATGACATCAGCTGCTGAAACATGAGACCAGCTGAAATATTTGTATGCTTTTATTTTCGCACTGGTTTCTGGTTGCACGAAGTGTGTGAAAATTTCAACACTGGGAAAATTTCCACTTTTACGGTAAATATTGATCAAATATTGATCAAAGTGGGATGATCATTTAACATTTAACAGGAAAGTGATGACATTTTAGAATTTTCCTTTATTTGTCAGCTGGTAGAGACTAGGTTTAGGCCAGGGCTAGGTCCTGAGACACTATTACAGTGAACTATAGTGCCTGAAGGAGATGAAGAGCTTCATATGTCAGTCAGATCACTCCACATCTACCTTATAGATTTATACCACAGTGCAATGTGATAGCCATTCATTGAAATAGAAACTGTTTCTGTTAACAACTTCAGACCATGGTTTCATGTTTCAAAATCATTGTTAAAATGTAAGACTTTGGCAAACCCTTTGTCCAAGCTTACAGGAAGAAGGTTTAAGATACATCTCTGCACTGTGAAGAAAGCTATGGTTTAATCTTAGGTCAAACCCATAGTTTACATGTAAGTTTCAACTATTTCTTGCAAAGTTTGTCGTTCAGTCTTTGACTCTATGGACAGAATGAATCTGTTGGAAAAAATAAAAAATATTTACATACGTGTATTGCAAAGTAACAAATTTGAGCATATTGCCATTCCAGCATCAAATTAACTTTTGATGAATGGAGTGAAGTCATATACTGTCAAATGAGGAATGTTCGCGTACATTTTAATTTTGCGAATTTCACGAGAGCAGAATTTCGCAAAATTTCTATTGTCGCAAAAGTTCTTGTCTACACTATATGCATTGAATGTTAGAGACAACTTGCGAAAATTTAATACCATGAAAAAGGCCGTCGGCTCCCATTCTCGAAAATTTCATGCCGCGAAAAGTGTTTTACAGTAATCAGAACTGTAGAACGAACTTTTGTCAAAAATGGACAAGTTATCCAGAAGGATGAATACCAAAGTTTAATATCTTACATACATGATTTCACATAATAGTAAAAGCAGCAGGAATGTCTTACATACAATACATGTACAATGTATTCAAGTTACATGTATTCCGTCATGTCAGAACTCAACCATACATGTACCGTGGTAGGGTACTATACAAGAATAAGAAAAATCAGATTTTAGTCAATGATGTAGCAGCTGCAACCTCTTCTCCTGAATGTCTTCAGTGGCTGGGTCATTAAAGGCATAATTTACCATTTGCAGATGAAACAAAAACCCAATATAAGTGCTTTAAAATTGTTCTAAAATGTGAGTTAGGGATGGAAACAACCACTGTAAAAATTTGAATCCATATAATCGATGTTAAGTATTGTTAAATACACAAAATGTGAACAATAGTTTTAATAAGAATGCTTCCAGACTAAACCGTATACAGTTATGGTTTATTGAGAAAAATGCTGATATCTCCTCGTATTTTAGGCTTTCTTGCAAAAATTTCATATGGTAGGATGTTTTGTGATACAACAGACCTACACATATGCATCAAATGTGATATCTTGAACATTTTTGAAATCACTGCTCCCAAAGGTAAACTGGAACTTTAAAGTTCTATCAAAAATATGTGAAATTCTGCATCCTATTCTTCTTATTTCATCCACTTCTGCGGGTAAATTTCTGTAACAACCTACCCGTTCATGCGCAAAGTGGATGTGGTTACAATCTATGCATGTGATCGATGAGCAGTGTGTCATTCTTCTTAGACTATTCTGCATGTGTGATGAGTGTATCAAAAGAGTGTTACAGCAAGAGCGTTTTATCAGAAGGGTTGTCCGGCTAATGTCAGGGTAATTACTTGAGCTGGGTAGGGTAGGATTTTGCAAAAGTTACCACAACTGTGTTGAACACATAACTAGCATGGGTATGGAGTGGTATTGCACTGAAATACTTTTTCATTGCTGTTTAATCATTCATTATACAAATGATGCACAGGACAGAGTCGATCCATGAGAATTGAATGTGCGAGTTTAACTTTTGAACTGTTTAAACCCAAGAAAGCAGCGAGTCGGTTTTAGATTGTTCCAAACTTAAATGAGAGAATCCAATTCTCACTAATCCATGAAATAGGCCTGTGCATCATTTGTTTTATAAGATGGGCCCATGAATTCATGAAATTCAACCTTTTTCCCCATCATGCATCTGGTACACTTACAGTACATTACAAGGCTTTAGCCATCCTTTTGGATTTTACCGGACACATGGCTCAGTGTGGATCGGTAAAAATCAGTTCATGATAATTGACCAATCAGATTGCACGAATTCTAAAGCCCATTTATGATATGTCAATTATTCGATTACTTACTGATGTTTCCTTTTGCATTACCGTACAGTAGATACATGTATGAGAATGGATATTGATTCTACTTGTACATTATATGGCAACAGAAATTGTACAAGTGTTAGACTTACACTTGTTTCCGATACGATTTTGAATGACTTGATAATGGCAGTACCAATTACTGCCATTTATTGTTCTCTGTTTTCTTCGAATGTACATGTACAGCATGTCAGGTCATGCTGCAGCATTTAGCTGTCGCCTGAGTCCTGACATGATTAAAACACAACAACTTGTGCCCGTAAAGTCAAACCTTGTATGCGTCAAATAGAGCAGCCAGGTACCCTGAGTCTTCAGGGAACCTCCGAAGTAAGAGTCGGCTTCAGCAGAAGCTGAATTAAGCGGCGTCACTGCATTTCATATTGTCTTGCCTTTGTACCCACCAACCGTAGACTTTGCGCATTTCTATCTCCTTCTTTCCAAAGACATGACCAGAGTTCAACCGAACTTGCTGGAGATTGGTCTTTGAGGAGCAGGGCATTCAAAAGGAGTTGAATGAGTACGGGGACCCTGTTGCATAAAGGGATACAATCAAACAAATGTCAGATGTCCGTCAATCAGAATTGAGTATTCACAAACTTTGATTTACTGACTTTTTGTTTGATCTCAACTTTTATGATGCAGGGCCTCCCACCATCGCGTAGGCCTCACATGATTTGATGCATGCAAGGTTGACTGTCTGTTCAATCATTTTTCATAATTACTGTTTACGCCATATGTGTCTGATTTTTTGCAAATCTGGACTTCTGAGCAATTTTGCGAGCGGTTCAATTTGTGATTTGAGCGTACATTAGTGAATGGAGAAATGTAAATGCATGCATTACATTCACGTCATGGCCAGAGTTAATAGTTTCATGTGCTTTTAGATTCGTGAATAGCACACAACTTGCGAACTTTGCGAAAATAATGATCTTGAGAAATATATGGTGTACACAGTACTCGTTGGAGGTAGCAGTAATATGAGCAATATAAAATACATTTATTGCTCCTATTGCAGCAGTATTATTGTTGGCAGAGAGACCAGTGCAGCTACACGATAATAATCATTAAAAGAGAAAAGACAACCAAACTTATCACCTGTTCAAAAAGTTGGAAAGCGCCTTGACCAATCATATCACGGCCGTTCACCAAAACAAAGATGGAGGTAAATGTCAGGCAGAGATGTTGGTGCCTAATTTCAGATGTGGCTGTAGACATATCTGAATACTCTGCACTAAACTGTTCTGCAACCCTGCCAAGTGTATTGGAGTTCTCCATTTATCTTGGCAAAGGATTGTAGGGGAGCATATGACTCTGTTCAGGCACTTACTTTACCGGTGGCCGTGGTCAGGGTTTGAACCAGTGACCTGCTTTTTCCCTGCCAGGTGTTCAAAACCACTGAACCACAATACCAGTGTTTCAATTAGTATGACTTCGGGGTTAATTTGCATACAGAGATTGGCTGTAGAGTCGATGGAAGATAACTCTTTTGATACTGCGGTGATAAGTTTGGTGAAACCGGCTGCTGAAATATGAACGCTCTCTGTCCAATGCAATAAACAGTTTCCTCCGTTTTTATCCCCATCCTGCAGAACGTAGCTCGCCAGGAAAAAGGCGGTAAGTATGCGATAAAGATCATCAAAGAGTCGATAGATATCCTCCAGTTCCAGCATTGCTCAGAACTGGAAAGATCTCTGTCCTTGAAAGTGAACACACACACACACACACACACACACACATGCACCCACACACTACACATGTTCACAGACACAGACACATACCCATGCACTTTTATGCATACACATGCACACTCTCACACAAGTACACACACATACAATGCATGCACACACACAAATGTAACTTTGGACCTCAAACATCAGTGGAGAACAAGAGTGCTGAATATGCACCCATTTCACTTGTCAAAGTGAAAGAAAAAATTTTTATGTGGTATTGAATGGGAAATTTGTTCAAGCATTGTACATGTACGTGGCTCAGCAAATGACCATTTTCTTTATTGATGTCTGATTTTGAAATTAAAGAATATCTTTTTACAAAAGCAACAGCAAAGAATACGTATATGAAGCGTATGAAGTAAGGACAGGAAAAAATATTGCCTCTTGTCTGGAAATGTAGTAGATTGATCTTATATATTCATAAACACAAGTCAGGGGGAAAATGGCTTTTTTAAAGGGATAGTTTGGGCTCACATTTCTGATTATAATATTTCAGTTCTTTTTGATGTCCACGATCATCAAAAAGTTCTAAGGTTTTAGCTCACCTGAGCCAAAGGTTCAAGTGAGCTGATATGATAATTCATCTTCCGGTATCCAGCTCGTGTTGTGCATTATGCAAAAACTTTTTACATTTCAGGTTCAATATTGAGAACTCCTTGATGGACTTTCACCAAATGTGGTCGGTAGCATCTGTAGGATGATAGACTCAAATTGTTCAAATGGGCACAGTTTAAAAAAAAAAAAAAATCTGAGATATCATAAGGGCAATTGACATAGCCGCTGCAGAAGGCTTGGAGAATAATATTTGACTTGGCATATCTCGGGAACAAGTCAAGAGAATGTTTATTTTTCACTCAAGTCATGGAATTCCTCTTAAATTTTCCTATAGATGAATCTTTCCTCTTCGGTAAAATCATGAATTGTCCAGGAGTTCTCATTGAAAGATTCATGGATTGAACTAAAACTTCTCACTCAAAATTGTACTCTCCATAAAGTGTTCTGTCACAGTGTTAGAACATAAAAGATATGTTGAATTCTTTCTATTATAGTTTTCTTTCAATATTGTTGTCCTACAGTTACATCTAACACAAATTGTCAAAGTGTTCTTCTCTAGCAGTGGTGGTACCGAACACTCTGTCACTTTTGAACAGACTGTCCCATTGTCCTCAAACATCACAGATGTGTTCTACTTAGTACATTTCTGTGCTTACTCAGTCCACTCGTGCAATGGGTTTAATTCACCTGGGCATAATGTAGATGAGCGTTGACTTTGTGATAATTAGTATGACTTCCAGTGGCAGCTCCAGGTAGGGGCACATGCCTCCCTTTATTTTTTTTGTTAAAAACAAGAGAAATAAAAAGGAAAAAGAAATGTTGGGCGCGTGCACACAGTGCCCCCTCCCCCCCCCTTTACGGAATTCCTGGATCCGCACCAGACCTCATCTCAAAGATATGATGGTGGTACACAGTAGGCTTTGGTGGGCATCTAATATCTCCGTCTAATTTATGAGCGAGGATTTTCTCTTCCACTACACAAACATGGTTTTCTTCGCCTAAGATGGCTCCTTCAGTAGAAAGGCTTTTTTCCAGAAGGCAGTGATATGGCATTATCCACCCTCATCATTGCCATGTCCCATTCGTACACCTGGGTTGAGAAAAGACCTCTAATGACTATGAGTTCATAATTAAATCTGAGGATGTATGCATTTGAACTGAGGATGTGCTACTACAGTACCTGTATAAGCTGTTATTTTCACGAGGGTTAAATTTTCGCGAAGTTTTGGAATCACAGTTGGATCGTGGATTTAACAACACACAAAATTGTCACTATGCACTTTGTTAATAGAACATTAACGTAAGTGTTGGCGTCGATTCGCAAAAACAACCTCTTATGAAAATGTCTATGACCGTCTAATTCGTGAAAATGTCTGTATGCTGAAATAACAGGGTACAGACAGTATCCTATTCCAATTGCAGACCCGTATCGAGTTCATCACACTGTTTGTATTTGTGTGTGTGTGTGTGTGTGTGTGTGTATGTGTAAACGTGCGTTTGGGGTTCCAGTTTGAATAGTACATGTGTATGGTTCTTTATGATCACATTAGTATCTTTTTTATATTTTGAATGAGTGTGTGGGTGACTGGAGGGGGTGTGGTTGAGATTTGTGTCAGAATTTGTACCCTTTCCATTACTTATTTTCTTTACACTTTATTTCCCTTTTTTTTATCCAGAGGAAATCCACAAAGGTTCCAGAAACAAGTCTTCTGGGAAGAAACGGAAGATTGCCTCAGATGGCTCAGAGATTCAGGAAATCCAGCCAGTCATTGATAGCTGTCTAGAACCTCTCGTCGGTAAGTTTCACAAGCTGTGCAGTCTTTCTGGAGGTGGTGACATATAAGTGGTCGCATGTCACTAATCCGACACCCACGAGTCATACAGCCCATGACTTTGATGCTAAGCAAACAGGGTCCCAGAAATGTGCACGTTAAGCCCCATGTTTTAATGTTGAACTCGTAGGCTGTTTTTACCTGGTGTCGAACTCATGGACCTTCTTTGCGTAGTGTCAAACTCGTGGGCTTTATGACTCATGGACCTTTGATCATTGTTAAACTCATTGGTTATGTGACTTGTGGCTGTCTTTCTTGTAGGATGACCCCACAGAAATTACCCAACCAAAGATGAGGGTGTCCCAACTAATCCAGGCTGATGTCAGCTGCTCTAAAAGGCTTTGTTGTAAATGGGGCCTTGCTGTAGCCTCTCAAAGCCTGTTCAAAATTTGGATCTGTCCCTCATAACTCTGTTCTAATTTCTGCAGACTGCATTTTGTGGGGATATGTTTCTACTGAGTAAATGCTGGTCATGGTGTCCTCACATCCAACATCATTATCATTTATAAATCGGTGATTTCGGGGGGCTTTCCAAAATGACAAGAAAAGATGATTCATCAGGTTATGCAATAAGTTGGATGCATTGCTATGTCATTGCATAAATCAACTATTGTTAGGCATACTTAATCCCCTCCTACCCCTGTTATTTCTGACACCCAAACCCTGTATTCGCTGTTATATTAAACTGGATGTCATATTTACCAGTGATGCTGTGTTGGGAATGCAGGCTACTTCCATCATCACAGGGTATACAGATCCAAGTCGTAACTTGTGAAGAGCTGCTAATAAATGCATGAATTCCTCCCTTCAACCCCAGGCCTGGAACTCATCATCGAGTACTTTCGACAGGAATGGCAGACGGAGAGCATTTTCTACTGCACATTGTGCGAGAGCAGGATTTCCTTCTCGTGCTTCATCCCCCACGTCACTGGTTATCGTCATCGCTACGGGTACATCGTAAGTTTTTCGGCCACTTTGGTCCACAGTACTGCCCAAGGAATGGCGCATAACTTGACCCCGTAATTATGGTTGATGGTCATGTGTGGATGTCAACAGTTACAGTAACTTCTATTTTTTTTTGTACTTAGTATGTTTTTGTTTTTGTTTTGCCTCAAAATGCTGCAGATTTAAAGGAAAACATTATTTTTATGCCTCCGCCACGAAGTGGTGATGGAGGCATTTTGTTTTCGGGTTGTCCGTCTGTCCTTCTGTCCATCTGTCCATCTGTCCGTCCGTCCATAATCAATTTTGTGGACAGTGTAACCAAAAAACAGAGATATGTATCATAATAAAACTTGGCATGTATATGTACAAGTGTATGAGGGGGTGAAGTTGTGCCTATCACCTGTTGGGTGCGGATGCTCAAGGTCAAGGTCAAATGCTCAAAATTTCACTATTTCCCCCATATCTATGCAATGAGTGAAGGTATTTTCTTGAAACTTAATGTATACATGTACTAGTACTACCCAAAAAAAAAGATTATCTGCTTAGAGATTTGGGTCATGAGGTCAAAGGTAAAGTGGTCAAAGGTCAAGTGAAAATGTCAAAATTTCACTTTTATCTCCATATCTCAGAAACTGTTCAAGGTATGTTCATGGAATATACTACATATGCATGTTATGACAGGCAGTGATTATCTAGGGAATTTTGGGGTCATGGGGTCATAGGTCAGGAGTAGAAGGTCCAGGTCTACTCTTCGAAATTTCACCTTTTCCCTCATATTTATGCAATGCCTGAAGGATTTTTTTTTTTAACTTGGTGTATACATGAATTACCCAATAGAGATACTTTGGGAAGTTTTTGCCAAAAAGGTGAAAGGTCAAAGGGTCAAAGATCGAGTGAAAGTGCTGAATTTCACTTCTTCCTTCATATCTCGGAAGTGGCTTGAGGTATCATCATGAAACTTGGAGCATATTTGTGCATGTTCTGCCTGACAGTAATTTCCTTGGGAATTTTAGGGTCATAGGGTCAAAGGCCAGGTTAAAATGCTTACAATTTACTATGTAATAAAGAAATCACACATTTCCTCCATACCTTGACAAATACTCTGTGTAAAAAACCTGTAAAAGGGTCAGAAGTCAAGTTTAATTCCTCAAATACCCAAATGCATGCTCTCTTGGACAATATAGCCATTCATCCAATTAAACCTTGTTCAAGGAAAGTGAACATACAACGCATTTGTGACAAACATGTAATGTTGATATTTTGCCAATTATGTGAAACTAGCTGTCATAACACTTTGTCAAGATGTACTATAGACCTATTTGGAAAATTATGGTATATGGCAGTGGCATTCCAGTCGCCATGGCCATATTACTAGTTCCCAAATTGTCTCAATTTACGTATCTGTGGACACAAATGTATCACTGCGAGTTCTTAATAGTGGTGAGCTACAAAAGTTTGTGTCAGGTTATCTTCGTAGGTTTCTTTTACCCAGTAGCCTTTGTTAAAGGCTCTTCACCAAATATTCGTGGTCATGAACAAGGAGGGTGTCGGTGCAGCAAAGAGGAGGATAATAGGTAACAGCAATCTCTTGTTATTATGATATAAAATACTTGCGTCTTATAATGCAAAGAATACACCACAATCAAGCATGATTGTGTGTATGAATGCAGCTAATGTTTTCCGTTTTCCTTGCAGAAACTCAAACGGCCAGACGCGAAGGATGAGTGCAGGGTGGAGGCCAAGGATCGCGAGGTGACCACCACGACGGAGTCTGGAGAGGTCGTCACGCAAAAGATCGAGAAGCGGAACCGCACCGAGGTGTCAGCCAACATCACGCGGGTTTGTCTGGAGATCCTCTCGGAGGAGGGGTTGAAGAAGATGCAGAGGGGGGTGGACCCAGATCCCCCCGAGATGCCAGTCAACCGGCTGAAGAAGACCATGCATGCTGGTGAGCTAGTTGAGCTTCATTTTAAATGTTCCTTTTTATGCCTCCACCACAAAGTGTCGCTGGAGGCATTATGTTTTTGTGTTGTCCATCCGTCCATCCTTCCGTCAGTGGTCAATTTTGTGGACAGCATAACTAAAAAAACGTTTGAGGGAGGTATCATAATGAAACTTTGTATGAATATGTATGAGTGGGCAAAGTCGTGCCTATCAACCTTTTTGGCATACATGCACAAGGTCAAAGGTCAAGGTCAAATGATCAAAATTTCACTGTTTCCCCGATATCTATGCAATGCCTGACGGTATTTTCTTGAAACTTGGTGTATACATGAACTACAAAATAAAGATTCTCCAGAGAGAGTTTTGAGTTGTGAGGTCAAAGGTCAAGTGAAAATGTTCAAATTTTACTTTTTTCCCCACATCTCACAAATGGTTGAAGGTATCTTCATGGAACTTAGTATGTGCATGCACTGACTGGCAGTGATGATCTATTTTAGATAGGGGTCATGAGTCAAAGGTCAGAGGTCAAGGTCAACTTCTCAAAATTTCACTCTTTCCTCTTATCTATGCAATGCCTGCAGGATTTTTCTTAATAGACTTAGTATATGCATGTATTACCCAATAGAGATTCTCTTGGAAGGTTTTTGCTCAAAGATCAAAGGTCAAGTGAAAGTGCTAAATTTCACTTCTTCTTAAAACTTATGAAAGGGCCAAAAGTCAAGTTCAAATCCCCAAATACCTGCACTCTTAGACAATATAGCCGTTCCTCCAATTAAACCGAGTTCAAGGAAAGTGAACCTTTAACACATTTGTGACAAACATGTCATTTTTATATTTTGCCAATTATGTGAATCTGTCAACACACATTGTCAAGACATTGTACTATAGACCTATCAGGAGAACCATGCATTATGGCAGAGGCATACCAGTCGCCATATAGTGACATTTCTAGTTTACCTCTGCCAAGGGAGGTAGAAAATAAAGTAATTGCGCTATCAGGGAATGCTATCATACATTTCGTATGCATACGTGTACAGATTACAGCAAAAAGTCAACAATTCTGCAAGCACACTAGCATGATTTGTCTTTAACATTGCCATGATTTTGATGGGTGAATAATGATGGTCATGTGATAGTGAGTCAGAAGAGTAAAGTTGATCCAAAAGGGCCTGAGCTTCTGACCTTAGCAGCATCTCTATCAGAAGGAAAAGTTAATTCACCTCATTCGAAATGGAAAAAAAAAGTTGCTGAAAATTTCTTATCCAATGATTTGGAGCCAGTAGATTGGAATTAGTCAACTACAGCATGAGCCTTTGATCCTAGTAGAATCTCCACCAGAGGCAAAGGTGAGAACCATGTGTGTTTGTGTTTGTTGTTTTTATTGGTATCACAGATGTTGACGGGAGCAGAGAACAATTTACTCGTGAATTTAATGAAAATGATACTACCTTGAAGTGCATGGCATACTGTATGCAGTAGACAAGTTTTGTGTGCAAGAAAATGAGTAAAGAGAATTGTAAAAGCACATGAACCAGGGGAAACAGAGTACCTATGTCATCAGATGAACATAAACTCAATTGTGTCCAGCTACAACAAAAGGATCCGAAAGTCGGGGGAGGACGATTTTCTTAAAATGGCATGACATTATTCCCGTACTCTTCTACTTTAATCTCATATAGCACAACTCATAAAAGTACTCGGAGATATCGTTGATTTATAAGCGCATGTCAAGTGCTTGTGGAAAAAAAAATGCCTTCAGTTTTCATGGCTTGACAATAGCAGGTATGCTCATAGCGACCTCCGCGATGTTCATTCAAGCTTAGCGCCAGCGGTCTACGCACGACCAATCAGTAATCAGGATGCCACGCACTGCCAATAAGATCGCTCCCTAGTTGCTAGGGGCGTAGTCTAGCTGCCACACTAAATCCAAATCTTCGGACACGATTTTGTTACGTTGAAAGTCGGAAAATCATTTCCCAGAAAAACGCCAAGTTCTTGCCTTTCCTTTGATTATTTAGATTCGAAATTTCAGCAGATGATAGACAAAACATTCAGAGTACAAAATTGTGCAAGCAACAGAAATCTGATTGTTTTGACCAATTTTGATGATGTGACTTCAAACTTGATTTTCTCGGCTAAGCCGTCAGCGACTTTAGGATCCTTTTGTTGTAGTGGGTCACAATTTATTTATAATATTGAGAATAGTGATATTAGGCATTGTAGTTGTAATATTTGTGTTTGTTTTGTATACAGGTTTATCTCATTGTGCAATGGTTGAGATGAGTAAGATTGATTTTTTGTTGTTCTATGTATTTTTTTTTCGTTACTACGCTGTATCTTGTGGGTATTTTTAATGTATTCATGGTCCTTAACTGTAATTCAGCCTCCAGGCTGCGATGGATATCGATCAATAAAACACCTTTTCACTTCAATTCAATACAATTTAACCAGCAACAAGAGCTTCGGAATGATTTACATGTACCTAATCGGTCTTTTCTTATCATAATCCTCAGACTCCAGGATGCAGCTGAAAGCACTTAATGCTGATGACTTCAAGAGGCCAGTCTCGAACTCCGCCCAGGTGCCACTCAGCAAGCGAAAGCGCATGAATCCCAGGAATTCGCAGGACCAGTACGACCAGTACGACCAGTACGACCAGTCCCCACGAGGCAGGGGCAAGCCGCCCTTCAACAAGGCCCGGTCCTTCGGAACGAGGCCAGGGGCAGGGCCCTCTTCTTCATTCAGAGGCCGTCCCCGCCGAGGCGAAACGTCGCCTTTTTCATACAGTGGCTTAATGCGAGGTAAGCCTGCAAGAACCTTTAATGTGTCAGCTGGTAATTAGTGAAATGCTCAGATTGTGATATGTATACTTGTTTTGCAATCTTTTTTCAGTTAAGCATGTAACATGCAATTCCCCCCCCCCCCCCCGCCCGCACATCAAATGTACAGGAAAGTTGATACTATTGCAACTAATTGACAGATATCCCTGCATCGACGGATATCTGTCAATTAGTTGCAATGAAAGCATCTTGACGGAAGAATTTCATGAATTTGAATAAGTTGATACTATCCAAGTACTGAATTGTGCAATGTATCACAGCTCAGCCATGTATAAAATCTTGCTTAGAGCAAAGTATGGTTTTGAAAAATACTTCTCCTGTTGTGTTCATATGGATGATATGAGTGCATGGAATGATTAAACCAGAGAAAATCTTTTGGGACAGGAACGGATGGATCGGGAAGTTTGCATTGTGCAATTCATGAACAGAATGGTCCCACATATCCATATTCATGTTTTGCTGTGTAGGAATTCAGACGGTTTTAAATCATCATCATCATTGTATAAAGTTGTAGAAAATTGTATAAAGTATACTACCGGTATTTTGTACTTTGTTAATGAAATTGCATTGAAATGGCATACAGAGAATAAATAAATCAAATCAAATCAAATCATCTTTCTCACATTTCTAATCCATATTGTCAGGAATGTTTTTAAATTGTTGTTTTGTTTGTTTTGTTCTTTTGAAGATCTCGAAAAGCCAAATCATATGGAAACAACATTCTAATTTCCAGTAGGAATAAATTGAGAGCTTTTGAGGTCATCATTTAGTCGAGTTCAAGAGCCGCTGATACAGATTCCTGGTTTCATGATTATCATTTCCCTTTTCCCCATGTGGCAGAGAGGCAAAACGATCTGTGGGCGATGGAGGAGGAACTGATGTACAAGCGGTGGCGGCTGGCTTTGATGGAGGAAGAAGAGCGCCAGTACCAGAGACCGCTGGGCATGAAGTACCCAAGAGACGCGGACGATTGGCGACAGCTGGGAGATAGGGACTCCAAGGGCATGCCTCCTCCGTACGAGAGGAAGTCCTTCCTGGAAGACCGCCCTCGGGTGTCCCCGACCTTGAAAGACCTGTACAAGGAGGGGCCCGGGCCTCGCTGGTGAGAATATGTGATGATTTCTGGTTGTCATGGTGACCATTGTGGAACAACACTATGTTTGCATTTTGAAGGGACATCCCAGACGATTTATATAAATTAACATGATCATGCATTTTGTAAATTGATAGTACCATGTATAGATTTGTGGAATTTAATGTGGTCCCCAAGCAGATAGACCAATGATGTAAAAACCTGTACATAATACAATAATTGAATTATCAAGGATGATAACAGAGGAGGCTCACATATTCCAGTAATGTAGCATTGTTATTCCTTTACTATACCACATGCTAAGTAAGTCTACATGTGTAGAATTTACGCATGCTGTCTTGTGTTCTGCTTCCTTTAGCTCCCGATCATGCATTCTCATGTGAAGCTGTTATGTCATCATCCTCGTACACCATGCTTTGTTACCAGTGTTCAAAAAACAAACAAAAAATGTCCGATTCATCATCCCAATGACTATGAATTCTATTAAAGCTCTGTTCTCCAGTATACCCAATTATAGGTGTTCTATTACAAATGTATGAAAATCACCTGGAAGTCACCTTCAAGCAGAACAAGTTGTTTGTTTACCTTTACCAGCTCACACCCTTACTCCTTGTCCCACCTCATCGGAGAGCACTTGTAGATTTCAGCCCAAACTCCTTGCAATACGACCTAAGAGATATGAAAATACTTCTTGCTGTCCTCATCTTTTCTTCATAAGTCAACATAAATCTTTACAACAAAATATACATAGTGTATGCAAATCATGTGATGTTACAGTTGAATATTACTTGAGTTGAAGCTTGTCCTTGAGTCTTAATAGACGGGGGTGAGAGAACCTGGTATCTACAAAACATTGAATGTTCAGGAGAGAGAGAAAAAAAATGGGAGCCAAGGCCCCAAGGATAGATTCTACTTTGACACGCCAGGTGATGGTCTTTTTTTTTGGGGGGGGGGGGGGATGAGACAGCTAGGATTTGGATAGGACATCACTTACCTGATTATCTGACCATTAATCCAAAAAAGTCATTTTCACCAAAAGTTGAGATACAAGGTCTTGTCACCCCAGCGACTTTATGAAGCAAGTTTACTGTATCACAGAGATGGAAATTTGTTTCTTCCACTGGCAGGTCCAAGATGGAAGGGCCTGTTATGCGGCGGAATCGATCCGAGATGGAATAAAACTTTTCACAGGTGATTATATTATATTGCTTGCCATTAATGGGACACCAGATACTATTGCACGTGAAGGGAACATACAAAATATTCAATCCTTAGGGTTTAAGTGCTCTTAGAGGAGGTAACTTACTTTTTCTAGGACATAGAACTTCCCAGATACAATATAGCATTTCAAACCCTGAAGATAAGAACAGTTTGTGTATTCCTAACAAGAACAGCCATCATTTAATGTAATATATGTCAGCCGAAAATACTCCAAGAAGACATACCCATCCTTAAGTTCATTATGAATATATTTGAGCACTGTGACTGAAATTTATCCCTTGAATGTTTTGAGACTGAGGCATTGTCCAGTATTTACGGTAAATGATGCTCCATTACAGTATCTGTAGTTTTGCTTGTCATATGAGATTTTGGATGTCATTCTCTTATTCTTGTAATATGTGTGTATAGTAATATATATATTTTAATATGAATGAGTGTGTTTTTGTCATCAATCATTCATTCTTAATTCATTTTTTGTTTACTTATCCTTTGCTTTGTTAGAAGGCTGTTCCAACTCCCAACATTGGACAGAAACCTGACCATACCACAGGCCCAGCAAAGCATGCCTCAGCGGACTAGTTACCAGTTGCCTCTTTGGTGGAATCAGGACACACCCCAGCTGAAGCAGGTTCCCCCCAGCACCCCTACCCTCTACCAGCAGCTACCCCAAGGAGCACCGACACTCCCCCACCCCTCACCTTTCTTCTGCCCCCAACCTCTGCCCCTCCAAAGCTGGGGCCACACAAACAATTTAAGATTGAAGAGGTAGATGGTCAATTAAGGTCAATTCCTTCGTACAGTGCTATGTTTTTTTATAAGTAAGAGAAAAATGTAAATAGCATTTCTCTAGTTCAGTGTTTCTTTCTTTCCATCACCATGAAATGTTGCTGGACACATTGTGTGTACTGGATGAATCGTCTGTCGCCTACTACATGCCCAAGCACTCCATATTACAACATTTACCTGTGAATGTAAATGACTTTTATGGTAATGTTGAGATGATATGGGTAAATAGGACTTTATGAAATTAAAGTTGATCAGATTTTTGTGTGTGATGTCAAGGACTGGAGAGGGTAGGGGTGAGGTCAAAGGTTAGGAATCCTATTTCTACATCTTTTTCTTCTTTTCTTTCAAGAAGTCGCATGTATATATATATATATATATATATATGGTGCTGAGCAAAGTTCTGTTTTCTTACCGGATGCAATTTTTCTTGGGAAATCAGTGAAAATGTCCATATCCAGTTGATTGTGGAACTTTCTCAACAATAATCTTCACAAGCTCATTCCAAAAGGGTCTTTGAAATAATTTCAAGTGGAAGAAATTTGCATAGAAAGACGACAAAGGGTAGCCCTTTGCACTTTCTCTGTGAACTGATGGGAAAACATTAACTGCTCGGCAAAACAAGATACACTCTACATGTACCATCTTTATTTGTAGTGGCTTGCAGGCATTGTGCCATCATTGGTGACTTTGTCTGTCACCGCCACTCACGTCTTATTATAAAAATGGAAAGAAAAAAAATGCACATGCCAGATTGCATCAAAGAGTAGTCTAGAATATTGAATCTTGATGCCAATATACAACTTCTTATCAAAATGAGACCCCTACTTGCTGGAATGATGCTAAGCCAACATATGAGAAGTATATCTAGGTGTGGTCATATCATCTTTTTATCCTGAAACAGATTTGTGTTTTGTTTTGTTTTGTTTTGTTTTTGTTTTTGTTTTTTTTTGGGGGGGGTTTGTAACAAGAATGTAATCTGGATATTCTGAATATGAATCTCATGTTCTCGAATGAAAAAAAAAAAATCAAAGGAACCATCATGTATCTTATCCCGTAATTCTCTCCCATGTTTTGTGTGAATTTTTGTTGTTTTGACTTGATATGTAGTATTTGTTTTGTAACTGCATTCACATGTTTATGTTAACGTGATTTAGAACCTCGCTTGAAAACATTTTTCTTATCTGGAGTCGATCAGTTTACTGCTGTTTTTCTATTTTTCTTCATTCTGTCAGAACCGGCACTTCTGATATGATGTGTGTTATGTGCATGTAGAGTAGAACTTGTATGCAAATTGTACTGTAAGATCTGTTTGCACCTTGGAAGATTAAGCTACAAGTGCAAGCATCATGTTTTGTTGTTACATTGGGATGTCCTTTGTGTAAGCTGTGGATATGAGAACTACAAACTTGTAGTGTATTTTAGCTATTTTGTATGTATGGGTATTATTATGATATGTGTAAGTAACTCCTCTTTGTTACAAGTAGGATGGCTAGGATGGGTGCCTGTTCTTAGTGACACTTTCATGATATTTGCTCCTGTGATGAATGTTCCCATGAAATATGTGTGCGCTAATCCAAACATAAATTCTACCCACAAACATAACCCTAATCCTAACCCCCACGTCAAACTAAACCTATAACCCTATTACAACCCTAACCATAACCCTAACCCTAAGTCTTTGGAGAAATGAGAGAAAATCTCATCGACAGGGAGGTTTGGATGTTCCTAAAGACCAAATAGCCACTATGAGAATAGTATCCTTTGGAATAAAAGACCAATATCAAGAAAGCAGCACCCCCAAACCCCCCTCAGAAAAAAAGAAAATAAATAAAATAAGATGATATATAATAAAATAAGATTAAAAATTGAAAAATAAAACAAATAAAACAAATGCCAAAGCAACCCCAAACACTAAACAACAAAAAAGGACAACTTGGTAATTTTCCTGGCTCAATAACAAAGGTTCCAGTCACTATTCTCCTCAACTTGTGACATCCCCCATTACAATGTTCGACCCTTGATGTAAATTGGTCCCTCAGGCATGCTACTTTACATCTGAAAAAAAAAATGCACTGTTTTTCATGAAATGGGGTCTTACATTCAATTTGTTCTCTCACTTTAATATGTTGGTGCAATTCGATTTTTTTCACTTACGCAAACAATCCCTCCTGTTCATCCAAGTGTGAACACATACCACACAAAAATGATGACAAATGATCCAGGATGAAACACTCTCAAATGATGTATGATAATCATTCGTTTATGTCTGCTTTTTTAGAATAGATGCCCATTTTCTGAGTGTAAACTTCTCCTTTTTTTTTTTTGGACTCACCCTGTATATTTGCACTTAGTCATTGATGCTCAGTTTGTTTCATATTCCTGCAAATGATGTACAGCTTTAGCTCAATGTTCATGCTTCATTTAAGATTTGAACCAAGTGTAGTAAAAGGAACTTAAAAGCAATTTCCACCAATTATGTGTGATTGTGTATCAAGTTTGGTCTATTCAAGGCAGAATGTGTGTGTGTGTGTGCATGTTTTATATATATATATATATATATATATATATATATATATATATATATATATATATATATATGAAGAGTTTGTTTGCAAAAACCGATAAGTCCATAATTGTCAAATGGAGATATTTGCAATTAAAGGTCAAGAAAAATAAAGGGGATACTAAGAAATAGCTTCTTTTGACCATAACTTCAAAAATATAACCTTATATGTAGTGACCAATATATCATTTAAAAGGTATTATTTTGTACTTTATGACATAGACCGTACTTCATAATCTTCAAAAATGGACTTATCGGTTTTTGCAAACAAACTCTTCATATATATATGGGTAATTCCATGGGGTTGGGACTGATATTGTGACATACAAGTTGAAAATTCAGGTTGGGTAAATTGAAATTTCCTTTTCCCCCCTGATTTGTTACTCCCATTCTTCAACATATTCCACTAGAAATCTGTTTATCACTTCGCACACTTTCAGTCAGCATGGGTAAACAGGTATGGCAAAATACCTATGTTACACGGACTTCATTTGTTGACATCCTTCATCATTTTGTGTTCTGAAATGATAACAATGAACACATCCACGTTTTTTTCGTCCATAGCACATCAACATGTTATTTAACAGGCGCATGAGATCATTATTAGTAAGATTGTATGTTCTGATGTCAACTGCAAGCCACTTTTATTAACATGTTTTTTTCTTCAAACCATTAATAATTTCAATCAAAGGTTTAACTTTTTCATCAAGAGTAACACAATGACAAAATTCTTAAAAGCATCACAACTGAAGCAAGTGATTTGTATGGGTATTCAAGTGAAAACATGATTTTATTGTTATAATCAGGGGTTTTCAGACAACAACCTCGCCCACGGTGTACAACCTATGTTACACGGACTGTATGTCTTTGTAACATAGGTACACTACGACATATCAACTGATTTCCTTTATTGTGGTGTGAGATGTTAAAACCTACACATATAGACTTTATGTATGTTCCCACAAATAACACTATTGTAACAGTTCTTTGGAATTATATCTACTGCACACCTGTGGAACAATACCTATGTTACACAGACTTCAATTCTTTGTAACTCTGATATGAAAGAAGGCAGACTTAATCAGAAGAAGAAGAAGAAAGTGAAGCTTTACACAATTTGACCTAATATACACTAACAACATCATCAACTAGTTGTCAACTAAATAAGAAAACTAATAAAGAGAAATCAGACAAGTCTTCTTGTCATCTCCATGTTCTTTGTTTGAAATTAATTTCTGCTCTTTTGTCCAATGTCCATTTAGCCCTCAATTTTTGTTTTTCTTCTGTCCATTTTCCCTCTGTGCAGTTTTCTTCTTGTCTAGTTTGTTACATTCGCTCTTCTTGGGTGTTGCTTTGTCGGCTTCCTCTCTGTTTGTGGAGTGCTGTGGATGTGTCCTTTTCACTCTTTCATGTAGTTTAACACGTAGCGGTGGTAGAGGAGGAGCCATATCAGATTCATCAACAAACTGAACAAAAGGTGTAAAGAGAAATAGAATAAAAAAAATTAAAAGAAAATTTTTGTCGGGGTTGACTATATATTCCTGTTGATGTATCTGTGTGTTTAAGAATGGAATCAAATAATTTTAACAATGTTGCTTACATTAAATACCTCTTGGCATACCCATTAGCTAGAGTTCCATGTGTACCTCCCACCAAAATTGAAAAAAAAAATGGGTTATGCTTAAAATGATGTAAATATTAATAATAATAATATAGCATGTAAAACATAGGAAAATATCATTTTCATACTCTATGCTAAAAACTTGTTTTCAGATGCAAGCTACACTGTAGGAAGGGCAGGTCGCTGCCCCCAGTGTCCTAGCTAAGGTTAGGGCTAGGGTCAGGGTTACGGTTACGGTTATGGTCCTTAATAGACTCCCAAAATAATACTAGGCCCTATTTTATATTCATCCCCCATCAAAATTGTCGCCCTCTTTTTGAATGATAGTGTAGAGCAATAATAGTCCAATTTTGATTGGGGTTCATAATTTTATTGAAGCCTTTCCTACCCACTACCCACCCAAACTGAATAGGACACTGGCATTTTAGCTTTAAGACTTCACACGTGGGTGAACATGGAATGGAAATGGTGAATACTTGTGAAATGTTAACAACTTCATCAGAGCATCTAACAGGTCAGTGAAATCTTGGAAGGAAAACATTGACATTTTCGAAGTAAATCTGTTAAAGAGAAAGAATTTCACAGCTCCTAGTTCCCTCAATATCACCATCAAAATAAGTCAAACTCTATTTCTCTAGTTCAGATGCAGTCTGGACATCTACGTTTTCCAACTAGTATATAGTGATTGATATTAACTCTAGCACGTCTACCTTGGTAGATACCTAATGACAAAAGGGTCCAAAAATTCACAATAATCGGGAGGTAAAACAATTTTATATTGTAGTGAAGATACACTGATATACTTTTGTATGGTTTTCTAAGAGAGGAATATATGCTCCTTTTGCAGAGACCGGCATGGACGGAAAATTTGGCTATCAAAATTATGAACATGAACCTGTAACAAATATCTCAGTATGTGGGACTACAGTATCATTGTCCACAGTATTTTTGGCCAGTTCAGAGGTTTAGATGTCGTTTTTTCCCTCTAATAGAGTTACAGAATATGACAAATGTTATTATTTTCGTAAAATAGGGTAAAAGCTTACCAATTGACATCAGAAACATTAAAACTCCTGTACCTACGTTACATGGACAACGGCAGAAAAACAGATCTTGCGCTGTCCAGGTAGGTGTATATTGGCTGTGAGTAGTTTTTCTGCCATTGGGGGAGGACTGCCATTGACATGAATACAATTGCTGAAGTTAGTAGCTCTTCTTTTTATCGCGAGATGCGTCTTTCCTTACCTACGTTACACGAAGAGGCCGGACATCGCACTGAAGTACAGTGATATGTTCCGTATTTTCTCATTTATTTGGAGGATTTTGATGCTAATTTTTGGATTAGAATACTCCTGAAATATAAATCTCATTATAGAAATAAAGTTTCTAATCATATTATGACTGGAAGTGTATGTAAAACCATGCTATACCTATGTTACAACAAAAATTGCCATGGACATCGTTTGTAACATAGGTATGAGGTTGCTTGAAGATGCTCTGGTGTTCCTATTTTGTTACAAATGTTTATGTGCCTTATAGTCTTTGTAGAAGTCACCTTGCCTCTCTTAATTATGATAGGCATAATGCTGAAAGGTTGTATATTCCTGTTTTACATTGCCATGAAAATGGCATATATTTATGTCACAACATAAACCACAAAAAACCATGGGACATCATTAGTGAAACAGTCATAGACAAAATACATTTGTACACAGGCTTGTTTTTTTTTCATCAAATAATTCTTCACACATTTCTCTCCAAGAATAACTGCAAACCACGGACAATTATTTGATAAATTTTTCAGAATATGACTTTTATTCCCTACACAACATGAAAATCTAGAGAAGACCCAACCCCATGGAATGACCCATATATATATATATATATATATATATATATATATATATATATATATATATATATATACTATATATGTAGGCATTCCTGTACTTGGGAGTCTTGTCCGCTACTGGTGGTTTCACACTGGGGTGATCTTGAGGCAGACTCTGCTTGGAAATCGCCCCAGCATGAAACCACCGATGGTGGACAAGACTTTCAAGCATAGGTACACCTAAAATACTGTGCTTCACAGCATCTAGCACTTTTCATCAATCCTCCACAAACTATACTCAACGGATATAATGTGAAAGTATTTGTGTATATATATATATATATATATATATATATATATATATATATATATATATATAATATATGTATTTGTGTGTATATATATATATATATGTATTTGTGTATATATATATATATATATATATATAGAACAGAAGTATTGCAACAAGTTCACTCGGTTGACATCAGGTTCATCCGTATTTTATTGCTACTCGGAGTTTCATGCCACCTTCATTTAGGGGCAATCATCAGGCAATGATTAAATACATCCCAGAATGGGATGTATTTAATCATTGCCTGATGATTGCCCCTAAATGAAGGTGGCATGAAACTCCGAGTAGCAATAAAATACGGATGAACCTGATGTCAACCGAGTGAACTTGTTGCAATACTTCTGTCTAAAGCTCTTCCTTTGAGGATATCGAGCACTCTTCATAGAAGGATAGAATCACCAAGTATATATATATATATATATATATATATATATATATGTATTTGTGTGTATATATATATATATGTATTTGTGTATATATATATATATATATATATATATATATAATATATTTTAATCTAACATCACGTCGCATCCTGGTCGCTCATGAAGAATGCGATGACTAACCTGTTTGGTGTCTTGTTCTAAAACATGCGCTATCCTTGCCAGGAAAAGGCGTTTTAATGCCATTTTAGGTTTTAATCTCATATATATATATATATATATGAAGAGTTTGTTCGCAAAAACTGATAAGTCCATTTTTTAAGATTTTGAAGTACGGTCTCTGTCATAAAGAACAAAATAATACCTTTTAAATGATATATAGGTCACTACATATAAAGGTATATTTTTGAAGTTATGGTCAAAAGAAGCAACAATTTTCTTATTATTCTCTTTATTTTTCTTCACCTTTAATTGCGAACATCTCCATTTAGCAAATATGGACTTATCTGTTTTTGCAAACAAACTCTTCATATATATACATATAAATTCTATACATTGTATTTATGTATGGTTTTATACTGTTTGTACACACATAAAAATGAATACACACTAGATGAATGGGCACTTAAAATATGTAAGAACATGTATTTCATGAATGTGTTTCAGTCAGCATGGTAGTCAAATATCTGTTACAATGTACTGACTTTCTTTATGCAATTCTAAAATTAATTTTTTAATTCTTTAAACATTACCTGGTATATAATAATCATGGTTATTTGTTTGTTTGTTTTGTTTGTTTGTTGTTTGTTTGTTTGTTTGTTTGTTTGTGTTTTTTTTTTTTTGGGGGGGGGGTATACCACTTTACCGACATATCCAAAGTTTTTGCATAACCAGGTACCTTCACACCAAACTTCATCTCTGACAACCAGAATCTTGCCCAAGGCTTGCCTTGCATGGCAAGAGCTATGGCATCATACAAAATATATACCAAGTATTGAAATGGGCATAATGGGTGGATCAAAAAGCTTGTGGCTACCTCCTCTGGCTCCTTGGAAAAAAAAATACAGTATATCCATAGCATCTAGCACAAGTAAACCTGCTAATTACATTATTATGCCAAGAAGATCATCTCACCAAAAAACACAAAACACACTCACACAAAACAGATGTTGTTAATTACAATGCTACAAAATTTAGGCCAAATGGGTGTTGACAGGATAGTTGTGAACTTAATTGAATGGACAGTGCTGAAGTGTACTAAGAATGTGAGATGAATTTCGATCATAATGATTGTACAATATCTTTGTAAACCATGTAGGATGAAACATCACTTGTTATTTGCAGTAGTGGATTGCATGCACATATGATTACATATACCAGGGAGGTGGGAACCACCTCCCTGCATATACATATTTTGGCAAGATTATTTGATAACAAACTGGTGATTGGAAATTAGCGCCATTAACAGTTGCTTATGTATGGCAGCTAAATTAATGTTTTAACTTTGTAAGTAGTGTAGATTTTTTATGAGCTCAGGTTTTTAGGCGTGTGTTTTTTTTTTTAATTGTCAGAATGTTCATGTGTACATCTTTTTTAATTGATTAAAGACCTTCAAATTCATGCAACTTTATGAGGTTTAATGATAGGCTTTACGTAAAGGAAATTCATGTTGATTAATTGTTAGCATGTGTTTTTTTTTTTCTCAAGGCATGAAGTAAACAAAAGAAAAGAAAATTTTTTCCATTCCCATCTCTAAATTTTGTCAATAAAAAAATAAATAAAATAAAAACAGTGTGGTCAGACAAACCATGATCAGAGACTACAATGGAGAGATATCAACCAATTATGGGTATCAGAGTGTAATTGATTAAATTGTAACATTCAATTCATGTTAATCATAATCCAGCCTAAAATTTAAAAATACATTGCCCATACCCCACCCTGCATGGGGATCTCCGACGATGTTTGAAGGAACCAAGACAATAAGCACTTCCACAAGTGCTGAAAACCCTTTTCTAACACAATAAAATCCGTTCAGCATTGAATGATTATGATGAATGGTCCATGATCTTATCCAAATTAATGGTGCATGATTTCGGCAAGATTAAGGCTTTAGTAATGTGTATATACACATTAGTAAAAAGCACACAATAATGACTATGATACTAGTAATAATATTGTGATGCAGATTTTCCCACAAACGCATCTCCCCCGGTCACATAAACACACACACACACACACACACACACACACACACGCACACACACACACACACACACACACACACACACACACACACACACACACACACACACACACACACACACACACACAACACAATGACACCAAAATAAAACACAGCTAAAGAAGAAGGACTAGAACAACGCTTTTCAGGTATACATGTACTTGGTATCACGTCTTCAGCAGAAAGAGCTTACTGTGGTATAGCGCCATCTCACCTTTCTTTTTCCCCGCCCGCGATTTTTTTTTCCGTAACCCTAACGCGTCGAAATTGCCAATTGTGTCACTTGAGCAAAGACTATCGGTGCACAAGTTGGTTTTTGTACGCATGTGCGTGGACTTCGACAGTTAGGCGTTGAGTTTGTACTGTATATACACAGTAAGTTTGTACTGTATATACACAGTACCATTGGCATGGTCGTCTGCTAACTACAGAATCAAATTACAATGTGGGAATGGGACGCCGTCCTTCAAACAGAAACATAACAACGGGTTTATGGGTATATGGGTATGTGATGCGTGTGTTTGTGTGTGTGTGCGTGTGTGTATGTGTGTGTGCGCGTGGTTTCCACTTCACATGTCATCGGCATCGCGTTCGCCTTTGCCTTAGGTGGTATTTCTGTGGTTTTGTTCGCCGTCTGCTGACACTTTTCCTGTGTCTCGCAAGACTTGCGTTTCTAGGATGCATGCAAACTCGACGTTGTCATCAATATCTTGCAAAAAGTAAATTGGAAATCTAATTGAAGCTTGAAATAAATTATAATCAATATCTTGCAAAAAAGTAAATTGGAAATCTAATTGAAGCTTGGAATAAATTATAATCAGAGTAATATATTTAGGCCAACAGCTGCAGCGATATGCTATTGTTTCATATTAACATTGATCATGTTTATTAAGCCCCACAAAATCAGATTCGACGTGGGCATTGGGTCTTGGGTAACATGGATGAACTACTGGGTTAATTTGGGTTTATCCTCCAACTTCACGATGATTCAGAAAGGCGTAGTATTGGCTCCTTTTTAGTTCAGGTTCATGTATATCAAGATATATGATTACATTCTCATTAATAATATAACATCCAAGATGAAGATGGGGGAGGGAAGAGAAACTGTGGGGGGGGGGGAGCTATAGTAATCATCGATTTTGATCGATAATCTCTCTATAAATAGTTTAATTTAATCAGCTTTAAAAGGGCTTTTTGGATCGGCCAAAAATCAAAAGATGTGCTATTTCCAACAAATTCTATTCATTTTCCCAGTCCATACATGTACAAAATTGTTCTAGTATCACGGTTTGAATTGCTCTATCAATTGTTCTAGTATCACGGTTTGAATTGCTCTATCAATAATTTTTTGATTTTCACTTTATCATTGCCAACACTATAGTCCTTCTTATCAGTACGTACCATCGTCATTTCTACCACCACGACCATCATTGAAGGAAACCAAAACCCAAAAAGAAATGTGGATTGAGTGAAAGCAGCAACATGAGTATACACATCACTGAAAGTTTAAGGAAAAGCGGGCAATCGATGCAAAAGTTATAAATTTTCAACGTTTTGATGTTGGAACCACTGGCTGCATGACGTCATGTGTGGGCAACAACATAAAGAAAATATAAAGAAAACAAATATGTTTTCACTCTTCTTGAGTATAATGGAAGAGCATTTGATTAACCACTTTCAGAAAGTAGGGGGAATGATTACTACCCTCAACATAAATTATGTCAGTATCAATTAAGTTGAGGGAATGTGTAATTTTATTGATTTTTTGTGTGGAATTCTCTTCATATTTTCTTTACATTGCTGTCCACTATAGACGTCATGGTCTCTAGTAGTCTCTTTATTAAGTGATTACAACACCAAAATATAAAAACGAATAACTTTTGATTGTCCGATTTTTCCTCAAACTTTCACTGGTGTGTACTGCTAATGTTGCTGCGTTCACTCAATCCATACTGTTCTTTGGGTTTTGGTTTCCTTTCCCAGGTAAAAAAAAAAACCAGTAGAATCAGTAAGCATTTTTAACTGGTCGTTACTGGTTTTAACTGGTCTTAACTGGCCTTAACTGGTTTCAACTGGTTCCAGTTGAAACCAGCAAGGTAACTCCAACTTTCCAGTCACAAAATGAGCAATTCTAATTGAAACCAGTTGAAGACGTACTGGTACCAGTTGATACCAGTTTAAACATACTGGTACGAGTTTATACCAGTTGAAACCAGTAAAAGTCTACTGATGGCCAGTTGTAATACCAGTTCAAGTACATATCACTGTACCAGTTGGTAACAGTTTCTGTCGGTTGAAGTTTTACTGCATGGTACTAGTTGATACCAGTTCAAGTGTCATTTTGTACCATGCAGTTGATACCAAATGAAGGCTACTGGTCTATTATAAGTTGATACGAGTTGAAGTTCCCATTTGATACCAGTTCAAGTCTCAATGTGTACAACGGTACCACTTGATATATCAACCAATCATCACTACCATCATTGCTTTTATTAGATTACCATGCACGACCATAAACACCATTACTATCATTTCACAACTGGATATCATCTTATCATCATCACCACGATTATCACTCGTATTACCATCGTATACATATCACCACAAGCAATAAATCTTCCACCACTATCAATGCTTTTTTTTCATGTCATCAATCCATCAACAACAACTTCACGAAATCTCTTTCAAAGTTTTCCAGCATCTTTATCATTATCCTCAGTCTAAATAAGCATTGCGACTGGCAATATATTCCTATACTCGATCCCTCCCTCCAATGCCCGAGCACATGGCCTAGCACCCTTTATTGAATTGATGAAGAGAAACGATTGAATAGTTAAACACTTATTTTTTGTGTGTGTTTGTTTGTTTGTTTTTAAGAATACTAGCTGATTTATTCAAAAGTCTTAAATGGACGACACGACGTTTTGAGTTCAGTCGCGTTATGATAATATGCGTCCATAACTTAGCACCTTCGCACCTTCAGGTGCACTTGATGTACATGAACATCATACAAGGCTAATAGACAGTGGAAATCTACGTGTGCCAAGATTTCGCTCTGATTGTCACAAGTGCAGCCCAATCGTATCCTCTGAACTTGAATGGAACAGGCTAGATCATTCAATTAGTTCAGCTTCTTCCATATATTCATTTAAGAGATTGTTTAAGCAAAGTTGTTATTTGTAAGTAACACACGAAATTTATTCTGGGCTAGCTTATCATTCCTGTATCATAGCATTTTAATTGTTATTTCGGCATTCTGGTGAACTCTTGCTGTGGCATGTACTTGTTTATGTTACTTTGCAATGTGCAGTATATGCTGGTATGTATCTACACTGTATATGTCATCTTCTGTATATACGTTTTGCTATTTAATGTACATTCATCATTCAGGGCTCCATGGAAGACCACTATTTATTGGTGAATGGGCTACCCTGACAAAAGATTAGAAATAGATAAATAAATAGATAAAATAACCACTAGCCGCATTCACAAGTACAAAATAGCTGGTTACCGAGCGCGCTCCAAAATTCGAGTTCTTGTTATACTCGCAACTTTTTATAAACTTCGTGATCGATATATTATAGAAACAAACACCTGGCTTTAACTAGTATCAGATTCCCAGGTGGGTTCATGACTTTAAATTTGTATAAATCATTTGTTGTCGACTGACACCCAAAAAGGGAAGCCATGCGTGATTTGTTGTCTCGAAGTCGTGCAGTATCGTACACATAAAAAGTGATGAGATATTAGAGTTGTGATAGAAGTTTACCAGTATGAAGTTTATCAATATCAGCATAACCATAATGTCTACTATGTGTGAGAGAGAGAGAGAAAAAAATCCAACACACAGTTCCAATTATTCTCAATCAAACACATTTGTAGAAGAGATTTGAAACGATCGTTTTGTAATGTGTTATGTGGCACAAAATAATTGTACTTATTTTTAATAATAGTAATCGATAACCAAATGAAAATCAATTTGCCAGATATTAGATCTTTTCATTAAGTTGGAGCAACGAGCATCAGTTCAGAGTCACAGAGGCTACTTACAAGTTTTTATAAAATGCATTCATAGGAAACTGATAAAACTACAAGGTATAACGATGATAGCACCCATTATGATGGTTACAGTTCGTTATTGAGAAGGTGAGTATTCCGATGGTTCGTTATTCCGAAGATTCGTTATTCCGAAGGTTCTTTATTCCGAAGATTCGTTATTCCGAAGGTTCGTTAATCCGAAAATAAAACAAAGCTCGTTATTCCGAAGGTTCGTTACGGACCCTATTTCATTGTCGGATCAACGAACCTCCGGAATAACGAACGCTATATTTTTTTCGGATGAACGAACCTTCAGAATAACGAACCTGCGGAATAGCGCCACAAATGTTCGGATTAACATAGGCCTACCGTTTTTGATTTTAGGATTTTAGGAACCTTCGGTATAACAAATATCCGAAACACACAAATCCCCTATACCTACAGGTTTGTTAACCCGAAAATCAAGGAAGGTTCGTTAATCCGGACATTTGTGACGTTATTCCGAAGGTTGGTTAGTCCGAATATAAAATAGGGTTTGCTATTCCAAAGGCTCGTTTATTCGAAAATGAAATAGGGTTCGTTGTTCCGGAGGTTCGTTAATCCAAAAATCAAACAGGGTTCTGGAACGGGTCACAAGACTTTTTGAACGTTCTTAAAACGTTTTTAAACGTTCTAGAGGGCTTTCAAAAGTTATCTGAATGCCTATAACGTCCAAACGTTTTTCTCTCGTCCTTAAAAATCATGTATAAAAAGGTTTTTAATTGTTATTTTAACGTTTATGAAACGTTTTAAATACGTCGAAAAACCTTCCAGAAAAATGACGTTCTAAAAACGTTTTGACAAAACGTCCAAATAACGAACTTGGAACGTTTCAAGAACGTTTAGAAAACGTCCAAATGTTAGCTATAGGAACCAGATTTGTATCATGGTTGTATCTTAAGGTGCTCACATGCACTTTATTAGACCTTAACCGGCCACGATCTAAAAATGACGTCAAAATCACGTCCATTTTCCTTGTTTAGTTTTCGTGAAAAAGGCGTCTTTCAGACATCTTTCTTGTTTTCTTTACCAATATACATCAAAAAGGCATGAATTGACGTGAGATGACGTGCTCATGACGTTATTCTGACATACATCTTGTCTTTAGAATTGTGTTTTACACGTCATTAAGACGACTCTAATGACCACCAATGACATCTTTGGGACAACTTCCATTTGAGCAAAAATACGACATATTCACGTCAGTTTGAAAAATACGACATATTCACGTCAGTTTGAAACGTTTATATGATGCAAGTATCTGCCTGTTGTTTTCGTTTATATAGACATTTAATTAGTAATTTACACGTCTTTACGACATCTTTTTATAACCAACCAGGCGTCAGAAAGACGTCACAAATAATATGACGTCTTTTAGATGTCTTCAAACAACAATACGACTTTTTGGCGTCAGGTTGAGACGTCTAAATAGCGTCTGTTTTCTTTGCTTATTTACGTCCAACAAACGACAATTATTACGCCTTTCTGAAGTCTAGATAATGAATTCTCTCTATGTCTTCCATTTGAGCAAAAAAAAAAAAATCTTATTTTTGACAGTTGACTGACGTGAAATTGTCGTCGTTCTGACTATGGTATAATGTGGCAAACTGATATAACTCTATAAAACTATAATTCGTAGGCCTTAATTATATGAAGTCACAAAGACGTCGCAAAACTGACGTAAATTTAACGTCACGTCCTTAATATGACGTGGTAAATAGGTTGCAAAGCAACGTAAATTTTATTTCACTAATACGTCGTAAATATGATGTGGATAATACGTCACAAAACTGACTTGAATTTTACGTCTTTACCCAGCTAACAAAAAGACGTTTTCTAAACGTTCTTGAAACATTCCAAGTTCGTTATTTGGACGTTTTGTCAAAACTTTTTCAGAACGTCTTCTTGTGGAAGGTTTTCGACGCATTTAAAACGTTTCAATTGGACGTTATAAATATTTCTTTTAAACGTTAAAATAACACTAAAAAAAACCTGTCTACATTTTTAGGACCGACAGAAAAACGTCTTGACGTTGTAGACATCCAGATAACTTTTGAAAACCCTCTACAACGTTTAAAAAAAGTTTTAACAACGTTCAAAAAGTCTTATGACCCGTTCCAGAACCCTGTTTGATTTTTGGATTAACGAACCTTCGGAATAACGAACCCTATTTCATTTTCGAATAAACGAGCCTTCGGAATAGCGAACCTTATTTTATTTTCGGACTAACGAACCTTCGGAATAACCTCACAAATGTCCGGATTAACGAACCTTTCTTGATTTTCGGGTTGACAAACCTCTAGGTATATAGGGGATTTGTGTGTTTCGGATATTCGTTATTCCGAAGGTTCGTTAATCCGGAAATAAAAAAGGGTATGTTAATCCGAATATTTGTGACGTTATTCCGCAGGTTAGTTATTCCGAAGGTTCGTTTATCCGAAAAAACTAGGGTTCGCTTTCCGAAGACTCGTTCATTCGAAAATAAAATACGGTTCGTTATTCCGAAGTTTCGCTAATCCGAAAATAAAACAGGGTTCGTTATTCCGAAGGTTCGTTGATCGGACAATGAAATAGGGTCCGTAACGAACCTTCGGAATAACGAGCTTTGTTTCATTTTCGGATTAACGAACCTTTGAAAAACGAAACTTCTGAATAGCGAACCTTCGAAATAAAGAACCTTCGGAATAACGAATCTTCGGAATAACGAACCTTCGGAATAAAGAATCTTCTGAATAACGAACCTTGTATATAACGAACTGTAACCATAATAATGGGTGCTATCATTGTTCAAACTTGTACTTATCAGTTTCCTATGAATGTATTTCATAAAAACTCGAAAGTAGCCCCTGTGACTCTGAACTGATGCTGGTTGCGCCAACTTAATGAAAAGATCTTAAATTTGGCTAATATCTGGCAAATTGATTTTCATTTAGTTATCGATTACCATTTTTAAAAATAAGGGAAATAATTTTGTGCCAAATAACACATTATAAAACGATCGTTTCAAATCTCTTCTACAAAATGTGTTTTACTTGAGAATCGGAGATGGTGGGTTGGATTTTTTTTTTTCTCTCTCTCTCTCACATACTCTAGACATAATATGGTTATGCTGATATTGATAAACTTCATACTGGTAAACTTCTATCACAGCTCTAATATCTCATCACTCTTTGTGTACGATACTGCACGACTTCGAGACAACAAATCACGCATGGCTTCCCTTTTTGGGTGTCAGTCGACAACAAATGGTTTATACACATTTAAAGTCATGAACCCATCTGATACCAGTTAAAGCCAGGTGTTTGTTTCTAATATATCGATCATGAATTTTATAAAAAGTTGCGCCCACAAGAACTCGAGTTTTGGAGCGCGCTCGGTAAACAAGCTATTGTGTACGTGTGAATGCGGCTAGTGTTCTTACAAACAAACAAAAAACAAACAAACAAACAAACACACAAACAAACAAAAATCAGTGTTTTAATATTCAATCGTTTCTCTTCATCAATTCAATTAAGGGTGCTAGGCCATGTGGGCATTGGAGGAAGGGATCGAGTAGGAATATATTGCCAGTCGCAATGCTTATTTAGACTGAGGATAATGATGATGATGCTGAAGTTGTTGTTGTTGATGGATTGATGACATGAAAAAAAGTATGATAGTGGCGGAAGATATATTGCTTGTGGTGATATGTATACGATGGTAATACGAGTGATAATCGTGGTGATGATGATAAGATGATATCCAGTTGTGAAATGATAGTAATGATGTTTATGGTCGCGCATGGTAATCTAATAAAAGCAATGATGGTATAAGTGATGATTGGTTGATATTAAAGGAAACCAAAACCCAAAGAACAATATAGATTGCGTGAACGCAGCAATATTAGCGTTACACATCAGTGAAAGTTTAAGGAAAAATCGGACAATCGATGCAAAAGTTATTCGTTTTTATATTTTTGGTGTTGTAATCACTGAAAAAAAGAGATTACTAGAGACCATGACGTCTTTAGTGGACAACAATGTAAAGAAAATATAAAGAGAATTCCACACAAAAACAAAATCAATAAAATTACACATTCCCTCAACTTAGTTGATACTGACATAATCTATATTAAGGGTAGTAATCATTCCCCCTACTTTCTGAAAGTGGTTAATCAAATGCTCTTCCATTACTCAAGAAAAGTGAAAACATGTTTGTTTTCTTTTATTTTCTCTATGTTGTTGCCCACACGTGATGTCATGCAGCCAGTGGTTCAAACATCAAAACGTTGAAAATTCATAACTTTTGCATCGATTGCCCGATTTTCCTTAAACTTTCAGTGATGTGTTCTACTAATGTGGCTGCTTTCACTCAATCCATAATTCTTTTTGGGTTTTGGTTTCCTTCAGGCTTCAATGATGGTCGTGGTGGTAGAAATGACGATGGTACGTGATGAGAAGGACTCGATAGGGTTGGCAATGATAAAGTGAACATCAAAAAATTATTGATAGAGCAATTCAAACCGTGATACTAGAGCAATTTTGTACATGTATGGACTGGGAAATGAATTGATTTTGTTGGAAATAGCACATCTTTTGATTTTTAAATGCCGATACAAAATGCCTTTGTAAAGCTGATTAAATTAAAATATTTATAGAGAGATTTTATCGATCAAAATCGATGATTACTAGCTCTATCCCAGTTTCTCTTCCCTCCCCCATCTTCATATTGGATGTTTTTCCATGAGAATGTAATCACATATCTTGATTACATGAACGTGAACTATAGGCCTAAGAAGCCTATACTACGCCTTTCTGAATCATCGTGAAGTTGGAGGATAAACCCAAATTAACGCAGTAGTTCATCAATGTTACCCAAGACCCAAATGCCCACTTCGAATCTGATTTTGTGGGGGTTAATAAACATGATCAATGTTGATAACAATAGCAATCGCTGCAGCTGTAGACCTAAATATATAATACGTTGATTATAATTTATTCCAAGCTTCAATATAGATTTCCAATTTACTTTTTGCAAGATATTGATGACGACGTCGAGTTTGCATGCACCCTAGTTGGGCTCACACCTGTACAAATAAAATGGAATGTCCCAGACCCCTGCACAAATTCGTACCAAAGATACCAAAATAAATGTAGAAAAAAATAATTCAAAATCAATGATGTAGTTTGGCAAAAACTGAATAGCTGTAAATATTGAGTATGAATTCTTCTACAAACTACATTTTGGTTGGAAGATGAAAGCTTTTCTGATTGAATTTGAGGGGACTTTATTTCATTGGCTGCATGTACAGAAAAGAGGTGACTTTTTGAGTGAAGAGAACTCGTAGTTCGGCTTTGCGGACCCTTGGACAGAATTTGAGCCGAAGAACCCACCTGGGAAATTTGATGGATGAAAGGGTATATCTCACTTATCCAGGTTAGTGAAGATGAAACATCTCATTTCTTCCAGCTATTTTACAGAATTTTTTGAAATTTGAGTTTTAACACACGCCTCTAAGGGGAATTATTTACCCGAGTGAGCCCAAACGTTAACGCAAGTCTTGCGAGACACAGGAAAAGTGTCAGCAGACGGCGAACAAAACCACAGAAATACCACCTAAGGCAAAGGCGAACGCGATGCCCATGACATGTGAAGTGAAACACACACACGCACACACACACACACACACACACACACACACACACATACACATACCCATACACACAAACCCGTTGTTATGTTTCTGATTGAAGGACGGCGTCTCATTCTCACATTGTAATCTGATTCTGTGGTTAGCAGACGACCATGCCTATGGTACTGTGTATAACAGTACAAACTCAGTCCACGCACATGCGTACAAAAACCAACTTGTACACTGATAGTCTTTGCTCAAGTGACACAATTGGCAATTTCGACGCGTTAGGGTTACGGAAAAAAAAATCGCTCCCCGCCCAGTTTCGCAGGTATCATCTTGCCATCCATCCGCGGAGTGCGATGTGACCAATTGTCTCCCTGTTTATACCAAATGCTCTCAGTTCGGAACGCACCCCGTGCTCATTTTCCATAGCCGTGTACATTGGATACGCGACGCGGTGTCGACTGGCACGGCTTTGCATGGCTTGAAAAAGAGGAGAACAGGGAGGTGACACCTACCCCCTGAGCAGAACGAGTCTGCAGTGAGACTGCGTAGAACAGGTGGTAGAGTGAGGTCGGAGGAACATCTAGGCAGTGGTGGCGCCGGGGTGTGTGTGTGTGCGAACGCGTAAAGGGATCTCCACTCGTTGGAATAATTACCGTGTGCTGTCTTTTGATGCATTCTGGTCATCAACATAATGTCCCCACTCTGTCATCTTCACTGAAATTAGGTAGTGGCATGCATCATAATTCACCATCACGCTATACGCAGCATCAAGACAACGAATGCGAGAGGGCACAGCTGCTGCGACTGCAGATCGTATGTTGAGCGAGCAACATTTTCCCGGTCGCCCGAGATAAGCAGGAAGGAGGTAGTTCGCAGTGGTACATGTATTTGCACGCTGCTTACTTTCATGTGCAGAGGAGATTGAGGCGAATGCAATTGTCGTCTGCTAGTGCTATGTGTAAGGTGCGCTCTCTAAAATAGTCCAAGGACCAAGTACCGTATTTTGGTTTGCTCGTGGTACATGAGCATCTCATCCACAACTGCGAACGGTACGGGATTAAAAGCAACGACATTCACCGCATAGTACACAGCGGGCTTTTATTAGGGGGAGATGGATTCGCCAAGTGAAGGACCGAATGAAAAGACACACATAGTCAACAAGCAAGAGGTAAGATTTATTTGTAACACTGCACTGCATGTAGGGATTCCACGGGTAGTACTGTATCATAGTATGGTAAGATAAGTGTTGTAGACCCTACTATGACGGATAATGCTGATAAATTAATCTCTAAGTGTTTAAATGACATAGATATTCCTTTTTTTTTTTGGGTGTAAACTACTAAACCTAATTGTCCTCTTTATTCTGGGTAAACTAGAATTAGAAACAGAGATGTTTCATTTGGAGTTTTTTTTTTTTTTAATGAAGAGTTAAAGGACAAGTTCACCTTCATAAACATAAGGATTGAGAGAATGCAGCAATATTAATAGTAGAACACATTAGTAAAAGTTTGAGGAAAATTGGACCATCAATGCAAAAGTTATGAATTTTAAAAATTTTTGTGTAGGAACCGCTGGATGAGGAGACTACGAAGGCTCGTGATGTCATATGAGTACAACAGTATAAAGAAAATGTAAAGAAAATTCAACATATTTTCACTTTTTTCGCATTATAAAAGAGCACTTGACTTGCCTCTTTCTAAAGGCAATGGGAATAATATTACCAATAACATATGTCAGTTACGAGTCAAGGGAATGTGTACTTTTTTCAAAAGATGAAATTTTGTGAAATTCTCTTTACATTTTCCGTATATTGTTGTACGCATGTGACATCATACACTGCAGTAGTCTTCTCATCCAGCGGTGACTGCACAAAAACTTCAAAAATTCATAACTTTTGAGCGGATTGTCCGATTTTCCTCAAAGTTTCAATGATGTGTTCTACAGATATTGCTACATCCTCTCAATCCTCAAGGTGAACTTGTCCTTTAACTATCCATACACAGCCATGTGTACAGGGACAGGGCTGTGTACAATTATTTATGAGTATACAACACTGAAAACAAAATGAAAATACATTTTGATTAGGTGGCATTCATGCCCATAATTGACTGTGGGAATAAAACAGTTACCATGGTAACAAATACTACCAGATAAAACTGAAAATCGTAGTATTTATAGCTCCATCTATTAACTTTTAAATGTGCCATGGTGGAAACCCCCTGTGTGCCACATGCTCAGATACCAACGTAGTCATACAATGTACTTTGAGAAAACATTCTGCTTTTCAAATCTAGTAACCTCTATAGATTTGTGTTCAGCTGTAGGGCCTACATATTGTAGTAGCTAGGCAATGTTTTGTAGAGAAAGTGCTAAGCTTTGCTTTAATTTAAACGACAAGTTCACCTTCATAGACGTATGTGGGTTTTGTGAATGCAGCAACATTGATAGAACACATCAGTGAAAGTTTGGGGGAAATCGGATAATCTGTTCAAAAGTTATGAATTTTTGAAGTTTCTGCTCAGTCACGACTGGATGAGAAGACTACTATAGCCTGTGATGTCACATGTGTACAATGATATAAAGAAAGAATAAAGAAAATTCAACATATTTTCACTTTTCTCACATTAGAAATGAACACTTGACTTCTCTCTTTCAGAAAGCAGGGGGAATAATATTACCCTTAACATACATCAGTAACAAGTCGAAGAAATGTGCACTTTACTAAAGAAGCAAAGTTTTGTTGAATTCTCTTTTTATTTTCCTTATATTGTTGTATGCATGTGACATCATACACTGTGGTAGTCTTCTCATCCAGCAGTGTCAAGTTCTCTGATGAAAATAAAACAAAGGGACAAAAAAAAGCAAAATGTTCCAATACAGTAGCACATCTGGATTTGCAGTGTAGAATGTACAGATGTATCGATATTTCTATTGTTAAACCTGTTGGCCACACAAACAGCTGAACACATTTACAACATTGTCAACTCAAACTTGTCTGATGCTCATGTGAAGATACAATGAGCCATGGGGCATTTAGGGAAGAGAATGTGTACCGGTATATGAAGTTTAAAGGTCCCGTGTACCTTTGAGAGCGGTGATTTAAAAAATGTTCAAGATATCACTTTTGATGCATACAAGTATGTGTGGGTCAGTTGTATCACAAAGCATCCTACCATATAAAATTTTTGCAATAAGCCTAAAATATACATGTAAGGATATATTAGTATTTTTCTCATTAAACCATAACTGTGGATGGTTTGGTCTGGAAACATTTTTATTATAACTATTGTTCACATATAATGGATATTTAACAATACTTGATATCAATTATAGTGATTCATATTTTTACACTGGTTGCTTCTATCCCTAACTCACATTTTTAGAAATATTTAGAAGCACAAATGCTGGGTTTTTGTTTCATCTGCAAATGGTAAATAATGCCTTTGAAATGTAGTAACTGGAACTTTCAGTGGAGCCCTCTTCTTTTCCCATTTGGAGGTCTACATGTCTGGAGACTACTGTATACGCTGGTTTTATTTTCACGAATTTCGCGAATTGCAGTTAGATCGCGAATTTAACAACACGCGAAATTGTCTCCATGCGCTTTGTTAATAGAGCATTAACGTAAGCGTCGGCGTCGATTCGCAAAACTAACATCTCGCGAAAATGTCTATGACCTCATCATTCGCGAAAATATCTGTACGCAAAAATAACAGCATATCTACAGTAACTGCTGATGAATAGAGATTGCCCTAATCTCTTTAAGCCATTTTCTGTTACCAAAATGCACTGCCACACCTGAGTGGGTTGGCTAAATTACAGTCAGGTCAAGTTTTGAGTCATTAACTGAGTGCAAATTCATGAAATTCTTCCGTCGGGATGTTTTCATTGCAACTGATTGACAAATTGCCCTACATCAACGTAAGTAAGCACTGAATTGATCAGTGTTTTAGTCTTAACTACGATAAAAAAAAATCATGAGCGTACATACTGGTATGACGAGTATGTACGCCCATGATTTTTTATCATGGCTACTACTAAAACACCGATCATTTCAGTGCTTATTTACGTCGATGTAGGGCAATTTGTCAATCAGTAACTGAGTGCAGTTACAATATGCAAAATCATTGCAAGTTATGGTGCACTCCTGTAATAGCAAATATGGTTGTAATGAAATTCCAGTTACAATGAAGTAAAAATTCAGGTCGCAACATTATCTGCTCTATGTTTTTTTTTTTTTTTATTGCGTATTTGTTAGTTCGATATTCATAACAAAAGAAAACTGCTGGTCCCAAGGACTTTGTTATAATGGGAGTCTACTGTACTCCTAAAGTGTCTGGGTAGCACATTAATTAACCTACTGAGGATGGACTGATTTTGCTGCAACACGCATTTCCTAAAGACAAGTGCCCGAGTATACTCGGGACTCCTATTCAAAGGTGTGTTTCTCGAAAGGATGACTATTTCTAGTAATTATACTTTCACATAGGGGATATAATCAGTAAGTATATGATTGGGCTTATATTTCACGCTTCTTGTCAGAAAGAGATTCACCATCCTTTTCACTAAGCAGGAGATTTCATTGACACAGCTGACAAAATTCATCCTGTAGATCAAGGTAAATTCAGCTCCACATCTCTTTCAAATTTGATAACTCACAACCTCCAGATCTCTTTTTCTTCAAAAATCAAACATCCATTTTTTTCATTTTGCAGTCTTAAAAATGAATGAAGAATTCTAGTAGAGTGGATGTATGCAAAGTTAGATGAGGCACAATGATGTCCATCCTGACTATATTTTGATTGAGTGACCTGTACTCAAAGCTTAGAATTTCATCATTCTGTTAATATGAAGTCATGAAATAAATCCAGTCTTCTCCATGACTTCATTAATCTTTATCATGTTAAAAGCTGAGCTATAACAACTCTTTGAAAAGAGTGAAGCAGTTGTATTTATAACTTTGCTGAAATTAGTCATTTACCAAAAGTATGTGTGTGTGTGTGTGTGTGTGTGTGTGAAAAATAATAAGAGAATTGAATTAAGAGAATTATGAGGTAATGATGTCACATTAACTGCTTTACATACTTCAATGTTTGGCTTCAACACAATCAGTTTATTAAATAGGTTTTATTTTGGACAGCTTATTTGAGTGTACATATTCTTATTTTGCATCCATTAAAGGTCTCTATCTTTCTGTTTGCTTAGGTTTATCACTCAGCTAGAGTCTACCTAAAGATTCAAAATATACTTTACAGTGCAGGACATTTGCACTTTAATATTACAGAGTGTTCATAAAAGTATTATTTACTATTTCCAGATGAAACAAAAGCCCAGCTTTAGTGCTTCAAAATAGTTCTAAAATGTGAATAGGGGATAGAAACAACCATTGTAAAATATTGATCAGCATATAATCAATGGTAAGTATTTTATAAATAAATACAAAATGTGAACAATTACATATAGTTACAATGAAATTGTTGATAGAAACTGTCTAGGCAGTTATGGTTTATTGAGAAAAATAGTGATATTTAGGCTTTATTGAGAAATTTCTATATGGTAGGAGGCTTTGTGATAGATCTGACCTACAATATACATCAAATGTGATAACTCAAATAGTTTTTCATCACTGCTCCCAATGGTAAACAGTTACCTTAATGTCCTTTAATAAGTCTCAATAAGGAAAATTTGCTGAAAGGATGTCATAATGTGTCTTCTTTCTATAGATGCACTATCTGCTGCTTGTGCCAGTAACTGCCCCATTTCTTTTTTTAAATCTTGTTTCCTCATTAGGTACATTGTATAATCTTATCTGAGTGCTGGTTTATAGAGTACAATCTGTTAGTAGTAGAATCCATTATAAAGTATTGACATATTGAGAGGCAAAATTTATCTATATTGAGTTTTATATGGTTAAGAGACAGTCAGTGTTTCATATTCAAAGTTATCTAGTTATGACCATTTCTGTAATGTTTAGAAAACATAGATCATTATCACAACAAGATCTATGTTTTAACTATGTTCTATCCATTTGTTAAAATAGCATGCTATATTATTTCAACGAAATCATTCTTTCCTCAGTAGTACAAATGTAAACGAAAGAGTCGTTTTTACCAGCATTTGTTATTTCTGATGATGCCACACTGCAAACAAATTCAAAGCATTGTCAACTTAATTGTATATTCTCTTTTATTTAAATATTTTCCTCAAGTCATCCACAAAATAAATGTGAAAAAATCACATATTTCTTCCCCCTCCACTCTGGTTGACTTTTACAATGGAGCCAAAATGATTTAGGTTATCAACCACTTTAACATATAGATTGCAAAACATCTGTAATTGTATCCCGTCATACTGTTCCTGGGATCGTTGTGCTGGCAAGGAAAACTACCTGCTGACGTACTTTCAACCTACCTGTGCACTGCAGGAGTTATAAGCCACTTCGTAATTACAGATTGTAGCTCATGTGCATGTTGGTGCAAATGACCTTTCTTTTTTCTTAATTGGTTAGGCACTTCACTCATAAGTTTGCCGGCTGTAACAATTTATGAAATTCGTGTTAAACAAAAAATGATCTTGCATAGCGAGACCAGGTCACCAGAATGGTCCATCAAACAATTTATAAAGCATCCATTTCTTTGTTTTGTATTGAATGCACTAGAACATGTTTAATTCATATTGCCAAAGGGTTGCTGTCAGGTGGATGTGGTCGGCAAGTATCATGTACAAGGACTGAATGAATAATCATTATATGACAGATGCTTATCTAGCTGTGAATTTAAAAACCATCCTGCGTCATGGTACGAATAACCTTTTTCTGCTCATGCGCAAAGTAGAACTACAAACTGGCTTATTAATGTTGCATCCATGGCAGAATGGCCGCTATGGTGCATCAGGGACAGCTTCAGTTTTGAATATGTCTCTATTTGTATGTGTGTTTAAGCGTTTGTGTGTGTGTGTGTGTGTGTGTGTGTGTGTGTGTGTATGTTGTTTGTTGTTGAATGATTAAGCCGCAGTGTCTACACTTGCCCCATGCATCAAATATTGCTTTAGATTCTGGGAGCTGATTTAAATCCACCAAATGAATTGTGTTTAATATCCGAGTGTGCTGTGGTTCCAATTAGCACAGATACACTCAAAGACCAGTGGCACCGAAATACACAGATATCTAGGTACCTACCAATACATTACTGGTGGACAATATTGCATACTTGATTAATTGACATCGTAGTGCAAAGAGTATACAGTAATGGAACACACTACTCCAGTACTGGTGTTTGTAATACCAGCTGATTACAATGGGATGGTGGAGGGGGGGGGGGGGGATGGGGTAAGGGGGTGAACGAGTGGAAGTGATGACTGAGAAATAAATGGGGTAGTGCCAGGTAGTACAGACATTCTGAACAGTTTGACATGTGCTGGCTTGCATCAGGCCTAAAAGTCACTTGATATGTAGTTTTCAAGTGCCACAGTACTTAGTTATCTATATTCATCCACTTTAATTAATTGATCTTATGCACATTAAGGTTTACTTGCAACTACCACATGTAAGTGTGCTGGTAGTTGTTTTCTTTTATGGTGTTTATCATGTTATGTCATCATTAATTATTTTTGTTGTTGTTGCTACATGGCACTTTCATTTTTAAAATATTAAACAGATTGATTATTTTGCCAGCATAACAATAATTTTTGTTTCTCTGCATGTAACCATAAATTTAGCTGTACGTTTGCATTTATGATTAGTTGTTTTACTCGATCACTTGTAGCTGCGCATAGTGTACACAGGCCAGTGATACAGTATATTGCACATTTCATTCTACTTTGCACAGGGAGTTTTCGTACAAACAGACAAATATTACAGACACATGCACACAAACATACTCTGAATACAAGTTGTATTCAGCGTGCTATTAATTTCTATGTCATTACAGACTTTGTACTGATTCACCACCTGGCAACAAACATGCATTTTTTTTTTTTATAAAATTCTGGATTTGTTTATTTAGTGCAAATGATACAATCATGGATGACCTACTGTATAAATAAAACATTAGCTCCTGAAGCTACAATCCAGATAATAATTCAGTGACAATTTGAAAACTGTTGAATGACATCTGATTTTTAAGTGCTGCAATAATAACATTAAAGGGACTGTACAGTGGTTGAGGTGGGGTATTCATGTTTTGAACATTCCTAATTGAGATAATTAAAAGCCTCTTATGAAAAATGAAAGAACATGTCATTTTAAGAAGGAAGCTACAGTTGTGAATGTTAAAAGATACTCTTGTATGATGTACAATGTAATACGATTTGAAATAATGTCAATTTTCTTTGTCATTATCATCTTTGAATCTTATACATGATTTTATTATTATGTACACCTTTTTTTTTTTCAGGCACAAGATTTTTTTTCATCATCTATTACAAGTTGTATGGACACATAGGATGTCTTTAACATGCCAGACCTAAATAGTTGGTACAGTATCTAAACACAGCAAGAGAGAGAGAGAGGAAAAAGGGGAAATATTCATGTTGTATGTGTATAAAAGATTTATACGCAAAAACAGGAACATTTTAATAGTCAGATTATTGCAGAGTTTGCTCTGAACAACAGGAAGGACAAGTAGCATACCTCCTGTGTTGTTAGCTTGCTGGGTGCCGAATATGACGAACTGGGATATTGAGGAGGCAGGAATATAATACGGAAAGCTCTCTTCTCTGAATTCATGCATTTTGTGCCGCGATGCTTGTGCTGGAGTAAGGGGATTATGAGCTATCTGCAGTGATGCATTCTTGCAGGCAGAATATACTTTTGCTTGGTTCAGTAATCTTACATGAGTGCAACAAGATGTAAATTTACATGTATAATGTATGTCTGCTTCTCTTGTGCTATCTTGCTTAGATGTGAAGATTGTATGGAGTCCGGTTATTCTGACTCGGTGAAAGATTGCTGGTGTGTGACTGTAATCTTGAATGAATCTTTCAGTAAATATTTTATAGACTTTATATAAGTATGAATACTTAATATGAATACACATAATCTTTTTAAAAATCGCTTTAAAGGGCTACATACCCCCATCAGACATGGTTTCAAGGAATGCAGAAATAGTATACTTGTAAATATACTTTGCCTTGAGAGTTTCTTGTTAAAACTATGGGCTGAGGTGATTCCAAAAGAATTATTCACAGAGGGGTGCCCCTATTTTTGCTAGAAATTGTTACATTTCACGGAGTGACGGTGCAAAGCTGCGCACAATTTCAGAATTGCTTTGTAGCATATTTTGCAAATAGTATACTATTTGCAAAATGTCGTCATAGAAGTGACATAATTTTGCATGTAGTACTTTATGGAGTGTCAACTTTCTGAAATAGCTGAAAATACCACGTGAAGCTCTTTCAACCGATCACCAGAGGATAAATTTTTGATCCAAAATATAAAACATAATATGTTATTAAAGTTTAAAGGGGCCCTGAAATCCAAATGCACATTGATTTGTGTTGATTTATCAACACTGATCAACATGCATTTGGATTCAGGGCCCCTTTAAGTGAAATCTGAAACTCTGTTCCACATATATACATTTTTAAAGGTTTTGTTTAATTTCATACATGCTGCTATGACTAAAGGTCAAAAGTCAAGTGAAAATGTTAGAATTAAAAAGGCCACATGTCATGAGGTCACAGTAGTGACTGGTATATAAAGAAAATATAAAACTTACTCCACACAGTTTCATTCTATAGATGTGAAAAGTATTCTTTCCTTTGAATTGGTACTGGCATGTTATTGTTAAGGGCAATACTCCCCAGCTTGCCAATAATGAGGTGCATGTCAAAGTGTTCTTTCATTACGCTGAAAGAATGAAAATTTGTGGAATTCTATTTTCTTCATAATGTTCCATGACTATGACATCACAAACTATAGTCCTTTTTTCCAGCAATGGCACCACCAAACTGTAAAAAAAAATAACAACAAGAACAAGAACAACAACAACAACAACAAAGAAACAAAAGAAGGCAGCCCATAGGCCAGTACTGTAGATTGCATGGTGATGTCTCTGACAATCCAGATAATAATTCAGTGACAATTTGAAAAATGTTGAATGACATCTGATTTTCAGTGCTGCAATAATTAACGTAAAGTGTACTTTCTTATGCAACACTCCTATATTGTGTATCATATGAGAGATGCCTCATATTTCAATTACTATTTGCTTTGCAATAAGAAATATGTTTCTCCCAGAAGCCCAAAGAGGCATTTTGGCAAAGGCCCCATATCCAAAACAGGCAAGTTCTCATTTCATTAAGTTGCTCAACAATAATGCACTTTTTTTTTTTGGTATCACACAGGCATACGGGTGAGTCGCAAACTGCCATGTTGTAGTCCATGAATGAGATCCAAGCTGGTTATGAAAGCAGACATCTCACTATGAGAAAAAAAAAAGTAATTTCATATCATTTGTCAGTTGCTCTCATTTTAAATACAAAAAGGAAATGCCATGGAAATTGGCCAGACTGGCAGGTTGGTGGGTAACAGCCAGCTTCATTGAAAATGAGCTGGGCGAGAGGGTTTACGCATCCACGGTCCGGTGATTGGGTGTTCCCACACATCCTCTCGAGCATGCATCACACCGGCCTGCCAAGAGATGGCATTTAATTTCGGCGTCGACGGCAACACCATCTATGAGAGTCGGCCTTGCTGATGCTCTCGCCCACTGATATTCGAGAAGAGGGAGCCACGGTAGCCTAGCCTTCTCATTATGCTGACATGCTGTCTTTCTGATCAGCGTAGATCTCCGCTCCTTATCTTTGCTGCATATCTTCCATTGCGCTCAAGGTGCTGACCCAGAATACAATGTCCATCTTTAACAAAACAGCATCAACGATCCTCAGTGCCAGCAATAGTACTGTCTTACCAGGGCTTGGAGTCCACAAAAGGGGGCAGTCGTTGGGGAATAGATCACTTGTACATGAAGGACCTTATCCACCAATGCACTGCCACACCTTATCAACAGTATGTCATGTTTGCACAGCTCAAGATTTATGCTGGAAACACATTTTTTTTTTTTTTTCCAGAAACTCTTCTTTGTCACACATGGAGGTGGTGCATTGAAAACAGTCAAGCTGTATTATAACCAGTTATTATGACTGTGTAGGCCTACTTAGAAACTGTGGCATGGGGTCTGTGTTTGAGTCTAGGGTTGTGATGCGGATGTCTCAGTGGGATCCCATTTCTGCTAATGCTCCCGGCGAAAATTCCCACAGACGTGATCATGATTAAGCCCAAGAGCTGTAGCGCTATCTCATGTCGGCTGGATTTTTAATCCGTCGGTATGATTATACATGGGCAGTGTTGATTATGTCATTCAATGCAGACTCTGTAAAGCTAAAATCCTGCCTCCCACCCCCCCCCCCCCAAAAAAAATGGTGCCTTCCTCTAATGCATTTCAGCTGTAGTATAACCTTTGAAGAAAGTAGAATCCCTTCCCAGTTGGCTGCCTTGGGGAATTTAGGGTAGCAGGAAGCTGTCATTCAAAAAATTATGAATTCAACAGTAAAGTTACCTGCTGCTTATATTGTTGACGCAGCACAATACAATGTATCCATAGGCCCAACAGCTAATTGTTTTCTTTGATCTGTAACATTTGTCTACATGATACTTGTGATATATATCACTGAATATCATACAGTATTGAGATTCAATATGGTCTAGAGTCATTCCAAGCAGGTGTGCTGTTTCAAGTGTGCCCTATAGTTTTAATCAACTTTATATGGAAAGCCAGAACATGGCAATCATTTTTATAATCAGTGGATTACACTTGTAAGCTTCAGTGACAATATGGAATCTATAAATCTTCCCCATAAAAAAAAAAAAATGAAAAAAGCTGCTTAAAATATATCAAAAATTATAAGCGCTGATGCAAGCTGCAGAAGTGTGGTGGAGTCTTGTTTTATACTTGTTAGAAAATTTCTTCAAATGTGGCATTAATATACAATACGTATGATTATGTGTATTTCTCCAATAACAACAAAGTGCAGTCATTGCAGCTGATTTCTTGGTGTGTGAGTGTGTGTGGGTGTTTATGTATAGTGTATGAGTGAATTTACCTCTGCATTCCTCCAGCAGTACACTGTTTTTCACTTGAAGTGAATGATTCTTAGAGTGCTGCACATCGTGCTGGAATAATCTCATTTTGCTGGCAGTATCCTATGATTTCCCCCCGGTATTCCTCCAGATTGGCCCGGGCTTCATATTTATTGCTTCAATAATATAATATGCATCTTTATGCTTGCAGTGTTTGCTGATTTATGCTGCTTCATCCGCCTACGCACTCCTACCAATATCCACTCACGCACACACACACATACACACTCACACAAAACCCACTCAAAACCCACTCACACATTAAACAAACACAGTGCACACACTCCTATATACACGCACGCACACATACACACAGTGCATACACACACACATACAGTACACAGAGTATGACTCACACACGCACACATGTTATACAAAACACTGATCCTTTACACAAAAATCTTTCTGCAGAGGAAAATTTTTATACCATCTGATAGCTTACCTATTTAAAAGGCAAGATAGCCCCATGCTCTTCTGTATGCAGAATTCGGTTTTTGACTCTGTACCACAACACGCACTGTAAATTGCACCTGGTGACACTGAGGCAGTTAGCCTACCATGAATCACAATTGTGGGTACTGTGTGTGTTTGTGAGTATATGTGGGCTGAGATCCGCTAGAAAAGAAAGTGTTGCATCAAAATATAAAGGGATGGTATATTTTTGTAAGATGGGGCTTCAGGTTTTTAACATTTTTGTGAGATGATGAGAAACTTCTTGTGAAATATGGAAGAGCATTCAATTCTAAAAGTGATTCAAAGTTTATTTCATGAAAATTGGTTCTGAAATGGCTGAGATATCAAAAAACAAAGAAATTGTAATAAAGGTGGTACCCACCTTTTATAAGGACCACTTTGTTTTACTTTGTTTTGGATATCTCAGCCATTTCAAAACTAATTATCATCAGATAAACTTTAAATTCCTCTTGAATTGTGTGATCTTTAGTATTTCATAAGTGCTTTATAATTATCCTGCAAAAAGTTAAAATTTGAATTCCCCATCTCAACCAAATACCATCTCTTTAAGAGCTTCAGTAGATATCTTGGAGTATATGTGGGATGCCATACCAAACATGTATATTGTGGCTTTGATATCAGGACTCAGTACTAACTTTTTTTTTTCTCTGGTGGCCTATTCAGGCCACTAGAACCTTACTTTATAGCATTGTAGTTGTAGTTCATAAATAATAATTTCTTTGTTGTTTCAACAGAATGTATACAAAAATTCACTATAATATTCTAAGGATGTTATATCTTCTTTAAAAGGCACTTTAGAACGAATAGAATATTGCAGGGAAGGGCGAATTCTAGGTTGAAATGAAATCTTGAGAAAAGTTGGCACTATGGTACTGTAATTCTATAAAACTATAAATGGGTTCTCTGTATCCAGTGTACCATGCTGGTTTATGATGTACTTTAACCCATCAGCTACCAGATTTAAAAAAAAATGTCTGTAGATATTTTAGGATATGACACCTGTAAGGAACTGGTTAAGTCATCATTGCATATCATTAACTCATGAAACAAAGTCCTTTATCAACAAAATTCCACTCCTAGAGATGGACATAGTGTTGTGGATTGAACACGTATTATTGATCCTAGAATCACAATTGCATTATGTAGTCAATTTGAAGCATAAAAAGGTTATTGTATGACAAACATATAGTGTTGAATATTATACTTAGGTTGTCAAAAGTAGAAATATGATACAGCCATAATGCTGCAATTCATTATTTCTTTAACATTAATGGAAGTCTTAATTTCATACCAGCATCTCTGATTGTGTTCAATGCATGACTATTGTAATGTTAATATGAGCCAATAGGTATTTTACATGATCTCAATGTGGCTATTAAGGCATTTTAAGGACTAGTGTCATATTCTGTTATGAAAGCTGATCATGAGAGTTTTCTTTTCAGTGCCAAAAGTTGGTAAGATAATGGTAAAAATTTTCCATGGAGATGATGTTGTATATCCTGCTATAATTTCATAATTCTTAAACAGTATGTGGTGAAAAAAATGTACACAAATAGACCTTTTTTGTATTTTAGAATTTTTTTCTGCACTCGAGTACATTTTTTCTGTGCTTTGATAAATCTTGCGAGAAGTCTAAAAGAGGATAATATATCCCTATCAGCTGACTATCCAAACAAGTTGTGAAAGCCACCCACCATGCTCTGTTTTTATGTCCCTTCCACTTGATTACATGAGCGATACAAATAAAGGAATAGCACTTCCATGAGAATAGGGTGACCTTTAGAAAGGCCTGCACCATCCTTTGTATCAGCTTGCATCTTGGTTACTGGCTAACTTGATGGCAGATTTATGGGGCATTATGCTTGTGAGATGAACATCTCATTTTGAGGATGAGACTTGTTGGAGTTTTTTTTTTTTTTATGAAGGCACTATTTGTGTTCAGAGAGAACTCATGATTTGCTATACAGCTACACAATACAAGCCATAACTTCTTTCTTGTTCATCTGTCAAGTTATTTGAATCACTCCGTTCCTTTTCACTCTAAAACTTGCGTGAAAAGTAAGTCCTTATGCATGCATAGAAAGAGATACATGCCCGTTTGAATCTGAGCAAAGCTTACAATACTTTCATGCAACAAAATTACTCTGTTGATTAATGTAAAGGAGCCAATTTCCTGCTTAAAGGTTGGAATTTGGACAGAATTGGTCCTCATTAAATAGAAAATTCACTTCATAAAAGGTGATACAATTCACTTTACAAAGTGTTAAATTCACACAGAACAGAACTAAATAGAAATTCAGTTTGAAAGACCTAAATCTTGGAGTAAATTTTTTCTGGAAGGAGCAGTCTTCGATTACATTCCCAAATGATGTGAACTGCTACTCCTTTGTTGGCTCCTTGTATTACTTTCTGCTGTAATTTTCTGTGGTAATTAGATATTCAATCCTTTCCTTACTTGATTTTTATGTATTATGGAGAAGTACTATCATCCTTGTGAAAGATAGGACTGCCATTTATAAAGGCACTCAGTTGCTTTTCTCAAGAAAACATAACGCAGTAAGACCATTGAATAAAATTGATTCTTCAGATTTATACCTTTATCAAGTACATTGTACATCTTTCACATATTCTGACATAGCATAGATTCAGATTTTAAGAGATACATGTAAGCTTCCAGTATCTTACAAGTGTATCTCTTGACTAAATCTGGTCCTGGCCCTTACACTTGTTACAACAACCTTTCATGCCTTGATTTGAAGGTGTGAACACTCTCAAAACTAGCAATCCTGTACAGATATTCAACATATTACATCTGTGTGTAATAAGCTGTTTAACAAAGGATTTCTTTTTAGGGGTTATTAATATACAGTGTATGTTCAGAAATTATGTCAATTGTGATATGTAATTATATGATCTGCATTTCATTGAAAGTAGTCCAATGAGAACAATGAAAAGTGTTATATTTTGTACATTATATATATTCATGGTGGGCAGTTCCTTCAGATGTCAAAACATGGTTGCACCATTCCAAAGTTTGGGAAGAAATTGACAAAATGGGATGTTTCATGAGATAGTATGGTTATGATAAGCCATTTCACAATTAGCTCATACATGTGCGTATTGGTACAAATGACCTTCATTTTCTCTCAGTTGATTAGGCAACACACTACACTAATTTTTAAAGCAGCATATGATGCATAATTTATAAACTTGTTGTAACAATATATGACATTCCATGTTTAAGCAAAAAATAAACTTTGGTATAGACCAGTGACCAGAACGGTCCATCAATGACACGTGGGCAGGCATCCATTTCATTATTTTGTAAACTAATCCGTTAACTAAATGCATCAACAACCTTTTTGTATTAATATTGCAAAATACCCGGCTTGCTGTCAGGTGGAGGGTGCTAGCAAGGACCAAGGATTAATGTATGAATAATCAATACATCACAGATGCTCCTCTCACTGAATTTGAATACCAACATGCCTGATTGTACATCAGTGATCTTTTTCCACTCATTAATGTGCAAAGTGGAACTGTGAACTGGCTATAGTATTGCCACACACCAGGCACAAAGGGTGCTTTATGAGGCAAGAATTAGGATTACAGGGCTGTGGTAAGCTTGTACATGTGCACTAGCCATTACTCGACATTTCTATCAACTGCCTGACTGTGATAATTAGTCCAGACTAACGAGCCTTGATGGTATCACAGTAGCAAACTGGTGTCAAAGGTCATGTGAGCAAGCATTACTCATCAGCACTCTATCTGGCCAGCACACTCATACACACACACATACACACACACACACACTCATAACCCATACTATGACAAAAAAAAAGCAAAAACAAAAACAGACAAATTATGGATGCAGTGCTTTCATCACGGCTTGTGTTGAGTGTTTTCAAATTCATCTGCCAATTTACGAAGTCTGTCTCAGAAGCCCTCTAATATACCAGTCTGCAAGAATCTTCAGTCTATTGAAGGAGGCAGACTTAATCAGAAGAAGAAGAAGAAGAATATAGCTTCAACTCTTTGTCTCTTTGTACCTTGATCTTGTTATCTTCTCTCCGTCTCTTTTCCTTGTAGATACCATCTTCCCACATCATTAAATCCTTCTTTCAATCATCGTGCCTTCTGTCTGTCTTTGTACTTTTTCTTCCTATTTATTTCTTTTCCAATATCTCTCGATATCTCTTTTTAAATTTTTTTTTTCATGTTTCATTTTTTCTCTAATCTTTCCCCTTCTTTCTGGATCTCACTCCCTTTCTCTCAATCTCAGGTTTTGTCTCTCATTCTATATTCTGTCCTTTTCACTTAATATATCATTCCTTCTCTCTTTCAGTCAATCTCCTTTACTTTCCCTTCTTTCCAAATTAAGTTTCTTCTCTTTCCTCATGTGCTCATGATCCTTTTTGTTACCCTCCTTTTAATAAGACCCATTTCTCCCTCTTCTCTCCAATTTTTCATCCTTCCTGCACTCTCTCCATCTCCCTCTCCCTCTCACCCTCATTCATTCTTCCCATCACTCTCTCTCTCCTCTCCCCCTCCCCATTTTGCCTCCTTTCTCCCCTTTTCATCTATCCACGCGAACAATCTGTCTACCTCTGCAGAGAGCTGCTGCATGTATTGGCCTCTGCTGTCAGTGCGCTAGCAAGCTTCTGGGCACACTACAAAGCTACCCAAACCTCCATGCCTTCCTGGTCTTCCCCCACCCGTGCATTATTTCTGTGCACAATCAATAAATTGGCGGTTGAATATTGATTGACTTCGGAGGGCTGTAGCTCCTGTTAATAAAGTGCCTCCGTCAACCACCTGCCCCCACGACTGCATGCCTTGAGATCACACATCCCCATGGATGCTGTGCCGAGTCATTACATTACCGGCTGATGTCTCAAAGGGGCTAATTTGTTGGGACGACTGCTTGATGTAACGATGTCATGGGGAAATTGTCTTCCATCATTCCCACCCTTTTCCAAACATAACAAGACCAGGGGTATAATTACATCCACTCTGTAGGAATTTGTCAGATTTCCAAGTATTATATTTGCAGCATATGGATGTTAGCTCTATACAAACATGAGAAATCTTGCAAATGTATAATTGTCCAGCTCAATCATGTATTACTGTTTCATTTAACTGTGTTAACTCCTTATCCTTGAATGGCAGGAAATGAATCGGGATTTTGAGTAGGCATGCACAGGTAGTTTTCCATTAATGGCACTACCTCGTCTATTCATCAAGTGATCTATGTATGTCCAATGTAGGCTTTAATTCAAGGCTGTTTACTGGAATCATGTGTCCCGAAGGGTATAAGATGTCATGAAATTGAGAGGGGCTCTTACATGTAGTACCATTAAAATCTTGACAATGGCATTTATATCACATTGATGAGTGTCGGGGGCACTGTGGCATAGTGGAATTAGACTCCTCCGAATGTCAAAACAAAGGACCCGAGTTCCAGTGTTTACCTCCCTGGACAAGATGTTTTTACCTACCAAATGTCCCTCTCTGATCTCCGTCTGAGTGATTAAATAGGTATTTTGCAATGCTCAGGTAATTAGTAGAGCAAGGCCACCCTGCAATAAAAAAAAAAACAACCCAACAGCAAACATTTATCATTATTATTCTTAAATTGTAGCTCACACACACACACATATGCATACACACACACACACACACACACACACACACACACACAGATCAACGTTTAATAATGTAGTCTTCCTGTACCAGACCACTCGGTGAAGTCAATATTTATAAGCAGTGTAAACATACGGTGTATGTGCGCAACTTGTATTTGTACTGCTCTCATCTGGGTGCAATGTTTACCTTGTAGGTAACATTGAAAGCTAGACTGTTGCTCATATATGAACTGCTCTGCTACTATACAGTGTGTCCCCCCCCCCCCCCCCAAAAAAAAAAAAAAAAAAAAAAAAATTACAATCAGATTTTCAGATTGATAACACCCAATATGATTAAACTGTCTAAATGCTACTTCAGGGTCTTAAAAAATAACATCTTACCTCTATTTTGCAGAAAACCCCATTCAATTTGGTTAAGCGATCACAGAGAAATGTGGATTGTTGTGAAGCATGTCATGAGTCTGATTCTTCCAAGTTTAGCACTTGGATGCTCTTGTGTGTGAACACAATAGACAGAACTTGGGGGGGGGGGGGGGGAAGAGATTCCTGACATGCTCTACAAAATTCCTCATTTCTCTTTGACCACTGAAGCAAATCGAATGGGATTTTCTGTAAGATGTGGGCAATGAGGTATACACTGTAGTTTCATATCCTGAAATGGTATTTGGATTGATTCACTATTTTTAAAGTTATCATTGTGGAGAGTCCCACTGTAATTTTTTTTGGGGGACATACGGTACTACAATTTGTAGTTAATGGCTGACCATAGTGTACAGTTTTGATGCTTCACATCAGTGTCTGCTAACTTTGCCTAATCTTTGAAGAGACATGTCATATATATAATGACAAAGTAAAGTTAGGAGGGGAAAGCTGAATTTTTTTGGGGGAAAAAATTCATCCCAAGCAGAAGACACGCAGGAAGAGCGGGAGATTTGCGAAATTGAAACGGCATCAAAACATGTTCTCTGCTTTCAGTCCCAAGTGGGAAAATTGGACTCTCTGCATGATTCAAGTCCAGTCTCTTGCTTCTTAGAAGCATTAAGCATTGAATTTTAAACCCTTTGATTGCTATTGTTTTTTTCATAGCTTGAATATGATTTACCCAATGGCAGAGATACTGGCAGCATGTGGTGCCAGGGTTCGAGGTACTAGCTTACTTTTTACCTCCTTTTGATAGAACCAGCTCAGCCCAGACTTTTATCTGGTATCATTGTTGAAGAGTGCCTGTAATCATTAAATGGGCATTGTAGATCTACAAGCCTGTGCACTCAGGTGTAGCAATGTGTCTCTTTAAAGCCAACAGGAAGGCCATGGTGACACAATAGGGATTTGGGGGAGTTATAGGTTTAATCACTATTCATTTGGGATTAGAAGTAGTTTCAGCAAGGAGGTATGACCTCCTTGGTTTCAGACGCCTCTGCTGATAGGTGCAGAAAGAACCCCAGCCATATGACAATTGGCGATGAAGCTTATAGTAGGGTTCAATCAGGGAGGTGGCCTCCCTACTTCAACTGCTCTAGATGTTCAAAGCTACATCAGGGAGGCTCACCTCCCTGGCTACATGTAGGCATTTCATGTGCAGAGTCTGCAAATGTGCTAGTCAGGGCTCACATGCAGTTTCATTTGAGATGGTAACTCTTTCAGTTCTATTGGCGACAGGTTTATGCTCAAAGTTAATAGAATTTTAGTTTGGTGGTTGAAAGGGGCTAATTAAAGTGGCACATTCATCAATAACCCTCTGTGTACCATATTAATTTCCTGTCCATAGGTTATGAGTGTGAAATTAGTGTGCATTTGACTTATTGGCACAGAAAGCGTTAAGAATTTTTCCCAGAGGAGGACCTTGCCCATGTCTTTATCATAAAACATTTGGTGATTATATTGGATTGTAATCAAATGATTGGGTGAGAGCTTTATGTGACCACCAGTCTTTGATTTTGCCTGAAAGTCCCAACCCTACTTTTCATCAGCCATATTGTACTATTGACTGGTCCTGCTTATCTACATTTAGCTTCATTACCTAGATGTATTACAAGTGCATTGCAGAATTTGTTTTTGTTGGCACTCAGTAGAGTAGGAGCTGCTGCTGACCTAGGAATTTTGCAAAACTGACTGCTCACAGAATTTGAGATGTCACACCCATTTATGAAACAAATAAGGTTCATCCTGTCGTCACGTGTGCATTCTGTCCACCCTTCATAACTTATGAACAATCCAAAATGTACATCCATTTGCCTTGTGCAATCCTGTCTGTTCAAAACTTTATACTGTCACATGGATAATAGTATGCCCTGTGTAATGTGCATTGTACCATGGTATTCTAGCACATGGCATAAACCCCGTTTACAGTGCGAGGCTCGGCCGTGGCTCGGCCGCGGCCGTGCCCAGCCCCGCTTCAGTGTAAACGCGATAAAGGTACATTTTTGAAGTTATGGTAAAAAGAAGCAAAAATTTTCTTATTATTCTCTTTGTTTTTCTTGCCCTTTAATCGCAAATATCTCCATTTGGCAGATATGGACTTATCGGTTTTTGCAAACAAACTCTTCATGTATTCCCTATCATCCGCCGTACTATGGTACCATGTGCGCGCTGAGACTGCTCTGTATTCTGCACTGTGTTGCAATCGATTGATGCACCTGATGTAGATGCATGATACCAAACCAGACAGAAGGAAAGAAAGAGATGGATGGAGAGATCAGAGAGAGATAGAGAGAGATAGAGATGAAGAGACACATGGGAGGAGAGATGGGAGCAATCCAATTTCTCAGAGATCTCGGATGACAAATTCTGATTGCGTGTCTCCACTTTTGGCGGTTCTGTGAGACTCTGAGCCTATATGCAGAGCCGCCATCTGCTCCGGCGTGATATTTCAGAGGGAGGGCAGATACCCCTATAGATGTACTAGGGATGGCAGAAAATTTGCTGGTGCATCACTAATGGGATGATTTGTCGCCATGGCAACGGGATGAGAGGAGTAGTTTCTCCCAGTCAGTGGGCCTGTGTAAAAAAACAAGTCAGAGAATTGCCCTTGGCGGCAGATTTAATGGACTGACAAACTCTCACCATTTACGCAAGCAGATAGTAGGTTTTGATGACAGAAGAGTGTAGGTAGGGGAAGGTGATTTAAAGGGATCGTATAGTTTTGGTTGAGACCTAACTTCAGGTTTATAACTTATTTTTTTTTTTTGTGAGATAATGAGAAACCTCCTATGAAGTATGAAAGAGCATGTAATTCCAGGATGGATTCAATGTTTATTTGAAGAATATTGATTTTGAAATGGCTGAGATATCCAAAACAGTGCAATCGTAATAAAAAGTAGGACCTGCCTTTTATTAGTATCGCTTTGTTTTATGTTGTTTTTGGATAGTGAATATCTCACCAATTCCAAAACTGATTTTCATATTATAAACTTTGAATTCCTCTTAGAATGGAATGCTCATATAATTTCATTTTAGTGGCTTCTTCTTATCTCGCAGAAAGTTAAAAGCCCAATCCTCATCTCCACCAATACTGTACCATCCCTTTAATGTTCAGATGAATCAGCGGATGTATTAGCTTTCATTGGTCGCATTCACACAGACAAAACAGTGTGGGATAACGATTGCAGTCCAAATCTTGAGGATTTTTCTTAAACTGATGCCGCAAGATGCTCCATTGTCTTGCAGTGTAGATTTCCAAAATGCAAGAAAGTATATATATATATATATATATATATATATATATATATATATATATATTATATACATATATATATATATATATCACAGAGCTGTACTGTCTTTTCAGTAAACTGATTGCAAACTGGGATACAAGTATGAACTCTGATTTGAATTTCATCAAGCAGCATATGGAAAAATAAAAGATTTTATGTGTTAGTCACAAAACCCCTTGTAATGAAGCTGTGGTACCCTTTAAAAAGCCCAGGAAGCTATAAAGGGTGCTACAATTGTAAATGCTTTCTTGTGCTATCTTGGCCTTATATTGGAATGCATGACTACAGTGATTGAACTGTAATCCAAGCATTGAAATAAAAGAGATTGATTTAAAAAAACAGATTTTTTTTTTTTTTTTAAGTGTGATAACACATTTGACGTACTTGCAAGTTTCTTATTCTTATCATTTCATCATTGTATAATGCATTACCTTTTGGTGGATGTATATAAAAAAAAGGAATTGAATTGAATTGAACTGAAATCGATGTCTTGCATGATGTCAGCAGTCTGGCGTATTGCATCTATTTTATCATAGCAAAAACTTGTGCATGTTAAGGGTTACACAATAGCCAGTCTTGTGAACCTCACTGCGAGAAGATGTTTTCTGATTATTTACGGGAACCAAACCTAAGTAGTTTATTTTTAATCCCAACAAATGAAGAAGAACTTTTTAATGTTGTGAATTCCCTTAAAAAGAGGAAGAGCCCAGGTTATGACGGTATTTCAAATGATTTGATAAAGAATGTTATATCAGGGGTTGTTCAACCTCTTGTACATATTTTTAATCTATCAATGAATAATGGTATTGTCCCTGTGAATATGAAAATAGCGAAGGTGATACCTATTTTTAAGAAAGGTGATCCCCAGTTATTGAGTAATTATCGTCCAATTTCTCTTTTATCCACATTTTCCAAAATCCTTGAAAAACTTATGTATGTCAGGACGGTGAAATTTTTTAATGTGAACCAAACCTTCTCCAATTTTCAATTTGGTTTTCGTGAAAAGCACACAACAAGTCATGCTATTTTACATTTTATTGATAAAATTTCTATGGCATTGGATAATCGCATGCACACAGTGGGTATTTTTCTGGATTACTCCAAGGCTTTCGACACTGTTGATCATACTATTCTATTACAGAAGTTATCTCATTACGGAGTAAGAGGGAAAGCCTTGGAGTGGTTCACAAGCTACTTATCTAACAGGAGGCAGTTTGTCTCACTGAATGATGCAAAATCGGGGTTACAAAATGTTACATGTGGAGTTCCACAAGGATCACTACTTGGACCACTATTATTTCTTATATATATTAATGATTTTCAATATTGCTCTGATGTATTCTCATTTATTTTATTTGCAGATGACTCAAACATATTTTTATCACACAAGAATCCTCAGGTCCTTTTACAAACAGTTAATATTGAGCTAAGTAATATTATAACCTGGATTCATGCAAACAAACTGTCTTTGAATTTTCAGAAGACCAATTATATGCTCTTTAGTAATTCTGTTAAAATACTACCAGGAAATGTTTTATTTGGTGGAGTTGCGTTAGATAGAGTAAACTCAACAAAATTTCTTGGTCTGTATATTGATGACAAACTGAATTGGAAAATACATGTGAATAACATTTGTAAGCTCTTATCACGAAATACTGGTGTTATATGCAAACTAAAAAGAGTTATTCCCAAAGAAATATTGTTTATCCTATATTCTACTTTAATTCTTCCATATCTTAATTATGGTATAGTAGCGTGGGGTAACTCTTCAAAATCGCAAAATGAAAAGCTATTTTTGATCCAGAAGAGAGTTATAAGAATAATTTGTAATGTACATTTTCGTAGTCACACTAATGCTCTCTTTCATCAACATAAAATTCTGAAAGTGGAAGATATCTATTTAATGCAGTTAGGGTCTCTAATGTATGATCTTAATGCAGGTGAACTCCCACTGGCACTAGCACAGCGTTTTAAGAAAAATAGTGATGTTCATAGATATAACACAAGGCAGGCTTCAGGTTTGCACTTAACCCGTGCAAGGACACAATTTACTCTTAAAACGCTAGTACATACTGGACCCAGGTTTTGGAATTCGCTTGATGCAAGCATTAAACATACTTCAAGTAAATCAGCCTTCAAGCGTAGGCTTAAGTCTCATCTTTTAAATACTTATTGTGTTGATTCGTGATGTCGTTAAAACAATGTTAACAATGTTAATGTCAATAACTGAAAGTAAGTCCTGTATGTTATATTACAGATGCATATACTTTTATGTCAGACTTCCCCTTTAAAGAAAAGAAAGTATCAATGTATAATATTATTGAAACCCAGTTGTCTTCTTGTCATGTTTTGTTTTGTTATGTTTTGTTTTGTTTTGTTTGTTTTGTGTTTTTTTGTTTTTGTTTTTGTTTTTGTTTTTTTGTTATAAGTGTGTGTTTTTTTGTTTTTTTTTGTATGTAATTTATCGTCTCACATAACCCTTTTTATCCTTCCTTTCCACCCCCTCCCTTCATTCCTACTCTTGTTTTATGTACATAATCTCCCTTCACCCCATTACACATAGCCTCCCTTGTCTATTCCCTGTTTCCGTTTGGAATTGTGTACCTTTTGTTATTTTTTATCCCCACTACGTATACATATATATATATATATACACAATGTATTTTTTTTTTTCCACCTTTTATTCCTGAGGGACCTTGTCTCACAAGCTATGCTTCACTAAGGTCTCCTCGTTTGCCTTTCTCAAAATATTTGTTACCCTTTCTTTATCATTACTAGTATGTAATCATATACCTATGTATTTTTGCATAAATTTTAGTATTAGTTGTTGTTGTTCCTATACATTCTTGAAAGAAAGTGTCAATATTGTTGTTATGTTATTGTTATATTGCCTATTGTTGGAAGAAAGACAAATGAATAAATAAACTTGAAACTTGAAACTTGAAACTTGAACCATGCTTATGTATATTTGGGACAAATCTGGCATACAATGTGTACAATTTGTAGGATGGTATGCAGGGCTCAACACCAACTTTAAAAAAAAAAAAATCTCTGATGGCCTGTTTGGGCCACGAAAATCTTTGAATGTAAAAGTTTATTGGCCAGAAGACGTAATATAGTGGTCTGAAATGAAACAGAATGTAAAGATAAATTTGAATCTTAGGTGCCTGACTGGGCCACCAAAAGGTAACCTTTTTGGAAGTTTGGTGGTCCAACAATAATTTTAAGTGGCCCAGGCCACCGGGCCACCTCTAATGTTGAACTGTGGAATTGGATATGAATCACTAGAATATCAGAGCTGCTAAGTCTCCCTGATTCTGCAGGAGTCTCCCTGAAAATGTCAAAATCTGTTCAGGTCTGAATAAGAGAATATCAAAATCTCCCTGATTTGGGAATTATTTTTGCCCATTGAAATGCATGTAACACACAGATATCGTCGCCGGTCACATGAACCGACGAATCCCTCAGGTTTGCGTAAGAATGACAATTCGAGAAAATCGCGTTTGAAGTTAACCCATTTTTGACTTATGGTTGCTACACTTTCATGTCTATAATTTCCAATTATTTTTGTAGTACATCAGACTTCAATTCTTGCTCTAACTTGTGAAGTTTTTATCAAATTGTATTGTTAACAAGTAAGCGGGAAATCGTCAAAGAGCTGCATGCATGTATATTCGGTCTGCAAAGAACATTGTCATTTTCCATGTGTGTCCATATGTACATGTACATTGAGTGTTGTCATTGTCAACACATGTATTACATAGTACGCGCACTGTGCGCGCGGTCAGTGAACTGTTGAATCTCAAAAATTACACGCAAGTCAATGCGCATTGATTCGTCGGTTCGGTGACCGCGCGTACGCGCGTACTAGTACGCGCGGTCACCGAACCGTTGAATCGCCTGATTGTTTAACACGCGTCTATGGGGAAAACAAATAAGTTTCACAAATGGAATTACATACTTCTACAAAAGTGATAACTACGTAAAATTTACACCGAATTACACACTGAGAATTTCAGAATATGTAGTATGGATTATCTACTATCGAAATGATTGAAAATCTTAAAATCGAAAATTTGACCCAAAATCGAGTGATTCATCGGTTCGTGTGAGCGGCGACGATATCTCCCTGATTGTTGTGTGGAATCTCCCTGGTTTGGATGTGGGAATGTTGGCAGACCTGGATTATGTATATCATTTATATTCCTTTCATCCCCCTCCACAGCCAGTACCTCCATATGAGCCTCCGACCCATGACAAGGCGGGGCTGGTACAGGCGGAGGCCACACCCGAGGGAGCCCCGGAGAAAGAGCAGGATGCAGAGAAGCCAACGAGTGGGATACCAGGAGCCAGCCTCAACACCACCAACAGCATCCTCGGCTCAGGCATCATCGGTAGGTGTCTTATCGATTCTTCTACCCTTTGGTCTGAGAGGACCCCATCTTAAATCAGTCGTACCACCACCTGTCTCATTAACATCAGCTCCAGTAATATACCACAGTCTCTCATGCACAGTTGTCTTACTGTTCTTTCTCTCCATCTCTCACCTTCTCTATTATCTTATATTCTGATGAGATCTATTATTTAGTATCCTATTCTCTCTTTTTAAAGGGACTGTACAGTACTGATTGAGGTGAGGATTCAGGTTTACGACATTTTTGGTGAGATAATGAGAAACCCCTTTTGAAATATGAAAGAGCATGTAAAAGGATTTAACGTTTATTTGATTAAGATTGGCCTTGAAATGGCTGAGAAATCCAAAAATAGCGATCCTAATAAAATTGACTTTATGTAAGAGGATCTCTTTGTTATACCTTGTTTTTAGATATCTCAGTCATATCAAAACCGGTTTTCATCAAATAAACGTTTGATTCCCCTTACAATTGTATACACTTTAACGTTTCATTGAGTGGTTTCTAAATATCTCGCAAAACATTACTAGCTGAATCCTCACCTCAACCAGTACTGTACAGTCCCTTTAATCCTCTCCCTCTTGGTCTTTCTACCTGTCTTCTCTATTTTCTTTACTTTTCTCATCTCTCTTTTCCTATATTTCTCTCACATTTTTTTTTTTTTTTTTTTTTGTCGCTCATCCCCTCTCTCACTCTATCTCTTTCCTATTCTATTTAAGGTATCGTTCTTCACCCACCGGTCTGGAGATGCAAACTTGCTATTTCTTTTGTCAGTGCTGCGAGAAAAGCATACGTATGAGAAGAGAAATATGAAACAGGGATTTGTTTCTCTTTTGAAAGGTCACGACCTCTAACATTTACAATCAACTTGAAGTTGATTGTAAGAGCGCTTTGTTTCTCCCTCCGGTGGCTTTTTATTGCCATGCACAAGATCACTTACATCTAAATGGCATAAGGAACTAGCTTAAGCCCTTCTTCGCCATTTGGGACTTTGGACCATGTGTTCAATGCTACAGGGTTTTCTGTGCACACAAAGGGTTAATTGTGAAGTTGCCTGAAGGTTTGATGCAGTATATCGTGGTTATCTACCCAACATATCAGAGTCTTGTCTTTGAATATTGTTCATGATCTGTCATGCTCATACACTAGCTTCCCCGATGAGATGAGAATTCTAGCAACATGAATAATTCCACAGATTTATCTATAGAATTGATCTAGACTTGAATAGTCATCAATTTATTCATTCTGTCTGTGCTGATGACTCCGGAAAATCTGCTAGGAGAATAAAGGATGCATGCATTCTAGTATTGTTCCCTTTGTGGTAACCACGGCAATGCCACTAGGATATGATGTAGTTCTTTAGAAGCAGGATGCATTAAAGGCATTAATGACATGTTAATTTTTCATTCTCTTGCTCTCCAATATATACGTGAGTGCATGATAGACTTCGTCTGAGGCCCCCTTGTCTGCTCCTTGTTAGAATTGTGCACTCAGAACTGCATGATTGGTATAACATGTTTATGTTCTTACGCAGGTGTCTAGACTGCGAGTAGCACGTATAGCTGCCAGTGAAGTTGAGCATGCTGTTTGTGACTGTTTCATAGGGGTACTGCACTTTTCTTGATCTCCTCCTGAGTTTTCATGGGGTATCAGGGTGCTGCCATAGATACACTTCTGAATGATTCAGCACAGAAAAAAAATTATTTTATATATACTGTATATATATATACTGTGTATATAACGTACATATATATATATATGACCCGCTACAACAAAAGGATCCGAAAGTCAGGAAGGACAATTTTCTGAAAATGGCATTACATTATTCCCTTACTCTTCTTCTTTAATTTCATATATAGCACAACTCATAAAGGTACTCGGTTGCGGGGATCGATGATTTTATTAGTGAATGTCAAGTGGTGGATGAAATTGGAGTCTTCAAAACGCCTTCAAAGTTTTCTTTCTGACACTATTATGGTCAAGGGGAGGCGAGACAGTTTTCACCGCTTGACGATAGAAGGCATGCTCCTAGCGACCTCCGCGATGTTCATTCAAGCTTAGCAGTCTATGCACGACCAATCAGTAATCAGGATGCCACACACTGACCTATAAGATCACTCCCTCGTTGATAGGGGCGGAGTCTAGCTGCGGCGCTAAATCCAAATCTTTGGACACGTTTCTGTTACATTGAAAGTCGGAAAATCTTGGCCCAGAAAAACGCTATATTCTTGCCTTTCCTTTAATCATTTAGCTTCAAAATTTCGGCAGATGATAGACAAACCATTAGACTGCAAAATTATGCCAAAAACAGAAATCCAATTGTTTTGACCTATTTTGATGCTGTCACTTCAGACTCGATTTTCTCAGCTCAGTCAGCCGTCAGTGACTTTAGGATCCTTTTGTTCTAGCGAGTCATATATATATATATATATATATATATATATATATATATATATATATATATATATATAAATAAATAAATATATATACTTGTATATCTATGGGTAGAGAGTGGTAGTGTATGAATTTGGTGGGTTGTATGGTGTACATATAGTCTTTGTGTAAAAAAAAGGAAAAAAGTACTGTACCAATTTACAGATCTTTACCTTTGAATACATGTGTTCTGTAATGGGGGTGGGGGGGAGGCTATTTAACTTTTTATTTGTAACTGGAAGACCTAAAAAAATGGGGGATACTATACTGCTGATACAGTTGTGCCAATATATCAGTATTTGGTTTATGCCTTTACTTGAAACATCTTAATAAGTATATTTTGATAGTGAAATAGAAGTGCAAAAAGGTTGTACAAGTAGTACTCTGGGTGGTATTGAATGGTATACAAATAATGAATATTTATGAGTGCAATGGACAGAATATTTCACTCGGTGAAAAATGAAATGATCCATTCAACGAGGCTGCGCCTCGTTGAATGGATCAAACATTTCATCTTTCACCGAGTGAAATATTCTGTCCATTGCACGAATGAAAAAACATTTATTATTTGTTTTATATAACGCCTAAAATAGATCCTTGTCATTTGATATTTTATTAATTTAGAAACAAGAGAGAATCTAAGATCGCGACAGTGCTTACTGAGCGCTTTACGCTAGCGCGCTGTCACATACACACAGTGCAAACGCAAGCGTTATACACCCGTAGTGTGCCGGGCTCTCAGTGAGCATGCAATAGAGCCAATCTTATGGATTCAAAATTGCATGGTAAATGGAGCGGATGATGACGTCATCTTGAAATGGGTCGAATGATCAAACAACCAATGTCAAACAACCAAAATGTCAAACAACCAATCAAATGACAAGGATCTCTTCGGGCATTATATAATATATTATTAAAGAGGATATTTCAATATTTCAAATGCCTGGAAGAGCAAGGTATTTTCTACTTCACTCCAAAAGCTCCTGTGTGGATGCACATGCCCATAGCCATGACAGGTGACTCCCATTAATTATAACAAAATCATTGGGACCGGCATTTGTCTTTCATTATATTGAAATTTTGTTATTATATCTGAACAGTAAAGTAAATAAAGATGTATAGATGATGATTTTGGGACTAGGATTTGTACTTTGTTGTAAGGAGAATTTTTGTTAAATAGGGAATGTTTTGTATTTAACTAACACACTAACATTCGACTGTTGTACATGTAAGTGTGAACATAAAATCTCCTGTAAAATCTCCTAGGTACCAACTTATATTTCTTCTTCCAATTCTGAAATGAACTTACCCAAACTTTAACATGGGTGTATGTCATACACAGGTGCAGTTAGTTCTCTGATGGATATACATGTACATGTAGCATGGAATCACAGCTTAGAACATATCAGTATCTAAAGATATGAGAACTCAATGCAAGTGTCTTGAGTTCTCTCTTTGAACTATTCAATTCAATTCAATTCAGACATTTGTTCAGTAAAAAAGAAAAAATGCTTGGATGTACAGACCTTTAGTGTAAAATGCTTACAAAATGTGACAGATATAATTCAGCAAAAGTTGGAAGCTTACTTGTATTCAAATAGAATATACCCTTAAAGTAAAATAATACACATAATTGCAATTTAAACATTAAAATACCTAATGATAGAAGTTACCGACAATATAAAAGGAGCACAGAGAAAATAAATCATACTAAATCAGGCATGAAACTAAAATTCATAAAAGTTGCTGATAACATCAAAGGAACATGGAGAGAATGAAACATACTAAAACAGGCACAAATATTTCATGTGTTCCAGAGCTACACACATGTGCTCAACTTGTGATTGCACATGCACATTGTAATTTTGACAGTTAATCAATAGATGTGATAGTCTTTAAAGCCATGATCTCTGTGGCAAATTAATTACCATGTGGGTGAAAGTAAGGTTTGAATCTTAAAGGAAACAATCAACCCTGAATGTATAATATCATAAATGACTTCATCTATACATGTACATACATAATTGGATGGATAGTAACAGTGTAAAAAAAGACAAGGGGGGTTTAAAGGTAGGGGATACCTTTTACAGACCTCCCAAAATGCAGCAAAATATTAAATACGAACCTCAGGGGACTTGTTTAGGCCACTGCTGAGAAATGTGAAAGTCAACAGTTATCTACAATTTGAATAATGCTCAAAAACTCAACTACTCAGTAGTTCTGTGTGTCAGCCACACTTAAGCCTTTTTGTTGCAGTCTTCTGTATTTTTATCTATAAACACAAATCTAAAAGTATAAGAGCTGATGTAATAACATATAGAGTGTTTGGCAAGAATGTATATAGAAATGTTTGTAAGTTTTGATGAACTTTCTTCACAAAATATACATGATGGACACACATGCAGTGCATGGGTCTGCAAAGGTAGCCTAGTAATGTACTGGAATTTACGGTGAGCCCCGAAAAAAATTCAGTTCAAAATCTAACGGTCAATAAAAATGTACTAAATGATACCTTCCACTTTCAATACTTTATGGGAGTTTCTAAAATGATACTCTCTTCAACATACCACTGTATTTATACAACTCTTCATTTAAGGCATGCAAATGGGATTCCCTACCTTTAACAGAGTTTGTTTTATGTTTTGAATAGATCTTTGTTGTTGTTGAAAGGATGAAGGTTCTGTCTCGTTTCATAGATATTTATATATGTGCATGTTACATATTGATATATACATTATGATGTACATGTATATTTGAAAGTTAATTTCTCTAAGGGCACTAGAGGTGTATTAATGACAAGTTAGTGTGAATGCTGTAATGGGGAAATATGTACCAGTCTGATTGAAATGTCATTTCTCTTTCCCCTGATTAACAAGTTTCCTGTATGATATAATCAGGCTTGAACAGTCAAAAAATCTTCCAAGGCAGTGGACGTAGTTTGCTGTTCAACCTTGACAGTTTGCAGGCACTAGAATTTGTGTGAAATTCTTACTCATACCTTCCCAATATTTCTCCAATGGTCATGCTCATGACATAAGTTTTTCTGTATTCTTTCTTGTCATTGCTGAAAATTTTTGCAATACTGTAAAATGAGGAATGTTTGCGTGCATTTTAATTTCGCGAATTTTGCGAGAGCCAAGAATCACAACATTAAAATGCATGTGAAAGTTCTTGTCTACACTATACGCATTGAATGTTAGAGGCAACTCGCGAAAATTCCATACCGCGAAAAAAGGCCATTGGCTCCAATTCGTGAAAATTTCATGCCGTGAAAATATTGTGTTTTACAGTAGTTGCTGGACATAGCTCCTCCTTTGAAAATGACGTAATGATCACTTGGAAGCAAACGTACTGCTATGTGCAACATACGTACAGTTGTATTACCAGTACCTTGTTGACTGGGGGGACGTCTTACAATGTGTGCAATGTCCCTGAATGTTTGACCTCAGAATGCCATTCAAGGGGGTTTGAGATGCTGTATGAATGCTATTGTTACAAGGGGGCACTTAACGTAAAAAAATTTTTGCTGCAATGATATTTTGTGGCTCCTGAGGGGTTCCCAGTACAATGTAGATTGTTCACCCCAGCCCGACAAAAGGTATGAAGTTGAAGAAAAGTCAGTTGTTTTCAATGTCATCAATGATATGAACCAATCATAATGTAGTCCAGTGGCCAATGACTGAAGTACATGTACATAAGAAGATATTGGAGTAAATAATTATCAGTTATGAAATAACAGTTTTTATATTACTTCCATCCTGTCTCTACAGCATTTTAGGATTTATATGTCGATATATCACAACAACAACAACAACAACAACAACAACAACAACAACAACAACAACGAAATAAACTGACCTGGGCCCCATTTCACAAAAGGATAGCATCTCTTGCTGGAATGGTAACTTCCAACAGCAACAGCCAATCAGGAAGCAGGATTCTTGTGGCTACCTCGACAGTTGCCATTCCAGCAGGAGTTGCTCTCATATCAACTTTTCATGAAACAGAGCCCAGGGGGGTGTTTCATCAACGTTTGTCGGCGCCGACAACTTGAATCACCATAGTAACAGTCAGTGACCAGAGCATCTCAGCCAATCAAAACCAAGGATTTTGCTGAAATTGGTCAGCGCCGACAGTTGTCGGCGCTGACAAGCATTGATGAAACACCCCCCAGTATGACCCGCAGCTTTATAGCCATTCATGCATTCAGTGCATATGCCAGTCTTTCAGAAAGATGTGCGCACCATTTTTTTTTTTTTGCATGCAGTTTTGGGCATTCTCAGTGGAGGGGATCGTCAGGGTTGATAATATGATTGTGTTCTGGGTTCTTTTAATGGACCCCTAATTTTTTTTTAATTTTAATTTTTAATTTTTTTTTTTTTAACATCTCATTCATGGTTCACTTCATATTGTACATGGATGGCAGGGTAGCAGTCATTGAATATATCCAGTCTTGTTTGATACTCAAAGAGTAAAACCATTCATGCAATATAACAGGATTGTATCAATATTCACTTTCTGATACCTTTTTTTTTCGGTTGTTTTTTTGTTTTTTTGCTTCTTTCCTTCACCCATCCATACCAAGGCTTTTCTGTGGTAGTTATGGGTAAATGCAATAAATGTTGAGTGGAAATTACTGTCCCCCTCCCCCCCCCCCCCCTCTCCACCTTCCAACATCCAGTGGTAGTTCAGCTCATTTGCCTTTAACACTCTAAATTTCTTGTATGTTGATTTGTTTAACCTGCGTGAGCAGCTGACTGTGCCACCCATGAATTATTATGTGCCTTTGTTGCCCCCATGGTCTTTGTTGCATATTGCACAATATCTGTGAAGCAGAAGTTTAGGCCCTGCTCTCTTTGCTTGGAATTAACAAGTGAGTAAATGAATAAACAGACAAACAAATAAACCCTCCACAAATAAACTTAGAAATATGAAACTCGTGCTGCTATGCTATGTTGTACTTGTACTGTAAATAAACGTTCACCCCTGGAATTTGCTATTTGTATGTACATTCAATTTTGAAGTTGATGTCAAGTATCACACATGGTATGAAATAAGGAATATACTTGATACTTTGTGTTTTGTTTGTTTTTTATTTTATTTAATCACATGGTTAAAAGCCCTCAAATAGCCAAGAAGCTGTTTTTCAGAGAGGCTGTGAACAAAGTATTTGACGTAGATATACATTGTTGGTCTAATCCTAAATGCAAATAGTGTGAATTGTGTACATACTATGTCTGTGCACATTTATACATATTATACATAGTGTCAAATCCATTTGCTTTAATAAAAATAATGCAACAGTATAGTATAGATAGAGGCTTATTCAGTATTTCACATACATGTCATCTGAAATGATTAGCAAGGAAGCCCGATTATTCCCTGAACATGAACAGTAGGGAAAACATCAATTTTATACAACATCTTTGCATAGTTGATTTTAATAAAAAGTGCAACGCTAGAACTTATAAGCTATTAAAAAGTTTTGGTACCTCAAAACTTTCCTTGTCTTAGTTTGTGTTTCAGGTTAAAGTACCTTTCATATAACTAACACTGTGAGACTTACTCGCCCCAAAGTGCTCTCATGTCTTAGTTATCATGCAATTAACTGCGACCAGCAGCCCCATACGCATAGCGACCAGCAGTCCCATACGCATAGCGTAATCGGGCTTCGCATTGTAGCATTCAGGATCATGACAGATTTAGTATCGCGGGATAAATGTTAACTTAAAATCCCAAAAATTCTTCAATTTGAAGACTTACCAATTAAGGTGAAGTATTGAAAACAGGCTTCGGGCAACGTTTGGTTCTGCCTATAGTCCCTTTCTTTTCTAATTGATGACTGAATGTGACTCGGCCGAGAGGACCTTGGGAGAGCTACATACACCATGTACACTGAATACTACAGCCAGTGCATGCGAACACATCACATGCGCACAAATTTCAAATCCCATATCAACGGATAAGATGTTTGTGTGCGCATGCGCTGGCCGTAGTAGTCAGTGTATGCATCGGTCCATGGTGTATGTAGCTCTCCCAAGGTCCTCTCGACTGAGTCACATTCAGTCATCAATTCGAAAAGAAAGGGACTATTGGCAGAACCAAACGTTAATCGAAGCCTGTTTTCAATACTTCAACTTAATTGGTAAGTCTTCAAATCGAAGAAATTTTGGGATTTTAAATTGACATTTACCCGCGATACTAATTCTGTCATGATCCTGAATGCTACAATGCGAAGCCCCATTACGCTATGCGTATGGGGCTGCTGGTCGCAGTTAGCTATGCGTACAATGGGCTGCACGCTGCTGGTCGCAGTCAGTGGTTTCGTACAATATTTATCGACGCTGTACGGCGACGGCTCTGGTACAAAACCATTATTGCATGATTACTAAGACATGAGAGCACTTTGGGGCGGGTAATTTTCACAGACAACGTACTTTAACATGAAACACAAACCAAGACAAGGAAATTCAGGGAAACTTTTGAGGTACCAAAACTTTTTATTATCTTTAATGAACTGTACATTTTAACTTATTTGTGATCTCAGAATTAGTCAGATGGGTAGAAGTCAATCTGAGTTCAGAAAGCCAAGTTGTGTGCCAAAAAGACCCCCCCCCCCCACACACACACACACCCACACAGAAAGAACCTCTGCTCATCATGCCTTGTCATATATATGGAAAGTTGTAAAAGTACATTTGTTTTGTATTATGTATTGTAGGACTCTACTGCAATTGCTGGCATTTCAAAGTTACTGCAATATTCTGGTTAACAGTTATAGTGCATGAATGACCTGTGCTCTCTTTTCCCCAGGAATCTGTGCAATATCAATTTGTCTAAAGTAATGATTGTCTCTGTGAGATATATACCACTTATTCCTTCCCATTTGTATTTGTATTTGAAAGTTTATGTAGAAAAGAGTGTGTTGCTGGTGACAACGAATTGATATACCTATCAGTGTTGGCAAACATTACAATATACTTGATTGTATTTCCCCCATTTCTGATTTGTTCCACTCCCATGTCTCACCCCAAGCCCCACCTCAAGACCTTGTTTTCTTTGCAAAAACTTCCCTTTTGAAAAACATACTAGTGTTCCCTTGTAGATTTTATTTAAGTGTTTGTATTTTTATGTCAGTGATGTTGTCTTTAACCCATTGACGGTTTGATTTTGCTACAATACACATTTCCATAGATGCTTGCCCGAGTATACTCGGGACTCATCCTCTATGGGTTAACAAGCTCCTTGTAAAAAAGCCAATCTAGATTTACATTTTTTTTTCCACGAATGTACTTTGACATTTGTTAAGACTGGCACAGTTGTCATTCTAGAGGACGACAACCTGCATTTCTGTGATTATTTTTGGATATTTGTGAAATTTTGTCGTGAAATATTATTTACTGTGCTAGCACAAAGTAAATTGTTGACTTCTCGAAGCTTCAATTTTATTTTTCAGCGCTGATATAATCTGCAAAATGTAATCTGTGCAATATTGTCGTAGACGTCAATAAACGTTCTCGATTGTTCTGTCTCTATGCATGTGCACATTTGAACAGCGGAATATTATATCATAATGCGCTTCTCCCTGTAGATTTCTCTGCCTATTGGCAGCCCTAAAAATAGGCAGTGGAATACTACAATGGTGGAGCACTATATAGATAAAAGGGATGGTACAGTATTGGTGGAGATGAGAATTGGGCTTTTAACTTTTTGCGAGATACCAAGAAAACACTTATGAAATAGTACAGAGCATACCATTTTAAGAGGAATTCAAAGTTTATTTGATGAAAATCGGGTTTGGAATGACTGATACATCCAAAAACAAAGTAAAACAAAGCGATCGTAATGAAAGATGGGTCCCACACTTTATTAGAATTACTCTGTTTTGGATATCTCAGCCATATCAAAACCAATTTTCATCAAATAAATGTTGAATTCCTCATGGAATTACATTCTCTTTCATATTTCATAAGAGGTTTCTCATCATCTCACCAAAAAATGTTAGAAACCTGAAATTAGGTCTCAACCAAAACAATACAATCCCTTTAACATGATTTACTCTCTGTTTTTTGCAGGTATTCCCTATGCATTCAAGCAATCTGGTCTCCCTCTTGGTATACTGTTCCTCATCCTTATCAGTGGCGTAACAGGTATAACACAAACAAACAAACAAACGACAAACATTTTATGAAAAATATATGGGTATAGAGGGCCCCAGTGTGTACAAATCTTGCACTTTATGTCACACAAAGTGTTTGACAAGCTGCTAAACCATGTAAGGAAAAAAAAAGTTCCAAGTATGTCTGCCTATTAACCTGCAACATACATGTATAAAGGCTATGAAGGCAGCTGACAAAGGAATTCTGAGAGATTATGTATTTAGGTTTATCTTGTGTTTTTAATGTGCATACTAGCTGTGTATGTGTGTGTGTGTGTGACACAGTTATGGCACTTTGATAAAGCTCTGCTCTTGCAAACTTGTTTTAGATTTTTACCAGATTTCATCTAAAATGGCACTTATACAACATTGTACTTTAGTATGTGTAATTTATTTATTTTTTTCCAATTTATCAATTTTAAATTCAAATATCCTGAAATTTTAATCATTGAATATGACAGTATGAAATGAACTTTCTGCATTGCCTTTGCCCTGCATTGTGTGCTTAAAGCAGCTTCCAGGTGTGTTTGAACAAAGTCTGCATCAAATTCTGCGTAAAAGTCTGCCACAGAGTTCAAAATGTCATATAATGGTACCTACATCTTGTACCAACCTATTGTAAGACACCAATGTAATGTGAATGAGTGCTATACAGCCATGCTATAATTATAGTGAGACCAAATTTCAACCTCAGCATTATATTATTTCAGATTTACATTTTTTGTTTGTTTTTTTGTTCAAGGTAAAATTGTTATCTCTAATACTCTGTAGTCAAATTGAGTGTTAGTATGGTGTAAATAATATTCTAAGAATATAATGGTATTTTTGCAAAGTTTTCTCTGCCAGTTTCGAATTGTTGGGAAGTCATTATTCAAGATTATATCGTATGGCTCTGTGCACTATTATAGAGTATTTAATGGACTGATATTTTTTTTTAATTCCATTTTTCTCTGCCTGTTTTGAATCTTTGGGAAGTCATTACTGTATAAGCTGTTATTTTCGTGAGGGTTTAATTTTCGCGAATTTCGCGAATTGCAGTTGGATCGCGAATTTAACAACACGCGAAATTGTCTCCATGCGCTTTGTTAAATAGAGCATTAACGTAAGCGTCGGCGTCAATTTGCGAAAACAACTCGCGAAAATGTCTATGACCTTGTCATTCGCGAAAATATCTGTATGTGAAAATAACAGCGTATACAGTATTCAAGATTACACCTTATGGCTCTGTGCACTACTATAGAGTATTTAATGGACTGATATTTATTTCTTGTTTTTTCTCTTTCTCCCTTTCCTGACTAGATTATTCCATTTTCTCTGCCTGTTTCAAATCTTTTGGAAGTCATTATTTAAGGTTATATCTTATGGCTCTGTGCACTACTATAGAGTATTTAATGGACTGATATTTCTTTTTTTTTTCTCTCTCTCTCTCTTTTCTGATTAGATTATTCCATGGTGCTCATGATCAGGATTGCTGAGCTGACGGGAACGCACACCTACCCCGAGATGGTGGAAGCAGCCCTGGGAATGCCTGGCTATTACATGTTGTCTGTCATTCAGTTCGTTTACCCCTTTATAGGTAAACATGCATCCCCCCCCCCCCCCATCATTAGGCCCGTGCACACACAACAAAAATCGAAATTACAATCGCGATCCAAATTTCAATTTTTTTTTTCGACCGTTCATACACAAGGAAAAATCGCACTTCGCAGCAAAGAAAGAACAATCAGTGGCCAAATTGCGCATGTGCGAAACTTGCATGACTGAAGACTGACCCCGCGGTCCCAATAATGTTGACGTTCACGCGCTAGGAACGATGGGATTAAAAATACCGATTTCCGAATCTCGATCGCGCTCACACACACGACGCTTGGCAAAATAATTGCGATTATTCTGAAAAATCGCACTAATAGTGCGAGTTGGATCGCGATTAGGATCGCGAAAATTAGTGAAATTTTTCTGTCCACACAGGAAAAAATTTCGAAATTTTGATCGCGATAAGAAAATCGATTTTTAAATCGCACTTTTTCCCTTGTGTGTGAACGGGCCTATTGTGGGTACAGAATTCCTTCTAGCAGACATCCTAAATGATGTATGAGAAAATAGATTGGATGCTAGTAAAGTCTGTCTCAAGAGTCATCTACAAATAAAAGGGCCCATAGGCTTGAAACCGTCTACAAAAAGGCCCATAGGCGAGTAGTCATCTGCAAAAGAGCCCATAGGCTAGAAGCCTGCACCTCTGGGTCACAGTGTTTCCAATAGGCAGACAGCCAAGAATAAGTTTCATTGCACTTTTTGTCATGGTTTTTCTTTTTTTTTTGGTCTGTGATCAGTTTCTTTGCAAGCTTGTTATCAGTCACTAACCTTTCACCATTGGGCCCGAGAACTGAAAAGAGGCTTCCATGCATATTAGCAAACCTTTGGTGTTCCTTCTCTTTGACTTGCCTGTGTATAGGCTTGCATGCCAGTGGTTTACAAATCATGAGAAAGTTTAGCTGGAGTCAGACTTCCTATTTTGTGAATTTTGCTACCCCCCCCCCCCCCCCCCCCCCCCCTCACTCCCCAGGAAAAAAAAAAAGGATGTCCCGGTCTTTTATAGTTTTCTTAATTTGTCATGTTTGGCTGCTTTTCCAATCTGTAGAGAAATATTGATATACAAATTTACTTTTTCTCTATGGGATTGACATGCAAATAGTTTAACCATGTGCCTTATCATGCAACAAACCTTCAACTAGGAACATTGGTTCACAGGAATGGATGAATCAATTAGTTTCCTATAATATATCATGTTTGCCATTGTCACTACAGAGCTTTGAGTGAAAGGGTACCCCAATTTTGTAATCACAATTCACAAGTGACCCATACAATCATGTATGTTTATGATATGGGAAAAGTTGAGGAGAATGGTATAATTTTATTACCACATTTATGCTCTGATATATATATGTATATATATATATATATATATATATATATATATATATATATTATATATGTATATATATAGATATATAGATAGATATAGATATATACAATGTGTATATTTTTATTTATTTATATAATTCATGTGAATTGCAGCATGATGTCATTATGATCATAATAGCAATCTACTGTTGCTGATTTTTTCTTCTGTGGAATTGGTTTGTTTTTTTTTTGTTTTGTTTTTGTTTTTACTCTGTAGCCATGATTGGATACAATGTTATCATTGGAGACACGATCACCAAAGTCTTTGCAGCAGTTATAGCTGGTGAGTATCTCTAGCAAGGAGCAAGTTTTCACCAGCAAGAAGTGACAAAGTCACTTGTTGTTACACACACACACAGACACATACAAACCTTTTTCCAGTATCTACTTTTTTTTTGTCCCCGCCGAACGAGTTCGAGCAGGGGACTATGAAACGGGCTCCGTACGTGTGTGTGTCCGTGCGTCCGTGCGTCCGTGCGTCCGTCTGTCCGTCCGTCCGTCCGTGCGTCCGTCCGTGTGTGCGTCCGTGTGTGATCAAAATGTTCAATTTGCTACTTCTCTGTCATTTATGAGCCAATTTTGATTCTGTTTGCTTTATATGATAGCACTACATCGGAGCTTTAAAACTTCTACACAGAATTTCAGTTGTGACCTTTGACCTTGACCGTTGACCTATATTGTACATTTTGCTACAAAATGCTACTCCTTCGCCATTTCTAACCCGATTTTGATTCCGTTTGCTTTATGTGATGGCACTAGGTGAGGGCTTCAAAACTTCTACACAGAATTTTGACCTTTGACTTCTTTGACCTTTGACCTTGATTTTTTGACCTATATTGTACATTTTGCTACAAAATGCTACTCCTTCGCCATTTCTAACCCGATTTCGATTCCGTTTGCTTTATATGATGGCACTAGTTGAGGACTTCAAAACTTCTACACAGAATTTTGACCTTTGACTTCTTTAACCTTTGACCTTGATTTTTGACCTATATTGTGCATTTTGCTACAAAATGCTACTCCGTCGCCATTTCTAACCCGATTTCGATTCCGTTTGCTTTATGTGATAGCACTAGGTGAGGGCTTCAAAAATTCTGCACAGAATTTTGACCTTTGTCTTCTTTGACCTTTGACCTTGATTTTTTACCTATATTGTACATTGGCTACAAAATGCTACTCCTTCGCCATTTCTAACCCAATTTTGATTCCATTTGCTTTATGTGATGGCACTAGGTGAGGGCTTCAAAACTTCTACACAGAATTTTGACCTTTGACCTTGATTTTTTACCTCCCTATTGCACATTTTGTTACAAAATGCTACTTCCGGCGGGGACATATATTACGCACCGCGTAATTTCTACTTTTCCTTGTTTTATTTTGATTTTACTCACGGATATACACTTAATGTGAATAAGTATGTACATATGGTAATAATAATGCTAATGATAATAATAATAATAATAATAATAATAATAATAATAATAATAATAATAATAATGATAATGATAATGATAATGATAATGATAATGGTAATGATAATAATAATAATAATAATGATAATAATAATAATAGTAATAATGATAATGATAATGATAATGATAATGGTAATGATAATAATAATAATAATAATGATAATAATAATAATAGTAATAATGATAATGATAATGATAATGATAATGATAATGGTAATGATAATAATAATAATAATAATGATAATAATAATAATAGTAATAATGATAAGCAGTTTTTGTAGAGCACAAATTACATTTTAAGTCTCTAAGCACCTTTTAGAAATTAGAGAAGACAGGTATGTGTATAAGAAAACGCAGGAATAAAAGAAAAGCAAAATCAAATATAAACCTGAAATACATCATTAAATAATTTACATAAGAATTGAAATTACTGTATATTATGTACACAACAAATATGCAAAACATAATATCTCATATCAAAGAATATGCAACTGTAAATGAAGCACTTCATGAAAACCACAACTCCCTTCATCTCCCGAAAAGCCATGTAGTACTCAACAATCTGTTTGATCATTTAGCTATCAAAAAGATCACTATTTCATACTACACTTGATAGTAATAAGCAGGTGGACACAGAATTCCTTTTCAAATGATTCTTGGGAACATAAAATGAAATTGAATGAACAATGTTAAAGAATCAATATTACAAAGCAAACAGAAATCTTTCCCTTCCCTTTAGATAATATATCATGAATTTCTCTCTGTACCCTGTAAGCCCTCCTCCCTATCCCTACTTCTCTATACACTCACACCCACACACACACGCACCCAAGCAAACAAATACTGTACGAGCTGAAATTTTCGCGGTGGTTTTATTTTCGCGAATCACCTTTGAACCGCGAAAATAACAACGCGCTAATAGCTAAGTTCAGTTAGACCCTCGCAACCGCGAAAATGTCCTCCAAGTAGCAATTCACGAAAATATCTGTACGCGAAAATTTCAGCTCGTACAGTACATGAATACAACATTTTTATAATGGAAGGACAATGTCTTGTATACTAAATGATTGTATTGTATCATATTATTTGTATGCAAACAGTGGGTTTCTCTGGCATACAGCCCTTAATTGACGAAAATATTTCTACCTGGTTTGTTTTCAGAAACAAACGTCCTTGCCAATCGCTACTTCGTCATTAGTCTCGTGACAGTGCTCTTTATGCTGCCAGTGTCGCTGTACAAAAATGTGTCCAAGTTGGTAAAGGTGAGCCTGGGATTCTGCAGAACCAGAAATTTTTTTGTGCATGAAATGTTTGTGAATCTTGCGAGTAGCCAAGATCCGTGAAAATGAAGGGATGCACCCAAAAGTTTGTGTCTATACGGCACAGTGCATTGAATGCCAGTACAATGCTGCACACCATGCGCAAGTACAATTGTAAAGTTGACTTGTACCACTGCCATAACAGTTACTCAAATATGATTGCCATTGTACTTCCAAATATAACGCAACTATGTTCAGCAGGCATGAAAACGAATACAGGTACTCTGTGGTGTCATGATATTTCATTTAATGAAAGCCTCCAAATACTTAGAGATCTAGACATGCAGATCTAGAGGTATAAGTACTCATAATATTTTCATGATCATTGCAGCAAGTCACGAAAGTTTCATGTCATGAAAAAGGCCGTCTGCTCCAAATTGCGAAAGTTTCATGCTGCAAACGTTTCTAGTTTTGTAATCGTGTTTGGCCCTCTGAGAAAGAATCATGAGGAAAAAAATTGGTTTCACAAAGTAATCATACAGCAACAACTAGGTATATCATTGTTATGATTGCATGTACTGTAATATTGTTCAGCTGTAAATTTGTGTTTGTACCTGCTCTGTACATTCATAAAGTCAAGTAGAAATAGCAGTTGTCATGAACATGTGGTCTTTATAGAAAATTTCATGTTTTTTTGTAGTTCATAAGTATGAAGGGAAGCAAATTTAGTTATATCAACAGATATTAGGTCCAAATAGGTGGCTGCTACTAGAAGCAGGTTTGGCAGAGAGTTGTAAAAGTACCGTATGTATAGAGGGTCTTTTTGTTAACCCGTTGAATATGAGTCCTGAGTATACTCGGGCAGGGGTCTATGGGAAATGCATGTTGTAGCTAAATCAGTCCGTCCTCAACAGGTTAAAATCAGTGGGCCTAAATGGATGCTAAATAACAATCTTTTGCTTGTTTTGATCCGTTGTAGCCATATGGGAGCTTGGAAGCGGAAATTTTCTGATTAATCATGCATTGAGACTTTATTTTTTTTATTTTTTTGGTAGCGTTTTCCCGTACTGTACATATATAGTGGCTTTATTGTCATTGATCTGCAGTTCAGATCTATGTATACACAATAGGTTGAGTGGTAGACTGTTAAATGCTGTTTGTGCATGGTTGCAGGCATGAAATGATTTTTGTTTCTAATTTTAACCCAGACAAGGGAATTTCCTCCCACGCCCATCACCCATCGTTAGAAACCCTTTATTGTTTAGATTGGAATTATGAAATTATTATTTTTTTTTTTCTCGATTTGATGCATCACAGGTTTGATAGAAGATTGGAAAATTTAATTACCCTAAATTTCCTGCAGTATGTTTGATACTCTCAGAAGTTAAATGCAGCCATGCACGTTTAGTCATTAACCCTTTCCTTCCAAGGTGGATCGTTATGTCCTTTATTTGATACATGCAACACCTGATTCCCAGATTCCTATAGTTTTTTTAATTTGTAAGTTCATTTCAAAATGATAATGCATCATCATCTTGCACAGGACAAGGAATGGTTGCACAGTTGATACTATATGATTGCCTTAAAAAAAAAAAAATAAATTTCTTCCCCTTTCTTTATGCCTACCAGGTATCAATTCTATCTCTGGCTCTCCTGGTATTCATTGTAATAATTGTTATCATCCGTGCAGCAACAATGGATATGTAAGTAAACTTTTATGTTCCATTATTATCTATAGAATTGTATACTTTCCATTGTACATATGAAGAGTTTGTTTGCAAAAACCAATAAGTCCATATTTGCCAAATGGAGATATTTGCGATTAAAGGTCAAGAAAAATAAAGAGAATAATAAGAATTTTTTGCTTCTTTAGACCATAACTTCAAAAATGTACCTTTATATGTAGTGACCAATATATCATTTAAAAGGTATTATTTTGTACTTTATGACAGAGATCTTACTTCAAAATCTTCAAAAATGGACTAATCGGTTTTTGCAAACAAACTCTTCATATGTTTCTGTTAGACTGAATGTGTCTATTGATCCAGGAGTATGATACTTTCTGTGCTTTGTTCACCATTTGGCACTTCTGCTGGTGTGCTCTGCTTGCCATTCATAATTGACACATGTGCCTGTTGTAAGCCACCTGTTCAATAATGAATGAAGATCATCTGATTCCCTTACTCCAGTTGAATATCCCCTTGTATACCGGCCTTGTGTGCCGATTGGCACAGAAGACCCCAGAGTGCAGTACACGCTGTCCAAAGTCCCTGGTACAGAAAGGGCTGGGGGAAATTAAGCTCCGAGTTGGATGCTAAACTAACAGTCAGCTAGGTAAAATTCAAGGTACACTTTAAGGAGGGGGATATTAACCTAACACTAATGAGCTTAACTCATTCCTTCTGCAATTCTTTAGGCACGGTCAGACTGGCAAAAGATTGAGAAGTTTGGGCCATTAATTGGTACGCGCGCAAGCAAGAGCGCGCCGTCCGATGGCTAGTGATTGTGACGTAACAATGTACATCTGTACATGACAATGGCCTCGCGCTTAATTCGGAGGCACCGCCCACAAACAGATCGAGAAGTTTCGCGGGAAGTTTGCGGTCACACTGGCAAAACTTCGAGATCTTACAGATCGCAATCTTAAACTTCGCGATCTTTTGCCAGTCTGACCACGCATTTTGAGTGTCTTGAATGCCCCCAAACAAGATTCTGTTTGCCTGTCGACAGAGAACGGACAGGTTTGGTAATCCACCTGACTGAAAGCAGTCAAGCGGTACATATATCCCCTTTCCATGGTCAACTACATGTGTCAGTGAACAATGGAAATATCGATCGAGTGCAAGGTATGGATAGAGCGTGCACTGATGAGCTCACAGACTCTTTTGTTCTACACAAAACCGGGCACTTGAATGGGATGACTGGGGTCAGCGAACACAAAAATCTACTCGAGCTCAGCTACGATCACTGTGTACATGTTCATACGAGTTTTATAGCAAAGCAGGCACAAACTAAATCAGAAAAAAAAAGGAAATAATGCTGTGATATACACATTTTTTAAAAAGAAAGAGAACATACGGTGATATAATGAACTCTTATCTTTTTAGCAAACCAATTTTTCTGGGCATTACAACACAAAGAAACTTGAATTTAGGCCACGAAAGTAGGCACTCTTATCTTCATCTTGGGAATCTGGTATACCATGTTCCCGTATATCAGTTGCTCCCACAGGAACCTGGTATACCAGGTTCCCATAAGGAACGAGTTAATTGCAAGTAACAGCTATATGCATTGGCATCTAAAGGCTTAAAAAAACAAATGAATTGAAACTTCACATCTATCTCCCCCCCCCCCCCCCCAAAAAAAAAAAAAAAAAAATACTGGAAAAAGAAGATGCAAAAGCTCAGGTAATGTAATAGGATAATCCCTTTCCAAGCACAGAACTGAGCTTACCTCCTGACAAGTTTCAGAAAGCTGAACACCTATTCTTCATACCACATAGGACCTATCCTGAAAACCATCATCAAACACTGTCATACCTTTTTTTTTTTTTTTCAATGGAGTCAAAAGGGGCCTGAGCTTTCAATCCTAGTAGAATCTTCATCAGAGGCAAAATGACAAACAGGCAGGGAAAACAATCATATACAAGGACTTCACACAACAAGAACAGTCAGGGACAGGCTAGGGACACAGAACAAAGAAAACAAAAGGAGAATAGATGTTGATGTTGCCTCCCTGTTCATCCTTTCCCCTCAATGGTTGCCCCCATGGTCCTTAGGATCATTGACCCTCCTCTGCCTTTTGTCTGTCCACCCTCCTGCCCTAATCCCCCTCCCTTTACCTGTTGGGCTCAGTGCCCATGACCTCCTACCCTCTCCTTTTGTTTTCTTTGTTCTGTGTCCCTAGCCTGTCCCTGATTGTTCTTGTTGTGTGAAGTCCTTATCATGTGATTGCTTTCCCTGCCTGTTTTTCATTTTGCATGCAATTCTAAGGGGTATCAAAAGTTTATTTGATGAAAATGGGTTTTGAAATGGCTGAGATATCCCAAAACAAAGTGAACCAAAGAGATCGTAATAAAAGGCGAGTCCTGTCGCCTTTTATTATTATCACTTTCTTGGATATTTCACCCATTTGAAAACCAATTTTCATCCAATAAACGAATCCTTCTTAAAATTACATGCTCTTTCATATTTCATAAGAGGTATAATGTTCTCATTATCTCACTTAGGAATGTTCAAAACATGAATCCCCGGCCACCTCAACCAGTACTGTACAGTCCCTTTAAAGTGTCCACACTTTAAGAGTACATTCTGTTCATAACTAACCCCAATTTTGAATACAGTAGCACTATCCTTTCAAAAAGTTATCATTGAATAAAGTTTAAAGTAAACAGTTAGTTAAGAGTTTTATAAAATGAAACAGAGCCTCTAAGGCATCACACTATTCTAAAAAATTGTGTCCTTTGAAGGTAGGGGATACCTTTTACAGACCTCCCAAAATGCAGCAAAACATTAAATATGAACCTCAGGGGACTTGTTTAGGCCACTGCTGAGAAATTTGGAAGTCAACAGTTATCTACAATTTGAATAATGCACAAAACTCAACTACTCAGTAGTTCTGTGTGTCAGCCACACTTAAGCCTTTTTGTTGCAGTCTTCTGTATTTTTTTTTAATCTATAAACACGAATCTAAAAGTATTAGAGCTGATGTAATAACATATAGAGTGTGTGGCAAGAATGTATATAGAAATGTTTGTAAGTTTTGATGAACTTTCTTCAAAAAATATACATGATGGACACACATGCAGTGCATGAGTCTGCAAAGGTAGCCTAGTAATGTTCTGGAATTTACGGTGAGCCCCCCAAAAAATTCAATTTAAAATCTAACGGTCAATAAAAATGTACTAAATGTTACCTTCCACTTTCAATACTTTATGGGAGTTTCTAAAATGATACTCTCTTCAACATACCACTGTATTTATACAACTCTTCATTTAACCCTTTGAACCTGAAAGGCCGGAAAACCGGCCGCGCGCAGAACGTGCAAATACCCTAATGGCCGGTATACCGGCCAGAAATCATGTGACTTTGATAACTTGAGAGTTAACTGTCAGGTGACCCCCTAAATATGACGCCATCTCACGACAACGATGTGGAGAGGTTCTTCGGTCTATACTTTCGTTGATTACGGTTTGGATTTGCAAGTTTTGAGCTATAAAAATGACAAAAAGATGCTATTCTGCAGAGGAGGCTCATGCGATAATCTTAGGTGAATCATCTGGTGATTATGAGGAAGCTATTGACAAGTCATATTATAGTCAAAATCAGTGATTTTGAAGATGAAACGGACACAGATGATGAGCTAGATGCTGCACAAGGTATTGTACAATCTTAGCCGGGGAAATAGCAGCTGGGATGCCGTTAGAGCTGGAGCTGGAGGTGATCATGTTGGTGATCGTCGAAGTCAAGGGGGCGTGGCACAGTCAGGGAGTGAGGTTATTGTTTTTATAGCTAACATTACTATTGTTGATTATCATTATGATTATAATCATTATATTGTCATGCTGAGCTATTATTGCAGCTCAAATAAAATTGGAGTAATCATAACCACACTTCACAGACCTTTGGTTATTTGTTTTTGTTGTATTTTTTGTATGTATTACCAATGTATTCAGTCATTTAGCAAAATATGCTCAATATGTGCAAATAATGCAGGGTGAGGGTCACAACCATCTCAAATAATGCAGGGTTCAAAGGGTTAAGGCATGCAAATGGGATTCCCTACCTTTAAAAAGTGCTAAAAATACACTTTCCCATTTTTTTTATAAACCAAACCTTAGAATGACATATGGAGAAAAATTGTTCTTTCAGAAAATATAAAAAAGTAAAGATTGACCAGTTTCACCCATTTCACTTATTTTGAGTCCTCATGCAAAATCAGAGCTTATTTTTATTTGTTTGTGATGCACGATTACAATTGATCGTTATTATTATTATTTTTGATGATGACACCATTATCCTTTGTCTGTGCCTACAGTCCACATACTCCTGGTGCATGGGCGTTTGGCAAACCTCACTTCTTTGAGACCATCGGGATCATAATGTTTGGTAAGTGTGATTATATTGACCACCATTGGGATCGTAATATTTGGCAAGTGTTATATTAACCACCATCCTGATCATAATGTTTGGCAAGTGTTATATTGACCACCGTCGGGATTGTAATGTTTGATATTAAAGTGTCATATTAACCTCCATCAGAATCATATGTTTGGCAAGTGTTATATTGACCTCAGAGGTGTTATGTTGACCATCGGGATCATAATGTTTGATATGTGTTATATTGACCTCCATCAGAATCATATACTGTACGAGCTGAAATTTTCGCAGTGTAGTTTTATTTTCGCGACTCGCCTTTGAACCGAAAATAATCACGCGAAAATAACAACGCGCAAGTAACTAAGTTCAGTTAGACAATCGCAACGGCGAAATTAACAACACGCAAAAATGTCCTCCAAGTAGCAATTCACAAAAATACCTGTATGCGAAAATTTCAGCTCGTACAGTACATGTATTTTTGGCAAGTGGTACATTGACCTCAAAGGTGTTAGTGCTGTAGCAGCCTTCAATCTTCAGATTGGGGAAGTGGTAGCTGGTTAAAGAGTCTTTCTGGCTCAGTGGTTTAGACAACTGTCTCTTAATCCGAAGGTCCCTGGTTCAAATCCCTTGGCATTGTTGGTTATGCTCTTGGGCAAGGCACTTTATCCTTACAGCCTAGTCCTTTGGAAGGGCTTTCTTGTATGCATTTCACTCCCAAGTTGTCATACCTGGAATAGATCTATCACTCAAACTACAGACACAATCATTTGAGATAATGGGGAGAGAGATGAAGGGAAGGATTAGCTGGGAAGAAGGAATAAAATCCATTTTGTTAAGTAAAGGAGTAAAATATTGACTGGAAATTAAAATAGTAGATGAAACTCTGGCAGTTCCTGAGGACAGCTACATTGTATGATTTCATGTTATCTTGCTCACTTACACAATTCTAAGTTAAGATTTTTTTTTCCCACAAATTTTTAGAGCAGATAAAATGGCATCATACAGATACTGTGAATGATTATCATCATAATCATCATCTTCATCATCACACATTATGTATGGCCTACACTTTTAGCATATGACTCATCATAAGACAGCATGTTGTACTTTACCTCTGTAAGTACATGAAATCCCTATGTTGTCTCAACATAATGTTCTTCTGTAATCACAATAGTGCCTCATACAATTGGCTTCTGTCTAGTATGTTGTCCTTGAAGCAATAAGACATGGTACAACTGTATCTCAATTTGCATATATTAAAAAACCTCATGACTCAATTTTTGAACTATCAAATATACTGATTGGAGTTGAAACATTGCAGTCATCAGTGTAAACCAAAACAATGTTTCTCCATTATTTGACGTTGATATTGATCTTGTTTGGAAAATATGTTGAAAAAATATAGAAGAGTTTTTTTTTTTTTCGCTTGTCTGAAATTTCATGACTCTGGAATTAAGATGTTTTTTGCACCCCAGGGATGATAAAACATATCTTTCTCTACCAATCACCCTACCCACAAGCTTTCCTGTGCCAGCATAACTCCTTCCTGCTGTATGAGTCGCTGGAGCAGAGGTCAGAGGGTCGCTGGACCACGGTCACTCAAGTCTCAGTCTTTGTTTCTTCCCTCATGTGCCTGGTCATTGGGATCTGTGGCTACGTCACTTTTACAGGCTACACGCAGGGTAAGTACACACACACACACACACACAAAGCCATGCCATCGCGACTCGTTCGCTGTCAGACAAATGTGACAGCCACTCGCATCCAAACGCCTTTTAAAAAAGACCCTGATTGGCAGGGGTGGATCCAGGAATTCTGTAAAGTGTGTGTGGGGGGGGGGGGGGCGGCAGAACAAATATTTCTGCTGTCACTTCTGGGTTTAATCAGCTGACAAGCAAAAAAAAAAAAAAAAAAACACTTTCATTTTTTTTCTTTTTATTTCTTTCATTTTCAGAAAAATTAAAGCGGATGCGCATTACCCCCCTCCCCCCATTTAACCCTTCTGCACCTGGAAATTCCTGGAAATGGTTACCCACTAATGGAAGTATTCAATATCATACTGTGTTTTTAAATCATCGACCTGAAATAACCTTCACTGTTCAGGCAAGCATACAATGTGCCTTTATTGCAACTTTCAATATTCATGGTATGCATATTTGTCATAAAAGATGAATGATTCGGTGAATGATTTCATTGATGTGTAGTTATCTCTCTTCTTCTTCTTCTTCTTCTGATTAAGTCTGCCTCCTTCAATAGACTGAAGATTCTTGCAGACTGGTGCTATTTACATTATAATACAATTTATTTACAGATATTTACAAGCACATCGAAAATTTGACGAAAAAAACTAGCCACTGTGATCAACCGTTAGACAGTTTCGAAATGATCCCACAGATGGCGCTGAAACAATTTCTGACGACAGGGAATTCCAGTTCCTTACAGTTCTTGGGAAGAACGAATGGCGATGCGATTCAGTTCTCGAATATGGTACCTGAAAAGAGTGTGGTTGCGAGGCTCTCGTTAACTGAGTAGCCTGTTTGATAATATAGTCCTGTGCTGAAAGAGGAGTGAGATTGTATTTTGTACATCATAATTAGCCTGTCATTTTCTCTGCGCTGTTCCAGAGTGGTCCGATTAAGTTCTTGTAGCATTTTGGTGACACTCGAGGTGTTATGGTGTAGCGATTTAAAGTGAATCGCGCAGCTCTTCTCTGGACCATTTCCACTTGGTGGATTAGGTTCTTGGTAGATGGGTCCCAAACTGTGGAAACATACTCAACAATTGGTCGAACCAACGTTTTGTAAGCTGTGGCTTTAACATCAGAAGATTTTATGCGAAGATTGCGTTTTAGAAATGCAAGCATGTTATTGGCTTTATTGACAGTATTGTTGATGTGTTGGGTCCACTTCAAATCAGAAGTGATGGTTACACCCAAGTACTTCACGGATTCAAGAGGGGCGTTATTTAGATGATACACGTGTTGCACCCTACTTCTTTTCCTGGATATTGTCAAAACCTTACACTTATCTGTGTTTAAATCCATCATCCATTTTTTCGCCCAGTCACCAATTTTGTTTAGGTCCTCTTGAAGATTTTGCGTATGATGTTGATTGTCGATGGTCATGTAAGAAATTGCATCATCAGCAAAAAGGCGAACCTTTAACGTGAGACCATCAGGCAAGTCATTGATATAAAGTAGAAAGAGGCAAGGCCCAAGAACCGACCCCTGAGGCACTCCAGATCCTACCGCTACTGAAGAAGATTTAATACCATCCAAAACGACCCTCTGACTTCTTCCATTGAGAAAACTTTGAATCCATTTCAGATTTTTCCCCCTGATACCGTAGTAGTCCAGTTTACGTAAAAGCCGCTCATGTCCAAACCTTGTCAAAAGCTTTTGAAAAATCCATGACTATAACATCCGTTTGACGCCCTGCATCCAAGTTCCTATGTAAATCGCTTGTGAAACCAAGTAATTGTTGTTCACATGACATATTCTTACGGAAGCCATATTGCAGGGGAAAAATGATACCTTACCAATGGGATTGTGTTCTGTTTCAAACTGAAATAGTTTTTGACATTAATTGAATTCAAACTGCAGAATAGGTATATGTCCTGGCTATTTAAACAAAGCACACACTCACATGCACGTATAGGGCCTACAAACAGATAGGACAGATATGTATATATATATATAATTTTTGTCTCTATTTTTTATGCCTCCGCCACGAAGTGGTGCCGGAGGCATTATGTTTTCGGGTTGTCCGTCCGTCCGTACGTCCGTCCGTCCGTCCGTCCGTCCGCTTTCGTTTACGCGATAACTTGAGTAATATCAATTGGAATTTTACCAAACTTGATCCAAGTATGAAGTATGATGGGGCAATTATTTGATTAGATTTTGGGTGAAATCGGCTGAAGGTCAAAGGTCAAAGGTCAAGGTCAAATCATGAAATTGTATCCGTTTACGCGATAACTCAAGACTGGATGGAGCAAATTTCACCAAACTTTGTAGGAGGATGATGTATGATATGACAATTACTTGATTAGTTTTTCAGGGAAATCGGACAGAGGTCAAAGGTCAAAGATCAAGGTCAAATCCTAAAATTTATCTGTTTACGTGATAACTCAAAACTGGATGAACTAGCTTTCACGAAACTTGGTCCAAGGATGATGTATGATGGGACAATTAGTTGAGTAGATTTTAGTGACAGTGGCAAGAGGTCAAAGGTCAAAAGGTCAAGGTCAAATGCTACAAATGTTGCAATTTCCGCCATATTTATGCAATGCCCGAAGGTATTTTCTTGAAACTTGGTGTGAACATGTACTGCTGCGTAAAGATTCTCCAGAGAGAGTTTCATGTCGTAAGGTCAAAGGTCAAAAGGTCAAAGGTTAGGTGAAAATGTTGCAATATCACTTTTCTCGCAAATGGTTCAATGTATCTTCGTGGAACTTGGTACACACGCATGTACTGATTGGCAGGGATTATCTAGGGAATTTAGGGGTCATGGGTCAATAGTCAGGGGTCAAAGGTCAAGGTCAACTCTCAAAATTTTACTATTTCCCTCATATACTAGTATATGCAATGCTTGCATTATTAGTTTCAAAACTTAATACATGCATTACCTAATGGAGATTCTCTGGGAAATTTCCAGCCAGAAGGTCAAAGGTCAAAGGTTAAGGGTCAAAGGCCAGGTTTCAATGCCCCCCCCCAAAAAAAAAAAATAAATAAATAAAATAAAATAAAATTAAATTAAATTTTAAAAAAAAATCTATTTTGTACCGTCATTACACTCTTTCTTCATACCTTGGAAATTAATCAATGCATAAACTTATAAAAAGGTCTGTCAGAATTCAAGTAAAAATTCTCAATTCCCCAAATATGTGTACCTGCACTCTTAGAAAATTATAGCAAACCCAGTTCAAGACATTTCTGACAAACCTGTCATTTCATTATTTTGCCAGTTATGTGAAACTGTCATGGATCACACATTGTGAAGACATTGTACTATACGCCTATTGGGAGAATCATGCATTATGGCGGAGGCATCAGTCGCCATAGCGACATTTCTAGTTTTTTATTTCATCAAATGTAGGTGATCTACTGGAGAACTATTGCTACAATGATGCACTGGTAAATGTGGCACGTGTGCTCTTTGCCATTACAATCATGTGCACCTACCCACTGGAATGCTTTGTGTGCAGAGAGGTGAGTGTGGAGCAGATGACAATCACTAACAGAGCAAAAAAGTACATGGAACTGCTAGCATTTATAAAAGTAATATGTTTTTTTTTTTGATCAATGAATAGAGTTTTCATGAATGTGTATGAGTGTTTGTATGGTATCAGTAAACCAAAAATAAGATGAATCCCTGTAGTATTCATTATATACACTGCATGAAAATTTAGCAATTAAATATGACAAAGGCATGATTTACCATTTGCAGACAAAACAAAAACCCGACTGTAGTGCTACAAAATAGTTATAAAATGTGAGTGAGGGATAGAAACAACCAATGTAAAAAAGTTAACATTGAGTCTTCCCCTATACCAACATATCTTGTCTCTGCCTTCACAGGTGCTTGAGAACATCATGGTCAGACAGGGGTGGGTGGAGTCCCCCCAGCCCCTTACCAGGCACCTCATTCTCACCCTCATCATCGTCGGTTTAACCCTCGGCGTCTCCATGAGCACATCCTGCCTGGGACTCGTTCTCTCCGTCAATGTAAGTCTTGACACAACACTATGGATGTAGTATACCTACTCCCCTCTCCCACCCCTACCTCAGATCCATAGGGGCCAAATAGGGCTGATCGTAGCAGGCTGCCCCTGTTTTGTTTTGTTTTTTTTTAAACACTAGCATTATCATAGGCAACTTGCTTGTGTGCAATGTTAATAGCCATACTGAGGTACTGTATGTCCTTGAGAGAGTTACTATCTGTAATAAGCCAGTACGGGGTTCCACTTTGAGCATGAGCAGAGAAAGGTCATCTGTACCAGCAGAGCATGTTGGTTTTTAAATTCACTGAGATAAGCATCTGTGATGTAATGATTATTCAAGTGATCCCTATAAGTGGTGCTTGCCAGCACATCCACCTGACAGCAAAAGCGGTATCTGACAATATCAACAGAAAGAGATTGCTTGAACATTCAATGCAAAATAATGAAATTGATGCTTTTCAAAATGCCAATGGAAGGATATGTGGTCACCTGGTCTATGCAAGGTCATCCTTTGTTGGAACATGACTGATGAATCTCATAAATTGTTACGTTTGGCAAGCTTATGCCTTCTGTCGCTTGAAACTAGTGGAGTGCCTAATCAACTAAGAATGACGAAAGGTCATTTGTACCCATGTGCCCATGAGCTAACCCGAACTGGCTTATTGTTGTGGGTTGTGGGCAGCAAGTGTTGATCGATACACCGACTCATATTCAAAGTAGAACCCACTCATGTTTGCATAATATGGTATCTGTATCTGCTGCTGTCAGTCTACGTCTCTCTTTCTCTCCTCTCCTTTCTATCTATCTATCTATCTATCTATCTATCTATCTATCTATCTATCTATCTATCTTTCTGTCTGTCTGTCTGTCCATCTATTTGTCTGTCTGTCTAGTGATCTAAGTATCTGTCTATCCATCCTTACCTATCTTTGCATGTATCCAAATATCTTTATATCTATCTCATCCATCTACACCCATCTATTTATCTATCTATTTATCTATCTATCTGTCTATCTATCTTTCTATCTATGTATCATCTGTCTATATATCATATCTATCTCGTCAATCCATATACTAATCTATCTGTCTACATATGATTTTGATATATATGTATGATATACATAAAATATATGGCATGGTTTCTGTGTAGAACTTTTGAGAGAGTACAAAGAGACGAGATTGAATGAAAGTCTGTGAGAGACAAAATTGTACTGAATTAAATTTGCAAAATCCTAGGGGAGAATGGTTGTTTGTATATATATATTATTTGTTTGATTGTAAGTTTTGTCTTGCACTTTCACTTAACACATCAGCATATGTCTTCCATCTCTGACTAGGGTGTGGTCTGTGCCGTGCCCCTCATCATTATGCCTACCACCTGCTACCTGCGCCTGGCGGACGGCTCCATCTACGGCCGGGAGAAGCTGCCCTCCCTCCTCATCACCCTCTTGGGCATCATCGTCATCATCTCCGGCATCGTGACCATGATCGTCGACCCCGACTTCACCAAGTGCACGCAGAGCGAGGGCTTCGCATACTGCCAACCCGCGCCGGCCCCGGTCATCAATCAAACGACGACCCAGTCCATGCTGACGCAGGCTCTCCTAACAGGGCACTTATAATTATACCACTTCCGGGAATATATATCTATTTATACAATCAATTCATGATGTTAATACATAGTTATCATCAGTTTTTGTTTCCAGTGTGCTTTGTATGAGATAGATGTCCTCATATGGAGAATGTGTTATGCAAGTTGTAGACTTCCTATAGATTATAGGTAAAACCCAGCGTCCAACGATGATTGTGCTCAGAAACAGTTCTTAAATACATTAATTGTCGATTTCAATGAATTTGATGAACGAATGTCATAGTTTGTAATTCAAGCATTTATCCCCTCCGAGGGAAGTGATGTTTTTGATAGTCATCGAAGTTTTCACACATGGATGTGATTTGTTGTGCATATTTGGATGAGCAGAAAATTGTTTTTTGTATACATGTAATTTGGTGTGTTTATTGTTTCTTGTGCCCCCCTGCGTTTAGCATGTTTACATCAACCAAAATTTTCATTACTAGCATGACTATCTTATCTTTAGGCAGAGTGCTAAAGTTAGGAGTGTAAACCTGGCTAGCTGTTTTGAATGTCTTTCAAGATTGTAGCTGCAGCCGTCGGCTGTGAGTGATCTCTGTGTTTGATTTACCAGTAGAGCAGTATAGACCAGTTAGTTTATAGAATGGTATTTGAGAATTTTGTATTCAAAGTTGTGCATGTGTTTTGTGAAACTTGGCCATAAAACCCTGTATGCACTTTCCTTTTTGAGGTAGGTATTCTCAAACGTTATGACTTTATGCCTGCAGTCTCGACCAGCACTATATTCTTTTCAAGTAGCGTTACTCTCAATATTAAGCATGTGCCAGCATATGAATTGCATTCTTTTTTTGCCAAGGAACATGATGAATGACAAATTGATGCTTTAAAAGTCATGATGTTTCTCAGTCATCATGTGAAAAAGGTCAAACGTCCATGTAAAAGCATGGACATTAAATATCCAAATCCAAATCCATCCAAGTCATATGTCGATGTGTTGGTGACAAAATCAAATGCATGTGAGATTGTAACTGGTATGTCTCTTCTATATGTTTATATTCACCAGATGTGGTGGTGCCAGTTTTTATTCTTGTCTTCTTTTTTTTTTTTAATAGCCCCGTGTCCTGATTATTTTATTTCATTTGATTTTGATAGGATGATATCAAGACAGATTTTACAGTTTGAAATTATGGCCTGCCATCAGGAGAAAAAAGTTTCAGAAATTCATTCAATCTATTGCATTGAGAGATGATAATGCATGAAATAAAAGCTCTCCTGTTTAATTAATCATCATAAATCCATTGCCAGTATCAGAGTGTTCTACGAATATGTTTCCTCTTTCTGCCATGCCGCAGAGAACAAGACAAGAAAGCATTAAATTTCGATCAATCCACATCAATCAACACAATATTGCAGATTTTTTTTTCGTCATGTGTGATTGCAAGTGATGACCAATTTACCTCATTCATTTATCATTGTCTGAAATAAATGTTGTATAGTATATGAAAGGTTCATTACACTTATTACTTATTAAGATCAACTTATTAAGATAATGCATACTGTGATTGTAACTTACAGTATCTGCAATTCCATGGTACCAGCTAGCATTCTTAATTGCTTCTTCCCTGCTGTTGTTGTTTTTTTGCAATAGTAATGATTTTGAAATGACTTGACAGTATCAGAGGAGAGGATTTTGCTAGCGAGTGAAGAAACTTTTGAAGTACACATGGTCCAAGAGAGCTGGAATTTAATTTCCGCAACTTTTCCTATGCGTCTTTCATTTTATTTTTTTTTCTCAATTCAATTCACTTTATTGATAATCATATTAAAAATAGAAATATACAACAGTGTAAAATGTGTTGGGGAGTTCAGTAAAGAAAGCCAAAGGCTTGAGACAAATGTGATCCCCTTGAGAATGAAAGAATGCTGCTTTCAGTCGAAAGCACTGTGCTGTCTATTTAAACATCAGTGATAATTTGTGAAATTCCTCTTATTTTCATAGAGATGTGAGACCATGAAGTGGATTTATATCTGAATGTGTGAATTCAGAGAGAAGTTTAAAGGGGCACAGAACATATATAGAATACAATACTGCACATATGTTAAAGGCACAATATGTACTTATTGAAACTAGAGACAATGCAGGTACTGGCCATCCTGTGCATTGTAATACAACATGCTTGTTTGATTTCTGTAGTCATGCGTGCAATACAAATAATGTTTGCTGTGTTTACCTCTGATATAAGATCTTAAACAGCACTGGTAATGATGTGCATTCTACACATCACCAGAGACAAATGCATATCTACAGGTGTGTATATATAGTACGCTGAGAATGAGTGCTATGGAGTTTGGTATATTCATTGATTCTGATGTACTTGACCATGGTCAATGTGACAAGTGTTTTCAGGTTTGTGATGTGCTATATGAGGCAACAGTAAGGTTTCAATGGTTTCACCGAAAAAAGCTCCCAGCTGTGATGCAGGAGGTTCTATGCCCAATTCCTATGAAGTATTTTTGCTTCCTCAGACGATCAGGCAGTATTAGCATAGATGTCCATCTTACTGACCCCATGGGCTTGGCATTAGAGTAATAGGAGTCAATGGCAGGGCCCTGGAGGAGACCGGAGCTAATGAACATAGATGAGGCTACCCTGGTTTGATCCCGATGCCACTATGGTGTTACCAAGTGTCATTGACAATCATGGAAATGAGAAATCATTTGGTTATCTCAAGCTCTCCTGGGTTTATTCCGATACCGCTATAGTGTCATACAAGTGTCATTCATGATCATGAACCTTTGATATGAGAAATCATTTGGTTATAAAAATCAAGCCTAAATTTGATGCTGTATATCCAGCTAGAAGTAGCAATAATAGCAGTGCATAGACTTGTAGAAGGATCCTATGAGTTGTGTTAATCAGGATTGTTTTGTTTTGTTTTGTTGTTGTTGTTGTTTTTTTTTTAGAGTGACATAAAAGGCTGAATGAAGAGAAGTTTAGAAAAATCTGTTTTGATCAGGCTTTGGTGGTGTTCAGCGGACTGAAGCGTGATACGTTGTACCATCATGTGTCCACATGGAAATACTAAAGAAACCTGGCAAAAAATATTACCCCTTGGTATATTAATTTCAGTGTGTGCCAAATCAGTTTCATGGATATACATGTACAATGTTATTCTATATGTATTTTTCATTTGCTGTTTTAATTTAATGGATAAATATATTAATGTTTCTTAATCCGATCCAATCATGAAAACACTGATTCATTGTTCACAAAATAAAGCTTGTAAAATATGGGCTGAATTTCTGGGTAGCAAAAGTTAAAACTATACCTGACAAATAAAAATATTATCATGTGCTTGTGATTAGCTCATTTCCGAAAGTAACACAAATATCTAATGACCATCCCTATAACGGGGAAAAAATGCTGGAATTCAATTCATCCTGTGCCATGCTGTACATGTTGGTGTAAAGTAAAGTGGTTGTCTGTTTAGAATGAGGACCCCTGTCATATCTGGTTGAAACAATTACCTTAAAAAAAAAATGCTAATTGCACTGTGCCCCATTGTCATATTCAGTACCTGAATATTTCAGTTTGTGTTGGTTTTCTTCTTGATTGATGTATTAGTTTGTACACTGCATTGTTCTATGCTGGGTCCTCTCTTAAGTACAGTACTGCATAGATGGACACTGTGTATATGTAGATAAAACTGAAGCTGAATAGGCAAGCACTGTCGAGTGGTACCGGTACACTGTATTTTTTCACCAGTGCTAACTTTGAGCTTTAATGTGGAAGAAGTTATGCACAGATAGTGGATCTGTGTACGTGTACATTGAAATTGAATCTGCTAGAAGATGAGTTTAATACCATTGTACCATAGTTAATATTTAGTGTCTTTCATTGGGCAAAACTTTGATAGCAGTGCAAAGAGATGCAAGATACATTCACCCTATGTTTGGCACATTTATCAATGTATAGGAAATGTTTTACCGTGACTGACAATTTGCTGGTAGCGCTAAAGATGTGTGGATGCTTCAAATGCAATGTAAGTGTTGGAATTTCATATGTTTATTCAGAAGTGCAATGGCTGTGTGGTACATTCATTTTTTTTTATGAAGCTTTTTGTGCAAAATTGGTTGATGCTTCAATGGACCGTATGGCAAAAGTGATGAATAGGGCATTTGCTCACCTACTGTGCGTGTACTGAATTGTTATGGAATTAAATTTCTTTCCACGTCTATGGGGTGGAACACCCAGTTCAGCAGAGCTGGTTTCCATAGGGTCTACATACATAAATTACAGTAAGATACAGAGAATGTGTAGAGTTATAATACAAATAATCATGTATACATCAGTATATGCAATATACAGTACTTTTAAAAACTGTATGGACCCAAAATTAATAGATTCATCCAAACCAAACAAATCAGGGGCAATTGAATGAAGTAGCCTTAAGCTAATGCTAAATCTAGTTATTCAATACAGGCCTTTAAGATAAACATAGGTAGAGTAGGCCTAAAACCTAAAACCTGAAAAAAAAAACTCCAAAAAAACTGTTTTGATTAAATTATCTAAACCTAAAAATAAACTCAGAAAAGAACAGACTTTTGTACGACATAGCAAATTGATTGTCTGAATACCTAAAAATAAACTCAGAAAGGAACAGACTTTTGTACGACAGGGTTCATAACAAAAATGCTTGAATACCTATTGTTGACATATAAACACAGGGCACATTAGTCTTGGGTGATGCATCGGAGAGCACATACTGTGGACAAAGATATGGAGGGGAGATAAAAGTATACCGGTAGGTGCAAAGTTGGAGAACTTTGTAACCACTTGTGTGTCCTCTTTGCAGAACACTGACAGACATGCTTAAAGTGATCGTTGTAGTATTGGTTGAGACCTAATTTCAGGTTTCTTACATTTTTTGGTGAGATAATGAGAAACCTCTTATGACATATGAAAGAGCATGCAATTCTACGAGGAATTCAACGTTTATTTGATGAAAATTGGTTTTGAAATGGCTGAGATATCCAAAAAAGAGCAATTCTAATAAAGTGTGGGACCTCCACTTTATTACGATCGCTTTGTTTTACTTTGTTTTTGGATGTCTCGGTCATTCCAAACCCGATTTTCATCAAATAAACTTTGATTTCCTCTTAAAATGGTATACTCTGTACTATATCATAAGTGTTTTCTTGGTATCTCGTAAAAAGTTAAAAGCCAATTCTCATCTCTACCAATACTGTACCATCCCTTTAATTGCACACATCAAACAATCATACCACTGGTGCACAGCACATCTGCTATTAACAACTTATGCGTGACTTTACTGTTGCTCGTTCCATTTCAGATATTTTTTATGACTGCCGATATAGAATCACATCTTGTTTTTTTTTTTCTCTCTCTCTCTCTTCCATTTTGAACATTTCTATGACTGCCGATACCTACACAACTGTGAAGAAATGTTCTTTTTGTTCCCCCATCTCGGCCATATTTTCCTGTCTGGTAATTTTATCTCTGCCCACACACAAAGTGTGTATAAATGAAAGGAAATATAAGAGTCACTGCTTGGTCTGGCGGTCAGTTGGTCAGTCTGTCACTCTGTCACTCTGTTGCAAAATGTTGTCTTTCAAAGTACATGTACTATCAAATTTTTTAGCTACCTTGTATTGGCTTGAATTTGGCACACACGCCATGCCCACACAATGATACAAGTATGTAGATATTAATGACACACTTTCATCAATGTCGGAAAATCTGTTGCGATGGTAAAGCTTTTTGTGAGTAAAACCATGTAAAGATAGCAATCGTAGCTCACTCTTGAGGATTGAATATCTTCAGCTTTGGAGCTTTTGATATGAAATATGGCACTTGTGACTGCAGTAAGGTTAAGAAGTGCAAGACATATCATTCATCAAAGTTGGATATTAATTTTTCTATGGGTATATGTGTATGATATGAGAATTTGATTATTACTTTCCATAGTGAGCACTATGTGGCATGGGCATTTAATAATCACATTCAATGTTAAGTGTCATAACAGAGCAAGCACTCAAGCGTGTGTTGGCTTTATCATCATTAGCAGGGCTGCCATATTGCAGACAAAAGCAAAAAACAAAAACAAAAACAAAAACAAACAACCCCCCCCCCCCCAAATTAAAATAAAATGAAAATGAAACAAGAACATGATTTGGTAAAAAAAAGAAAAGAAAAAGAAAATGGAGATGTTTCACATATCAGAGCAGGCTAACTGAACAAAATTTTTCATATCCAAAACTATTATTTTTTTCTTTTTCATTTCAAAGACAGAAAAAAAAAACCTTTTAAGTCCACGGAGAAAATATGAAAATACACGATGAGTTGGCAGCTCTAGATGAGATGGATGTGTCCATTACACTGTGTTTACCTTCTTGAGACCACAGAGTGTCTCAAATGTCATTGTAATCATTCCATGTGGAGTACCCTTGGCTCAAAGTGTGATAGGGTTCCTCCAAAATCAATTGCACCCGGATTGGGACAGCTGTACGAGTGTGTGTTTGTGCGTGTTAACAATATAAGATATGAAAAAGGATCAGCTTGCAAAGAATCCATCACTGACTAACCAGCAAACTTTGTGATGCTTTTATGCAATTCCTTTTTCTTTCTTTTTGGTGCAGTGTTTTAAGTTTATAAGAGCTGTAGTGATTAACAATCCGTGTTTCCCCTGCAGCATTCTTCCATGACATCTGTCTTGTCAATCTACAAATGTTCTATTGTGTATCCTCTTCATGCATTTAGAATCTCCTTTTGTTGTAAATTTTGAATTGTGAAAAGACAACCCTAAATATATTATACAAATAGATATATCTACATCGAAACATATAGTTTTCTGTGCTTCATTTACTTGTTCTTTTCTTTTTTTTTTTGGGGGGGGGGGAGGGCAATGACAGCAAAGTTGTGTGGCGACATTTCCGTGGTTTGTTGCTGGTTTTCTGTGTGATGGCATTTACTATTCATTTTCAGCTATTATGAAGTAGATTAAAGGAATGGTATAGTTTTGGTTGAGATGGGGCTTCATGTTTCCAACTTTTTTTGAGGAAACTTTAATGAGGAAACTGCATATGAAATATAAAATAGCATGTACAGTTGTAATTCTAAGAGGAATCCAAAGTTTATGTGATGAATATTGGTTTTGAAATGGCTGAGGTATCCAAAAAGAAAGTAAAACATAGCAATCCTCATAAAAGGTGGGTCCCATCTTTTCTTAGGATCACTTTGTTTTGGATATCTCGGCCATTTCAAAACCAATTTTCATCAAATGAACTTTGAATTCTTCTTAGAATCATATGCTCTTTTTCATAAGAAGTTTCTCATTATCTAAAAAAAAAATATCATCAAAAGAAGTTTGAAACCTGAAGTCCCATCTCAACCGAAACTGTACCATCCCTTCAAAAAGTCTTTGAGCCCTTTGCTGTTTAATGTACACTGTATAGTTGACATAACAAACCCAGCATTAACTGCAAAATACTCACACACATGGACGACATGAATCTGGACAACTGAACCCAAACTGTTGCAGTTTTAAAAAATATTTTATTAACATCTCAAAAAAAAAAAAAAGAGAAGAGAAAAAGATTTCTAAAGTGAATTTTCTCATTTGAACAAATACAGTACAAGTCAAGAATAGCATTACCTACAATAGATATTGAACAGATTATCATGCAAGTTAAATACGACTCAAATTGATTTCATTTCTCTCACATCTTTCTTCCTGGAAGTCCCTGAATGCGAGGCAACAAGTAGCTATGAGAAATATGTCCATTATCACTGAATAAAGCACAAGGAATGTAATATATGTACACATATTTGGTCCCGTTCAATTTCAATCACAATACAAAACAGTACGAAAGAGATAAGTGAGGCATGTTATTTGAATTTCCATTAGACTTTTCCTAGTAGGAGTCTTTTGTGGTTGTTAATGATAGTGGGGGTGGCAGTGGAGAAGGCTGGAGTATACTACAGCTGTAGTATCTCTCTTTCAATTTGGAATGTTCTTACACAATTTGGTTTTCATGTAAGAAATGCATCGGTGACAAACACAAGCTCTCTGCAGCACGATTGTGAGAGTCCATTCATTGTCATCAACAAAGAGAATAATATACCGTCTGATTATGACTCTCTTGCAACCATGGTCCACCCCTGGGTCAAAGGTACACTGCTTTATATTTTCACAATATCTGGCAGGACAATAACTCCCTGCACAAAGAATGGGACTTCTGTTACTAATGCTCTCATTCACTCACAACCATCCACAATGAGTTTACATATTGAAATGCACTCATGCTCAAAACATAAGATTGCCTTAGCTCCATTATATCAGCTGAAATTTGCAAGCTGCACCTTTGATCACTTCAGAAGAAAAGTGACTTAGCTTCCCAAAGTCCAAAAATTTCCATTAAAAAAAAAATGCTTATTTACAAGTGAAAATGAACAAAAAAGGCTCCTGAAATTCTCATTCTGCAGGTGTACGCTTGAGCACTGACTGAATTCATATGTCGATGATAGCTTTGAATGTCAAGTTGTCTCGCATAGCAAAGGGTGAATGTTTGTACAAACCTGAAGTTGCCCATTTCTTTTATTTGGCACGTTTCTTGCAATTATACTAGGTACCTGGTCACATGCCAAAAACACAACATCGTCTGCCTAGAAACATGGAGGACACTTTGATTGAAGAACCATGAGCTTTCAATGATGAAGTCAGGACATTTCATTCTCTACTTTGCATCATTTTCTGATCTTTTACAGTTTCTTTTTAAACAAGTAATATCCCATCCCTTTGCTCCATTACCTGAAACTGGAAAAAAAGGTACAATTAATCAGTGTTCCAGCATTGAATATAATAAAAGTACAAAAGTTTACTAGTATTGAATGCAATGATGAAAATCAATGAGCATGAATTGATGTACACAGTCACATAGCTCATGCAAAATCCCTATGACTGATTGTTAATGGCATGAATATTGAATACCTCACTCCCATGATCTACAAGTACAGTGTACGCATAAACTCGGGTACACAAAATTGCAACTTCAGCAGCATGTACTGTACATACATGGATCCATTATTATCAAACATGCAGATTACAACTTTCATCACTAAATATCAAATTGCAAGAAAAGAAGACTCATACTTCACAGTCTCTGTTCTGATTAATTACTTCATGGTAAAGATGACAAATAATCCAGAATAACAAATTTCATTTACACTGGTAGAGGGATAATCAATGTATAATAAATATCTAAAACTTGAATCAGTACAGACAATATTAGATACTGGATACATGTGACAAAAAGTCATGAAGGACCAGCAAATCAGAAGTTTGGCTTGCATCTTATATTTCTCAGACATGGTCACTAGTGAAAATTTCATGCATAAGCTCTCTTGCAAGGAGATATTTCTTCATACTGAGCACAAACCATGTTCTAATCACATCTGACTTTGGGTGAAAAAAAAAAATGGCTGAAAACACGAGATGTGGTTTGCCACGAATGCTCCAACAGTAAACACAGGATGTTGAGGTAAGATACAATGCTTATGTACTGTTTGTATATGACTGCAAAAATCATGGCTTGTGAGTGTAAAAATCCAACTGAGGATAGAATAACATTTCCCATTCTGGATTGTGAGAATAGTTTTTGATGAAGAGAGAGGTGACTCAGTTTTATCCCTGTCCAAGTTCAGTTTCAAAATTGAAGGATTTTTTTTTTTATTATTAGTATTATTTATCATTTTTTTCAATGACGTCTCGTGCTCTGCACACAATCAACATCACTCCAGCTAGTCTTGATGCAACTCTTGTATGACATTTGCATGTTCATGATACCACGAATGCATCTACAAGTCAAAAGAAATATGCTAAGTCAGGTACATCATACCAAGGGTGGTCGGCCATGTACTGAGGTAATTCATCTCAAAGAAAGAAAACATTTTGATTAATAAGATCAGCCAAAAAGACATCAAAGTGCTACAAAGGGAAATGCAGTGTGAAATGACAGCACTTGTGCCGATGTCATTGCTCAACTACGCACTAAATGTATTTAATAATTGCAGCGTCATTTTATCAGTTACCCAGTTCTAGGAAGACAAACGAAATCTTTACACGGAATGTCAAAATGCATTTTGAGTGTACAGCAGTTCAGACAGTAACTAGAAATGTCGCTTTGGCGACTGGTATGCCTCCGCCATAATGCATGATTTTCCCAATAGGTCTAGATAGTACATGTGGACAATGTGTGATTACATTTTCACAAAATTGGCAAAATATTGAAATGACAAGTTTGTCACAAATGTGTTGAATGTTCACCTTCCTTGACCTAGGTTTAATTGGATGAATAGGAGAGCATGTATCTAGGGATTTAAGGACTTTAACTTGACTTTGACCCATTCATACATTTAGGCATTGAGTAATTTTCAAGGTACAGGTGTGGAGAAAAAGTGCAATTTCTGAATTGAATAGTAAATTGTTACCATTTTCATCTGGCCCTTGACCCTAAAATTCATAAGATAATTACTTTCAGGTAGAACATGCATAATATGTACTAAGTTTCAAGATAACTTGAGCCACTTCCGAGATATGGAGGAAAAAGTTAGTTCAGCACTTTCACTTGATCTTTGACCTTTTGTCCTTTGAGGCAAAAAAAGAAGAAAAAAAAACTTTCCAGAGAATTTCTATTAGGTTACACACGCATACACCAAGTGTAAAAAAAAATAACCCTGCTGGCATTGCATAAATATGAGGGTAATAGTAAAATTTTGAAGTCTTGCACTTGACCTTTGACCCCTGACCTATGACCCCATGAACCCTACATTCTCTAGATAATCACTTCCAGTCAGTACATGTACTATGTTCCATGAAGATACCTTGAACAATTTTCCAAGGTACGGAGAAAAAAAAAGAAGTTTTAATATTTTTACTTGACCTTTTGACCTTTGACCTTTGACCTCATGACCCAAACTTTCACCAGAGAATCTTAATTGGGTAATACATGTATACACTAAGTTTCAAGAAAATATCTTCAGGCATTCAATAGATATGGTGGAAATAGTGAAAGTTTATGTATTTGACCCTGACCTTTTGACCTTTGACCTTTGACCTCATGACCCAAACTTTCACCAGAGAATCTTAATTGGGTAATACATGTATACACTAAGTTTCAAGAAAATCTCTTCTGGCATTCAATAGATATGGTGGAAATAGTGAAATTTTATGTATTTGACCTTGACCTTTTGACCTTTGACCTTGAGCATGTGCACCCAAAAGTTGATAGGCACAACTTCACCCCCTAATACACATACATGCCAAGTTTCATTAGGATACCTCAACAGGTTTCGATAGTTACCTTGTCCACAAAATTCATTACGGACGGACGGAAGGACGGACGGAAGGACGGACGGACGGAAGGACGGACGGACGGACGGACGGACGGACAACCCGAAAACATAATGCCTCCGGCACCACTTCGTGGCGGAGGCATAAAAAACTGCTAATACCTGCACATGATGCAGAGCCACATGTGTGCACCCATGACTTTGAATACCCCGATTATTTCCAAGACTCATTTAAAGCACAAACATATACAGCACAAGAACAAATAGGAGATGCACTGTTGCTGTTGCTAAAGACACTAATGAGGTACTGTTTAGATACCAATGCCGATCTTGATTGGGATCTGCCAATCATAAAACATTCCACACACATCCATCTACATCCACCCTTTAGTATCGCCACCTAAACCTGTTGCTCTGTCTCTATATATTGTCATCGAGTGCATACACTGTATTTGCTCACATACACAGTGAGGCTAATCTTAAATTTGTCTTTCCCTGTGCACAGACATATAACACCAAGATCTTTCTCATCGCAAACAAGAAAAGATCCACGTTCAAGGAAAAAGAAAGTGAATAAACAACAGAACTTGGCGATCGACTTTCTAAGCAGGATGTTCTGCTACCACACAGACCAATACCCACATAGATGTGTTCATTATGTTCAAATCCTATGTAAATGTCTCCTCTAAAAACATCATTCATGATCGCCCCTGAGCTTGCCAATGGCTTGACTGACATATCAACCTTCAATCAATGGCAGCACAAAATCCAGCATTAGGTACAAGCATGCCCCGGCATTGAGCTACACAAATCACAAATTTGAATACGTCACTTTTTCGTCCATCTCATGACCTCCGAACTCTCTTGACCAATGACCCCGCTAGGCATCCTTGTCCATGCTAGGGGAGTGGCACTTTGATTTCAGGGCTCCTACGATGCTGTCCATCAGTTTGTTGACGTGGGCGTGGGCCTGGAAAAGCTCGAGCGCCGGAAGCGAGTCCAGCGCCCCCTCATGGAACTCCGTCACGAGCTCGCCGAGCCTCCCGACGAGATTGCCGCGGCTGACCTGCTGAGGGCTCCTCGGCGGTGAGAGGCTGCCGGGAGCTGATGCTTTCGATGGGGATCCCTTGCCAGGCTCTCCTGTAGAGAAGAATGGGAGATGATCTCTTCAGTCTGGCATATTAAAGAATCATAAATCTCAGCTACGGCTAAACTGAAATGGTTTAGAGCACTTTCTGTGCAATAAACATTCAATACAGATAAAACTTACACATATCATACACACATAGAAACAGACATACATCTACACACACATAGGCATAGCTGTACAGATATTCATACAAACATTAATATTCACACACATATCTATATGCATACATACAGCCATACATAGGTATACACACATACAGATAAACATGCATACACCAGGGCTCCACACTAACTTTTATTTTTGGTGGCCCGATGGGGCCATAAAAATCATTGATTTTTATTTTTTGGTCGCCCGAAAGTAAAATCTGGTGGCCCGGAAAAAAAAAACCAAGGAAAACATAAGAAAAACTAAATCGGTCCTATTAAACACAGAAAAATAAATATTAAGCAATACTGAAGTGATACAGGTACCCATGTCTAAATTCATTTCCCAAATCAAAAAGAGGCATCTGAAATTTATTTTAGCATCTCGCGGAGCCGATTGTTACCGCTGTTCATTTCCAAAAGTAAAGGCAAACATCCGACTTTTTTTGGTGGCCTGATCGGGCCACAAAAATCTTCATTTCCGAATTTTTGGTGGCCCGACGTGCGTTTTTGGTGGCCCCGGGCCACCGGGCCACCGTTAGTGTCGAGCCCTGCATACACACATACATGTACAGTATGTGTACATGGATTATAATACCCTTTACACACTACATGTATATAAAATGTTTCTATTAAACAGACTCAAGTTCATCATTGGTTATAATACTGCATAGTGGGTCTCAGATTAATGGAAAAGAAAGGAGAAGAATTGAGTTTTCAAAAAAGAGAAAGCAAAAATATTTGCATCATTTCAAATCATTACTTAGGAAATCTACCCACTACTTCTTTTTATAAAATCAAAAACCAACGATGGATCAGTTTCATGTAGGAATGAAAGAACACATTTCAAGACCCGAGCACTGCCCTGCAAGTGACACCTAGATGGGAAAAGAATAGATTTGATTCAGTATCCATACCCGTTTGTGATTCTGAAGACTGTTCCCCTGAGTTAGCCGAGTTCTCTCTTTGGTCTGGAAACTGGGAGAGGGTAAAATGAAGACTATTGATTAGATACAGAATGAAGAAGCATACTGCCTTAATAAAGAATAAATCAAGACCAGTTTAATTAAAATGCTCTATTACATGATCTTGCATCTCTTCCAGAAACATGTGGCTAAAATGATGTATCCGTTGTACAATTTGTAATTGTTGTTTAAAGGTGCATCTAAATCTGTTTGGTTAACCCTTAGTATATGCCCAGGCACTTAGCTTAACTTGCCAACCTTTTTCATCAATAGTTCATAAATATTACAAAACATAGTAATGAATAAAATGAATAAGCAGACAAAAAAATCCCTTCCCCTAACCTTCATGCACACAAGGTGGTACTACAAGGGCATATCGGGCCTCTTGATTCAGATTAGCACTGGAAGCCAAAGAGGGAGACACCATTATGCTGACTGTGGTGTTAAAGGTATTAGCCCACATTTGTAAACCTGCAGCAATTGGTCTCATAGTTAGCATTGAGTTTGGGTATGATTGCAGTAACACCTGTGCAAAATTTCGTTCCAATTAGTCCATTACTTTCATAAAAATAAATGAAAATGCACCGTAATCCGTATGCATGCATATAACGCTCGCTAGCTCCGGTCCACGTACGTGTTACATGTACAATGTACATAGCTATAGCCCGCGCTCGTAATTCGATTTTGGGTCGGGTTGACCCGGTTTGAAAATTGATTTTAAAACGATGATTTTCTCTCTTTTATCGGATGGTATAGACAAAGAGCAACAGGTGAGGTATGTTACTGTAATAACTTGTACTTGAAGTCATATTGGACCTGTTTTATGCAGTTTTGATTTTCGTGGGTTTGCAAATGTGGGCTAGTACTTTTAAGCCTCAACGTCTGTTCTTAAAGGACAAGTTCACCTTCATAAACATAAGGATTGAGAGAATGCAGCAATATTAGTAGAACACATCAGTGAAAATTTGAGGAAAATTGGACAATCGACGCAAAAGTTATGAATTTTTAAAATTTTTATGTTGGAACCGCTGGATGAGGAAACTACTTAGGCTTGTGATGTCATATGAGTACAACAGTATAAAGAAAATATAAAGAAAATTCAACATATTTTCACTTTTTTTGCATAATAAAAGAGCACTTAACTTGCCTCTTTCTAAAGGCAATGGGAATAATATTACCCATAACATATGTCAGTAACGAGTCGAGGGAATGTGTACTTTTTTCAAAAGATGAAATTTTGTGAAATTCTCTTTTTATTTTCCTTATATTGTTGTACGCATGTGACATCATACACTGCACTAGTCTTCTCATTCAGCGGTGACTGCACAAAAACTTCAAAAATTCATAATTTTTGAACGGATTGTCCGATTTTCCTCAAACTTTCAATGATGTGTTCTACTAATATTGGTACATTCTCTCAATCCTTATGTTAATGAAGGTGAACTTGTCCTTTAAATACAGTGTTTGTGAAAGAATACTCCAAAGCACTGATTATCCTGGGCTTACAGCCAAACAAGCTTGCTTTCATGTAGGTCCCATCATACTTCTCTTCCTACAACCCCATTTCGATTTTGACCAATTAGCATTTTAATTACTGTGTTATTAAATGGATGAACCGCCTGGCACACAAACCTTTTCGTCTTGGAAAGCAGACAGCACCTTCTTCAAGTGAGCAATCTTTGGTGACTTAATAGGCAGTGACTGCACCTGTTAGGAGACATTAAAGGAGACCTCCGGATGATTTTCAAATTTTTACATTTGAACATATATAAATTAGTTATACTGGGTACAGAGTTTCAGGATTTATAATGATTGGGATGAAAAATAAGAATGTTTTCGAAGTTTATAACAAATTGCAATGAACAAGGATGATGACATGGCAGCCTCACCATAAGAATGCATGAGATGTGGCTCAAGGAAGCAGCACAAAAGAAGAAGGCATGCATAGATTACACACAGGTGAGCTTGCAAGCATGCGGTATTGTAATGGAATGACACTGCTACATTTCTGAGATATGTGAGGCTCCTATGTCATCATCTTTGTTCAGTGTAATTTGTTTACGGTTTTTGAAAGTACTGTTTCTCTGCTCAAGAACCACAATAAATTCTACAAATCTATACATGAAGCTGTTGATTTATGTACTACATGATGTGAAATTATGAAAATCGTCCGGAATGCCCCTTTAAATCAATTGAACCAGAATGCCTATATTTGCAGACTGACATTGGTTTCATTATGTAAGAACAACACATCATTTACTTTGAGGTATTCAAGTACATACAGTAATTCATATATTCGCACTATGAAATATCACAATTTTGGTTTAAAATTTGACATACATTCGATAAGACAGGACAGGCATTAGATAAACATGATGGAAAAAATACATGTATACTTTGTTCAATATATATAAGTACAATATCAAGTTTCACGTATATGACACTGGAATGTATACAAGAAACAGGCGCATAAAAGTCACTGCTTAAAGAAGCAAAGTGACCACGGTCCTTTTTAAAAATAACACAACAAAAAACAAACAAACGAAAAACTCCATCGTCACATATGATAGAGCTTGATTTACATGAGATTTCAGCCATCTGCATTTCTTTTGAAAAGATTTGACGCTTACAAATTCTAAACTAAGCTTATCCACCACCAATTAAAGAAATTCACATACCCCGATCTGCACTCAATTATTAGGATTGTTCAGTATGTGGTGCAGATGCATTCATAAAATATGATGACTATCTGCAATAGTTTGTATCAAAAAGTCCTAAAAACCCTCACACGAAACAAGCATATTTAACTTTCGTCATTATTTCTATTTTCATGTTTTTATTGTTGTTTTTTAATCTTCCTTCACCAAGCAGCCCTTTAGGCAACACACAATATTCTAAACCAATCAATAGGCACAAATAAAGTAGAGAGGAATATAATGTCTGCAAGAGAAAGATTTCATACCTCCATAGCTGACAAGGAGCAGAGATCACCAATGGTCCGGATGTTTCTTGCACAAAACAGTTTGCCCAGGCCTCTATACCTATGTGGGAGAGAAAAAGAAATATGATTCATACAATTATACAATCATTACTATTATAAATGTGTTGCCACCTATGCATCTCTTTGAAGAAGAGTATAACACAAGTTTTTCTTAACATGCCACTTAAAGGAATGTCAAGAAATGAAACTGAAAATTTAAGCAATACAAAAGAAAGTAAAAAAGGTGCCCTAACAAATCATAAGGGTTAGGGCCATCATAAAATAAGTCATGACGCAGCTGATGACAGCCAGTCTTTCATAAACTCTCCTCTTGAGGATGCGGAGGAGAATCGAACACAATTCAATGGCACCTTACCACATTGAGGATGTCAGCTGCGGCAGGACAGAATCCACCGGCAACGAGCAGTCCACCAGGGCAGGGTACACTGGTCCCTGGCTCTCCTCCAGTGCCTCATTGCAACTGTCCACTTGGGAGGTCGGCGACCCCTGGGTCAGTGACCCCTGAGTTAGGGTCATCTGACTCCCGCCGGAGTTGGGGCGTCGAACCAGGGCATCCTTGTCCTTGCCTTGCTGGGCCTTGAAAGACGGAAGATGAAAATAAATGAGACAGGTAAGGCACTAGGCTGGAATGCTTTTGTGAGAAAAAGCACTAACCAATCAAGTCCCCCCTCTATTCAAAACCACCCCTCAAAAAACAAAACAAAATAAAACAAAAACAATAACATTTATGTGGTTTGTTTCCATATCTTTACTACAATGAAACTTCATTATGTGGAGTAAAAATGTATTTTTAGTTTGAACTCTTTGTTGTTCAAATAAGATTGTTTGATTGTGATGCAAAATTTTCCTCAAGTCTCTTGCCACCTTTGCACATCCATCTCAGTCGTTGGCGTGCCAACTTCGCATATTCTGCTCAAAAACACAAACCCGCCAAAACAGATCGATAAATCGCCAAATACCACAGTACAATGAAAGCGTTTCTTGAGATTCCATTCCTGTCAGGGTATGTGGTGATTGACTATCAAGTGGTGTTCCCACCAGAATTTGCAAGTAAATTCCGAGATTCTGTCAATGTTTTGTGCGCAATGTCATATCTCTACAGTAATATGGCTATGTATACTAGTCATTTGAAAGAAAAACAATCATAGATTTATCATACAATTAACATCAATGCAAATATTGGCATTTTTTCTACAACTTTGCTCACTACATATCAATTGTAACAAGAACTGAGAAAAGTTACATGGATTTAAAAGACAAAGTTTTTCCAAGGCATGACAATGCTGGTGTCTCAGAATAATGTGGCACACAGGGGGTTTCCACCATGGCACATAAAGATTTAATGGATATCTCAAACTTAGTTTCGAATCAGCACGAGCAATGGGCACATTATGCTCACCATACTGAGAACCTTGCTGGCGTAGGACGATTTCGCGAGGGCGCTCTTGCCGTTCAGCTTGCTCTTCAGCCGCCGGCTCGAGAGGGGGCTCTTCCTCCGCAGCCGGCTGAGCGACTGGGACGAGGAGAAGGAAGAGGTCAGGGACGACTTGGGAGATTCCTCGCCGCTCCTAGATGGTGTCGTGATGAACTGCGGCGCAACAAAAAACAAAAGACATGGTAATCGTCTTCCCACTATCATCTCAATCTGCACATTTGTTTCAACATTAATGCAATCCAATAAAGCCCAGAACAGTGTAAAGTAAGGAAACACGTATGTGACATACATAATGTCATATCGTCGGTTGAGAATGATAAGGGCGTTAAGTTGACACTAAACCCATAGTGTTCGAGACAACTTAACGCCCTTCTCATTCTCAACAGACGATATACCGAGTGTATGCAGATTTTACAGTATGAACAACATAACTGAACAGAATTGTGCTGGACAGCAAGTAGAAAAAGCAACGGACAAAAACAAATTGCTAAATCCACAAATGCACAATGGGGTAGCAAAAAATGCATTCTTTTGTTGAGTTGCAAGAACATGCAGAACCAGCACATGTACAAACAAAATCATAGTCACTCAAACAAGGAATGTCTATTCATTCCAAACTCCTGATAGAAAAAATCTACAGACAAGTTTTCATGAAATACTACTGAGTAAACAGATTTCGGTCATTCTGACATTCAGAGAGCAAAAAGTTTTGTAGGGAAATGCCATCGACACATCAACCGAAAATCATATTTTTGTTTTCTTCTCTTACTTTGGAATTGTTGGAAACTACTCTGGATGATGCCATGGTGACAAGCGGGGAAGGCGGGTGGCTGCCATGCCCAAAGATACGCCTGTCTGCATCAGCTGGCACATCGGACTTAGCGCTGGCATCGCTCAGTGTCAGAACACGGCCTGACGACCCGTCGTTCAGTGGCTCGGGCTCGATGAAGACCTTCTCGGCAAAGCTCACGCGGCGATTCTGCACAGACAGGAGCAGAGGGGAGAATATTATCTTCGTCATGTAAGCATCTAAATGGTGTCAACTTCTGAAACTTTGTACAGTATGCATGCCACATTCTCAGCTTATGACATCACCAAAAACGAAAAAAGAATCAATCAATAGCCATTCATACTTTCCTATGGCAGTATACCGTATACATCATATATTCAGCAAGTCTAATTTTTCACAAATCAGGACTTCTAAACAATTTTGCAAGTGACTAAATGCAATTGTAGAGCACACTTAAGAATGGAAAAATGTATGTGTGCAGGTCGCGTTCATGTTGTGATTATGTGAATATTTCAGTGCATTTTTTAATTTGTGAATGGCACCCGACTTGCAAAAAATAAGAACCTCGCAAAATATACGGCGTATACAGACGGCGTATTTAGTATGTTAGGTAGAACTTTCAAATCTACAAAAAAAAAACACACAATTCAACATGCAGTCATGCTAATACAAGTTGAAGATAAATTTTAGCCTGAAAAGGAACAAAAAATTCTGGAAGTGATTTTGTTGACAGGGTGTAGACCCTCAGGAAACTTTCTCTGTCTCCCATGACAACCACAAACTCTAGGAAGTTGAGAGTCTCTCACCTTGCTTGATGGAGAGGGAGAGTTGCTCCCCGGACCATCCCGGTTCTTGAGGATCCCGCTGCTTGGTGAGGCAGTCGGGGAGTAGATGTGGGGTATGCTGCCCTCTGGAGAGTTCATGTGACATGCCCACGGGGGTCTCATGCTGGCCCCCTCGGGGGAGCCCTGCACCCGGGGGCTGAACTTGGTGGGGATGATGGGCGACACCTGGAAAGGTTGGGTCTGCGCCTCCGCCACCTTGGGTTTGTCGGGAGAGCTGGCTCCGTCCATGTCCGAGGTGGTCAGACTGGGGAAGGAGAGGCGCGGGGAGAGGGAGACCGCCGGTTCTGCCTGCAGAGGAGATTCGTCCACCGTTTCCTGCATTTTCAGTGGGCTCTGACTGCTGTTCACTATGTCTTCTTCGGTTTCTAAACATGAAGCAAAGAAACAGAATTTATGTCAACCATTGTGATGATAATATGAAAGATAATACTATGACACACATACAAATTTTTCTCATGATTGATTGATACACTTCTCTTCAGCTCTTTAAGAAAGCGAATGAAAACCACATTCATTTTTTATCTTAAAAAACCTTGATGTAATTTAAAACTCTGGTCTGACAGTGACTTTTGATGAAATTGGAGTTCCACTGCACCATGATTACAGTATAATTTAATCTAAAAAACATAATATCACGTCTGTAAAAAAGGAAGCTCTTAATCTTTTCATTACTTTACAAGGTTCCTGACTGGCAGAATATGTTAAATCTAATCAATTTACAGTCTCAAAACATTCATGTCACTGGTGTTGCTGTGCACTGCACAATAAACTTTCCTATCTGACCCCATTTCTGGAATTTTAGTTCCATCCCAACACAAATATTTGCTATGCATTTCACCTCACTGAAATTCATCATTTGATGTAAAAAAAAAATTAGCATAAGATTACATTTCCCCAAAGTACAAGCGGCAAAAAGGTAGGCAAAAAAGTACCTTGAATATCCAGTCCAGATGACATCACTCCAACCATTGCACTATTGTCTGGCTCTAGATCATCATCCTTCCTGTTGTCACTCTTAGCTTTGCTGTCCACTATGACCTCACCACTGTCTGCAGTGTCGTCAGTGCTGCTTTCCATGCTATCCACCTTTACAACCTCCTCCTGATCTTTCTCTGCATTCTCACCAACATTTGTGGACGTGCTGCCAGCATCACCACCCTCGGCAGTCTTGCACTCCTTGATCATGTCGCCCTCTTTCTCTGAGTCCTGGATCTGCTCAGCACTGGAGTCTCCCCCAGATTCAAGCCTCCGACTGTTGTCTTGCTCTTCATCTTTCCCAGGGCTAAGAGGCGGAGCAGGATCAGCTGAGGTAGGTTCATGTGGCTTTACTTCCTCTACTGCATTCACAGATTCACTTACATGTAATCCTAATCCAACATTCTCGTTATCTCTTTGTTCTTCCTCTGCAGCGATATCTGCAGCTATAACCTCCACAACTGCATTTTCACGAGGAGATGCTGACGACCCGTCCGTCCCTGATTGCAAAATTTCAGCTTCAGCCATTTCACAGAGGTTAGGAGAGGCTTCTTCCTCCACATCTTGCATCGTCACATCTCCGTCTTCATCAATCGTCTGACTTAAGGTCATGCCTTTCTGCTCACCTGTTGAGAGACTGTTTTTTAGTTCATTCTGTGGTGCACCTTTGCATGATGGGAGTTCCTTGGTTGCTTCAATGGCTTCTCCTTGAGGAGACAAGCTGGAAGCATTCGCTAATTCATCTGGGATGACACATTCCACTTCTTCTCCTTGGCTCATGGAATCTGCAATCACAATGACGTTACTATCACAGAACTCCTTCTTCTCCACTTCTGTGACTGCATCCTCATTCGCTTCCTCAGCTACAGCCATATCCTTCACCTCCCTCTCCTCTCGAGTATGCCCTGCTGCCTTTTCAGAGAGATGTCTCTTTTGGTGCCTCTTTTTGAAGTGTACTCGTGACAGCTTGTTGCCGGACCTTGTCTGCAAGGGGCCCGGTGTTACGCACAGTCTTTGAGACCTCAGCCTCTTAGAGATTGGGGACTTGGAGCGATCCCTGGTCTTTGTTACCCTTCCTGTTCTGCAGCCTCTCAGCATCTGGCTGCTGATGGGAGATGTCTTGGGAGACCTTTGAGCCTTGCGAGCAGATCTGAATGTAGGGGGCGACAGGGTTGACTCTGGTGAGAGGTCTTTTGTGATCTTCTCTGCCAGTGATTGTAAGGACTGAGGAGAAATCTGGTATGCTGACAAATCCTTGACACGAGATTGCTCCTTCAGCGAATCGTCCAGACAGTTGATTCCAGAGCTGTCTGGAGTGCAGGGAATATCCTCTCCATCCTCCAGAGATGTGCTCTTGGTCTTTGGCGTTTTGGATGCAAACGATCTCAGCAGCTTGGGAGAAATCTTCACAGGAGAGACCACACCCGATCTGACTGACTTGCTGGCAGCAGCCCTCTTCCTGTCTTCCGGAGACCTGAGCACCTTCCGGAGAATGTCTTTGGCACATTTGATCCTTGCACTTGGCTTGCACTTTCTTCCTGACCTTGTGATGGCAATCACATCCGGATCATCTTTATGAGAATTCTTGCCTCGCACTCTTGGGGAATCTGTCTTGCTTGCAAGTCTATCCACGAGCACCTCTTTGGGTGGCGTCTCTGATTCAACGCTGAACTTGTCCTCCCTGCAGTTGGGCGTCATGATTGGGAAGTCCACCTCGGAGTCGTCGTGATCGTCAACCTCCATACTCTCCTCTTCCTCTTTGCGCGAACTGCAATCTAGAGATTTTTTCAGCTGGACAAGGGGAACATCATCTTCGCTGGCAAAACTCTCATTCAAACTGGCCTGTGAATCCTCAATGGAAGCCCTCCCACACTCTGCTCGCTGCTCTTCCTGAACCTTTGGAGAAGAACTTACAGTGCATGTCCCAAATAAGTCTTCAGAACTACTGTTGCATTCTGGCATTGATTCACTTGTCTCTTTAACCTCTTCAACTATTTTATCCACTGATGCCTTTGGTCCTGATTCTACTTGACTGTCTTTGTCCGTTGCATCGCTCTCATTTTTTGCCTCCATGGAGACAGCATTTAAAGCTGGTTGCTCGACCACATCTAAAGTTTTACTTTCTTGTGCTTGTTTTCCTGCTTCACCTGCTGCTGACGCACTTCCCTGCACAACATTACACTCACTCTCTTGCGTTTGACTTCTTGTTTCATCTGTGGCTGATGCACTTTTCTGCACAACACTCTTCCTTGGTCTACCTCTCTTCCTTGGAGTTCCCTCCTTTTCTGCACACTGCATCCTGTCCAGATTTTCAGGGAGACCAGAGCTACTGTCTTGCACGGGAAGAGTTTGGGAGTTCTCTGGAGAGTTGCCCTTGGCAACGCTCTTGCGTGGCCTTCCTCGCTTCCTCTTCACCTGGCTAGAACCGTCTGCCGCTCCTACTGTGGTTGTCTCACCACTCCCCACTTCAGTTTGTGCCTCCTCTGTGTTTACAGAAAGCTGTGTGTCATCCTGGCTGCACTGGGAATCCCCCACTCTGTCGCCCGTGATGGCATTTTTACGGGGCCTCCCTCTTTTTCTCTTTCCTGGTGTTTGTTGGAAAGATGGTTCTGACTTGTCTCCTGCCGTACTTGCTGCATCCTTTCTGGACGGACTGCTGTCACCTGATCCAGTCAGGTCACTAGATATCCTCACCACTTCATCAGGTTCTGTCGAGAGCGACTCTCCTACAGTACACTGATGAGGCACATTCGAAAACAACTCAGGCTGACTGGCAATAACATCCCCAATTTCATTGCCATCCAAATTTTTGGATGCATTTATATTTTCGAGCAGTGGGATCTCTTCAGAATCATTCCTCGCTTGGTTGTCACAGGATTCTAGAACTGGTGGGGTATCATCAACTTCATTGTCAGTCCTACAAATATTTGAGGATTCCTCGACAGATTGGTCTAAATCATCCACTAAGGGAGCAATGCCGTCCAGTTCATACCGTTCAGCCAGTTCTGCAAGGTCTCTCTGCGAGGCCTGCATATTGCTGACTTCTGCCGCCTTCTTGTCCTTGCAGGGATCCCTTTTCTCTGCATCAGATCTAGATTTGGATGTGCCAGACACATCATCCAACTTCTTTTTCCTCTTTGGAGTCACCTGAAGACTGTTGGTTTCATCTGACAGACATTTCCTGAGTCTTGATGCTCCTTTGGACACAGAGTCTGTGCGCCCTTCCACGCCTGCTTGACCGGCCTCCCCGCACTCGTCTGCACTTTCCTCCGAGCTCACACTACTATTCAATACTAATCTGGGGGTGTACTGCTTTACGACTCTTTCACTAAGTTTCTGGAGTTTGATAATTGGTGTTGAGACAACTTTCTTGAACCTATCATCCAGCGGGAAGTCCTGGGGGTCTTCCTCAAGTTTTTCATCTTCTGTAGGACTCTCAGCAACAGACAATGGTATGGCATCATCCGACACATCCACGACACTTTCATTACCCTTCGGCTCTTCCTGTGTCTCAGGCACATCAAATATATCATTGGGATCATCCACATCCTTCATTTCTACCTCTGTAGCATCTTTGGTTTGAGGAGCAATCTCCTCTACAGACTGATCCAAGCAGCTGTCTTCAATCAGCACTGCGGATGATTCGTTCTCCACCTGCTCCGGCAGCAAGATTTCCTTCACAGAGTCATCACTTCTTTTAGCTCCATCGTTACTGCCATTTGCACTGCTTTCCGTTTCCAGTCTCCCTGCATCTTTCAGCGGAGAGGACGACTTGGCTACTGGCTGGAAGAAAGTAACAACTCTCCTGCGAGCTTTCTGAGAGTTGTCCTGGCTGCTTTGGGCTTCTTTTTTATCACTAACATCCTCCTTTGTGGCAGCAACTTTCCTCTGGGCATTCTCAGAATGATCCTGCTGACTGCTTGGGAGAACTTTTTCATCAGTTACAACCTCTTTCTTCTCCTCTATGGGTCTTCCCTGTCCATCCTTGGTCTCCACCTTACCCTGAGCACCTTCATCTGCACTCTCCTTCTTTGAGGACGAGGATGGACTCCCACTTTCTTTTGGGAAGCTAAATTGCAAAGATGAGACCTTGTCTTGAGATGAAGTACTCCCACTTTCTGAATGCACTGGAGACCTAGAGGGTGATAACAATGATAGATAATAATGAGACAAGGTAGTTTTAAACATGTTTGTTTGGAAGCCACTTTTCTCCACATTTCTGTTTTAATATTAACATGAACAGACATGATACATACACGGTACAAACTAGAATTATCACTGAAGGTGATTAATACCCCCGCTCCTAGTGTTGCTTTATAGTATGTGATGTCATGAGGGCAATGACGTTAATACCAAGTTTGTGCATTTGTCAAATTGGAAACAGAATAATTTTAGTTTACTATACAATTACGGAGTTGACACTGAGTATAAAACTTACAGCAAATGGAAACATGCTTTCCCCCAGCATCACTACACTTAAAGACCATCATACACACCAAATTTGACCTTCATAGCTTGAATGGTTTATTTTGATACAAAAATGAGTGGTTACCATGGCAACACATTTTCCTTAAACTAACACATTGGTGTCTTCCAAAACTACACTTCTAGATCATGATACAAACTAAATTTGACTTTAATTGCTTGAATGATGGAAAAGTTATTCGATCTGCAAGGTTTTGGTAAAATTGTGGTTACCATGGCAACGGTTTGTGTGACAAACACAAAACTTATGTGTTCCACATCTATACCTCAGGGCCATAATGCCTACCAAATTTGGTTTGAATTGCTTGAAAACTGTGGAAGAAGTTCACTCCACAGGATTAAAAAAAACAAACATGCGGATACCAAGGCAATGCATTGTCCGATACAAATACAAAGGACATTTTGCAGAACAAGACTTAAAGAGCATCATACACACCAAATTTCACCTTCATAGATTAAATGGTTCAATTTGATACAAAAATGAGTGGTTACCATGGCAACACATTTTTCTTATATTAACACATTGGTGTCTTGCATAACTACACCTCCCGATCATCACTGTTGAGGTTGTTCACTCCAAAAGATTTCGAAGAAAACATGGTTACCATGTCAACGCTTTGTCTGACAAACACAAAAAACATGTCTTGCACATCTATACCACAATATCATCATTTACCCTAAGTTTCATTTAAATTGCTTCAAAACTGTAGGAGGAGTTCGCGACACAAGATTTTGCAACAGACCGACCGACCAGCTGCCCGCCCACCCGCCCGACCAACATCGCGGTGATTCCTATATACCCCCTTCACACTATGTGTGGCGGGGGTATAACTAAACAAGCACTCAGAAAGCACAGACCTCTGCCAAGCAGCTCATTTCCACTCATAGGATCCATATGGTGATCTGGATCACTACCGAAAATTAATAATCTGTTCCTTGTGTCATTATAAACTTTTCCTAAAAATTTACTTCAAATTCATTTGTAACTATATGAGTTATTTGCAAGCAAACAAACAAACAAACACTAGCAAAAAGATAACCTCCTTGGAGGTAATAAAATACACATCACTGAAAAATCTCTATGTCTGAAGACTTCAAGAAAATATTTGAGATCATTTGAGGTTGAGTCTAATAAATCTTATCTACTGAGGAAGTGGGCAGAGTACTTACACTGGCTGAGACTGGGTCTGAGTTAGGCTCTGGAAGGTTTCAATGTCTAGAGACTGCTCCAGGTCATTATAGAGGGCCAGGGACACCCGCTTGGTCTTCAGCACCTCCTTCTGGTGCTCCGTCAGGACACGCTTCTTACTTGGCGAAGACGAGATCACCACAAACTCCTGTCACATGACACACAAATAGTACAGGCAACTACAATTGTAACGAAGTCCTCAGGACCAGCAGTTTTCTTTCTTTACATCGAAATTTTGTTATGGCTGAACAATAAAGAATACAAAGACGTAAAGACAAGAATTTTGCGACCTGGATTTTTACTTCACAGGAGTTTCATTATAACTGTGTCCCTAATAACAGGAGTGCACAGTAACACAGACATTTTAAGGGGCAAATAAACAAAAGGCTATGATGCATTCATCCACGTCTTTGGATCTTTTGTATGCTCAAGCATATGTGTGCAAGTCCTCTCAAAGCTTTAGCCAATACATAACTGCTCTTATCAGCAGCAGTATACTTGAAGGATGAAAATACAAGGCACCAAGTGACAGACAATGTCCCTACGTGTACCAGTCTGGGCACAGGACATTAATTTCTCACATGACAACCCTTGACATGACACTGTTCACTGAAATTTCTTTACACATCACACTATATTTTCCACTGGTTTATGTCACCGTGGCTTTAACAGTTTTAGAAATAATATTTGGGACTAGTCATTTGGATCACTCTTCTACATGGAATTTTTTGGTGATCTATAACCTTCATTTTATTTATCTATTTTATTTTATTTATTTATCTTTTTTTTTATATTTCATTATAAATATTATTATCATTATCGTTATTATTATTATCATTATTATTATTATCATTATTATTATTATCATTATCATTATTATTATTATTATCATTATTATTATTATCATTATCATTATTATTATTATCATTATTATTATCATTGTCACTGTCACTGTCACTTTCACTGTCACTATCATTATTATTATTATTATTATTATTTCTTCTTCTTTTTTTTTTTTTGGGGGGGGGGGGAGGTTCCCCGAATGTCATGATCAGCAAGAGTTTTTTGCATACGGGGCCTGACAAAGTTTTGTGCACGATCCACCATTGACTCACCAGCTTGCTGTCTTCATCCACATGAAGCTTCCTCTTGGCCACATCCACGGGGGCGGGGGATGCAAACTGCTTCCTCTTCCCAACCCCGGGGGAATTCACGGCGACGGGGACATTCTTCCTCCCCCTCCCCGGAGAGCTCAGCTCGGCCTTGACTGGGGAGGACGCCACCATGAGCTTCTTGGCCTCGGCCGTGCGGTGCAGAAAGCTGCCGTGCATCTTCTGCGGTGAGGGGCCACCGAAGTTCGGGACAATGGGTGCAGCCATCAACGTCTGAGAGGCTTCAGTCTATCAGTTCGCAAAAATATGACATAAAAACTTCATGAGATGGAACTGACCAACCAACAAATGTCATGGCGACCAACGGGCAAGTAGACTGATAGTTAAGAAGAAAGCTAACAGTACAGGAGTCAGAAATGCATCATTGAGTTTGAAAGTTACTTTCTCGTTTTTCAGGGCCAGTTTCCGTCATTGTTAAGAGACAATTCATGCTTAAACAGCATGTTTAGACTTGTGTAAAAGTGTCACCTATGCTTGGCAATGAAATCTGTCTCAAATTTGATTTTATTTTCAATGACTGCACACAAAGCCTTTCCAATCCTCTATAGGTTGTAGAATGCTCCACAACTTTGCAATTTAAAGATGAATTCATCAAAGACACAGAACATTGCTTTAAAAAAATCTCTTAACACAGAAACAAGGTGTATGCAATGAAAACTCAATGAAACATGTATACACTACGAGAAAGGAGACCATAAGCTGACTCTATGACATGAATAGACAAGAAAAAAAGAATTGCTGTGTGTTGTTGTCATTGTTATCATTGCTGTTGCTGCTGCTGCTGCTGCTCTTGCCATAGATACTCTACAGTTTGTTCTTGTTTTTGTTTCTTTTACTTTTTGGGGGTGGGGAAAGAAACATATTCTCAGAGAAAGACAAATGCACCACCATTGATCCCATGAACAAGAATACCACACAAACATTGCTTTATCTATTTCTATCCGCTCACCTCTTGACTCACTGGTGTCTCAGCATTAATCTCCGTCTCTTTCCAGTTTGGTAGAGCTATGTCACTGCGCTCCTTTATCATGCCCAGGCAGGGTCTGTAGAGAGCAGAAACATTAAAAAACGAAAGATGAATCCTAAAGGTTGGTAAGTAATCGTGGGTAAATTGATGAAACACATCAGCAGAGCATAATCACAAGCATCACCTCATAAGACATCACAGTTAAGAGAGCAGGGCAATTAGTTTGTCCTCTAAATCAATGCCCAGAAATGTGTTTCATCAAATAACTGAAAGGTGAAAAGCAGAGAAGTTATGAAATTACCATTCTGTAAATCACAAAATATGTAGTATCTTAGCTTTTTTCCTTCTGTTTTCTTTCATATTACAATGCTGGAAATCTCCAGTATTGGGCATGGTGCAAATATAGTTAAAACTCATCTAGTTCCATAATTATTGTAATTATATTGTGCTAGAAATTCCTTTTCATGTTTAAACTGCACAAATGCTCTGTAAAAGTCAAGAAGTAACACCACTTATGCATCTTGTGTGCAGACAGATAAAAAATATGATTACTTTTTTACTCTGTCTGAAGAATACAAAAATACATGTATCTTATTGTGACATATTTGTGCCAAACGAGCACATTCTGTCCCAAACATTCCTTTGCAGCTTTTTTTTTAAAATTCTATTTTGTTTTTCCTGCAAATATGCCTTTCAGGCAAAGTAATGACAGTCAAGTATAATATGACAGTACATTAAAGGATTTACATGTCATAACTTGTAAGTTATGTATCACTACGATCAAAATGTCACCATCCAATTTGTTTCTACAGATCTTACAGAGAAACATAATCCTGTAGGAATAACTCTCCATTTGACACCCAGCATACAAGATGTGCATAACTTACAACAAAACATCTGGATACTCCAGGGTTTTCTCCTTCCCAAATGTTGCCATCCAAAAAACCAACGTGTAGTTTCGCAAGGAGCGCTTTTTATAAGTGAAAGCAGCTTCCAGCGCCGGCGCAAAAATGGCCAGGAAGGCGGAGTCGAACTCTCCGCTGTAGCTCGTCTGCACAGTCGTGGTTAGCTCCACCCACAAACGTTCCACTTTGTCCTCGATGGTTGCTAGGTAATCCTTGTTGGTAAACACAGGGCTGCCATGGAAACCAACATTTCAGGGAGCCATTTTTAGTTTGAATCTGATAATCTATTCATACATTAAATACATCATGTCATCACTCAACATTATAGTTGACAGGAATGTCAGTCATGAGTGGATTCTTAAATTCTCCCATAAAGATGTAACACTGAAATCTGAGTGCAATCTACAGACATTCTTTGTTTTGTTGTTGTTCTGTATATATATTTAAGTTGTTCGGTTATTCTGCATTAAAAAAAAAGGTTGAGAGAGAATTTTTCGCGACATTACTTACCTCACAGCATTCTTCATGACCTTGGCCAGTGGCTGGCTGAACTTTGCCACGCATGCCTGCAAGTAGGTCGACACGTTGATCTGACACAGCTCACCCATGGCCACGGTCAGAGACTGGACAGCTGATGACCAGTGCATCAGGTCAGTCTGAAAGCAGGGAATGAAATAGAGCACCCATATTAGCAGATCCAATTGGTGTTCATGTATGTTACTTAGGTAAAATAACCGACTATCAATGAACAGAGTTATCAGAATTTTACTTTCCTCTGTTGTGGACACTAAACAGAAATGTTACTTTGTAACACCAGCTTGAGTTTAGGCACAACAGAAAAACCTGATAGAGAGATATCTTCGTCGCGACGATGTCGCATTGTGCGTGTTTGATGATTTGCATGTGAACAGGCGTCACGTGCATATGAATAAGCAACCGTGCGTATGAATACACGTACTTTCTTTTCATACCTTTGTTTATTCGTCCCGACGATAAGCGACGATAGAGAAAGGATCCCCTTTCACTAATCGTCGCTCTTCGTCCCGACTTACTAGGTATTTTCAAAGTTCGGCTTCTATTGTGCCTTGCGTTTCTTTTGTTAAAAACGTCGCATATCGTTCCCGACGAAACATTGTTCAACCGTCGGGAAATGTCCTGACTATATTAGGTGATAAGCACAATCAGGGTATGCAATCATGACTTTCTCACTTTAAAAAATTGTAACTTCTAAAAGAATGCACCAACTGACTTAAAAATTCACATGCAGCATGCCAAGACATCAGTAATCACATGTGGTAAGACAATAGCTAATTTCTTCTCATTTACTGTTAATTATTAAAGATTAATTACCAAAAAGTCCCCCAAAACCCACGTAATGCGTCAAAAAAAGCGTTTTACAACTTACGTAAAATCAAGATTTGAGGTCCATATTTTAAGTCTACCCCTATGTGTTTGGTATCAAATTAATGGATTTTTTCCTGGCATTGCTTGCATGCAATAAAAAACAGTGGTTCTTTCAGCTGGAGAAAGTTATAAGGTCTGAAGTCCCATCCTGGTAGGAGTGTAATGCTGGCTTATTTTTGTGACATTGTGACCTTTTAACCCATGCTGTACAGCTATACATGGAGAAACAGCTTATTTTTTCGCTTTTCCTGAAAGTACTGAAGACACACTACAATATGGTGTGCTGTTTGCCAATAAATGTTCAGCCAGTTTTGAGTTTTGAGCCATTTTCAAATGCTGAGTAAAATAAGTGCAGCCGTTTTTCAGTACTTTCAGTTAGGTATATCCTGATTTGACTACTTTAAAGAATCTTTTCCCCTTATTGAATATCCTTGTTTTTTTAACCATGAATTGTACATATGTAGAAATCTATTGTGTGAAAATTTTAGCAAATTTGAGCAATAGGAACTTATTTTTTTATATTTTTACAAATTGCTGAGCATAAATAAGACCGATACACGCCCATGTAATACTGCATGGAGGTCATATGATAAGTGTTCCGTGTTCATATTTCAATGCTTGTTCAATTTCTAAAGATATCATAAGCAAAAACATAGTATTTTGGCTTAATATGTCATTGTTTGAGTGTCACAGCTTGGATATCAACTCAAGTCATCATAAATCTCACATTCATTCTTCTATCTGTGTTTACAAATATGAGAATTGATCCAAACACTGTGCGCACATTCAAGGTCAAACTGTACAGATAATTGTTTAGATGAAAAATATAATATCTTCCAAAGTACCAGCCCTAATTTCATAAAAATTTGTAATAATGGCCACTATATGTCTGTTACCTATTCCTGAAAGTTTCGCCTCTTCACTCTTTGGCAAAAGTGAAATATGATAAAATATGTAAAAGTGGTTTTATTTGAATTCAAAATAATGCCTACAAAATTGATCATCCATTTCGAGAAGTGAAAATATGAAATTCATTCATATTTTGTGATATGTCATGGCTATGTGCTGGTGGTGAATGAAAGGGATATTTATCAGGAATATCTAACAGCAATATCAGATGAAAAAAGCATTCTCCTTTTTTTTAATGAATTTTTCCAATATATTAGTCATTTCAATGTAATTCGACACCCCTAATTTAAATGCTAATTTATGCGCAGTTTAATGCAAAATTTTGACTCTTTCTTTACATGAAATGAAAATTTGAACACTCAGCTACAACAAACAACAAAAAAAGCATTTTCACCAAGTTTTTTCATTTTTGCCCTGTTACACAATTGCATACCCTGATTGTGCTATTGACCTATATGGCTTCGTTTCAACGCCGCTTGTGTTCAAGTTTATGTTTTGTTAAGCTTTACTTGTCACAGCATAAAGCCTATTATCCGTGTGATCTAAAACGTCGCATATCGTCCCGACGAATTACCATTACTGTACCACCGAAATTCAGTCTCTGTTCCATCGTCGAGCAACGTCCAAAACGCGTGGCTACAGCTAATCCGCTGGGTGATGTGATTCGCAATGCCGAGTACGATAATGGATGGGAAGTTTTGTGTTTTCACGAGAAAAAAAAATGTATTCTCGCTGCTATAGATAATTGTGAATAACAGGCCGACTTTCCGTCTTTTGTGCAAATTCTATAAGTTATGGCGATGTGAAAGGAGCCTTGACCGCAGTCGGTAGACATTGAATTTGTATTATCTTGTCTTTACGCGTAGCAAACACGGCGGAGAGATTTTGTCCGGTGTACAAACGAAAACTTGACCATCGTTGCAAAACTTATTTCATAGTCGCCGTTCGTTGTCAAACTCCGACAACTTCTGTCATATTTTTTGCTGTAGAATACATTGATTTTTTTTTTTTGTTACTTGACACAACATTGAATCAAATATTTGTATTTTAACAACGTGTTTACCTATTTATTATGTTACGGCATTTACTTCAATTGGTCGTCGGCCTTCGCGTGGTTGTATTAATTGTTACAGACTGTACATTTATGTCGTCTTGTAAAATTTTAGAGCGGGCGGAGAGATTCTGTCCAACGTTCAAACGGGAATTCGACCGCAGAACTTGTTTTAGCTGTGAATCCTTGCTGACTGTTCTCATGGTTTGTTATGCTAGAAAAGGGGTATCGATTTCATGTTGTCAACATACCATAAAAATGCCAGCTGCATTCGCCTTTTAACTTTTCTGTAAAGGCGGATTTTTTTTCCACCCACATTGCGCCACACAGAAACTAGCGCAAACAGATGATATATTTATGCGAATGTTTTCACTTGTATTATGTTTCAGGAGATGATGTCTTGGTTTCGGGCCGAGTGCGAAGAATTGTAAGGAAACTTGACTGTTATCGATATAATTGTTACGCTTCAGGTGGAGAGATTTTGTCCGACTTCCAAACGGGAACTAGACTACCATTGATTATTTCAGTTGGTTGTCTTTCTTTGTTAAACTCCGTTAACTTCTGTCATTTATGTAGCTGCATAGAATACATTGATTTCTGTGTTCTTTAACACATCATTGAATCAAATCTGTGTATTTTAATACCGGATTTACCTTTTTACTTTGTTGCGGCATTTACTTCAACTGGTCGTCGGCCTTCGTCACGGTTGCAATATAATTGTTAAAATTTATGTCGTCCTGTAAATTTTTAGAGCGGGAGGAGAGGTTCCGTCCAGCTTTCAAACGGGAATTCGACTGAAGAACTTGTTTTAGCTGTCCATCCCGCTTTTGTCGATCCGTGTTTACTGTTCTTATTGTTTGTTATTCTTAAAAAAGAAACAAAACAAAGACAAAAGATTTGATTTCATGTTGTCAACATACCATAGAATGTCATCTGCGTTCGCCGTTTAACTTTACTGTAAAGGCGGATTTTTTTTTTCTCGCCCTCTTTCCGCAACCAGAAACTAGCACCAAAACAAAATTATGCAAATGTTTTCACTTGCCATTATGTTTCGCCTAGAGCCCCTTTTACACTTTCACGGATTGCATTACGGATGACCACGGATCGTTGGTCCGGGATCATCCGTACTATTTCCGGGATGACCGTGTTGACTTCGTGAAGTCATCCGACATTATCTTTGATCCGGCATGTCCGCTGAAAAAAAAAAAAAGAGCTTGCTTAAGCCCCTTTTACACTTTCACGGATTGCTACACGGATGACCACGGCTCGTCGTCCGTGGTGTTCCGGCATGCAAAATATCGATTTTCATCTCAATGACGATGTGAACACGATCCCAACTGGACGTCTACACGGACAAGTACGGAGGCTACACGGACAAGATGTGTTGTGTGATTATGTTTGTGTTGTGAAGAGTGTTGATACTTCGTGGAATTTATTTTTTATCTCGACCGATTATGGTGGTGGAGTTTCTAAATGTTGATAGGACAAGGACAAAATGATCTGAGTGATGGTGATGATGATGATTTTTTTGGTCCCGGTGTAAAATGAATGCTGGTGTAAGAAGGAAGGCTAATGAATGCTGAGCGTACTACGGTCGTGTCCTGTGTTTAATTTCTTTTCTCCCTCTTTCACTCTTCTTTTCCCTCCCAGGAATGACAATAAAAATAAAGTACGTACACATCACAACAAAAAGAATCACGTGCTTGCAACCTTCGTAAATTTTCATTACCAACAAAGAATAAAGAGAAGAACACAAACATGATACTATACAGAGAAAGCAAAAGCGAAATTCTTGCTGAGAATGTGAATTTGCGCTGCTATATTGTGAATAACAGACTGACTTTCCGACTTTTGTGCAAATGGTAGTCAGGGCGATATGAAAGGAGGCTTTACCGCAGTCGATAGAAATTGAACGTTACCAATCGTTGCAAACGTGATTTCAATCGGTCGACATTATCGTATTCTTTTTGTGAAACTCCATCAATTTTTCTCATTGTTGTTGCTCAAAAATGCATTGATATTAAGTTTATATTCTTTTCCACAACATTGATTCAAATCGTTGTATTTTAACATCGTGTTTACGTTTTTATTCTGTTGCGGCCTTTACTTCAACTGATGGTGGCCTTCGTCTTCATACTCATACTTTTATATGTGTGACGCTCCAACAAAATGAGTCATAAGTCGCACGGGGAGTTTTCCCGTAATGAGCCGAAAATGAAGGTGAAGCACTGCTCGGGTCGAATTTTTTTTTTTTTATGACGGATTTTGATTCCTTGATGTTTTATCTATTTGTATAGAAAATTTCAGCGTGTAAAAATGAGTACAAGTGTCCCAAATCACAGTTTTTCTGAGACCATTTTGTTCGGTTACATTTTTTTCGAACGCTCGCCTTTGCGTTGCGTTTCGCACCTATTGTTCTCGCCCGATCGAGACTCCGCCTCCGTTGCTAGGGCGTATGCTAATGAAGCATTGCTCTTGACCCCATTGAAGACAAAACAAAGCATGGTGCGTGAGGCGGCGGCGGCGGCGAGGGCTTTAGAATTACGCAATAACAGTGAGCTGACCAAGGCTATCAATTGCATGACCAGCGAGTTGCGTTTGATACATGCACCACATTTCATGAAGTGGTGATTGATGTGACGTACAAATAGCGCTGAAAAATTTTATTCCAACGACGATCACGCAAAATTTATGATACTTTATCAATGAGCTAAAATGACCACATATTGAACTTGAAACCTCTCTAGTGATGCGTGTGTGTACTTTTACAACGGTTATTGGCCTCATTAATGAATTCATTCAAATGATTATAACTCTCGACTTGCTGTTTAAAGTTCATCTTTGGAGATATAGTAGGGCCTAAGTTGTCAATTATTCTCGTTTTTATAAAGTCGACAATTTCTGTGATAATTAGCCAAATGTATGTAATGCGTAATATTATTTCCCTGGTTAATAACAATTATTGCCCTATTTACTTGTGATGGTTTGGGCCATGACGGCATGGAGAGAAATCGGAAGACAAACATTATTATTATGCACAAATAGCTCGTGTTCCCTTTGGAGGATATTCTGACTCTTGTCATCTGTGTATTTTTTAGAAGTAAGACCTATTTCAGAAAGTGACAGAAATCTGTGTCGCTACTCAAAAGTGTGCCTCTTCATTTTGTTTTTTTTTTAATCAGAATGTTTGTAACTAATAGCTGTTTGTCGTGTATTACGTGTAGCTGACATGTGAGAGGTCAAGTCTGCAAAGAATTTGGCTAACAGCTTTGCGAAGTAGCAGCGCTAATTGCCTATTGAATTGTGTATTGTGAGGAATTCGAATGAAAGAACTCGGGCGACACTGTTCACGCCTTTTATCCGAGTAAACCCCGCATCAACGAAGCCTTGAACAATGAAAGGTAAACTTCCTGCTATCAAGGGGTGGATAATCACGCAACCAGTATTCTTTCTTCGCCATTGATAGCAGAATCAGTGACATACTGTAATGGAACAACAGTGTTGGAGGATCGGCATTATGTCTGCTAATTTGTAAAAGAATTTTTCAGTCCCCCTTTGCGTTCAGAACCACAGTCAGGGACGCTAACTTACTTTATCTCTTACAAGCTATCGTTACTATCTTAAAACGTGAATTTTATGAAAGGTTAAAAGCGATCGCGGAATCAGTTCTTCTGCGTGACACCAGGCTTTTATAAAAGCATACCAAGCTTAAATCGTTTACCTGTATAGAAAGGGCGGGAATACACACTTATTCCAATAATCCGGATTTGAGAGTGATACACTCTACTATTTTTCTTCATCTTTACCCCGACAAAGACCATGGTAATTCAAAACAAACAAACAAACAAACAAACAAGCAGTTGCATTATATCAGAACGTACAGAATTTTTGTGTTTCATGTATGTATAGGTAATCTCTTGATGTATAGATCTAGTAGGCATTTGTTGTCGTTTTTTATAGCGTTTCCTAATAAATGCCTTTAGCGAAAACCCAACACAACTTTTATCAAGGAGGGAAGGGAACTTAAATTTGAATATAACGTAGTTTACAAAAATCAGACATGTAAATAAGGCAATCATATACATCCGCATGGCCGATTGCAATCTCTTACTTTGACTATTAAACATGATCGCCTGCATTTACATGCTTTTCGAATTTCTTGGACTTTGCCTCATTTTCTCTTTCTTTTTTTTTAAACAATTGCTCGCAATATTTAAAAATCGTAACACAGTCTGCTATTCCACAATTATAATGTTCCATTTGATTCGGCATTTATTAATGGTTGGGTGACGCCAAATGTTGGAAACTCGAGCGATGATACATGGCATTTTGTTTGTTGGTTTTCGTCTCATCGCTCAAAAGAATTTTGACTACGATTACAGAGGTATCATCTACAAGACTTAACTGATGGTTTACAGAAGTGATCATCAATTCAGTAAGGATAAGTCAACAAGTCATGAATTCACTTTACCCATCATGTCTAATCGCACTACGACATTGTTGAGGTAACCGCGCCTTTTTATTCTCATAGTTCAAACTAATTCTAAACATAATCAAAACAAATAGTTCTTTATATAATTTCTTAAAATACTCAAAAGATGGCCTAAGTCAAAACTTTCTTCAAAGATTGCATACGGGCAATCTTTACTGGCCTCTTCAGTGTTGCCACTGCTCTACCAGAGGGCCCTGCTATCATTATTACCCTAGCGTTGCCAGGTACCCATTTATACACCTGGGTCGAGAGGGACACAGTGGATAAAATCATCTTGTCCAAGGACGTAAGCACTGGGCGGGATTCGAACTCGGGTCCTCCGATCGGGAGTCGGGAGTCTTATCCACTATGCCACAACGCATTAAAATACATCGTGTACAATGTAATGTTTTAATATACGGTTTGAAACTTTGAATTTGCGAGTCCTTTATAAATTTATAAGGGTTATTACATTATCAAACAAAAATTAAAGTATTTAGGGTTTCGGATTTGCTCAGAAGACTAACAATGCTATATACATGTATGACGATCGTTCGCAACAGAGACAATCCGCTTTAATAGATATACAATGTAATTCTGTTTTCATAAATTGAAAGAGAAACGTAAAGAAGTCAACTTTTTAACTGCATTTAGCTTTCTCACCAATTGAACTTGATTTGATCTGCCATGCATGATATCGCTGTGTACAGTGTGTTCTATTAATTCTATCAAATTATTTAATTGGCGTGCTAGTTTTTTATGCAGAATATTACAGGTAAGTATAAATTCATAATGTTTGTACATATGACATGTTCGTTGTTTTGTATTTTCATTTTTATAATATGTCACGTGTCCATTATCTGATTCTGACCACGAAAATATGGCGACTGTTTAAATGCGGAGTATGTACTGGAAAACTAATGTCTCCTGCCAGTATAGACAAACTAATTTCTAGTCTATCCCCGCTTGAAATGGAAATAGAAAAAAAAAAACCCTAAGTTCGACTTTCAGCACATTTCAACCGTTTTGTATAGTGCCTGATACATGTAATGGACATAATTCTTTAGCGCATAAGCAATCACACAACTTTCGGGAATAAATGTATGTCTTAATGATTGTATCTCATGGAAGAAAACTCGTCTCCTTGCCTCAATTTTAGCTTCTTCCTTTTCAAGCTTGCGGGAAAGAAATAGTTGAACATCAATCGCAATCATAAAGAGAGGTACATCCTTAAAAATAAACACAGGAGTACTGAGACACACTACGAAATAAAAACGGACCTTTTATCACTATTGGCAACGCATGACATTGAAATGCTTTTTTTTTGGGGGGGGGGGTAATACAATTGATTGTTCTGAAGGTTCGTTAATCACACAATAAAATATGGTTCGCTATTAGCTTAGGTTTGTTAACAAGAAAATCAAATGCGGTTCCTTTTCCGGTGGTTCCTTTACCCGAAAGTAATCAAGCAATCATTTTTATTTGAGTAAGGTTTGTGAATATAAAACGAAATGAGGAAGGCCTAAGTATTAATTCCGAATATTTGTCAGTATAATTATCTATCTCAAATGCAGAAAGATTGTAACTGTAAATGTGATGTAAAAAAAACATTAAGTTAATGGTTCTTTATATGCTATGTTATTACAAAAGTGACCGAGAACAAGAAGTATATTTATGATACAATCATAAACCCAACGTGAAGCTGTCAGGCCTACATCAACCTTTGCTTCTGATACGTATAGTATGTGCAGCATTGGCAAGTGTGATAAGCGATAATTACTGTGGACGCAACATCTATAAAGGAATGCCTAATATGGCGGGAATTCAGAATGTTACGACTGTATACAGCTGCAGCAGAACAGACGCGAAAGCAATCTTTGATGCTCTGCAACATTACGACCATGTGCATAATTTGAGGGTTTTTAGTACATGCAAAGAACACGATCTCAAAAGACGACTATCGTTAATTAACTTCATTTATTTTCTCTACCGATGCTGTCTTTTGAACTCCCGCCTACAATGGGTTCACAGGTTCTATTTAGCTATTGGTACTTGCTAAACGTTTCCATTGACAACAACATGGGAGGAGAATGGAAGCGATCAACGCCCTCACTAAAAGACGCTTCTCGTAATACGCATTGCGTGCCTTTTTTTCTTTCTACTGTTTCCTATTGTTTGTGAGTTCAAAACTTGCTGCAAACTACATCGCAGCCGACAACGCGTACCGACTCATTCATGCGGCGGCAGCGGCACGGACACAAACGCACCGAAGTTTACATTCGGGCTGCCGTATTGGTCAGAATCGTTAATAATAGACCTGTCCTGCGATTGGTTAATTATCTTACACACTCAAGCGATCGCCTTATATGGTAGTGCGTGCGATGGAGCGTAAACGCCGTCGCTAAGCAGGACTGTTGTATTGTTTCGTCCCGTGAAAGAAACAGGTCGTGAGCTTGAACAAAGCCTGAACTTTGAGAGCGATTTTCTCCGTTATTTAGAAAATGGACTGACATCATAAGCGTAGTTAATATTCGTTTTTATGATCTATAGGGATTTCGAAATGAGTTGTATTATATATCAGTGTAAAGCTTAGAGTCTGTAGAATTCACATATAGGCATAACTACGATTTCATTTTTTGCGACTTTTGACTCATTCCGACGGAACGCATCACATATATATCTCAGACCATCCAATTACAAACATTTAGCTGTCTTGGACATCACGCTTGACTTTATATAATTTTATATAAATCTATTGTGTAGGCCCTATATTTTATATGTTGTTATATATTTGTTATATGTGTCGTCCTGTAAAATTAGCTGTCAAAGGGGAATTCTACTCAAGGGCCCTGTGGTACCATGGATAAGAATTACGACTCGAAGTCGAAGGACTCGGGTTCGAATCTCTCCCAGCGATTAGGTCCTTTATATGTCCTTTAGCAAAGCTAGGGTAATAATATCAGGCCCTCTGAAATCTGCGGCCCTGACAGCACCAAAGAGGCTTCTCTAAATACAGAGAATTCGTTTTTGCAATTACTGCATATTATCATATTATTATTACTATTATCATTTCATTGTTATTAATATGATTTAAAGAGAAGTCTGATTTAAAATGGCTAAGATATCGAAAAGCAATTTCTATAAAAGAATGTACCCCCTTTTACAAGGATCGCTTTTTTGACTTCGATTTTGGATACCCCAGCCATTTCTGTCTAGATCTTCATCAAGTAAACTCAGAAATGTGTGATCTATAACGTTTCATTAACATTTTCAAAGTATCTCGAGAAAGACTAATAGCTGAATCCTCATCTCAGCCAATACTTTTTCATGCTTAACACCGTGAATAGGCTTCTCTGCCCATCGAAAAAAAAAATGAGGGCAGTTCATTAACAAGTCATGTAGAACATGTTGTAGAACATTGATTACACGAAACTGGAATACTGAGGCTGTAATTTTTACATGTTTGGATTAGTTTTCTTTTTGATAGCAGCGGAATAGTATGCAATGAACGTAATGAAAGTCAACTTATGGTTGATACATAGTTACCGAGTCTAATATGATACACTGTTATTGCAACACGTTTAAGAAAATAAAGGACTAACATGTACTCTTTGATTATCATAATTCTGCGATTTCCGTCTTTAACGTTAACTTTCAATACTCTATTATGTATCAAAAGGGCGTCTGCCATTTTAGACATTAAATCGTGCATGATAATCTCTTTTGGATAATTTATCTCGACTAGGGTTTGTTCCCTTCAACTTATTACTTTTTTTTTTTACTGTCAGTTACGTGCATTCCCCCAACTGTCGGGGCAAGTTTTCAAATACGATTGAGTATCTTATGCTTTTAATTTCACCATTTGCCCATTTTATGCAAGAGCCAAACTTCCCTTTTCTTGTACTTGGTGGACATCGTAGTGTCAATAGAATTATTAGAATAATGGTTACTTCAGGTTAGAGGGGCGCATCAATTTTGAATTTTCTGTTTGAAAGGCTATTGTCTTCTTAAAGACGGTTAATGATGTTGCTCAAATCGACTGGAGCAAGCAATCTTATGATGCATGCTCGGATCTATAAAGGCTTGATGGTCTGATGCTACTACATTCCCAGTAAAAAGAGACGGGACGAAAAAGACATCAGTGGTACACAGGATGTGGTTGCCTCGGCGACGCTTTCTATAGTCGGGATGGGGATAAAGATGATGGAGGTCCTAGTCTTTTGTAACGTGAAGTGTTGAGCGCGTGGCTATCTTAATCTCCTGAAAGTAGCTAGATAGTAAGTCCATTCAAAAAGAGACTGCCGCATTCTATTGAACTGTATCCGAGAAGGCTATTCTTTGTGTTGACGACACTCAACCAAGAATACTCTTTTTGACAGGATACTTTTAAAATATCAAGAATTGCAAATCTTCACTATTGCAGGGATGAACCATATGAACGGTTTTATGCCAATTCGCATATTTTTGTTTTTGGTATTTTATTTCTGATGGGGGGGGGGGGGGGGGTGATGGGGGCACTGTGGCACCAAGACCCGAATTCGATTCCCGCACAGCGATTACGTCCTATTTCGTCCTATGGCAACGATAGGGCAATAATGTCAGGCACTCTGATCAGTGGCGGATCCGGAGGGGGCGCAACCGGCGCACGCCCCCTTTATTTTTCATAAAAAACAAAAGAAATAAAAAGAAAAGCAATGAAATGAAACCCGGAAGTGGCACCAGAAATATAAGTCACGCCCCCCCCCCTTTACAGAATTCCTGGATCCACCCCTGCTGATTGCTATAGCACTGACAGCACCGAAGAGTCTACATGTTTAATAGAGAAGACCTTTTTACATTTATTATCATTTTTATTGTTAATGTTATCATAATGATTAAGAAAAATAAGAATTACATAGATATCCCACACGACAGAGTGATATGTTTCTTATACCGAAAATCAGGTTGCGATTATTACATAATACTTTTATTTACAGTGGCCCCAAATTATGGAATTCTTTAGATTGCAAATTACGACGAACTGCTGGTGGCGTACATTCAAACGTAAGCTTCAAAATATAAACGTTTTTCGCAGTATTCTGGTGATAATACGAAATAACTTGATTTAGCTGATGATTTGAAATGATGGATATTGATATAGATTATTCAGCATGATTGTAGAGCAGGTCTAAACATGGCTTTATATTACTATTTTCTTTCATTATTCTGTCCTCTTGCAGCTGCAGGTACAATCGTTTGTATAGCTGTCTCTATGACGGTCTTAAGTTGGTGATTTCTCCTCTTCCTCTTTCTCATTCTCTTCTCCTTGTTCCGTGTGTGAGAGTGCACGCACGCTTGTCCAGGTGTACATGCGTGCGTGCAGTGTGTGTGTGTGTGAGTGCTGTGTTGATGTTCTTTCAGGGAACCTAATCCTACAAGCATCTGCTCCTATGTAGGGTCCCTTCACACATAAGTTTATCTATCCGTCATGAACGACTACCTTTGAGAATAAATTTCAATTGATTTGTTCTATATGTAAATACTATATACTGAACTCATAACTTATAATTAATGTGTCACTTTACATTGTCATTGACGGATGTCAATACTAACAGTTTCTTTTCCATAGCAGCGGAATGTAGTATGTAATGAAAGCTGACTAATGTATGAGTTTTTATACGATACACTGCCATTGATTATTGTAAATCGCTTAAAGAAACAAGGATTTACATGATTGTAATCTTTGATTACCATAATTTTGCGATTTTCGTCGTTAACGTTAACTTTCAATATATCTATTAATATGTATTTAAACGGCGTGGGCCATTCCAGCTATGAAACAGAGTATCATAATTTATGGTGCTTAGATATTCTCGACAATGGTTTGTTTCATTAAACATATCAAAATTGTTTTACTTTTAATTACATACATTCTATCAAATTTTGGGGCAAGTTTACAATGTCTTATTACAGTGTCTTATGCTTTGAATATTTGCACCATGTGGCCATTTTTATGCAAGAGCAAAACTCTTCTTTTCTTGTACTTGGTGGACACCATGCGTCTATAGAATATGAGAATAATAGTTACTTCACGCTAGAGGGGCGTATCAATTTTGAACTTCGTGTTTGAAAGGCTTTTGTCATCTTAAAGACGACTAATGATGTAGCTCAAATCGACTGGAGCAAGCCCTCTTACGATGCATGCTCGGATCTATAAAGACTTTATGGTCTACTGCTCCGATATTCCCAAAAGAGACGGGACGAAAAAACATCAGTACACATGGATGTGGTTGCTTAGGCGACGCTTTGTATTGTCGGGATGGGGATAAAGATGACAGAGGTCCTTTTATAACGTTAAATGTTGAGTGCGTGGCAATTTTAATCTCCCGAAAGTAGGTAGATAGTAGAAGTCCATTCAAAAGGAAACTGCCGCGTTCTATTGAACTGTATATCCGAGTAAGCTGTCCTCGCTGTGTTGACTTAAGCTGACACAGCTGACAGCAGTATTCTTAGTGTTGCTAATCACTTGTTGATTTGACGATTATTATACCTTTTACGAGAAAAAATAGCAAACAAACAAAGCAAAGCAAAAACAAAAAACGAACGAATGTTGCTAGCCAAATAACTGAACAGTTCGTAAACTGAAGTTCCTTCAAACTTTTGAAGATTAATACCCGTTCAGTTTTCATGAACGTGAAATTGTCAGGATTTTGCTGTCTAACTGGGTAATGGCTGCATCACAAACTTGCAATGAATTTGTCTCGGCAGACAAGATCTTTCATATATTTCTGTGATTTAGTTTTTAATCAAGTGATTAATCAATCCCTTTCTACAGTTCACTAATCATATTTCACCACTGTTCGATATTTCTACTATGGGTCCAAAGAAAGGCTATAGAAGCATGATATGTTGCTTTAATATATAATCATGATCTTAGCGTTGATTCCTTAAAAGGATGGTACAGTATTGGTGGAGATAAAAATTGGGCTATTACTTTTTTGTGAGATACCAAGAAAACGCTTATGAAATAGTACATAGCATACCATTTTAAGAGGAATTCAAAGTTCATACGATGAAAATCGGGTTTAGAATAGCTGCAACATCCAAGAACAAAGTAAAACAAAACGATCGTAATAAAATGTGGGTCCCACACTTTATTAGGATCACTCTGTTTTGGATATCTCAGCCATTTCAAAATCAATTTTCATCAAATAAACGTTGAAATCCTCATGGAATTACATGCTCCATCATAATTATTTCATAAGAGGTTTCTCACTATGTCACCAAAAAATGATAAAAACCTGAAGTTAAGTCTCAACCAAAACTACGTGATCCCTTTAAACTCAACTAACAGCTAGTTCCTTGATCGATATTTCCAGGCTATCTATACACGCTGTTTATTCCAGTGCGCGCATTCTTTCGTCTGGCACCTGGGATCTGGCTCCTGGTTTTGTGGCAATTTCCACGAAGGGAGAGGGGGTGGGGTGTCAAATTTCTCGTAAGAGTAAGACCAGAGACTGCATACACAATATTTTCGTTTCCCATTTGTTGGTATTGAATGAACATTTAGATTTAACTTTACGAAGGTTGCTAACACCTGGTTCTTGTTGTGATCGAGGTGTATGTATTTTTTTTTTTTCATCATTCATGGGCCGGATGGGAAAGAACAGGTTTGCTCAGCAAACTGTCTTTTACACCAGCATCAGTAATTATCATCACCATCACGAGTCTTGATTCCAGCCTGCTCGCTTGCCGTGTTCTACATTGTATCATTTTCTTTTGCAGTAACTGAAACGTGTTTGTATTACTGGCATGACATACTGAATATTATTACATGTCCCAGGAATCCACCTTCCTGCTTGATATACTTTGCAATTCGTTTGCTTTGTACAGCAGGCGACGGTTTTTTTTTTTTTTGCATTTCCTCTCTCTCTCTCTCTATCTATCTATCTACTGTCACGATGATGATAGTCGTGTATTGAATGTTATAGGATATTACTAAGTGATCTGAATAACAATTGCTACTGCTGGCATAAGTTAACTGAACAGATTTTCCTTCTTCTGATTTCACCTCTTCCTCATTTCTCATTCTTGTTTGCCCCCTCCCATGAATGATGAAAACAACAACAACAACAACAACAACGACGACGACGACGACAACGACGACGACAACAACAACAACAGGTTTAACCACCAAACATATCAGATAAATGCGTTCTGGCAACCAATAGGTCTAGACTAGTCCAGATACTGGACGATTTCAATTGTCCGCATTCCCCACATTAACACACGCATGCACATGCATGCACCCACACAATGCGCCCAACCGCTGGTTGCGACACTCCACCAATGGGAACTCCCGAAAAAACAAAATCAGGAAGGGTGATCTTGTGTAGTGTACATACAGACACCATCAACGTACGTCCGTACGTACGCGGGGACACTGCATACGAATACAGTCAAGGAAGTGGACTACCAATAGACCTACATGACACGCCTCTTTAGGCAAATGGCCACAACAAATCACAAGAGAAAATAATGGCGGGGGAATAAACAAAGACAACATTTCTGGTGTAAATTTCTACGAAAACAGGTGGCAGACAAAAACAGGTTAAAAGCAGTTTGTAAATCACCTGGGAACACCGACCGAACGGCATAATTCTATTAAAATGTCGCCTTATCTTTACAATAAAAAAACACGTTGAACAGTATAGGTGTATTACACATTAATGTTAACACTAAAACAAAACAGAGGGGTTATTCGTCGCTTCATGCTAACAATCGAATCACGTGTCAAAAAATAATATAAAAAGGTCTCGAATGCAGAGGAAAATATCGCTTTCCTAGATGCCGCTGCAACAAGCCGAAGTTTATAGTGTAAGAACTATACCTACCCAACAGTAGGCCTACATATCATAGCAACATAAATTTGAAACTTCTTTCGATCTCACACTCATTAAAATCTGCGTACCACTGCGTGTGAAAATTAAAATGAACATCACCGATATATCAACTGAGAAGTTCCTCTAGATACTTCTTTCTGACTTAGCGATCATCATACAGTAAAAGACGTGACTATCATTTTATTTGTATCGAATGTAAACCGTTTACCGTAAACGAAAAATACTATACAGAGTGGCTTCTCCGTTTATTGTCTTAGCCGAAACCATAATGGAGCTAAGTACGAAACCAAACAACACGCACACAAGGATGGCACGTTTCACTGAACTTGACACCACGTGTTTCGCACTTCGGCACATTGCGCGAAATGTAGCGATTACATACTTGTTGCGGACTTACTGACTTTGGTCAAGGAGTGAAAATGGAATACATTAATAAAATATTGTAATATTGAAATACCGACATCATGAAAATGTTTGAAAACAACAAATGATTATGGAGTACAGAAATGAAAATACCAAACAAAGATTTTCATTCGGAAGCTCTCCAGAACAGATGAAAGCATCTCCCCTTGTATGGCACTAAAAGTTTCCCCCAATAAGCTGAGGTTAGTGAGGTATACACCAGGGCTCGACACTATTAACGGTGGCCTGGTGGACCGGGGCCACCAAAAAAAAAGTCGGATGGTTGCCTTTACTATTGGAAATGGACAGCGGAAACAGTCGACTCTGTAAGACGCTAAATGTAGGATGTTTGCTTTTAATTTTGGAAATGAATAACGGTAATATTCGACTCCGTATGATACTAAAATAAATGTCGGATGTTTTCTTATACTTTTGGGTTTAAATAACGGTAAGATTCAGCTCCGTGCTGTGCTAAAATTAATGTCAGACATTTGATTTTGCGTCCGGAAACGGATAACAATAATATTCGACTCCGCACGATGATGAACGATGATGAAATAAATATCGCATGTTTGCTTTGACTTTCAGAAATGACTGCTAATAATTTACAACTCCGTATGATGATAAAATAAATGCCGGATATTTGCTTTTACGTTCGAAAGTAAATAGCAATAACATTCAGCTCCGAGAGATACTATGATATTAATGTCGAATATTTGCTTTGACCGTCGGAAATGAATAACAATGATATTCAACTCCGCATTGTACGATGATAGAATAAATGCCTGATATTTGCTTTCAAGCCCTGGACTTGCGGAAAGATATGATAATGTATGTTCGCCACTTTTTTTTTCATGATTCATTCTAGAATTTCAGGAGTCTGATAGCCATCGGATCTCATTACGATGTTTTTGTATTGTTTACAGACAAGTATGGCAAACATAAGAGCAAGCCTTCATAGAAGATGAATTACCCCGGTGGCATCATTGAACGACAATTCAGGTTCAATGGGCAATCGTCGGGACCACTCGCGACGTTAGAAAAAAATAAAAACCTCAGTATCGAGCGGCGATTTAAGTTGAATGAGCAATCGTCGGGACGATTTGCGACGTTTGAAACTCATACCAAACGGTGATTTAGGTTTAATGGGCAAGCCTAGGGACGATGTGCGACGCTTTAGCAATTACCAAACGAATATGTGACCAGTGATTCAAGTTGAATGGACAATCGTCGGGACGATAAGTGCGACGTTTGAACAATTATGGATTAACAAACTCGCCACGGAACGGTGATTTAAATTCAATGGTCAATCGTCGGGACGATGTGCGACGCGAAGCCATCACCAAATCCCTTCACAAAACAGTGAGTCAAGTTGAATACGCAATCGTCGGGGACGATATGCGACGTTTGAACAATCATTGAAACGCCTCGCCGATCAACAAAAGATCTCCTTAATTGATTAACCGCGACGAAAAGAGACGTCTTCGTTCCGACTCGTCGGGACCATCTATTGTTGACTTTTTTAATGAGCGAAAAAGAGCGCAGTAATGAGCACATTAGGCCAAAAATTTAGATCGTTGGGGACGATTGGCGACGATCTTTTGTCTCATATCGTCGCGACGAAGATATCTCTCTAACATAGTTTTTCTCTTGTGCCTTAACCAACTTTCTTTTCATCAAAATTATCCTTTTTTAGGGGGGCTTATCACTTAATATCACTTAGTGAAGTGGTATCACTTAGCAGCATGATGCATTACTTGAGCACATTATTCTTAACAGCACCTTTATTGTTACAAGCCATCTTTAGTCTATTCTAATCTTGCATGTATGAGACAATACAAATGACATAGTCCCATGAAACGATGGTTGGTGTTGGGTTAATTGAACATGTAACCCCCTTGAAAAAAAAACAAAAACAAACAGATATCATCAACTACAAGAATCTGACAACAACAACAACAACAACAACAACAACAACAACAACAACAACAACAACAACAACAACAACAACAACAACAACAACAACAACAACAACAACAACAACAACAACAACAACAACAACAACAACAACAACAACAACAACAACAACAACAACAACAACAACAACAACAACAACAACAACAACAACAACAACAACAACAACAACAACAACAACAACAACAACAACAACAACAACAACAACAACAACAACAACAACAAGAACAACAACAACAACAACACTACTACTGAGGTAAACAAACCTGGGCCAAAGGTTGACACAGCATTCCAGTCTGCTTTTCGCAAAGATTGGCACACGCCAGTGTCACATGACTCACAAGAGTGACCAATGAGGTGAGATTGCCCAGAGGACGATTCTTCTTCTTTTTTGTCTTCCTACCAGGAGTGTGAGTAGCTACAGATATTTTAGACAAGAACACAAGAACACAACTTCATGAGAGTTCTGTGGTAATATGTTCTGGTGATGGGCATATTGGTTACCATGCAAACTAGAAAAGCACTCATAGAGCACAGACCTCTGCCAAGCAACTCGTTTCCACCCATTATAGATGCATGCTGAAAATCATCCAATTTCCCAACAATAGAAGCTGTTTGTTTACATAATTCAGCTTCCAGCTGCACAATGCCTTGCCCGAGCACAGCATCCCCTTCAGAGCGCATCTGCAAACCTCAAAATAAAGTGCGCAGATTGAACTCCCAAGTTCATTGACTCTATCTGCAAAAAAAAAAAAAAAAATCCTTCAAAAATCCATAAAAATTCGAGGATAACTACCAAAAATGGAGTGACGTGTTCCTCGAATCATTATCAACTTTTCCTCCAAGTTTCGTTCAAATCTGTTCAAAACTTTGTGAGTTATTTTGCAGACAAACCTATACGGATGGTCACTTAACCTCCTCCTTCCTTGGCGGAAATAATAATGTATACATTTCTTTCACAAAAGGAGTGCATCATTGGGGGAAAGTTAACCGCAAACTATCACAATGAGCTTCAAAGACATAGAGTCACATTACTTTCATGAGCTGAAACCACGTGTATGGAACAAATTTTCAGAATATTACTGTCATCAAGTTCACTCACTAGAGTGTTTTTGGCCAATCAAACTACACAGCCAAGTTTGAAATGTTGATGTTTCACCTTTGAGAAAAATATTTACTCTAGAAGCACAAAAACCGGGTTGGGGGGCTAATTCAAGCTAACACATGAACCACATAACAACACTTACTGCCAGGGTTGTTTGCATCCACTGTGAGAAGAGAATCAATGTTGTGAGACATGACTTGGCAAACTTGTCCAACAGCATCTACATAACGCCAGCTCTGAAAATGAAAGTGAGCAAATTCATAAAGCTAAACCGAAACACTGGCTTATTGTATAGGCAAATTTGCTCAGTAGTCATTCAGATGTCAAAGAACCTTTAATACTTCCCAAAAAGTCATCAGCAAATGATATTACTGACAGGGAAAAACTCAGATGAATTTCAGATGATTTTATTTTTCTCTTGCCAACTTTTCTAATAACACATGCAAATGCTTTTCAAATGTTACTTTGTTTCACTGAAAACCCTTTCATCTTGTAACCAAGACTTTCTTACTTTCCTAAAACACAATGCATTTCATCATAATTACACAACATGCAATGCTCATATTATGCTGCAACTTAATTTCAAGGTAACCTAGGTTCACTCCTACTCTGGACCTCCATTCCAATTGCGATGGAGCGCAAAACACTATCCATAAGACAAAACTAAACAAGTATTTGGACAGCATTCCTGCTGTTCAGCATCACAGCCCCCTGATACCACACTGACTAGGTGAAAGTAAAACATTCAATTTTTCTGATTAAATTTCAAGCTATGTAGCCCGATCAAACCTGGAATAAAAAAAGCATATATTGTTTCCATGTTTGTCGCAGCATACACAACTTACACCAAGAGCCGAGTCATCTAGCAGTGTAAGTAGCTTTGCACACACATCCTCGCAGCACTGGTTGCCCTCGGCAACAGTCACCAGGGAGGCAGATCTGGCAAACGCCTCATAGAGCTCTGACCACAGCTTCAGAAGTGTCTTCACCGTCGGCTGGTGACAGGAACGGGCGGGGAAATGACCAGAGAAAGTATTTTTTTCTGTTTGCATTTGTTTTTGTTCGAGTCAATGAGAACACTTTTATTCCATTACAATAGCTGCAAAATACTGCCCTTTGAAGAGGTACTATTCTCCTCCTTACCCTTTACAAATGTATGTCCTTCAGTCCAACAAGGACATGGTGACACAATAGACAGATATATTCTTCTATGTTGTTCAAAAGTTTGATTTGAATTAAATGTATACTGTGTATTCTTCTAAACTCAAAGATTTCATCTTGATGGTTGTCTGAATTGATCTCATACAGTCCAGTATGTCCAAAGATAAAAGATAATACAAGAATTTATGAAATCACTCCACAGAACCTGTTAAACCATTGCTTCAGTACCCTACTCATCACAGCAATTACAATCAGGATAAGAAAACATAGAAGTATTTTTTTTTTAGCTATTTGTGATTCCTGAGAGCAAAATAGTAGATACTCTTTAGGATTCAAACATGGTGAGTTTTACCTGTGGCAAATTGTGAGGCAGAAGTCTCTGTATGGGAAACAGGAGGCAGACGACGATGGCGGAGAAGTCATGTTCCAGAGAATCGCCCTGGTTCACCTCGTTGGTCTGGTGTGCAAGCATGACAATTCACAATAAAACCTCTTTAATAGAATATTCTTTGCAATGTGGGATGTGAAATCATATGAGGCTAACAGCTAACCATGAAATGATAATCTACATCAGATCAGTAAAGACCACATGACTTTTATAAGCCTGCAAAGAGGGGTTGAGGTAAAAATACATACAAGAAATATAAGACCTAAAATACTATTAAATATAACAGGTAAAATATTTGTATGCTTTTACTTTCATGTAATTTTCATGTGGCACCTAAATGTGCGAAAAATTTCCACCATTACAATAATAAACCATCAAACAGTGAACCAACTGATTGAGTAGCTTTACATATTCCCCCTCAGTAATGAACAAAAATACCACATTGACACTGGACACTGGACAAATGACAGAAAGATGGACATTACCTGGACAATGTACTGAAGTAAGGGCTCGGCCAGAACGCTCCACATCCTCCAGAGGCACTCCCTGTTGGTGATGGCTTCGGCCACCTTGTCCAAGATGGCCACCACGGATTGGGTGAAGCCGAGTACGGTGGTAGCCGAACCCATCCCGCACCCAACCAGCCTCATCAGTACAGTGAAGAATCTGGGCAGGTGTTTAACAACAAGATTTGACTTTAGTGATGATGACGATGATGATGATGATGACGATGACGACGATGACGATGATGACGATGATGATGATTATGATAATGAAAATGGTAATGATGGTTGTGATGATGGTGTTGGTGATGATGATGGTAATGGTGGTTATGACGATACTGGCTACATAATCATGATTAATGACCAGATCTTCACAACATCACTTCTACTAATATTATCATGATGATAATAGCGACAGAGGTTGTGCTCATAGTGCTGGTGATAATAGTGGCGATGATGATGGCGATAATGGTGGCACTGGCTATGATAATTGATTGCCTTATCTGTGCAACATCACTTCTACTCATATCATTATGATGATAATGATGATGATGATGATGCCGATGATGATGATGATGAGGATGGTGATAATGGTTGTGATGATGGTGCTGGTGATGATGATGGTGATTATGATGACAATGGCTATATGATGATTAATTACCTGATCTTCACAACATCACTTCTACAAATATTATCATGATGATGATAATAGCAATGGTGGTTGTGATGATAGTGCCGGTGATGATGATGGCGATGATGGTGGCACTGGCTATGATAATTGATTACCTTATCTTTGCAACATCACTTCTACTCGGTATCATTATGATGACGATGATGATGGTGATATTGTTGATGATGATGATGATGATGATGACAATGATGATGATGATGATGATTAAGATTATGATGATGTTGGTGATGAAAATGATTAATTACTTAATCTGTATGACATTACTTCTACCAATATGATAATGAAAATAAGGATAATTAAGTGTGAAGCTATTCCTACCTCTCCTCTGCAGAAGAAACTAGGACTGATGGACTGAATAGCAGCTCGATAAGAAACAGTGCAGGCGTGCCCTGTTGCAAGAGAAAATAAAACAAGGCATTGCAGTTTCAGCTTGTATACATGACAAAGCAACCTCAATAACAGATAAAGATTTGTTTTCCCTCGTAATCAGATCACGATTAACTCTGGACAGACCCATCAAATTTCAATCAGTGCCAAGGCAGTAAACTTCCCGTGTCAGATTCATTTGAAGACATAAGATAGATGACAGTTAGTAGTAACTCCAGTACCAGAATTCTTCATGAACATACAACAGAACCTGGCATGCCTGGGGGTTACAGAATGGTGATAACAGTCATGCATACTACACAATCCATCAGGATCTATAGCCACATACAGCTGTATGGTGACTCTCTGAAAACAAGCACATGCCACACCAATCGTCTAGGTTTGAATGAAGCACTCTGGTTGAAGTGAGTATTGATGAATATGGAATTTAAAGTCTTAAAATGGGGAAAACTGAAACATGACACATTAACAAGCATACAAAATGTCATTACAATATCCTTCATATCAACGAAAATGAGAAAGCTGATAATAAGTTAAACAGGTAGGAATGCAACAAGCATACAGCACAGAAATTCAGACTTACGTGGAGAACACCAGCACTGCCCGTGTGGTAACTTGACGAAGACAGAACTTTTTTTGGCAGCAGACTGACAGCGTCAAAAAGTTTCTGCAATCATAAACAAGTGACACAACCAAATTGGAGATAAGTACATAGCTAGTCATAAAAATGAGCAGTTTGATGTACAGAAAGACCCCTATATAAACTATTTCTCTTTTAATAACACATGATGTTCAGCTTCTCAAAGAAAACCTGTGCTCACACACACACACTCACACACACACACACACACACACACATACATCCACAAATCAGGCTTTTCACAAAGACAATAAGACATACACAGACCTTGCTGACAGTAAATTGACACGAGTTCACTTATTAATGATATCCCATCTGCTCCCCCCCCCCCCCCCCACACACACACATACAACAAACAAACAAACTCGACACAAACACACAAATAAACAAGAAAATAAAAAGCAAGCCATTGCAGAATTCTGACTGTCAATCAATGGTATTCTACATCTCTGGGTCATGACATGCCTTCTGATGCTTTAAATGTTAACAATTCAATTTTTTATAATCTTTAATTCATTTCATCTACATGGCTCCAACAGAAGCACTTAAATGCTTTAATATGAACAAAAAACTAAAATACTAATGGCTTGAAGTCCCCTCCAAAGAAAAGCACAATGAGGATAAAATGCCTTGCCGAAGGACATAACTGCTGCTGCCAGCAGACTTGAACCAGGGATCTCAAGACTGAGACACCATGGACTTAGCCACTGAGCTACAATGCCTGATACAAAGAGCAGCCATTACTCACTAGTACTGTAGCAGGAGGTAGCTCTTTGGAGTTGACAAGAAAGGTCAGATGGTCAATGAAAAGAGTGAAGACGTCCAGACTGTCCCTCTTGGATGGGCCTTCCAGGACACCTCTGACCTGTCCCACCAGGCTTTCAAATATCCTAAGTGGGAGGTCACCTGGTGAAGAAAAATTATAAGATCAAATTAGCACACAAGAACTGTACCTTGTGTACGAAATAATAATTTCTGCATACAACATAATGTAGTCTTTGGTAATGGTCCTCTTGCTGAAGTAACTGCAAAAGCAAAATACTACACACGGAACTAAAAAGACATACACCTTCGAAAAGAGGCTACACACAGCAGGAATAAGAGTACACTCGTAAGTTTGTTGACCTCTCATGACTTCCGTGCAAAATTGGAAACATGTTACATGTATGTCATTACAAGAGGCTGTTGCAGAAACGGACGACTTCAAAGCTACAATAAGCATAAGTGCATCCATACCAAGTTTTAAGGTTAAAAATGCTAACAACCCTTGCACTCTCTTATATCAAGAGGTCAAAATATATCTTCTTATTTCAATCTTTTAAGGATATTTAAAGTCTCAATTTCAATAGAATGATTGCATGGCAAGAACATATTAGTTTGAGGTTTCTTATTTAACATGCTGAGAACTTCTCAACATCTAGGTAATAAAACCAGCAGGCTACATAAGAATCACGCTAGACTTAAAAAGAAAAGTTAGGCACAACATTAATTGTACATCACAAGGACATTACTCTGGCATTGAACTTATCAAAATGTATCCCTAGGTTTGTGGGGTTTGATTTCTACACTGGATTTCATATATATCTATCTCTAGTAAGAGAGGCTAATAGGAGACTGACCAATCTCTTCATCCACCATGCAGAGTGAGTCGAGTACACATGGTGTGAGGAGGGCAGCGAGTTTGCTGAACACGCTTGGACTGGTCAGCAGCCTTTGGGATAGAACATCTATGGGTGCTGCAAAAACGAAACAAAGAACCAAGTTTAGTATTTTACAAATAGAGTACAAATGTAAGTCATTATTACAGTGTACACACGTATATAATGATGGATTTAGCTTGTATGAGTACATAGCATCTTTAGCAGAGCCATTAATTCCCTCATGTCAACAGTGACCTTACTACTGTACATCATTGGTAAATATAAATGGATGTGTTCACACACTATAATTACAGAACATTTAACATCAATTCCTTTTATGCTCTAGATTCGCCAGCAGAACTTTGTGAGTTCTGACTGATTATATAAGCCTGAACATACTCCAAATGAACTTTTAATAACAAGTCCTTGTCTAAAAACAAGAAGCTCATTTAAATGGAATTGCAGTGCAGATTGGCATTGATCATTTTCATTTTGTTCCGTTGCCTTCTTTTGTACAGCAAACCAAAGAAAAGACTGGCAGAATTTTAGAGTCCAAATGGGCAAATCATATATTTGCAATGTGCCTCACGCAATAAAACAAAATACTAGTGCAATGTACCAAAAGCATTGTTTCATAAATGTGACACTCCATATCAGAAGCAACAACAAAACTAGGTGAAATGCATCTTAAGTCTAAAAGTCTTAAAGCTGGTCCTTCCCATTGGGATACAGACAAAAACCAAACTGACGAAACCAAATCACCCTCCCCCCCCCCCCCCCCCCAAAAAAAGGTTCCCTGTCCACCATCTCACCTGATCCCTCCTTGGTTGCCACGGTGACATCCACGAAGGCAGCTAGCATGTGCACTCCTCTCCGTTGGACGGAGGGAAAGGAGGCCTGGGACGACACACCCCCTCTAGTGGCAAGATTGAGACGTGGCGTGATAGGGCTGGCACCTGGCAGCATGGCTGACATTGGAAAATAAAAACAGAGTACAGATGATTTGATGGTTGGTGACTTTGTAGCACCCTGAAGGTAGCATTGATTATGTTTGATGGTGCTTTATTTCTTTTTTCTTCTGAAGCTAAGAAAAAACAAGTAAATCTTTTAGTCATTCTGCTCCTATTCACCAATAGAAATAAGACACTTAATAGGTGCAATAATAAAGGCAAATGGTTTTAATACTAACTTTGTAAACCTTAAATGTGACCACTACCAATATGCATTCAGACTAAACTGACAATTGGAAGTTCCCTGTAGGATAAGACCTCTGGAAGCACACATATGAAATCAGAAGTTAATGGTGGGCAGATGATGGAAAGGGACAGTGAATCATGACATATCTTAAATTTCTTACTTGCATGATACAGAGGAAACCTTGGAAGCTAAATTGCGGTTTGAACTACTTCTTGACTGCTTTTGTAATAGCAGGATATATAATTAGCATGTCAGCATATACATGAGATACTTCTAGGCATTGCATAATTGATATGCCCTCTGCTTATGCATTGCAGTTTTAATACTTTAATGTTCTGTTCATAACAGTGCTGGAAAAAAAAAACACTAAAAAACTGGGAATTCATTTTTAATATTCTCTTGACTTAATCCGTTGAGGACGGACTGATTTTGCTACAACACGCATTTCCCACAGACACCTACCCGAGTATACTCGGGACTTGTCCTCATCGGATTAATGAAGAAAGACTGTCAATGTTTTCAAGCCATGATTGAATTCACGAGAATAGAGCCCGTTTGAGAATTTTGGCAGATACTCTATCCTTGTGGAACAAAATATATCAGTCAGACATATCCTGGAAAATGAAAACAACAGGTTTTTGGTGTTCTACCTGTTCTGGACTGCGGTGTGCTAAAGACCGATGGAGCAGCCCCGCCAGCCTTGCTTGGGGTCACGACCCCTGGTGCCACGGGAGTAAAACCAAGGGTGTATTGTAACAGGGGTATGCACACCTGACATAAGCAGAAAAGAAAAAATAGAAAATAGGAAAGATGAATGCCATTCAGATTATGATTCCATTCACATATGAATGATTACCACTCCCATGAAAGGGAATACATGTTGCCTGAACAAGATGAATGCATAGGATATAAGACTATGATTTCATTTGTACTTGAAAAATGAGTGCGCTTTGAGAATACCTCCATTATGGTTTCAAATTCCAACTTGTATCTCCCACAATACACAAGCAATTGACATAGATTTAATGCATGGAACAGCTGCAACCTGTATAGCAATGGCTTAATTGTCCTGTTGGTGTGTTTGGAGAAGCTGGAATAGAGGTGCAATGTTAATTTTGGAAAAGCTCCTATTCTAATATTGGGATTCTGAGCTGTTGTAGACTTCACTAGACTAGATGAGACTAGACTACACAACTGCACTAAACTATACTGCACTACATCACGCTACCCCACACTACTCCATACTGCCAGTCACTAGAATGTTTATTTTTGTCAATATCTCACCCACACTGAAATTATACATCGCTTTCACTGAAACACATGATGTAAGCTTTACAATTCATTATTATCTCTTGTATGAGAGAAATGCTTTGCAAAAGTTTATTGTCTCTATAAACTTTGCATATTTTGCTCAAATGTTGCATTCACTGATTCAATAAGGAGACAGCTTTCTTAATCTCACCACTTGAAAGGTGGAGGGTAGTCTCGATCCCAGGCTGCGGATGAGGTGCCACCAAGCATCCAGCTTGGCATGTGCCACAGTCTCTGCCTTGACGCTGGTGGCCAGAAAGGGCTGCATGAGCAGCTTGAGTCGTTTGGCGTTACTCAGGATATCTTTCGAAAGAAATGGAGAATCAAGAAAAGACATCACAACATGTTAGATCTCTTTGACTGCACACATCAGACCTGTTCCTATACTGTGCATTACCATTCCTTTGTCTTCTTATTCAACCCATCATGTTGTTTTGAAAGGAAAAACTGGCCAATACAGTGCAGATTGTCAGCCAACATTATTTCAGACAATGTAGTATTATTATTACAACCATATATCATGTACCCAGTACTTGTTTCATTTCTCTCAACTTACTTTAATTTAGATTAAAATGTAAAGCTTACATAAGAAAATAATGACATACAGACACATACACAAACATGCACAAAGACATACACAGACATGTACATCCTGTTGACCCAAAACGAATAGTCATGGGTTTACTGAAAACTAATACCTGCATATCTTTGCAGGTTTGGGGATGCAGCCACACATGACAAACAAGAGGTTTTTGGTTGTTGTTGTTTTTATGTAACTCAATGCATGTGTCAACTAAGTGCCGCTTAATCCTTTGTGTCCTTTAAGTGCCGAGTAGCACATAAAACCCCATAGCACTGTACACACTGTCAAAAGTCCCTGGCAGTGAAATGGTTAAGAGGCAGGCAGGGCCTTACCCAGGTCGAGGCTGAAGTTGTCAATCAGAGCCTGCCATGTTTGGAAGGCAGCCCTCTTAACTTCGGGCTGAGGGTGCTTGAAGCCTTGCTCTATGACAGACAGAAGCTGGTTGATGATACTGCCACCTCTGTGTAAAGTCTGTGTAATGCACAGAAAAAGAGTCTAGAGTCAATTTTTTTTGGACATGTTTGTTAATTTACAGATCAGCAGTTGCGATCATAACAAATTGAATTTGTAGAGGGAGACAAAGTGAAGAAACTCGCATCTGAACCTTCACCCCCTCTGAATAATATCTTTCTTTCAGTCAAGATCTTAGTTTGCCTTATCATTGGTTGAACTCATCAATAAATTTATCCTTTTTTTCAAACAAAAAGGAGCAAACCATGATTAACTGTCATTGAGTAATCTAGAACTCTGAAAGGTGGTAGAACTATATCAGGGAGAATATCAATATGTTGCACTACGAAAGGAGAATGCTACTCATTTTGCTGAACATACTTAACGAGATGAGGACACAAAATAAGTTACACTTGTTACATATGTTCCATTCATCAGGCACCTTACCAATCTATCAAACATTGTAATCTTGGACTGCTCAGAACTTCAGGATGACATTGATAATCATTGGAAAATTTAACAAACCCTGAATCAAGTGAGTTGCTGAAGTTCAGAACCATAAATGTCACAAAATATCCGTCAAGTGTAATTGTTTTGTAGATAAATGCAAATGACTTGAGCTGTTATAATGAATTTAGATTGGAGAATAGATCTACAACAAAATGATGAAATTTCAACTAACATGAGTGTGATAGTTGTCAGGACAACTCACCTTCCCCAAGATGGTAACAAAGTAACCCCACACACGGAGAACAAAGTGCTCATGTCGCCCCCGAAAGAGCTTTATCAGCTCACGCAACATGGGTCCTTTCAGCTCTGAGACAAGCGAGGGCACCAGCTCCGCCTGGCACTTCGTCATGGCGACCAGCCCAGTCTGCACGCCATGCGCCGCTCGCTCGCGGATCTTGGTGGCTGAGTGCGCCACGTTGGGGATGAGCACCTTGCCCCAGCGGGCCGCGTTTGGGGCCATCACATCTGGTAGCTGCTCATTCAACCTGTGGAGACAGTGGGGGAGAGGGCAATTACTTTTCTCAAGCTCAGATCATGAGGTGATTGTATGTGGTACAGCTGAACCTCTCTTATTCGGCCTCCCTTTATCCGGATCTCTCTATTATACGGACGCAATCTCGCCGTGATTTTTTTAAATAATTACGGGAGGAAAGGGGGATTCCCAACTCAATCTAACAATGGCGACCTACAGTCGACTTTGCCGAGTACGGTTTATTTTCAAGATCTACTTGATACATTTCTTAATAATTATTTAGGTAAATCATTCCAAGAATTTATAAAAGAAAATGATTTCATTCTTGCAAACACGAACCTCTATTTTGGGGTCTCTTACTGAGTGTAACAATGAAAAGGTTGCAGTAGAACAATACACATTAGTACATGTGGTACTACAATGGGCTATCAGTACATGTGTATGTATATGTATTATTGTACATGTATAAAGCATTGAGTCTCCCGTATCCGGCCAAATCCCTTATCCAGATGAGCCCCGGTCCCGACTTGTCCGGATACGAGAGGTTCAACTGTACATGGACATACCAACAAGGCCAACTATACTTCAGATATATGCTGTATCAAACCAACAGCCAGACATACTTTCTTGGTTACTATCAGTCAAAATTTTGTCTATAATGACATAGATATCTTTCAACTTCCTTATGCAAGGAGATTTCCTCTGGTTTTATTCAAATATGTATATTATATGATTATGATGACAGTAATCATTCTTATTTCATTGGTTTTTATTGACCTTTTTTTCCCTCAGATTTTCCCAACCCTATTCTAACAAGAACACTTTTGAAGAATTACAGCATTCTTCCCTGCTTGAATTGAAAAAACTAGTTAATTGTATTCTTTTTTTAACTCATATCTTTAGAGGTGAAAACTTGTGGAGTTTTTTAAGCCACAGAGATCCAAATTCCAATTTGATTAGTCAGGAGCCCATCATACTTTAACCACAAGGTCTAAATAGTATCTAATCCCAGCTTGGTTTATTGAAGCAGTGAAAAAAAAAAAACGACAACAACAACAACAACATATTGTATGTCATTCTGGGTATTATGAGAGTATTCAGGGCTAGGGTGGTGCTGAAATTAATGTTATTGTAAGACTGACATCTTGACCTCCGGACCTCTTTCCAGCTCTAGCTTTAATTGGAAGACTTGATTACCTTATAATGACATTGATGGACTCATGTTGGACTGTCATGGACTTTGCACTTCCCTCTGCCTGAAGAGCCTTCTCCACACAGCACAGGATGGGGTGAACCTGGTGGAGGAGAAAGAGATGGAGGAGGATGGACAGAGTGAGGGAAAAGATGAGGATGGAGAGAATGAAGGAAGAGGACAAGAAAATGGAGATGGAGGGAATGGAGGATGAGGAGAAAGAGGGGGAGGAGGAGAATGAGAAGAGTGAAGGAGAAGATGAAGATGGAGAGAATGGAAGGAGGATGAGGGGAAAGAGGAAGAAGATGAAAGAAGGAAAAGATATAGATGGAGAGGATGAAGACAGGATGAGTAGAATGAAGGAGAAAAGGGAGAAAATTAAATGGAGGGGATGAAGGGAAGATGGGGGAGGGAACAGGATGATGAAGGAGGAGAAGAGAACAGGTGAAGATAGAGTGAATGAAGAGGTGAGGAAAAAGAGAAAGCAGAGCAGGAAGGGTAGGAGGAGGGGAGGACCGGAGGAGAAGGAAGAGAAGGATATGGAAAAGACGGAAGAGGAAGAGAAAAGGAGGACAATGGCAAAAAAAATAAAAAATGAGAAGAGAGGCAAGGGAAAGGGGGAGCGAAGGAGGAGGAGGGAAAAGAGGAAAGGAAGAAGAGGAAGAGGATTTACAAAGGACGATTATAAATGTACCATGAAAGCAAGAACTTGACAACACTTTTTCAACATTTTTCCTATCCATATCAAAGGCAAAAAAAAAAATTCTCTCTGATGCAGGATACATCATTGTCTGACAAATTTTGTTAAATTGAATTGTCACAATTACATATCTGTCTTAACAAAAGGAGCCAATTATAATTCTTTAATGGTCTACAGAAATGGTTAAAATTTGTAAGGACAAAAATAAGATGTAGCATTTACTAGACCTGATAGTCATCTAAATGAGGTTGTTACAGAGTAATTGTATTTCATAAGATGCCAAAATCACTGAGTATCCTAGTGTTCATTTAAATCATGATTTAACATGGTTACTTTGGGAGTTTTACTGCTCTGCTCTCTTAGTAATGGTTATCTTTCCAAACAATTTTCTTTCATGTTGATTTATTCTCTACATCTGGGAATCACACGTTAACTTACCTCATCTATTAGCACATGTGGTTTCAGATTTTGTTTTGCAAGACACCATAGCGCCCTGGTGCAAACACTCTTGTCTTCCGTCTTCAGCACACAATTGCACAATGCCTTCACCACTAAGCTGCAGTTCTCATCAGTCAGAGCACTAATGAATGGAAAAGAGAATGGATTCCTTGTTAAAGAAAATACTGACCAACACATGAGGTAAAACTGATATTACCCATTAAATCTACATCATTAGTTAACAAATTGTGAGCACATGAGCTTCGATGCTCACAAACCCAACCCATCTATATGGTCTTTTTCTCCAAGTTTTTTTTCTATATTTCATAAACGCAGTGATTTAGATGGTTCTGTAAATAATATGAAACAAAAATATGGTCACTGTCCCCCCTCCCCCCCCCCCCATCTCACCATAGTCTGATTCACATTGAATTCTTCTCATTACACAGGCAGATACCTAGCCACAGATTCCATTCACAACATCACCATGTTAATGTTCCCTTTTCCTGCTTCATATTTCTTGAGTTAAACATGCACAATAGCTTAAGTCTAATATACTGGTGACTCCAACAAGACGGCCCTGGAGAACTGAACTCCCTTGTTAAGGAGGGGTCAATGCTACTCACCCTACAGTGTCAGGCAGGTAGAGACAGAACCCCATGGCCTCCAGGGCAGCTTGAACCATGGTTCCGTCATCCGCCATCACATCGGTGCTGAACTGCTGGACCAGCGGACCCAAGTCAAGGCTATCACTGCCCAGCACCCTGGCCTCACTCTCTTTGAACCAACTGTGGTTACAAGGAATATATCCAATAAGTCACCGAAACTTATTACTCTGGATAACATTAAAAAATTATCTCTCCCATATAAAAAAGGAGAAATACTGTTCCACTTCAAATCAGTGTTACATGTACATCAAACTCTAATGTTCTTAATTTTTTCAAAGCGTAGGTCCCTTAAAAAAAAAAAAAAAAAAATGCAACAAGGGAATGGCAATTCCTGTGGACATGAGATGAAATCTGCAAATCAATACATACAAAACATCCTCTTTTTCAACATGTACAATTTTTAAAGCAAGAAATTTGATTGCTCTAAACTTCAGTTTATACATGTGAAGATAGAAAGATATCTCCTGGCTTAGCAAAATATACACTTGGGACTCAGGACAGCCCTGACTTTGCCTACCTGTCTGAGGACCACACAGACAATACAGTGTATGTAAGGATAGAATTCATGAAGAATATAAAATCCTCAAAATTCAGGTAAAGATGAAGAGGAGGTTGATGATGACTGTGGTATAGTGATGATGAATGATAAAGAAATGATGATGAGAATGATATCAAGCTGATGGTGACATTGGTAGCACAGGATGAAAGAACTGCAGGATTGTAACTTTGTCACACTGGTGTGTTAAAAAACAAACCAGGAATCACTGAGTAAAACACCAACAATGACTGATGATGCTCTGAAAAATTTTGATTCCAAAGGATACCAATGATAATGATGACATTGATGGAGATGATTATGACACAAAAATGGCACAATTTCTTCAACACTCACTTGGATATTGCTTGGTATACCGCTGTCCTGTCCTCAGCTGACCCTCCATCATGCTTGCCCTGCAGCCGCCCCACAATCGTCTCGAAGGTCGGGACCTCTTCTCCGGGTTCAACCACAGCTGTCACCATCATGGTGATCTGCGACCTCAGGCCTCGACTAGCATCAGAAGATTGACATGAAAATGACACCTTAAGATGACTTTCAGATTATGCAGTCATACGATAGTTTTTTTACAAGCTGCAAATGTAATGGCAAAGAATAGGTTAAATGGTAAACTATAAGCACACGTGCACCCTGAAAATAAAAGGAAACTTCTAACCATATTCTATTGGGCATGCGAGTTGAAATGCTGCTGGCTGTGTCTCGAGTAATTTCCTCAACCAATATCTGATACTAAAGAGAGTGCCATCTTTCATGGAAACAAAACAATGGGTCAATTTCCCTCAAGTAGATTAATAGCTGCTTATACCAGACCAGACCAACCTTAAAGGGACTGTACAGTACTGGTTGAGGTAGGGATTCATGTTTTGAACATTTCTAAGTAAGATAATGAAAAGCCTCTTATAAAATATGAAAGAGCATGTAGTTTTACGAAGGATTCAACGTTTATTTGATGAAAATTGGTTTTCAAATGGCTGAGATATCCAAAAAAGTGCTAATAATAAAAGGCGACATGCCCCGACTTTATTAGTATCTCTTTGTTTCACCTTGTTTTTGGATATCTCAGCCATTTCAAAACCGATTTTCATCGAATAAACTTTTGATACCCCTTAGAATTGCATGCTCTTTGACATCTAATAGAGTGGTTTCTGAATATCTCACAAAACGTTAAAAGCTAAATCTTCACCTCGACCAGAACTGTACACACCCTTTAAGTTTCCTGGTCTTTGATATATAAGCACCACACAAAATTTGAAGCACCTCCTGCAGTCCAAGTTTACAATAGAATATTGTTTGGAGCAAGGCTAAATTTACAGTGTAACGTGGCAATAAAACCACCTCAGCTCAAAACGTGTAGAATGAGGATTAGACCTATTATGCACTTGTCAATGTAATGACGCACCCCACTACCCCCGGACATGGGTGCGTCATGGTCATTTTTTGACTGACCACACAGGGTTTTTGACGGACACCACAGTCACTTTTTTGACTGACAAAACGCTGCAAGTGACGAACACCACAGTCACTTTTTTGACGGACAACATGTTGAAAGTGACGCACACCTCGATCACTTTTTTGACGGACATCCTCTATACATTTGACGCACCCCCGAAAATACTGAAACGATATTTGCATATGTTTTATTCAAGCAATTTCATTTTCTTTGGTTCATAAACATAATTTGTAAAACTTTCGGCAAGTTCCCCTTACCCTGGCCCTGTAAGCACCGTACCGTCATTCATCGTACATCACGCTGCTGCTACGATATTCCGTAAGGGAGTGTATTCTGTGCATGCAATCCATACATGACAATCACATGTGTGCAGATGCGCTGTGTGTGCGCGGCCATTGCTAGTCCGGTGGATGCATACTACAGCGCAGGTACACACCACGCCACGGCATTCCCGCGAGTAACTATACACAGCCCAGTCGCTGTATGTAGAGATTCGCACAGCGTACTCTAACAGCGTCGCGCGTCTGGTCGGCATCCCGCGAGCAGAAAATGGCATGCGGCAGGCAGTTTCTTCTGCTGCCGCTTCTTTTACTGTCAAAAATTCGCCTTTGTAACCACAGAACATTATTTAGACTTACATTGTATTGGAATATAAACAAACTTTCTTCGATAGCAATGTGTGTTGGTGTTGCATCGCAATATGCAATATAGGCACTAAGTGTTCGACAGTAACTTAGTAAGGTTGAAATTGTTACATCGCTGAACAGTCCCTGGTTTGAGATTGAGTATGCATGATTTCATGGGTTTGTTGGAGGGAAAATGTGAGGAGAAAGGGTGGCTTTTAAATTATTTGCTTGCCAGATTCTGGCAAGCATTTTTCCCTCTTATTCCAAAACGCTTCCCGACTTTGATTTTCAATTGCCGCGGGAAAGCGCTCACTGTAATTTCACTCGCGGTATGTGTATCCGGTACTGGTAGCCTGCAAAAATGTGTGCAATTTTCCATAGCCAAGTGACATACCATGACGCACCCCTTGGTTCAGAATAATGCGTGTTTTATTTTCCATAGCCAAGTGACGTACCATGACGCACCCCTCGGTCAAAAATTTGACCGACAATGATGGGATTTTGACGCACCCCTCGGTCAAAAATTTGACGGACAAAGCTGGTAAAATGACGAACACTTGGGTCACAAGTTTGACGGACCAAACAAGGAAATGACGCACCCATGTCCGGGGGTAGTGGGGTGAGTCATTACATTGACAAGTGCATTATGACTAAGAGTGTGTGCATCAGCATGTCAATTTAATACCACTTTTAATCATTGCATAATTAATCAAAGGGGATGGCTAGTAACTGATCAGTGGGAATCAGTGGGAATGCTGGGGGACGATTGTTCCAATCCTTGTGGGATTCATTTAAGAGTACATTATATACCGGTATCTATTCTTGTTGTGTGAAAATTATATGCTTCAGAATGGTCTCATATTTAAGTAGTGTGCAGTTTAATGTTTCCAGGTTAGCAGCCTGTAAAGTGACGGGGCGATCGGGCCGTTAATGAGCCCATTAACGATCGCCCCGTCACTGTACAGGCATGCTAACCTGGAAAAATTAAACTGCACACTACTTAAATATGAGACCATTCTGAAGCAAATAATTTTCATACAATAGAAGATATATAATGTACTCTTAAATGAATCCCACAAGGATTGGCACAATCATCCCCCAGCGTTGCAGATTCCCGCTGATTCCCACTGATCAGTTACTACCCTAGCCATCCCCTCTAGGCTTTAACATTAACAGAATGCAAGAATTTCCTGGAGAAGGAACAAATAAGGTAGACTTACTTTCCTTATGTCCCCCCACATACCCCAACACCTGCCAAATGTGTGTGAGACTGTGAAGTGTGAATGTGAGTGCATGCATCCGTGCCTGAGTGCATTGTAACAAGGCCAGGGTAGTAGGGTATAATAGCATAGCGTAGAGTAGCTACACGCAGCCGCTGTAGCGACAGCGGCTGCACCTCTATTCCTTTGCAGACGTTGTCATTTTTCAGTGTGGTTGTGCGACTCCTTCATGAATATCTTTATTAATCGTGGAAAACTAAAATACAAGGAATTATCGTAATCTATGATAATCATTCAATAATCGGTATGCGATTTTTTGTTTAATTACGTCAAAAACTCACCGAAATCTGTGGCTGAAATCAGGTCTGTAAACGTCCTTATTGCTTCACTCCTCATCTGCGTGTTATTTGAATGGCATTCACTCTCGTATACTACAACGTATAGTAAGGGTACTAGGTCTCGCGCAGGGACTTAATGATCGCGCATAGCGTAACTGCGTATAGCAAGCATTAATACGCGTAAGACTAAGCGCAAAATTTGCCGATACGCCCATGGAATAAACATACCTGACAACCGCTAAAAATGAGAAGGAAGCAGGTAAGAAATTTAGATTTCAAACAAATTTTTCACTAAATTTCCAATTTTTTGGAAAACATTTTTCACTAAATTTCCAATTTTTTACCTTATAATTTACCTACCTTAGCGTAAAATCTTTTTTAAGGATGTTGTAGCCTAGACGTGTCGTCTCGCTTGTCTCGTTCGTATGATCGTAGCCGATAGAATTCGTATTTTGTTCGATCGATCGTTTATAATATTCTACGAAAGCCGAAGCACGTTCAGCCGCAGAGAGGGGCAGACACTTTCACGCATGAAACTACATAGGGCAGCTGCGCTGCGCGACCTTTACATACCCCGAGAAATTGAACGCATGAAATTAAGTCCGACATACAAACGGCGACAGCGCACTATTCCGTCATCGTATCATCAGGAGATTCTGGGAGGTGATTTTTCTGCATTTTCGTGATATTTATTGAGAAATTCAGGTACGATTGTGGAATAATTTTTATTATTAGAGCATCACAAATTTTCGTGCGCGATATCTAGACCCCTCAACCATAGACCTACAACGTAGGTAGTCGGAGAGGCGCCCTCTAGCTCTCCTTGTATTCCTTGTATTTTAGTTTTCCACGATTAATAAAGATATTCATGAAGGAGTTGCACAACCACACTGAAAAATGCCAAAAATGACAATGTCTGCGAAGGAATAGAGGTGCAGCCGCGTCGCTTTGCGACAGCGACTGCGTGTAGTTAAGCATAGAGTACTATCTACTGCTGCTGGTAGGCCTATAGAAAAATTAGTTGTCAACACCATCATGATAATCTGGCCATCATGTCAGAGATAGGGGCTCTTTTGCTTCATTCTTGAGTTGAAACAAGGAAAGTTAAAATTTTCATCTCACGGACAACTTCCAAGTCAAATGATTATGGCCTCCCCCACCGCCCACGCATGGCATAAATTACAATACAAATTTGAGTTTGAGTACACTTTGACATAAATTTACACCCAATGTCTTATGGGAAACCCATCATTACGTTATGAATTGACATGACATTAACAATCACTTCACGTTGTACTAGTTATGAAGAATTCCCTAGAAAAGACCTAACCGGTGTAAAGTCGAGTGTAACAACCAGTAACGTTAGACTTTTTAACACTGGAATAGACCCGGCTGGCTGCGCGGCCAGGGAGGTCGGAGTCGTTTCGTCAAGTCAACTTTCAGCAAGTGTAACGTTACTAACGTTAGAGGTTTGACTCACTTTCACATACTTCGAAGCATTGATTTTATCTGATTTTTCACTTACCACTCAAATTTCAGGGAACTGCACGAGCAAAGCCATGCGATCCTCTTTCTGTAGGCAGTTGAAGATCCTTTCTTCTCAACACAACTAGCTAGACAAGGTCATTCGATCACAAACGTACATTGGCTCGAATACCGAATGCAGAGAATGAAATTCGCGGTACAATAATGCACGGCACACAGTGTACATTCCAGGCAGGTACGGTGGTGCGAGGCGGACTAGTGTGCTGTGTGTTGAACTCGCTTGTGATTCGCGCGGAATTACTCAGCTGTGCAAGGCGCGCCAAAACATGTCAACAATCGCCACGTGAAAGAATGATGGGACGCCGCCCGGAAGTGATCATAACCGTGCAGTGTGAATGCGTGCGTGGTGTATCGTTGACTCCTTTGTGAACATATTAATTTAGAAACATCTATGCCCCAACAAGAATAATCAAAATGGAAATGCAATATATCATCCTCTTCAAGTGCATAGAGGAAAATATTGCGTATGAAGATAGGAGGTCATTCACAAAGTATGCGATGAAAAACAAAACAAAAACAGAGACTTGTAACTGCGCAAAAGTGGTAGAGGTTCCAATATATGAATGGGTAGACTTATAATCATTCTGTTGCGTGTGACGTATAAAAAATGAATCATTTTGTTGTTGTTTTCTAATTTTATTCAAAGTGAATTTTTGGAGAGCTGCAGAGGAACTGTTTGACTATCAAAAAAGCATTTAAAGCAGGGTGGATCCAGGAATTCTGCAAAGGGGGGGGGGGAACTAATATTTCTGGTGCCACTTCCGGGTTCATTTCATTTTTCTTTGTATTTCTTTTGTTTTATAACAAAAAATAAAGGGGGGGGGGGGCGTGTGCCGGCTGCGCCCCCCTCTGGATCCGCCACTGTTTAAAGTTTCATTATATAATCAGACACTGGCTATTGTAGTGTGTTGAAGCTTAAAAATGAATCATTAGAAGGCATATATGAAATCATATTTCGCTATCGAAGGGTGCGTGAAATGATTAACCTCATAACCTTCTATATGAAATTTTCTTAAAGTAACTTTCTTATAATATGACAAAACAAAAGGATTGATGATGGATCCAGGATCGCTGAATGACTGACTTAGTGAGCAATAATTGTGCCTAAATGGATGAATAAATGAATGAATGAATGAATAATAAATAAATTAACGAACAAATCAAATTCAACAAGGGAATGACTGATGTAAGGAATGATTTTTAAAAAAAGTCAAAAAGCAAAAAGAGAAGATGATTATTTCTGCTGACATGGCTATCTATGCCAGAATTCTTGTATTGTGCCGACTCTGCACGTCAAGGGGCCTCGGAAGTGCGGGTGGAGGCTGCAGATTGTCAAAAACTATAACACACACACACACACACACACACACACACACACACACACACACACACACACACACACACACACACACACACACACACACACACACACACACACACACACACACACACACACACACTGAACTTCAAAAAAAAAAATGAAAAATGGAAACAAAAATGGAAAGAAGAAAACATCCGCGAGGTTCCGTCCTTCCGGTCCCGTCTATAATATGGGAGAGGGGGCACCCTGAAAAACGTTCCGTCCCGTGACACTGCTCCTGCCGCTTTTTTAAAGGGATCGTGGTTTCTAACATCTTTAGGGGAGACGAGAAACCTCTTGGGAAATGTAAAAGAACATGTACTCTCAAGAGGAATTCAACGTTTCTTTGATGAAAATAGTTTTTTTTTTTTAAACGGCTCATCATGAGTTGAATTAAGTCCTAATCAAATCTCAGAATGACTAAAGTTGCTCATGCGTAGACAAGAGAGACTTTCATATCCATAAATTAGTGGCGATACAAAAGTGTCTTATAAGTCTGCATGATGTCTTATGAGCGAGACTCAAATTTATAAGGACCTTGGCTTTGTGTGATGACTTCATGAAACCACTCTAGGAAGTGCCACCTCCGGCATGAAACGGACCTCAGTTTTACCGTTGTTCAATGTGTGTGTGTGTGGGTGTGGAGGGAGGGTGGGGGGGACTGCTTTATTATCATAGCTTTTCAGCTGCGTGTGTGTGTGTATGTGTGTTGTCCATGGATTGTGCATGGGATTAACTGATTTCAGCAGTTACATACATTGGAAGTACGAGATCAACAGAGTAATTTCGCCTTCTCCCCAAAAGTATATAATCCAAAATATTTTTCTCCGACCCAGAGTCACAACTCTTATCCCAAAGCTTAGGGAATTTCAGTTTAAACTTCTTCATGGTGCACTTTATACAAAAGTTAATCTGTTAATTGAGATTTTGGTTTGTTTCGGATGATCTCTGTTCTTTCTGCAAAAAAGAGCACTGAGACATTCACATTTATTTTGGGAGTGTAATAAAGTGCAGGAATTGTGGCAGATTATTATTCAGAAATTGAATTTAGAAGAATTAGGAAACATGAATTGGGAAGTTGTTTATACAGGTATATCCGGAAACTCGCTACAAGTTAAAGGATGGAATACAATATTGATGGTTAAACATATTTTATATTCAGCGAGATCAGAAGGGAAGGTACCGACGTTTAATTATTTCATGAAGTATTTTGATATATATAAAGAAGAAGAAAATAAGATAGCGAGTAAAAGAGGAACAGTTGGAATGCATTTGTTAAAGTGGGAATATATGATGAATACCTAGGATGATACGTGAATTTTTTTTTTGTCTTGATTTTGCCGTATCCGCGAGTTAATATCACATCGTTGTCGTTTTTTTTTCTCTATTGCTTCTACCTTTCCACATCATCTCCATATTATGAATAGGATGTATTTTATTGTATGATAAATAAAATGGCAACTTACACGGCAGAGTTATTTAAGTGTACATATAAACCTGAGGGCTGAAGGCATGGGGATCGAGGGTGGGGGAGGGAGGGGGGGGGGAAGGGGGGCATGTTTGGTGTTATGTGGGTGTGTCTGTGTGCATGACTTATGTGTGTAATTACATGCTTTCTCGCAAATGGCCTCTTTTTTTTCTCTCTCTCTTTTTTTTTTTCGAGAAGCAATGAAATATGCCCGGTTTTTTTTAAAGCAAATTATCTCTAATGTTCCTGTTTTGCGGGCCGGATTTTGCGAGAATATGTGTTAAAAAAACCAAAAAACGGATTTCTTTGTTATTTTTTAAGAGTTACAATGTAAGCTTGATATTAGTTTGCACAATGTTGGTATTACTGCATTTTGTCCTTACCTTCTGAACCTTCTGAAAGTTATAGCCAGCAGGGCAGCACACTGCATATCGCTGACTTTGGTGTTGAATACACGTGCGTGGTTATGCTGTAAGTGCCCCCTTGAAGCTCTCCGCGATGTCACCTTATTTATTCCATGCCATGTTGATGTTATTTTGTATTATGTTTGTGTATAATGCAGTTTGTTTTTGTTTGATGTCTTGGTTTTTGTTCTGTGAACGTTTCTGATTCTTGTGATATGAAATTAAACGAAATTCGAATAAAGAATTATAGGCCCCTATATATATATATATTTTTTTTTTTTTTAGAAAAAAAAAAAAAAGTGCTGGATGATGCGATGCACCTACCGTACGTACCGTATAAACCATGCATATAACATGGGTGCGAAAAGATAGCGTTCGCCGTTATAACGTTCGCCGTTCGCCGCCCGCAGGTCACGATCCAACGTTAGGCCGTTACCAAGGTACCACAAAACATGGCTGAAAATGTCAGAGTAGCTGTTCGTGTGAGACCATTCATATCCTTTTGAATAACACTTATCGCTTTCTGCCAAAAAATTACTGGAAATTCATCATATATCTTGAGATTATCAGAAAGAGTCTCCCTCGCCGTGCGTGGGTGGCGAGGTGTTTCATGAGTGTGAGCCACGAATCCGCCGCAGTGTAGTCCCATCTATTTACTTTCCTGTGTGTAAGCAGCTTATGCGGTTTCATAGATTTTCTATTCTGCGTTTGTAAATTTACTCGCATCTTTATAAAAACTAACGTTAAGTATAACCAATTTTGCACTCGTAATAGGACAGCTGAATAATGAATCAAGGTCCCCTTTGACATTGATGTCAGTATTGTCACCGTTCTCAGGTGTTTTTTTTTAATTTCTTATAGAATGTTTTATTTCTAGAAAGTAGAATTTAAGTATTTTTTAGAGTTCCTGTGCGCTCGCGCTCTGACCCGACCCTGGCCTGGCCTGGCCCCCCGGCCTGGGCCTGGCTCTGCTCTGCTCTGCATTCGGAGATCAGCGGGTGGCTGTGGGTTGGTTGTCAAGTTGTACCCGTGTATCAAGGTAGGCGTATGGTTGAGGGGTCTAGATCGCGCACGAAAGTTTGTGATGCTCTTATAATAGAATTATTCCACAAACGTACCTGAATTTCTCAATAAATATCACAAAAATGCAGAACAATCACCTCCCAGAATCTCCTGATAATGATTCGATGATGGAGTAGTGCGCTGTCGCCGTTTGTATGTCGAACTTGAATTTCTGCGTTCAATTCTTGGGGTATATAAATTTAAATGTCGCGCAGCTGCCCTATGTAGTTTCATGCGTGAGAGTGTCTGCCCCTCTGCGGCTGTCAAAACGTGCTTCGGCTTTTGTAGAATATTATAAACGATCGATCGAACAAATTACGAATTCTATCGGCTACAAACGAGACAAGCGAGACGACACGTTTAGGCTACAACATCCTTAAAACAAATTTTAAGCTAAGGTAGGTAAATTACAAGGTAAAAAATTGGAAATTTAGTGAAAAATTTGTTCTAAATCAAAATTTCTTACTTGTTTCCTTCTCATGTTTACCGGTTGTCAGGTATGTTTATTCCATGGGCGTATCGGCAAATTTTGCGCTTAGTCCCACGCGTAATATTGCTTGCTATACGCTGGTTCACTATGCGCGACCATTAAGTCCCTGCGCGAGATCTAATCCCCTTACTATACATGGCGGATTTTGAGAATGTATCGGAGCTGAGGCAGTGGGTCATTAATAATGTTATGCTAAAAGTGGGGGTGATATTTTGTTTTTGTTTTTGTTTTTTTGTTTTTTATGGCAGCAAAGTGCTAGCGGCAAGGATGGAGGTATCAGGTGTGGTGAATGCCTGCCCAGGCTGTGGCTGATCAGGGCTGGGGGCTGAGTCCCAGGATGTGCCAGGACCTTGCCCTGGACCAGCCAAAATATTCTGTTTTCTGACTACCTCTCTTAGGTTACCTATTCTTACAGTATGTACAGTATAATTGATACCCTGGCTCTAGAATCACTGCCACTGGATTGGTAATGGTAGGTTGGGTTGATGTCCACTTTACATTTTGAAGCATATGGACAAAATTTTAGAGCCTATTAAGTTAGGGGAAAAATGACAGCCAAGCACCATACAATTGTAAGCATTTTACGTAAGATGTACTTGACAGGAAAGGTCAAATTCAGGATTCAATATGCACTAAAATTGCATAATATGTAGTAGTATTAGTAGCAGCTGCATGCTGGAAAATATTTCCTTAGCATTTCTACACAATGATCGCGAGAAGACCCGCAAGGCAAAATGCATCATCCAAATGAACGGCAACACCACCCTCATCAGCAACCCAGAGAATGACAAGGAGGAGCCGAAGAAATTCACCTACGACTTCTCCTACTGGTCACATGACGGGTTCAAGGAAAACAAAGATGGCTACCTGGAGCCCACAGACAAGAAATATGCAGATCAGGTGACTGGATAGTGATGGCAGATATTCCGTCTTTTAAAACTCCACACTATCCTAGAAGCAGATAGCCAATTTTAGGGTTCATGACAGTGTTTTGAAAATTGTGTCCCGGACTACTGTTCATATTTAAGGCCCACGGCTGAGTAAAAGAGAGTATAAAATGTAGGAGAACGCAAGTTTATGATGGCATTGTCAATTCTCAGAATTGAACTCTTTGCTACAAAGACTTGATAAGCCAAGCATTCATTTTGATAATTTTGGTATTTTTTTATTGGCTGTGTTCATCAACTTACATTCATTCCTGCTTTGTCACTTTGACTGGGACAGTTATAATAATTTTGCCGTACCATACAGGATAACATTGGTGTACATGTGAAACAAAAACCAAGCAAATTTCAGTGTGTGCCAGGCATCAGTGTTCTAACGATCATAATGACAATGGACACATACTTTCCATTCCTTTACCACATATGTTTTTCATTGTTCTGTGTCCCCACCCCCTCCCAGATGGTGCATGTTGTGTAGTTGTATGTTACGTGTTTTATCCACGGAAAAATATCTGTGTTTGCCTTTTCTGTTTGTTATTTTGCATCTGACTGGGATTCTGCTTGGATCAAAAGATCAGGCCCCTTTTTTTACTCCATCTTCTCTTTTCCCCTCAACCAAACAGAAAAGGGTGTTTGCAGACCTTGGGGCCAGCGTGTTGGAGAATGCATGGCAAGGCTATAACTGCTGCCTCTTTGCCTATGGACAGACTGGCAGTGGAAAGTCCTACTCCATTGTGGGCTACGGTGCTAACAGAGGTAAGGGTGATACTGGTATGGTTGATTCAGGAATAAAGAGATGCAGTCACAGTAAAGTCAGTAACATAAGTAGACATATTACAACAATATTGCCATTAGAGCCAAGTTGAAATTTTGCACAGACCATGTAAATGCTCTTTATGAAGTTAGATATGATCACTACATGAACACATGATATATTATATGTGTGTGTGTTTGTGTGACATATTACTACCATATATTGGCTTGTGATCATCAAATTTCTGTTCTTTTTTTTTTTAATGTTCGATTGTAGTTATACTCTAAGTGTTCTTCAACTGTGTGTATAGACCCCATCTTTTTTCTTACTACCACAAGGTATTTTATTCTAAGTTTAAATGCTACAATATCCTGCTACTGGGTATAGATACCCATCCTGTTATCTCTACTTCCCACTTTATCACCAGTTGTTCTTGTACTTGATTTTGGTAACACTCCAATGTCTTGCTTCTGTTTTTAGACCCCCAACCTGTTCTTCCTGTCTTCACTTTATCACTATATTCCACCCCAACCCCTTAGAATGTAGGCAGTTGTGCTCAGCCTCCACTCAAGCCAGTGTTCAGAGATTGTCTAGTGTGGTCAGTCACCAGACAACAATGTCTTAGGATCCATTCATATTTGAACTGGCCGGTCAAGACCAAGATCAAAATGATGAAGATTGCTGGTATCAAGTATATTGATTTCTGTGAATGAATACACTCACCACCACCACAGGATAGGTTGACCGTTGTCAATGAATTCCAGAAAAAGTCCTCACTGCAAAAGAAAAAGATGAAAATAAATACATGAAAATACCAAAATTACCATGAATAAATCTTTAAATGAAGTAAGGGGGAAACATCAAGCATGGTGTGTGGTGCTGTGATTGTTGCCATGGCAACTAATGCAGAGGTGATGACAACATCTCTCACTTTCTCTCATTTTGTTTCTGTTTATTTTGTCAGGAATTGTTCCTGTGGCTTGTTCGGAGCTGTTTCGTGGTATCGCAGAGAAGATGAAGGTTGCTGATAAGTCAAAAGAAGAAGAGTACCAGGTATAATTAATTATTTCCTCGACCCATGCTCTGCTTTGGGTATGCACCCTGAAGTGCTTTCTTTAACCCGTTAAGGACCAGTTCCCTCTCCCTCCCCCCTAATCCCCTTAATCCCTATGATGTCACAATGCCCTTCCTGTTGGCCTGAGGCACATTGCTACACCTGAGTGGGCTTGCTATTAACGAGGTCAAGTTTAATTAACTGAACGCTGATAACAAAGCTTGTCAAGTTAAGCTACAAGAGCCTTGGCTCAGAAAGGATTGAAATGAGCACTCTTCCTACACAGGCTATACTTTTCATGACAAAGCAAGAAATGAAGCAAAAAAGGGATGGTTACTTAAACCCTTTGTGTGCCTTGAGTACTGATTGGCACAGACAACCCACAGCATTGTATACACTGTCCAAGTCCATGGCACAGAAAGTAGAAAGGGTTGACAAAAGGCAGTGAGGAAGAATGGGAATACAAGTCCTGGTAAAATTATGCAGATGTTGGGAAGTCATTGGGCATACCTTTCCATGACCAACTTGGTTCATCTTGATTGTGTTACAATGACGGAGGCACTCTTGACCTTTATTGTACAAAATCTGTACTGTCTCACCTTTAAAAAAAAAAAAAAAAAAACCAACAAAACAACAACAACAAAAACTGTGTTGTTGTTGTTGGTGGGGTTTTTTTTGTGTGTGACACTGCAAGAATTTTTAAAGACACTAACACTCAAATAGTCCTCTAAGACAGTCAGAGCCATACAAAGATGTGACATCGTGCAAATCTAAGAAATATGATTCTTTTTTTTTTTACTGTATGTATAGCTTCCAATCCAAATATCAGAGGATCCACTAAATGAGTGCCTCGAGTGTGATTGCAAAGTGCTGCGCTTTCCTTGCTTTTTTGTGAAAAATTTGAATAGGAAGTAATGGAAAGATTTAGATGTGTTGGTGACATGCCTTTGTGTACATGAATTGGAATGGTCCCCAAATGTGTCAGCCCTGGTACATACATCCTTGTGCTTTGTGTTGATGACCTCTGACCTTTTGACTCTTGACCCAGGTATTTGTCAGCATGCTGGAGATCTACAATGAACAGGTCAGAGACCTTCTCACCCCGTCCAGCTTCAGGGTCAAAGGTGGACTGAAGATCAGGGAGCATGCACAGAAGGGCTTCTTTGGTAAAGCATCATGATGCTCCTTGTGTGATATCAGCGCTTAGAGACATTTTAATGTGATAAATGCTTTATAAATATCGTGAATCATTATTATGCCTGAGATTTTGTGGAATGATGCACACTACAGTCATTTTTGTGTGTGTTTCTACTGGGCACCTCGTATTGCCTCCCATCACTGCGAATTTTTGTTGCCTGCATCACATTGTGTTTTACTACTACCCACCTGAATTGTTTCTACTGAGCAACAAGATGTGCAGTGATGTTGGGTAATGTAATGTAATGCGAAGGAACTTACAAACTACAGTAACCAGAAAGTTGTGGATTATACGGTCAAGAGATGAGGTCAAGGGCACACCTCCTTGTGATACGCTGAATCATGTGGAATCACCCAATAATAAATGAGATTTTCGATCCGCCCTGCTTCTATTGAGAATCGTCGCTTTTAGCACCTCACATTGACCACCCAAAAAGGTAGACAATGATTCACCTCGTATTACCTCATGTCACTCACCATCCTGTTTTTCTACTGAAGAAAAACTGTAGATGTTACCCCACTCAACACCTTGTATCACCTTGCATTACCTCAGATTTTTATTGTCAGTAAATGTAAACAGAATTCAATGCATTTTCAAATTTCTACGAAATTAAAGAGCACTTTACCTCCTTCAGAAAGCAGAGGAAACAATATCATTTGTCAGTAACCTGTTGATGTATATTTTTCATAGAAAATTAAATCTTGTGGAATTTTCCTTATGCTTTCTATATGCATATGTCACAAATTGTAGTCATGTTTTAGTCTAGTGATTGCTGCACCAAGAATTTATAATTTTTGAATGGATTATCTGATTTTCCTCAAACTTTCACTGATGCACTCTGTTAATATTGCTGCATTTACTCAATTTACACCTGTATTCGTGTGAACATGTCCTCAAGGAAGTGAAGTGTTCAGTTATAGTCTTTATGGTGGTAGACGAGTGAAATGTCAGTGTAAAGATAGAAATACAAATGTACAGTCAAACCTGTCTAGTAAAGTGGCCATCTTTTATAAATGGCCACTAAAAACACCCCCCCCCCCCCCCCCCCCGAGAAAAGCCATGTAAACGACCCTGTCTACAGAGGGCTCCTGTAGACAGGCCACTTTTTTTCTCCCTTGGGTGGTGGCTGTAGACAAGTTTGACTGAATGTACAAAGCTATCATAAGTTCTATCACAGTATACAAAACATCAATTTGTGGTGTGTGATGCTTTGCAGTTGAGCAGCAGGCAACGTTCCCTGTAATGAGCTACGCTGACATCAACAACAAAATCAATGAAGGCACAAGGAACCGAACCATTGCATCCACAAATATGAATGCCACAAGCAGGTGAGTCAACTCACACTTCTTTTCAATCCTTCTGTGTGTTCTGGGAACACTAGCAGATATGTAAGAAATGCAGAAGTTATCTAAGCAAATGGGTCGGGCGGGGCGGGGCGATCAGGGGGAGGGGTGGAAAGATAGAGATGGAGATGGAACAGAGCAGATACAGATATGACAAAATAGAATGGGGAAAGAGCCGTTTTCTACCTTGTGTGCGTGTGCATATGTGGATGAGCAAGAGGTGCATTGTGTACAGTGTACATTACTCTTCTGTTTCACTTTATTTAGTCAGCACTTTGGTGTAAAATTGACATTGTGGGAGTATTTGTCTGTGGGAGAAAATAATGGGGTACTCCCTCAATGTACCTATTATTAGTTTTACCGTGCGCGTGTGTGGTGTGAGTGAGCGAGGAACATAATAAGATGCCAGACATTAACTGTAAAATGAGGAATGTTCGCATGCATTTTAATTTCGCGAAATTCGCGAGTGCCAAGATTCCCGAAATTAAAATGCACGCAAAAGTTCTTGTCTACACTATGTGCATTGAATGCCAGTGGCAGTTTGCGAAAATTTCACGCCGCAAAAAAGGCCCGTCGGCTCCAATTCACGTAAAAATTCATGCCGCGAATATATCATGTTTGACAGTATAAAAAAATGTTTCCCAAGGCGTCATGAATGAGACTGATCCTCTTCAAAGATGTTGCATTGCTCTGATATAGGTGTGAAATTCTTCATAAGTTGCATGACAAGTATGACATTTTAAAGGGGAAGGCTAGTAGCTGATCAGTGGGAATCAGTGGAAATGCTGGGAGATGATTGTTCCAATCCTTATGGGATTCATTCAAGAGTTCATTGTATATCTATTGTTGTGTGAAAATGATTTGCTTCAGAATGGTCTCATATTCAAGTAATGTGCAGTTTAATGCTTCCAGGTTAGCGTCCCTGGTCAGTGACGGAGCATTAATCTGCACATTACTTGAATATGTGACCGTTCTGAAGCAAATCATTTTCACACAACAATAGATATAAAATGAACTCTTGAATGAATCCCATAAGGATTGGAACAATCATCTCCCAGCATTTCCACTGATTCCCACTGATCAGTTACTAGCCATCCCCTTTAACAAAGCTTGAAATGAATGAAAATGAACAAAGTTCGTGTTGATTCATTTTCTTTTTTTTTTTTTCTTCATGTTGCTGTGCCTATTTTTCCAGCCGAGCTCACACCATAGTGTCCATTCGATTCGTCCAGAAGGGAAAAAATGAGACGGGCAAGAATATGACCAAGACATCAATCATCAACTTGGTGGATTTGGCAGGAAGGTAAGCATATTGAACACTTGTGGCTGTGTTTGCATATTGTTGATTCGTGAGCTCTCAGATATTTCAAACATGTACTGTACAAACAGTTTGTCTAATGAATTGTATTTTGTTGTAAGACACCCTAAAGTTTGTTTGGAATGTGTTATGAAAGGGTTCTGTCGCACATAATGCTTGCATGCCAAGAGGATGTGAAGAGAGCTTGAAAACGGCAGCATGAGAGTAGGGGCCTGTTTCATAAAGAGTTGTGATCAATATTACGCTCGATTTATTTAGCATAACTCGGAGAATTGAGCATAAGTTCAATATTGAGCATACATCCTGTTTCATAAAGACACGCTTGATTTCATGAAAAATCAAGAGTAACTCGGTAGATTGAGCGTTACTTGCGATCAATCGCAAAGTTGTTTATGAAATGTAATTTGCTTGATTGCAACTTACACTCAATCTTACTGAAACATGCCCTTTCTCCATGGCCAGTGTATTATTAGTCCATTGATGACTAATTGCAAGTATACTCTGACAGGTGTGTATATTGGAAATGTCTGTTATAGCAAAATCAACTTGTCCTTAATGGGTTAAACAAAAAATCACATATCCTCACATGCGAAGTCATCCTTGGTTTTGTGTTTGTCTTTTCATTCCTTTGTTGACAGCGAGAGGGTTGAGAGCTCGGGTGCCACCGGGGACCGTCTGAAGGAGGGCGCAGCCATCAACCTCTCCCTCTCCTCCCTGGGGAATGTCATCAAGGCCCTGGCGGACCTTGGATCAGGGAAGAAGGGAGTAAGAGGTGAGGAGGAGGAGGGGGTGGAGGGGGGAGAGGGAGGGGGAAGGGGGCATTCATCTTACAGCTTGTAACTCTTGGATGTAAGCTGTAGCCAAGTTGTTGATTTTGCTTGTATGCGAGTGTGGTCATCGAAATCTCAAGAGATTTTATATATCTTTGTGTAGCAAAAAAGGCTGCTGAAAACTGCTTATCCAATGGTGGCGAGCCAGTGGAGTAAAATGGAGTCAAAAGGGGCCTGAGCTTTCGATCCTAGCAGAATCTGTGTCAGAGGCAAAATGACAAACAGGCAGGGACAGCAATCACATAATAAGGACTACACACAGCAAGAACAGTCAGGGGAGGGCTAGGGACACAGAACAAAGAAAACAAAAGGGGAGGGTTGGAGGTCATGGGCAAGGAGCCTAAGGGGTAAAGGGAGGGGGATTAAAGGAAGGTGGACAGACAAAAGGCAGAGGAGGGTCAGTGATGATCCCCAGGACCATGGGGGCAACCTTTGAAGGATAAGGGTGAATAGGGAGGCAACATCAAACAAGATGAGGAACAGCAGAGGGATAAAGAAAGGAAAAGAGTGAAATAGTAACAGCAAGAGGATGGCGGGGGGGGGGGGGGGGGGGCTGAGCAAACTGTGAGCCCTTACTTGGTGTACCAAGAAGAGGCAACAAAATGAAAGGAAGAGTCAACCAACAAATGCAAGTTATCAAACATATCAATGTGTACATAAAATAATATCTTCGATACTTTCTATGGATAATCGGTGTTTGCAGTTTAAAGTACTAGTGGCGTAGGGTTTTTTAGGGTATGCTGTGGAGTCCTCCCTCTGGTTGATATTCTAAAGTAAATTGTCGGGTACAATTGTAAGTTTGTTTTATCTTTTTTTATGCAGTGACGTCCTCTGTTAATTATAGATACTTGGTTTCTAGTGATTTTACATCACCTTTGAGTTTCATTGTAGCACAATAAATGTTGCTGGAGCATAATAAGCAGATTTTGTTTTTGATGTGCTACATTGACCTTTCATTGTGGGACATTTGTTATTTCTTTGCCTTTTTTATTGTCTTATTTGAGTTCTGCATTCCTTTTTCATACAGGAATATAACAAAAAGCCCATTGAACAAAGTTGTTGTGTGATATTTCCCCTTTGAAATGGCTTTTTGTGAGTTTGATTTCAATGGGTAGTAATGAGTTCACCTGTTGATTTACATTTGTATTTTCACTCTTATTGTATGGGAACAATGCTTGTTTCAGGCATGATATTCTGTAGATTTGAATCTGATTTCAGATTCTTTTCTCTCAAATCTATACACATTTTGATTTTTGCATGTATCAAAATCACCTGAAAATTTTGATTTCCAATTTTTTCAACAAACCTCAATATCATCCCTGTTGTTTTCTGTCACAGTGCCGTATCGTAACTCCAAACTCACCATGCTCCTCAAGAATGCTCTCGGAGGAAACAGCAAGACAATTATGGTGAGTATTTACTGTTTATGGCATAAATATGTTTTTATAGTGTTTTTCAATATTCTCCACGAGCTTTGCGAGTCGTCTCATATTCACAAAATTAACAATTTGTGAAAATATCACCTCTTGTAACACGAATGTACTGTATATTATCCCAAAGGAGGAAAAATCACTGAGTTTACTTCTGGAAAAAAAAAAAAAAATCTCATTCTATCACTGTGGCATTTTATTAAGAAAATATCAACTAGTTAAAATATTACCTCCTGCAGCTCAAATGCCCTGTATTGTATCTTAAAAAGGAAAATCACTAACTTTTATCCTGAAAATAGATGATACTTACTTGTCATTCCTTCACTATGGTTTTCAATTGCAAATTCAACCACTCTCAAAATTGTCTTGCAAGTCCCTATTTGGGAAATATGATGGCAATTACAGTATATAGTATCCCTACCAAAATTATTTGTCAGAGGAAGATCCATCTGTTCTGTGAAATCCTCTTAGAGTTGTACCAGTGATTTTATGCGCTTTGTGTTACATTGCGGAAGTCTTATTCAACATGCAGGCTCTTTTGTGGAGAGAGGGGAAAAGGTTCCAGCAATGATGCGGATTTGCAAAGTAGCAGCAATGATATGGATTGCACAATGATTCTGTGCTGAAAATGTGCAGACAAGTGGTAAACAAGACTGCTGCTGTTCCTGAATTATTTAAGATAGATCTGCCAGTTTACCTGCATCTACAACCATTTGCAATGTTGTTGTTAGTGTATCACCTAGCGATGCTCCTGCTGATGATGACAATGAACAGGATGATGGCAGTAGTTGCTATAATAGTGATGTTGATGGTCATAGGCGTGACGACACTGGTGTAATATTTGCTGTAGTAATATTGATGTTGTGTACTTTTTGGAGATAAAAATGACACAATTTCAATTAAATCCTTGTCATTCTTCAAAATCCCTCAGATTGCCGCTATCAGTCCTGCAGACATCAATTTTGATGAAACTCTATCAACTCTAAGATATGGTAAGTCTTGCTTATCATGCTTTTGAACTTGTACACTGTATTTCTTATTATTGTTAAGATGATGACAATGATGATGATCAATCCAGTGTAATTGTTATCATAATATTATCTTCATCATCACTATCATTGTTGTTGTATATCTTCTCTTTTGTGTTATACATGTTATCTTCAATTGTAATGTTGTAGAAGAAGTTGATGTACATTATGAAATGCATTAGAGCTAGAGTGGAATGTCTCGGAAGCCGTACTTTAAAAAGATAATTAAATAAAAAAATAAGTACATGTAAGTATGAGCAGTAGGCTACAGTAGGGCTTCTGTGGCATTCCATTGTAGCCATTCTGTAGCCTTTTATTCATGCTTGCTTATTTGTTATTTTTTTCATCATAATGATAATTACTATACTATGATACTATGATAATTTCTGTTTATCATCATCATCATTATCATAATCTTCTGTTGTTGATATATGATGTGTTTTCTTCTAAAAAAGCTTATTTCCTTCTTTGTGTGTGTGTGTGTGTGTGCATGAGCCAGCCACCAGTGGTATACTGTACATTTTAAAGGGGGGCAGGGAGGTGGTAATGGTGTGGTCATGTTGGAAATAACCACACAATCATGGAATTCTTGCCCTCAGCGGACAGAGCCAAGTCCATTAAGACCAAGGCGGTGGTGAACGAGAGCCCGACAGACAAGCTGATCCGGGAGCTGAAGGAGGAGAACGCCCGTCTCCTCAAGGAGCTGGAGGGTAAAGGGGGAGGCGGGGGCGGAGTCAAGGAGGCGGCCATCTTGCAAGGCATCCCAGAGGAGGGTGAGAGAGAAACCTGACCAACATCGCATTTACTGCTTCACCTGTTTCATGTGTAATCTTTTGTTTGTGGTCCTGCATGGATATAGCCCTGTTCAAGTCTCGCCAGATTCTAGAATAGGAGACATCCATTTTTGTCAGACAGTTCCCAAAGATCAGGAAAGAGGTGATCTGTTTGTGTTTTCTTGTGTATTGTATTATTTTTTTTGTCAATACGGTTTGAATTTAACTCTATATTTACCCCCCTTCCCAAATTTAGCAAAATGAAGAGAGTCATCCTACCGGGCATTCCAGAATTTGATAAGTTTTCCCGTGTTTTGTTTCCTTTCATTTTTGCTCTATGTCCTCTTTGAGATCAAATACCACAAGGGTTTCTGCATTAGAAAGATTTACAGTTGGTTGGTGTTTTCATTGTCTAATATGTTACTGTTTTTTTTTCTGTCCATGTATGCTTGTTTTGTTTCTGTTTGTTTGCTTGTTTTGTTTTGTTTGCTTGTGTCTTGTCTGTCTGTTGTTTGTGCTGTGTTTTTTGTTTGTCTGTTTGTTTTGCCATGCTGGAGCAGAAGTGGAGGAGATGAAGAAACAGTTGGAGCAGCAGCTCTACCAGAACCAGGAGGAGATGGAGACCATGAAGAAGTCTTGGGAGCAGAAACTCAAGGAGGTCCATGCAGCACAGGAGGTGGGTTGGTAGAGGTACAGGGGGCAGCTCTAGCAGAGATCCAAACAGTTCAGATTCTCGAGTATTTCTGCCAAAAATACTGCATTTTTCCTGGAAAATACTGTTTCCCCAAACTGCATAAATACTTGGTACTACAGTTGTACTCATACATGTATGTGTATGGCAAGAGAAGTTAAAATACCCGGTACTGTGTTTCCACCTAAAGAACGTGCCTTTTCAGTGCTCAGGATGCTGGTTACAGTAGGTTTGCTTTACTGCTCTAGTATTGAAGCCATTTGAGCTTGGAAACAAGACGCCAATTTCAGTATGTGGGGACAGTGAGAAAACATGTTTGCATGTCTTTGGATGTGTGGACTCTTGATGATATGCAAATGCATACCTGTACAGACACTGTATATACACAGTGTCATACACCGCCACATATATGTGTTAATATGACTAATACACGCATACATTGTACATAGAAGTACGTGTACTCAAGTGTAGCGAACATGCAGAGATACGTCCCCTAACATATGCATGCCCACACATTTTTCGCAGTTGTCACTTGAAACTGTAGAGTTAAAAATGCATCGGAGAAATTCAAATTCTCCCCGGTAGCTGATGTCAAAAAAGACAAATGGTTGGTGAAAAGGGGAATATTTTGTGGTAAAATTTTGACAAAAATCAAGTTCTATATCAGACAACCACCATTCATTGTTCAAATTTTTTTTTTTAAAAATAGAAAAAAAAGTGATATGCAGTTTCCTTCATTCTTTTGCCATATTTTTCAATTTTCTCGGCCTTAATGTCTTTATGTTTATCAGAGTGGTATGGCAACAGGTCACATATAAAAGTATAGTGCACACCAACATCAATGACAGCTGTAACTCAAATTGTATCTTCCCCAAAACGTATCCTGCCACCGCAGCAAGAGCTGCAGAAGGAGCGGAAGAAGCAGGAGGAGATGAAGGTCACGCCCCATTTCTGGAACCTGAACGAGGACCCCGCTCTGACCGGCATGATTGTTCACTTTGTCAAGCCCGGACTGACAAAGGTCGGCAGCGACAGGGCCTCCCCAGCTGCCGACATTGTCTTGTCGGGCCTCAAGTAAGTCTTTTTCCTTCTGTTGCTAATGGTCTTGTCGGCAATATCGCTCTCTACGAGGGCTGTCGGGGAACTGCAAACAGAGCAGTGTTTGATCAAATTTATTGTCCTGTGTCAACTAGAGGCCATGTTATGGGGGTGAGACTGGGAGTCTGCAGCCCCCCCCCCCCTTCCACTTGTGGCTCTTCAAAATCAAGCAAACCAAAAAAAAAAAAAAAAAAATCAGAAAGGTACAAAGACAAAAGAAAACCCTTGAGTTTCCCAACCCTGATGTCCTGACCATGCACACAACCCCTGACACCCCTCCCCCTCTCTCTCTCTCTCTCTCTCTCTCTCTCCCGGAAAAAAAGAGAGAAAAGAAAACGAAAGCACAAAAATACATGTACACATTGTTCTGCTGCCCCTTATTATTTCTATTCTGTCTGGTATAACTTATTTACTATGTTACAACATAACATTATGTCAAATTTTGTACCACACACATAGTCAGCGCAAACCAAGCTATCTTATTTGTTATCTTTTCATTGCCTCTAAAACTTTGCTGAGGTTAATAAAAGTGAAAGAAAACCTGTTCAAAGTGAAAATGCAATGTGGAGTCCCTTTTGTGGACCATTGTTATACACAGGGGATTTGAAGAACTGCATGCTGTTAGCCATATTCATTGCAACCACTTATTTTTAGGGCATCTACTAATTTTTTCATCGCTGTAATCATATTTTTTTTTGCAGCATGGAGAAGGAGCATGCAGTGATTTCTAACCGTGCCAACAACATCATCCTGAAGCCGTGCCTGCCAGCGAAAGTGCTTCTCAATGGCAAGCAGCTGACAGACAGGGCAGAAGTGCATCACAATGACAGGTTACCATGGCAACTCCAATAATTTATACTTTTGCAATGTTGAGATTGATATGCTTTCAGATAGATGTGGAAATGAATTGATAGATGTAGAGGTAAAAGAAATATCAAGTTGTTGCATGTGGATGTTAGAATCTGTCTGGGCCAAGGATTGACATTGTCCCCTGACTTGACATTGTCCCCTGACTTATGATACAGTCAATATTTGTTTTGTACACCGTACAATGTGAAATATTTGACCATGAAAGCCTTACCAAGACCTCAACAATTTGCACGCATGGGCTGGTACACAAACTGCTCATTGGTGTGTGGGTCTGGCTCACCATAATAAGAACAAACATCAGTGAATCAGTGATGTCTGTATTTCACCACGAGCTCTCTCAGCGGTCATGCAGGTTTTGCCACTGGCATCAGTTTCCTCTGACCACTCGCAGCTGTCATCAAAAGCTTTGTAAAATTCTTTGTTAAAGGGAACCCAAACCCAAAGAGCAGTGTGGATTGAGTGAAAGCAGCAATGTCAGTAGAACACATCAGTGAAAGTTTAAAGAGAATTGAAGAATTGATGCAAAAATTATGAATTTTTAAAGTTTTGGTGTTGGAGCCACTGGATGAGGAGACTACTAGAGGTTATGATGTATTTGTGGACAACAATTTAAAGAAAATATAAAGAAAATTCCACACACAAACAAAAATCACTTTCTAGCACAATGAAAGAGCACTTGACTAACTCCTTTCAGAAAGCAGGGGGAATAATTGCTACCATTAACATATGTTAGTGTCAAGGTGATGGAATGTGTAATTTTCATGAAAAATGAATTTTGGTGGAATTCCCTTTATATTTTCCTTATATTCTGGTCCTCACATATGTCATAACCTCTAGTAGTCTCCTCATCCAGCGGTTCCAACACCAAAACTTTAAAAAAAAATCATAACATTTGCATCGATTGTCCGATTTTCCTCAAACTTTCACGGATGTGTTCTACTAATGTTGCTGCTTTCACTCAATCCACATTTCTCTTTGGGCTTGGGTCTCCTTTAAAGGTCTTCTTGCCTTGGCAATCGAGCAATTAGGATCATCATTCTGATAAAGAGATTTACCATGTTGCATTTCTACTACCCTGAGTTTCTTAATTTTTATGTAATTTTGATCTATGAAGGAAAAAACAATGGCTTACATAAGACCTTTTGAAATATCTGTCCCCAGGGTCCTGTTTGGGTCCAAGCACCTGTACGTGTTCCACCATCCTCAAGACTTGGCCAAGAATCCGCAGCGGCAGAAGCAGGAGGAGAAGCCGACATACAGCAAGGCTCAGGAGGAGATCGCTGCCAACTCGGGCTTTGACATGCAGAAGGGGCCAGACAAGTCAAAAGGTGGGGAGGAAATACTGTATACACCATGTATTCAGCGAGTCTAAATTTTTGCAAATAGGGACTTCCCAACGATTTTTGGAGAGGTTGAATTGGTGATCGTGGAGCACAGTACTGAACGGAGAAATGTATACATCCATGTCGCATTCATATCAGGATCAGAGTCAATATTTTTGTTTGTCTCTAAATTTGCGAATAGCACCTGACTCGTGAAATTTGCTAAAATAGAAACTTCACAAAATATTTGACATGCAGTACTGTGTACATTGCAGTGTAGAAGATGCCATATATGTATATCATAGATGGTACACTATTATGGTTTCTATATTGGTCTGTCAAGTTTGGCAGCTCTGGTGATGTTAAGTGCATAAGAAACACTGAAGCATGGAAAAGTTTTGGAAAATGATGCTGTTACTGTTTATCTCATAAGAATTATCACCATGCTGTTAAAGAATCTTAAAGGTGTTTATTCTACCATTTCAATATGTGAAAGAATTTGAAGATTAGGCCGGAGGTATTTGGTATTACTTTTGTATTTGTATTTGTCTATGTGTATTTAAGGTACATTCAGTCACAGATTTCCACCTATTTGGAAGCATTTTATGATCAATTTCAAGTGCAGTTTTCTTTCATAGCTTTGTTTCTCCACTATATTAGAGACACTAGTAACACATTGTATGGAGGACCATGTAATTCAGATTGTTAACCCTTTCTGTGCCAGGATAATTGGACATTGTGTACAATGCTTTTGGGGTTTTTGTGCCAATCAGCAATAAAAGCACACAAAGGGTTCAACAATCATCCCCCATGCCCTCCAATCCCCCTCCCCACAAGCACACTCACACATTATTGTGCGCGCTTCCAGATGAGCTGCTGATCCAAGAGGACCTCGTCGAGCTGATTCCCCACGTCAGCGAGGCCAACGCCATGAGTGAGGAGCTGAAGAAACGGGTGCGGTTTGAGATCGCTCTCATCTCTCCCACGGCCCGGGGCGCCAAGCACGGCCGCACAGAGGTACGCTTGTGCCACCCGGGTGAAAGGACAAGTCTAGTGCACCCAAATACATGTGTGAATTGAGTGAATGCAGCAACGTCAGTAGAGCACATTGAAAGTTTGAGGAATTTCAGACAATTCATTCAAAAGTTATGAATTTATAAATTTTCTTTGCAGCCATCACTGGATGAGAAGACTACTGCAGATTATGATGTCATGAATGTACAACGATATAAATAAAATATATTAAACTTTAATAATTTGCTGCAAACAGTTGTAGAATAAATGTAATCCACTGAAATATAGTAAGAGGATGCATTTTATGTAGATGTGTTAAGTGGCGCATGATCATTGCGAAAATGTGGCATGTTTGTCTTGAGAAATTGTCTTTTCAGTGAAAACCCCTTCAAAATGTAACAGCGTGATAGGAATTCTAAATGTGGGAAACCTGGCCACATCAACCCTGTTCTGAAATCTATGTGCTGGTACCCTGTTAGCACTCACCTCGTATTCAAATACGGTTTGAATTCATTTTCTATTTTTTGCAAAATATGGTCATCCCGACTCTCTGAATTTGTTTCTCGTTCCAGGTGTCGATATGCATGAAGAACGTGGACTACGAGAACGAGTTCCTCTGGTCGCGCAACAAGTTTCTCAACCGTAAATACCTGATGCAGGAGATGTACCAGAATTTCACTGATGGGGACAAAAATTGGGATGTTGAACAGGTGAGAGCAGTTTTGTCAAGTTATCCCACAGCACTATAATAGTCCCATACATACAAAATCTCTCCTACACACTGTGATCTGCTAATTTCTGTCATATTTTTCTGATTCAGTGAGTTGCAATCTATGTTCATCTTTGTTGTTCTTTACTTGTAAAATTAATGGAATCATTTCTATCCATCATCTCCTGTGGGCAAAAAAGAAAATGAAAATGCAACTGATTTTGTTTTTCCTGCTCTACAGTGAAAACTACTACTATAAAACCCCAAAGTTTTGTGTGCATGAAATTTTTCCAAATTTTGCGAGGAGCCAAGATTCGCAAAATCAAGATGCATGTGAAAGGTCTTGTCCACACTATGCATTGTAAAATAACCACTCATAATCAAGGACCATCTTCAGAAAATCTTGCTATACTTGAATATACCCTTTACAGATAGTGAGTATGTAACTTCTTTGGTATATGAACCAAATTGTCCAAACTTTACGTGTACTTTGATTGTGTACACAAACCTTATGTGTACACAATTTGGCACAGAAAACCCAATAGCATTGTGCACATTGTCCAAAGTCCCTTGCACTGAAAGGGCTACTGTACGAGCTGAAATTTTCGCGGTGGTTTTATTTTTGCGAATTTCGTGAATCGCCTTTGAACCGCAAAAAAAACAACACACGAAAATAACAATGTGCAAATAAGTAAGTTCAGTTAGACCCTCGCAACCGCGAAATTAACAACACGCAAAAATGTCCTCCAAGTAGCAATTCGCAAAAATATCTGTATGCGAAAATTTCAGCTCATACAGTATTAGAAATAGCATTGCATGACTGGACATTTGACCACCTGCAGGACAGGGACCCCTTTTGGGAGCCGCCGGACACCGAGGTGATGATTGGCTGCGTGCACGTCTACCTCCAGAGCCTCAGCTACCTTATCGAGATTGAGGAACTCCTCGGCATCGGGGACTTCCGAGGGATGGAACAAGGTCTGCTCCAAGTGGACATCAGGCCCTGCAAACCAGATGGATTGCCCCTCCCGGACGAGGAATTTGTGGACGATCCCGAAGAACTGGTAGGTGTGGAGTGTCCCATCATCATCATCATCATCATTGTCATTGTCATTGTCATTGTTGCCATGACACCATTAGCATCATCATTTTGGTCGTCATCATCTTCATCTTTATGTGACCCGCTACAACAAAAAGGTCCTAAAGTCGCGCACGGTCGAAGCCGTGAAAATCGAGTTTGAAGTCAGAGCATTAAAATTGGTCAAAACTTATGATTTTCTGATTTTGATATATTATTGGAGTCTAACATGTCTTCTATCATCTGTCGAAATTTTGAAGCAAAATGATCAAAGGAAAGACCAAAAAATAGCGTTTTTCTGAGCCATGTTTTTTGGCGTTTCAACGAAGCAGAAACTGGTTCGAAAATTTGGATTGAGCGCCACAGATAGGTTCCGCCCCTAACAACGACCAGAGTGATCTCATTGGTCAGTTTGCTGCTTGCTTCTAACCGAAGCGTGAAGCTCGCACACTGCCCAGTCGACTGGTGCGTGCGGGCGGGGTGCGCTATGCTCAGCCACTTCTCACATCCTGGTCACTGATTGGTTGGTGAGGAGACCGCCGACGCTGATGTGCTTGAATGAACTCTTCGGGGGTTGCTAGGGCTTACCTTCTATTGTCCAGAGGTGAAAACTGACTTGCGTGTCCGTTGATCGCGATTGCGTCGAAAGGAAGACTTTTAGGGCGCTTTTCTCGAAACAGTGATTTTCCAGACGTCTTGACATGCTCTCTTTTAAACATCGATATCTCCGCAGCCGATTATTTTTATAAAATGTATTATATACCAATCTAAAGCAGAAAGATTAGGGGATTATATCGTGCAATTTTCAAATAATCGACCTCGCCCGACTTTAGGATCATTTTGTTGTAGCGGGTCACTTATTATCAAAATGAATATTTTCCGTCTCAATCTAATCCTGATCAGTATTTAATGTTCATGTGACATTGTAAAAGGTTCTTCAGTGACAGAAATCCTAAGAATGTTCAGAGTATCAAGTACACTGTAAGTGAGTGATTAAGTTTCATTTTGTTTCTAGCAATCAGGCATTATATACAGTGGTTATCAGAACTGCTAATTTTACCAAACCCACCCATCATAGTCAGTATATATGAGTTTAAATACGTGCATACTATTGAAATCTGATATTAGTGTGCTAAAATTAATTGATACAGATACCGGGCAGCCAACCAGATTGATACCAAGTTTGATTATGCCTTTGATAAACAAAAGTATGTCAGCTGCTACCAGCATGTTGTTGTTGTTTTCCTAATGTAGAGGATGGCAGCCCTGGAGATAGAGGTTTTCAGTTGTTTCTCCTTTTTTGTGTGTGTAATTTTCCAGTGTCTTCCTCTTTGACTCACAATGATATTCACATTGAAAAGACCATTACTCAGAAAAGGATGAAGTCTTTAACAGTTACCGTGATGACCGATTGGTCATGTGACATTACTGGATCGACTGGCTGATTCTGAGTGACTATGTCATCTAAAATGAATATTTCGTATTCTATGTATGTGTTTCACTCTCAGCTACCTAACCAAGATATTGCCAGCATTCACAATTTCTTGTATTTCCTTCTATAAAAGACTACATTATTCCGTTTTGGTGGCAAATATAATAAATGCAAGTTTAACCTCTTTATAACTTAAAGTTCACACCTGAAATCAACTCTAAAGTAAATTGAAAAAGTAATTCAAAATCATAAACAAAAATTAGTGACGATTTGTAAATCAAATGCCAGACTGAAGAATATATACTTTGCATATACTTTTGAGGAAGAAATAACACCTTAATGACTCATTTCAAAGTGGTCCAAAATCATTTTGCCATTTGGATTGCTCTATTTACTTTCCCAAACTCTTTCAGATTGGGGAGCCGGTCACCTTCAAGTTCACAATATCCAGTGCCCGCGGCCTTCCTCACAGGATAGCAAAGGTATCTCACTTTATGGCTAAAGATTCTTCCTGTCGTAGCTATTTCTCAAGTATGTGACCTCTATCGAGAGGTGAGAATGTGCGAGAATTTGATCCTGGACGCATCTCTCTCTCTCACTCTTTCTCCTCTTCCATGGTAACAAAACGAAAAAGAGCAGAATATATTTTTGATCATCCTCGGGCAATGTGCTGCCATGGTATCACAATGACACATTTGTTTGTTTGTTTGTTTTGGTTTTTTTTTGTTGAAATAATATCAAATCACCAGTTTTGCTGGATGAGCTTACACCATCAGGTCAGGATAGGGCATCGGTTGTATTCAGTTATAATTTTAGTCATATTTATGTTTGAATTCAGAGCATTTTTGTGTAATAATGTATTATTTGATAATGTTTGTATCTGTTTTACATTGATATAGCTGATTCTAGGTGCATGCACTGGTCAGGGAGGAAGGTCTCGAGCCTCGGTGATTAAGTTTGCCTTTTCCTCCCCTGGCAACCAGCAGCATGCACCTGGAACCACCACAATTTTCATATCATGTAATACGATTTTCTGTTTGTATTTTATGTCAACTTGTATTATATATTGAATTGCCGAATAAATAATAATAGTAGTAATAATAATAATAATAATAAAAGTGAAATCAATGTACATGAGTGCATGTATATAAATGTATAATGTATATGTGTATATGATGAGAGAGAGAGAAAAATGATGACAGATTAGGTATATAGATAGATATATAGATATAAAGAGATATATGTGTAATATACATATCTGTCTATTAGTGTTTGATTCTTCCCTGAGGAAACATTTTCTTGCATTGTATTCTTCATGCATTGGAATATCATATGGTATCCAGTGATTGCTCAAGTGTTGATGTCTGACAATTGGTATTCCCGCTCTATCTCTCTCTCTCTCCACGCTGTTTTTGCTTTGCATTCCCTCATCTCTATCTGCCCCCCCCCCCACCAGAGTTTCTGCCGATACAAGTTCTATGTGAACCGAGAGGTGGTTGAGACGAAACTGGTGGAGGGCAGGAATCCAGAGTACAATCACAGCAAGGTCTTCGCCATCAAAACGATGACCAAAGAGGTTTGTTTTACTTTCAACTTACACTGTCATGGTTTTATTTTTTATTTTTTTTTTGTCAAAAACATGCAAGCCCATGACAAAAGTACCATTTGAATACACACAAGGACACAAACACACATACATATGTAGCATGCCCATGCACTTCACATTTATTTTCATGTTTGGTTCAAACTTGCCTGTTATGACCATCTGATGGAACATTAACTGGCCATTATAACTATGACATCGGTCTTCATAAACATGTGTAGATATACATAATAGTCCTTTACATAAATGAGTTTGGAGTTTGGAGTTTTGTTTCTTGTTTGATTTCTGCTTTCTGATCCATTCTCCAACAGGCTATCTGCAGATCTGTAGTGAGATTCTGCAGTGTGTATGTCAGTGAAGCAATATGTTGTTTATTGGTCAAACAGATGTATTACATGTTTTATAATTTTCTTCAATTGCTCCTTCATCATCATGCCTAGATGCTGAACTACCTCACTAACGAGAGTCTCATCATTGAGGTTTGGGGGAAACAGAAAGACCCTCGGAAGGGGAGTGGTACCCCGAAGCACAGACAAGACACCAACAGATCTGCCTCCATTGTAAGCCTAGGATAGATTTCTTCTTCTTACCTTCTCCTTTTCTGTCTTTTTGCTTTATTGCTGACTTCTGCATCTTCATCATCATCATCATCTTTTTTTCCTCTTCTTCCTTTTTCTCCAGAATTTACACTAAAATAACAAGAAATAAAAAAAAAAAAAAAAAACTGTAACTTCAATTCAGCTTAAAACACAGTACAGATTTTTCAGTTTGCCCCTTCTGGAGAACGATAGAGTTTTCTCGCAAACTGTGGCAAAGCATGTGTACATTGATATCACTAATTTACAAAATAAAAAAAAAAAGAAGAAATACTTTTGTGAAAATTGTACAGCTAGATTGAGGATGAGTCCAGAGTAAGTGTATGTGGGAAATGCATGTTATTGCAAAATCAACCCGCCTTCAATGGGTTTATTCTGGTAAATCAACAGTATTAAAGGTCACTTCATGATATTTTCAAGACGTGGTGTCACATGGGCAACTAATTTGAGTTGTTTATTGTTTTGTTGTTTTGTCTCCTGACAGCCAAGTGAAGAGAAGTACAAACTAAATGTAGAACTGAACACAGAGAAGAAACGAGTTCAAAGATTAGAAGGCAAACTGGTGAGTGTCATTTGTCAAAGAAGCAGTCTTCTTGAGTTGTGTTACTTATTAATCAGAGTTTGTTAGCTGTGTCTTTTAAGTTTTTAAATCAGACCTCCAAGCAGTCACAGTCTCTTAAAGTTGCGCTAAATCTTTTTTCTTCTAAACAATTACTGTGTGTTTTTTAATATCTTACTCTTTAGTTTTGTGCATTTTAGTGTTCATGAAATTTTTTTTTGAAACTTTACTTGTCAAGTGGAGTAAATGACAGTTTTTCATTGTAACACCATTTGGGAAAGTCCTGAAACTTTACATGGCCAGTGTCGTAGATGGAGAGTTTTACATAAACACCACATGGTATAGTACAAAAGATGTTAATCATTGAAAGAAGTAGGGTTAATCAATTGTCTCACGATGCGTGGTAAAACAAAAAGGGATAACAATGTTTTTGGCTGCAAGATCTACTAGCCTTCGTCTGGCAATGTTGACGGCGTGCTGCTGTGAGCATATATATATATCTTGGAGGTATGCCATTGTTTCGCTTTGTTTTGCTGGAGTGGCGAAGTAAAAACATCCCTGCTTTAAGTACCAGCACACTGAGTGTAGACTGTAGACACAACAAAAAGATTGTATACTGCAAGTACAATTTAACTCTGTGAGTGAACATTACACAATGCAAGAAATAGATTGCAACACTGTGTTTCATAATTCTTTTGTCTCTTGCACCTTACAGCAAAAAATCCAGGAGCTGGTGACGGAGGCCACGAGGCTGAAACAGACCACACTACAGGTGAGCGATGTCCAAGAAGTCCTAAACACGGGGAACCTGACGCGCTTCAAGGCCGCTGCTCACGTCGTCGGTCTCGCGGAGCAGATGAAGAAGGAAGGCGATGGAAAGGTGACGAGTGCCATGTGCACACTTCAGTGACATTTGCTGTAGTCCCTCCTGCTGGAAATTATGTTGGGTGTTTGGGCTAGTGTATACTTAGCAATCCTCTGAGTGTGTGAAGGGCAGAACTGTTTACTGCAGTCCTTCTTACTGGGAATTTTGCAGTGTTGCTTTCCCCTTGTATTACTTTGCAATCTTCTAACTCGGGTGCTTGGAGGGAGGTTTTGGTTGATTTTTTTTCTCATCTCTGTGTTTTTGCCATTACGCAGATTATGTAGGTGTGTGCAATATGAGTAGGTTTTAGTGTCAGCCAAGCAGAGTATCATGAATGGCTGTAAATATACAAAGTGTTGCTGTAACGATTGCATCTTTATACTGAACGTAGAGGGTGTAGTAGTGTTGTGCCATCATGTGACCAAGTTAAAGACCCTGTAGCGTAGGGATTGATAGATTGGGAATGGTGACCAAGTTCAGATGTATTCAAGAATCCCTGTAATGCTGCATTTACACCATATTTCCGGCAACCATGGCAGTCACGTTTCAGGCCACCATTGACAAAACGGATGGATGTGAGACAACGCGGTGAGACGGGGTAGGAAAACGTGACAGGCCGTGATTGCCGTGGATTGCTGTGTCAGATTTTTAAACTGTCAAAAAATTTGCCACTGCGATCGTGGGCCTTATGAGGAACCTTGTATGCCGTGATAAAACAGGTTGAACGCATCAAAACACGACAGTATGTAATAGCCCGTAACAAAAATTGAAGGTGGTCCGTAGCGGGACGCGACAGTAAATTTTGATAATCTAGCCTGATAAGATGCCGTGAGAATAGGGTCTGTCCTCTATGATGTCTATTATGTTCACTGGGGCGAGGACTGGACCAAACAAAACTACAATACGAAGTGGGGGGGGGGGGAACTGATGACTGTCTCCCCTACCTACGGCACACTATTTTTCGAGAAAATGGGACTGCCTTGGCTGCAGGGAACATGGTGTAAATGCAGCATAACAAATTTTGTGCAGGGGTACATGCATATTGCTGATCCTTGTGTATTTAGATACTGTAAAACATTATATATTCGCGGCATGAAAATTTCGTGAATTGGAGCCAACGGCCTTTTTCGCAGCATGAAATTTTCAAAACTTGCCACTGGCATCCAATGCATATTGTGTAGGCATGCATTTTAATTTCCCGAATGTTGCCACTCACAGAATTCGCGAAATTAAAGGACAAGTTCACCTTCATAAACATAAGGATTGAGAGAATGTAGCAATATTAGTAGAACACATCAGTGAAAGTTTGAGGAAAATCGGACAATCTGTTCAAAAGTTATGAATTTTTGAAGTTTTTGTGCAGTAACCGCTGGATGAGAAGACTACTGCAGTGTGTGAATAACTTTGAATAGATGTAACATGCGTACAACAATATAAGGAAAATATAAAGAGAATTTCACAAAATTTCATCTTTTGAAAAAAGTACATGTTTCCCAGACTCGTTACCGACAAATGTTATGGGTAATATTATTCCCCCTGCCTTTAGAAAGAGGCAAGTCAAGTGCTCTTTTATTATGCAAAAAAAGTGAAAATATATTGAATTTTCTTTATACTGTTGTACGCATATGACTCACAAGCTGTAGTAGTCTCCTCATCCAGCGGTTCCAACACAAAGATTTTAAAAATTCATAACTTTTGCATTGATTGTCCAATTTTCCTCAAACTTTCACTGATGTGTTCTCCTAATATTGTTGCATTCTCTCAATCCTTATGTTTATGAAGGTGAACTTGTCCTTTAAAATGCATGCAAACATTCCTCGTTTTACAGTACACATACAGCCGCAGAATCACAACTGGAATCGACTGTTAGTGTCAGGTGCTATTCGTGGTTTTTGTATGTACCCAGGTGGGCAGCAAATAAAACGGACCACCCATAAATCCCTACTCTACTGGGTTTTTGAGGCATAATTGCTTTAAAATTTGGGTCTTTCTTTGAATGTGAACAGGATGTGAGGAAACCTTAAACATGCTTTCCAAACATGTATGGCTTCCTGACAGTGTGCAAGAACTTGTGAGGGCACAACTTATGGAGAGTGTATCCGTTGTTTTTTTTTATTGCCTGAAATCGTTGAATAATGGAGTCGTGTGTAGAGGAGTGAAGAAGGTATGCCAATATGGAAGCATTTTGCGACACATATTGAAGTTGGTCATAGTGTTTCTGTTTTGGCATAGCAAAATGAACCATTGCAGCTGTGTAGTTATAGTAGAAAACATGTAAATATTATAACTGTATATGGCATATAATACCGAGTCGAATTTTTCGCGAATTGGGACTACCCGACAATTTTGTAAGTGGGTAAATTCGTGATAGTGGAGTACAGTACTGAACCGATTATGCATGTGTGCACGTCATAATCATGTAGGGATTAGAATTGATATTTTTGCATGTTTTTAAAGTCGCGAATAGCACCCAAATCGCAAAATTTGCGAAAATTAAAAACCTCGCCAAATATTCGGCGTATAATTTGTCACAATGGCAGGAAGTACTCATTAATCTCATGAAAGAAACCTTGATGACTGTTTGATATGATAACCAATATTCATGTACCGATTATTCAAAGTGGAGTCAAAGCGCTCAAAGCGCAGATACATACGATGTATTTGAGGAAGATTAAGTGTACAAAAGTAGCTAGGAAAATATAGAAGAGAAGAAGATAGAGACTGAAAGAGAGAGAGAGAGAGAGTGAGAGAGAGAGAAGAGATGCAATCTATTTCAAAGTGAACTTGGTGTGTTGCCAATAGTGTTTTCAGATGTACAAGTGTAGTTAGCATATGATGCACATAGGAAAAGAGAATGTTATATTAAGATTAAGTTTCTATTCATCATCTTTTTCTTCTTTTTTTTTCTATCTGGCCCTCTACATGTACTTGCAAAACAATCTCCCCAGTACTGATTTTCTGCTGGCAATCATTATCATACTGTGTTCTTTGAATTAAAAGAAAAAGAAAAAAAAAGAAAAGATGATGTAGTTATGAAATAAAATTAAAAGGATCACTCCCGTGGTCAAATTCAGTATTCAAATCACTAGTTATGGACGTTGGTCATTAACCCCTGAACAAGTAACTTTTTTTTTTCAATCTTTGTACTGCTCAAGGATATAATGTGGATACTGATATTGCATACTAAACATACCAGACATACCTACAGTACATGTATATGTAGATATGCAAAATATATACGATATATACGTGCATGTAAATTTTCGAAGGTGAGATAATTAATCACAGCATCTTTTTACAAAAAGAAAGCACACAAATGGCATTGAAATGAGATTTTTACTTTTTAAATTTGGATCAGAAATGCAATATCATTACATTATGCAGTCATTTGAATTTTGATAATGCAAAAATTTTATCAAGAATAACTAGTGAGGGGCTTCCCAACATTCTGTTGATGCATGTTGAACAACACCAAAAATTAATGGATCACCTTGAAAATCTTCCTCTTGATTTCACCCAAATCTTCACCTTGATTTCACCCAAAACTTCGCCTTGATTTCACCCAAATCTTTCAAATCATCACTGAATTTATGCTGACAAGAATGAATATACACAAATTGAAGATGATAGTTGATACATTCCTGGAAGTACCATTTATTTATTTTTTTTTCATTCTGATATATTGTTGCGCATTCTCTTGTGAAATTGAAAAGCATTGTTCCAAGAAAATAGAGTCCTTTCATGGAAGAAAGACATTTCAGTCTGTGTAATTTGACAGATGAGATTTTCTGAGTGTCGTTCATTGATAGATTTGATAGATATGATAAATTAACATGTACATGTAGCATGCATAATACTATGGATATTATCACTGTGTTTACACTCATATGTTGCATCTACATGTATGCTGTAACATGTGTATTTAATGTAAATGTTTATGTACAGACCTGTAGGGCCTATGTATACATATGATGTTCCCATACAACTCAACTATATCGTCTCTGGAGTGACAAGACCTCGTATCTACAAAATGTCAAATGTTCAGGAGAGCCAAAAACATGGCAGCCAAAGCATTATAGGGAATGGGAAAGCCTTTCCTTTGACATGCCATGGCGGCTTCATTTTTGGGGTAAGACAGTTGGGATTTGGACAGGACATCACTTAACCCATTATTTGACCATTAATCCAAAAAAGTCATTTTCACCAAAATTGCAGATGCAAGGTTTTGTCACCACAGCGACGATATGCATTTGCAACAGTTCATCAATGCATCAAGTAGTGATTCCACACTGCTACAATTTGCAATATGTGGATGGGAGCATCATTACTCGCATGAAAAACATGCAAAACTTGAACATTCCATAACCTTCTTCATTTAGGGATGATCTTAATGAAACCTCCATCACTGTTTTCGTGATTTTTTCATTTGTTTATACATTTATTCATTATTATTATTATTATTATTATTATTATTGTTATTATCATTGTTATTATTATTATTATTATTATTACTACTACTACTACTACTACTACTACTACTATTATCATTATCATTATTATTATTATTATTATTATTATTATTATTATTATTATTATTATTACTACTACTACTATTATCATTATCATTATTATTATTATTATTATTATCATCATCATATTCATTATTACATTTTTTGGTTTTTTGTGTAGAGCATAGTGTAGAATAGCATCTTTCATCCCAAAATGTCTGGTAGTAATCCTGGTCAAAGAATGCTTACAGTGTTTTGCAAAAGATCCTGGTGTATATACATTTATGTATGCGCTTTACTTGTGGCACTATGCTCTACTTTGGCAAGACTATCATTATTAATTTTTTCCTCCTTTCTCTTATGTGATAGACATCATTGTTTGAATGTTGCTGGCGCTGCAGTTGAAAAATGTTTTGCTGAAAATTTCTACATATGTTTTCCCTTTCTCTTGGGGGGGGGGGGGTGTTATTTGTTTTCTTTTTACTTGTCTGCCATGTTGTATTGGCATCATGTTGCTATGTTCTGTTTTTGTCTTGTTTGCATGCAACAGGTCTAACCGGGACTAGCGGGAGATAAAGAGGAGAGAAGAAACATTGCAAAGAGTTTGCAGAGAGGGTTAGACTTAATTTGAAATTTGATTTGAATCTGGCACATTTTTTTATCTCTGTTTCATAACTCTTATCATTTCCCTCTCTTTCTTTGTAGATAAAACCCAATTTACACTTGATAATCAGCTTCTTTTGTTCTTTCCTGGTTAAATTTCTTGTGCAATCACAAATATTGTATGTTTCCTGCATGTGTGTGGATTAATGTTTTTTTTTTTCTTATTTGTTTTAATGCAATGTAGAAGCATTAACGAAAGTGTACATGTAGTATTAAGTTAAAAGAAGAAAGAAATCCCACCTCATGAAGGATGCCACATCATACTGCTGGCTCCACACCATGTAGTCACAGTTGGCATCAAATGTTAGTAAACTGAAGTGCAATTATCGAAGAGAAAAAAGTATTTTATAATGAAACATCCCAACGACATTGTCCCTCAGCATGAAGGCTGCAATAGATAAGAAAGAAAGAACAAAGAAAATGAAAATGAATAATACAACCGTTGTAAATCATTCCAGAAATGATGAGAAGGTTGGTTCTAAAAGGAAAGTGGAAAGACTTGGATTCAATGCTGCACTGCCCCCACCTCGTATCAGGATAATCACACCCCCAATCCTAATTTAACCCACTGAGGACGGTTTGATTTTGCTACAACACTCATTTCCCATAGATGCTTGTCCGAGTATACTCTGGACTCGTCCTCAACAGGTTAATACAGCTTAGTGACAGGGTTAGAGTGAAATGTAGAGGTTGGTTTTGGGCCCTCATCAATTACATTCCACCCTTATCCTTTTCATTCTTTCAGTATGTAGTTACTCTTAGTTTTCAATGAACACCCATTTTAGGCTGCAAACAGCACTTTGCAGATACTCGGTATTTACTATCATTTATCTGAGAGTTTTCTCAGCCTAATTATTGTTTTTCTTTTTCAATTTATACTTTGTTTTGTTGGTTTATTTGGAATTCTTTTTTTGAGGGAAACACATCCTTCTTAATAGCAACAATTCAACAACAAAGTAACCTAACTGAGGCACTGTTGTATTCTATTCCGTGTGTGTTTTCATTAATGATTAGCTTTAGTATTTCAAGGTATTTTACAACTCATGTAGTGTTTTGGGTAGAAAACTTGAAAGCTCAGGAAGAAGCATAGATGGTAAGAAATCTGAAATAAAGAAATTTTGTATATTATTTGCAGTGAAGATTGGGGGAAATTGTATTACCCTTTGTCACCTCGTCACCAGGAATCCACCATTTGCATTGAGAAAAGACAAAAATTTCACATTTTGTAATTTGCCATCATTAAATTTGATTATCTGATGAGCAAATTGGATTTGCACTTTTTGATAAACTTAATGATGTATTAAAACAAATACCAAAGATTGAGGGGAAAATTGCTGATAATTATCATCTTTTGTGCAAATTCATTGCTATTAAAACAGAATTGTACTCCTCATTCGTGCATATTTAGTGAGGCATCTAAAGCTGCGGTGTGTCATGTAAATTGACAGGCAAAATCCACAGCTTAAGGTGCAATGTTTTGATAACAAACACATAAACATTCAATCCCATGTTTCACTGACTAATAAGGGCTTTTCACACTTGTAAATTTTTGCTTAGCCCCGGACCAATGGTGGGGCTAAGGGGGGGGGGGGGGGGGGGGGGGGCCTTAGCCCCACCGTTGGTACGGGACTATCCTTAGCCCACTTTCTGTTTACACTCGTTTTTGCCAAAGTGGGCTAGCCCCACCGATAGTATGGTACTATCTGGCCCTGCAAAATAGCAGGGGTTAGCACCACAATTGCGGTGCCAAGCAAGTGAGTGTAAACAGAACGAAAAAATAATCCTGGGCTAAGCGACGGAGACGAAGTCCGACCCTCACTGACCAATCAGAAACGAGGTAATCAAGTGCTGCCGGTGCGTGCGTGTACGTGTACAGTACACAGCGTAATTATGAATATTCATGTGGTTTGGAAAGTCCGGGGCTAAGAAATACAAGTGTAAAAAGGTCAGTTTTCTTCTTAGCCCCGGACAAGAGATAGTACGGGACTAGATATGCAGAAGCTTCGTTAGTCCGAAAGTTCATTATTATACCCCCGCCACACATAGTGTGAAGGGGGTATAAAATAGAATCACCGTGATGTTGGTTGGGTGGGTGGGTGGGCGGGCGGTCGGGCGGGCAGTCGGGCGGTAGGTAGGTCTGTTGCAAAATCTTGCGTCGCAAACTCCTCCTACAGTTTTGAAGCAATTTAAATGAAACTCAGGGTAAATGATGATATTGAGGTATAGCTGTGCAAGACATGTTTTTTGTGTTTGTTGGACAATGCATTGCCATGGTAACCATAATTTTACCAAAACCTTGTGGATTGAATAACTTCCATAGTATTTGAGTTATCAATTTCAAAATTGGTATCTATGATGATCTATAGGTGTAGTAATGTAAGACACTCTTTGTGTTTGTACTTGACAAAGCGTTGCCATGGTAACTGCATGTTTTCTTCGAAATCTTGTGGAGTGAACGACTTCCACAGTTTTGAAGCAATTGAAATCAAATTTGGTAGGCATTATGGCCTTGAGGCATAGATGTGGAACACATGATTTTTGTGTTTGTCGGACAAAGCGTTGCCATGGTAACCATAATTTTACCAAAAACTTGTGGATTGAATAACTTCCACATCATTCAAGCAATTAAGGTCAAATTTAGTATGTATGATGATCGGGAGGTGTAGTTATGCAAGACAACAATGTGTTAATATAAGAAAAATGTGTTGCCATGGTAACCACTCATTTTTGTATCAAATTGAACAGTTTAATCTATGAAGGTGAAATTTGGTGTGTATGATGCTCTTTAAGTGTAGTGTTGCAAAATGTCCTTTGTATTTGTATTGGACAATGCGTTGCCATGGTAACTGCATTTTTTTTTTAAATCCTGTGGATTGAACTTCTTCCACAGTTTTCAAGCAATTCAAACCAAATTTGGTAGGCATTATGGCCCTGAGGTATAGATGTGGAACACATAATTTTTGTGTTTGTCACACAAACTGTTACCATGATAACCACAATTTTCCCAAAACCTTACAGATTGAATAACTTTTCCATCATTCAAGCAATTAAAGTCAAATTTAGTATGTATCATGATCTAGAAGTGTAGTTTTGCAAGACACCAATGTGTTAGTTTAAGGAAAATGTGATGCCATCGATGGTAACCTCTAATTTTTTTATCAAAATAAACCAGTCAAGCTATGAAGGTCAAATTTGGTGTGTATGATGGTCTTGATGTGTAGTGATGCTGGGGGAAAGCATGTTTTCATTTGCTGTAAGTTTTATACTCAGTGTCAACTCTGTAATTGTACAGTAAACTGAAATTATTCTGTTTCCAATTCAAAAAGTGCACAAAGTTGGTATTAACATCATTGCCCTCATGACATCACATACTATAAAGCAACACTAGGGGCGGGGATATTAATCACCTTCAGTGATAATTCTAGTTTAGTCTGAAGAGAGTGAAATTAGGCATGGTTAGATAGAACATTATTTAGTTTTCAGACTTATGAGCCTTTTGAATAATGCCACAAATGTTCTGATTAACAAACCCTATTTCATTACAATTAGATTAATGAACAACAAGGTATATGGAATTTGCATGTCTCACAAAAGCAAAGCAACCTTTAAGGATAACGAGCATCACCCCCTGTTGTCATGGTAGCCCTTTGGTTTCTGTAGGTTTGTTGCCCACTTTCTATCTTTATTCCATAAAATAACATTCCAGGATTGCACTCAATAACTCTTTTGTGTCTGCGCATTGTACTAATTTACATTGTGTACACTTGTTCCCCTCATTTCTATTTTTTCCAAGTTCTAAGAGTGTTATGCCATCAAATGTACCACAGGAGCAAAAGTTGGCTTAATGCCCGTTTGACGTGTCTTTGAAAACTGATTCTTGACTTCTGTTTTGCATTAACACTTGTAGCATCTCTCTCACTTTGGTCTTGTGTTTGTTGTTGTTTGTTGTGAATCCATTGCTGTGAACGTATCATGCCTCTGAAATATTTTCAATGACCAAAGTTAGGGCCTGGGGTTTCTGCTCATTGCATTGCAGACCTGCCAACCTTTAGGATTTAAAGGGTGTGTACAATTCTGGTCGAGGTGAAGATTCAGCTTTTAACGTTGCGCAAGATATTCAGAAACCACTCTTTGAGATGTTAAAGAGCATGCAGTTCTAAGGGGTATCAAAAGTTTATTCGATGAAAATCGGTTTTGAAATGGCTGAGATATCCAAAAACAAGGTGAAACAAAGAGATACTAATAAAGTTGGGGCATGTCGCCTTTTATTATTAGCACTTTTTTGGATATCTCAGCCATTTGAAAACCAATTTTCATCAAATAAACGTTGAATCCTTCTTAAAATCACATGCTCTTTCATATTTCATAAGAGGCTTTTCATTATCTCACTTAGCAATGTTCAAAACATGAATCCCTACCTCAATCAGTACTGTACAGTCCCTTTAAAAACTGTATTTTGTAAACCTAAAAATTGTATTTTCTCCCTTCAAGTTGTATTTTTACCGTAAAAAAAAAAAAAAAAAAAAAACAGTTTTCAAATAACGTTAAAGGTAGCGGTAAAGATTGTGGCGTGTGCAAAACCGTTAGTAAAATGAGTGAATTGTGTATTGATTTGGTGTATTATGGCTAAATTTTTTTTTTTTTTTTTTTTTTTTTTTTTTGCATTGGCTGGCCTTTTTAAGGTACAGTTTATGTACAGAGGTTATTTACAGTTTAACTCCACGAAAGGAAACTTTTGCATTTTCGGTTCTACATATTATATCTCACCTGGGTATTTATATCACATTACATATCCCGTAGCTGTGATGACCCTTAGAGAGCCTTGTCTTTAAGATATCTTGAAATGTGGCCATACCACTACGGTTACGTCTTCATACAATTGTTATTACTGTAAGTCAACATAATGACCTATATATGATCAATTCTGTTCCTTATTTCAATGTTTGTAACAATAGTCTCTATGTGTGTCAAAGACTCACAAGAGTTTAGTAAAAACTTTGCTTGAAGAGCAGATGAGGCAAATGCCTTGGTATTATAACAGTCTACTGCTTTGAGTCGCTTTCTTTGCCTGCTCCATGGTGGCCCTCTTACACTTTCTGAGAAGTTCTTGAGAGAGATCTCTCTTGTGGCGCTTCACTCCAGCTGACTGCCAATAAAATTTATTGACAAGTGTATCTCAAAGCACTGGAGTACTGAGACTTGACCGAAATTCTGTGGCATTCTTTCTTACAATGCTGAAAATGCGTCCGTCTTCAGCATTGCTGTGTGACACTGATAATACTACTAGCATAAGTTTTGCTAGATGCAAGAACTTTGGTTGTCCACTAGCAGCATGTTTGGCTTGAGAGATTGCAACCCATACTTCATCAGCTCTTCTTTCCAGATCAATGCCATGGAGATCATCCAGCTGATAGTCCGCAAATTCACTTTCCAGCTGATCCATTTCTTCTGCCATGTGAAATCTCTCTGCCAAAAAAACCGATTGACGAGAAGCTTGCCTGGAGACGATTCTTGTAATTTGCTACTGCTGCATGTTTTAGGAAGTCATCACTCAGAGGAAATGTGCTCAGAATGTAGTCAGACACAGTTACAAAATATGTTCTCACAGATGCAAAGAATTCATCAAGCTGTTCAGAAGGGAATGTATGACTGCCGATAAACTGTCGAACCTCCTGACCAACCATCAAGTCATCATCACTTCTCTGATTGGCTTTCTCTTTGTACTGACATTTCCTCAGATTGCTTGAGGTTTTGATGGCAACTGGCTTGACAAACCTTAACAATATGTCCCTGAGAAGTCTGTTTAGCTTTTCATCTAGAAGGTGTACCATTGGTTCATCCTTCTGAAGTTCTAAGTTTAGATTGTTGAACAATGGTATGGTATGCTTCAAAAATAAGCAATAAAGTTTGTTGTAGCCAGTAAGACTAGCATGGATTCCACTGGCTTTGGATACATGATCAGGCTTTTGATGTGTTGTTTTCTCCATTGATGTCTTTGAATTTCCCTTCTTGGATGGGGTGGAGAAGGATGCTGAAGCTGCCTTCTTTTGTTTGACAGTCTCTACAGCAGGCTTTGACTTTGACCCTGCACTGATCTTGGATGGAAGTTTGGCAGAAGATTGTGCAACATTCTTTGAAGTTTCTACAGCAGGCTTTGACTTTGACCCTGCACTGATCTTGGATGGAAGTTTGGCAGAAGATTGTGCAACATTCTTTGAAGATGCAACAGATTCTGGACAACTGAATAATGGTTTCATCTTGTATTGTTCTTTGCTGGTTGATACTGTGCTTCTTTTCACTGTGGCTGGTTTCTGTACTCTTGCCTCTGGATTTTCCTTTGGATTTGTTGCATGTGATTTTCCAGCTGAGCCTGTGCCTGTGTCAACTTTCAGTTTCTTTGACTGATTGGAGGGTCTACCATCATCATCCTGACTCCTTTTCTCAGGTAGAGTAGCTGCAGCTTCCTGCTCGAAGAACATCACTAAAGCATCCCATTGCTCAAGCAACCTGTGAAGTGCAGACTCGAGAGAGAGCCAACATGTACACACATGTTTCAATATTTTGTGAGTTGCGGTGCCACAGAGTTTTTGCACCCCTTTCAGTGTTTTGTGACGCTTTGAAGACTTCTCCAAGTAGTAATAGACAGCAGTGAGCAAGTCAGCGGGTGTGAAAGGCAACGTGGACGCTCCTTTCTCGGCAGCGAGGTGCAGACGGTGGCAGGGGCAGCCCAACACATAACAACACATAGGCAGTGACACCTTTATGCACTCCCACCATGACTGATGCGTTATCGGCTGAAAAACATACGCAGTTCTTCCATGGAATTTTCTTTTCATTCAGTACATTCTCAAGAATTTGGTAAATGCTCACTCCCGTGGATCTCTCTTCTGTGTTTGCGATAGTTAAAAGTGTGCCAACAACTTTCTCCAGATCTTCATCAAAATAACGAACGACGACAGGGTAGAGTTGTTCATCTGCTCCCCTGTCAGAGCTTCCGTCAGTTGACAAAGAAAACTTTGTCTCCCTCAGCTTTTTCACAATATGATCTGGAATTAAATCAAATGAGAAAATAAAAAAAAATTAAAAAACACACAAAAAAGAATACAACTACTGCAGTATTGTGTTCTTATGTTTTAAATTTGTTTTGCAGGAAGGAGCTTCTCCATTCTCAATTTCTTTTCCTGGCCTGCATATTTTTCATCATAAAAATATCCCACTCCTAACCCTGTCCTGTACAAAAAGTGGAACTCTCTATGTACACAACGGTATTGTAGTGTGCACCACATGATCACTGGCACAGCTTTTCACATTTTCACACATGCACACACACACACACCCATGTGTGCATACATTTACTAAATTAAAAAAAAAAAAAAAAATAGCCCCCCTCTCGGCGCTGGCCAGCAAAATCACTGAGGACATTCACATGACATGTAAAACATGTCATTTGAATGTACATCAGTTCAAGTCTTACTAGGCTAGCCTGTACTTGAAATTTGCAATTTAATCCTATAACGTAAAGCCACAGATTACCACAAATTTTAAGTAGACCGCTACGACAGGGCCTAGAACTATTGTGAGGTGTAATATAAAATTTTCTAAGCCGACACAAATAAAATTTAAAGGGATCGTACAGTTTTGGTTGAGACCTAATTTCAGGTTTCTAACTTCTTTTTTTTTTTTGTGAAATAATGTGAAACCTCGTATGAAATATGAAACAGCATGTAATTCTATGAGGAATTCAATGTTTATTTGATGAAAATTGGTTTTGAAATGGCTGAGATATCCAAAAAAGAGCGATTCTAATAAATGTGGGACCCACACTTTATTACGATCGCTTTGTTTTACTTTGTTTTTGGATGTTTCAGTCATTCCAAACCCGATTTTCATCAAATAAACTTTGAATTCCTCTTAAAATGGTATGCTGTGTACTATGTCATAAGTGTTTTCTTGGTATCTCGCAAAAAGTTAAAAGCCCAATTCTCATCTCCACCAATACTGTACCATCCCTTTAATTTAATAATATAATATGTAAAGTTATAGTCATTAGACTAGAGTAATGATAATAAATCAGAAGTGAAAATAACAAGAACTTGAGTTAGGACTCACCCTGAGTATCGTGTCCTAGACTTTGAGCAATGCAGGTAGTTTTGGTGCGATGACATGCAAACTGGGAAGCAATTTTGCTGTCTGGAAACATTTTCTTGACAACACATGTGAAATCATCAGACGCCGAGAATGGCAGGTTATTTTCCACAATGTACTCTGTCCATAAAGTTTCTGCTCTTATCACATCGTTGTCACTAGATGCTCTCTTGAAACATTCGGAAATTGATGGCTGCCCTTTCCTTTCCTCAGCATTACAAATGTGCCTGTCCGACTTTATATGATGTTGTATATCATAAGCTCCGCTATGAGCAATGCTAATATCTGACGAACAAATTGTGCAGCGAGCGAAACTTTCTCCTCTCGTAGATTTAACGATAAAAGTCCATTTTGTAGCGTAGTCTGATTTGAAAGTCTGTTTCCTAGGCTGTGATTTACTTGCGGATTTTGATGCCATGTTGACTATTTCAGGCAGAAAATTCACTCGTAAAATTCAAAGTTCGAAGCTCTTGACCGCTAGTGGTGCGTGCAGGGCAATAGTACGGTACTGCATGCAGGTCAGCCCGCCGAAGCTCCGGGGAACCTGGCCATAATCATCCCGCGCGCTGCTGTCGCAGTCTGCGCATTTGTGATGCACTAGAAACCCATACACGAACCCAGGTCGTGCGGCGTGCGCCTGCTCGCACACGACATGGCGTAGTACTTTCACGAGCGCCTGCAAATGCACGCATGATTAAGACATCGATACAGTGCACACACACACGCAAACACACACACATACACACAAATAAAAACACATAGCCCGAATGAAGAAAAAACGTATTTTATTGACATAAAAGTGTACTACCGTACTCTCATCAAAATATTGTATGAAATACGACAATATCGTATTGGTTGGCGGGTCTGGCATTGTGACACGCCTAACTGTAAACATCGAATTGTTCACGATGTTCACAAGATTTTCACTCATTCTGCACACTGTGCTACCAGTGCTAAGATGAGGAAAGAAAATGACAATTTTGTCCATATGAAATTATACTCTGTTACTGCAGTGCACTCCCGCAATAAGGAACACGGATATAACGAAATTCCAGGTACAACTAAGTAAAAATTCAGGCCGCAGCATTATCCACTCTATGTATTTTTAATGTTTATTTGCTCAGTTAGATCGAAATTTTGATTTAACGAAAGAAAACTGCTGGTCCTGAGGACTTTGTTATAATGCGAGGCCACTGTATTGACATGTCAGCTTTTGACAATATTGACACCTTTTCACATTCATCTTTCTTAGTCAAGCATGAAAACATGAGATCATTAATATTTCCACTTTTTCAGCAAAGTGAATTTGATGGGTGACAATTTGTTCTTAAAGAAAAAATCCTCACCAACAGGCACCTTGGCAAAGACTAGAAACTTTGGGGTTATACAAATGGTTAGAAGGGGCATAGAAACATTCATTTATGTCTCACACTTAAATTTGTTTGACATTGTTTCATGTGCAAAATATGGATGCAATTAAATTTATTGCTGAGGTGGCGGTGAAGGCACCCTAAACTTTGACCCCAAAATCGGGGAACGTACACCATGTATTCATAATGGGGATCATGTGATCGGCAGTACAAATTGTCGCTACTTACTTTAATGACGTACAATGTATGTGGTGCTTTTTGCTTTGTAGACTACTGAATAACCATGATAACTCGACAGTACAGTGCATGTGCGTGTGAAAATTTAACATAGCGTTGGGAAGAGGAAGAAATAATAACAGATAATAGGACTCCACCTGTAGCTACCATATGCTGCCCTTCACTGGCAGAGTGAACCAAGTGACATTGTATTAAAAATCTGTGCTACAGAGGAAGCTTGTTCATAACAAGGACCTCAAACCACAACCATTACCTTGTCATCAGATTTCTTACCTCATGCATACCAGGGTACAAAAAACAAAGAAATATAAAAGACTTGGGACCAGCAAAATCAACTTGTTGTATTTAGAGGGTTATGTTACATCCAATGTGTTTATAACAGGGTTCCACTCTAGTCATACATTGTATATTTATGGTCGGACTTAGTGTCTTTCTGCTTTGCTTAATAGGTCTTGAGCAGAAACACTACTCAGATTGAGAGATACCTATTGAAGTTGAGACTTTGTTACATTGCACCAAAGACAATGTAGGTGAAAGGTACATTTTGCTCAGTCATAAAAAAAAAAAAAAAAAAAATTATGTCATTTATTTCCTGTTGCCAGAGTAGGGTAGTAGAGATTAACAGCCATGGATACAACTATAGCCCTTATAATACAGTGCAGCTGTAGATGTGTACAGCTATGAATACAGGTATAGCCCTTGATCCCTCCCTGCATCGTTGGACAAATTCCTGTACTGTATCAGCTGTTATTTTCGCGTACAGATATTTCCACAAATGCGGAGGTCACAACCATTTTAGCCAGATGCTGTTTTCACAAATGGACACCGACGCTATCATTAATGCATTAATAATCTAGCGCATGGCGACATTTTTGCGTGTTGATTAAAAATTCGCGATCAAACCGTGATTCGCGAAATTCGCAAAAATCAAACCCTCACAAAAATAACAGCTTATACACTATTCAGCCTCCAATATCTCCATGTAATCGTTGTCAAGGTGCAATACATGTACCATCATTATCATTAAAGCTCGCCGCACACTGTACGACTCACGACTAAACGACAGACAGACTTTGGATCTGAAATAGACAAGCATGTTTATTCTGAGGCTGTTGTGATTTATTTCGGATCCAAAGTCTGTCAGTTGTATAGTCGTGAGTCGTATAGTGTGCGGTGGGCTTTATAACTCGTTAACATGCTGATTGTGCCATAACACACATAGACACCTGCTCAAGAATACTCTTGACTAGTCTTCAACAGGTAAATATACTGCAGTAGTGATGATGCTACCATCTGGCGAAGATTTGTGCTTTAATACAATGCAGTTGAGCGTAATGATGAAATCATCACGTTAAATTTTTGTTTGGAAGACTGTATGACAGTTCTCTATTCTGTCCAAATGTTGTGTTTGTATAGACTAGATTTCCTATGATTTGATACCAGGTTATGTGATTTGGCAATCAAGATTACACATTTTTCTCTTATTTTTCATATCTTTACGTAGACAATAGGGTAAATATAGGTGAGGAATCGTGGCTTTGCATTGGGACCACTTTTACATTGTGCGTGTGTCATGTCCATTAAGTTGTTGGGTTTTGTACTTTGGTTTTTTTTTTTTTGGGGGGGGGGGGAGGGGTTGGGAGCGAGGAGTGTATTGATTGCTAGATTTGCTCACTCTAAATTTGATTTGTGTGTGCTTGCTCGATTTGATCATTGTGAATGTGATTTTTGTGTGCATATACACGTTATGTCCTCGCTTCTGAAAGAAAAGAAACATCCCTGCCACAGGTGTAATCTTATGGGATCAGGAAATATACTGAATGGTATTCAGTGACTTTCCCAGCCAAACCAATTTACTGTGTGTTATTTCGCAGTCGTTATTGGCAATGTATCATTTTATGTGTCACACCTTGACTAGTTTCTGAAGGTTTCAAATGATTTCAAGTAAGCTAGCTAGAAAAATGAATTTAAAACCACTGAATCTAAACTTGAAAACAGGTATATTGTTTATGTGAATATATTATGATATGTACTGTACACTCATGCAGGAAAAAAGAAGATATTTTAAGTACACACACTCTTCTGTGTATAACTGTAAAGTATATGTATTGTATGTTTTGAATCAGATTGCGCAATACTAGAGCGTGGAGGAATTTTTTTCTCTCTCTCTCTTCTTTTCCTAGTCTTGCATGTAGGCCCATTTGTTGCAAGGTCAGCAAACAGTGATTTCTTGTCCTTTACGCTGTACTGTGTCTCCGCTCACCTTGAATGTAATTAAATGTGAATCGATGCCACTCGTGTCTGAAAAATAAATGTATTTGATCAGCAATTTTTATCTTCTAATCTCTTTCTTATTTGTGTAATCAGGGATGTGTCTCACCCATGTGAAACATTCTCTCAGTCAATCGATGGATGTGCAGGGTATTGGACGGATGATAGACATACAGTGTACTTGTACAGTTGATACTGCAGAACACAACCTTCGGTGCCCATTTTAAGAAGGATAGCTAACACATGTTATCACAGGTTTAGCTACGAGGACACATGAGGAAACTTGGCATATAGTTAGTACACAAAATTGTGAAATTTCATTTTTTTCTAACTTTCATTTGGTTTACATTTTAATAGCAGAAAAATCAACTTCATGTCTTTTCTTTTTAGAACATGATCAATGAAAAATTGCGAGGGGACATTAGCTCACTAATATTCATATGCATAAAGGCTGTTGGAGAACTGTTTTTCAAATATGAGCAAAACTTCACAATTTCATAGCTTCTCTAATTCTTATCTGATTTTGATTAAATTTCACTGTTGTGCTTGTAATAAAACTTCCATTGTATTTCCTCTTCCTGTTTAGACTAATGTTGAACTAGTCTGGAATTACCCTTTAAACAAACTGCATTGTTGATATGGAAGAGGGGGGGGGGGGGAGGGGAATCAGACACAATCAGTCACATTAACACCAGAATTAACACACAATGGGCAATGGTTGCATTTCCATTTCCATGAATTATTTCATCATTTTATTTGCAAATGTGTCGTCACTGCTTCAGAAATCAAGCAGTAGCTAACTTTAGTAATAGTTACATAATTTATGATACATTAGTCGAATCATTCACATTTTTTTAAAACATAAAGTTGTTTAATATCATCAAGCGTAAAGCAAATAGACACCTTCAAAAACTTAGAATAAGATACGACAGGCCCATCACACTGCATTGTATTAATTCTTTCTTCTTCTTTTTTCCCTTAAATCCTCAATTACCTAACATTTCAGCTCTAGCTATTTAATTTTCAAAATGCAAAAGCATATATGACCAAAGTATTTTTTCTGTTCACACAAAAATACAGCCCTTGTGTTAAATCCAACCCGATGGTCCCACTGTTTGGAACGAGGGACATCACAAGGAATTGAAAAAAATATCCCTCAAAAACTCTCGCAGAATAGTGAACCACGTTCACGCATCAAAGTATATTTGCTCCCATTCATCTCTTGCAATCAGCTAAGTCAAATTGGCAATACTATGGAAGAACTTAAATAGCAAGTACACACGTATGCCATCTCTCAAAAGCAAATGAGCGGGATAATGCCGATCCATCTTTAATAGCTCACTGGATGACGCACCAACACTTGCGCTTTTCCCCTCTTCAAAGTGGACGCCACTCGGCAGTCAAATTTGGTTTCTGACGAGGAAAAACGTGAGATAACGTCAAACCGAATGACGCAGTCCACACCCGAAACACTCTCTGGCCCAAACGTTCTAATAAATAGGCTGGTTCACCAACATACTCAAACTTTTGGCATATCTACGCAACAAGCAGTTGTTCCTGACAACCAAAAGGCTTGTACCACGCTCGCTCTAACGTGATATCAACTATTGCATGCCAGTTTTATTCAAACACTTGACATTCTACAATAACTAGAACATACACATTCCAAAGTTGTTGTTTTTTGTCTTTTCACCTAAGAGGTGAAAATGAAACGGCAAATTATCCATACACTTGAATACATTTGTGAACTGGCCTATTTCTGATAATCATTACACAGTAATAATTGATCTTGACTTCAACACAAGGGCATGGGTAAGCATAGGTAAGACAGCTAGGGTATTACAAATAAAAAATAGATAAATAAAAATTCAGGAAGACCAAGAGAGATAGTCAAAGAGATAAAAGGGCAGAGAGATAGAAGGGCTGAGAAAAAGAAAATCAAGAAGAGAAGAAAAGGTGAGAGAGAGAGAGCAAGAGAGATGATCATATAAAGACTCAAATTCACACAAAAAACCCCCAAAATGTTTCTATCATTAAAGGTAGTCTTGCCTAACAGACTGCAGCAACTTGGACATGGGCAATTTGTAGTTTGAATGAGATGATCTGATATTCACAGCGCTATGAGCCTACAGCGTCGCTGCTTCTATAAATTGTACAAAACAGGGTGCAAGGGTATGTATTTATCCTTCTTTACGTAAATTCTGTAGCCTGTAAATTGCTCAGTTAAGATATAAATCTACTGGTACATATACACTGTGGGGGAAAAATAAAGAAACAATCCAGGTATTCTGCAACCCATGGTTACACTCTTATCGGTACGTATCAAACATTTAGTTCTTGTTTGGCCAACCAACAAGCATTCACATACACTCATAAAGAAAGAAAATAAAAAGCGCTGTCGCAGTCACATGAAGCTTGACGCCAACCACAAACAAATGTGACAGTTTTGAATGCTCAATTAATTAATCACAACTCTTTGAAGTATTAAATTCCACTTAAATATACATGTATATTTTCTCATTTAAGACAAGTATCGAACAACACAGACCAATAGAGAAAGAGAGATACACAGAATGGATACAGCTAAAACTGCATTTGTACATTTCTTGGTGTTTCACAGAAAACGTGATTTACTGAAGACAGATCTGAAAACAGAGGCTACATCAGAATATCCAATTTAAAAGAAGAAGAAAAAAATCAAACATTTCCAAAAGCATGGCAAAAATATCAAATTCTGAACAGCATTCGTGGTCATCATTTATTGCCTCGGTACTGGTGAGATCTACGCATTAAATAGCTGCTACACCTGACGACTAAACTGCTACTCTTTATTACGTACAGCAGTTATATACACAACTTGAAGACAGAGAAATCATTTACACACATACACACAGGTTCAAAGGTATTGTACATGCAACAAGTTCCATGTACTTGGATTCTGAATCAGATGCAGATATATCATACTTTGTTTCGTGTGAGAATTGTAACACCAAAATCATTGCTAGGAACCTGGAATCATAACACCAAAAACACTGTTAGGTGCTTGAATCGATTCCTACCTGACAAACATGGCAAAAACTACCCACTTCATGAGAGAAGCTAAATATTACATCTCTTTTTTTCCCAATTCTCCCTCCCCCCCCCCCAAAAAAAAAAGAGCAAAATTATTAGCGTTGATCAGCTGTGCCCATGACTGAAATTCACGACAAGACTTGATTATGTATGCACTGTAGCATATACTATCGCTTTGCTCGCATGCACACTTTGCACTTTATAGTCACAAATATGATTCAAGATTCAGCCACTGTGTTATATTGGTGTGGCTAATGTTCACAGTCTTTTTTTTTGTGCCCCCCCCCCCCAAAAAAAAAAGAACAGCGCTATGCGGACTTGCAGAAATTAAATGACACCAGAAAGCAATTACTCCAGCACTGTGGCCCTATAGATGAACCTGATACACAATAGAAACCTGCAACTACTTGTACCTGTATCATGATTTTTCTTTCTTCTTTTTTTTTTAATAATCTACAATGTATAGGTTTGTTTGGTTGTTTTTTCCTTCATTTTTTGCGTATTACAATTGATGACTTTTATAAGTCCCTAGACAGTTTGCTCTTCATCCAATCACTTTGAAGCCAGTGGGCCAAATAAGGGGTAAAAAAAGGCCCCTAGGGTTCCTCATCCTCTTAAGATAGACCTGGGATATCCTTGAGAGCGTTTGAAAATGATCTGCTAGCTGGACACAATCATGCAGCGTTGTGAATTCAACAAGACAACAGTGTGAAGCTGTGTTCCAACTCAACCGTTCAACCCAACAACAGATGTATAATGTGTACCTCAGTGGGTAACTCCACAGGCACCCATTCTGAAGGTCCTAGGTTCAATGGCACAGCAGAAGCACTCCCCATCTACACAACGTACAGCTACTCTATCCTCAAATTGTCTGCTCCTACTGATGGGGTAATAAAAGATGTCTGGCATGCAATAAATTGGGCTTTCAGCAAGTTGTTGCTTCTTTCAGTAGCCACACCGAAAAATCCAAATCCTTACTTCTATTTCATCTTCCGATTCACTGCATCATCATAACTATCATCTCTGTTAAAGAAGTATCCAAAGAGGTAAATTTAGGACTCTTTTAAGCCATTTTGGAGGACACGGGAGAGGCAGGAACTGTCAATTCCTTCACCTCTGAGGTGATTCTTCTTCTCCGCTCAAATGTGGACAGTTACCTAAACCTAAACAGCAGGTGCAATCACACACATAGCGAAAGAATACATCATTTCATCATCCTCTTCTCCAGAGAGGATGGTAGTAATAAAGTTAAAAAAAAAATAAGACAGAATTGGAAAATAAAAGAAGAAAGTGACCCCTTTCCACCTGGATGTCTATATAGAAAATGATGTGCAAAAAAAAAGCAGCCTAAGATTGAAGCACAACTTTGAAATAATGGAAGACCTGAAGCTTACACATCTAGTTCTACAAGCTGAATGACAGAGCAGCATTTTGATCATTAATTTGCAAAGCTGGCTTTTATAAAGAGCAAGGAGCCATTGGTTAAAAAAAAAGAGAAAAATCAGATGAATACATATGACTGTAAAATAATTAGAATTATAACTGAGGAAAAGAGTAAAAGAAATACCAAATTTCATATGTTGTTCACTACTATGAAATTAATCATTTTTTTTTTTACTTGAAGCATATTTCTAACTTTACATGACTTTACATCCACAGAAATTCTGCAAAAGCTAGTTCATAACCCTAGAGATGCATGTGAACAGCCACATGCGTTTTTACGTGATACATGTATGTGTAAAAGCATGGGATATTCCCACAGTCCTCAAAAGAGATAATGCATTCATCTTGTAGTCTGTATCTTTGAAATGAGAAGCGCAGCTTATATACTTGGAACGGAAGTCTGTGTATTTGAAAGATGTCTTCACTGTATGATAACAGACCATAGTTTATCAGATGGGATGTATCTTGGCCCTTTCTACATTGACAAGAGTGTCCTGAAATACCATATATGCCAGCTCAGTCTGTATCCATAACAACTGCTGCATGAAATGTAATGAACACAGTGGAGGACATGTGACCCTCAATCTGCACAAACTTTGTAGCATTTGGCAGTACCTATTAACATAGTTTACGCACACAGTGTCGAATACGGCTTCCTCATTTTGCTGATGCACTGTTCTCCACTTGAAGTGCAACTTTGGTTGAGGACCGTGATTTTCATGCCACAATTTTTTTCCCACCCCCCTACAATAGATATCCTCCCTCGAATAAACTCTTCGAACTCAAGGCATGTAATAGGTAACTTTGTGAGCTGAATTGCATGGCAGAACGTTAACTGCATTGGATTATGAAAAGATCATTCTCTGTCAATTCCACACTATCTCCTTCATGCATTTACACAGTTGGTGGATTTGGGGACATAGGATTAATCTAACCGTGCATTAAATATGTTTGTGACTCTCGCCTAAGCTTTTGCACCAATTTATAAAGGTAGTTTGAATAAAATCCATGGCTTAAATCTAGTCCATGGACTAGCACAGCACATTGCAAGTTCCCCATCGACATGTTGTGTTAGTGAGCTTTTATTATTGCATGTATACTGGCGTACACCAGATGATCACGCAAATTTCCATAGGTAAAATTTGCATTATTCATTGACTAAACTTAAACCATCTTTGTAAATTCTGGCTTTTGATGTTTGTATCTATGATAATGTCTCTATGAACAGACCAACAATATAATGTCTTTGACTACATATCTAATAATATTCTTTGGAAAATGATGTGTGCTTTACATGGATAGTGTGTCAAATAAGACCATTACAATTCACTGTGTACATTGTTGTTATAATAGATCTATAAAATAATCAGTGTGTTTCTCGGTTACATAGTACAGACAGTAATGTTACAGGTGTATAATTATGACTTGCGGACCGGAATGAGAGAGGGATGATGTGTGCTTTGCTCAGTTTCCATGGAAACTGCTCGCATCCATGGATAAAAGGTCATGCTGTGCAAGGGCTGTATGCACCAGCAAAGAATCCCTAATGCATACCCGCCAACCCTAAAATACAGGAAATGGGAATAACTGGGAGAAAATAATGAAAAAAAAAATTCATCCAACGCTCAAACATCATTAGTATAGCAGGTGTTCACAAACATATGTGTAGGAACACATGGCTGAATGAAATTTCTTTTTTTTTCCCCCTGTAAGAAATAGAAACGTTCCTATTAAATGAATAGGAACATTTGGCAGGCATGCTATTCGGAAATGGCTTTAGAGATAGTAACACCAAGAATGCACAGCCTACATGTAAACCCACACACAAATGTACACACACACACATATACACACACACATGCACACACAAGAACAAAGAGATAAACCTACATGTTAAAATAAAGACCGGAAAAAAGGAAACAGAGGGTCTCTCTGACAGCGTAACATGATGCTAAAAAGATGCGGTGGAAACAGCATGGGCCTGTGTGAGGAAATGAATCACAGAATTACACATTACATCCTATGTTTAGGTTTATTTTTGTTGTTTGTTTTTTTTTAAAGATTTTTCTTTTAAAACACACATGGTTATAGACGGCGTCCTCAAACATCAGTGCTCCGGTTTCCGTCGCAATATCTTGTCCAGTCGTTTCTGTAAGTGACCATTCGATGTCTCCAGTTCCTCTACTCTCTCCTTCAGTATACGCATCTGGGGAAAGGCAGAATATAAAAGGGGGAGAATGGAAGAAACGCAAGTGAATTTAAAGCATTATAAATTATCAAGCCTTACAACAAACCTACGCATTGAATGGAATTAGTTGTGTGTGTTTTTTTTTACTTATTACTGTTAAAATTTTCAGATAGATTCTAACAAAACATGAATGAGTGGTGAAATGCCAGATAAAACACTTGTTTTATGCCATTGCATTTGTATCAGAGCACACTACGTCAGAGTCATCAAAGTCAAACACTGATGATTTAAAGCTGGACATTAATAATAATTTGTGTTACTCCTTTTATTAAAGAGGGGCTACTACAACAAAAGGTAAAAGAATGTAATATTTCTATGGGGGAAAAAAAAAGAGACAACCTTCACCTATATCATTATCTGCATTAGAATACTACAATAAGTAACACTGCATACCTGCCAACATTTCAAGATGAAATATCTTACTTGTGGATTGCAAAAATCTTATTTTATATGTAAACTGAAGTTAAAAATCTTACTTTCGGTCAAATCTTCAGAAAATACACATGAAAGGTATATCTAAATATTTTTTAAAAATCTGATTTCTCTCACAGAAAATCTGATTTTGCTATTTTTAACGTAAAAAAAAACTTACTGAATCTGATAAAATCTTACTAGTTGGCAAGTATGACATTGGGGTTTATGTTGCTTTTGATGCGAAAGTATATTCTAAACTTCCCGCCACAAGATTCATGCTTGAATAACAACCTAAATAACCCAGTACGACATCACACAGACTTGCATAAATATCCAAGCTGTTCTAACAAGGCAAGTGACCAACAAAAGTGATATGTGGATCTCAATCCACTTATGAATGATGTTCACTTCACTAGGCCATTTAAGAACAATGAGATTATCACAGAAAACAACTAAATTACAAATTAAGTAAACAAAATCTCCTTATAAGGGCAAAAACAAACATATAAACAAAAGCAAAACCCTCATCACCTGTATGATCCATGCAGTGAGCCACCATATTTTACAAAAAAAAAAAACAACAACAACTTAAATAGAAAAAAAAATCCATCCTTTCCAATAAATTGAGATTGAATACTACGATGCAACGTTTATGGTCCCATCACCAAAGCAATTTGTCAAAACAATACCGCATGAACGTCTGACTTGATTTATGACATAAATGATTCATATCATCACCACCTTTTTTTTTCCATAAATCTCAGAAAATGAGGAATTAATATTTGACAAATGTTACCTATGGGGAAGGAGAGTGAAATAATCTAGAAAATTGTGCAAGTGTCGGAATCCTCCTTCTCCTTGTTTTCAGTGATTCAAGCATGGAGAAGGGGGAGAGGGGAATGAAAGAGAATGAAAATGTAAAGAATGTCAGCTACATGTAATGAAGGGAACTGTATACTACAAGCAAACACACAATCTTCACGTACAGCATCATTTTTTTCTTCTATTTTCTGTATTGAATTATACTTCTTCTTTTTCTTTTAATTTGGACTACATGTGGCCAAGTAACACCCAAATCTTTCAACTTGATACATCTACTCCATAAACAGCATTGTTAGAATCCAACATTCAGAAGACCTGGTTTTCATTATTCTATTTTTTTTGGGGGGGGGGGGGGGGGCTGGGTTCAGGTCTCTTATCTTTTCTTCTAACCCAAACCCTTTACTTCATTACAATATTGGATAAGAAGGAATATACATATTTGGTAATCACTCTTGGAGTATTTCTTTCGACAGCACTCAGTGGGAGGGTTGATCATGACATCATGATATGTTGCGATGACATCATCAACCCTTCTAATTTGTGTTGACGTGACTGATGTGTCACCGTCTCACAAAAGCATACATTTGTAGCAAAGTGTAAAATTCCATTATTTTCATACTCGGCTGATTTTAAAGATATTTCTACAATCTCCATTTCTTCTCTTTTTCTTTCACTGTGTTCAACACTGCCACCTCATACATGGAGTGGAATTGTATTTTTAATATGTGAATACTTCTTCCAGCATTTACAATAACTTGTAAATCATCAGTGATGGAAACACAGGGAGCATAAGACCATTGATGAGAGAACCAGGGACGTAGGAAAATGCTGAGTGAACCACTCCATATGCTATCTACAATGTTGTGGGGAAGCATTTCAAAGCATTATCCTGAACAGAAGCCAACATGATTTTGAATGCATGGGACTGAGCCACAAATCAACATTTATAAAAATGACCAGCCCAATGGATGTCTAAGCCTTACTGGAATGATTTCTATAGAGCATGATGAGCAGGACAAACAATCATGCAAGACAGTCCTTTTTTTCTTTTCTTTTTTCAGTGTGTGTTTCTCAAAATGCTCATCACCTACATGTATATAACCATAAGACTTGCATGCCAAGATTTCTCCTCTTTTGTGCTCAACAATGTTTCTTTTCTTTAAATATCGTCAATCAAAACAGTTCATCCCAAGCTCAATTTCCACTCTTCAAATCCTTTGCAAAATAATGCGGTTCAGTACCTCTCCCTTCAATACGGCAATGGATTTGTGCTACACTGTATCTTACAAGTTTTGCTTTCTTGTATCTTAAGCCTTCCTTTATCTCATTTCAGACAATTTACAAGGTGATGACCATATTCTACTCAAGGCACCTTGCTTGGTCATAAAACAGAACAATAAATGCCTATTTTCAGCGAAGATCTCTGTCACATATACATGTCATCAAATCTTTAGAATTAGATTTTTTAAATCAAATCTTTCAGAGTCACATTGCCCATGTATGAGAGAGTGAGACATTATTTGACACAAATTATTGAAGGCATACGAAAAATGCATTTGGGTAGAACGACAACTGGACACACATACATATATAACATATAAAATCTATGCACACATTACTGCTAGATTCACGCCATCCTACCCTAAATAAGCAAATGGTTTTGCCTGGATGGTCAATGGCACTATAAGATCATGGATGAAACCACTTCTTATTATGGGGGTGGGGGCAGGGGGTCTTCACTCTTTAATAATAATGAAAAGATATTACTCCATGGTCCATCAAAAATGAAGCAATGATAATTTTGAGTGCATGTGTGTGTGTGTGTGTGTGTGTGTGTACCTCTCTTGTCATTTTCCTCTTCTCCTGCTTTAGTTCCTCTTCGTTCTGCTCCGCCACCTCAGCCGACGTCTTGTATCTCCTGACCTGGCCTTCGAGACGTACGACCTGTAGAAAGGGAAGAGGCAAGGAGCGACAATACCAATCACTCAAGAAGCTTTTAGTGACATTGACGACCCTAACATTAGATCCACACTCTAGTCAAGAAGCAATTTTGAAACTGCACTGGAAAAGGCTGACTCTGCATTGTTCACACGAAGCAAAAGTAGATGGCATGATTACAAATATTACTAATTACTAAATCACAGAATGATGCAATGTACCATCTTAAGCCACTGCCTTTTAAGGCACTGTCATTCCTATTACACAAAGCATAATTATGATGTACACTTGTATCTGGTTCCAGCAACCAGAGGATAACTTTGTACTGGAGTAAAAAAAAAAAAAAAAAAAAATTTTTTAATTTCAACACATCTCACCAGTGACTCATTCTTTCCACTACAAAGGCAGATTAGTGAATTACTAACTAACATGCACAAAGTATAAAAACATAAGATCAGGCCAACACCGTGTGCCTTACTGCCTAAAACTCAAGAATTTTATGATAGTAAAATACTTAGGGTGTTAAAACCTTTGGAATACTGGCACAAGTTAAAAATATATTTTTTTTTTCAACGCCTGTAGTTCTTTTCTATAGTTGTTTCTCTTTAGAAAGATTAAAGTGATTTGCCATGAAAAGCACCATCCACAGAGTTAATGACTGATACAACTTTTGTCTACATCAATCAAGCCTTGCCTTTTGGCCACAAGCTGAAACTGAGTATTACACTAAAAGGTACACAGTGATTTTGGTTTACTGCACGATATTTTATTTGAGCATTCATTATCTTGGCTTTTTCTGATTTTTTTTTTTTTTTTTTTTTTTGGGGGGGGGGGTGGGTAACAGTGAAGGAGGTGGGGTTTTAAATTATGTTTCTGAGAGCATTACTTATATTGGTTTGTTCTGATTCTTATGGGAGGCAGGGAAAAGGAGTTGGGGGAAAAAAAGGAGTTTGTCATCCAACACATTTGCCAGCTTCCTGTAATTTCTATCAGTTTCACTTGCCAAGAAGTGGTCGCCATGGCAACAAAAATATTAGCGCAAAGAGGCCTGCTGCCTGGAACGTGCAAAGAACGAACATGCAATTTACACCAACCTGTCCTCCTAGATTGGTTATGTCCTGTTCTGCTTTCTGCAATTTGAATTTATACTCTCCTAGCTGCTTCGACGCTTCCCCTTCAAAGACAAAACAGAAAGGAAAATAATCCATACAAATTCAAGTATATATATAATGTACAATATATACAAGTACAGCTGTATATTGTATAGTGGGTACATCTGAGGAACCAAACTATTATGTAACTAAAGCTATAGATTATGACAACACCTACGAAGTTTTGTATGCGAGACCATCTACATGCACACCCTCTAACATGCGGCCCTGTTGGATACAATGTACAGTAAATGACATTGATATGATCATGAAACATCTGGCAGACTATTATCAATTATGATGTACTTCCATTCACAAATGTGAGAGGCCAAATTGTCAAGTGATGAGCTCTGCAATATGAAGCACTACTTTCTCTATTTACTGCTGATAACATCTTGCACACACATGGGCTGATGCTCTGAAGCCAGACATATGTTGGCACAGGTCAAGTCAATTGGCGGGAACACAGTCATATTACAGGACGTGTGTACAAATTGAAATGCCTTTGATACGATTAGTCTGCAAGGTCATCCATCTTCACTAACAGTCAGAGCAGATGTAAGCTTAACTTATCAACTTCAGAGATTAAAAAATTTCCACTGAACAACTCCTTTCTGTCAATCAACTTTCTGTACGCTAGGACAATCAACTGATGGCAGAGGTGAAGGGTAAAATATCCTTTGTTGTTAATTCTTACTACAAAGACATCCTCTAACCAAGCATTTACTGTATAAGCTGTTATTTTTGCAAGGGTATGATTTTTGTGAATATCACAGTTGGACTGCAAATTTAACAACATACACAAATGTCACCATGTGCTATTAAAGGGTGTGTACAGTTCTGGTCGAGGTGAAGATTTAGCTTTTAACGTTTTGTGAGATATTCAGAAACCACTCTATGAGATATCAAAGCTCATGCGGTTCTAAGGGGTATCAAAAGTTTATTCGATGAAAATCGATTTTGAAATGGCTGAGATATCCAAAAACAAGGTGAAACAAAGAGTTAGTAATAAAGTTGGGGCATGTCGCCTTTTATTATCAGCACTTTTTTGGATATCTCAGCCAATTGAAAACCAATTTTCATCAAATAAACATTGAATCCTTCTTAAAATTACATGCTCTTTCATATTTCATAAGAGGCTTTTCATTATCTCATTTAGGAATGTTCAAAACATGAATCCCTACCTCAACCAGTACTGTACAGTCCCTTTAAAGGTAAAAGTGCGCTTATGAAGACCTCTGTGTCAATTCGCAAAAACAACACCTCGCGAAAATAACAGCATATAAATTATAGGAAGTGCGTTAAAAAAAAAATCAAATGAGAAATAGCTATATGAAGAGATACCTATACAGTAAACAAATATTAAAAAAAACATAAGATTCTCTCCTATAGACCGATTCTGTGACGCGCTATGTGTATTTTTGGCATGGGCAGCGCCATTACTGCGGTGTCTCAGCCGACCCCCCTCCCCCCTCCCCTCTCCCCCACCCCCTTCTGCGCGCGGAATGAAAAACTGATGCATGGTTGTTTTAGCCAATGGGCGTCTCGTACTGAGCGCGCGAATGCTTGCTTAGTGCACGAACCTTTGTTACAAGTGCGAGATAAACATGTTGCCGGGGGGTGGGGGAGAGGAGGGGGGGGTCGGCTAAGACACCTCAAAATGAGCTCATGGCTGTGCCCAGTGCCACAAATTGTCTGCTGCCCTCAACGAACCCGAATCGGTCTATAGTGTACATCTGGAGTAACAAACATGATTCAAGCTTATGTGCAGAGGAGGACTAAAAGATGAGAAATTACTAATTAAAAAAAAAAATACTTGCCTAAATCACTAAGATCTGCCAACATTCCTACATCCAAATTAGGGAGATTCCACACAACAATCAGGGAGATATAGGTGTATGCTACACCTAGGTGTATGCTACATGCATTTCAATGGGCAAAAATAATTCCCAAATCAAGGAGATTTTAATATTCTCTTATTTAAACATGAAGAGATTTTGACATTTTTAGGGAGGCTCCTGCAGAATCAGGGAAACCCGGCAGCTCTGAATCAGTGATATTCTCTCCTCTACTCTAGAATATGAACACACTTGCTTTAGGATTACATGCTAAGGAGGAATGAAGGATGTAAATTGACATGATAAAGGGAAGAATAAGTAAAGGGGGAGTGCTCTCCTTACTTTGAAGTTCAAACTCATCAAGGTCTGGCCCGTTGATGGTGATGGGGTTGGCTCTCCTCCTCTCAAGGTTCTCCGCCCTCTCTTTGGACTCCTCAACCTCAATCTTCAGCTTCCGGATCTGGTGGTGGGGGAATAATTGGGAGTCATCAGTAAAGTTTTAAAGAGCCCTAACTAGAGAATGGACAGTATTACAAAGTTTGGGAGGAAGGACTGGGGGGGGGGGGGGGGGGGTGAGGTTGGAGTACACCGAGGTTCTTTTTTAAACATTGAAAGAGGTACATCATAAGTTCCAGTGTTTTAAAACTGAATTGGTCTACTTGTTGGTAAAGTACTCCAGTCCATTCACCACCAGTGATATGAAGATTTTACCTGCAAAGAAAGGGAGGGAGAGATAGCTGCATGCACACACCAAGATATAAGTCCCTACATTATACTTACATTATTCCACATTGCATCACATCGCACCGCACCACACCACACGAATGATATGACATGACATCAATATTGATCCATTCTCCTACACTCACTTTCTCTAGTAGCTCGTTTCTCTCCTCGACGAAGCGTTTTAGCCTGACGTCCAGTGGCCCGTCTCCGACCACCTCCAGTAGTTCGGCCGCCTCTGGCGACACCACCACAATGGTGCCTACCTTGGGCAAGGGCGGCTTGGACCCCTCCCCTCCGTCGGCCTGCTCTGAACTGCCCACCAGTAGCAGACCGTGGTCCTGCGAAGAACCAAAAATAAAACACGTATGGTGAAAAACAAGGAAGGTCAATTTTATGAACGAACGATGCATCTATCTCAAGCTGCATCTGACTATGAATGATGCTATGGTCTCACTCTATGAGAGAACAACATACATAGTTAGTATAATCCTTCTCATTTAGAGATATCGCAATCCATCTGGCGGTCATGTTTTGTTTACCCCTTCCTGTACCAATGAGTCAAATGTGCACAGATTTCACACAAAAACCTATGGACAGGAAATGAATGTAGCATGCATCTAAGGGTTAAAGTGCGTAATATGCAAATTGTCAGATTTTTCTCTCTTTGTCAGTAATGCATACCTGCCAACATTTCAAGATGAAATATCTTACTCGTGGATTGCAAAAATCTTATTCTATATGCAAACTGAAGTTAAAAATCTTACTTTCGGTCAAATCTTCAGAAAATACACATGAAAGGTATATTTTTTAAAAATCTGATTTCTCTGACAGAAAATCTGATTTTGCTATTTTTAACGTAAAAAATCTTACTGAATCTGATAAAATCTTACTAGTTGGCAAGTATGGTAATGTCCACTTTCCATCGATGACTTACCCTTTGTTCGACCAATTACCCAAATCTCATGACTTCATCTTCCCATACTCGTTTCACAGAAACTAAATTTCTTAAGCAGAGCAGTTTGAGTGGTTCTCTGGTGATGTTCATAATTAGACAAAGACGGATGGAAAACCTCAAACTATTGGCCCTAGCACCACTCCAGGGTTAGGGTGCAGGAATGACGTTTGTCTATAAAACATGGCTTGGAGCAATTCTATGCCGAAGACAGTCTGAACAAAATCTTCACAGAATGAAGAACAAAATGCAAAATATGACAACCCAACAACACAAAGAAAAAACAACCAGTACTACTATGAAAATATACAAGGCAAATATCCCCCACAACCCATAAAACCAAAACCATTACCAAACTATACCCCTACCCAAAGGTATACCTATCTCCACAATGCCCCTCCGTACTAGAAGCTGTTATTACGAAAATACAACAAACAACAGCCGCTCGACCATCTGAACGTCAAAAGGAGAGCCAAGCAAATTCAGTTAACAGCCCCCTCTGTACACAAATGCCATCTGCCACTCACCGATATGAGTTGATCTCTCTGCTCCACCATGTCCTTCAGATTTTCTGAGTCTCTCTTCAGTTGCAGGTTCTCCCGCTTCTTTGTCTCCAAGTCCTGGGGGATGAGATACGTTTTTTTTTTTTTTTTTTTTTTTTGGGGGGGGGGGGGAGTAGAGAGAGAGAGAGGAAACAAGATGACTTCACAACGAACAGGTACATCCATAAAAGTATTTGATTCACGATACAGTCTTTACATAATGATGTGATCAAGAGGTGAACATTTATTAAAATGCTATTGTTTGATTAGAAATTAGAATCATGTACTTTGGTATAGCCAATGCTGCACACTGGCACTGATACGACGGTCCCTGACCAGTAAAAGTCACTGTCAGACTAGTAACTTTTTCAGGAATGGACCACTAAAACATGGAAAAACTGGGTACTACTAGTCTGACAGACAGGTAGGACCAGTAGAAAAAAATGGGTTAATGTGAGGCCCTAGTATAGCTTTGCTTTCAAAAAACCCTCTCTAGCATTTTATTCTCCCTTTCTAGGTCACACCCTAATATGGGGACTCTAGGACCTGGACCCACAACAGGGTCCCAGTCCAAACAATCAATTTGGACCCTAGTCCTCACTCTGTGCTTGTCCCTGGCCTCCCTACTCAGATTCATCCATGCTGGAATTTGATTTTCCCTTTCTAGGTCAAACCCTACAATGGGACTCTAGGACCCGGACCCACAACAGGGACATCCACCAACAACAGAGTCTGGATCCAAATACTCTATCAGGGACCCAAGTTCTCACTCTGTGCTTGTCCCTAGTCTCCCTACTTCAGCTCCATCATGCTAAAATTTGATTCTTATTTTTTAGGTCAAACTTTATAACTGAAACTCTAGGACCTAGACCCACAGCAGGGTCCCAGCCCAAACAAACAATCTAGGGCCCTGGTCCTCACTCTATGCTTGTCCCTGGCCTTCTAGCTAAGATCAATCAAGCTGGGAATTGATTCTCCCTTTCTACTATACATCAAATCCTATATCAAGGGACTCTAGGACCTGGGCCCTGTTTCATAAAGCTGTTCGTAAAGTTACGAACAACTTACGAGCGACTGGTGATCAGTTCTGATGTGCTATACTTATCAGAACTTCCATAATTCAGCATAAGAACTGATCATCAGTCGCTCGTAAGTTGTTCGTAACTTTACGAACAGCTTTATGAAACACCCCCCTGGACCCACAACAGGGTCCTGGTCTAATCAAGCAATCGAGGGCCCTGGTCCTCACTCTGTGCTTGTCCCTGGCCTCCCTGCTCAGCTCCATCATGCGCTCCTCTTGGTCTGCCAGCACGTCCTTCAGGTAGTCCACCTCATAGACCAGGGTAGACTTCTCATTGTCCAGCTGGGCATTGGTCATCATGGCCTTCTTGTACTTCTCCTCAAGGTCCGCCACCGCATCCTGGTTGAGCCAAGCGGAGTAAGACGAGGAGGAGGAGGAGGAGGGGGTGGGGAGGGGTAAGGAAAGGATGGGTGGTAGCAATGAAGGGGAAAAGGGGGTGAAAAATAAAAAACACATATCAAAACAATCCCTCTAATTTTGATGGTTTCTACACTAGATGCTGACTTTCTCTTAGCTTTTAGAATCTAGTTTTGTATCGTTTTGTTGCATTTTTTGTTTTATTCCTTTTTTTTGGGGGGGGGGGAGGTGATAGGTAAACAAGTCTTTTGGAGAAGATGATTGATAAGAAAATAAATAGCTTTTTGGTAGGCAATCCGTCATCACAAGAAACTAATAGGTCTTTCTGTCTGCCTCCCTACAGTGTATTCCAGCATTGAAAACCCTTTTCCTACAGGAATAACCCTTTTAAAAAGATACAATAACAATACACACCACTGTTGTTATTATTGTTGTCTGAGGGGAGTTCAATCCACTTTATTCAACAATGATTCACAAATTTAGTTTGCTTTTGTTCCCTTTTTTTATCATCATTATTATTATTTCTTTTGCAAGGGGCATGGAATCTAACTTACCATCATATATCAAATTTTGAGAGCACAGATGTGCACTCAAAATTTTCACTGAAAACACAGTTCTGGGGGGGGGGATATGCAGGGAATTTCATCTTAATCAAGCCCATTTATACCAAAAAATGGCTGGACATTGCACTTTTCTGGAGTGACAAGAAGGAAAAGTCTTCTAAATGTACAAAATACCATGCTTGTGCATTATAAACACAATGTCTAAATCAAGCTGCTGATGTAACACTCCTTCATGCTTTTCAAACAGGTCATCTCCAGTCAAGAACAAATGCATTCTCCACTCAAACCGTATCAGCATTCAACTCAAATTATGACTAATCCACCACCTTCAGGCAAAGCTGCATTTGTGTTTTTCCAGTATCTTTGCCAGTTTGCATACAAAGATCAAATTTCTTGCTTCTGCATCAGTCATATAAGAGAAGTCTTCTGGCAGTGGACTACTAGTATGTACAATGATAACCATGGAAACAGCATGGAGTAAAATGGCAGAATAAATACTATAAGATGGTCTATATAAGACTCCACCCATGACTGTCCTTTTGTTTTTGTTTCTTTTGTATTTGTTTGCTGTGGGGGGTGGTGGGGGCGGGGCTTTGCTTTGTTTTTTGTTTTGTTTTGTTTATCTTTTGCAAGAAATATAATTGTGCTTCCCAACCAGCATCATTCATTGTATGCTTTGCAGTTGCTGTGGAAACAATCACTGCAATATGAGAATCCACAGGATGTAGTTCTGTACAATCATGAGATGGCTTTTCATAAACTGTAACTGTGCAGGGGATGATGCAGAAGGCAGAGGAAAAACAGATAAAAAATCAGAACAGATTGCAAATCATTCCCCCACTTCCTTGCAGGGCTGTCCAGTATTACAATCCTGACTTTAGAATGCAGTCCTTTTTTCCCTCTTTAGATTTACTTTTTTTTTGTGAGTTCTAACATGAATTTTGTTGCACCAAAAGAGAAAACATACTGTAAAAATCTGGACTTACAAGCGGAAACAAAGACATATCATGCTCATGAGCATACAATTTGTAATTCTGCAGGCACACACATACACTCATACACACACATACACACACACACACACATTACTGTTTACTTTTGGCTGATGGAACTGTTAAGATCTCTATATGTCAAGACAGGGCAGTGGACTTTCAAACAAAATTTTTAAACATGAAATCAAAATGACTGGTTCCTGGTTTGGAATCTTCTCTACATTCCGTCCACTACCTACATGTATTTCATGCGGAGTACAAATGACATACAAACAAACATGTACATAAAACATTTCTGCAGATTATTAATATGGGTGGTAATAAATGACTACAATTGTACAAATGGATTTCTCAAGAAACAAATTGATGGTGTCACATGGTATTAATTCTACGGATGTGGTGGATCTGGTGAGTCACAATAGTTTACTCCATGTGTTCTAGCATGCAGTATTAATATTAGAGGGGCGTCAAACACAAATTATCTATGTGACGATCATGCTTTCTTTGGTGGTTCTGCAGGAAAGTAGAACTATCAGTATCTGTCCCACTATTAATGCCTTTATATACAGTACCATGATCACACTTCTCATATGAAAATGGCCTTAAAGCACACAGTGTCTCTGTCCGTACGATTAAATCTACAATGTACTTCACAAGTTTGCGTAATAACGCACCTTTTCAACACATCAGCTTGCATCTCACTTCCACTTTTATTAAAGATTAAGAGGATAGACTAAAAAATTCCATCAAGTGAAGTGCTGGAATCCTTAGAAATTTTCTGTACCATGAAAAGATTAGAGCATTTCTCTTTTTGAAGGCACAGGTGAACTTTTAAAAGATATTATTTTAAAGAGCTACTGTAAAACCAGAAATATTTGCAGCACAAAATTTTCATGAATTGGAGCTGATGGCATTTTTCGCGTTTGGGAGCTGTTTCTTTTTTTTCTTGACATGAAATTTTTGGGATTGCATCCTCCGTACAGCGTAGACAAGAACTTTTGTGTGCATTATAATCTTGGCTCCTCTAAAAGTAGCGAAAATTTCTGGGCTTACAGTGTCCAAGCTCTTTCTCTCAAACACACTTCTTCAATGACACATACCAGATTAAAAAAAAAAAAATACTACTAATAATAACAATAAATAAATGAATTAAAAAAAAATATTGATGTTTTCACAAACTCGGATTATTATATCCTTCTTACAGGTAACTAATCTTCTATAACTTTTTGTCTATCTTCAGATCAAACCATACCTTATCATCCCTACAAATTAATTTCAGTTGTTAATGAATTTCGCATATTAGAAATTAGAACTCTTGAAACTTAAAGAAAGTTGTAGTATCCCCAAAGCTGCAATGAGAGAATTGATTACAGCCCATTAGTGTGATCAAACCAGTATATTAAAATGACAGAGGTTAAAATGTTCCAGAAAGTCCTCTGTTGATGTCTTAGTAAAATCCATACCCAAAATCAGAATTTTACCTCACATACTTTGTGCCCAGGAAAAAGGAAAACCAATCAGAATGAAACTCATCCTCAAAGAGGCACTATATGAATCATGACTGAAATGTTAAATAGATACATAAACACATGAATATAAAATAAATAAATAAATAAATTAATCAAATAAACACATTAAAATTAAAGAATAAACCCTTATTTTGAAAACGATTCTTATTTCAAAACTGGATCTAGCAATTCGTGAGCTTGGCAGCACAAGGACATAGCACCATTTGGAGACAGCTGCACTTATGTCCTTCTCGCCTCCACACCAACGGGCAAAGTGTTAAGTATACATGGTGGTAATACATTCAATGCTATGGAAAGAAACATGAGGTTCTAGATGGATTAAAATGGGTTAGTATTCAAACAGCACCCACAAGGTGGTTTGTCAATCAGGGGACCGTTTCATGAAAGTTGTCGGCCCTGACAAGATGTCAGTCTCCGACAGTTACCATAGTAACAGTCAGTGAACAGAGCTTCACAGCCAATCAAATCCAAGGATTTTACTGAAACTGTCGGAGACTGACAACTTGTCGGGGCTGACAACTTTCATGAAACAGTCCCCAGGAAGACTAAACTACTACCATTCCATTAGAAATGAACATCACCACGACTGTCTACAGGTTGGAGGATGATGGCGCTATACAATGTGCTCATCCATCACAGGAAAATGCAAGGACTGTCGAAAACTAAGGTCAATAATCTGGCTGACATCGACAGTAGCGAAAAGAAAAATGTAGGACAAAACTCTAAAAAAATATATATAGAATAAATAAAAAAAAAAATGAATGGTGACTACATCTTGTGACGCAGGCTTTTGGTGACTACCCATGCATAACTTTCTTCACTATACATAAATCATCACTATAATCCATGGTTTCTTGGAGTTCTGTTGCAGGTATTACAGCTTTCTTGCATTTACATCATAAAAGCCATATAGTGTTGTTGTTTTATCATGTAACATACATGATCTATACCATTTAGAATTATTTTCTAATGTCTGATCTTCATACATTTCAGATCAGCACTGAGGGGGGGGGGGGGGTATTTGGTTATAGAAAGCATTACATGTAGAATACAATTTTCATATTATTGTGGTAAACATGTTTACATCCAGGTTTTGAATATTGCTAATGAGCACAGCCATAAAGGGTAAAAGTCACAAGTACACATTTTCACCAGGAAAAGGGGATTATATCTGAAATATGATCTGTTAGTGTTGAACATACACTTGCTTCACTGTGTTATGTTGCATGTTAGGTCCCATGCATGAAATATTACGTTGGTACACACTCACGGTTCATTACACGTCTAGAAAGAACAGGGTAATGTAGGGATGGGAAAGTAGGAGTTTCGAATGAATGACTCATTATTCGGCAACTTCATTCCAAATATTTAAAAACTAATCCGAATCTGTAACCAGCAGGATAAGCTATGCATTGCTCTTTCTAAGATGATACTGGAGATAAATTCCACTTTAGATATTTCATTCCCGAGATAGTCATTGAGAAAGTACATCTGAGAAGATGGGGCAAGCAAGTTTTCAGAGCTGGGTTACACACCATGGAACCAGTTCCAGCGGTCAGCAAACCCGTCTTTCTCTGCACTGGTCAACATCCTAAATGATGTCCACAAGTAAGCTTTGGTAAAGACACATCATTGCCGAGATACACAGTGTGCTTAGCCCCATACTTGCAAAGAAATTAAAATGAATAAAACTTAAAAAGCACTCTGAGAGCGCAGACCTCCGCCAAGCAGCTAATTTCCACCAATAATCCTGTTCTTCCTGAGATCAGTGATTTCCACCCATACGTATTGCATGCTAAAAATCATCTGAATTCCCAAATATCGAAGGCTTTTGTAACCTCATCAACCCTCAGCTGTGCGGCACGCCTTGCAGTAGAGCACGCACTTTAGTGCGCGTATGAAAACCTAAAAAATACGCAGCTTGAACTCCCAAGGTAGGGTCAAGTTCATTGACCCTATCTGCCAAAATATCGAAAATCCTTCATAAAATCCACAAAAGTTTCCAGATTACTGCCAAAATTTAATCATCTGCTCCTTGTTTCATTCTCAACCTTTCCTGCAAGTTTCATCCAAATCCGTTTGCAACTTTTTGAGTTATTTTGCACACGGACAAACAAACAAATGGTATAAACGAAAACATAACCTCCTCCCTTGGCGGAGATAAAAATAAATATCTTGCCCACACCTCCTACACCCAAAGGGCATACGCACACAGTCTTCATTATCAAGTTTAGGATCACAACTACCGCGGGAGGAAGTCTATAGTCTACTGGTAATCAAAAGCACTACCCTTTGCCTATATGGTAGAAAGAGAGCTTACTCAAACTGTAAAATGCTTTAATGACAAAAGTTTGCACATATCTAATATGCTTGTTTCCCCTTCTCCCAAGTTATCCCTTTCCTTATAAATCTGTTCAGTCACTTAGGCATGCCAAATTTCTGGAGTATGACATGATATATTTAATGATCACCTGGATGTGATGATACAAAAAAAAAAGGTAAACAAGAAATTCTGAAGGGGGATATTACCCTGATTCTATAAATTCAGGAGTATTATTTGGTCTAGGCTTCAGAAACTTTGCCTTGCTTTAAGCAAGAGGACTGGTTAATAACCGTTCCACTGCTGAAAGGCATATCATCCCACTGTAGACATTTTTCACATTTTTATTTCTCTTTCCTGAGCGATACAAGTGTACACTGGAAAGTAATGCATATGACAGCAGCGAGGTATGAAAAGCTTTGAATTTTTTTTTCATAATTTGTTTCATCTGATTGATAAATAGATCATTCTGTTATCTTTTTTACTCTGATATGTTATGAAGTGGATTGGTTACTAGAAAAAGAAAGAGAACTGATCATTTCATATGAAACTAGCTGTTCTATCAACATTAATTCTACAAGAGAATCAAAAGAGATAAGAACTCTGCAACACTGTTAGCAATTAACCCAGAAAAAAAAATAAAAAAAAAAATCTCCCATGATGCACAGTTCCAGCAGGCTACTAAGGTCAAAGAAAGAAAAGTCAAAGTTCAAAGTTCAAGCAAGAAAACAAAGTTGTCTGTGCTACAAGGAGCAATGGAGCATCTACCAGAACTAAAAAAAAAAACAGAAAAAAATGGTTCGTGAGTTGTCACGGTAACAAACCTTCAGTTGTTCTTGCTCATCAAAGTCCAAGCTCCCCATGTGGGATTCGGACTGTGCGTCATCTGAGTTAACTGATGACCCCTAGGATTTGAGAGGTGATGGGTCAAAGGTCAAAGACAAACAACCACACTTAGTTATTATTTACTGCACAGGGGGGGGGGGGGAAGCCATCAATGTGAGATGATTGTTTTGCGGGTGAGTTCATGGGAATTAACATGAATTACCTTTGAGTGATGACATTATTATAGAGTGTGATGCAAACATGTGACCTGTGACCCCGCAAATGCCTTGCAAGGGTCATGGGTCAAACATATAACTTTTCTGTTATTAGTCATGGCACAAAATGTCTGGTTATTAGCACATGTTTGAGGTGGGCAATGTAGGAGAGTGTGGTGCTGTTAGCACAAACCTTCAGAAGGTCCAGATCGCGTGAGTCAATGCCCCCCTTTTGGGGTGGGGCCTGAATGTCATCCGACAAGGTCGCTGAACTCTACATGTCAAAGGTCATTGTGAGTCAGACAATTCAAAGGGATAAAAGCAAAAAACAGACAAAACAATATTATTCACTGACAGGTTGGATGGAATAAAGAAATCTGTGGATACCTGTGCTTGCTGAACTATTCTTGTGTAGTTACACACCAAATGACTGCATGTAATAGGTGCAACAGTGCTTATACCATGTGTATGCCTGCATTTCTTACGTGCTACCAAAAAAAAAAAAAAAAAAAAACACTCACTATGAACATAAAAGACAATGCCACTGCACATAAGAGGGCACACAAATGACAAATCTTACAGACTGGGTACAGAGATCGAACAGTGATACAGAAACTCTCTGCATAAATTGCACAGAGGCCTGTGAGGGCAGATTTTCACCCAATTAATCAGGACCACAAAATCGAAACTTGCTGAACTCTGTAACATTCACAGGAAGCATCCACTCAAATCATACCTAATCAACAGGAGCATCAAATCAATTGGTATCAAATTATGTGGAGAGTACTGCATTAACAATATCATAATAATACTATAAAGTCAATATTTCTGACCTGGATTGATCCCTGCCCCATATTTCAGATGCTTGTAAATTTCATCTCTGAAGAGACCATCTAAACATTCTTTCAATGTAAATTAAGAACTAAAGGCAACAGCATCAAGTTTTCTAAATGTTTGATGAGCAAGACTACAATGTAGAATTTCAGAGTGCACTTTGAACGCATTCATAACGGCAATATTTTGAAATATTTGTGCATACATAATTAAATGTACAAGGAATAAGACTGTTGCTCATAATGTATTTCACTACATCACAGGTGAGGTTAACTTTGATAACAAAAAAAAAATAATGCTTAAATTACTAAACTCAAAGAGTAGAAGGCAAGTATGTTGTTACAAATTTACTCAATACAAGGCAAATATAACCTCTTCACTTTCAAGGGTATAAGTCTAATCCCATTTTCATTAAAAGAATTAGAAATCTCACAATCCTTTCAGCTAAATAGTACAATTAATGAAATGGAAAGCAGAAGTAATGCAAGATTGACATGTAAGTTCATCTTGTTCTTGAGCGTACACCTCCAATCTCTTATCAATGACTTGAAGTGGGTTAATGACCAATAAAATCCTCACATCCCCCTCCTCCCTCCCTATCCACTCATCTCATAAAGAAATGGAGGGGGGGGGGGGGGGGGGCCCGGGCACTCCCTGGAGTGCATTACCAAGTCCTTGTGACATTCCATCTGGGCAGCCACTAATCGCCCTGTGTTCGTTTGTATACATGTCTGGACATTTATCAGTATGTACGTCAGGACACAGTAGTGGGCACAAGGACTTGCATATATGCCATGCACACACACATACACACACAGATACACACACAAGCACACACATACCATTGTACTGCAATAATCAAAGTTTTAATTAAGGGCTTGTAAGTATGACACTGAGAGAAATATTCAAAAGATTAACAATCAAGAGAGAACCTACATGTACGCTGTTAAAGGGATCGTATAGTTTTGGTTGAGACTTAACTTCATGCTTTTATCATTTTTTTGGTGAGATAGTGAGAAACCTCTTATGAAATATGAAAGAGCATGTAATTCCATGAGGATTTCAACATGTATTTGATGAAAATTGATTTTGAAATGGCTGAGATATCCAAAACAGAATGATTCTAATAAAGTGTGGGACCCACATCTTATTACAATTGTTTTGTTTTACTTTGTTTTTGGATGTTTCAGCTATTCCAAACCCGATTTTCATCAAATAAACTTTGAATTCCTCTTGAAATGGTATGCTCTGTACTATTTCATAAGTGTTTTCTTGGTATCTCGCAAAGAAGGTAAAGCCCAATTTTCATCTCAACCAAGACTGTATCATCCCTTTAACCAGTTGTGTCCACCATTATCACTGACCTGGGGAATATGGCCTTCTATGTCTAGGTACATTGTAGTAGAATATAAATTGGGTGTATCTGTCCCTTCCACTTTATTTGGAAAGACATAACATTTTGGTGGATAGAATGGGGTGTGTGAATCGTTTATATGCAAGTCCCACATATGCATTTCCATGTAAATTCTATGCTTATACCGGTACATACAATGTACATCAATACAAATTAGTTGACAAATTAGACTCTAGCAAAATTAATTAATAATACGTGCAAAGGGTTTCAGTCCTGACAGAATTCTCTAATATATCAGAAGAATAAGAACTACCTGGCTACTTGGCAGCACTTTCTGAAAATTAAAATTCTGTACAAAAGGAGAACACAGATAACTGAAGATAGGGTTACATTGGATATATCACAGGATATTGTTCTCTTTTCTCTTGAACAAGAGAGCTATGGCATTTTCACATTTGTCATTATCACATACATAGGACTGATAATGCCTAGCTTTGCATTTTGATATTATGCATTGCATCTTTTAAAACACAGATACCTGTTGTATCAATTGACTTTTTGCCAAATGATGCATTTGTATCTGTTAGGCAGGGCTCGACACTAACGGTGGCTTGGTGGCCCGGGGCCACCAAAAATGCACATCAGGCCACCAAAATTTCAGAAATGAAGAATTTGGTGGCCTGATTGGGCCACCAAAAAAGGTTGGATGTTTGCCTTTGGGCCACCAAAAATAAAATTTAGTGTGGAGCCCTGTGTTAGGGCTGACACACATTCTTCTTCCACAAGTTGTCAAACAATTAATATCCTGCACACATGCTTCCTGAAATTCAAGACTACCACGTGGAAAACAGAGACCTAATTTTACAAAGGTAATTGATAAATTTAACCTGTAGATAATGTGAATTTCATCACGTCTGTGTAAATGCTCATGACAGATTACATGTACACCAACAGACACCCTTTAATGAATGTGTGCCGATACATACATGTGAAATGTACGCCTATTTGCATTGTACAGTCCATGGACTGAATTTAAACCATGGACTTTTGAGAATTTGGGCAAGAGAGTCTTATGGGTCACAAAGACATCACATGTATCTTTTTATACAAAAAATGTGCAATGTATATTGCACACGCATACACCTACAAATACACACACACACACATTGTGAAGAACACAAGTAAATGTATGTTAGTCAATTTCATGTGTTATCCATGTACTACATCTACAGAGTTGACAGGATAGTCTACAGGTACAGACCTTTAGTAGTTCGTTGTCGATGGACTCCGAACTTCCTCGCCGTGACGACGACCCGCCGGAGGAACTGGGGACCGCAGAAGCGGAGGCGACACCCTGTACAGCTTGCTTGGTTAACATCTGCTCATTTGTTGTTGGTTTTTGTTTTTGTTTTTTTTTTTATGGAAGAAGAAAATAGAAACACAGAGGCCAACACACAGAATAAGAGAGAAGGAGAAGAGATAGAGAAAGATGCCAAAGAGTTGAGAAACGGAGACACAGACACAAACACCAAGACATATAGAAAGAAAGGAGAGAAATATATGAATATAAATACAGAATGACAGAAACAGACAGAGATAGGGTGGGGATGGGGAGATGAGCAAAAGGGGGGGGGGGTGTGAGAGATTGAGGGGAGAAAAAGAAGGCAAGACAAAAAAATGGTATCAAATTAGAAATGGGCATTCATATATGTACTATATTCTTAGCAGTCAGTGAAATGTGCTTGATATTTTAGCGTGTCACAATCTAAAAACCCAAATAAAGCTGGATAAAAAATACAATCTTAACAAATCTTTGCTTTGCATATTTTTTACTTGTCAATGCATTACATTATCTAAATCGTTTAATCACAGCCTTTTGATCTCAAAAAAAGTATTAAGGTGGACAAATCTCTCATACTGTATGAAGCACAAAAATTCTTTTAAAAGACCATGAAATAGGGTAGTTGTATTACAATTGAAAGACATAAACACACATTTGTATTATGTCTTACAATTGACATTTCAAAAGGTATACAAGTATTTGATTTTCACTAGCAGAATGGAACACTGTGACTTTTACTGAGTGCTCAGTAATTGGTATACGTGTCTATCACGTCTACTCAAATTACTCTACCATGGGAGGAAGGGGGTGGGGGGAGTTAAACATTTCACATTATCAGTGCCATGTACATGTGAGGAATTCTGCTGATATTAAATATCTGGGCTAGGGGAGACAAAATGTGGGGTACGGAGATTAGAGTGGGCGTAAAGGGAGATGATTCTAATACTAGGACATGGCTCCAACTATGTATGGACAGTGGAAGGGGGTCACAACCAACATCCCTTTCAGACAGCCTTCTAAAGTGATGGTGAGATGAAATTATACTCACAAATATTAATGAAAAACATGGAAAAACATCACAAATATGTTCTTTTTTTAATCAGTTTGACTCCTTTTGTCTTCGGACAGAATCAACTGGGACTTCCTGACAGTGTCAGGTTTTACTGCAAACTAAATACCCCAAGAAAGGTACATACATTGTATATCAAGGTATTAATTAATTCTGGAACATTTATAAATCATGACAAATCCTGCCGGAACTATCCCTTTAAGACTCATATGACTATTTCTAAATATATAATACCTGCCAGAAGAAAGAGATTTCTGTAATATTCTTCCGCCATATTTTAATCCCACTAATAATTATGCAAGCTTTCGGACAACATGATCACGGATGCATTACACTTACACTTCTGTAATAATATACTCTTTCGAGTGGGTGGACTGTCTTTGAATTTCTTGAATTTTCATTTGTATTACTGTACAGTCATTCGTGATTAGCAGCTTTTTCAAATAATCACAGTGGGAAACATATTTTGGATTTAATAACTGATGCTGTACTGCATTTTCCTTAAACTTTAAGTACATATGCTGTGCTAAAAAAAGAAAAGAAAAATGTCTATTTACCTCACTTTTATGTTTAAAATGTTTGAAATGTTTAATGTGTTTAAAACACAGATTTTTAATGCTTTTAACTTTCCAAAGCAGTAATGTCTCAGCTTGAAACAAAATATATTCTTTCTGGTACAGAGCTAATATGTACATTACCAGAAATACAGTTGAACAATAAAAATGATTTCATGAAGGCACAGGCATGCTTGGTGGCTTAAATTTGTGATATCTATGCTCAGTTTTTTTTTCCTTTTATTTCAAATGAAATATTGCAGTTATGACAGCATATCACAGGATATTCTGATATTTAAGATATGGGCAAATTTGTTTCCATGCATATATAACACCATGAACAATCATTTTAATGCATGTCATAATATAGTAAAAATCATATAGACATATAACATTAATGCAAATTGGTACATTGTAAGAAAAAAAAAAGTCCATGCATCATTCCAATGCAATTATGAGGCAATTAATGCAAACATGCTGTGTTTATTTACACCGAAAGACCAAATGCAACTGTGAACTATTTTCCTCGCACACACAGTAGACGGTGCTCTGAATGTATTTGAATCAGGGTTCACAGCCAAATAGTGAATGTATATAAATATCACAAGTCATGCAAACACACACACACACACACACGCAACAGGCAAACACAAGTCAATTATCCTGAGTCATTCACAATATACAAATACTGTGTTTTGCTAAAAATGGGAGGAAACGTGCTAGGTGTGCAATGTTCAGCACATTGACACTATATAATTTCAAATGTACAGATAAAGATTCCTACTTTTCTCACTTCATTTGTTTTCTTTAAACAAACAAGGAAAATACCTCACTTAAAGGACAAGTTCACCTTCATAGACATGCGGGTTGAGTGAATGCAGCAATATTAGTAGAACACATCAGTGAGAGTTTGAGGAAAATCGGACAATCGATGCAAAAGTTATGAATTTTTGAAGTTTCTGCTCACTCAAGACTGGATGAGAAGACTACTATAGCATGTGATGTCACATGTGTACAACGATATAAAGAAAGAATAAAGATAATTTAACATATTTCCATTTTTCTTGCATAACTAAAGAACACTCAACTTCTCTCTTTCAGAAGGCAGGGGGAATAATATTACCCTTAATATACGTCAGTAACAAGTCGAAGAAATGTGCACTTTATTCAAAAAGTAAAGTTTTGTGAACTTCTCTTTTTATTTTCATTGTATCGTTGTACGCATGTGACATCATACACTGTAGAAGTCTGCTCATCCAGCAGTGACTGCGCAGATACTTCAAAAATTCATAACTTTTGAATGGATTGTCTGATTTTCCTCAAACTTTCACTGATGTGTTCTACTAATATTGCTGCATTCTCTCAATCCTTATGTATATGAAGGTGAACTTGTCCTTTAAACAAACAAGGAACAAGGAAAGTACCTCACTTGAGTGGTCATAAAAATAGAAATGCTGAAGCATTTTCTAAATTCTACAAACCATAAAAAAAAATAACCCTCTGCTGTAACCTCTTGTGTCACAATAGTTTTTGCTCAATCTACAATTATCGTTCATGCATTTTGCAATGTAGCATTTATGAGTTAAAACAGCAATATGATCATGCTGTGTTGCAGTTTCAAAAAAAAAGAAAAAAAGAAGAGAAATATTTTGCCATAATTTTGTATAGTATGGATGAGCAGACCTTTATTGCATAGGCAAACAATTGTGAATTGTATGCAAGAACAGGCTAGGGTCAAATGGATTAATTCTGACTGACTTAAAATTACTAATTGACTGCAACGCCTTCCAGTATGACAAAATGTAACCTAACTATCGGTTCTTTAAATTAAATACTTTTTAAAGTGTTACATGTAATTTCAACACACACTAGCAACTTTGTCACATGGTGATGATACCCTTTAAAAACTAAAAGAAAGGTCCCAATAGGAGGGGGTAAATCTACACATTGATTTCTTTCTCTTGCATGGGAATTAATGTCACTACTCCAGTCATTTAGTTTGCAAAGAATGATCAAGTGGGTTTTCAAGGATGTAGGTTTCAGTCATATTCTGATTAATCACTTTCTTGCCATTAGGGAAATTTGCAAGTACCTGGTATATTAAAGGTGTCCACATATGTTTGTGTGTAAGGAAGGGAGGGGAATATAAAAAACATTAACTATTTCATGTTTATGAACTTTTCTATGTGGCAATACTTTAGTATTGACATTTGAGTTACCACGTATTCCTGGATTCATGACAGATTCCGCTACAGCTAGATGATCGGGGGGGGGGGGGGGGAGGTATTCATGAAGTATTATCACATGGTGTGAGTGAGTTAATTGCACATTGATCAGCACATCTGAGCTAGAATTATTATTATCATTATCATTCATAAGTGTAAGATTGGAATGGGGGAATTCAAATTTGAAGTAGCCTAGTGACATTACAGTATGTTTAGGGGGGAAAATGTGTTTTGCAAATGCTACTAAATCTATTGCAAAAAAAAAAAAATGCTGTGAGTGGTATAGATGACAGCAAGACGAGAGAAGAGAAAAGCATTTTGTATTTACGTTCATTCTCATACTACTCGTTATCATCGGGACTTGAAGCGATGCTCTCCGTTGGTACCATTTAGGTCTAGATATCAATGGATCTTTCAGCTGCAGCAAAACGGCAACGCACACACACATACATGAACCGCAAAGCACAATGCAAAGTGTGCAAATCGACCAATGACAAACAAACAGAATTCGCAACAAACAGGATCGGACACACAAGATGAAGAAGTCGGTCGGTGGGAAAGGGGAGAAAAGAGAAGCATTAGATCATACAAGCACATGATGGATTTTACAGGCATTATCAATATAATTTTGAAATCAAAGAATGAGGCAACATTCATTATACACAGGCACTAAAAATATATTTGTGTGAACAACAGTACATGCCTCTCCCTCGTAGGTAAAATTCGTCAACACATGAATTTCCATGTGTAACAACACAACGACAAAAAAGAAAAATGTTCTACACAGGTAATGATTTCAAAAAGTCTCATACATGTACATGTAGAAGAAGTAGATGCAAATCTCACAACAAAGTTGCCTGTAAGTATTTATCATTATGAATTTAAAAAAAATAGTAAAGCACATGAGATCACTAAAAACATGATCTCCATAATACAAGGTACAGTTGTATATTAAAAGTACATCTGTCACACATAATCAACATATCAATCTATACACAGAAGCATGCAGAAATCTGTATCTTTTATTGGCAACTTTATGTATATGGTTTATCAATGCAAAAAAAAGGAAAAAACAAACAAACAAACAAATCCTGCACGCTTGCGCCAGGTCACATTGAAATAATGTAACTTACACCTTTACCTCTCAATGTGGTTGCACAGTATTACAAATTTCCTACTCCACCACGGTTTGAAATAATGCCTCCGGCAACGCTTCATATCAGAGGCATAAAAAAAGGGGTAGCTGCTTTTAGAAATAATGCATACCTAACTCGACAGTGTACCTACAATGTAATGTCCGTTTTGCCCATAAACCTTTGCTTGTCACATTATTTCCTGTCCATATAATAGAGATGTGTGTCAAATTTGTGCACACTTCGGCACAGAAAGGGTTAACTACATACTGTAGTACAGGACAGTACTGCCCAACATGATGCATCAATGTGACATCTTTACACTGCACAGAAATGTTATTACAAATTAACACAGAATAAACAACAGACTATCACAGAGTGCTTCTAGATTTCAGGCACAATTTCAACTTCCAACGGTCCTGATTTTGTGAGGCAATCCAACCAAGAAGGTACAATGTACTCGGCTCACCTAGTACCTCCTTGGTCTAGCTAACAAAAGTTCAAGCAATGGACCCATGACCTTTTGCCACTTGCATCATTAAATGGGCTAAATGATAAACAGACCCTACAAGAGGATGTTCTCTTTGCCCTCCCCCAGTGTGCTTCACTCAGCATGTCATAAACATGTCACAGCCATTGGCTCACTGTCGGCTACAATTAGCACCAGCACCAAACCTGGGCACATTCAGGACAACAAAAGTATGATTGTGTGGGACTACAGGGGAGGGGATTTGTTTTCTGAGAGCTCAAAGATAGTCTCATTGCCAGGCTGAGGGAGGAATAATCACATCAGCTCTTCGGTGCAGCCAGAGGTGGGGGGTTTGCACATGACAGAGCGAGGCACGCTAATGTTTTGACAGCGACGCTACGTTGTATAAAAGGGTGAGAAGGGGACCCACAGACTGACCGCTTTTTTCCCTGATGGATTCAACATCCAGTGAATGCATTAACTACATATGCATAGTGCACTGTTGACAGCACAACATTACATGTGTAACTCTGGCTGCGCTGAACATGTGTGATTGCATATTGCCAGCTGGGTCCATTTAATAAAGATCACTGCCATGATGTAAAAAATGGCTGATTTGAGCTGACAAGCTATTGAACAGGGGGATGGATGTCTATCATGTAAAGTCCATGCAAAGAGTAATTGCATGAAGTTTTCAGCTGGCTGAAACTCTTCTGATTTCCTCCTTTGATACAGGCAATACTTTATTCGATTGTCTATTCATGTTAACCTAAATTAAACAAGCAAGTAACTGTATTAAATTCACTTGCAGATATGCATTATTTTGAGAAATGTTCATATTACTCTTGTAGAATGGGGAAGGAGGTAAAGACTCCACTACAAATTAAAACACATCCTTTCAAAAATGGATACATACCAAAAACCCATATTCCAGCAGTGTATAGGCTACAGTGGTATCAATTATCTCCACTAGTAATATTGTTTTTTGCCAACTTGCTAGGATGCACGTGGGAAACTTGTAAGAGACTGCGTGCATTTGATGAAGACTTGTCTTCTTTGACAATTGAGAGTTACAGTTTGTACATTTGTGAGATAACATGATAACAACTAATTGCTAAAAAACAATCAATAACTCACTGCCCTGTTGTTGCCATGACAACTGAAATTATAATGGGCTGCAGCTGTTGTAGAGTGACTTACAAAAAAGGTCACTGATCTTATATTTTCATATCATTTCCTTAGCATCAATGAGGGTTTCTAGTATTACACTGAAATGAGAAGTTCATACTGTGATGTGAACTATGCTTTGCATTACAGTCCCTTACTTTGTACTTATACAATATTACACCATATGGATGGATACCATTTATTTGTATTATTGTCTATATATGCATAGATGCATGCGCTTAATAACTTCATATAATATGTTATAATGTAACTTTAATTTTAAAATGAAAATATTACTTGTGTCTTCATTCTTTTCTGTTGTCATACTTGTCAAATTCAATCATTCCCCTATACATGAAAAAAAAAAAAAAATCTAAAATAGAAGAATACCTACTGTACATCAAATCTGGGAAAAAAGAAAAACACTTTGAATACCACAATCACGCAAGTATGGGGGAGGGTACAGTACGTACAGGAAAAAAAAAAAGTGCCAATGTACACAGCACTGCTCAAATGAAAATGAAGAAATATCAAATAGTTTTGATGGGGAAAAAAAAGAAAATCATGCAGGAGTAAAAAAAAAACAACAACTATAAACTAAAAAGAAACACTCAAACCATTGCAACACTGCAATATAAATTACACTCTTGTATAAAAGCATGTACAGTATACAAGTTCTAAAATATGCTAGTGTACATGCATAAAGGGCAAATTACACTGATGTACTGTACATGCTACTATGTATGAGGAGACAAGACTTATAACACACATTGTGAACAGGTATGTATATACATGTATATCAGCAAGTTGTCCTCACTAATTCTTCAATCACATCCACTACATGTATATCAAAACTGCACAAATACTGGCCTATTTTACACATAAACATGCTCACACACAAAACACACACACCCACAAATATTTATGTGACGGTGCTTCTGATAATGAAGGTAAAATAAAGGAAAAATTGAACAACCCTTTAAGGCATTTTCTTTGATTTTAATGATTTTGATAAAGATATTATTTGACAGTCACCCATCAACTCATATTGTCACAATTTATGTATAACAAACTTCACGGCAGTTTGGTCTTTTAGAAGTCAAGCCCACTAAAAATAAAACTTAAAAAAAAAAATCATTTCATGAGTATGGGACTATGATATGATAGGCTTTTGTTTATCTAAACAGCGGTATAATCGCTGGAAACATTTTGTAAGCCAGGCCTATGCTCCCTACAGCCAAAAATATGTTGACCTTAAAATATTTCTTACAGCGACCCTGGTCAAAACAGAACTAAAACGCATCAAAGCGGCACATGACACACATTACTGCTCACTGCATACAAAACAGACAGAGGATCTTTACCATAATCCGATGACGGTACTACGGTATGGTAAGTAGTGGATGGTATATTCAACAACAACAAAAAAGAATGGAATGAAAGAATGCAAAACCTCAGTGGTTAGTAAACATAGGTTAGAACATAATCATCAGAACAAACTGTTGGCACGTAATTACCACATCATTACCTTGCGTTTATATTCTGGACGCCCCTTGATTCAAAATATGGGGAAAACAACAATAAATTTCAGAGCAAAGTAAACTGTACATCTACCATTAGGTAGCCATTTTCACACCTGCACAAAGATATGGCCCTGGAACCACAAACAACCAGCAAAATTAATGACATTCCACCTCCAAGCAAAATATTTGCTCTTAATTTTCCTTAAAGGGACCTCATAGTTTTATTGAGACCTAATTTCAGATTTCTAACTTTTTTTTGGTGAAAATATGATAAACCTCTTATGAAATATGAAAGAGCATGTAATTCTATGAGGAATTCAATGTTTATTTGATGAAAATTGGTTTTGAAATGGCTGAGATATCCAAAAAAATGTGATTCTAATGAAGTGTGGGACCCACACTTTATTACGATCGCCTTGTTTTACTTTGTTTTTGGATGTTTCAGTCATTCCAAACCCGATATTCATCAAATAAACTTTGAATTCCTCTTAAAATGATATATGCTCTGTACTATATCATAAGTGTTTTCTTGGTATCTCACAAAAAGTTAAAAGCCAAATTCTCATTTCCACCAACACTGTACCATCCCTTTAACATAGAAAACATCACCTAAAATTTGTATTTCCATTATTACTGCAAGAAAATGGGTTGAAATGACATCGCGTGACATTCACTGTATTTCATTACTGTGTGAAGTGGTGCATTTTATCCATGAATTCTTGTGCCTAGAATTACATGCATGTACTGTATCTTGAATACAAATTACAATCGCATCTTCTACAATAAGTGGTATGTGGTTCTTGCTCTGCTGCGCACCATTACATTAGAGACGATAATTATACAATTCAAATGCATGATTTGCCCGCTCACTCGACAATTCTATTACACCTTTACATACTCTTCTGCTTCAAGAAATAATACTGAACTCGGGTAAATCACACATTTGTGGAAATGCACATACTTTTAATAGTAGAGCGCAAGACAGAATATGCGCTATTAATATGACATCAATAGTGTAATTCATAACACATTTTGCAGTTTGCTACTTAAGATTTAGGTGGTTTTCATTTTCTTCTTCTTCCTCTTCTTATTTGTTAGGGTGCACACTTATGCATGGAACATTCTTGGACAAACGAATGAATGCTATACATAAACTGTATTTACCATATTAAATTACTAGAGCAATGAAGTCGTTGTCTTTATTTCAGAGAAAAAGAATGGGGATTTCACTTTTCTCTTCTAAAACTATAGAAACTACATATAGCCAAAGAGCATTTAAAGAAGAAATTCACCCATGAAATAAATAAACTTCAAAAGAAAGAGAAAAATATTCTCTACAAGAATAATACAACAACTGCTATGTTTGAACTTACATCATCAACTTGAATCTGTAGGAGGTTATCTTTAAGACTCTTCTCATATTTCTCAGTAAATCTGTACGACAGCCAGTGCTAAAATTTAACATCCAATCCCTTTGACGCCAATCCCTTTCCATAATTTAATGGAAACTACAAGAATCACACACACACACACACACACACACACACACACACACACACACAAACACACACAAAAAGTTAATAACTTTTTATAGCTTCTGACATACAAGTTATGAAATCATCGAATGAACCCTGGGGTCGAACTTAGTCACACAAAGTTGAATAAAGTACTGAATGCAAAACGCTTTTTTTAAACAAAAGAAATACTGTAAAAGTGGACACTTCTGGCAAGCAATTTTTCACCCTCTGCAGACTAAAGATGAATTTTGCGTGCTTTTAATTCCACAGGATCAAGACATACATGTATACATGTATAATAAGAAAAAATATTTGCTCGATTTTTATTTTTGCACAAGCTTTTGGTCGCACAAAGTGCACAAAAATTTCCATTTAGTAGGCTCATTTGAAATATTTACATTTTCAGCAAGACATCATTTTAGTTGGTGAGATATTCTGAAATCTTGCGTGTTTGTGTACTATTCATTGTGATGAGTACAAATACGTAAGCACTTAATCTGTCACTGCATAATAATTCTGCATACTCAGAAATAACACGCATGAGAAACAAAGGCAAAATTTCCTTACTCTGTAACTCCGTAACATGAACCATCTAACCCTTTGGGGACTGTCACCTTATTGTGATGAATGTCATTGACTTTGTGTATAACAAGGTTTCCATTGGTTAATGAAAGGGTTAAACTTGTTTCATAATCGTACGCAATTTTTTGCCTTTTGGCCTTACGAACTTAACATTCTCCACTCTGCACATTCAATGTAGGATCGACAATTAGCATTTGCCGGCTAGCCCAAGACAAGTCAAATTGTATGACAAGCAATTGAAAACATTAGGCCTAAAGTAGAATGCTCAAAGTAACTGCCTGATCAGGCAAGCATAATTTGACTATGGTATGAATATCAGGAGCTCCTTAAAACAATTAATATGGTAGAACTATTTTGGGGCGAGTGTTTTTTTTTTCTCTCTTGGGCAAGTTATGATTTGAAAAAAAAAAAAAAAAAATCTTCCTTGCTCGATAGGAAAATGAAAGAAAAAGGTAATGTCAGGCCCTGTGTGTGTAAATACTTATATCACAATAATTTCTAAAATATACTCTTTCCGCATAAGAAGCTACAGATTCTTGTGAGTTTAATAAAGCCACTGCACCAAAAAAAGAAAGATCAAATCATGACTATGTAAAAACACAGACATGTATGAAGAAAGAAAAAAAAAAAAGAGAGATAATTGCACAGGCCATAAAAATGAAAACCCTCCAACTCCTTTCAGTCCCAGTAATGCATACAAACAGCAGCTTCAACTTTCACTGCAAATGTAGAATATGGATTATGTAAATTTATAGCAGTTCCAGCTTTTCTCTGTAATCACAATAATAGATATCAAAGAGAAAATGCACATTAAACAACACTTTTCTTAATGCTTGCCATCCAATCAGTTGCAGTAACACATGCTGTTGGTGATGAGACATTGAGAGTGAGATAATACTTACATTCTTTTTCTCTTCCTGCTGAATCTTATATTCCTTGTCCATTTGTTCTTCCGCCTGTGAAAACAACCCCACAAAAAACAAATAACAAAATACAAAAATGTGATATTCGGGAGAAATTTGAGACAGCCAGAGTTAATCCTACTTTGTAATATATCCCTGATCTCTCTTCTCTCTCTCTCTCTCTCCCTCTCTCTCTTAATGTAACAGAATCTTCACTGTTTCATACTTGACATGAAGCATATCATACTGCTGGATTCATATTTTCTTCATAGTCCCCGGCATTTTTGTCAGAACAGTATCAAGTAAATTGCATATTAAAGGTACTGCTGCACCAAATTATCAAAATTACTAGTACTGTAAACCACAGCACAGCCACAACTTTACATATTTCAATATTAATGCCAATGCCTATATGTCAGGTAATAATATGACAGTACAACTTGTAAATGCCATTCATTATGTCAACAACAATAGTACTAGCACTAACAAGAATAAGAGTAATGAGAATTTTGCCAACAATGTGTGTAATAATACCTGCCAATAATACTGATATTAGCTACATGTTTATAAAGGTAACATAATTGCATTACAGAATCCATCCCTACATTGTATATGTGTTATGACCATATTAAAGGGATGGTACAGTATTGGTGGAGATGAGAATTGGGCTTTCAACTTTTTGCAAAATACCAAGAAAACACTTATGAAATAGTACAGAGCATACCATTTTAAGAGGAATTCAAAGTTTATTTGATGAAAATCTAATTTGGAATGACTGAAACATCCAAAAACAAAGTAAAACAAAGCGATTGTAATAAAAGATGGGTCCTACACTTTATTAGAATTGCACTGTTTTGTACATCTCAGCCATTTCAAAACCAATTTTTGTCAAATAAACGTTGAATTCCTCATGGAATTACATGTTCTTTCATATTTCATAAGAGGTTTCTCATTATCTCACCAAAAAATGTTAGAAACCTGAAATTAGGTCTCAACCAAAACTATACAATCCCTTTAATATTGTTACAATCAGATACAACATAGACAAACAACGTGTCCCCATACACTTATCATGATGTAGTACCTAATATGCGAATCTTCAAATATTTAAAAAATATCTCTGTTAAATGTACATTGTCTAAGGTTGGATGCAACACACATGTAGTTCCAAAGTCCAGCAGCCCCAAAGATAAACTGAAATGAAGCATGCTGAATTCGATGTAGCATACCCATTACAATGAGAAAACATGATACCATAGCATGAATAACTGCACTGAAAATTTCCTCACTCCTTTTGTAAGAACGGATACAGAAAGGAAAGACAGCCACCAAAATTTCACACATGAACAAACAACAAGTATCTCTATACATGGGACTGAGTGATCATATTTCAATGCACTGCAACTTATGGGGATGTTCTTGAGGTTTTAATGTCATTTCTTTCTCTTTAAAGATTTTTCTTCAAGTACAGCTACAAACAACAGCCAATTACTACATCTACAAGTTACATCTACAAATTACAAGTTGTCAGAATATGGTATTATCTGAAAATAATATCATGAGCAGCATGAAAATCTTAAACTGACCCAACCCCATGGCATGACTCATCTGTAACACACAACATAAGACAAAACAAAAGCAAAAACAACAAAAACTCTCCTTGTAAAGACATCCCCCCGAAAAAGGAAAAATAAATGATTGAAGGATGGATGGATGGATGGATGGATGGATGGATGAATGAATGACTGAAAGAATGAATGAATAAATAAATAAATAAATAAGTAAATAAATAAATAAATAAATAAATAAATAAATAAATAAACAAGCACACAAATAAATAAATAAATAAATGAATAATGAATAAAAAAATAGATAAAAAAATGAAATAATAATTAAGACCATGGGGATTCCCCACCTCTTTCTGTTGTCTCTCCAGCTCCAGCATCCGGATCTTCCTGGCCTCCGCCCTGGCCATCCGCCGCTGGGCGAGCTTGGCTTCAGCCTGCAATGCCATAGAGCAAACAAAAAAGAACAAGAGATCAATATCAATATGTTACATGAACAGATATTATGAAAATATACAAAAAATTAGACCATTTTTAATTTTTCTTATTATCTTTTTTTATGCTGTAGGCATATATACACTGTATGAGTAGATAAGTACATACACTGTATTATGTACTATACATAGAGAGACAGACAGACAGACAGACAGATTAACAAAGAAAAAGATGGACAGAGAAAGAGATAGACACAGCTGGAGAGAACAATGATTTTGTAGTATTCAGGGGCACAAACTGATCAAAAATATAACAAGTAAACTATATGAATCATATGAAATACATCTTCGATAAGCCAAGGTGGGTATGCACTTGTAACTTTAAACACCTACCAAGTAGGTCCCTTACAACAGGGAGGTGGCCCACATCCCTGCTTACAATAAATCCCATTGTACATTCTCATGCTTGTAATCTCAAACACCTCATTTTTGAGCCGTCACAAATTGTGTGAGTCTGCCTTCTGTTGGTGGGATACACGGCAGAAACGAAAAATTCACCCAAATGTTGTTATAGACCCATGTTTGCTGACTAGATATCACAAACTCTTCTTGGACTTCTGTCAGCAGTTGGAAGATGCTGCTGATATGGTGGATGGGCAGTAGCATACATTCCATCAGCCATCGCAAAGGGAGGGGGAGTGGGGTAATGACTAATTAGGCCCTGAAATTGAGGGTGGCTTACTGTGCAAATGGTAATACCACACCAAGAAGAAGAAGGAGAAGAAAAAATCAATTGGGCAATCTAGAGAAGACATCATCATGATCTATGTGTTTCCCCCCAGAGTGCAATTTAAAGGACAAGTCCACCTTCATATACATAAGGATTGAGAGAATGCAGCAATGTTAGTAGAACACATCAGTGAAAGTTTGAGGAGAACTGGACAATCTGTTCAAAAGTTATGAATATTTTAAGTATCTGTGCAGTCACTGCTGGAAGAGAAGACTACTACAGTGTATGATGTCACGTGCGTACAACTATGTAAGGAAAATAAAAAAGAGAATTTCACAAAACTTTACTTTTTGAATAAAGTGCACATTTCTTTGACTTGCTACTGACGTATGTTAAGGGTAATATTATTCCCTCTGCCTTCTGAAAGAGAGAAGTCGAGTGTTCTTTTGTTATGCGAGAAAAATGGAAATATGTTGAATTTTCTTTATTCTTTCTTTATATCGTTGTATTCATGTGACATCACAAGCTATAGTACATGATTGTAGTCTTTTCATCCAGCCGTGAATAAGCAGAAACTTCAAAAATTCATAACTTTTGAACAGATTGTCCGATTTTGCTCAAACTCTCACTGATGTGTTCTACTAATATTGCTGCATTCACTCAACCCACATGTCTATGAAGGTGAACTTGTCCTTTAAATCCACCTCCTTCTTGGGAGCTGATATGCAGTGGGCTGGTCAAACATTTCTGTCCACCTAGACTCTCTTTAGGATCAATCAGGGCTGGGGTGATTCTCGAGATCTATTTGGTTTGCTTCTAATGCTCCAGTATCATACATTGATTGGATGTGTTCCTATCTATATAAGTGTCTGTGTGTTTGCATGTGTGTGTGTATGCAGGGACAAAGTTGATGTACACTGCACACTAAAATACACAAATATGTATTCATTTCTCAGTATGTCACATGTTTTTCTTGGACAGTCATATTGACCGATTCGGGTTCGTTGAGGGCAGCAGACATTTTATGGCACTGGGCGCAGCCATGAGCTCAAATTGCGGTGTCTCAGCCGACCCCCCCTGCTCTCCCCCACCCCCAGGGCAACATGTTTATCGCGCACTTGTAACAAAGGTTCGCGCACTAAGCAAGCATTCGCGCACTCAGTACGAGACGCCCATTGGCTAAAGCAACCATGCATCAGTTTTTCATTCTGTGCGCGTAAGAGGGGTGGGGAGAGGGAGGGGGGTCGGCTGAGACACCGCAGTAATGGCGCTGCCCAGGCCAAAAATACACATAGCGCGTCACAGAATCGGTCAATACACTCTGTTGGTATGTACAATGTATGTGGTGAGCAGTATAGTACAATTCATTCACATTGTACAAAATAATATTGTATGTATGGGCGTATTATGCAGGGCTCCATACTATTTTTCTTTTCTTTTTTTTCTGGTCGCCTGTTCAGGGTTTATACATTACAATGAATTTTCTAGCCTGGCCAGCCACATTTGTGTTTATCTGACCTGTCCATTCCAGTAATGGCCACTCACAGTGATTTTCCCTTTGGGCACAGCTTTCTGAGTAATGCAAACTACAAATATGGAAGAGGGGAAAAATAACTATAAGCATGGAGACAAGACTACAGCACCTTCTTGAACCAGAGCTGAATATATTGGGCATGTTACTCAAATGCTCTTTATCTAGAAAGGGCACTCGCGAGCAGCACCACTATGTAATATCGACTGAATGGTCCTGCAGTGGCAAATTTCACACACTGAAGCAGACACAAGCGTTAAACATTTGGAGAGTAGAACGGTACAGCTCAAGAGGATGAAGTGGTTGCTACAGCTTCTGATCAAATGCATTTGAGCTGTTTGTTTTGCTGATTTTTTTTTTTTTTTTTTTTTTTGGGGGGGGGGGGGGGGTTGTGTGTGTATGTGTGTATGTGATCCTTGCATTCTTAAAGCACAGATGTACAACCTACAGTTACACATGAAACTATGTACTACCTTGGGCATAATTAAAGATATACCTTCAAATAATTATTTTTGTAAAGAATTTACACAGGTCCTACAGTACATTACATTCCATCCCATGTAGTGATTGATAAGAAAAAGGCGTCTTGCTGAACATTCCAAGTGTTACCTACAAAATTGTAAATGCCTGCAAAATACATGTTAGACCCATCCCTCCCCCTCCCCTTTTCCATTAAAATGATGTGAATTTGGAAAATTTGGCAAGGTTAAAAAAATAGCAACAATAAGTACACTGTGCATGTCAACACATTTAGGCTACCTACATACAGTACCTACCAGGTACAAGTTGTACGTACAATGTGTGTAGTCTGCAAGATGCAGCCCATTATCACAGTCCCCCTCTACCAGGTTTATAACTGCACTTCTGATACCGAAATGCCTCTCACGAGGGCATTTGTAAACATTGGATGTATCAGCTGTCACATCTGCACATGTATGACATACTTACACAAAAATGTACTCAGTTACTGTGTAATGCATACACACACAAACATAATAGCACTATGAAAGACACAGAGTACAGTATGTACACAGATACATCGTATACAAAGGTTTCACATGGCAAATAGTGTACAAGCTGGGTGCCTTGGATAGCAGAATGAATGTCGTCATAGGCTGTATAATGACCTGGAGAGGGTCACGGCGCTGAACAGGAGCAATGGGGAATGCGCATCTCGTTTCCACCAAGTGACCGGTCACTCTACATGACTTGAGGCTGACTCAGAGTTAGGCGAAGAGGTTAGGGAACGTACAATAGTACATGTACAATACAGGACAGATGGAGAAGGACAGGATCGAAGATCGGTGGGGAAGGGGGTACAGGCTACAGGGGGAAGGAATGAAGTTTATATACTTTGAACAAAGTTGGCAATTAAATAAAGTTGATGATGATGAAGATGATGACGATGACGATGATGAAAATGATGACGATGATGACGATGACGATGATGAAAATGATGACGATGATGATGACGATGATGAAGATAATGATGATGATGATGATGATGAAGATGACGACGATGATGAAGATGAAAATGATGATCAATGATGATGATGAAGATGATGACGATGATGATGATGATGATGGTGGTGGTGGTGATGGTGATGATGATGATGAAGATGACAATGATGATGATGATGATGAAGAGGAGGAGGAGGAAGAAAGGGAGGAGGATGGAAATGATTGTCGGTGTCAACTTAAGGTCAATAATGCAAAAACAGAAATGTTTGTGTGCATGAAACATGAGCGAATTTCGGGAGGAGCCACAATTGGAAAAAGTAAAATATACGCAAAAACCGAAATACATAATCCAGCATGCCTACATACACTGTATGTGCATGTAGTACATTGTATACTCATGATTTTTTCATGGGCGACAATTCATATAAGTTTCATGCCGCAAATGTTTATGGTTTTACAGCACACTTTGTACTGTAAGTACCTCATGCTGAAATATACAATACAGTGACAAAAAGTGTGCTATGCATGCTTTTATCATTACAAGAGATAAAGAGGTCGAAAAGGGCACAAACCACGAGAAATGAGGAAAGTAACCCTGACTAAATGTAGGTTTCGAGGGCAAAGAAACAATGGCAGGATAAAAACAAACCTAAGCAGATTACAGGGTACCAGAACTAGCAAGAGACAGACAAAACGAGAAATCAAAATGACAATTCAAACTGAGATAGATAGGCCTATAACTGCAGATCTAGACAGAGAGAGAGAGGGGGTAGCAAGCAGACACAAGGATTAAAGAAAGACTGAAAAAATTCTGAAGATTGCTGGAGTCAGATATTTGAAAAAAAAATCATATAAATTGTCTTAATGTGTCAGGATTACATGTACATTGCTGGCACGTTTCTCAGCTCCAGATAACCTCATAATATCTTACCTACAATTGTACATTATATTCTATATATAATGTACAAATGGTGTACAACTAACAGTGGGAGGATATACATGTAGGGCCTAGCTGAGAAAGGAGCAAAAGCAATGACAAAATCAAAGCCAAAGCATGATATTACCGGTAAAAGAAAAATAGGAATCTCCTACAACTTTATACAGAGCAAGAATAAAAGAAGACAGTAAGTTTAGCATGCGAGGAGAGAGTTTAGAAGAGGAAGATGGGGAGAGTGGGAGAAATCGAGGGACACAACGCTGTAACCATACAGAGAAAGAAGGCCGAAGGTAAATGATGAGCAAGGGGGGAGGCAGATACAAAACATATGTCCATATGTCCAGCATGTGTGCAAGGATGACTGACACCAGATATATTTGGGTATCCAGGGGAAGACAGGATGGTGTGCAAAACCGCCGCCACTCACTGCCAGGGAAGTCTGTGACGACATGATGGGATTGCCCTTGTGTAATCACTACGACAGATGTCGGGGGGGGGGGGGGGGGGGGGAACAGGAGAGGGGGGGTAGCGACCAGACACGAGTGCGCGGCCCTCATCACTGGCCTTTCTGTTCGGCACTGAAAACATTACCTGGAGCAACGCAATGCTCACATTGTCGGGGAGTCATCGTCAGATGAACATTATCGGTCTCCGCCGAGGCTGGGAAAGAGAAACAGCCTCGGCTCTGGTGAGCAATACATAAAGTGTGTGTGCTGCATCCATCGACCAAACCATGCTGAATAAAGCATCTTGTACAAAGTACACTACAAAGTATATACATTATCGAGAATGCATCCGCTTGTATTAAGAATGAAGTAAAAAAATGTTCCCTTGATGGCTGACATAAAATATTTAAAACATAAACAAGGGACAATATACATTACTATACATTGTACACGTATGTATCAGTCTACCTTATGCTGGTTTTATGTTTAAAGTCCATTGTACATACAGTGTACATACAGTGCACATCAGTATGCACACATAATGCAATACACAAATGGACAACAAAATGTGTACCACTGTACATTATCACATAATCTGCACTAACTGTTTGTCGCACTTTGCTGTACAATGCATTTTACTTTACACCACTACTGAAGTGTAAGCTGTTATTTTCACAGATTTTACAGATCAATATTGTGAATGAGGAGGTCACAAACATTTTCATGAGAATCTCTGAGATGCTGTTTTTGCAAACTGATGCTGAGCCTGTTTGAGTGTTGTTAAATTCAGTGATTCACTAAACTTCACAAAAATAATAGCATGTAGGGTAACTGTTTGTCACACTTTGTTGTAGATGCAATGCACTTTACACACACTGTTTACTTCATGCACGGCGGATCATTCGTCCATGAAATTTGAATCCTTGAACAGCGATGAGAAGGGTCTGCAGCCCCTCTCAAATATTCGTCATCAAGATCTGTACTTTGTCAGGCTATTATTCCTGGACAGTCTTGACCATCTAAAGAAAAGCAATAAACATACCTGGGGAAGGCCAGGCCGTCCCAACACATTTGTAATGTGTGCAAGTGATGTGGTCAGATGTACATGTCATACTGCTGGTATCGGTACATCACAACACAACTGTATATCTGTACAACTGTACATTTATGTCAAATTACATTTGTGCCATCCCTCCTACACTTTCCGGTGAAAGTTTATTTCTTTCCGTCTTGCAGGCACCTGACTGAATCTGGCATTATTAAGATTTTTTGCAGTGGAGCTGGGGTTGGCACTACAGCTTTAATAACATGCCAAGCGATTGCTTGTAAAAATTAACATGGCAGCTGCTGGAACTGAAACATAGGTATCTGATTCAGTTCACAGTGGAATAACATGTCATGTATCAATTTTGATGCAAGACAGGCAGCCTACAATACTATAGTATGAATTTCCATAGTTTTATGAAGATGCTTTTGTGAACTGCTGTGCATCCATGATGCAGTTTATCAGGAGGGGGGGGGGGAGGGGGAGGAGGAGGAGGAGGAGGAGGAGGAGGAGGAGGAGGAGGGAGGTGAGTTGCAAATCCCACCCCCCCCCCCCCAGTTGATTTGAGGCATCCTTGTGACAGCAATTCTGAACCCATATCCAGCCTTTCCATCATACCATCTACATGGCTCTCGCATCCTGACCCTTTGGCAGACATCACTGGTGACCACTCAAAACCACACGCGTTTGAGGGAAGGGCAATAAAAGTGGACAAACTCAAGAGCGCAGAGCAGGAGAAGGGACACTGCTATCAAAAGCAAATTATCTCTCGAAGGGGGGGGGGGGGGCATGGGGAGCAGTTTGACGTGTTCACATTCTTTGGTAGCCATGCAGCAACTGGGAGGCCATACATACACTCAGGTGATACCATAATCAATTTGTTTCAGGTGAACACAGCATTTCCCAACCACTAGTCAACATGCTTTACCTCCCTAGCATGCATCTGGATCAAAAAGCTGAAATCAATCTTTATTGGCTCTGCATTTTTTGCAATCATTTTTTTAATAAGTTTTTCACCATTTTGGGGGTTTTCTGCTGATTACTCAAAAGACTACAAATCTAATACAACAGGCTATATGGCTATTTGTATGTACAGAAGCCCTGTATCCCTAATATTGTACCATCAAAATGCATAGGGACTTACACTATAGTACATGTACATGATGATGTATGTATCGGTATTTCCTTCATGAGAAACAATCGTTTCACCTCAATTATGTGGGAAATTTTGTAGTTTCAAAAGGAAAACTTAAATACCCGGTACATTACAATGTATTTACAAACAAACAAGTGATGACGTGGTCAATTTGAGTTCATATTGGAATAATTTTAAGTAACATTGTGTTTTGACCAGGATTGGTATACAATACAAACAAAATGTCAATTTAGCTATGGTGCAAGTACAGTAGATGCAGATATATATCCACTCTGATTAACAATTCCTTGCACATTTGTGGTTCAGTACATTGTACATAGCAACATCTATACAGAACCTGTAGTACACTGTACATACAACTGTAGGTTTCACCTACATGTAGCACAGTACACAAGTAAAAGACTTGATGCTGTGAACCAACTGATGACTATACAATGTGTATTTTTATCACTTACCGCCAGTATGAATAATTAAGTATTTTATGCCTGCAAAACATCAGCACTCAGGAATCGGGTGCACGATGAAAAATCCATGATACACAATAAAAATTTGAAAAGCAATAAATAAAGTTTCCACCATCCACATACTGTACGTACAAAGTATGTACTGTTATACGCCACATACTTTAAAGAGAAAGACTAATTTTTTGCGACTCTGGACAACCCAACAATTTTCCAAGTGGTTAAATTTTGTGATCATGGAGTACAGAAATGAATGGAGAAATGTATGTGTGCATGCCACATTCCTATCCAGTTCAGAGTTAATATTCTAATAGCTTTTTGTTAGATTTGTTGGATAGCACTGAACTCGCAAATTTCACAAAAATGAAAACCTCGCCAATGTACAACTGACTGCATATAATGGCATACATGTACAGCAGAGTTGTGGATACCTTGTTACGACCAAAGCTGAACTTCACTCCCGACGAAAACATGCGCCACTATAGACTTGATTGACTGGTTCTTTCAATCTATGTCGTGATGTGTGGGCCTCGTCTGGCAGAGTTTATCATGGAGGTATCAAATGGCCATGTATTGCACCAGATGTAAAACCCCAACCCCAAAGATCTTCAACATCAAAGAAAGATTTATTCACAATTTATTATATCTCCTGTTATGTACTAGTGTGCAAATAATCACACAGAATTTTGGAATGTTACTGGCCTGCAGAGATTAAGTCTTTTTTTATTATTATTATTAAGTGACTCTACTGAGGATTCCAGAGCTAGAAATTATGACTGTAACAACTTCAATAGTAGGCAATGTTAGAATGACTACGGTATCACTACAAAATCTGATGGCATGATATGATTGCAACATTGTTTCACTTTTTTACTACCACGATGGCACGTCTTATTGCTCATTCCTCTTCCATGTTTATACCCAAATAATAACTACCTGGTATCCCCCCAAAACAAAACATATAAAATAGATATTATATCTCCACATGGTGTGTACATAACATTGTATACTACTTAACTGCTGGCAAAGTCCAAACTTGCATGATTTCAGTACAGTACATTTATGAGCCGGAAGTATGTCTATAAAGATAAACACAAAATATCTGATGTATATGTCACATTTTTTTTTTTTTCAAGAGCCAAGAATGTTATCATTATCAGTTTTTCCAAGTGATCTACTTACAACCTACAGTGTAATTTTTGGCGACACTACCTCAATGCAGCAGCCAAGGGAAGCTGAAGTGATAACATTATCACAGGAACACATTTGATCAGTGAATAGTTATAGTAGAATTGCCTATATATTAGAGGGTTGTTATACATTGTACAAGATCTATGTACAATGATAGTTTGACATTTTAAATGTCATTTATCTCATCTCAAACATGGCAGCCTATGGGGAACTCTGCACAGTCATCTTGCTCAAATGACAATGACACAGTCTCCTGGGAATCATAATAATTAGTACACAAGATGTGTATGGATGTACATTGTACTGTACATTGTATTTCAAGTTTTTACTTTCACAGCAATGTTGCTTTCCAAAGTTTTCATAGAGGAAGCACTATCCTCATTTATTAGGATAATTTGTGACACTATAATGTACAATGTACATTTGTAGATCCTGCATCCTTGATCAGTCTTAAGCTATTCACTGACGAATCAGAATGTCTAGGGTCGTAGGTACAGATGTAATCCACAAATGACCACGGATCACCTTTATGATTCTGCATTATGAATTCTTTATACTTTTAAATACTTAATATTAACTTTCACTCAAAAAAAAAAGAGAACTTTCTGAGATAGTTGATACACAAGATAAAATGACACTTATTGCGTTGGAATAGACAATATAAATGTGATTTTAGAAAATGACATCATACTGAAGTCATGGTGAAGTTATCACATAGAGAAATGAACTCTATAACATTCATTTTAGATCCTGAGATAGTGACATATTACTTTCACTCAAAAAAAAAAAAAAAAAAAAAAAAAAACTTTCTGAGATAGTTGATACACAAGATTTGTACAGAAATTTATATGTCACTATCTCAGGATCTACAATTGTGCAATGAATGTTATAGAATTTATTTCTCTATGTGATAACTTCACCAGGACTTCAGTATGATGTCATTTTCTAAAATCACATTTATATTGTCTATTCCAACGCAATAAGTGTCATTTTGCAATGAAATTTGGTCTTTCGTGAGATAATCTATACAATGTACTTTGTGCACACCACACACACACAAACATACACACACACACACACACACACACACACACAAAAGGGCCCTGATGTGCACTTAGAGTGTAGAATTGTTGAGCTTATTGTAACACAGCTGTAAATGCAGACAACGACATCATTACGTAAAAATGGCCCTTGGGCCACCTGAAAGTGGATAGGTACAGTACATATGTACAGATTGTACATCAAGTACGCTTGTATTAAACATACTGTCGATGGAAATTTTGCAGTGTACAACAGGTATTGTACGTATGTAACTGATCACACAGTTTTCTATTTAGCTGGTTGAGGGTTGGCAAATATCAGTGGGTCAGGCAAGTCTGCTTTTTTTTTTGTTGCAAGCCATGTAATGGTATGGCTGGGCCGTCAACATTGACACATCAAAATCAGGTATCAAGGTACAGTGTGCACATGTACCAAGAAGCATACTGTATCAATAGATACATTTAATAGCATACCTCAGCAGGTGATAATTACAGATTGTACAGTATGCCCAAACCAGGGATGCTTTCATATTGCTGTCATGATGAAAGAAAAAAAAAAAAAAAGTCATTTTTCTGGGAACTTCCTGCACAATTATGTACCTGGTCTAACAAACTGGATGGGGGAGGGGAAACTCATTGGAAATTTCACATTGCATATATTTGGGTACACTTTGCACGTACAATGTACACATGTCTGTACATCGTAATCTTTCAGTACGTATGTAGTGTACAGTATGTAGGCCCTACTGTAAAACGTGGATACTGTAAGGCAAGGGTTTTCGCAGCATGAAACTTTTGTGAATTGGAGCAAATGACCTTTTTCAGGGCATGACATTTTCGTGAATTGCCTCTGGCCTTCAACGCATGTACAATGTACATTGTAATTAGTGTCACCACAGACAAGAACTTTTGGGTGTATTTTAAATTCGAAAATCTTGGCTCTTGCGAACCTTTAATATAAAATGCATGCGAACATTCCTCACTTTACATTATTTTCCTGCAAGTAATTTTTTTGCACTCGCAGGGTAAGATAAATAGTGTTTCACCTTACATTGAAACAAATGTACATATAAACTTCTCTGTGACATTGTACATTGTACACGTATTTGTACACACTGTACAATATACAAAATTTGTATGTCACATCGCCAACGTACAATGTACAACTGTACGATGTATAATGTACACTTTTGGTCAGTCTTTGTGGTTCAGGTTTATATTCCACACTGTAATAGTATTACACTACTGTACAGTAGATTATGCGAGGCAGCTTTAGAATAACATATTATAGAATGAAAAAAAAAAAAAAGAAGCTGAATAGACCATTAAACTCTAGTTATCACGCCCAAACCTCTGTGATCTTATCTACCGGTATTTCAAATAGCAGTGGGTCTGTTCCTCAAACTGCACCATGCACAAATCCAGTTGCACTGTATGTGTATAGCATTCACAAGGTCGCCAGCATTTATAGCTTTAAAATGCATAATGTGTGTACTGTATGCTTACATCACCATGCACATTTTGCAAGCACATTCCCCACCCCCAACTACATGTACATGTACAATTGTACTGTGTATTGAGACAAAACTGCATACGCTGATATGCATAAGTGGGACTTCACAACAACAGTCCACTGACATTAGCTGCATGATACTGAACTACAGTGTACTTCAGGTACAACTGTACATGTATACAATGTACATTGTGCTATGTATTTAAAACATGTACAAAAGTACACTGTACATGCTTGCATTGTATTTTGTATCCTGGATTGTATGTGCTCATCTCTTCCCAACAGCACAGGCAACAAACTCTTTTGTCTCTTTTCCAAGATGGTGCATTATATCTCATGTAGTGATTTCAAGTATTATTTTAAAGTGTACCGTATATTGTAGGCCTACATATGCATACTTGCCAACATTCTGAAATCCTGAAGAGGTAGATTTTGCGAGGGAGCAAAGCGACCAAACCCGAGCGCGCTTGCGCGCGAGGGGGAGGGGGGGGGAGGGTGTGGGAGGGGGGTGTCCCCCCTCGCACGGTATGGACTTTTTTGTTTTTCAATATCAAAATATGAGATTTGGTGCATGCTTTTTAGTCATTTTAAAGGGTTCTTGGTATTGATAAAAAAAAACATATAATCCATGTAAATCTATGAACTATTTTGTAGACTATGCATATAAAAATAAAATCAGACATATTGGTAAATAATTTTTGTAGGCTAAGCATATGTGAAAAAGTAATCAACATATTGGCAAATATTTATCCCCTTTATAGTGTACTTTCTATTGTGGAGCTACGTGGTTTGATGAATAAGACATACATGTAATGTTGCCCTCACCGAATCTAAATTAATTAGCAGATGACCTGGCTGTGAGATTCCTGTACGTGGCAGATTTTGCTCTCTTCTGCAGTGTTTGGGAGGGTTTCCATTCGTAGCATTCACTCTTGCAGAACGTGAGCTACCAAAACATTACTATTACGTGTGGTTCTAGCTACAAGTACACGTGTACAGTAAGTCTTGCACGCATGTAGATATGATAGAGACTAGTGCGCCACTGCAGTGTGCATACATTTGTGCATATTAGAAGGCTGAATACGGCATTTGTGAGGAACGAGTTCCTTGAAATTATTATTAGTATTCCAATTACTAGCTTATTTTAGGGAATCAACACACAATGAAGGGAAAATATGACTTCCATTTCATTTTATGGCAGGTTTGCTACAAAATCGGTAGATCAGAAGAGAAAATCGGTAGCCGGTCAAAACCTCTAAAAAGCGTTAGTCTACCGCCCAAAGCGGTAGAGTTGGCAAGTATGCATATGTTCAAATCACATTATTTGTAACATCTACAATGTATGTGTACATTATATCTTACATCGTATGTTACAGTTGGTAGGCCTACATTATTACAGAAGCAGATCGAGCTTACGATACCATGACAGTTTGTGTCTGTGTGGACTTGACAGCAAAACCCTCAGCCACTGACTCCTTGCAATGGGTTTAATTTCACCATTTGAAGAACATACTGCCCTGCAAATGTACAGTGTAGATTATCCCATTTTTTATGAGTTCATACTGTACAATGTATTATGTGCAATGTGGTGCAGGTGTAGGCCTTTAGTTTAAATACTCCTTCAAGGTATGGGTTTGTATGTACCAGTATTCAAACTAATAAAGACAGAATAAACTGACCTGAAAGAATATAATTAGCGGAAAGATGAGCAAAGAAAATGGGATTCCATCGGGAGTCGAACCCAAGACCTCCGGATTGCTAGACCAGTGCTCTACCGACTGAGCTATAGAAAGCCCTAGTGCAGTGTTCGTCCCAGAAACCCAATTCTCAATGCTCGGGTGGTCAGAACTAATTACATTTATGCAACACAACAACACAAACAAAAATACTTCGATATTTTACATAAATATGTGTATGTGTGTAACAAAGATCCGATGTCTGAAATGAAATTCCTCGACTGCATTTAACACCTGAAGATCCTGAGCAATAAGCCACTTTGTAATCAGCTCAAGGTGCACGTTAGTCCATAATTATTTATGACCTTTTATTTTTCTCAAACACCTTTAGTAGCACTTCACTTGTTATGAAAGCAACATACATGTAATGCGTGTGTTTACCCAACATAATAATTTGTGGAATTTGTGTTAACAAAGTATTATTGAACCTGCATAAACCAGATGACCAGAATGGTCCCTCAATCAACCCTTGGAAATTGTAATGTTACTAACCGTAACATTAACAATGCTTTTGGGGGTCTACAGCTGTAGCTGAAAAATTATTGGTCAAAATGCTAAAAATGTTTGAAGGAACATTTGTCATGATGCAATAATTGAGTTTAATGCAACATTTTCTTTGTATTTATAGTAACTTACATTTTTGCACACTTTTAGTCACAAGACATTAATTTTTTTTTTTTTTTTGTAATGTTACTTGTACTACCCAACCCTTAAAGTTGCCATGTCAACTCTAATATTTGTTGAAATGTATTCATTCTTTTCTGTCATAAACCTAGGAAGGATGAACATGTTTTAACATGATTTTAACTTGAAAATACAGTAATTTAGTAGTAATTTTAAATAAAAATGTAAATTTGCTTAAATGTAATGTTACAGAATTGCCCAAATGATATGAAGGCTACATGTAGGCCTACATTTTGATGTGATTGGTCTCAGTACTTATTACACTGTATTACCCCTTCACATTTTAGCTTAGCTTCAAGGGCACCTGTATGTACAATGTGTGTAGTCCCTCACCATTGTTTACACGTAGGTGCAGTCAGTGCATTCAAACAACATTATAATACATCAGTGGGACACTTAAGTGACTTGACATATAATGTAAAATTATAAATAATGCACTCAACTGTAGAGGAATTTGGCTGCCTATCAGAGTCAACAATGGTGTTACATGTACACCTGTATTGTACGTACCATGATGTGCATACAAATTGTACATGTACTATCTTCATCATACATTGTACATTAAAGGTCCAGTCTAACTTATGGAGCAGTCAATTTAAAAAAAATTTAAGAACACATTTGATGCATACATGTATGTGCAGGTCTGTTTTACATCATGAAACATCCTGCCAAATGAAATTTTCGCAATTTTATAAAGCCTAAAATATAAGGAGATATCTGTATTTTTCTTAATAAAACATAACTGTAGACGGTTTCGTCTGGAAACATTTTTATTATAGCTATTATTCACATTTTGTGTATTTAACGATACTTAACATCGATAATACAGATTCAAATTTTTACAGTGGTTGCAACTTTAAAGCACTAATGCTGGGTTTTTGTTTCATCTGCAAATGGTAAATTATGACTTTAATAGGCAGCTCTACTTGGAAGAAAATAATGAGATATTGTATGCATAGCACATTGTATCTCCAAATGGATCTACTATTAAAGTGGAATTGTACGTACAGTGTATCGGATATGTACATGAGTACTGCATAAAGAAAGAAATTTGTACCCACTACTTTCCTTATTTCACCTCAGAGCTTACAATTCAGTATACAGCAGTCTAGCATAGGACATCTCTGTTTTACTGTAACTTTTGTGCAGAACGCATACATGTACAGGCTTGTACATGACCTACATGTACAAATGTAGCTGATTACAACGTTCTGCAATATTCTGTCTTGTATGAGCTACAATGTCAATGGCTTTGTAGAAAGTATGATTCATGCCACTCTTCCTTGCAGATTTCTATAACAGGAGGTTGTTGTTTGCCTGAATATCAGAGTAGCAGCAACAAGGCCCAATTTCTGTACTGTGAAATCTAACACTGGTGGCCAGAACTTGTGAGGGTACACTGTATGTACAAGTCTAGCCTTACCAAAGAAGGACTTCAAAAACAACACGTTGTAATATATATTTCCTGATCATGTACACAGACACAGACCCCCAGTTGATAATCCACATCCAACACAGCAGAGGTTTGTAGCATTGATTGTCTATTGATAAATCTGCTTACCAGTAAAGGTCCAATTTACCTTTAGGAGCAGTGATTTGAAAAAAAAAGAAAAAATCAACATTTCATATTTGATGCATGATGTGTACAGTAGGTCTATGGTATCACAAAACATCTTACCATATAAAATTTTCGCAGTTAAGCCTAAAAATATAAGGAGATATCAGTATTTTACTTAATAAACCATAACTGTAGACGGTTTATTCTGGAAACATTTTATTATTTATAAACTATTGTTCACATTTGGTGCATTTAACAATACTTAAAGGGACTGTACAGTACTGGTTGAGGTGGAGATTCATGTTTTGAACATTCCTAAGTGAGATAATGAGAAACCTCTTATGAAATATGAAAGAGCATGTAATTTTAAGAAGGATTCATATGTGATGAAAAAAATTGTTTTTCAAATGGCTGAGATATCCAAAAAAAGTGATAATAAAAGGGGACAGGCCACGCCTTTTATTAGGATTCTTTGTTTCACCTTGTTTTTGGATATCTCAGCCATTTCAAAACCGATTTTCATCACACAAACTTTTGATACCCTTTAGAATTGCATGCTCTTTGATATCTCATAGAGTGGTTTCTGAATATCTCGCAAAATGTTAAAAGCTAAATCCTCACCTCGACCAGAACTGTACACACCCTTTAACATCGATAATACTGATTCAGCTTTTTACAGTGCTTGTTTCTATCCCTAACTCATATTTTAAAACTATTTTAATGCACTAATGTGGGGGTTTTGTTTCATCTGCAAATCGTAAATTATGCCTTTAAATGCCTTGTATTCTTTCTTTTTTTCCAAAGTAATTCAACAAGTTTGTATTGGAGACATAGTAATGTAGCACAACATAACATGAAAAGCATGGGATGTTTATGGCTATCAAGCACAGTGCATCCGTTCATATTCAAATTTAGATGTCACAGGGAATAATTTTCGAACTCAAATTTGATTAGCAATTTCAGCTGATGAACAATATTTCACATGGTATCCTGTATACTTCTATGGAGGAAAACTGCTATGATACAAAAGTTACATTGTGTAGCAGTGGTGTAAAAATGCACAGCACATTGCAATGCGATACCAGGAAAATTATCGTGTCATATAAAAATATTGTATGACAGTATGTAAATTCATGTACAGTTTTGTGCACATGAACTACATAAGGCCAAAAAAAAAAAAAATTGTTGCATTGGCGTAACATGAGATTTTCAAATAGGGTCGGTCGGGCGGATTTTTTTTTTTTTTTTTTTTTTTTTGGCTACCTGCATTTTACGTGTAAAACTCGTGCTCAGCTCAGTAAACAGTTACAACTGCTGCACCAAATGTGCTGTGTTCATCTATTCTACAAATCATTTATGAGGCCGATATTATTGGAATTATACCCCTTCACAGAATTTAAAGATGTTGAAATCCCTATCCTGAATGTTTTCACTTCATATTTTACTATTTTGACTTAGATAAGATAGATGCAAATTGACCCATATGTACGATCTTTTCTTCGCACACTGCGATCTCTATTACAGTCCCACATATACAGATTCGTGTAAGTTCTCCACACAAGAAACCTATGGCAAAACTGTGCACAATACATCGCAGTCTGAATGCTACGTATAAACTGAATAAATCTTGTTAGAGTACGTGTCCGTGTTGGAAACAGATGACGTACTGATCAAGGAAGGCTTATGCGAGGCGCTAGATCTCTCCCTCGTACATCCGATATCCCCAGAGCCGTTTCCACTTCCGGGTTTGTGCGATCGCGATCGCAATCAACAAGATATTTGATATCGATAGCAAAAAAAAAATAATAAAAAAACATGGGGTCGGCGGAATTTTTAGGGTCGGGCGGGTTACGCCAATGCAACAATTTTTTTTTTTTGGCCTAAGGTACAGCAGCCAGGTTGAATCTCGCACATTGCACGCTGCATTCACATTGAACTTGCCTATACTGTAGATACCAGTACAAGTGTAGATCACTTGTGCGGACGAAGTTCCTTGTATGCGATGTGTGGCACTGTCAAGTTTTTGGATGCTGCACACATCATTCAATGACTCGCAAAATTTAGTCTCCTCTGAGCAAAATAGTGTAAGAATACACTGGCATACGCGGTAGTCGCAGGAGTGTCACACACCTCAACAGTTTGCCAAGAGCAGAACTGTACATGTACTGTACGTCTCATCACTAATGTTGTAATCTTGAGGTTACCAAATCAATCTTTGTAATGAGACCATAATAACATCAAGTAATGTACCTGGTACTGGTAATCATAGCCATTATTAGAGTTGTTTGCTTGTCAGATTGGTCAACATGCTGGAGTGCAGGAAACTTGAAAAGAAGTGGCAAAGAGTCTATGGCACATATCTTGATTCAATAGTAAACCACAATGTTGACTCATGATGTCACCAATTTCTGGCTTTTTGTTTTTGTTTTTGTTTTTGGTTTTTGTGGTAATTTGGGATATTGGTCAGCAGTTGTACTATTATAGTGTACACTCTGTTGTTCATGGAGCTTCCTTGTACAGTACACAGAGTATCTAGAAGCATTCATCATTCAGTAACCTGCAACAGCAAAATTCTTCAATTGCCTCCAACCATGATAGACCATTGACACCTTTAAATACTTGAAATGTTACATAGTATGAAGCACTTTAATTTAAAGATCACATTTGTCTGGCTGGATGATGGTATGGAGTGTAGACAGGTTTTCCCCTTCAGTTATCAGTTCTTTTGAGCCAACTGCTGCTGGACATAATACATTTGTACATAAGGATGAGAAAACCTCTTCTTTATTTTGTACAAGACAAGTGTCCAAGAATTTGTGTTTAATTTTAAATGTAATTGTACATGCAATGCCAGCCCCAGCCCCAGCCCCAGCGTAGTAACATGCACATGTACATGCCCACATACAATGCGCAAAGAAGAGAGAAAGGGATGTTTAATCTTAAAAAGAGAGTAAAAAAGAGATATAAAGAACAAAATCAACTCACAAAAGGTTTTTAAATTCAAATGGAATGGACATCATGATCAATGTATCCATACACTGTACACAGTGTTCCATGTTCTTAGTATTCTGGGGAAGAAAGACATTTTGTGGTGTTAAGTTCTGGAGCATGGTATGACATACAATGTACCGTACATGTACAGTTGTACACTATATCCTTGTGCGTGAACTGCTCTTGATGGGGCAACCGCAGTGATGTACAGACGGTGTAGGACTGGGTTGGGAAGTTTAAACAGTGATGGTGGGTTCGTACAATGTAATTTGTAGGTATATCACTGTGAGTCTGAATTCTGACAAGTCACGTTTCAGCATCTCTGATCTGCATGTGTGATGCAGGGCTGCCAACATTGGAAACTACACTTGACTTGAGAGTGAGACTCCCATAGGCCAATGCTATAATTTAGGAGTCAAAATAAGTGAGATCAATAGAAGTGCATGCAAATGAAATAAAGTTTTAGAGTGAGAAAGGACCAAAATGAGCGAGTCTCACCCTCAATGAGTGAGAGTTGGCAGCCCTGGTGATGTCATCACAATGCAAATATAAATGATCATAAATACTGATAGGACTCCTGAAATTACAATATTGCAGTGAATGTTGCCTACAGTAGCATACTGTATTTGTAGAATATTTTAGCACTGGCTCTACAATGTATACTTGCTTGCTTTAAGACTCCTCATATGACCGAGTATTGAGTATACACATTCATAATATGCCTGCCCTCGTACATACTCAGCTGAAATTAGCTACATGTAGCAACAACTACACTACACAGCATTAAAGATGAATCGTAAAGGGCGCGCTGGCTGCTGTTCCTAGCTCTGTAGTCTGAACTGTGGGATGAACGCAGCGATTTCCCCACAATGGGCCGTTTGTTTGGATTGTCTTTATTTTTTTCTCTCTCCATCTCTTGTCACTCAGAGTGAGAGAGTGCTGAAGGCACACATACAAAGTATTAAGTACACATGTAACATTTATGATCCCTACTCCACAATGTAAGTGACTAGCAGAAGCAATTTGACAATAGACCTGTAGAACTACATTGTAGTAAGGGGTCCAACCCACCGACCGGGTCCATAACGACTGACCGCGCATTATAATGGCATTGCGCGTACAGAAAGAAAATGTACGCATGGGACTACGCGCAACGGTGTTCGATTCTTCACTGGGCTACGCTACCGAGTAAAATGTGGCGAAAACAACTAAGTATTCCCTCTAAATTACCGAAATTTAGCAAAATCAAATAAGGTTTATCGTGTAACTACATATAACTAGGCCTACCTTTGCTGACTCGTTGTTAGATGTAGAGTATCCTTCCGTAATAAATTTGACGATTTTGACCGCAAAATTGTCACCGCCGCTTGTACGATCGTGCACACACGTTACACATGAACACATGACATAAACATTTTGTCGCCCGCTACGACTGTACGAGTTGATGCAGAAACGAGAAATGAATGTGAAAAAACAAACCGACTCATCTAATTTATTTCAATTACGATGAAAAGTTTCCTAATGAAAATCAAGTCAAATTCATCAAACAGTCCTTCAAAAGTAATATCGAAGGATTCAAAATATATTCAAATATTATTGGGGAAAAAAATTACGACTAGAAAAAAACAGCAGCTTGTCGAAAAAACGCGTTTAAGTACGCTTTATACGTATTGTCAATAGAGGGCTGGGTGGTCGGTCGATATGAGCCCGGCAACTGAGTGCGGAAAAAATGACACCCCACGCGTTCGAAGCCGCCATCTAGAGCGCGTACCTCAGATCGCATTTTCAGTGCGCGCTTGTGAATCCAGAGTATTTTCTCCACACGTGAGTAAAATTTCAGGCAAATTGTGAGATTTTTCACGTTTCTATTGATAGAAAAACGTTAGGTGTCCGATATTATGAACACCCAACCATACTAGTAGAATTCTATTTTCTAGACAATTTCTACAAGCATGCATGATGCATCTGGCAATATTTGTGGTAATTAACACCTAACTGATGGTCATACGTATGGCAATGGTATCCTTGAGAAGCTGAAACATGTGACAATACATTTCTGCAAGTGTAACTAAACTATTTGAGAAGGGCCTAAAAATATAGACAATGGCGCTAATGTATCTTTGTATCCATGCTATATCTCAAATTCCACTGAACCAAATTGCACCAAAATCACAGGATTTACTCCATAATTTATTTCCAATCCCTTGAATTTGAACCAAACTGGTCATTGGGAAATGTTGATATCAATGTTGACTTTTGTGTCATCAATATCAATGTTTCCTAGTGACTGATTTCATCAGTTGGTTTCCCGATGATGGTCAACTCTCATGCTGTCGATATTGACATTTTCCAATGACCGTTCATCAGTTGGAATATGTCAATATCATGAGAACAGGTCTCATTGCGGGAGCTAAATATCAATGTGCAATAATTGTGGCAAGTTGAAGTCACAGTTATTGAGAAATGTGTGTGCGTGTGTGTATCTGTGTCTGTTTGTTTGCGCGCAGTCTTGTGTAATCTATAATCTTAGGAACTGCATTTCTCATCCAACTTCATTCAACTTGCCATACATGTATTGTAGAGGTCTACCTTCCATTCATTTTGCACATTATTATTTGCCAGTTACTTGACAAGTTTAATATCAGACAGCTAACTTTTTAGTTCAGACTTTGCATGCTGTGTATGCTGCAATCACTCACAAAGAGCAAGATGTTTTGAGTGAAAACATGGATGAAAGTCAACGTTTATAATGGTATCGACACTTCCCAATGGAATGCCCTATTTGGTTCAAAGTTACGTGAGTGATCGGAATGCAGCTAGCAGCTCAGCGAGCGCGACGTGACGTTAATACTCATGTCAGTCATGAACAGGGGCAATGTCAGCCAGAGTGGGAAATAAGCTAACAAGTAAATCCCGACATTTGGGTGCAATTTGGTTAAGAAGAATTTCAGATATCAACATGGATATGAAAGTACATTGACGCCTTTTGAAAACTGAACTGAAGGATAATTCAAGGTCACTCGTGATTGTGATGGTTGTGAATGTGCATTTTACAGGGTAGATCTATGTAGCTAGAGTAGACAGAAAAATCTGTCTGCTGTCCAGAGGAGTTTTTAATATGTTTTTTTTTTTTTACACTTTTATTATGGCTGCCTCCATACTTGAATAGACCGATAGACAATCTACAAGAAGCCAGACGCAGTCTCCGCAGAACATATCCCCGACAAGACAGACCAATCTTTCGGTCAAGGACTGTGCATGGCTTGACAAACCCTGGGCGCTGCACTGGCCATTAACAGTTACAAAATGTACCCCTCCTCCTCTGCCTGCTGGATTCGAATACTTACCTCAATACAGTACAGACTAGAATGTTCTACATTACTAGAATAATCTAACTGTCTACTTTGTACAGTAATATCAAGCTATCATCATCATCTGCAAGAGCAAGAGATTAACCAAATTGGATTAAATTTAGACTCTATGCATAATAACGAGGAAGAATATTACAATATTTGGAATTTTACATCGCAAACGTTGTTAAAAATTAAGAAAGCATACCGCCTTGGCTATGTCGTTCAGCGCTTCATCCTCGGCGGTATAAGCGCGACTGGTCTGTCGACTCCGTCGGCCGCCCGTGCTGGCCGGCGATGGGGTGCTCATGTTTGGCCCGCCCCCGACAGAACTAACATCCACATCTACTTGAACTGCATCGACAGACATGTTTATCTGTGTTATAGATTCATTAAAATCCTTCAGAGTATGAGGCATTCGCGTTCATCAGTTGGTTACGTCACACACAAAACTTGCACACGGGTTTCATCCGATATGAAATGATGAATCAAAAAAGCATTCCAAGTGGAGTTTTACGTTTCATGTCGTAGCGGCAGGGTACGAGCAGCTCAGTTTCCGTGTTTGGTCTCCTTCCAAGTGAAACCAGTATTTCTCTTCATTTAATCCGGCATATGCCATATGATAATCGCTGGTACCAAGGGGAAACGTTTCGCCGGTACTGTAAACCAGTAATATGCCAAAATATACATTTATATCCTCCTAATTCAAACGTAAGGTCCACGTACGTCGTGCCATTTTGCAAGTAGTAAACGATTTTCCATTCTCTTCCATTCGTTTATGTGTAAGATGGTCCCAGTACAGTTTTGCATGCATTTTACCTGGCCGGCTAGGCGGCTGCTGTCGTGTGAGGGCCATGCATTTGACACGGTTATCATTCACGTACGTATACTACGTACGTTCGCATTCCTTTGCAACACAACGCCTATGTATGTCTCTTGTGTGTGTGTGTTCTGTGGTGCGGTGTGTCGGAACCCGAGTCGGAACCCGGATGTCAATAATGCGCCATCTACGTTGGTCACCTCAAAATACCACCCCATGCTTTTCTGGCATAGTATTTCAGACGCTTCAGCATCGATATCATTAATATGATAGGGCATAATTTGTCTGTTTTTAGCATAATTCTAGCATAACTGCTACAGATGGAAATCTCTAGGTGTTTTGTACACTGTGGTAACTATTTTGGGTTGGTTTGTTAATTTGTCACCTGATTTGCCTACGAAATTGACGATAAAATTGTGAAGACCAATTTTGTGATTTTTTTTTTTTTTTTTTTTTTTGGGGGGGGGGGGTTGTTTTGCCGATTGAGATTTCATGGGCGCCACAATGCGGCACCATAATACGATTGGGTGTACCACAATTTGTTTTATTTTTATTTTTATTTTTGATTGTCAGCCGACTGGGAACCATAATTCGATGCAAAAAAAAAAAGAAGGAAAAATGAGAACTTTTTTGTTCTTTTTTTTTTTGGCTTGTCAGCTGAGTAGGCAACACGATCGGTTGACATGATGTGACATGTCTATTCGACATTGCTATACAAACTTTTTTCTTTTGCAAAAGATTGGGCTCAGAATTGTTTTTAACCTTCATATCCGAACACATATTAATAAGTTGTTCCCTGAACATAAAATCCTGCAAATAAAAGATTTGTTTTTATTTCAACCTGGTCAATTTACAACTGCAATCACCTACCCAAAATATTTCACACTTTATTTCACCGTTTGTAACAGCCACGTACATACAGTACTATATCCCATGAGATAATCCAATGAATTTCATCTTCCCCAAGTGAAAACTGTACACACTCAAAATATATTTGTTTATACTGGACCCAAATTTTGGAATAGCTTAGACAGTAATTTAAAAAAAAAAAAAATCTGTTATGTTAAAATACAATATAAATTCAAATATAAACGTTAAGAATATTTGCTTTCCACATATTGTAAATACCAGTAAATTCCGTTTATGAAAACCCCCCATAGTTTACTTGTCCTCAAGATTTTGTAGCATGTCCACAGACCTTTTCCAGTCCTTCCTTTTCCCTTTCTTTCTCCATTCTTCCTTCCTCCTCTTTCCTCGTTCTTCGCTTTGTGTGTGCATTTTTCTTCGTTTCTGTTATGTGTTTTATGTTGCTGTTGTCATTATTGTTTTGTATGGTCGTACACTTATGGTATATAGATGAATTTAATATGATTATATTTATTGGTATAACATATTGGTGCTGTCGTTGTTTCCATTCCAGCGTTCCACGGCAAGCTTGGCTTTTTTAGTGGAACACTGTTTTCCGTTGTTATATTTGTACTTACCTTTTTGGGGGGTTAGCATGACAAAGTGCGCATTTTTTTTTTTATGATATCACTCGTGCATATACATTACATTGTATTCGAAGAAAATGTCCCTATCAAATGAATAAAGACAAAATCGACAACTTTTACCGCTTTGAATCATTCATTCATTCATTCATTTCTTTATTGGTGTCATGCACCAACGAATCACAAGTCATGCACCGACAAAATATCTGTCATACACCGACAAAACATTCTTGGATCAGCACCGAATGACTACAGCTGTTCACGCCATGTTTGCCAACTCCAACTTTCCTGTCCCGGATGGACACTTTTATTCCACCCCCACCCTGGTTTCACCAAGGAGGTAGTATGGCACTGCTGTTCTCCATCACACCTCCCCCCAACAAGAGGAAAGTTATGAATGTAACTTTTCGACTATAAACACCTTCGTTGTAAGGCTTACTTCACTGTTCTTGCGTACTATTCAGCTAACACGATTACAAACTCAAATAGTTTTGTGTTGTTTTCTTAAAACCTCACCTGGCATACTACACTTGTAATTACTGATTTTGAGCCTTATCAGAATCAGTTAACTCCGGCATCAATCGTCCACTTTTAGAACAATATATAGAAAACTTGACAAGCCCCCTACAAAACATGTAAATACAATTTGCAATAATTACGCAATGTGTCTACAATAATACACCTCATGTGAAACTGTTTTCAACGGGTACACATAATCCGGAAAGATTACACCAGATGTAATCAATCATTTCTCCAGTAGCATCGATATTTTGACTGAGACTGTGCTTTCTGGTAGTCTCGACTGTATGTCCTCACATACTCAACCAGTAAACTTACATAACTTCAAACATGTATAGTATATTTTTCTTTTTTCTTTTTTGGTAACACATATACTTCATCTTTAAATGTGAAAACCAAAATACACTTTCTTTATGAAATTGTGCTGACTGTTGTAAAGATATGTCTGTTTCTCCAACACAAACTTTCACTGGAGTTTCACTGAATGAGGTAACAGCACGCATCTGATTATAACAACATCTTATCTAAGCACTATGATGTGTACATCTACTCAATGTACTTGCTAATAAATCTTATACTTATGTCAACGTTGCGTCATAAGTTAGCCAAAACAACAACAAAAATTTAACCACCGGACATTAATTTTCTTTTTGTCCCTTCACACATACTAGGTTATGTACGTATTGTCACTCGTTAAGATGTTATGTGCAAACTCTGGAAAATATCGAGATCATAGTTTAATTACTCGACACACAAATGTGACTCTGTCACTCTGTGATAACGAAATACATATACAATTTATTAATTTACAAGAGTAACATTAAATATCTTGGCTTCTTTATGCCTCACTGTCACTCTACACTTTTTCATTAATACAAAACAACACAAATTCTTTTGTTTTAACACAAATCGGTTGACATAAAACTCAAAATTTGATCAACAGTTTTCCTGTGACTTGCCGCTTGTGTTTTCTTCTATACTGTTTTAGCATTTGCTAGCATTAACTCTGTAACGTATCGGTATACATAACAATATGAATCCTTTGACTCTTTGGGGTACATTGAATGAAATCAAATAGAAGTGGGCAACTGAAGCACCGCTTTCACTGTAACCTACACACCACAAATGTTGTATCCTGGCGCTTTCTGTAATGTTGGGTTTTCAAAATACCATGCAATGCTTTGCGTGTAACACATCATGACATTTTTCAATTGATGTCTCCTTATAAGGACAGAATATTGTGTCCTAGTACTTCCTCCTATAGCATCACTCACATACTGTTTTCGCTTAAAACAAACATGATTAACATAAATACAATTTTTTCCTTCACAGATCCTTGGGAAAGGAAGAAAACTGAACGAGAATTCATATACACATGACTGTATACGTTGTCATATATATAAGAAAAAAATCAACATCAGTTTCTTGTCTGTTTTGAGTCTTGTTTGAAATGTTCAGCTTGATGTAGGTTTCACTGTAGATTTGAGATTGTTATCGTTCGGCAACATTATCAGCGTGTGCACAGTTTCAAACTCGCGACAAAGCGTCTGCTAATTTGTTGTCTTTTCCTGCTATGTGCACAATTCTCAGTGGGTACGGCTGGAGAATCAAACTCCAACGGAAGAGACGCTGATTTTTGTGCTTGAAGCGTTCTAAAAACGTCAATGGGTTATGGTCGGTGTACACCGCGATGTCTCTTCCACCGTCCAAATACGCTTCGAAATGTTGTACGGCTAACGACACTGAGACATTCCTTCTCCACAGTTGAATACTTTTGCTGATGGCGATTCAGTTTTTTTTTTTTTTTTTTTGGAGAAGAAACACAAGGGTTTGCTGTGTCCGTTGTCGTCGCCCTGAAGTAGCACGGCTCCTACTCCTCGGTCACTAGCATCCGTAGCCAGCTGGAAGCTTCTCTCGAAGTTTGGTGCGATGAGCACGGGATCGTTCATGAGGACGGCCTTCAGCTTCTGCAACGCACCCTGGCAGTTCGCCGACCACTGGAACGTTGTACCCTTTTTCAACAGGTCCGTCAAGGGCACCACCAAGTGACTGAAGTTGGGAACGAATCTCCTGTAGAATCCGCACATTCTTCTACCATCACACGGCTAAATAACTCCTCAAAAGCCGGAATAGGAATCAAAGGCGCAGGTCTAATGGCATGTTGTGGTTTTCCTACCACTTGACATTCATGACACGTTCGACAAAATTCAGACACATCCTTTCTCATCTTGGGCCAGAAGAAATGAGTTCTGATTCTACACAAAGTCTTCTTTACACCCATGTGTCCGGCCATTGGAATTTCATGTGCAAGACGTAGAATTTCCTTTCGATACGGCGGAGGAACAAGTATCTGGTTGACAATCGTCCAGTCCTCATCTGCGGGACGATCCGGGAGGACGCCATTTCCTCATCAAAACACCAGACTTTACATAGAAACATTCTGGCACTCCCTTCACCTCATCTACAGTCAATGCATCCTCTCTCAACTTCAACAACTCCTCATCTTCCATCTGTGCTTTGATTAAAGCTGGCTGACTGAACACACCTTCTTCCCAACTTTGTTCTCTTTCATCTTCATAGTCACCTTTCCAAAGAATGTGTCATCAAGAGAAATTTCATTTTCAGACTCCTTTCTCTCACGCTCTGTTTCACTTGCTCGAAACCTTGTGATAGCACATGTTGGAAATACTTCTGGGAATTCATCGACCAGTTTTTCGCTTTCCCGCTCGTACACTGGGACTTCGGAAACAACCGGAAGGACACTCACTCGACCTCCTGCAAGGTCATTACCAAGCAAAAAGGAAACTCCATCCATAAGGAAAAATGGAACAATTCCCACAATCACTTCCCCTGAAATCAGTCCACTATTCAAATTCACTCGGAATAGAGGGACCGCCTGCGTTCCTCCGTTGACATCATGCATCAGTACTTTTCTACCCGTGTTACAGTCTATGGACATACTCTTCACATCTCCTACCATGAGGGACTGTGTAGCTCCAGTATCACGAAGGATGACAACCGGGACTCTAAATTCAGCAATGGTAACTGTACCCTTGGAAATGAAGTCCTTGTACTTTTCATCCAAACGACCACTTGAACACGTATCTGTCATTTTTGAGACACTGCTTTTCACAACATTAATTTTGGATGACGCTGTTCATCACTTACACTTAACAAAACCATTGGTGGCTGTCTGGTACTCTCTTAATTTCTAGGATTTATTTTTAAGTCCTAAGGATTTATTTCTTTAAGTCCTAGCGGACTGTAAATACAGACAGAACCTTAGGACTTAAAAGTAAGTCTTAGCTAGGATTTAAAAATTTAAGTCTATGTTCGACTTAAATTTCAAGTCTATAGGATTTATTTTTTAAGTCTTATTAGATTACATTTAAATCTTTCTTAGACTTGTTTTTAGAATAAATCCAGCTTGGATTTAAACGACGAAAGACTTATTTTAAGCCTTCCTTGGATTTATTTCAAATAAATCCATCATGGATTTAAACTCAGACTACTGAAAATGACAGCCAATTGATGCACTTTCTTCACATGTAAAGGTCTATTTATTTTAACAAAATCAAACTGATGCATTTTTCACAAACATCGATAAGTTACAAAATATAGAGATGATTGTCATACACACGTAGGCTCCAGAAAAAATGAAATACGACATGTTGAAAACAGAGCATATTTTGCAATAGTCTCAGATGGTCACATCTTCACATTCATGTTACTGATGCTTCTTTCACTGTGTTCTGTAAACAAGTTACTAGACGACTGGAACCTTCATTGCCAAATAGATTACTTTTTTTCACTTTTTATTAAATCTTGCAAGATGACTCCATACGACTCGATTCACTTTCATTTTATGTATTTCTTTCCCTGCATGGTGAGCATCGTTAAGTCGTAAGATCGAAACTATGAACAAATATAAGATTATATATGAATTCTAATAACTTAAATTTTAGAAATGATGCTGTGTAATAAACAATACAGCCTCCATTAAGTTGACGTTTAGATTTACACGCTTTGTACGTCCCATGCATGCAATTTAAAGAATTATTTGATTTTTTGGAATGATGCATAGTATAAATTTAATCAAGAGGGAAGTAAAGGCCAAAATTAGTGTGATCAAATTAGAAAAGAGAAGAAATTTCCCTACACAGAATGGTGTAAAGACTATGAAAATCAGCTACGAAATAAGGAAGATATGCCTCTTTTCAATTTCACACATTTCCAGAAAACAGATCTTGTCCAGTCTTTATGAACGTCCAAATGAGGGAATTGATGATGTCATTCCTTCAAAATATTTTTACACTTTTCACCTGCATGTATTTGCATATTCATACGGACTAGTCAAGAAATGTTTTCTGAAAACGTGTTACATTTCCTTATTTCTTACCAGACTTTCCTAATTTTTCCACTATTCCGTAGGGAAAATTTACAATTGAATCCAAACTGTATTACATACATCAGTAGGGAGCAAGATCTATGTAAACTCTGAAGTAAATTCACCTTAAAACAATAAGAAGCTCAAATAACAATTAACATTCTAAACTTACTTCTAAAATTCCTTGAATATCGATTGTCTGAAATGGATTTACACAAGTACATTTCCATACTGCATTTTGGTAGACAAAATGTTTGACAAAAGAATATACAAATTCCTGCTTAATCCATTGATATTTAAGAATCCATCTCAACTGATGACAGGGAACCATCTCAAGAGACTGTTCAAGTGAGATGGACCACTAGTTTCTTAATTACTTTGATGTCATATCTCGTAACAAAGCACTATGTTGAAGTGATGCAATCTGAATTTTTAACTAGAATTATCACTCATTGTGATTAATATACCCCCACCCACAACTGAGGGAATTAGCTAACCAGGATTATTTTTTTTTACTTTTTAATAAAGAAAAAAATTACCATGGCAATGCACTGTTCCACCTCTCAAATCAAGTGCTCAAAAACTGAGTGAGCAAGATAAATAAACTGACGATTTCTATGGTTTTTACTAAAAATTGTGTAACCATGGCAACACAATGTTGGACATTAAGGAAAAAATGAAGTTTGCACAACTATAGGCCCTATATCATAGCCGTAATATGTGCCAAATTTCAAGCTAAATGCTAAAGGGGTGAGGGGTTTAGTTGAATTCACATTAGTGTATCATTTTCATGCAAAATATACTGTTACCATGGCAACACATTTTCCACACTGACAAAATTTTTTTTGCACATCTAGGTAATGTAGAGGTAACGTGTGCCAAATTTCAAGCCAAAATGCTCTAAACAGAGACAGGAGAATCGAAATGTTTGTATGATTTTCACTGAAAATGCACTGTTACCATGGCAACACATTGTTTAACAATGATGAAATATGAAGTTTGCATATTTCTGAACTACAATGGTTGCATGTGCCAAATTTCAAGCCAAATGCTCAAAGACTGAGGGAGTTACCTGAATTCAAAATATTTTTGTATGATTTTCATTCAAACTAAATTGTTACCATGGCAACACAATGATCAACAATGACGAAAGGTTAAGTTTGCACATCTACGTACCATAGTGGTCAGGTGTGCCAAATTTCAAGCTAAATGCTCAAAGACTGAGGTTGTTACATGAATCCACAATATCTTTGTATGCGTTTCAGTGAAAAGATGCTGTTACCATGGCAACGCATTGTTCACCATTGATGAAATATTAAGTTTGCACATCTATATGCTAAAGTTGTTGCATGTGCCAAATGTCAAGCCAATTACTCAAAGAGTGAGGGAGTTAACTGAATCCACAATATTTTTGTATGATTTTCATTCAAAATATGCCGTTACCATGGCAACACATTGATCGACACTTACGAAAGAATACGTTTACACATCTACATACCACAGTGGTCTTTTGTGCCAAATTTCTAGCTAAATGCTCAAAGACTAAAGGAAGTTAGCTGAATCCACAATATTTTTGTATGTTTTTTTGGTTTAAAAAAAGCTGTTACCATGGCAACGCATTGCTCACCACATTGTTTCCATATCTATATACCATAGTGGTCATGTGTGCCAAATTTCAAGTCAAATGCTCTAAATTTGTTTAAGGTGTCCATCTGCGCTGAATCTATCCTTCCTCGTGGGTTCAAGCACATACTTTGGCTGGAAAACCAAAGTTTATTTCTTTATAAATACAGAGTTTCATATTAAAGTGTTTAGCCACAAGGTCATAATGAAAATAGCAACAAATCAGCGCTCAATAAATGTGATGGACAATGGCTCAACAACACTGTGGGAGTGATGAAAATTAGGTAATCGTTTAACAATTACAAAAGTGTTCAGGGGAACTTAAACTTTCTTCTTTCAATTTAAATCAATGCGGATCTGGCATTACTTTTTTTTTTCATCATCAACCAGACATAATATACAGAAAACAAGCCAAAGATGAACAATAAATAAATTGAAACTGGACATGTATAAAAACTTGGAATATTGTTTAAATGTTCACGTAGCAATGCAAATGCAAAAGTGAGGCACACACATACATGATAGTACCTCTGAAGGAAACATTGCGGCATTAACTTTCCTTATTGTGTTATTTTCATTTAAAAATGCACACAAAAAAAATTACAAGGAAACTTTACTACAACCAGGGCATGACAGATATTCTTCTTGTGTGCATGGATTTGTAGCTCAATATAAATGGAAAAGTGAGGCACACATAACATAACTCAATATCCATGAGTCAAACATTATGCATGATAGTATCTTTAAAGGAAACATTGCAGCACTTTACCTGTGTTACTTTGATTTAAGAATTCACCGAAAATTAAGAAAACTTTGCTGCACATCAGGGCAAGTCGGATATGCTTCTTGTGTGCATGGGTTTGTGGCACAATGTCGGAAAATCTTACTAGCATCATACACTGACGTGTTCTTGAAGTTCGTGGCTAATGCCCAGAACGAAGCCCTCACTTGGGATTGTAGCAGTACATGAATATGCCGCCACAAAATCAAAGAATGCTTCAAGCACCCAAGCATATTTGACGATGAAGACACAGTGGGCTTTATAGAGTCTGTCAAATTCTTGCTTCCAGTCATCTCCAGCCTGGACTTAGTATGGTCTTGTCCAGGATGAGAAAATACTGGATATACGTCTAGTCACTCCCTTATCTGACTAAGCAGGGCTGGCTGAAGGTGGCATCTTTAGCATCACTGAACTTCGCGCTTCTTGCTCGTGATGTATACGTTTCGCGCGGATCAACTTGGCGTTTCCCGTTTGCTAGGGCTTTCAGGTGGGAGAATCTCCAGATCAGAAGATGCTTGGGGCTGGGGTTGGAGTCTCTGCATCAGCAATGCCATGAACATTGGTTCCTATCTGAAAAGTGATTAAACATGTATAGCACTGCTGATATTTCGAACTAAATTTCACTTGAATCGTTTGAGCAAATGACAAAGGCTACAATTATTATCAAATAAACTTTGCATCACACAGAGGGAAGTTAGGTTCTCAGTGAGAGGGCACTCTGGAGGGAAAAAATATTAAAATATAATTTTACATATTGATCTTAAATACAATGTACTAATAACATATTCATCACATAACTTTTAGTTTGTGATGTACAAGTAAATATTTCTGATATATTTTGGAACATATTATTTTAAAACATTTTGTCTCATCTGGTAAACATCAAAGCCTTGAAAAAAATTCCCAGAAATCAGATTACTTTTTGCCATCATCGGGGTGGGGCCTACTTGATATTTACATGTTCCAGACTCATAAAATATTTGATGTACATATTATTACAAATCAATAGAAGTCAGCATGCATTTTTAATCCGTAATTTAATGAATTTAAAAGAAAACTGTCAAAACACGGTAGATACCCCTACACAATACTCATTGCTGAATGTTCTAAAGTTTGTTTGAGAAGAATCGCTTCAAAAACACTGATAGATATATCAGAGAAGAAAACTTTGCATTTCTCATGACAGCATGAGAAATTCAGATTTTTAAATTCCACCTGTTACTGAGTACATGCAGATTCTACACGAGTCTTGCTTTGTAAGATACGAAGCTCAAATATTCTTCTCTAGACATGAGCTGGTACTTAGAAGCCGAATGAAACATGCATATTGATAATTCTCAAAATTGGAAGCTCAATGATTTGATCATAAACTGATTTCAAGTCTATAAACATTAAGCATATACTGTACTTACAGGCACATAGCCATTCTGCACTAGGTACTGCTGGGCATCCCTCGGGAGCATGAGAGGTCCTCTCCCTTTCTTCTACATGGGGATGTTGGGTCTGTGAAGCATCGCTGCAAGTAGTGACATTCCACAAAATTCCTATAGAATGGAACACAATACAATTTTTTTTTCCAACTTTAAGTATTTCACACATTCTCTTTAACATATTAGATATGACGTATTGTATCAGCTCTGACAATCCCTAACATTCAGTTTTTAACTTATTTTCAATATCAGTCTATGAAGAGCAAACTCGTACACATTCACTTTCCTGAAAGGTGTAATAGCAATGAAGCATAAACAAATGAGTAAGTTTACTCTTACACTTTGGACAGAAATTGTTCCAGTAATTATAATCAATGCCACAAGATCTACGAGGATTGGCGGAAGGACTTACTGTCTCCATCCATGTCTTCACATCTTCTTACAATGTCTTGCAACTAAGGGTAGTTTCGCTTGGCAAGTGCAAGATTCTATTGACATAAAATGGCCCCCATCTGTTCACCATCTCCTGCACTTTTCTCGGTACAACTGGGCAAAGTCCGCATTGATCTGAAAATAAACACAAAAACTGTGAAATATCAGTGATAAGGAAGTGGAAAATGAAAAACAGAAACGCTTGACAAAAAAAAAAAAGGAAGAAAACAAATATGCTTCGGGGGTATAAACGGTCGCCATAGCCACATTTCTAGATTTTTATGTAATTAATTATTTCTTATTGGTCTCGAGGGTTGTATTTCATGCTGGAGGAAAAAATGAGACCGATATCTCTGATTTTTGTTTCAGATGTTATCGTTAAAATCAATTTTTAGAAATACCAGGGATGTCTTGCATATCTAAACACCAAGAAGGGATAGTCCTGACAGAGTACTCCTTGGAGTACAAAATATACAAATAACAGGTAATTTGCATTCCCTTTATCTTAAAAAATATTAAAAGTAAAAAATAAAAAAAAGGCCTCATATATTGTAAAACTTCACTACATTCTCTCACTGGTGTATGTGATGCTTAATGCATACATCTCAGCCAGAAGTGTAGATCTGTAGAATTTTTAAAGGGAAAGTAAACCCAAAGAGCAATGTGGATTGAGTGAAAGCAGCAACATTAGTAGAACACATCAGTGAAAGTTTGAGAAAAATCGGACAATCGATGCAAAAGTTATGAATTTTTAAAGTTTTGGTGTTGGAACCGCTGGATGAGGAGACTACTAGAGGATATGACGTATGAGTGGACAACAATACAAAGAAAATATAAAGGATATTCAACAAAAATTCACTTTTCTAGAATTATGAAAGAGCAGTGGACCAACCGCTTTCAGAAAGCAGGGGGAATAATTGCTACCCTTAACATATGTCAATATCAAGTTGATGGAAATTGTAATTTTCATGAAAAATGGATTTTTGTAGTATTTTCTTTATATTTTCTTGATATTGTAGTCCACTCATGAGTCATAACCTCTAGTAGTCTCCTCATCCAGCGGTTCCAACACCAAAACTTTAAAAATTCATAACTTTTGCATCGATTGTCCAATTTTCTTCAAACTTTCACTGATGTGTTCTACTAATGTTGCTGCTTTCACTCAATCCACATTGTTCTTGGGGTTTATCTTCCCTTTAAGTCTAGATCCTTCTACTCAAACACAGATCACCACATTGATTATGCTACAAAGAGAAAGACTGGAGTAGAATGTCTTTATCCAGGTGCGAAATCTTGTTCCATTGCACGAGTTAATCCCATACATTATTTGTTTCATACAACGCCTTCAACAATAATACTAACAGACTTACTAGTTCAAGAAAGAGTCTTGAATTCAGTGCAGAAATGGCAACCATAAGGCCTAGGTGTCCAGGCCTACTAATACTACTGAGTGGTAGTAATAATAGTAGAAGTATTTTCATGGAATGCAAATCAGTAGCACATTCACATTACATACACATGTACGCAGCCGAGTGCAAGTAGCATTGAAGTTGATTATTCCAGTAAAATGAGTGACATGATGCACGCTTGATAGTAAGAGTGTTGAGTGCACACGCCAAAGGTAATTGTTTATTGTGACATCAGACTCAGTAGACCTAGTCATGCAATGGAACAAAAACTGTTTATTAATTGTAGACCCCCTATTTTAATATGGGAGTCAATGGAAATTGGTGATGTCAGCCAATATGGCCCATGCGATAGAAGTTTTTACAGTTCAGAGCTTGACGCCACTGCACTGGCATTGCAACATTGGCGCCCTAAACCCTGGGGCGCTCATCACACAGGGGGCTTCGTGTTTGAGCTGGTCGCAGTTCTATTTTAGCGCCCATAGGGTCTACTACGTACTATTGGTGGCCTATAAACACAACGTTAAAAATAAAACCAATCTAACAGCATATGCCCTACATTTCACAGCATCTATAGGGCATGATAAGGCCTAGAACTGTGCCTTTCTACGTAGAAATTGATAAATTAGACCTTGCAAGAGTGTAGGAAGGGGTGAACTGACACTAACTTGTTACTGTTACTCAGTGTTAGACGACAGGCCTACGCTACAGTAGCCTGAGTACTGTTAGTGTTATGGCTTATGCTTTAAAGGGCCTAGGCCCTACCTTAAGTTTCAGTCAAGACACCAACATCGTTAATCATTAGGTAGAATGGGCGCTTTATAAGAGTCCCTGTATTATTACACTTGTACTTGCAGTTTCACCGAGATAGAGCCCCCACAATACTAGTATAACGTTAGCCTACATGTAACTTGTTACAATGTTTGGATCTGTCTAGACACATTAGCCATGAACAGCTATTAACGTTAGCACTGGCGCTTATCAGGGATGGACAGCGCTGTATACAGCGGCAAGGCTCAAACTCGCCAAAAATGTAGGGCGGTTAGTGCACATCTTAACATCTTTTATCTTTGGTTACTGAGTCCCAGAGTTATCAAACACATTCTTAAGCATTCATACAGTAATATGCTCACCTTTAAGTAACTTGGTCAAGCTTCCGTCAGATCATGCCCTCAAAAAACTCCGGCCTGCATGACTTTTGCCTCCAAGACCAACTCAACTGCTCGAGTCAATAGCGTTTGTTTGCAAATGGTCGATAGGTACATGTACATACTGTGCACTGAATGTGTGTGTATGACTACGCTATCTAGCATCGCATGAAGCAAAGTGACGGCCAGCGCCAATTCCGGTTTTAGGCGGTTCAAGATAGCGCATGACGTCATTTACAAGTCATCTGATTGGCTGAAAGTTTAAGTCCTTGTTAGATTTAGATTGCGAACAGCTTCGACACTCAACTTTTAATCGAAGCGCACCTAAAATAAGTCTTAAAGACTTAAAATATTTTAAGTCGTAAGAAAGATTTAAAATTTAAGTCCTAGAAATTAAGAGAGTACGATTTCTCTTTTGTTTCAGCATCTGAACTGTTCTGTGGACGTGTGTCTGCATGGACTAAACCACGTGTTGCTCTTTGCTTTTGTTTTTCTTTTGCTTCATTTTGTTCCAGCAATCGCCTACATTCAGACTTAATGTGACCCGTTTTCCCACAGAAAAAGCATCTCACTTTTTTGTACTGAGGCCGTGGCGATTTCGGGCGCTCTTTCTGTGATTCAGTCTTTACTTTACCCTGCGTTCACTAGGACTACTGTGCCACTTTTGAGTGTCAGGATTTCTCAGCTGATCAAATTTCCTCTTTCCCGCAGGACTTTTTGTTTTCACCTTATGTGTCAACTCATACGTCAGCGGTGACTGCTGCACTCTTTACATCATGTACTCTTCGATCTTCCAAACATGTTCTCAGATCTGGAGGTGTCGATTTCTTGAACTCTTCCATCAACACTATAATTATCTCTCTCAAATTTTCATAAGTGAGACCTACTTTCATGATCGAACCCATCGATCAAACAGAATTTCTTTTTCTCTCTGAAACTCTACGTAGGTCTGTCCCGAACTTCTCCTGTATCCTCGAAACTTTTGCCTGTAGGCTTCTGGGACTAACTACTGATAGGCAAGAAGGACTGCTTCCTTAACTGTGTCATAGTTATTTGCCTCCCCATCCGAGAGAGCAGACACTACTGAATGTGTCTTGCCTGTGAGCTTTTGTTGTACTATCATAAACCAATATTTCTTCTCCCACTCCAAATTCCTGGCTATTCTCTCAAAGGAGAAAAAGAAAGAGTCTGCATCCTCTTCATCAAAGTGGGGGACTGTGTTTGTCATTTTTGCAATGTCAGGCGTCTCTGGCCTCGACACAGTACCATTAGGCCTATCCCTGGGACGCTCCTGGCCTGGGCCTGGGTCAACTCAATTTGACGTTGCATTAACTCTTGTTCAAGTCTCAGATTTTCTGCCTTCATTTTTTCTTTTTCTAACTCCAATCTAGCCAGTTCTAGTTGTGTGGAATCTACCCTCATCTCACTAGGCCTATTAGTAGTAGTACTTGGAGCAGTTTTTCTACCAGCACTCTCACTCTGGTCTGTGTGTTCATATTCTACACCACCCAGTTCAAGCTTCTTCACCAGAACTGCAAACATTTCTTTCTTTCGACTACACTCTCTGATATCAGCATGCATCTACATGATCTGAGTTGCAACATCAATCAACTGGGCTTTCACTAGCCCTCTCAATCTACCAAGAGTGACGTCTTTCACAAACTCTGCAGCATCGAACTTGGCTGCCATGATTTATTCACATCTAGCTTTCCGACTAGATTTCAAGACTACGTCGCGTCGCTATTAAACGCAACTTCCTATAGTACAGTACACCCCAACTGCATGGGTACCGAACAAAGATAAAAAGTACATTGTAGTAGATTTAACAAGATACGAAGGCGCGCGATAAAAATGGACACAAAATGGCTACCCTACATGACGATACAAAAGAGAGCCAAGTACAAACTCAGTACACCTAGGAACATCACTCATTTCCAAAGGTAGTGGTATTTTTAATATCTAAAAAAGATTTAAAAATTATAGTCGTAGCTTTTTTCGATTAAGGGGATTATTTTGAAGAACGAGATTTTAAAGTAATAAGGATTATTTCGTGGAGGTAAAAATTTGGCAACAACATGATCTCACAATCAAAACGCTTGATAAACAACAACTACATCTTCAAAGACAGCGCGTCTCAGGCGCGGCAAAGACACACATCACCTGATTAGACGCGCTGTCCCTGAAGCCGCTCGCTGCTGCTGTTTATCAGGCAGTCAAGGCAGCGCGTCTCAGGTGATGTGCGTAATACGCTTGAGGACCGCGCGCTGTCCATGTGTTTTGTACAGGATTAGCGCGCACTTTCCTGTCTTATTAGTTAAGCGTCTTTGGTACCGAACTACGAGAATAGTCTAAGCAATTCAGACCAGACAAACACTCGCATCTAACGATACTAATCCAAATAACCAGAAAGTGACACACTAATCTGATAGAATGACATAACGGAAACGATAATACGTACCCCTCCTTTCCAGCAATCAATGCTGCAACCCTGGTATTCAGCTTGCGTGAAGACCAGTACAAGTGCGCAAAACATATTCATCGCATCGCTTCCCGAATCGCACTTCCATTCACAACCACTGCTAACGCAGCCCCATTACACCAGGGAGGTGACCTCCCTGATTACACATACCATGCAATGTGTACACATCTCACAAGACTGCGATCGAACACTACACATACCTCCAGTGGGCATCAATCATTACAACGATGTACCAAACACCGAAATAACTACCATTGTACCCAAAAGACGACTTGTGGCTTGTTTGTACATTTTATGTTCATTTCCATATTCCCCACATGTCATGCACCAACGACTCACACGTCATGCACCAACGAATCACACGTCATGCACCGACAAAATATAGCTGTCATACACCGACAAAACTACACTGACTACACTGTATAATAGCATCATAATGCCTCACTTGATGTTCATGTTGCTTGGGGTAATACTTATAACAGCCATCTTCATAAATTGTTTATTGTACAAAAAAGAGCTATCAGGCTAATAACAAGCTCACACTTTACTAGGCCAAGTGCCCCCCAGTTCTTACAGCTGCGTTGCTTACCTCTAAACGAGTTATAGTCTTTTAACTCATTGGCATTCATGTACAAGCTTCACATGTCCAGTTCTCCCTCCTTATTTTTGGATTTGTTTGTCAAAAACTCAGTTGTTCATTCCCATAATACACGTCAGAAAAACCTTCTGCATCTACCTTATGTAGCTACCAGTATTGCCCTAAATGTGTCTTGCATAAAAGAATGGAACATGTTACCCACAGATGTTAAAGATAGTATAGTAAGGGTACTAGGTCTCGCGCAGGGACGTAATGATCGCGCATAGCGTAACTGCGTATAGCAAGCGATATTACGCGTAGGACTAAGCGCAAAATTTGCCGATACGCCCATGGAATAAACATACCTGACTTACCGCTCAACATGAGAAGGAAGCAGGTAAGAAATTTTGATTTCCAACAAATTTTCCACTAAATTTCCAATTTTTTACCTTGTAATTTACCTACCTAACCTTAAAATCTGTTCTAAGTGACTAAGGATGTTGTAGCCTAGACGTGTCGTCTCGCTTGTCTCGTTCGTAGTCGATAGAATTCGTAATTTGTTCGATCGATCGTGTACCACGTGACGTCATCATACACAAGAACAATGTATGCTTCCAGCTACGCTGAAATACTGTTAATAAAATGTTGTTTTAAGTCAAATTTTAACACAACGATTATAATATTACAAAGGAATAAATATTTCAGTCTTTCGAAGTTGAAGTGTGATTTCAATTTGAATTTGCTTGTGATTTTTTGCGCTAACTTGTGATATATTTGTGACAGGGGAGGGCCATAGTGATACTGAAGAAAAATTAGATGAGAGTGTGACAAATGGGTGACGAAAATGAGAGGGTGACGAATGGGTAAGCACACACACAAACACACACACACACAAAATATATGTTCATATTTTACTTTTTTCCATTTTATATTACGTGTATATTATTGGTTAAAGTGATTAGAAATATTGTAAGAAAATGAAAATCATTAACGATTATGAAAATATCAATGATAAAAATAATGATAATAAGAATGATAAAATGATGGTGGTGGAAGTGATAATAATAATAATGAAAATAATAATGATGACGATGATTTTTTTTCCATAATCTTTTATTGATTCCATATTCAATACAGTTTCATGATAAATCAAATCACATGTATCATAGAATCCACGATTCAACAAAACACGATTATAATGAAATCAAACCAAGCTGTACTTTCAGCAGAAACAGTGCATTCGTAAAGAATATACAATGCACCGAAAAAAAAACAACATACACTGCTTACTTACTTTCATTAAAATCAAATGGAGCTGTCCTTTTAGCTTGACATTGCATTCATAAGAAAAAAAAAAGAATTATATTTATATTAAATGGAGCTGTACTTTCAGCATAACAGTGCTTCATAAAAAAAAGAAAAAAAAAAGATGATGATTATGATGATCGATGATGGTGGTGGTGATAATAGTAATAATGATAATAATAATAATAACAATAATAATACTGCTGTTGCTTAACAGGGACAAATTTAATATCAAGTGAAAAATATTCTACGAAAGCCGGAGCACGTTACAGCCACAGAGGGGCAGACACTTTCACGCATGAAACTACAGAGGGCAGCTGCGCGATCTTTACATACCCCGAGAAATTGAACGCATAAAAAAAAGTCCGACATACAAACGGCGACAGCGCACTACTCCGTCATCGTATCATCAGGAGATTTTGGGAGGTGATTTTTCTGCATTTTCGTGATATTCATTGAGAAATTCAGGTACGATTATGGAATAACTTCTATTATAACAGCATTTCAAATTTTCGTGCGCGATATCTAGACCCCTCAACCATACCACTTTTTCCAGATTTAAAGTGTTGACTCGGAAGTATTTGCTTCATCGATATTCTCAGTCTCATTGATGCTGCTCCTTTTAAATTATAGATACATGACTTCATCTCATCGCTTTCCATTTGAGTAACATAGTCTAAATGCCAATTATGTTTTGCTTTAAAATTCCATAGGTAGTGTGTGTGTGTGTGTGTGTGTGTGCACTTAGAATCCATCCATGTATGTTAAAGCCACTGTGTAAGGTGTAATTCTGGTTTATGGTAAAAATTACAAATTCTCCTTTTGAAAGGGTCCTTACCTGTGGAGAAGTGAGGGTTCTGAGACCATACCACAAAGTAAAAAAAAAAAAAAAAAAAAAAAAAAAAATTGCTGCTCCCTCTTGTGGTCATTTATATTTACTGTGTATCGAAGATGGTTTGGGGTATGTTGATGATACTTGCTGGCTTCGTACACTGTAGTGTATAGAGGGGATATTTGTTGTTGTTGATGTACTCTGATAACACTTTTTTGTATACTGGATTTTTTTTCTTTTTTACGGGGGGTGGAATGTATACCCATTTGCCAAAATATTTTTAGCTTGTTTGAAGAAAAAAAATCCATCTGGTGTACACGCTTAATTCAAATTGTATTATTTCCTTTCTTTTATGTTCAACAACTCCCTGATGTGCTTCCTTAAGTTGGTTGGAGAGGCCCAAGGGTCATAGTGATTTTGATTGCTTTTTTCCAACCCGGCTCCTTCGGGAAGCTCAACAGGGAAAGCCTGACACTTTGTTTTCATGTGTTTTGTTTGTTTATTCTGTTTCTCTGTTATCACTTGTATTGTTTTGCAAATGCCGAATAAATGATAATAATAATAATAATAATAATAATAATAATAATAATAATAATAATAATAATAATAATAATAATGTACTAGCCGATAAAATAAATTTTAAATTGATTCGAGGGGGGGGGGGCAATAAATTTGGTGTCATTTTTTTTTTTTTTTTTTTTGGTCTCTGGGGTGTGGTTGCTGCGCTTCTTGAGGGATTCCACTTGAGGGATTCCACTAGAATTATTCTGTGGCTTTAATATGTTTGTATAGTGAGTTGTTATATTACATGTCTTAACTTGCCTTTTCAGGGGTCTGATTATACAAGCTTGCTTTTCTAAGACCCCTCCACTTTACATCTATAATGCATCTACATGCATTGTCAATTTATATTCAGATATTCTGCAAATTGTTTTAATCGCATGTATTCAACAATGTATTCCTTGTTACATATTATTGTTCTTATGTAATTTTTGTATTGTGGAAACTTTGTAGGCCTATAAACTTGAAACTTGAAACTTGAAAACATTCTTGGATCAGCACCGAATGACTACAGCTGTTCACGCCATGTTTGCAAACTACAACTCTCCTGTCGACGGTCCCGGATGGACACTTTTATTCCACCCCACACTGGTTTCACCAAGGAGGTAGTATGACACTGCTGTTCTCCATCACAATTGGTCTATGTCAGACATAGAAATTTGGCTTCCACTGGCATTACATTACAACAAAATGATCATGACAATACAAACACATTTTACATCACAATTACATAATTACATCTATGATGAGCACAATGAATACAAACAACACCCTACAACTCTATTACACAATTATACATATACAATACAGCATATCAATTCTTTATAACCCTATATAAATCAAACTACTTCAACCGTTCTCAGTCCCCAATTTTTACGTTTTCTTTTCTTTGATAATAGAAATAAATAAACTATTGAGTTGAAAAACTATTGAATTGAACATAATTTCATGGCAAGTTTCAGGCCGTTTCAAGCACAATCCCGTTTTTAAGCGTGTCTGCTGGTCACACTGTTTTGGTATCTTATGCATGGTGTTCACTGATCTCTTTCGGAGGTACACTCTATTCATGTTAATCAGAGAAAAAAATAAGCAGCTAAAATTTTTATTAAAACAAAAACACTCAAGTAATGGAAGTCTTCACGGAGTAGCGATATTTAGTCACGATTATGGGGTAGACCTATATGAATTTTCTTCAATAATGTCTCCCTCTGTGCACTAAAAAAAAACAAACATGAAATTTGTAAAATCGCAACTCTGATCTACATTATAGCAAGCATGTCGGATCAAGTTCATCGTGTCACTGCTGGCAATCAGGGATAGCCTAGTGGTAGTGTCACTGGTACTGCCACTGAGGAAAGCAGTAGATCACAGGTTCGATTCACGCTGGTTCCTTTTCCCGACACGTTTGTTGATGGAATGTCGATCAACAGTGACGATCTTAGAAATGTTATTATTACAAATGTAATTATTTTGTACAAAACCCAATAGACTGAAGAAAAATTCATACTCAAAATCATCACCCCTCTGCTAAATAATCTCTTGCTTTCATTTAAGTTTTGACACGATTACATTGAAAATGAGATGAAGACATTTGGCATTACCTCACACGATGACATTATAAAAAAATGCTTACTGAAAATATTTCCGTGTGTGTACTGAAATCAAGGAAAATCATCTTACATAAAATCAAGGGCGGATCCAGGAATTCAGTAAATAGGCGCAAAAAATAAAAGATTTATATATATATTATATATATATATATATATATATATGCGCCCCTTTACTGAATTCCTGGATCCGCCCCTGATTTTATGTGAGATGATTCTCCGTGCCAATAAAGGCTTGGGAGTGGCGCAATAGCGCTCATTTAATTTTCTTGAAATATATATTTTATATAAATGTTATGATACAAAATAATATTTCAACACGTATACCCCCTTTACTACTGTTTATTTCTGTGTATTTTTTTTGTTAATGCGCATGCGCAATTGTTTGTTGTTGTCATAGAAGAAATCATAACAAAAGAACGCTTTCACCCATCCAGCTTATCCGAGTCTAACGTTACCGAACACCCCGCACTCTCGTTTGTTTTTGGATAATTAAACCACATTTAACCACAGTTAATATCGGTAAGTTTGAACAAATGCTAAGTAAATATCATGCAAATATTGATTATTTACATATAATGTAAATGTATGCAAATATTGATTATTTACATAGTTATTTGAAGTAATTTTATTGAAATTTATAAGGCACTCTGATGCTGAAGTAAAGGAGAGTCATTGAACATTGATGAATTACACTTTGTCGAATTCTAGCCGTAATGAATTCATTTACAAGTTTAATGTGTGCCAGTTAATTTAAGATAAAGAATTTCGTTGACATTCTTTGAATAACTGCATCTTGTTCAGATCTTTCCTGCCTTTCTGATGAATTATGATTTAATTGATGTTGTATTGTCAATGCGAACGATTGAATTGCTGTAATAGGTAATAGGTGCATGCGCGTACCCCTGCTTGCTACCCTGGATGGGAATATGACGAAATAATGGTGTTATTATGACGTCAACAATATTATTATTATTTTAACAATAATCTAATAATTGTTATATGTTGCGTAATGAAATTCCTTTTGTTTACATTGCATTATTTGCATGTCATCTACCTAACAATCAGTAATAATGAAATAGATATGTTTTACAGGTGGCTGAGGCATACTCTCGCCATCACGGAGCTTTCCAGAAGGACTTTGTTGTCTGTCTCCTGTTTTGTAAATTGTAAATATTCTTAATACAATACTGCGTTGGCGAGGCTTATATCCAATATGTTTTTATGAATATTTGTACCCTTGTTTTGCATAGGTCGCCAATAATTTGTCAGCTGATGTTAGAGGTTTTACAGGTCTTTGCTTTCATTGGTGTATTTCCTCATTTCTTGTTAGATGTATCTTATTATCGACACACTATTACGTTAGGTTTTGAATAGTGAAGATAATATCTAAAGCTTGGTTTTTAGAGTTCAAATGAAAATGTATTTCATGCAGGTCAATAATAATTATCGTATGAATGTATTCGTAGAAGTAATACCAGTTGTACCATAATGTGTTTCATTGTAATAATTAATGTCATCCATATTATTGTTGATTTCTTTTGTTAAAATAAGTGTAAGTATTATTTTACTTCATCGCTATCTTCTTCTCCCTCTTTTTCTTCTTCGTCTTCTTCTCCTTCTTCTTCTTCTTTTTTACTTCATCTTCTTATTTCCTCTCTCATTATCATGATTATCTTATCGTGTATTCTTCTAATTACAATTGTTATCATTATTATTAACAGAATAGCTGCTACTTTCGTTGTTATGTATCATCACGTGGATCTGTCTCTTATAATATGATGAGATATTCGCTAAACTATTGCTGTATCATTTTGTTTCTTCTGATGTACACAGCCTGGATCGCGATGGAGATGGTTTAGCTCTCTACCTTGAACACAGTGTTGCGGTGTTTTAAGTTTAAATTTTAATTTAATTCTTTGTATTCTTATATTCCAAAATATACTATTTTGTAATTGTTATTCAGAATTTCTATAAAAAAAGATAAATTTAATATTCAATTTAAAAGAATTGCTAATAATGCGTCGTTCTTTCTCCCCCAGTCTTCTTATTTGAACAACGGATTTAGAAAATTGCTCTCCCACTTTAATATTTATATTTCTTTTGTATTTACTTAAATACCGAGTGGACGCCAATTTGTCCCGTCGGTGACATATATATATATATATATATATATATATATATATATACATATATATATTGCCTCTCATAATTTGTACAAATGAGAGGCAAACAAATAGCCTCCCCGGGAAATAAATAGCCTATGAACGATTACCTATGAGGCAAATAAAAAAAGAAATGAATAAGCAAATGAATGAACATTATAGGTTCGACGCCTACCAGTCCTTTAAAGATGTAGACTGCAAACACATTAATCAGTGAGTCGAATGAACAAGTGTGGATTATTTAATTTATAAATTCACAAATTAATTGAATGCTGAAGTGAAATATAGCACAGATACGCCTACTAAAAAAAAAAAACACGGTTGTTTGATGATATCTTGATATTTGGTTTTATCATGTCTTTTCTATTTCTGTTTGTTCGATTGTTGTTTTATTGGTTTTATCATAAAAACATGAGATTATACAATCATACCTGCTGTATCAGTTTTTTTTTTTATTTTATTACTAACATCATCTCAAATAACTCTATCATACAACGACCAAAAAGTTTGACGAATGTGACCATGGATTTATGACTGTCGCAAACCTATATGATGTAAACGCCACCAACGGCGAAGTGAAGGTGAATAATCCAATGAGCCCTATATAGAGTTCAGTGGAATAATCTTATGTCATTTCTAGTGAAATATTAATGACCGCGTCCGTTCAGCTTGAACATGCAGGTTTCTTTAAAATACGCTTATATTATGTGTATAATAAAACTATGTTATTATTATGGGCTACTTATATTACTCAAGCTCTGCTTATGATGGCGGTCCCCTGTATTCATTTCTCCTTTGTTCATTTTTTTTTTTAATACAGTTACCTTAGCGTGTTGCTTTAATTCATAATAGATACAGTGTATGTTATTACAGACTGATGTTGCTATGAAATTGACATTTCTAATATTGATTTGTATGTTATACTCTCCTTTATTTTGCATACTCTGTATCACTTTGTTTTCATTTGTTATTGTATTTGGAGAAAGAAAATGCAAAAATAAACCAAACCGAGCCATATACGCGTATATTGAAAAGTCTTTGATCATCTGTTATCGATGGTTATATAAATCGAATGAAACGGGCATTGGATGTTATTGGCGGAAGTCCAAGGATTTGTGACAGAGGGGAATAAGACATCCTGAAAAGTACTGTCTGGGGAAAACGATTATAGTCTAGCATTACTTGGCTTTCGATCAATCAAAATGTAGCATGGGGTGTTCATGTTGTTTTGTGTCGGCTGTTTGTTTGCATACATCTTTTAGCTGTGAATTTCGAGAATGACTTTCCATGGTAACTGAGATGACTGAATACTGTCATGATTTCCTGTGCACTTACGATCAGGGTAAAGATACAAAAGACACGCATTTACATGGCATAAAACGCTTCATCCCGGCGGGGAAGCGCATGTTTTAAAAACATGCGTTTTTAAAACATGGTTTCAAAGCAATGATTTCATTGCAGTCATTACCGCTGTTATTGTTTATTTATACTACAATGCTACTACTGTTCTATTATTTCACTGTCAATGTATGTCGTAATATTGCTGCTCTGTTGTAGTGAATGTCATGTTGCTGTTAATATTCCTTTTGATTTTCTTTTGACTTTCTTTTATTTTGCCTTGTTATTACCTAATTCTGTTCAAATGTTTGCAAATTGTTTGCTTTTTTGTTTACGTCCCAAGTCCTTGGAAAAGACCTGTAACTCGGTCGAAAGCTTGGGAGGATTAAAGGCAAAGTGAACATAAACATATGCCAGTAGCCCTTCTTCCGTCACAACTAGTATACACTCAGCAAAAAAGAAAAAAAAAAAAGAAAGTAAACACTTTTTCAAGTTCATCTCTTTCATGGATCATTTGGCTGATATCAATGTGTTATATACCATGTTAAAAGTAAAAAATTTTCTATAAACCTAGTAGGTCAATAAAAAGGAGAAGCTTTATGCATGAGTGAACACATTCGTTTTTCTCTTCCAAGGTACAAAAGTAAAAATTGCAAAAATGGACAAGTTGTTATTCAAGCGTATGTACTCTTCCATGCAACAATGAGACAAAAGACAAATTCAACACATTGAGAAATGCAAATTAATTTGTAAACATCAACCTATGATCTCTATAATGACAAAAATAATGGAGGAAAATGAAGAATCTTCTGTCAAATCCATTTTCAAAAGACATAAGAGAAGAAGTAATGGTAACAGAGATGATAGAAATTTGAAATGGTATTCCAAATTAAGGAAATTTGAAATAATATTTGGTTCTTGAAGTTGTCTCATGAATTCTTAAATTCCTTGATTAAAAAAGGAAATAAAGAAATTCTGTCCATTTTGTCACCTCTGCGACTTACTCTCTAAGTCATCTAAACTTGAGTTGCCAGAAAATTCTCATGTTCCCTCTTCAGTTTCCCCACTATGTTTTTGTTTGAGAATATAAAGAGAAACAAGGGAACAAAAGCTTCTTTCTACTGTTCATGTTCACTCTTCTTTCATACTGACATTCATGTCTCTCATTGCGTTAAATTGGTCTTTTGTTACCATTGTTATCTTGAAGGGCATTTGCAGATCAATTTCAATATGTAAATTTCTGCAATTTTTACTTTTGTGCCTTGGAAGACAAAAATGAATGTGTTCACTCATGCATAAAATTTAACGTTGTATTTAACATACCAGGTTGATAGCCCATTTAATAACCTTTAATATGGTATGTGACACTATGATTTTTATCAAAATCTTCAATGAAAAATATGAACGGGAAAAAGTGTTTATTTTCTTTCTTTTTTTTTTGCTGAGTGTCTATATAATATAATTATATATTTGTGTGTGTGTGTGTGTGTGTGCGCGCGCATGCACCCGCGCGTGTGTGTGTACGTGTGTGTGTATACTGAGCCTTATTATGTGTGCTGTTCTAATCACTTTATTTTCCCATTCATTCATAATAAATAATTGACCAAGAAAATTAGTCTTAAATATATTGTTAAGATTTCTCATAAAGGGAAGTACAAAATGAAATACCGTACATTATATTTCACATGCTTGTTCTCGTTAAATGGATTAGATATGTGCATATTATAAGCACACGGAGCGTAAGACAGTCATTTCTAGTCGAATATGATTTCTATTGTTATCTTCCATCCAATCATCATATTTTTTCGTCCATAGCCTTCCATCGTATATCTACTTACCTTAGTAAGAATAATTTCATCTGAAACTACAGAAAGTTGTCCATTTCATACCCTTTAAAAATAATGACCAATCGGAACGCTAAACAATATAAATGATATAGGCTTAGGCTCTCGATAAAACTTTCACCTGAGATTTGAAAATCTAAAAAAAAAAATGAACTTCTCAATGTGCAAGTTCCTACCAAGAGCAAAATTGGAAATATAATTTTATTTGAATTGAAATGAAAACATTGAAGGATCAAACATTTATATACAGTAGTACGTCGTCTAATCGCTATATGTCCTACATTGCAACTGTAACCAATATTACGAGTATGTGAAAACATGTACATTCACTCTGACATCAGAGAAAACCATAAATTTATTATCTTTTATCGGATTTTTATGAAATTGTCACTGCTCTGTCTATCAAACATCTCTTAATCAAAGCCTATATGAACAGATAAAGTTGTCTTTCCCATTGAACAATGTAATGACAGCCGTATCTCTATAGTGTTATATCCCCGATTGATGCGTCGGTCGTAGTACACATAGTTCTGTAGTGGTAGTGCCAAAAGAAGTAGTGATAGCACAGTGTACTACAACATACTGCAAGTAGTGCGTTTCCTTCCTGTTTTCACATTCATTAAACACACACATACAACACAATCATAGAAAGAGAAAACGGCTTGATGTAGAATGTAATGAGAGAAAAAAGTATAGAAAAAGCCTTCGCTGAAAGCTTTTCAAATTGAGATGTTATTTCTCTCACTTAACGCTGAAATAGTTGGCTGCAGGGTGCCTGAATCTTAAAGATTTTCTTTTCTCCTGATCCATGGGCAGCATGTACAGCTCTATCAGGGACCATAATCATTACCTAATCATTAAAACCAGTAGGTACCCATGAACACACCTTGGTCAAGGGGGACTCAGTGGGTTGCATTTCTATCCAAGGATGCACGTGACACGCGGAACCGAATCTGGGGACCTCTGAATGGAAAGTTCAGAGCTCTATCTGAAACACACAGAGCCGGGGGCGCCGCGGCGCCGCGGAGCCGTGTTTTTAAAAGTGGACGTGGGGGGGGGGGGGGGGGGGCGTTATATTTCTGCTGCCACTTCGTGGTTTCATCAGCTGACAATTTTCCGGGGTCATAAAAACCCTGCTTAACCACATTGTTCTGGTGCCACTTCTGGGATTAAAAACAAGTGGGGGAGGTGGTTAGACCCTATGTATTCTTATGTATTATGCCCTCCCCCCCCCCCCCCTCCCCCGGTTGCACCGGTCCTGATACAGGTATGGCATATAGAATTTGCTCCCACTGGAAATACGATATTCATTGTGTACGGGTGAGAAAAAATGTATATCAAAAGTTTTAGGGAGCCCTTCAAGTGTCTTTCGTTTCTGTTGTTGACCAAGTACATCATAATACGGTGTCTCGTGTTAAGTTGAGAATTAGCTCCCGGTCATCGCATGAGCGCTTTCCTCATCGGCAGGTTGCGGTCGGACAGTTCCGCCCACCTCTCCAAGTACGGTGGCCGTGTCTTCAACCAGTAACGTCACGGTAGACGAGGATTCCTCCCGGTCGCGACGGGCTGTGACGTCGTCCATGACCGCTGCGTCGCCTTGCTTCTTTCGCATTAAGCACCCGTAGATGTTGCTGCGAACGCGGGGGTTGGCGCCGACGTAGAGGAAAGGGTTGAGGGAGACGAGCACGCAGAGAAGCACGAGAGAGGCTCGTTCCATGGTTATGTAATAGCGGTCCTCGAAGAACGCGTGATGGTAACCAAAGATAGCTACAATAGCTCCCGCCATTTCTGTCACGTGATAGAGACCCCAACCGAAGACAAAGGCTACGGTGACCGGGGAGCTGAGGGAGAAGAGGTGCATCTGGATCCGGCGGGAGCCATTCCGAACACGGGGCGGTGGTCGGTGATTAGGGCTGGATGATGCGTCTACTCTTGGCTCTGGAATGTGACGGCTCGCCCACTTCTTTCGCCTCACAGACACTTGGCAAAATACGATGACGACGACTGGGCAGACATAGAGGGCGACAAACAGGAAGATAGTGATCGCCAAATAGTCGTTCGCTTCAATGGTGAAGGCGGTTTTCAGTCCCAACGATATGCCAATTAGCAGCCCCCCTGTGGATGAGAATTGGAATTCCAGTACTTACTCTCTGGTGTACACAGATTGCATAATGTTGAGGAAACCTAATTTGAAGATAAACTTATTTAACAACTCCACAGGGATGACTGTCGTGAATTTAGGTTCATGGTCATTTTTCTGAGTTTGAATGTTAAAACAGACAAATGTCATTTTCAATGTTAAAGTATCATCATCAAAATGATACAGAAAAAAAGAAATCTTTTCAATGATATTGCCTTCGTTACAAAACAAGAAGTATTTTTGAAGATATTTACATTTTTTCGATATTTTCACAAGCAGCTGCTTTAATCTCAACGATTTATCAGATTGATGAAATCAATTCAATTTTCAATTTCAATTTCATTTCATTTTTCGACAAGAACATAATAATCATCACTCTTTTTTTTTTATTAAAGGGGCCTTGAAATCCAAATGCACGTTGATTTGTGTTGATTTATGATACCCTCAAAATCACTTGCAGTGAAACGAATATCTAGAAACATTCCATATATTTTTAACGATTTTTTCTTCTATTTTTCTTCAGATTACTTGGGGACGCCCACAAAAAATCCTTCCAAACCAAAATTCTTGAGATGACCTCATCTGTCAATCATTGCTTAAGTACTGAAATGCTTAACAAAAGACACTGGAATGCACCTTCCCCTCGACTCAGCATAACTTGCATGTTCCCTCTCCATGTCTTTTGTTAGTCACATTAATATGACAGAAACATGCAAGTAAATATGCCTAGTCGGGAGGAAGGTGTATTCCAATGTCTTTTGTTAAACATTTCGGTGCTTTAGCAATGATTGACAGATTATGTCATCTCAAGAATATTAATATTGATTGGTTTGGAAGGATTTTTTGTGGGCGTTCCCAAGTAATCTGGGGAAAAATAAACACTAAACAAAAAGTAAGTTCCCCCTAAAACAAACATCAATATTTTATGAATCAGGAACCTTTGAGGAAATCTGAATACAGGATCATGTAGCTGTAGTTCTCGGCTACCTTTCATGTGAAATTCAGTGGATATCACTGGGTCACGCTTGAGTGAGCATGACTTAAAGTCAAAATGGTCACTTTTTGAAGTTCACAAGCCCAATTTTGCAACTTTGATTTGGTGATATCGGAACGAATTTCAATTTTCCAGGATAAAAAGGCATGCAACGTATAATTTATGTGCTTCTTATCGTACCATGTGACTTGTGCACAAAATTTTACGGTTGAGTGAACACGGGGTGAAAATTACCAAAATGGCCGATTTGACATGTTTCTCGTAGTAATTTCTATCAATTGAAATTGAATTCGGGTGTTGAACAGTGTTTACACACAATTCACGTAATTTCACGGTTGAATGAGCACATTAAAAACTAAGGAAAATAACAATTTAAATTGTGCAATAAGAATTGCGATAATTTTACGCACTGAAATCCATTGTTTTAATGCTTTTTGTATTGTGTTTAATACCCCTGTGCATACAGTGATCACCTGACATTTTAGTCACGCTTCAATGAGCATGTGGGGCTGGAAAACCCTTTTTTGCCCTATATAATAAGAAATATTCATTGTTTTTTATGTTTAAGTTGATATGTTGGGAAATTACTCTGATTTCAATGAAAAAGATAACATTTCGATAAAAATGACATTGTGACATGCTTCAGTGAGCACATAAGATGAACAAAGTGTGCAGCAGGTCAAAACCATTTTCATGGTTGAAATTCCCATAAGATTTACATTTGGTTGGTTTGGAAGACGTGTTCAGCTGTGTTAGTGGATAGAGCCTAAAAAGTGAGTGCAGATGCTCCCCAATCTGTGTTATATTGCCATAACGATCGCATAATTGTATCCCAACCAACATTTTAAGCAACTATCATCACCATCACAATCATCAACGCCACATGAACAACAAAGGCCACTACATGTTTCTCACCACAATCAATATCTGTCTCCAGACTCTCAGTGCATATGTGCAGCACGGGAGGATATTGATGTTGAAAAAAAAGTGAAATTTGGTACCATGTCAATGATTAATTGCATTTATTTTCCCTTTGAATTAATGCATGACTTCATGACTTTACAAAGAACTTGCCAAAATTAGTACTCAGTAGCGAGAACAAAGGCCCGAAGATTTAATTTGCATAATTTCTCACCTCTGCTCCAACAAGGGGATTTCATCAAAGTAAAGGCAGACCAATTTCCCCACGAATCAATATTTAATCAAAGGTAGCCATGGATTATAAGGAGAATTTCCGGCACCATGTACCCTTTGACGTGTAAAATCTTGAATGAATGCCAAAGATCACTGAGACATTTATATCGGTCCTAAACGCAATAATGAAATGTTTTTTTTTTTTCAGTTGATTTTAAATGCAGAAGATCAATGCAACACCTGCTGGATGGTTTTAATAAGATAAATCATTGTTTCATAATGTGGTCATTCAACCGTAAAATAAACCACATTGCATGCAAAAGCCATTGTTAGCTTTCAAAAGCATAGATTCCTCTTCTTCACATGAACTTACCATGGGGATTATGGTCAAACTGCCAATTGTTCATTATGTAGGTTTAAAAAAGGGGTTTCCAGCCTCACGTGCTTATTGAAGCGTGACTGAAATGTCAGGTGGTCACTGATATGCGTTTGGGTATTAGCACAATATAAAAAAGCATCATACAGTTGATTTCAGTGCGCAAAATTATCGCAATTTTGACAGCACAATTTAAATTGTTATTTTTCTTTGTTTTTAATGTGCTCATTCAACCGTGAAATTACGTGAATTGTGTGTAAAAACTGTTCAACACCCGAATTCAATCTCAATTGATGGAAATTACCACGAGAAACATATCAAATCGGCCATTTTGGTAATTTTCACCCCGTGTTCACTCAACCGTGAAATTTTGTGCACAAGTCTCAAAGTACGATAAGAAGCACATAAATTATACGCTGCATGCATTTTTATCCAGGAAAATTGAAATTCGTTCCTATATCACCAAATCAAAGTTGCAAAATTGGGCTTGTGAACTTCAAAAAGTGACCATTTTGACTTTAAGTCATGCTCACTCAAGCGTGACCCAGTGATATCCACTGAATTTCACATGAAAGGTAGCCGAGAACTACAGCTACATGATCCTGTATTTAGACTTCCTCAAAGGTTCCTGATTCATAAAATATTGATGTTTGTTTTAGGGGGAACTTACTTTTTGTTTAGTGTTCTTAGAAGAAAAAAAAATCGTTAAAAATATGTGGAATGTTTCTAGATATTTGTTTTACCGCAAAAGTGATGTTGAGGGTATCATAAATCAACACTAATTAACATGCGTTTGGATTTCAGGGCCCCTTTAACAGAAAATAAGGTGCGTAAAACTATGTACGATGAAAAGAATGTACAAGGATTGTGACACCTAACGATAATCATACATAGTCATGAAACTAAAGTGATGACTATGACTATGTATATTTTATGAAATCGATGTCTCTGTTTCTTTCTTGTGTGTGTGTGTGTGTGTGTGTGTGTGTGTGTGTGTGTGTGTGTGTGTGTGTAAACCGTTAGCGGAGTGAACCTCTCCAAATTGTCATCGCCATTAACTTGATGTTGGTGCAGGAGTTGAAAATAGTATGCTATTATGACGAACAAAATTTCTCTATAAGCTTTTCGTAGATGTTCATACACGATATCTACTTTGGATAACTTGATAGGCGTTTAGAAGAAATATGACCCAGATAATTATTGTATTCAGTATCTGCTTTACTCATTAGTAGGCCTAATAGCCTCAGAAAATCTACAGGAAGTATAATCACTGTAATAGAACAAGGAAGAATGTAGAAATAGGAGCAGCTCCTATCAGAAAAGCAACAAAGAAAGACATGAAATATTAGTATTTCGCAGTATTATTAACAAGTCAGCGGTCTTGCAAGTATAACATTATTTTCTTCGATATGGAATGTCTGCTCACGAACGCTACAAAGTTCCTCTAACGAACAAGCAGGTAGTTGTGATTACTGTCTTTAAATTATCTCTCCGAGAGTCGTCGTTTCGTCACAATTTAGAATAATTTTATTACTCACTTATGCCTATAATAACATCAAAACCTTGTTTTTTTCCTTGAGTGAGCGAAAAATGTGCACCCACCAGTATTCCATGTACCAAGGGAAAAGAATCACAATAAAAAAGTAAATGATTGCTCATAAAGAACAAACGCACTCCTTAAACTTTGGCGTTCAGGCAGAATAAGATTCGATTTGGCATGTCCTTATTCTTTTTCTTTAACTCTGAACGCATAGAGGTGATTACTGAATTAAAGTAATGGTAGAACTTTTTGACCATGATTTTGCTTATCACTATTTATCAGCAATTTATGATAATATATATTATTTTTCATCTTCATAATTATGTCTATAACAAACCTATTTTTGATAAAATTCTTGATAATGACACACTCAACTGCATGTAGGAACTAATTAGTACACTATTCAAATGTGTTGACTTAAATCGGTTTCGTCATGATATCATCGTCATATGGACTAAAAACTTTGGTTTAGTTATTAATTTCAAAATAAGCCTTGTGTTACCTGTTCATGCAATCATCTTTTGATACTTTGAACAGTATTTTGGTGATTTTATTACTCTTTAGTCTAGTATTGATTTGCATTGTATATTGTTGTGAAATGTAAAAAATGAATGCACTTCAACCATTTTCATAACTTTCTTCAGTTGTTGAAAAAAGGTGAAACAAGTCGCGGGTTGTGATAATATTTTTGCTGTGAGTCATATCTTGTTATCCAGTAGAGCACAAAAATAATAGTCCGCAGAGATGGACACAACCTCTTATTCAGTTCAGAACGTCTGAAGATGATATGTCTGTGAGCACTTCCTTGTTTTCACTCTATATTCTCACATCCACTTATGATTTGAAATGTTGCCAATGGTCGTCATTATGATTTCCATCATCCGATTCCATGATTTCTTTTTGTAATGCTTCAACAGTTTCGACATAGCATTATCCTAAACTTGGCATTCTTGTTGTTTCTGATGCAGAAATGGAGTGAGTCTTGTATCAATACGTATCGCGGTGTATTTCCTGCTGTGGTGCTCACTAAAATAATAACTAATGACTTCGGCATTAATCGTCTCCGATCGCCAGATGTTATTACTTATGTCGCTTAGATAAGCCATAGACGACTGGGATAATAATCACGGAACATACTACTGCACATTAGCGTCAAAACACCCATGGTAGGGATGGTAATGGGCCATTTCAGTCCGGAAAATTAATAGTATTCTATGTGTACTGCATCCTCTCCGTTATTACTCTATTGGTGGCCCGCCACGACAAAAGGATCAGAAAGTCGCTGACGGCTGAGACGAGAACATCGAGTTTTAAGTTAGATCATCAAAATCGGTCAAAACTATCGAATTGCTGTTTTGGCAAAATGTTGTAATCAAATGTATTGTCTGTCATCTGCCGAAATTTCGAAGCTAAATGATCAAAGGAAAGGCTATTGTCAACAGGTGAAAACTGTCTTACCTCACCTTGATCACAATTGCGTCGGAAAGAAAACTTTGAAGGCGGTTTTCTCGAAACGCTGACTTCATATACACCGCTCAACATGGTCTCGTAAAATCATCAATATCTTCGTAACCGAGTACATGTCGTGTTATATAATTATGAAATCAAAGCGGAAGAGTTAGGGAATAATGTCATGTCATTTTCAGAAAATCGACCCTCCTCGACTTTTGGATCCTTTTGCAGCAGCGGGTCACACTGGTATAGGAAAAGCTTACCTGCCCATATAAAGCAGCATACCATAAAGGCGCCCTTCTTACTTCTCCATTTCAGGGCGAAGGCGGGCTGCTTGATAACAAGGTACTGGTCCACGGTAAGAGCAGTGATAGTAATAGCCATAGCTGTCATCACAGTCTGTAGAGAAAAAAAAATCAACAGCAAAACGCTATAAATACAACAACAGTTTGATTTAAGTTTCGTCAGGGAGGTGAGCCATACCTGATTTGGTTTACGAATCATTTGATCATGTCAAGTCATGGCAGGCAATGGAGGTATTACTCAAGAGGTACATGGATTCGAATAAAAAAAAAAAAACGTAAGACATTATATCAAGTATGCGTGGAAAATTGGTATCATAGTAACTGCTCCGATTTTTTATTTCACCGAGGCCGAATATAGGCCCTACCACCTTAAACTGAAATGACTGCCCCAGCATGCAGGCATGTTGTGTATATCCACCATGTGTGTATAATGGGGCATGGCAGAGCAATTTATGCGCTATATAAGATGTTATTATTATCATTGTTATTATTTTTTATTATTATTATTACTATTATTTAAAATGATAAAATAATACCAATAACGTGCCATTCCAGCATTACGATTGAATGAATTCTTGCGCCATAACTCAAACAGTGAATGCCACGTGACCCAAAATTCAGCCAGTCACAAATTATCTTTTGAATGCTCTATGTACATCGATGAAAATGAAATCCTGTCGCTAGAGACTTTATGTAAGGTATACAAGTTCGTTTTCTATCGCTGCAATACTCGGCATGTTCTAATGCAACCTTTCAATAGATCACTCTTTTCAATGGATATATACCTAATTTTTGTTACCACTGCAGAGTATGCATTTTTCCTATTCATTCGTTCATAATATACATTGACCGCTTCAAACTTTATGATCTGCACAGCTAACAAAATTTTAACAATATATGGTTTATTTATATATACCTTTCATTTGTATCACTTTCTTGTTAGATGGATATAAAAGCACAGATGAATTGAAAATTGAATAACATTGAACTCTCTGCATGTTCAAGACAAGGAACATAAATATACTTTGGTTGCATCAGTGGCTAAATGGGAAGCATTTTGATAAGAACCCCCAACAAACACACACAAGCACACACACAAACATGCATACAACATGCACCTGTAAAGCAATAACACATTGACAATGTATCCGGAATGTCTGCACCTGACAAACTCTTCATATATATATATATATATATATATAAATAATATAAAATGTTCGGAAAGTAAACGTTATTATGTGTTAATAAAAAGTATTGATTACGGAGAGATAGTTTGTAGACTGAGGTGTGACAGCCGAGATGAGGTTGCTAAACATGCACTTTTCCTTTTTAAACTTAATTTCGGTATATCGGATATAACATTTTCCAGATTCTCATTTATAGCTTCAAGGAATGGTTTAGTTTTGGTCGAGATTGGGCTTCAAGTTTTCAACGTTTGTTCATATATACATTTTTACTTTGTTTTTGGATATCGCGGCCATTCTAACATGTCCAAAACCACTTTTCATCAAATAAACTTGATTTTTTTTTTTTTTTTTTTAGAATTGTATGCATGCTCTTTAACATTTCATAAAGTGGTTTCTTTTATTATATTGCAAAAAGTTAAAAGCTGAATCCTCATCCAACAAATTAATACTATACATACCATCCCTTTTAGTAATTCCTCACAAATCTACCACAGAAACCCACCAAAGTGACAGAGGTGAGATACAGGGCCTACTTTGCCACATTGTATTTTGAAGGGGTAATCCCACGAGACCGACACCCACGAGTCATACAGCCTACGAGTTCGACGTTAAAAATAGGTCCGTATCAGTCATACAGCTCGACCACAAGTCATACAGCCCATTGAGTTCGACACTATAGGTAAAAACAGCCCACGAGTTCGACAGATACAACACGGGGCTTAATGTGTTGGTCTCGTGGGCCTTGTTAGCTTAGTGTCGAACTAATGGGCTGTATGACTCGTGAGATGTATAACTCATGGGCTGTATGACTTGTGAGCTGTATGACTCGTGGGTGTCGGTCTCGTGACGCTCACCCATTTTGAATCAGCTCTATATATCCCCTTCCCCTTTCACCTCTTCCTCCGTTCATCACACCTACCACTCGAGCGATTAGGCCTGCGGAATATTTTGCTTGGTTCCACGTCCAACTCCCCGTGAATGCGATCTCGGCCTCCCACTCCACATTCTCGACGCCCCACGAAAGCATGAACAGCTCGTTGACGACAGCGAGGTTGACGACGAGCACGTAGTGTATCCTCCGTCGGACGTGCCCGAAGGCGATGAGCGCGTAGATGAGCACGGCATTGGCCAGGAGGCCGATCAGGACGACGAAGATCACGGCGATGAAGAGCGAGAGAGCCAAACGCTCTCTCTCCTTCAGCGGTAGCCAAAAGTGATCATCTGAAGAAATGTAATAACTGTACCCATCAACATTTTCCTCAAAAGCAGCTTCTTCGTCACCAACCAAAGCAGTGTATTCTACAGTTGCTGGCATGATTATGACGTGGTACACTGAATAACATTGAGAACACATGTGAGCGAGAGAACATTACCTTGGATTCCAAAAGACAGGATACGCTAGCTAGTTTTGGGAGCTGGAAATATGGCGGCGCTAGTGACTTATCTATATTTTCAAGTGCTACGAAACATCGGTCTGTTTTCGCTTGCATCGTCCAAGCCGGAAGAGAGATCACGCAGCGGTACCCGACTCTATATTTAGACTCATAACGGAAAGTGGAAAAAGATACCGAAGCTGTACAGGAATGAAAACAGGAATTGGTATATTTATTGAAATATAGTACAGAGAGGGAGAGAGAGAGAGAGAGAGAGAGAGAGAGAGAGAGAGAGAGAAAGAGAGAGAGAGGGGGGGGGGGGGGGGGGGGGGGGAGGAAGAGCGAAGGGGGGGGGGGGGACAACGAAATCAGAAAGAAATCTCAGTGGAAATCTCAGGTGAGATAAAATAAAGCGACTCGCGTTCTCCAACATACTCTGTGAATGGACAGGTTTGACGTTGTATACAGGATTTCAGAGCTTTCCAAGACACCCGCGTCTGCAACATGCCTTACATATTCACGGCGGGCAAATTGCATCCCTCAGTTGTTGTTATGTTGGACAAGCCTCGTGCATGCTTTCTGGTGACTGAGGACAACCTCCGTTTAAAACAACAGCTACTTTATGACAACAACTGTATGCCTGAAATTTGAATTCGGTAAAAAAAAAAACAGTCTGCGAAACAGAGGTTAATTTGGCTTGCCAAAGAATGAAGTATACATCGTGATCATTGTCTGCATCATCAACATGGTCGTCGTTGGAAAAATTAGAATCGCCATCAACATCTTCATCACCGTGCCTATATTAATGTAATCAGGAAGAAGGAATCGTCGCCATCACAGTTTGCATGGATTCAGAGCAAGAGATCTGAGAGAAGGGAGGAAGTTTTAAGTCTCGTTGATGGAAGGGAAGCAAGAGACCTTCGTCTTCAGCAATACACGTACTCTCAACGTGTTATTTATTCATTTATTCATTCATTTATTTATTTATTTATTTATTCATCTATTTATTTAAGTATTTATTTATTTTAGCAACAGGGGAAAAGTCTTCCATAATGAAGGACGACTACTCATAGTGATATAATAAGGTATACTTTACACACGTGAATAAACGAATAATGTTTTGTCTGTAAGAGGACTTCATGGTGCGACATGTTGAAAGATCGACAAAGTTTACTTTGTGGCTGGACGAGTTCCGCTATAGTTGCTACCATCTCCCAAAAGTAAGTAATATGCAATCAAGACATCATTGTCTCCTATTGATTCTGAAAATGAGCATTATTCTTTGCAACGATTCAATTATGGGACGGCATCTGAGAAAGCGCCGTGAGGTAGCACCGAATAAAGCTAAAAGAAAATTACTTTAGTAAAGATGAGCCTCCCTGGTAACGGTTTTGGCGTTTTCAGTCGTTTCTGTGGAAAACAAAAATCTTTCAGCCCGGAAACTCGTCAAAAGGTTGTTGTAAGTTCAACCATATAATAATGTAGAGTTCATTCCAGGTATATAAGTATATCTTACATAGAAATCAGCTAGTTCACCCCTGCTAATCAGGACACTTTGAAGCCACTAGAATGAATATGCATCATATCGAAAATATTATGGACGGTTATAGCAGAAAACGACTTAAACTTGTGTCTTACAAGTTGCATTTGGGCTTCTCACAAGGCGCGCTGATACGAGTTTTTCTAGCAGGACGATTTCTCGTCTGCCCGTCCAATGAGGCGCCTATGAAGCCATTTTTGAACAAGGCGTCTGGACGAATGTGAGTTAGCTAGAGCTAAACCGAGTCATCGCCGCAGCACGTATACATTACCTTTGATGCAGCTTTCACCGCCAAACAAAACACTACACTATAACGTAAGACAACATAATGCAGTTGTATGTTCAGGTACATCATGGTATAATATCTATGTTGGTCTATTTGGGTTGACGTGTCTTGTCTGAGCTGTCAGGGGAGGATCCATGAATTCCGTAAAGGGGGGGGGGGGGGGGAGGCGGAATTATATTTCTGGTGCTACTTCCGGGTTTCATCAGCTGACAAGTATTTTTTCTTGTGCCGCTACGATCGGCTGACAAGGTAGTTTATATTGGTCATTGTCCGATTTCATGCATACTTTTATTAAAAGAGGAACAAAAAAATTAAACGGGGGGGGGGGTGCATCCACCCGGTAGCCCCCCTTTTTTTTCTTTAACATTTCTTTTATTAAAAATAATAAGGGGGCAAGGGAAGGGTCAATATAACTTGGGCTTTATACACGTTATAGGGTGAAACCACTTGCTTTTGATTAAAGTCCATAGCACTTGCATTGAAAACACAAATCACACACACACACACACACACACGCACACACACACACACACGCACACACACACACACACACACACACACACACACACGCACACACACATATTGTAATCCGCAAACTTCTCCATCTGATTAATCATCGCAAAATAAGAAGGAACAATACTCTGGTATATCCATGCAGTGAACCATAGGAATGAATATACTTCCAAAGTGGTGGAGCGCAATATGAACCACCATGTATTATGAAATCGTGTTTTGCCAGGATATGACACGCTGCTCCCAGGGTAGTTGGAGTAAATGAAGGAAGAGTTCAGCCAGGAAGGAATACAAACGACCCTGTTTCATGACTAGTTTCAACACATGGTGATTCCTCACCAACCTAAACCCCCCCCCCCCCAAAAAAAAAAAAAAAAAAAAAAATACATTGTAAAAACAACACATTAAAGGAAGTGTACTGTAGCCAACAGGCTGACAACGATAGACTTGAATGTGCTAAGCCAGCTTTGGTGGCTGTCGAGAATCAGAAAGTTTAGTGTCATCCATCACACTGTAGGAAGTTAGACTAAAAAACATCGGTGTTAGATTTAACACCTTCAATGGTTGCTGCTTTGGGTCTTGAATCAGGGACTTCATGAATGAAAAGCTGTGACCTCATCCACTGAACCACACCATCTCCTTATCTACATAATACACTGCTACTCTAGATGAAAGAGAACAGCACCCTACTGATCAAAATACACAGTCACTGCACTTTATTTCTCCACTCACATTTCTCTTGTTCGAAACTCACAATTTAATCATCATGATGCAAATACCATGTGCAGACCAAGCACCCCATCATCGAGTTGACTTTAAATTTTATCATTAATGTGTGAGGGTATAACGTCAAAAGTTTGTTTGGATTTTATAACACACACACACACACTCTCACATATATATATATATATATATATATATATTTATTTATTTATTCATTCATTAACTACACTAATCTTTTCACTGAAGTGATGCAGTTCCCCTAAAGTCTGGCATTGTCTATATATAATTATATATATACTGTATAATATATATATATCTGTTTGGTGTATATATCCGTCAGGAATATATAGTGTTTGTTGAGAATTGCTGAAGATCGCCACAGCGTGAAACCGCCGGTAGCGGACAAAACGCCAAAGCACAGGTACGCGTAATATATACATATTATATATATATATATATATATATATATATATATATATATATATATATATATGTAAGATATGAGAAAGGATATTATATATATAACATTAACTACAATCATCTTTTTCACTGAAGTGATGGACAGTTACCCTAAACTTTGACATTGATAAATTATAATTTTTGTTGACATGACCATGGTTGATAGCCATGAAAATTTTTCCCCTGACAACAGGAACTATAGAAGGACTTCCCATCTGAATGAAAACGAAAAGTATCTTAGTTTATATTAAAGTTCTGTGAAATAATTTTGTGGAAAAATAAATAGTTACCACAAGTATGATAACCATTGAAAAAGAAATGTCTGGAATCAGTTTGATCTTCTTTTCTATGTATAGTAATCCATTTATTTTCCATCCCTAGAAAAAGTATTAAAAAAACCATTCCAATGAAATGCTCACAGTTTCACCATAACTTGCAGGAGACAAAAAAAAAAATTGTCTCTCTCATCTGTCTCGTTGTTCTTATATATTCATTTTCTGGATAATCAAAATTGCACATCCTGTGAAGTATAAAATATTTCAACATAAATTATGCAGCATTTAGCATTCATAATTAATGGCTTTCCTTCAAGTGATTCTCACACCATACACTTGCTATCCATAATTTATTTGAATAACTTTACTCTGCTAGCTACACAATAACACACAACCATCTGGAGGTTTGTTTGTGTTATCCGAGTAACTGAATATTTATGCTGCACTGAACATTTAACAAAGTCTCTTGAAAATATACATGTACAGAAGGATTTTAATTTAAAACATCAAAGCATGACATAACAATACAGAATTACTGTGTACCACCAAAACTTGTCATAAAATACAGAGGATAGCTACTTCCTTTAAAGAAACGACTTAAAACGAAACTTGCTATTGTTTATTGCTTCAGCATAAAATTTGATTTTCTATATTTATCTTGAATTTGACAGGGATTGGCAGGCAGTGGTCTTGTAAAAATCACTCTAAATATTCTTTACACATTAAAAAAAAAACAACAACATTTTGATATGTCGCATTGCAAGTCTCCTCTGTTGAGGAATGCGGTGAGAATGAGTTGTTGTTCTTTCTTTATACTGCCATGCATTCTCCATTTGCTCCAAAATGTCTAAATGTTTAATGTGTCTTTTGTTTTATCCTGATCATCAAAAATAATACCACTCAAAACAAGAGAATTGTTTCTTTTCATACTTAATTCAGGGGCGGATCCAGGGATTCTGTAAAGGGGGGGGGGGGGGGGGGCAACTAATATTTCTGGTACCACTTCCGGGTTCATTTCATTTTTTTCTTTTTATTTCTTTTGTTTTTAGTGAATGATAAAGGGGGGCGTGCGCCCGTTTGCAAAGCAATGACGTATCATTTTTCACAAATCATAGCTTGTAATAAATCTCATTCATACGCACATTCTCCAGCAATGCATAATCACAAATTAATTGTACTGGAAAATTATTGTCTCAATAATTTTGTAACGTCTATCGACCGAGCAAGGTAAACTGTTGAAAAAAACAAACTGCCTGTCACAAGAAACTGACCAAAGACCATTCTGACATTTTGATAGGAAAGAGGAGAATGCGACATGCCATGAGAAGTTCACAAAAGTGCAACAGCAAATAAGATAATGAGCAGGCTTGTGAAAGCTGACACAAGCATCCAAGACTTAAAATAATTAGGATAAGATGGATTACACATCATCAATATTCTAATAGTACTGTAATCATTTCAATTCTTGTTCACGAAGATTTGGTCCCTACAATCTTTCTTACCCTGGTGTCTGACAGTAATTTGTTGAGCCGGGTCATTTTTTTTTTAATCAATGCCTCTGCCACGAAGTGTCACTGGAGACATTATTCATGATAGCATACAGAGGGCAAACTTTCAATTTTTCATGGGCTGCTAATCCAGATGTATGAATGCCACCTAGCGGATGACATCAAAACTAGTCAGGTTCTACGGACCAATACGGGAGATATTTGTATGTTCATGTATCTCAATGGGAAGGCACAGTCATTTCAAAATAAGGGAAGCCTAAATATTTTCTTGCCAGAATGTGAAGAAGACAGAAAGAAAGAAAAAAATATTCTTATGATACGTTTTTTTTTTTTTGGTCTTTCTTTATTTTCAGGGAGTCTCCTGCTGAAACAGGGAAGCTTGGCAGCTCTGCAGTTGAAACCTTGTCTGTTTGATTGTCTGAGATCCCCGAGACTGTTACAGTCTACTTTGCTGGATGGCCTCCATTGCCTGACTCTCAAGAAGCTGGCTTGGTTTCCAGTGAGAACTGTTAGCTGATGGAGGGAAGAAAAAAATATATTGGGAAAATCTTAACATTGCTGGCATGACAAAACCTTTGTCTAAATTTTGGTGAAAATCACTTTTTTTGGATTAATTGTTAGATAATGGATTAAGTGATGTCCTGTCCAAATCCTGGCTGTTTTACACCAAATATGAAGCAACCACGGCATGTCAAAGGAAAGGCAATCCCATTTGTTTTTCGTGCTTTGGCTGCCATGTTTTTTTTTGCTCTCCCGAACATTTGACGTTTTTGAGATATGAGGTTTTGTCACGACAAGTACTGGTCATCACTGGAGTGAATTGTCTGAACACTCTCCATATTCAAACTCTTTAAAAGTATTGTTATTTTTTGAAGACAAGATGTAGGGTTTAATTAATCACAATGTTACAAGAAGGGTCATTATAACCCAGTGCCCCAAAGGAAGTATAACAAATGAAAATATCAAAAGCAATTACATCAAAAAACTTGACCGATATGAAGATGAAAATTGTTTGAACTGCAAATGCAGATCATAATATGCAGATCATATGAAGAGTTTGTTTGCAAAAACTGATAAGTCCATTTTTGAAGATTTTGAAGTACGGTCTCTGTCACAAAGTACAAAATGATACCTTCTAAATGATATATTGGTCACTATTGAAGTTATGGTCAGAAGAAGCAAAAATTTTCTTATTATTCTCTTTATTTTTCTTGACCTTTAATCACAAATATCTCCATTTGACAAATATGGACTTATTGGTTTTTGCAAACAAACTCTTCATATCCACAGCACTGTACTTGAATCACACATTACATGATGTAGAAGCACTCTTATAATTTTTTTCTAAAAATTTATAGGTTCATGTCCCAGATAGAGTTTTGAACAAAAAAAAAAAAAGACCGAAAAATGTTAACACGACCTCCTCAAGCTCCACAATAGCAAATAGCCACAGCAACTTGAGGACATAAAAAGTAGGGTTTTTTCCCACTTTTTGCACAACTTAACAATTAACATGTTCCAGAGGTTTCTTCAAGATTAGTGATACTGTACTGAATACTCTTGGTGACTGCTGGCATGACAGTCTGCACATTCTTATATCCTGTTCATCCTCCCTGTAAAATATGATAACTAGAGTTTAAAGGTAGGGAATCCCATTTGCATGCCTTAAATGAAGAGTTGTATAAATACAGTGGTATGTTGAAGAGAGTATCATTTTAGAAACTCCCGTAAAGTATTGAAAGTGGAAGGTAACATTTAGTACATTTTTATTGACGGTTAGATTTTGAATTGAATTTTTTTCGGGGCTTACCGTAAATTCCAGTACATTACTAGGCTACCTTTGCAGACCCATGCACTGCATGTGTGTCCATCATGTATATTTTGTGAAGAAAGTTCATCAAAACTTACAAACATTTCTATATACATTCTTGCCACACACTCTATATGTTATTACATCAGCTCTTATACTTTTAGATTTGTGTTTATAGATAAAAAAAAAAAATACAGAAGACTGCAACAAAAAGGCTTAAGTGTGGCTGACACACAGAACTACTGAGTAGTTGAGTTTTGTGCATTATTCAAATTGTAGATAACTGTTGACTTCCAAATTTCTCAGCAGTGGCCTAAACAAGTCCCCTGAGGTTCATATTTAATGTTTTGCTGCAATTTGGGAGGTCTGTAAAAGGTATCCCCTACCTTTAAAACCAAAACGTAGAACAAGATAACTCTTCATAAACTGAAATGCAGGTTGCAAGGACCCCAACGAAAAAAAAAAAAATAATCGACATGCTCCTCGAAATACTGATCTCCCAGCCCCCGGGAGTGAGAAGAGAAAAGATGACTTACGATGCTGCATATGATAGAAGCAGACACGTTCGTACACCTTAGGTAAGCCGACGATGTTCTTGGCGTAGTACATCGGTCCCCCAGTGTGGCGGGGCCAGCCGTATCCATACAGCCTGGAAAAAGAGGTTGCAAAATTGAAAGTAATTTCATCTCTTATGAAGTCTTGTGCCTGTTTGCTCAAGAACTTCAAAGATATACACATCTTTATATTCTTTCTTGGGATCATTCTATGGATCTTTCACTCAGATCAATATTTAACCCCATTAAACATGCATAGGTGTGTGCCTAAATGAATAGTATTTGGTATATTGGCCCTGGCACAAGCATTGCCAACATTTCTTTTTTAAAATTACACGAAAGAGGGATTATTCCAAACAACATGTGTAGGTCTATCTTCAGCAGAAACATCACTCTCAGATTAAAGGTTTTGTGTACCTTTGGGAGCAGAGATTTTAAAGATTTTCACGATATGACATTTAACCCGTTGAGGACGGTTTGATTTTGCTACAACACGCATTTCCCATAGACACCTGCCCGAGTATACTCGGGACTCGTCCTCAACGGGTTAATGCATACATTTATATGTGTAGGTCTGTTGTACCACAAAACATCCTATCATATAAAATGTTTGCAATAAAGTATGAGATATCTGTACTTTTCTCAATAAACTGTAACTGTACATGGTTTAGTCAGGAAACATTTTTATTACAACTACTGTTCACATTTTGTATATTCAACAATACTCAACATCGATTTTACCGATTCAAATTTTTACAGTGGTTGTTTCTACCCCTAACTCACATTCTAGAACTAATTTAAAGCACTAATGCTGGGTTTTTGTTTCATCTGGAAATGGTAAATTATGCCTTTAAGGCTTTGACATGCAAATGATTGAAGATATTTGTAAATATAGGGTCCACACATAGTCACTCCGCTGTGTATACCCATATCTGCATTCTTTTTTCTTTCACATACTACCATGTGAAAGTTTTTAACCCTATTCCAACTGGGGGGGGGGGGGGGTCAAATTGACCCCCCTTGACATTTCAAAGATTTTGCCGTGTCGTTTCATGACTTTTTTCATTGACGTCTCCTGCATATTTTGAGACCAAATTTGCGACGTCCGGGTACTCTGTTCTGAAGTTACATAACGTTTTGCATATGCATGTTGACCCTAAAACGGCTCAAATTCATGATATCGTGCGCAAATCCAATGCAAATTGTGTTTTTTTTGTTAAATTGATATAAATTAGATTATTTCAACTTTTAACCACTGAAATTAATCAATTCTAATGTAGATAAGCTTGAAAAAGTGCCTGCAACAAATTTTGGCAAAAAAAATAGAAAACAAAAGGTCGAAAAAACAATAAAATACATAAGAAATTAATTTCATAATTAATTTACTGAAAATAGAAAGCCAATTTTTTTTTCTATTGTATGACTATGTAATCTTGCAGTTGACATCTGGCTCTATCTTCAGGCAAAATTTCGCGGCGATCACGCCATCGGTGGCCGAGATCTGAAACCCCCCCCCCAGTAAAAACTTGGTCTCAAATAGCCCATTTAAAATAGGGTTAAAGTGTTCTGTTTTTCTGTGAGCCTAAATATAATTCAGGATACATGACAATTTGCCTAAGTTTACAACACATAACAAAACTGGGAGGTTTTTAACTTCCAAAGCAATACAAAGGTTTCAAAACTGCCTCACTATTATCACCATTATGAATATGATTGAATATGACTGAATACGATGAATATGATTCTTCTTCTTCCTCTTCCTTGCGCTCTTCTCCACTACGAACTCACCACACCATATCAACGTCCTGATCAGATGAGGCGATCTGTTCTTCTAGGCACTTGAAGCCCTCGTTGATCAGACCATACAGGCATCGCTCCAAGATTTCCTACCATAAATAAAACAAACTTTATCACTCGATGAGGCAAGAGCCGTTCAAATCCTCATCACAGGCAAATCACATCCAAATGACAACCTTTCTTAGCATAGAGCTTTCACTTCATCCTATGTTATCAAATCACTGCAGCTCAGACAAATAATGTCCCTAACAGACACAAGGGCATTCACAAATGAATAATAGAGGCATATCATCTGCACCAAACGACCACTGGTGTACATGACTTCAGAAAAGTATTCTCTTAAAGGTGCACTACCATCTCACCAGTCTGAATCTAGATCTTTTCATTCTACATCTCAGAACATAGCTACAAATGTACATGCCCATGTGATATGCTATCTTTTAAAAAACAAACAAACAAAAACAAAACAAGCTGCCATTCGTTCATTAACTATGAGCTGTGGCGGTAGTTGTTGTTGATGATGTCACCATTATCATCAATGTTCCCATGATCATCATTTTCATCCTCCTCCTCAGCAGAAAAGTATGATGGGATCTTTTACCTTTCTAAACAACACTCAAAAGTCTCCAATAACATGATGCTTCTTACCTGAGCTGGAATATGTCTCCTTGTCACTCCTGCTTTCTCCGAGAAGTCAAGAATCATCTGCGTGACCTCAGGATCGACCTCTGGCTTTCGACCTCCTGGTTTGCCATAGTTGTAATAGCCCTTGCCTGCAAAAGTTTGGGGGTTAAGTGGTTGTCAGGCTTTAAACTTGCATGAATAAATCACCTCTTTTGTGATCTTGCTGTCTGGCCAAAACTGCACATATATTACGTGCATTCCACATCATGTTCATATAGGCATTCATAGAATAATATCAAATAACAGAATTGCAAAGTCTCATCAAAATTGCACATAAAATACGAAAGTTTTAGAACATGAGCATGTTTTTTGTTAATTGATAGAGGTGTGCTGTCATCATTTTATAAAGTCTCCCACTGAACTGTACACAAGTCTTTACTGAATATCCTTTATTGACAGAAAAATTGATAAGAATAGGATGTATCCCTTGAATCAAATTTGTAGTCTTGTGGTTACCTAGCAACAATGACTTTTCCGGGGAGAGAGGCTTCAGAGGGTACGTAAAGGGTTTACCACTAGTGAGATACCCAAGGGACAGAGTGGTTTGCATTTTACTAAAGGAGGCCACATGATAATATTTAACTTTGTTTCACATGTCTCCACTGTTGCATGATGTGACTGCACTATTTGTAACTGCACTATATATCATACACCCACCATAACTACACGCAGCCGCTGTCGCAAAGCGACGCGGCTGCACCTCTATTCCTTCGCAGACGTTGTCATTTTTCAGTGTGGTTGTGCGACTCCTTCATGAATTACAAGGAATTATCGTAATCTATGATAATCACTCAATAATCGGTACGCGATTTTTTGTTTAATTACGTCAAAAACTCACCGAAATCTGTGGCTGAAATCAGGTCTGTAAATGTCCTTATTGCTTCACTCCTCATCTGCGTGTTATTTGAATGGCATTCACTCTCGTATACTACAACGTACAACGTAGGTAGTCGGAGAGCTAGAGGGCGCCTCTCCGACTACCTACGTTGTACGTTGTAGTATACGAGAGTGAATGCCATTCAAATAACACGCAGATGAGGAGTGAAGCAATAAGGACGTTTACAGACCTGATTTCAGCCACAGATTTCGGTGAGTTTTTGACGTAATTAAACAAAAAATCGCATACCGATTATTGAATGATTATCATAGATTACGATAATTCCTTGTATTTTAGTTTTCCACGATTAATAAAGATATTCATGAAGGAGTCGCACAACCACACTGAAAAATGACAACGTCTGCGAAGGAATAGAGGTGCAGCCGCTGTCGCTACAGCGGCTGCGTGTAGCTAACACCCACCGATACCATGTAACACAGAGCGCTTGGTCCGTGCCAATAAACCATCGAACCACCACGATGCACCTCAACTAATGATCTCCATATCCACCCTTCCTGTGTCATCTCCCTTTGTGTATTGTGTTCCATAATTTATCAAACATGCAACAATGCAACATTTGAACCTGTTGACACGAGGCTGATTTTGCTACAACACGCATTTCCCATAGGCACCTGCCGAGTATACTCGAGACTAGTCTTCAACGGGTTAACACCAGGACTTGCATCCAAGCTGTTTCCTTTCGATGCGGACATGTAACTGACTAGGCCACTTTGTTCCCCTAGGTCTCCCTACCATCCATCATGGATTGCCCTTTCTCTCCGTACACCAACCTGTCTTCTGGCCCAGACGACCCTTCTCCACCAGCCAGTCGGCGAGAGGGCTGTAGCGCTCCCCCTGTCTGATCCGGTCCATCTGCCCCTCTCGCTGAATCAGGCCAAACTCCTTCCGACTCTTGTAGCCCACGTCAAGACCTTGAAACAGTGGAGGGAGGGGGAGGTCGAGGGTGAGGAGAGTGCATAAGTTTAGGCATATCAAAGATCAAGTCAGCCAAAAATGCACAACAAAACAAAATATTAACATAAACAAGCACTGAATTGATCAGTGTTCTAGTAGTAGCCATGATAAAAAATCACTGGCATACATACTCGAGCAGGATTTGAACCTACGACCTCCTGATCACCAGACAGGCGTCATCTCCACTAGATTACCATGCTTCTGCCAGACAGCAAGTGTTGGTTCTAATATTTATAGCATTCAGCAGGTAGGCCTACTGGGTAATCATTCAAATTCATGAAATTCTTGTTTTTTCAAAACATGAAGAATTTCCTGAATTTGAAAAACAAAATATTACAAAGAAAAACATCTATGACAGCTCGTGAGCTTGTGAACCAATCACCCTTGAAAAGTTCTATGAATATTTTTACTGGTAATACCATTTTCCTGTATCTTGCCACTACACATAGTCATTCAACATAAAGTCATTTTGCTTGTCAAAGTATTACTTTACACATCTCATATCATGCCTCATTTTATGTAATATACAAAAAAGCAAAACTCTCACAAAGCCATTCTTTGTCTTTGTATGATGTTATTAGCTTTGTTCAGTATCTAGCTATATTGTCCATGAGGAGACTGCAAAATACAAGCTTGGCTTTTTAGCACATCTCCTCCATTTCCTGCAACTTTAATTTTAATTCAATATCATCTGAAAGTGATGCATAGTATTTTTAATTTCACAAATATTTTCTTCGTTAATACACTTTATCAATATTGTGTTATTTTGTGCATGGAAATTTTTTGCACTGGTGAAAACAAAGGAATTGAAATGAAAGATATTCAAACTTGTATTTATACACATCAGAAGCAAAAGCTTCTGTTGATTGGTTGTTGGTTGGTTTGATCTAGCTCACCTGCCAAATCTCCCATGCGGAAGAGACCCATGGCAAGACCAAAGTCCTCCAGGACCTGGTCTACCTCACTTGGTAGAGCTCCCTCCTCAATTAGGAACATTGCCTGCAAGAAAGACATACCGGTAATGAAGACACATGGTAAAGTGAGGTATAGAGCACATTGGGGGACATAAAAGATTTAAAAAAAAACCAAACAACCAACCTTTGTGACAAGTAGGTTTTCACACAGATATTTTGAACGAGTTATAAGAACAGCTATTCATGCACAAACAAGTGTGCAGACAACAAAATAACATAGAGTGCACCCCCATTATAATGAACACGATTATAACAAAATTCTTGTTATAAAGAAGTAAAAATCAAGGCTGAAACATTATGTGCCCAATGTTTTTTACTTATAATGAATGAAAACTGCTGGTCTCGAGGACTTGGTTACAACAGGAGTCCATTGTAGTATACCTACAACACATAAATTCTTTGTCTTTCATCTCTGAGTAATTAAAAGCTCAGAGAATATAACCTACATGCCAATACTACTCAGTACTTGATTCCTTTATACCGAAAGTTGATATGACACCCAATAAGTTCGTACCTCCCTGGAATAGGGTGCCAGCATTCGGTTGCCAAGAAACGCAGGACAGTTCCCGACGAGAACGGCCACCTAATTACAGAGGCAGAATGAAAACTATTGAATCAATTCAATTCCATTCAATTCATTTCAATTCACTGTAATTCAATTCAAATCAATATTCACTTGGTTTCTTCATAAAACATAAATTAGAGGTGCATGTGAATGAAATGACAATACAAAAAAATTGACTGGCAATTATCATTCTTTTCTGAACAAATTTGCTTGCCTTGATGTGAGGTTCATATTCTTGGCGACATTTCAAACCACAAATTGATAAAAACATTCATATTGGTACATGAAATAGAATTCATCTGAGATTCTGCAAAGCAGAATACACACAAGCATTTGATTAATCATCCATTTCAAAGATAGACATCAAATGGATTGCTCTGATTTTTTAATACCATTTGGAGGTTCATTATAAAATGCTTTTTTTGTTGCTAATCAAAATGACAGATAATATAACAATAATTCCACCAAATATCAAGTTGAAATGGTCTTTGAAATATAGAAAACATGGGTCAAATTGCAATACATAGGTTAAGAACTTACCATTAACATCTGCAGCTGTAAAATAATGACACTGAAGAATATTAGGAAAAATCCTACTCCCAACTCAATGAAAAGGGAAAAAAAGGCTTAGCAGTTACTTCTAAACACATGGGTTGTTAGGATATGACATGAATTCTGTCCTGTCTTTAAGATGGATTGACAGATATGTAGCCAGAGAAACACACCTTCTTCACACGCTTGCCCAACTCCATAGCTGTTGCCATGGTTTCGGGGGAGGTCGCCTTGCCCCTCACATTCTCCAGCAGCCTCATGATGTGAGCGGGAGAAAAGAAGTGCATCCCGACCACCTTGTCTGGCCTGGAGGTAGCCGAGGCCATCTGTGGATTGATTGAATGAGAGGATAAGCGAGAGACTCCGAGATAGATAGGAGAAATAGAACAAAAAAAAACCAGAGAGAGATGTATACAAAAGAGGGACGAGAAAGAGGGGAAAGGAAAGTGAAATAGAGGGAGGAAGAAATCAAGGAGCGTTAGTATACAAATGATGCACAGGATAGAGTGCGTTAGTGAAGGTGCGGCGCACTCGAGAGTATTGACAATGGTGCAACATGCACGAGGCGCCAAATTAAACCCTTCTGAAGATAACAGCTTATACAGTATTCGGCCTAAACTTGCATGATCCTGTGGTCACCTGATCGATGTCCAGGGTCGACGTGTTACTGGCCAGGACAGCACTGGGCTTGCACACTCTGTCAAGCCTCCCAAAGATCTCCTTCTTCAGGGCCATGTTCTCAAAGACGGCCTCGATCACCACGTCGACGTCCTTCAGGTCGTCGTAGCTCAGCGTCGGACGTACCAGGGAGAAGATCTTCTCGGCTTTCTGCTGGCTCATGCGCCCCTGTTTGACCCCATGAGCTAGAATGCCCTGCACCATCTTGAGTCCCCTGTCCAAGAACTGGCAAGAAAGCAGATCCAAGTTTTCACACACAATGTCACAAACCACCACTTTTACACACTTTTCAACTGTGATTATATCATTCTTTGTCAACATTTAAACCATGGACTATGGTCATTGCTGGATGCAGATCTTTCAATGAACTGGCTGCAAATGCATTGCTGATATCAAATGCACGAATAAAATCGTAATTTTCAGTGAAATATCATTTAATACAATGCCACATGAACATCAAAGGAAACAAAACAAAACATGAGAGAGAATGAGAGAGTATATGAATGAAAAGAGAAGAGAGGACAAAGAGAGAGAGAAATATGTGTGAAGAGAAGACAGGGCAGAGAAAGAGAAATATATGATTATGTAGACAGGGCAAACAGGGAGAGAAATAAGAGAGAACAAAGACAGAGAGAAACATATATGACGAATGAACAGAGAGAGAGAAAAATATATATGAAGAGATGGCAATAAGACAGTCAGAGAATATATCTATGAAGAGAGGGCAAAAGAGAGAAATATAATAAGGGAAGGACAAAGAGAGAGAAGAGAGGAAAAGCTAGTGAGAGAGACAAAAAAAAGAAGGATTATTTTCTTGAGCACCTCTTGGTTTTGTTCCGTGAGGTAAGTTGGAATGCCACTGGTGATGAGAGACATGATGATGCCCACACCCATGGTGCCTGCACCAATCACAGCTGCAGATTTCACCTCTTGCCCCCTGGCTGTCTTGTAACTAGCTGAGCCATCTGGGACACTCCACTATTTGGGGGGGGGGGGATGGAAGGAAACAACAAACGTAGGGATTGGTAAAAATTGGATTAGTAAAGACGAATATCTATTACCCATATCTTTGCAAACCCTGAATATTTTATTGTCATCCCAAGACATCTATGGACTTGCAATACTTTATATGTGTGTCTCACTTCATGAATCAGATACTGTATACGCCAAATATTTTGCGAGGTTTTTATTTTCGCGAATTTCGCGAGTCGGGTGATATTTGCGAAATTAAAGACACACGAAAATATTGACTCTGATCCCGATGTGAATGTGACGTACGCGTGTACACTTCTCCGTTCAGTGCAGGACTCCACGATCGCGAATTTAACCACTCGCGAAATCGTCGGGAATTCCGGATTCACAAAAATTTAGACTCGCCAAATATATGGCGTATACAGTATGTGAAATGCTTTTTTGCACTTGTTCTGTCTAGACGTTCAAATGTTTGACAAGCTCCCCCACTATTCTGAATTGACAAGAAAATACATGATTAAAATTGGTATGAACAACTGGTATCCTTGCAGCTACTGCTCTTCATGAACCAAGTCTCAAGAACAATCATACAACCACTTTTGTTCAATTTAAGATGATTAAAATGTGACAAAGTAGTAAGTTTGTTGTCTTATGTAAGTCTATACAATGACAGACATTTGATGAACAATCTGTCTACATAAATAAACACACTATTCCTCAATTTTCTTTAACTCTGAGAACCATCACCCCTAAGTACCACAGACATGGTACATGAACAAATTGCCTGTGGTAACATGTACACTCTTTGTGCACAGTGGCATTGGCACTCTAGATAACCATAAAACAAGAAAGAAGAAAAAGGAAAAAAATTCCAATCAGTGGAGAAACAACTAATTAGTTCCATTTGAACACAGCCAAAATTTTATTAAAGTTTTTGAAAATACATCCTTTTTTTAAAGTGCAACACAAAAATAATCAATTGTGTGTGGCCATGCAAAAAAATTTAACTCTTGATTAATGCATTGCGATGTGAAAAGTAATTCAGATAGATTTTCTTTTTTCAAACCTCTCACAATAATTTGTCCTGTGTCACTTGTGTGTGAACTACACACTATATTAAAGCACAACCCAATCTTCTTTAACCCGTTGAGGACGGACTGATTTTGCTACAACACGCATTTCCCATAGACACCTGCCCGAGTATACTAGGGACTCGTCCTCAACGGGTTGAAGGGGATGGCTAGTAACTGATCAGTGGGAATCAGTGGGAATGCTGGGGGATGATTGTTCCAATTCTTGTGGGATTCATTTAAGAGTACATTATATATCTATTGTTGTGTGAAAATTATTTGCTTCAGAATGGTCTCATATTCAAGTAATGTGCAGTTTAATGTTTCCAGGTTAGCGTGCCTGTACAGTGATGGGGCATTAAACTGCACATTACTTGAATACGAGACCATTCCGGAGCAAATAATTTTCGCACAACAATAGATATGAAATGTACTCTTAAATGAATCCCACACGGATTACCGATTAGGAAATCATCCCCCAGCGTTCCCACTGATTCCCACTGATCAGTTACTAGACATCCCCTTTAATAGTGCCATAATGCAACTTGCAAAGTCTGCACGTTCTGTTACCCCGGGTCATATTCCAGTCAGTGTTTATGCATGTGCAATCTGGTAATGTTGCCCTGTGTGAACCTTGGCAGAGAAAAAAAAAGAAGATAAATTTCCACTCATGAATGATGCAAAACAAGATAACTACTGAGTGCAAACGCAGCTATTGTATGGAAACATGAAGGTCACATTGGTACTGTAACTTTGTACGAACCTTTGAGACAGCTCGCTCTGCAAAGAACGCATACTGAAGGGCCGGAGCTTGAGTAGACAAGGACAGGAATTTGGCATACTCTCTCTCCCTATGTATGTGAAGAACAGAAAGTAAAACCATACCATAAATACTCATTTAAATGATAACAACTTAGGAAATGTCTGTGCTCAAAAGTAAAGCGAACCATACCGTACCATACTGTGCAAGATTGGGAACATTCAAGATTTCTGTGGAGATAGCATAACTCATGAGCTATTTTTGGACTCCAGTCAGGTGGTCACTCACTTTGTAGCAACAGGGTCATGCACCTGGCCCACTTACACAACATACAGATGTCCCTACAAAGAAAATCAACTCCTAAAGGGATGGTACAGTATTGGTAGAGGTGAGAATTGGGCTTTTAACTTTTTGCGAGATATTAAGAAACGGTTTGTAAAATAGTACAGAGCGTACCTTTCTAAGAAGAATTCAAAGTTTATTTGATGAAAATCAGTTTTGGAATGGCTGAGACATCAAAAAATAAAGTAAAATGAAGCGATCACAATAAAAGGTGGGTCCCACATTTTATTGGAATTGCTCTGTTTTTGGGTATCTCGGCCATTTCAAAACCAATTTTCATCAAATAAATGTTGAATTCGTTTTAGAATTACACGCTCTTTCATATTTCACAAGAGGTTTCTCGTAATCTCACCCCCAATATGTTAGAAACCCGAGGTTAGGTCTCAACCAAAACTATATGATCCCTTTAATATTATAACATAGTGTGTGTTATGCACATTCTTCTCATGTCAAAAGCTGGTAAGGTAAGCTTTAGGACCATTTTGCATTCGAGTACTCCATAATATGTGGCATGGTATGGTACGTTAAGCTTTTGGAGTACACTGGGAAGCGGGCTGCTTTTGGCATGGTGTAGTATGGTATAGTATACTTTGGGATGGTTTGTGCACTTTTCTGGCATGGGTAGTGAATGGCATGGTATGCTTTTAGAGAGCCCTTGAATGTACCCAATTGGCAGTCTACACAGCTGATGGAAGATTGTCACCCGTCATTTTGGACTGGTAATGGGTCTTCCTGAGCAAAGTTGTGTGTAATCATACCATCCACTCCAGTCAGAGGCAAAACACACTGTCCCCAAGATAGGACATAAAACGGAGGTCCCGTGTGTATGAGAGTCACAACTATATGCACGTAAAAGATCCCACTGCACTCATCTATCGCAAAGAGCAGGGTTCATAACCCGGTGAAGTGGTCCCACCTCACATCCACGTGGACCCTATGGAAGAAAAGCTAGTGCAGTTGAATATGTGGGCTATCCAGCCATCTTCTCAGGTGGAAAAATGAAAGGAACAAGTAATGGCAGAAATCCTTTTGCTGGTTACCCGACAACAACCTTAATCAAAGAGTCCTTGTAACTGCTTTTGACAGAACTCACATCTTGAGGCCTTCCTCAAAGGAGGGTGCCTTGGTGGCCGCCTCGATGGCCTTGATGCAGAAGAGGGGGGAATACTGACCCCTGGCCCTTGCCGCAACCTTCTGGTAGGCAGCTGGAAAAGAAGGGGGAGGGGCAGTTGAAAAGATCATGGGTTAGCCATCAGGCCGAAAGTACTTTTATCTTAAAGGAACTACACAATGCAAATGCATGTTGACTTGTGTTAATTCATGATACCCTCCACATCACTTACAATGTATTTGGTCGAATGAATACATTTTGTATATTTTATCATAATTTTCCTTTTTTTCAGATTACTTGAATGCATCCACAGAAAACCTTTATAACCAAGGTTCTGCCAGTGACATCATCTGTCAATATTGCTACAGTATTACTATGATTAACAAAGACATTGGAATGCACCTTCCCCTAGACTTAGCATAACTTGCATGTTTCCATGTTACTTACATGATTAACATAAGACATTGCACGGAAAGATGCAAGTATGCTCAGTTTAGGGGAAGATGTATTCCAATGTCTTTTATTGATCATATTATTAGGTACAGGTGGCTGGAAGCCCCATAAAGTTATTGAGAGCAAAAATAGAAGTATCCTGGTCAAGACTGTCTGTTTTATCCACTCAGTGCAATGAAGTGACAGTTTGGGGTTTTCAACTTCAGTTTCTGCCTCATGATCAAGACCTCTACACAATCTTTGTTTTGTCATCTATTGTTATATGTTAACAAAGTCATTATTATTCAGTTAGGTACCCTACATTGAAAGTTACTTGAAACAATAATGACAGCAAACGGGAAGAGACTAACCTTGGAAGACCATTGGAGTGGAGTCATCTACTTTCACAGGCATTCGGCTGACTCTCCGCCCATCTACCGGCTCATTGGCTATGCTCTGGGCAAAGGCCACGCCCTCTTCTACAAGGTCACCTTCAATGACCTACATAGGTATAAAAAAAAATAAACAGACTTCCATAGAGTCACTCTGCATGAAATACTGAGTGCACATCAAATATTTCAAACTGATAATAACGCCAACCACTATAATTTTCTCTCTTGCATTCTACTGTCTTTCCTTTGTTCATGAATTACAGGGGTGTGAGAGTACCTGCAGAGAAAAGTCGAAATATATGAAACATGTGTAAAGAGGTCTGAAGTGCAATATACTGTGAATGTTACAAACCACATGGACAGGAAAAATTCGAAAACTAAAAGATTCTGGGTGGAGTAAAACTAGAAATGTCGCTACAGCGACTGCTTATACCCCCTCCAAACAACATTTCATAAGCCTTGGTAAAAAAAACTGAGGAAGTAGTTAAATCCGCAAGATCTTTCCTTGATCTTCTGCCATTAATATGCCGTTACCATGGCAACGTACTTTCGGGTACTGTCGAAAAATGCGTCTTGCACATCTACAACCAAATGCACACATCTGTACCAAGTTTCATGGAAATTGGGCAAAAACTGAGGAAGTAGTTTGCAACACAAAATTTTCCATCATTTTGGCTCATAATATGTGAGCTGTTACCATGGCAACATACTTTTTGTCACTGTCAAGAAATGTGTCATGCTGACCTATATCCTAAGACAAACATTCAATATGAATTCCATGAGAATTGGAAGAACACTGATGAAGCAGTTTTGCCATGAAGCATTTTGCCCTATATTTTACCAATAACATGCTGTTACCATGGCAACGCACTTTTTGCCACTGCGGAAATATGTGTCTTGCACATTAACATATTCAGATGAACATCTGCACCTAATTTCATAAAAATTGATCAAAAACTGTGGGAGGAGTTCGCGACGCAAGATTTGTACCCATTTTTGCCCATAATATGCCGTTACCATGGCAACGTACTTTTGGGTACTGTCAAAAAATATGTCTTGCACATCTACAACCCAAGGCACACATCTGTGCCAAGTTTTATGGGAATCGGTTGAAAACTGAGGAAGCAGTTCGCGACGCAAGATTTGCAACGGACCGACCGCCCGACCGACCGCCCGACTGACCGCCCGACCGACCGCCCCACCGTTCGCTGATTCCTATATACCCCCTTCAAACTTCGTTTGGCGGGGGTATAAAAAGTCTGAAGTCAGATTAAACTCTAAACTCTGGCATCCCTGATTTCAAGTATAAAAATGCTTTGAAAAACAAATAAGTCACTGATGTGACATAACTTGTTAAAACTGATTGACAAAATGAAAATGACAAAATAACAAATAGTCAGAGTAGCCAAGCCGGTTTTAATGTTACATGTACAAGGTATTCTGATGTGATATCTCACAGGTATTCTGATGACAGCCATCTTAGTCACATGACTGCATGGTCACATGAAATCATCCATTTCAAACACTTCATGTGAATAAAAGAAATGACTGTTAGATTACTTTTTTGTTGTCTTTCCCCCCCCCCCCCCTAATTTGACGGGGAATAGTTCAAGAGGTCTTAGATCACTCATTTCTTGATACACCTTGTACAAGGTGATGAATAAATCCTTTTGCAGCATCGATAGAGATTAATCAGTCTTAATGGTCATGAGAGCTGTGGCTAAGCAGTGCAATGTTAATATCAGTTATCATATCAAAGGAAATAATGGGTGAGTGGTGAGTGTCATGGCATGAACTTCTTCAGAGAAAAGGGTTTAAGCTCTTGATAAATCCTGCAGAGTCCAAAACAAAATATTTCTTTCATGCTGACTTGTCAGTTGAGACACTGTATAAAATCAATGAATGAACAGTTCTACACAAGTACTGTCTCATGTACATAATTAACACAGCTATGTACTGTGATAAATGTTTCGAAAGGTTTTTACATTTGTGAATTCATAAGTCGGGTGCTATTCCTGAATTTAACAACATGCGACAATACTAACTCTGATCCGACATCAAATCATCAGCTGAGAATGATAAGGTCATTAAGTTGCAACTACAGACATATTGTTCAAGGCACCTTAACACCCTTCTCATTCTTAGCTGACACAATGCAATGTTTATGCATGCTCTTCTGTGATCATTATTGTACTCTCCCACTCTCAAAATTGTCGGAAGTCTCGATTTATAATCCATAATAAGCTATAAGCTATAATATCTAGCATACATACAATATCTTACAATGACAACAAGTATGTAGCAAGTCACATAATACACAGACCTTGTCCACCAGTCCTTTGTCCAAGGCCTCTCTGCTGGACAAATGACGTCCAGAGGTGATCATCTCGATGGCATTCTGGATGGACATCACTCTGGGTAGTTTCTGGGTCCCCGTTGCTGCGGGCAGGATGCCAAGATGGACCTCCGGTAAGCCCATTCTGCCAGTGAGGGTACGTAAGCACACACCAACCACTAACAATGCACTCAGCCTTTTGCTTTATCATGACATATAATTATATAAATATAATACAAATATTGCCTTTTCCAAGGTGGAATATAACACTTGACATCTCCGAGGGAGTTACATTTTCCCCAAGACATCATTTTTTTTTTTTTTTTTTTTTTTACTGATGCACGCAGCACTGAAGAAATATATTCATTGGGATATAATAATTTTCAAGGGCCCGTCAAGTGTATATTATTTCAACCATAGAAAACACAATATTTTGTTATCAATAATATTATACCCAATGGTCTACATGAATACATATCACTTCATTCTACCTCCATTTGCAGCAAGTCAAATTCTAGAATTATATTACTTGGCATGATGTCACTGATCACAATATAACAATTTTGATCTTCACTGCATTAGTCACATGATTGCATTGTGACCAATCACAGATCTGTATTTATGTAGACCATTTTATAATTTCTTATAAATCTATATTTTTTCTTCTTTTCATGTAACTATGGATCCAGCTTTATGGAAACATTATATGCTCATAATTACTTTATTACACCATTGAGGACGAGTCCCGAGAATACTCAGGCAGGTGTCTATGGGAAATGCATGTTATTGCAAAATCAGTCCATCTTTTTCATAATTTCACATCATGTAGTATATAAATTGACAACTCCATGTATAGATCTCTGGAATTTATTTTGGTTCTTAAGCAGAGAAACAATACTTTGAAAAACCTTAAACAAATTACACTGAACAAGGATGATGACATAGGAGGTTCACATATTTCAGAAATGTAGCAGTCATGCCGTCAATCTCTCGTTTGAGGCGAGACCCCAGCCGAATTTTTCCAAAGTGGGGTGCTTTTATTTGTCGTTTGAGAGTTGGGAGTCGAAGTACTTGTCCATTGCAAATAAACTTTCTGCTCGGCGTGACAAACCTGGAGGCCAAGCCAGGGTTTGACGACTCCAGCAGCTGTTGTATTACGTAAGAGCATGATAAGGATATCTGCCTGTGGCAGACCATTCAAAGTGAACTCAATTTTCTCTATCCTTTTTAAAGTTTTCAATTTTATATTCTATTGAGAAATTCTATGGTCATCCATTTTACATTTCGAACGAAAAAAATTGACCCGTAAATAACGAAAATACAGGAATAAGAAGGAGAGCATTACCAGTTTGCCGGTGCTGACAATGTGCTATTTGGCAGTGAGTTACAAAGGGGAGGTGAGACTACCTCCCTGGTTACAACAGCCTGCTGACTGGATCATTGAGAAAGCAGCTGTCGTGTTACGTAAGAGCATGATAAGGATATCTGCCTGTGGCAGACCATTCAAAGTGAACTCAATTTTCTCTATCCTTTCTAAAGTTTTCAATTTTATATTCTATTGAGAAATTCTATGGCCATCCATTTTACATTTCGAACGAAAAAAATTGACCCGTAAATGACGAAAATACATGAATAAGAAGGAGAGCATTGCCAGTTTGCCGGTGCTGACAATGTGCTATTTGGCAGTGAGTTACAACGGGGAGGTGATACTACTACCTCCCTGGTTACAATCAGCCTGCTGAGAAAGAGAGAGAGAGAGAGGGAGAGAGAGAGAGAGAGAGGGGGGAGAGATGGGGGAGGGAGAAGGGGAGAGACAAAATGGAATGACAATAGTTCCAGTCACTGCAGTACAGGCATGCTCTGTCTGCATACGCTGAATGTCTACACTCACACACACACACGTACACACACACACACACGCACCATGGAGCTACATAGCCCATGCCAAAACCAAAACAATCTCCTCCTCTCGCGGTGCCCCCCCCCTCCTGTGGTGCTGTGGCGATGACTGATGCTTAGATTAGGCCAGGGTCAAGAAACAGGTGTTTTATATCTTTGATTTTAAGTCATTGATTGCCAAGATATGCACTGGCATTATTTACTGGGGTGTAGCCTCTTCAAACGAGAGATTTGCGTCATGCGGTAATTCCATTACAATACCGCTTGCTCGCGAGTTCACCTGTGAATAATCTATGCATGCCTTCTTCTTTTGTTCTGCTTCCTTGAGCCCCAACTCATGCATTCTTATGGTGACTCTGCCATGTCATCATCCTTGTTCATTGCAATTTAATTGTTCTAAATTTTGAAAATATTCTTATTCTTCATCCCAATCATCACAAATTTTGAAACTCTGTCCTCAGTATAACTAATTTATAGTTCTTGTGAAGATGTTGACCATTGCGGTGGATACTATGACGATAGGGAATACAATTATTCACTTGTCTCGCGAAGAAAATCGTAGAAAGGTGTACGATGTTTCGCCCGCTACTGCTGAGCTTCGTCAGGTACAATAAGATCCACAAGCAGTCTGTCCCACTGCGCCCTATTGTGTCGTGCATAGGGTCGTTTGCTTATGATCTGTCAAAGTTTCTACGTAGCTCAAATTCTTTCCCTGCTCACAGGACGAACATGCCACTCCGTTCGCAATTCCACCGACTTCGCCGAATTCATCAGCACTCAGACTATAAGCCCCAACGAGTTGATGCTTTCCTTTGACGTGACGTCTCTGTTCACAAACGTTCCGATTGATGGTGCCTGCAATGTTGCACACTCACGGCTCTTGACGGACAAAGATTTGTCAACCAGAACCAGCCTCAGTACGGATGAGGTCACAGACCTCCTCAGCTTCGTTCTGAGATCCACCTACTTTCTCTACAACGACACGTACTACGAACAGTTAGAGGGCGCCGCCATGGGCAGCCCTGTGTCAGCTGTAGTTGCCAACATGTATATAGAGGCCTTCGAAGAACAAGCTTTGGAAGAGTGTCCCCCTGAAACCGCACCCAGGATTTGGAAGCGGTACGTCGATGATACCTTCATCGTTGCCGACAGGAAACACGCTGACAAACTACTCGAATTCATGAATAGGAGAGAACCTTCTATCAAGTTCACCTCAGGGCAGGAAACACAAGGAAGCATCGCTTTCCTGGACACCCTAGTCCACAGGGACACAGGGGGGAAACTGAGCACAACCAAATACAGAAAGCCTACACACACAGACCAATATCTGGCCTTCAACTCACACCACCCTACCTCCTCCAAACGAGGAGTGATCAGATGCCTCTACGATCGAGCAAACAAGATCATAACCAAGCCCTCTGGCACAGCTACCGAGAAACGTCATTTGCAGTCAGCATTGTTGGCCAATGGCTATCCCAGGTGTTTCATCAACAAGGCACGAACAGCAAGAGTTCAACCTGAACAGGACAAGGAGGAATACAAGTCCACGGTTGTCCTCCCCTATGATGTGGAATCAATCGCTCCCGTTCTCAAACGCCGGCTGGCGAAACACAATATCCGTGTCGTCTACAAAGCCGACACCACTATCAGAAACCACCTAGTTCAAGCCAAAGACCTGGTACCTCCCCTCAGGAAATATGGAGTAATGTACCGTATACCCTGCAGAGACTGTGGGATAAGCTACATCGGAGAAACCGGCAGACCAGTAGGGGAAAGGTTATCTGAACACCGCCGAGACGTCACTAACTATAAAACAGAGGCATCTGCAGTAGCAGAACATGCATGGAATGCCCAACATCAACCGGACTGGAAAGGCGTGAAGTGCAAGGACACAGCACGACACTGGTACACTCGTAGAGTGAAGGAAGCCACTCATATACGACTCAATAAGGACAACCTAAACAGGGACGTCGGCATAGAGCTACCCGAGTCATGGATGCGTTGCATTCGCACACACCAACACACAGTACACAAACCAAAGCCGCCAAATCGTGACGGCAGTCAACGGACGCTGGAGGGCGCACTACCCGGCCCGCCCCGGGGGACGACGTGCTGCCAACTAGGTCCGCATAGACACTGTAAACAGCGGCCACAGGATGGCGCACTGCCCGCCCCGCTGCGAGAGGCGATGTGCTGCCAACTAGGTCCGCATGAATGCAGCGAACAACGGACACAGTGTGGCGTACTGTTCGACCCGGCTCCGGTGGCCGCGTGCCCACTACCACGTTCGCATACACGCTATAACTTGCGTGCACGCACCACTGTGTCTTATTGTACTTGACGAAGCTCAGCAGTAGCGGGCAAAACATCGTACACTTTTGTACGATTTTCTTCGCAAGACAAGTGAATAACTGTATTCCCTATCGTCACAATTTATAGTTGTTCAAATGTAAAAATCTGAAAATCATCCGGAGGTCTTCTTTAAGGAGACACATATCCTTAGGGAGACAATTTATATCAATTTACTTGCAACTACAGTTTATAACATATGCCACTGGTACTCAATCTGTGTCCAGTGTGGATTTATTCTAACTGGCATTGAAGAACCCCAAAAGCACACCCCTCAATTTTACAAGTATGATAAGTGGTTATTTGGGCGTCGCCCCATTACTTACTTTCCTCTCTTGTCCAGCAGTCTGTAGTGGCAGCCGAGGGCTAGCTCCACCCCTCCGCCAAGGCTGGTTCCGTGAAGGACTGCCACCACCGGTTTGCTGCACGCCTCTACAACTTTGGTGACGTCAATCAGATTTGGTTCTAAGGTGGTAAATGAAAACATTATTATTTGTTACAGCATACAAACCATTATTGCATTAATTTGGGAAAAAAGAAGACTAGAAAAAAAAATTAACAGCCCTATCATATTTTTCTACTTGTATAAACACAATCATTATGTTAAGTCGATATTCCTTCAATGGACACTACTCATGCAGCTATTTTGTTATCTTGGCAACTCTTGAATACGTTGAATATTTGTGGAAAAGTTGATGTAAAGGGATCGACAGGGAATGTATTCTCCATATAAAGGCAATGCAGATAAGGTGAATACACTACTGAAAGAAGTTATAAAAATTAAAATAAGACAAAACTGTGACATTGCAATGCTTTATAGATGGATTATTTCACCTCGTGAAGAACTGTGTCATAATCAATGCAAATGTTGGCTGGTATGATCTGAGTGCTCACTTGGATTTTCCTAATTCATCTTCTTGGCCCTCTTTTGGAACAGAGAGCATGCCACCAATTTTGAATCATTAAAGAAGGTAGCACAGCAAGAGGCCACTATAACTTTTGATATACTGGTATTAAACTCATTTCATGATCCTCTATGCCTCTACAAAGCTTTCCATTGCTAAGAGCAGTCTAGCTTCTAGACTCTTTTTACTCGTAGCAGTGATTCAATGTACGAGACAAGCTGTGAGAGGGCGTGACACCCGAGGACTGCTATACGCTGAGAACTGCGATACACATTGGGTGCGCAGTCTCGTGATTATTGCAATAATAAACTTTGCACATCCTCTGGGTTTGTCACAGTCGGTTAAATATCGCACCAGTGAAAACGAGACGGAACATTGGGTGCGCAGTCTCACGTTATTGCAATAAGAAAATGTGCGCCCTCTCTTGGTTTGTCGCCACTGGAAAAATATTGCACCAAGGAAAAAGGGATGGAGCCCAGACTATGCTAGGAGTGACCTTTTACTTGGTCTACACTGCTCTGAACAATGAGCCTCCATCCAGTCATAACGGGGGTAACAATGGGTCCATTGGACTATACATGCACTGGTGATTGATGACTTGACAACATAATTGAATTCCTCTGGAGAAGAATGCAAATATGAGATAACCACCAAGTGTTTACCTTTGAAGACCAGATCTGGGTTGCCGAATTCTGTGATGTCCGCGCCGGCGCAGAACGCTCGACCCCCCGCCCCGCACAAGACGATGCTCTTGATGGATGCATCATTTTCAGCTTCCTGCAGTCGAGCAAAAGTCAGAAAATTGTGTCAAAGACTTTCATTATGATTTTTTTTTTTCCATAGGATTATGCTTAAATTGGTCATTGCATAATGGTAAGCATTTTTTTTTTTTAATTTCATTAGATTTGATTTATTGCTCTTGTAGTATATCATTGCACATATGGACACACTGTTAATAGCACATCAGATAAAATAAAAGTTGCTTCCAAAATAAATTTTTCTCCATTGGGTTTACAATATGTGTAACAAAAGTGTATAAGAGATATATCAATGAATAATACAGAAGGGCTACAGCTTAGGTGTAATCAACTAAGCAAATATGCCATTGAACTGATGAGATTCATACAGGCAAGGCTTTGACCAAGGTGACTTTACATGAAATTCTGATGCAAAGTTGTCAAATACCTACTTGGCCACCGAGTTACACATGCACAAAATCTTTCCCGTAATTTGCAAATCTGCACAGAATGTGATGTATATTCGTTTCCCGTTCACTTCAACGATATTGTTAGTATTTTTTTTTTCTGGACACATGATACTTACGTAGAGTCACAGTCACTTATTATTTGAATAATTGGTCTTGGCAAAATTCAAAGAATCTTTAAGACTGCTTACCCTGATAGACTGGACAATTGATGCCCTTAAGGAAAAACTGAAATAAAAAGACAATAATATCACATATTACTCAAGATTTCTTCAAGTATCTCTAATTTTGTGCAAGTTGTGTGATACACCACAGGTGTTTTGTCTCCCATATTAAACATTTTTTTTTTTAAACTAAAGGTCTATCATAGCCCATGATTCATCAACATGTAATAGATACATGTATGATGTCACAATGTCTTTTGAAGTCCAATTCATCAGTGGACATTATCACTGAAGTGGGGAAACATGTGTGATATAAAAGTGGCATAAATTCAAGTTGCAACATGCTCCTGCTACTGAAGAATGGAAGATTAAATGAATATGATGACTATCAATTCATTCTGAGTGGAAAATGAATTATTGCCTTTCACACATGCATGCATGAAATCTAGATATGTAATTCATGTACTGCACAGTTTTAAAATGCATGCACTTCTTTTTTCAACAAAACATTTACCAAACGATGTGTTTCAATATTTCTGTAAAAGCTATCAATATTAATAAAAACTTATAAATTTATTATCCTTAACAGAAGGTTGATAAAGGGCATATTTCACCAAAACTGTATATTTTATATAAGAAAATGATAAAATATATACCATTTCATATTTCCACTGCAGATGACTAGGGAACATTATGTGCAGGACTTTTCAGGAATTATGTGTTATGGTGCACTTATACTACATTTTGTTTGATTTGATCAATTTGAACTTATATCCATTTTGTTTTCACAAGAAACAAACATAACCAAATTACAATTATTACAATGCAATGACTTTTGCTATATTGTCTTGACATAAAATATAGTTGAAACAGATACTTCAGCAAAAGAATTCAAGGTAATACAAAATAGTAAAAAGAAAAATGAGATGGGGTGAATTAATTAAAAGCACAGCTTGTATTGTAGTTAGACCCACCAAAATTGGACATAAACCAAAGCATATTACCTGTAAAATATGGTTTGAACTGAAGCTGTATAAAAAGCTCTGATTATATAAGAGACAGGTAGAGATGGGAAAGAAATAATGGGAGTACACAATGGGACAAGATAGCAGGAGAAAGGAAAAATATGGAGAAGGGAGAAGATATGTAGGAGATTGAATATTTAAAGGTAGGGGGTACCTTTTACAGACCTCAAAAAATGCAGCAAAACATTAAGTATGAACCTCAGGGGACTTGTTTAGGCCACTGCTGAGAAATTTGGAAGTCAACAGTTGTCTACAATTTGAATAATGCACAAAACTCAACTACTCAGTAGTTCTGTGTGTCAGCCACACTTAAGCCTTTTTGTTGCAGTCTTCTGTATTTTGTTTTATCTATAAACATAAATCTAAAAGTATAAGAGCTGATGTAATAACATATAGAGTGTGTGGCAAGAATGTACACGTATATAGAAATGTTTGCAAGTTTTGATGAACTTTCTTCACAAAATATACATGATAGACACACATGCTGAGCACGAGTCTGCAAAGGTAGCCTAGTAATGTACTGGAATTTACGGTGAGCCCCGAAAAAAATTCAATTCAAAATCTAACGGTCAATAAAAATGTACGAAATGTTACCTTCCACTCTCAATACTTTATGGGAGTTTCTAAAATGATACTCTCTTCAACATACCACTGTATTTAAACAACTCTTCATTTAAGGCATGCAAATGGGATTCCCTACCTTTAAAGCAGAACATCTTCTTCTGATGATCTTTGCAGTATACTTTGCCTCTAAAGCTTATATGCTAGATTAGATAAGTCTTTCAAAAGTAGGTCCATTGGGATCAATCTGAAGTGGAAGAAGTCCACAGCTAGCAGCTATACTGATCAGAAATCGACCTATTCTGTAGATGAACAAATAATTACCTTTGATCTGATCCTTCTGATGAGCACAGACTGATCGAGTTTATATTTAGTAATGTCATGCACTAGATTAACCGCACCAGCGACCCCAACACATGTCTGTTACTAGTTACAGTGTCCCCTGCCGGGGTCGGGCTAGGGTTAGATATACAGTACTATTAGTATATATATATAGATAGGCCTACGGTACACACAATACAAGATATAAACATATGCGTGGCATTAATTATTTGATGTATGCCCCTCTGAAGTCGAAGGACTTTGAACATAGTACGTGTTGCATGTTGTCTGCTCGACCTTGAGAAAGAACATAACTCCATTAGCATGGCACTGTGAGCTAACCCACAAACTTTATAGTACCCCTCAACTTGTGTGATTTAGACGGGCAATCAGTTGATTAATGCTGTGACATGTGGCTGAAATTAAACTCTTATTCAATGTTCAATAAGACTCTAATCATGCGTTGTAATAAATGCGGAGAGCTATGTACCCTAGAACAGGAGCTAATTGCGTGAACTATAATGCAGCGAAAAAGCGCCCGATTAGCTCCACTACCACCAGTATACCACAATTGTAATTTGTATACAGCTCGACACCCGCCTCTGCAAAGATCGGTCGGGTTCAGAAGGAAAACAATAACACTCTATTACGTCAAACCTAGTATCTAATCATACTGAATGTGACACTGGAAGCCGAGATATCTACCTCAGGACGTTTAGTGGTGGGTTGTTTAGAGTAACAACGGCGACTTCTCCACGTTTGTCGAAAGACGTCATGACTTTAGATGCCTGTTCCTGCATTTGAAGGCTGCTCGTGCTAATTTGTCTTGCCCCCACCACCAATTTTATGAGAGACTTTGCGCGAAACATGGCGGGTAGGTAACGACGTACTATGACCTGACGACCCTCTATAATTAGCTCTACACAGGATTATATACACTCAGTTTAGCTGGCGGTCTTCATTCATGAAGAAGTTTAGAAGCTATCAATGAGTCGATCGTATAAACCTTTGCCAGCTTTTGTACATACGAGCTGACCTTGCACTGGCCTTTCCAGCGACAGGGGCAGGCAGTTTGGTTCAGGGTCAAGTCTGAAGTCCATATTTTGCGTTTTCCTCGGGGTACAATGCACATGTATATTTACGTATACCTACGGCCGGCCCTTGTTGAGCTGCAGACCTTGTGGGTGTGTGAACGAAGTGGGCGGGGCTACAGAAGCGTGTCGAGTTGTCCCAGGGACCACTGAGTGACGCACCCCGCCACTCACACCCCCTTCTGCCCCCATCTTCATAATCTGATGGTCGAGGTTTCTCCTCCTAGTCCTCCTCCCTTCTCCTCGAATTTTCTTTCGTCCTCTTCTTTTCATGTTGGTTCTTCTTTTCCTGAAATATCTTTCTTCTCGTACGGTGTATTTTTTTTTCTTTTCTTCTCCTTTTGCAAGCTTACGAGTGCGTGTGTCTGATGTCTGCGTGATTATGTCTAGATTACTTTTAGTTTCTGTTTACATACGCTTTAGTTATTGCCTTACTTGTTTATGTCACAGTGAATAGAAGAGTAGGCTGAGGAATGAATAAGTGGTTACAAAAGTGGGCCTGTGGAGGGAAATAAAATGTTTCCATGTGACTAGTAAATATGACCTACATCTGTATTTCAGGGAAACAGGCAAGTTATTCTCGGTGTAGGGAAAAGTGCGTTCCAATGTCTTTTGTTAATCATATCACTTCTTCAATAATTTAGTCTTATAACTAGATCTCCAGAACTCAGTTGTTTAAACGTACTCCACTTCTTTCCTTTTCTTACTATGGTCTGATTTTCCTCCACTTTATCTCTTTCCTTCTTTTATTCTTGCCTTCCTTACAACCCAATATATATATATATATTTTTTAAGGTTTTTTTTTTTTTTTTTTTTTAGTTTTAGTTTTTCCAGAGATATCTTATGTTTTACACTTCCTTTACGGGATGATTTCTCGGTGATTTCTTCCCCGCCCTAGGGGCTATTTAACTTTATATTCTCTCCTGTATGGATTTGAAGTAGGTCATTGAGGAAATCTCATTTTAAAACAGACCATACTTTACAAGAAAGTTATTATGTACATTATTTCATTATATTTAAAATTTACAGTATCATTTGCGTTGGATAGCAATGGGTCAATGAAAAACGAATAGTCCTGTTTGACGGCGATGTCACCAATCACGTTCACAGTTTGCGCCCTTTCGTAAAACTGGTGAGTATATATGATTTACGAAGCATCATAAGGCCTACCATTCATTTCTACATACGTATGCATGTGTAGATAAGCTGATTGTGACGTATAGGCCTACGTTCAGTTTATTTTTGCTTCGAATTTTTGAACAGTGGAACAAAGTTGTACTAATTGACTGCTTAGTAGGCTCTAGACATAGACTATTACACTAGCACACGAAACGAACAAAGGCCTATCCTTTATTGCTCTTTTTTTCTTTTTTTTTTAAATTCAGGCACCTGTTTAGGTACAATATCTGGAGCCTAGATGCAGCATCTTATTTTCCCAGTTCACGTTAAATGAGTTAAATCACAGTTTACTATAAAATGTTTGGCAGAAAGGATCTATCGACAAGTAATGTTGGTATATTTACGCAGTTGTGGGGAAAATACAGAAACACAATATTAGTATAAAAGCATCGACAAGCAAAGAGGATTGAGAAAGCTGCAATAAAGTGACGGATGGGTTGTGATGTTAGCCTGCACCATAACGGCAGTTTTACTTGCACAAACGAAATTCCCAATTGTATCTGGAAATGGATGGATGCATGGTAGGAAAGATGCCATCTAGGTGATCATAAAAATGTAAACTTGATATCGTGTGCTATGATGATTAGCGAAGCACTGCAGAGAGCGCAGACCTTCCGCACAGCAGCACATTTCTAAATGTCCATCCATGATGGAATTCCTTCTCTGGATATATCATTGTCCTACATTCATATCATTTTTACGTATAGATTCCTTGACCATCGACACACCGTCAACTTGCCGTCGCTGCCTCCGCCGTATACTTTCTGGCCAATCAGCGCAATGACTCCAAGGGTAGCAAAAGTAAGCGCGCCATCTATCGTTCACGATTGGCTCCAACACGTGAGAGAGAATCCTTCAAAAAACAACAAAAACACAATTATGCTAATATGTTTCTTGTGTCGTTATCAACTTTTTCCAAAAATGTCATCCAAATCCGTTCTTAACTTATGGAGTTAATCTGCAGCCACAACCTGGCAGAAGTAAAGATGGTGGAAGGGCCTCGACTATTTAATTTCTATTTAGCGGCATACCTGTGAAATGTTCTAAGACTTATTTTCATTTTATTTTGATAACAATGTCAGTACTTATACTACCCCGTATTGTGTCTACAGAATATCTAATGTTACAATGACCGCCGAAAACCTGTGAATGTCCACCTTGCACATCTTAAGTCAGTCAGTATCCAATATCACATACCACTGCATCCTCTTGCATGATCATCAAATTTCATCCCCAGCATTCACATTTCTCCGACAACTATATACCTATGGTCATTCCATTTCCCCAACACCTCTTTGCACTCAAACCAACTGGTTTTGCTGTTATGTATCCACTCCGATAATAAAGTGTATAGATGTATGTAATTATTTATATCTCATCTGTTGTGCATGACTTAGAAATTTATCTGTCTGGTTATGAGTTTTCTTCCATTTGCGTCCCTATGTACAAATAATGCCCCATAAGCAATAGATGACAGGTTTGATTACCGCTGGTTTCTTTCTTCCGACATGGTTTGTTAAAAATGTAGATCATAAACAAATTTCATTTGTACATCAGAGGGAGAAAGAATGAAGAAAATTCATTCCCAATATCTTCACCCCCTTGTTTGATTATCTCTTGCTCTCATTAACTTTATTATAATTATCATCATCATTGTTATTTAAAAGTCGAGTGTTTACTCCGTATTGATTGCTCATACCCCTTAAACAGTTAAGACACGGATATGAGTATAATACGTGCTGTGAGTGCACTTTCCATGCGTGTTCTCAGAACGGGCATGAATTATACGAATTTCGGTTTTACAGTTCCCCGACAGGCACTAGATAGAAATGCACATATTGTATTATGTTTACAGAGAAAATGGAACTGCCCACTGTATGGATTTAAGACATAGTTGTAGCACATGCTCTAGTTTATGAGGATGTACTGCATGGCATAGTTTTGAATGAAAACCAACTTAAAATCGTTGAACTTCAAAAAAATGCAAAAGCTTCCTCGTAAAGGGATAGGTCCCCCTCAATATACACTTACTGATACACAATGAATTACGAAGCTCATGCTGATCAAGAAGTGATAAATAGGTGTAACACTATATTCAACCACTCATAATTTTTCAACTCAATTATACTTTATTTCAGTAAAACAACTGCATAATACAAAACGTTACATATTATTTTCAATTCATATTCCTTAACAATATGAAAGAAGAATTGGTCGTAAAGTAAAACACAAATACTTGTACGGAGTATTATAGAATGAGAAAATAACGCACACTTCGCAATGGTGACGAAAAGCAAATATATTGTAGGCCCTATTACAATATGGAAGAGGGTAATCGACTGAAAAGTGGAGCTTGTACCAGGGAGCTTGTAAAACATGGATCACTCACAAAAAGCAAACAAACAAACAATAAACTTTTAACATAAACTGTGACATGCAAACTTAATCTATATGTACAGTTAGAGTATTGATGCTGATTAGTTAAGCATATAAACTAGTAGACCTTCTAATTCTTTAACTGGAGGAAAGTACAAGCTTAGTTAACAATGTTACAGCACGAAGGCGTGCACTATTCATTGTTTCTGAAAATTTAGCTTTCATACTTTTTTGTCAAGTAGAAAAAAATTGCAAATATTTCACAAAGTGTGTACCTGATCGTTTAAAAATTCAACCTTGCAACTGCACAACAAAACATTGACTTGTTCTCCTCAAGATGCTAGGAAGAGAGCTCCATCTGTTTTAATTTTGTTTCGATGATCTGGTAATTCTCATTATACACCAGTAGGAAGACACAGTGATACATGACTAACACATGGATTTACACATAGTTACGCATTCCACATTTCACACACACACACACAAAAAAAAAATCCCATTTTGAATGAATGACCGTAGGCACCCTATTACCAATTTGATATTATATCCTATTTCTTTGGTTATATTTTCGAAAAGCGTTACAGTTATTTATATATATATATATATATATTTTTTTTTTTAGCAAAACAAATTAAAAAACAACAACAACACAACACAGCACTATTGCGGAGTATCAATACAGTAAGTTTTGTTCCGAGCTGGTATTTAGTAATAGTATGTTCGTGTTTTTTTTTTGTTGTTAAAAATGTGTTGTAATTTTGTATGTTTTATATTTATTGTTATGTTGAGTATATTTGGGGATGTATAATAAGGTTAGTTAAGTTTAGTATGATTTTACATCTAGGTTGATTTTGGCTATAGGTTGTTGTCATTGACTGTGTAGATCCTGAAGAAGGGCATTTCCCCCGACAGCTTGATTAAAGGGGTGCAACCCAACATCAGCCACGTCTATGTGCAAGTTTTGCATATATATGTAATATATATATATATATATATATATATATATATATATATATATATATATATTTATATATATATCATCTCATAGTTACAAAAACAATTTTCAGGAAAAGATATAGGAAGCTTTCACTGAATCAGTCGAGCATGCTGTATGCGTGATGTGCGAGTTACATGACGTCTACACTCTGAACCAACTTGTATTGCTAATAGCATGATTAGTCTTTTTTTTTCCCATCATTTCTCAATGAAAAGATATATTAATATATATATATATATTTCCTTTGATGCCATCTTAAATTTAGTAAGCTTTCGTGTATTGCATAGGGTATTACACTGTAACAAATCTTGAGTCGCGTAAAATTCGTCCACCTGAGTTCACCTTTTCACGAAAAGTGCAGACAAGACGTACACGAGACATGTGAAACGCAACTGTTAGTTTCAAGTCCTTTAGGCGGACGTCTTTAACATCGATCGTCCTTATCTTTGCCCTCTCCCCTCCACAAAACAAACTATTTTCATTACGATCAGAGCTGTTGTATTCATGTAGTTCACTCTGACAGCTTCCTGCTGCCACTGTTATGTATGCGCATACTCCTCCGATACTTGTCTTAACGGCACTTTTTCATTTTTCTTCTTTTTTCTTAGGACTCGTTAGTGTAGTCATTGGAATATATTGTATAAAAGGTGTCTTCTCGGTTACTTCGTCTTCAACTTGCGCAGTGAGATTCTGGGCTGCGTCATTGTGGTCTCCATTCGGTTTCTTGTTAGCATTTTCTTCATTATCTGTATAGAAAAAGAAGGTGACCTTTCCTCTTTACTAAAACCTTGATGGGAGTAAATACAGAGTACTAATTGTGCTTCACAATATTATACATTTTTGTTACACGTTGTAAATCCATTAGAAAAAAAAAATCTTACTTTTTTACGCAACTTCTCTATAACCATAATAAAGCTACAAATAATGGGGTAGATTGTACATATACAATGTAAATTGCAGTGACAAAAAATAAATTTAACCATATCAAACCAAATCAAGGCTTCCATCATATTTGAATTGTACTTCTTTCGTAGAACATGGTTGCCTTGATTGTTGCCTTCCTGCTTTGGTCCCCCCTCGGCTGTGAGGAATAGAGAATGGATGTCACCTACAGCTGCCCAACTGATATTTTCTTTAGCTTATATACATTTCATGAGATGAAAAGCTACTGAAATCTGAACTGACATATTACAGACGGCATTTATCGAGATTAGTCTAGATGAGAGAGGATCACAATTCTGAAAATGTTATTTCCAATATACCGTTGCATAATTTGAGCGGTTTATCAAAAACTACTTCCATTCGTTCTTTCACTTTTATTCCTATCCTATCCTTCTGCAAATCACTCCTTTAGTGTTTATTGTCTTTGTGTACTATGAATTAAGGCTGGAGCCAATCTCAGGCTGTACTCAAATAGTATCCACTGCCTAAAATTCATTATGTGCTTCTCAATATCAAACACTTTGTTACACATGGTAAATCCAATTCAGACTTATTTTATTTCTTACGCAACTTATATATAATTATAATAAAGCTACCAATAATATGTGTGGACTATACATAATATTAACGCAGCAACCAAAAAAAAAAATCAAATCAAATCAAATCAAATCAAATCAAGGCTTCCATAGTATCTGAAATGTACTTCTTTCGTAAAACATGATTACCGTGACTGTTGCCTTCCTGCTTTGGTCCCCCCTCGGCTGTGAGGAATAGAGAATGGAGGTGACTTATACAGCTGACAACTGATTTTTCTTTAGCTTATAATTTTCATGAGATCGCACAAGAATGAACAGCTACTGAAATCTGAGCTGATGAAAGAGGATCACAATTCTGAAAATGTTATTTTCCACATGACGTTGCACAATTTTCATGGTTCACCAAAAAGCTACTTCCATCCGGTCCTTCTCTTGTTTTATTTTTCTATCCTATTGTTTTCTAAAATTGTATTTTCAACATCACGCTGTATAATTTGACAAGTTTAGCAGAAAATATTCTCAATCCTCCCTTCTTCCCCCCCCATCCTATTTTTTTCACAAGTCACGCCTAGTGTTAGTTTTCTTTTTGTATCATGTATGTATAAATGTCGGAAGAAAACCAAGCAAACCGAGTGTAACTCTTGTCTATTATGTATTGCATGCGTCACAATAATTATCATACACTTTTGCTACACGTTGTGAATCCAATGGAGACAATCTTGCTTTCTACGCAACTTCGTCTATATAACTATAATAAAGCTACCAATAATGTGTGCAAGCTATACATAAACAATGTTAATGTAGTAACCAATGTAATTCGAATCAATTCAAAGCAAATGAAGGCTTCCACCATATTTGAAATGTACTTATTTCGTATTATATGATTACCTTGACTGTTGCTGTCCTCGGGCTTCTCTAGCCCTTCGTCTATGAGGAATAGAGAAAGGATGTCACTTATACAGCTGCTCAACTGATATTTTGTTTAGCTTTAATATGCAGTTCATGAGATCGCACAAGAATGAACAGCTAGGTCCTACTGAAATGTGAACTGACATTTTACTCAAGGCTTTTATCGGGTAAAGTATAGCTAAAAGAGGATGACAGTTCTGAAACTGTTATTTTCCACATGACGTTGCATAATTTGTACGTTTTCCCAAAGTTTACCAGAAAGCTCCGCTTCCATTTTATTTGAAAATTAAATAGGGTTCGTTATTCAGAAGGTTCGTTAATCCGAGAATGAAATAGGGTTGGTTATTCCTAATGTTATACTTGATCCGAAAATAAAATAAGGTCCGTAACGAACCTTCGATATAACGAGCTTTCGGAATAACGAGTTTCATTTTTGGATGAACGAACCTTCGGAATAATGAACTGTAACCATACTTTGTTAAACATTGTTAATCCAGTGGAGACAATCTTACTTTCGTATAGGCAACTTATATATTATCATAATAAAGCTTCCAAAGATGTGTGCAGCAGCCTAAACATAAACAATGTTAATACCATAACAAAATCAAATCAGATCAGATCAACTTAAACTAAATCAATGAAGGTTTTCATCATGTTTGGAAATGTACTTCTTTCGTTGAATATGATTACCTGGCTCATCGAAGTTCTGCTCCCCTGCCTCTATGACTGTGAGGAACAGAGAAAAGAGGTGACTTATACGACTGCCCAACAGATATTTTCTTTAGCTTCTACAGTTCATGAGATCGCATAAGAAGAAACGGCTACTGAAATGTGAACTGACATTTTACAGACAGCTTTTATCGGGAAAATTTTAGTTTATAGAGGATCACAGATCCTTTGTTAATTGTTAATTTTTCCATACGACGTTGCATAATTTGTGCGGTTCACCACAAAGCTACTTTCATCCGTTCCTTCACTTTTTAATCCTTTCATATCCTATCGTTTTGCAGGTCGCTCCTAGTGTTTATTGTCTTTATGGATTATGAATAAGGGCTGGAGCAAAAATCAGGCTGTACTCCAACAGTACCCACTACCTAAAATTCATTGTATGTGCTTCTCAATATCATGCACTTTGTTACGCATTGTAAGTCCAATGGAGAAAATCTTACTTTCTAGGCAACTTATGTATGATTATAATAAAGCTTCCAATAATGTATCCCGTAGCCTAAATATAAAAATGTTAATACAATAACAAAAATCAAATCAAATCAAATCAAATCAAATTGAATCAAATCAAATCAAACTATATCAAGGCTTTCATCTTGTTTGAAATGTACTTCCTTTGTAGAATATCGATTATCTTCCTCATTGTCATCAAGATTCTCTTCACCCTCGGCTGTGAGGAATAGAGAAAGGTGATTAAAACAGCTGCCCAACTGATGACATCGAAGTAAGAATTACAGCTACTGAAATGTGCATGAACGGATTTTACAAACGGCTTTTATCGGGTAAAATCTAGTTATTAAAAGAGGATCTCAATTTTTAAGATGTTATTTTCTACATGACGTTGCATAATTTGAGCGGTTCACACCAGTAAGCTACTTTCATCCGTTCCTTCACATTCTGTTTTTCAAATCTTTGCAACTTTTATAGATTTTTGCTATCCTGGACGTGTAATGAGGAAAGTTGTATATAGAAAAATGCCAAGCTTTGCTTTGATGAAAATTGTATAACAAATTAATGATCGTCTTTATTTCAAATGGCCAGTACCTAAACTGTCGTTAAGGTAATATGACTTTTGCACACAAAACAGTGACAGAAACGTAGGATCTACTCGCAAATCCAGCAGGAACACTATTTGATTGTCAGTCAGCACATTAAGCAAACTACATGTGACCGGAGTAGAATCGCGAGAAATGATTTCATGACGATTGTGTTCATTAAACAGTGGCATTTGGCGACTAATCGATCGTTTTGGGCAGGTTTGTGCTTTTGAGTAGAATATGCGATCTTGGCCCGCCGTCGACTGAGTCGGACGTGCGAACGTCGCACATAAAGAGTTAATACTTTAGCAGAAAGTCACTTCCATCAGTTCCTTCTTTATCCTTTCTCTACGCAAGACAATCCTCCTTTCTTCATTTTCTTTATGTATCATGTATAAGTGCTGCAAGCAAAGCATGTTACACATAAACAGCAGGCTTCTGTATCATTTAGCGCTTGGCCTATACACTTTTGTTATACATTGTAAATCAAATGGAGACAAACTTACTCTCCACGCAACTTATGTATATCATGATATTACCAGTTATGTGTGGATATAAACAATGATAATGTAGCAAACAACATTAAATCTAATTAAATCAAGGCTGTCATTTTGTATGAAATTTCGATAGGAGACAAACTTACTTTCAGCGCAACTTATGTATGTCATGGACTATAAACAATGATAATGTAGCAGCCAATCAAATCAAATCAAATGAAATCAAGACTACCTTCATCCTTGTCATCGGGCTTCTCTAACCCTTTAACTATGAGGAATAGAGAAAGAAGGTGACTTATACCAGGGAGCTTGATCCCATCTCCCTGCTTCTCGCTGCTTGTATACAGCTACACAACTAACATTTTGTTAAGATTTATACTGTAAATGAGATCACAATGGAATGAAAAGGTACAGGGCATTTCCGTTCATGAAAGAGTCGTCGGGACCAGTGGTTTCTTTTCGTTATATCGGAATCAATCGTAGTGACCGAACAGTAAAGTGTAGAAAGAGATACAGATGATAATTTGGGGTCATCCCAAGAGACCGACACCGACGAGTCATACGGTCCACGAGACCGACAAAAAAAAAAAACAAACAAAAAAAAAAACATTAGGTCCATGAGTCATACAGCCCGTGAGTCATACGGCTTAGGAGCCATACAGCCCATGAGACCGACACTACGCAGAAAAGGCTCACGAGACCGACACAACGCAAAAGAGGCTCACGAGACCGACACTAGGCAAAGAAAGCCCACGAGACCGACACTTGGCAAAGAAGGCTCATAAGACCGACACTAGGTAAAAGAAGCCAACGAGACAGTCACTCTACGCAAAGTTGGCTCACAAGACCGACAGGATGAACAGCGCTATCTATACCTCAATTACAAGTATGTCCCTGTCATGCCTGTACATGGGGTTCCATGAAGGGGAAAATTACATACTCGTGGGTGCAATTTCGCCACGCTATTGACCGAGAGGTTGTAACTAATTGAACAGAACCAATTACATACCAACGACATCAGTATGTATTTCTACATGTGTGGTTTTTAGGAAGCAGTTCTGTGACAGGGAGCGACATTGCTACCGATTTTTTTTTTTTTTTAAATAGAATTCGTATTGTATTCTTCATGGGACCTCCCCCCCCCCCCAAATAAAAATGAATAAATAAACGAGGACAAGAAGTATGTATTGTTTAATTTTAGATCTTTGATGATGCCACGGTGCTTCTTTTGATAGGCTTCCCCAATTTCCAGTTAGAAGGATGTAATTCTTTTCCTTTTCTTTCTCGCTTCACTAGTTAAATAGACCTTTTAATTAGATATCCTATAACCCGCGTTTACTACCTTTTAGAGTTCAATTTGTAATTTTCTCTGTGACTGTAATATATAACGTTCAATGGTGGGAGAAAATATTTTATACAGAATATCTCTTTTCATGGATGCATCTTCTTATTCCGAATCCTTAACGCTACCTTTATAGACGATTACGTTATTTTCTGTGAATTTATACTTAATCAACACCTTGCAAATGAGGCCCGTCCAGATCATGTAAAGCAGCTGGTGTGCAGCACTACAACATTGACCATTCTTTTGTGAAACATTTCCAAGTAAACTTCACATTCACAACTTGATGTTTTTTTTTTGTTGGTTGATCTGAATGTACACATCATATTGTTTTTCTTAGTATAAGTGTACATTATGTGTTTTGCGGAAAGGGAAACGAGGGCGTTTTGGCATTTGCAATTAATGGAAAAAGATCTGATGCACACTTTCCTGAAGTTTGTTTATTTTTTCACAAACACTCACACACGTAAGCACAAATAAAGATCTTGAACATTTCAGGGGGTGAGGGAGGGCAACTGACGGGTAACGCCCCAGCAACTCTCCCTTTCTATTTCTCATATCTTCTTTATACCATTATCTGGATACCCTATACAGAGGTGTAGGTGGCGTTGTTCATCATGTCGGTCTCGTGAGTTTCTTTGCGTTGTGTCGGTCTCATAAGCATTGTTTGGGTAATATCGGTCTTGTCAGTTCTTAAGCGTATACTATAGTTTCTGTCTCGTGGGCTTTCCTTGCGTAATGTCGATCTTGTGAGCTTTTTGTGCGTGGTGTCGAACTCGTGGGCTGTATAACTCATCTCTTATTTTACTTGATGTCGAACTCGTGGATTGTACAACTAGTGGCTGTATGACTTGTGAGCTGTATGACTCGTGTATGGGCTGTATGACTTGTGGGCTATGTAACCCGTGGGCTGTGTTATGACTCATGAGCAACGGCGTAAATCCGTTCTGAGGAGTGGGGGGGGGGGATGGTCACCACCACGATTACAAGCCCATAACCGGACCGACGCAGCATTTGGGGGTGGGGGGGGGGGGGGGTGGGGGGGAAGGGAAGCTTGGTGAATCCCCCCCCCCCACACACACACACACTTTACAGGGATCGGATGTCCCACTCTTTTGCATAGAATAAGTTATAGTGGGAGGAAAGTGGCAGCAAAAATATGAAGACGTTTTGTTCTTGTTGCTTTTTTTTTTTGCTTGTCAGATGACTTTCGGCGGAAAATGAGACCTTAAAAGTATGAAAACATTGTTCTTTTTGTTTTTGATATATCTGTGAGAGGGAGCGGAACGACCGAACGGGGGGAGGGTATGTATCCCTCTCCCACACGAGGAAGATTTTGCATATTGAGACCTGAAATTCAGCAATCTGGTGCACACTTTTGGTGAAATTTTGTTTTCTTTTCTTTAAAAAACAATAAGAAAATGAAATATTCACAATATATTATTGAATGACTAAATCGTGGTATTTCAGCTCTTGCTCCGCCTGTGCGACATCACTGTGAAGGCCTACTAAATAATGGGGCCTATCACCGGCGTAGACAGGATTTGATCTTAGGAGGAGCGGTTATGTGCCACGGAGGGAGCGAAGCAAGCGAGGGGGGGGGGGGAGGGTATGGTAGGGAGGTTTCCCCCTCCCACGATGAAATCTTTTTGCATTAATAATTTAGACATTTTACAGTCCCAAAACTGCCGTTTGTAGCTATATTTTTCGCTTTGGAAACTAAGGAGGGCCGCACCGGGCGCAACTGCTGTCAATCACTGGCAGCAACATCAGGAGAATGGCATCGAGTGGAGCGAGCGAGCTTGAAATTTTTGACATTTTACAGTCTAAAAACTGCCGTTTGTAGCTATATTTTTCGCTTTGGAAATTAAGGGGGGCCGCACCGGGCGCAACTGCTGTCAATCACTGGCAGCAACATCAGGAGAATGACATAGTGGTTAAATGCGAGCGAGCGGAGCGAGCGAGCTTGAAAATTTTTGACATTTTACAGTCCAAAGACTGCCGTTTGTGGCTGTATTTTTTCACTTTGGAAATTAAGGGAAGGGGGCACACCGGGCGCAACTCCTGGCAATTACTGGCAGCAACATCAGGAAAGTGGCATAACGTTAATGCGAGCGAGCGAAGCGAGTGAGCTTGAAAATTTTGATATTTTACAGTCTAAAAAACTGTCCTTTGTGGCTGTATTTTTTTGCTTTGGAAATTAAGGGGGGCGCACCGGGCGTAAACTGCTTGCAATTACTAGCAGCAACATCATGAGAATGGCATAATGATTAAATGCGAGGGAGCGAAGCTAATAAGCTTGAAAATTTTGACATTTTACAGGTCTAAAAAACTGTCGTTTGTGGCTGTATTTTTTCGCTTTGGAAATTAAGGGGGCGCACCGGGCGAAAACTACTGGCAATTACTGGCAGCAGCATCAGGAGGATGGCAAAATGGTTAAATGCGAGCGAGCGAAGCGATCGAGCTTCAAAATTTTGACATTTTGCAGTCCCAAAACAGCCGCTTGTAGTTATATTTTTCGCTTTGGAAATTAAGGGGGGGGGGGGGCGCACCGGGCGAAAACTGCTGGCAATTACTGGCAGCAACACAAGGAGAATGGAATAATGATTAGTAATGCGAGCGAGCGAAGCGAGAGAGCTTCACAATTTTGACATTTTACAGTCCCAAAACTGCCGTTTGTAGCTATATTTTTCGCTTTTGTTTGTCCCACTTTTATGGGGGAACCACCCCCCCCCCCCATCGACGCCTCTTCATAATGTGAGGGTGCTTTTGTTAAAGGACAAGTTCACCTTCGTAAACATAATGATTGAGAGAATGCAGCAATATTAGTAGAACACATCAGTGAAAGTTTGAGGAAAATTGGACAATCGATGGAAAAGTTATGAATTTTTAAAATTTTTGTGTTGGAACCGCTGGATGAGGAGACTACTACAGCTTGTGAGTCATATGTGTACAACAGTATAAAGAAAATGTAAAGAAAATTCAACATATTTTCACTTTTTTTCGCATCGTAAAAGAGCACTTGACTTGCCTCTTTCTAAAGGCAGGGGGAATGATATTACCCCTAACATAATGTCGGTAACGAGTCAAGGGAACGTGTACTTTTTTAAAAAGATGAAATTTTGTGAAATTCTCTTTGTATTTTCCTTATATTGTTGTACGCATGTGACATCTAAGTTATTCATATAATGCAGTAGTATTCTCATCCAGTGGTTACTGCATTAAAACTTCAAAAATTCATAACTTTTGAACGGATTGTCCGATTTTCCTCAAAATTTCAATGTTGTGTTCTGCTAATATTGCTACATTCTCTCAATCCTTATGTTTATGAAGGTGAACTTGTCCTTTAAGTGAAAGATCTGCTCCACACTCTTTGATAAATTAGGGAAATACACGTCAATATCAAAAGTGTGCAAAGTTTATCGAAAGGGATCCTGTATAGCAGAGCATTTGCATGTTTATGATTGCAATACAACGATCTGGTGCATAATTCTGGCGATATTTATCATTTGGACAATATTTTCCATTAAGAAAGTTCGAGATTTGTCCTCATCTCGGGAATTGCTTGGGGGATAAATGATTTGTCTGCCTAAACACATCCGTATAGGGGCGGGGCAAATACCCCTTTGCCCCCCCCCCCCCCCCCATAGATTCGACGCCCCCGATCTTCCCTGGGTATGCCCATTGATGTATCCTGACTGAGTCATCAGTCACTGTCGTTTCTCAATAATGATTCAGGAAATGGAGGGGGTTCAATTATGGCGATATATTTTTTGTTATTGTTTGTTTGTTTGTTTTCGTACATATTTTGCAGATGGTCCCCAGTTACTCGCGTCATAGGATGTTTAGATGTAGGCCTATACTATTTGACGTTGTCAACGTCTGAGCCATACCTCGCAGTGTATGTCGATGTTACTTTCTTCGCGAGCGAGCGAAGCGAGCGAGCGCCTGAGAAAATTGTGTATACATTTTCCTACAAGATAGCATATATTGTTCAGCTCTGTTACCTGTCTGAAGGCCGGCGTACAAACGTCATGCAATATGCCAAAATTGATACATATCTCATTTCTGCTTCCTCCATTTTTTTCCTAAAAATTCAGGGGGGGGGGGATGATTGTATACAGGCCTTCCCCCCCTCCTCCATTTCAGGGGGGATATATCCCCCCATCCCCTCCCCCCCCCCCCCCCCCCAGGATTTACGCCCATGCTCATGAGGGTAGGTCGCGTAACATTTACCCGATAATTTTGGGGCCTGAGTTTTTATTTCGTTGTAACGAGAATTTTGTTTTAATCCGGTTCGTTATGACGTTAGTGCACCGTAATAAAATTTCCTACGTGAATACTGTTCCAGATCAGCTGTTGATAGACGCGGATTGGTGATTGTCGCCTTCTGATCAGCCACAGAAGTAGATATGGGTGCAATCTCTTTGGATTGCGACTTGTTGTTCAGCTCCATGTCCTTCAATCGTTGTCCCTGTTCAGTTACTTACCGTGTAACTTGGTGAATTCCTTCAAGATGTCTGCCTTCATTGCCTCGATTACGGCAACCACCTTCTTCGAGGAAGCATCCACTACGGACGTTGGCGACGCCATGTTGGAAAAGAAAAAAATTTCTCCACTTTATACCAAGATATTTGTACAACTCAATACTTTCATTTCCACTGCAAGGTAACTTGACTGGTCAACTTTAACGGGTGGTAGTAATCCTCTTTGAATTTTCGATAATGAATAGGGTACACAGTATGTATAAAGCTACATCAGTTCCCGAGCCAAGCTTAACAGCACAAGCACGCCAAATAATTAGTGCAAAATAAATCTGGAAAATCACACGATCCAAAAGACAGTGTGGAATTTTATTGCTCAAGCATTCAATCCGGTTTTATAATTTCATCTTTTCACAGTTTCAATGAAGAAGAACGTTCGGGAGAGTACAATATTTGGCAAATCAAGATTTTGAATCAAGATGATAACGCGGAAACCAGTCATATCAAATGAAAACAAAGCAGGGCTGCCATCTTGCCTTTCATAAAATATAATTATCTTACAGACAGCTTTCATCGGGTAATGTCTAGTTAAAAGAAACTCACAATTCTCTCTTTTTTCAACGTGTCATTGTATAATTTGTAAAATTTGTATAGGTTAGCATAAAGTTACTTCCATCCTAAGTCACTCCTTCTTTCAATATTCACTTTGCAATTGCTTTGTATTATGTATAAGAGTTGCAAGCAAATCAAGCTGCCCTCATATTATTGTAGCTTTTCTGTATTATCTATATTATATCAATTGTACACTTTTGTTTCTCACATTATAAATCTAATGGAGACAAAATTGTTTTCTACGCAATATTGTATACATGTGCAGCTGTATAATGCTACCAACAATGTGTGTTCATGAACAATGATAACACGGAAAATAATTAAATCATTTCAAGTCAAATTAAATCAAGGCTGCCATCTTGTTCAAAATGAAATGTAAATATTATGTACTAAATTACATTATGTTTACCTTCATCTCTGCCCTGGGTTTTGTCTGTGAAAAAAAAAAGGAGAAAGGAGGTGACTTATAGCCCTATAGCTGTCCAACTGACATTTTGTTAACCATCACACAGTAAATGAGATCGCATTAGAATGGACGGGTAATAAAATTTGAACACAGATTTTACAGACGGCTTTCATCGGGTAAAGTCAAAGTTGAAAGAAACTCACAATTCTGAAAATGTTATTTTCAACATAATGTTTAACGATGTAATTTAGCATTAAGAAAGTTACTTCCATCCTTTCCTTCTTAGTTTTTCTGTCGTGTCTGTACGCAAGTCATACCCCCTATCTTTATTTCATATTTGATTTGATTTTTTTTTTTGGATTTGATTTGATTTATTTCTGCTTAATTCCGTTACATCAGATATGATTATGTACATGTCATTTATGACAAACAGTATATCGACACATAGTTTTTAGTACATATACATGCTCATATAATATACATGATGTACCTATCCTATACATACATATATATTCATATTCATAATATTGATAGATAAATACATCGATATATGTATGCACACATACATGCAGCATGTACCACGTACATACAATAAAGGAATCAGAATGTTATCCTGGGGAATACTGCTTAAGGAGGTGAAGTTTTACAGCCTCCTTAAATGAATACATAGTGGTCATGTTTTTAATTTCGATGGGAAGGGAATTCCAAGTGTCAGGGCCGGAGTGTCTGATAGGCCTTATATATTGCCGAATAACGTCTTACAAAATGTTATATTGTGCTCTCATTCTTCCATTTGTATCGTATTCTAACAGAGTACGGACAAACACATATCCACTTCAGATATGAAACATTTTAATATCTCTATAGAATTAGGTGATTCTAATCATTACAAGAGCACAGACGCGATCACAATCATATTAAACCACTCTTTGAGGAATGCGTTCATTCAAGGGTATGACACAGTGTGCCTGGTTATTTATTTATTTATTTATTTATTTATTTATTTATTTATTTATTCATGTTTTCTTTAAAAACAGAGTTATCCCGTTCAGAGCCCCAATGGCCTACTTTGCAAGGGAGCCCTGCATCAAATACAAAGGTTACAAAATCAATTAAAAATTACAAATAATATCGGGTAACATATTATTAAAATACCGTTTGCTGACTATTGCTAGTCATCCGAGGCGAACCACGAGTATGGAACGCCATTTGCCCACTAATTCCGATAAACTGAGTTTATCGCAAAAAAAAAAAAAAAAAATTTCAGTCGATAAACTACGTTTTTGGAGAGAAACGCTGCTTATCGAGTTTATCAAGAATAACATAGATTTTCACTGGCTAAACAGAGTTTTTTATTGCTAAACAGAGTTTCTCGATAAACCTAGTTTTTCGCCAAATAAACTTTTCGTCTAATAAGTTTTTCAGTTCAGTTCAGTTCAGTTCAGTTCAGTTTTTATTTCTGCATTTCAAAATCAATACAAATCAACAAATCAACAAAATACTTACATAGTCATTTACAGAGCTAATATTCGTAACGTTTGGATCATACATACATTTTTTTTCTTCAAGAACGAATATTATATATAAAAGGAAGCAATAGGAAATGATAAAAATGAAATGCAGGGGACCATCATCATAAGCTAAGCTTGACGAGGAAGATGGCCCCATGTAAAGAGATACATAAAGAAAATCTTGCCACTCACTGAGTGGGGGGGGGGGGGGTAATTGTGCGAAGGGCACAATAAGGAGATACATAAAGAAAATCTTGCCACTCACTGAGTGGGAAGTAATATTGTGGGAAGGGCGTGCGGTGCAGTGCGGTGTGCATTGTACCTGGGTGAATCTTGGTTTGTACGTTGAGTGTTATTTTGTGTATCAGTGTGATGAGGTGAGTGTTACTTCAGTTATGGCCGTGAACTCATTGTTTAGGGTGTTTGTTGACCAGGTGGTATGAATATTTATGTATCAGAAGTATACTGGATTATGAGGGTGTTTTTTAGTTCTCGTTTGAAAATGTTCAACGACGTACATTGTTTTAAATTAGGGGGTAAAGAATTCCAAATATCTGGTCCATTATGTTTTAATGATTTTTGAGCTAAAATGATTCTGGGGGTTTCGTGATGGTAATCGGACGACTGACGTGTTGGATATGAATGAACGGTGGAATTTGGAGTGAAGAAGCCATCAAAATTTTTTGGAAGACAATTAAATGTATATTTATACATAAAAACAGCAGTTTGAAAGCTGTTTTTCGCTCGATAAACACTCCCCCCCCCCCCAATAAACTACTGTACAGTACTACCGACTACAGTAGTACCCATTACCAGCTAGTGGTCGCGACGGTAAACATTCCAGGTGGAAAAAAAACCCCAACAAAACTCTAAGCTCTGGATCTAACAGCTCCCTTGGCTGCCCAGGCGCGGTGGAGCACCCCAATTTGCATCTCATTATCGCCCCGTTCTATTTGAATTTCCAACGGGCATCCACGGCTGCCCGAAACTGTGTGCATGAAAAAGTCAAATCTTTACCTTCTCCTTGTGCCGCTATGCGTGCCGCTAGTGAACTCAACCTTCCCACACTATCTAAGTTTTTAAAAACCTTCCTTTTAATTAAAAAATTATGAAATTTGCTGCACTAGAACTTGAGATATTAAAGCGTTTTGAAAATCACCTCTCGCAAAACATGCTCTATGTTTATTTCCGACTGGACTATGGCCGGGCTCCAATGTGTCCGAAATTGGCAACATAAGTTCATCAGGCCTCAATTCATATTATATGGTGAAAGTTTTCGCTTGGTTCCACCTGTACTTTTTGAGAAATCAACTTGTTTCTACAGGGTTTGGAATAGAAAATTGTAGTCAGCGAAACAATTGAAAATTACGTCATTTCTTTTCCCGTAATATTGGGCATGCGTGGTACGTGAGATTCAGGATTTCGTGCTCATTGTTGGTTTGCATTGACGCAGTCAATTTTGCTGAGTGTCGCACGGCGGTGACTGCTGAGCTGCTGCCGCGCACGCGGCATGCAGCAATGCGTTGTGTGTGCTGTGACATGCAACGCTACAGTGACGCGATTATACATGGGACCGACCTGCACGCTTTGCGTTCGTGTCATTTTTGACATCACCTTAAGTTTTTTTTCCGACACAACCATGGCCGGGAATATTGCGGTATGAAATTTAAAATGCAAGCAGATAGATAAATTTCGGTGTACTTTGTTCGAATGGCGCTTTGGTTCCGCAATCACACTTCGTGAATTTTAGGATGATTTTCGAGGTTTCAAATTCAAACTAACTCAATTTTAATCCGAAAATAGGTTTCCCTAAATTGTTATTAGCTTGAGAAGTTGTTTACTTTTTCTCAACTACGCGAGTACATGTTGTTTACTTTATGCAAATAAGGCTCGGCTGCCGATGGATTTCTGCGAGATAATTGGGGTGGTCCACCGCGCCTGTGCCCACTTGTACCTTCCGCGGCCATGGCAAAACAGCGAGCAAAATGACCGTTGAATGGTTAAGTTGACAACTTGCCGCAAGGCAACTGTCAGTGTCCCATTACGCCTTGAGCTGGTACGTGATCAGTGGCTACTTAGTTTATCGATTGAATAAAAAAATAATTGATTTTTCGGCGACAAAATCTGGCAAATGGCGCGCCACACACGAGGGATCGGTATCATCCGCCCGTTTTCTTGTATGGGAGGGAAAAAGGGGGACCATTTCACCGGGTTGGCACCCTGCTCTTTGCGATAATGACAAGCATGACAAGAATTCCATGTTTTGTAAGCAGAAATACAACAATTTTCGGCTCGCTCACTGCGCTCGCTCGCCAAAATTTGTGAAAAAAAAAAGACGATAAGAACAAAACGTGATGATGACGAGGACAAAATGACAATGTCTATTGTGTTCACACTTCACACATGTCACTTATTATTCAGCAGGCAAAATGTTACACGAAGCAGCAGCTGCAATTTCTTTCGTTCTGAAGCAATCGCCGATTGGATCAAAAGAGGGCGCCAACGGTTTCGAACATAGTGGGGGGGGGGGGGGGGGCGCAAAAAACACAAATCAAACAAGATAAGAATAAAACGTAATGATAACGCGGAAATATACAAATTTCAGCTCACTCTCTCGTTTTGTAAGCTGAAATACAAAAATTTTCGGCTCGCTCGCTGCGCTCTCCCGCCAAAACTTTTCAAAATTTATTACATTTAAATCACCCTCAAAAGACCCCTTTTAAGTGCTTGAAAAAGCATATCATTTGGACTTTAACTACTGCACCCAGCAAAAACAGGAAGAAAGAAAAGAAAACCAAAGACTAGCTCTCAAACTTGGATCATGGAACGTTCGAACAATGACCCCTGGACACGACATGATTCTGACCTTCAAGGCATCAACGATGCAAGAAAGACTGCCATCATTAATGATGAACTACTGAGACTAGAGGTTGATATTGCTGCCCTAAAAGAAACACGTCTACTTGGATCAGGCATGCTAAAAGAGAGAGACTACACCTTCTCCTGGCAAGGAAAGAGCACAGAGGAGCGCAAAGAACACGATAGTGGGATTTGCAGTCAGGAACTCCCTGCTGAGTATGGTTGAGCCAGGTGACAAGGGTAGTGAACGACTTCTGACTCTCCGACTCCAAACCTCTAATGGCCCAGTCACCCTTGTCAATGCCTATATGCACCAACTCTGACCTCCACGCCAGAGGCCAAGGACACGAGTTCTATAGTAACCTCAGCGATGTCATTAGGAACATTCCAGACAATGAACACCTCGTCCTTCTTGGTGACTTTAACGCCAGAGTGGGTGCTGACCACGACTCTTGGCCATCCTGCCTAGAGCACTTCGGTGTGGGTAAGATCAACGAGAACGGGTAGCGCCTGCTAGAACTCTGCTCCTTCCACAGCCTCTGCGTAACCAACTCCTACTTTCAGACTAAGCCACAGAACAGAGTGTTATGGAGACACCCACGCTCCAAGCACTGGCATCAGCTGGATCTGGTCATTGTCAGACGAACAAGCCTCAAGACTGTGCTTCTCACTCGCTCATCCGAATACCACAGTGCAGACTGCGACACCGACCACTCACTGGTGTGCAGCAAGCTCAGACTTCACCCGAAGAAGTTCCACAGGACAAAGACAGCGGGGAAGCCGTGCATAGACACCACAAGGATGCAGTGTCCGGATAAAGTTGAGGAGTTTGCCAAGTCACTCGTGGATGGTTTGTCTGCAGACAAACAGCGAAACTCGGCTTCTGAGAAGTGGGACCACCTTCGGGAGACCATTCAGAAAACAGCTCTTCATTCATTCGGAAGGAAGACCTCCAAGAACTGCGACTGGTTTGAAGCCAAGTCAAATGTGATGATGCCTATCATCGATGCAAAGCGGTTCGTTATAACGTGACTGCACTGTAATGAAATTTCCTGCGTGAATACTGTTCTAGATCACCTATTGATAGACGCGGATTGGTGATTGTCGCCTTCTGATCAGCCACAGAAGTAGATATTCTTTGGATTGCGACTTGTTGTTCAGCTCCATGTCCTTCAATCGTTGTCCCTGTTCAGTCAACTTACCGTGTAACTTGGTGAATTTCCTCAAGGTGTCTGCCTTCAATTCCTTGATTGCGACAACCAGCTTATTCGAGGAACCATCCACTACGGACGTTGGCGACGCCATGATGGAAAAGAAACAATTTTCTTAACTTTATACAAAGATATTTGTACAACTCAATACTTTCATTTCCACTACAAGGTAAATTGACTGGTCAACTTTCACGAGTGGTAGTAATCCTCTTTGAATTTTCGATAATGAATAGGGTACACAGTATGTATAAAGCTACATCAGTTACCGAGCCAAGCTTAACAGCACAAGCACGCCAAATAATTAGTGCAAAATAAATCTGGAAAATCCCACGATCCAAAAGACAGTGTGGAATTTTACTGCTCAAGCATTCAATCCGGTTTTATAATTTCACCTTTTCACAGTTTCAATGAAGAAGAACGTTCGGGAGAGTACAATATTTGGCAAATCAAGATTTTGAATCAAGATGATAACGCGGAAACCAGTCATATCAAATGAAAACAAAACAGGGCTGCCATCTTGCCTTTCATAAAATATAATTATCTTACAGACAGCTTTCATCGGGTAATGTCTAGTTAAAAGAAACTCACAATTCTCTCTTTTTTCAACGTGTCATTGTATAATTTGTAAAATTTGTATAGGTTAGCATAAAGTTACTTCCATCCTAAGTCACTCCTTCTTTCAATATTCACTTTGTATTATGTATAAGAGTTGCAAGCAAATCAAGCTGCCCTCATATTATTGTAGCTTTTCTGTATTATCTATATTATATCAATTGTACACTTTTTTTTCTCACATTATAAATCTAATGGAGACAAAATTGTTTTCTACGCAATATTGTATACATATGCAGCTGTATAATGGTATCAACAATGTGTGTTCATGAACAATGATAACACGGAAAATAATTAAATCATTTCAAGTCAAATTAAATCAAGGCTGCCATCTTGTTCGAAATGAAATGTAAATACTATGTACTAAATTACATTATGTTTACCTTCATCTCTGCCCTGGGTTTTGTCTGTGAAAAAAAAAGAGAAAGGAGGTGACTTATAGCCCTACAGCTGTCCAACTGACATTTTGTTAAGCATCACACAGTAAATGAGATCGCATTAGAATGGACGGGTACTAAAATTTGAACACAGATTTTACAGACGGCTTTCATCGGGTAAAGTCTAAGTTGAAAGAAACTCACAATTCTGAAAATGTTATTTTCAACATAATGTTTAACGATGTAATTTAGCATTAAGAAAGTTACTTCCATCCTTTCCTTCTTAGTTTTTCTGTCGTGTCTGTACGCAAGTCATTCCCCCTATCTTTATTTCATATAAGCCCTATATTGCCGAATAACGTCTTACAAATGTTATATTGTGCTCTCATTCTTCCATTTTTATCGTATTCTAACATAGTACGGACAAACACATATCCACTTCAGATATGAAAGATTTTAATAGCGCTATAGAATTAAGTGATTCTAATCATTACAAGAGCACAGACGCGATCACAATCATATTAAACCACTCTTTCAGGAATGCGTTCATTCAAGGGTATGACACAGTGTGCCTGGTTATTTATTTATTTATTTATTTATTCATTTATTCATGTTTTCTTTAAAAACAGAGTTGTCCCGTTCAGAGCCCCAATGGCCTACTTTGCAAGGGAGCCCTGCATCAAATACAAAGGTTACAAAATCAAATAAGAATTACAAATAATAGTAAGGCGAACAGGAGAGACTACGCATTACTGCGTATGAGAATATAGGAGATCCCGCGCGCGTGCACGTGTTCAATTTTTAAAGTGACTAAGTGTCCACAGATTCCAGAACCCAAGATAAGGTTGAGAGCTTACCATTATATATTGAGTAAGGCGCCATTTAGGGTGGGAGAGGTGGGTGCGTAGTCTCTCCTCTTCGCATTACTCATAAAATAAAGATCAAATTTCGAACAGGTAAGTTCTCATTTAATCTTCCTATTTTATTTCGTAAGTCTCGACATCGAGACTACGCATTACTGCGTATGAGAATATAGGAGATTTTAAAGCTCTGTGGGCACTTAGTCTACATGACAAGCCCGAATAGGCATAAGGAACTGTCTAGTAGTCAACATTCATAAGTCAATACCAGGGAATACACACCTTTCACATTCACCTTTTCTTTAGTCCTGGATCCGCTATTGGTCCAGTAGAGCTTTCGCGAATTTCCCTGTGTCAAGAAGTGGCTTTCTGTAGAACTTTCTGAATGCTTTCTCAGAAGTCCATCTCGCTCTGGATAATATCTCGGCAACAGGGACATGCAGGCTTTCTGCAGCCGAGGCTGCGGCAGCTCTCGTAGAGTGACTTGTATCTGTGCGTGTCTATACCAGCATCAGTCAATACTTGTTTCAGCCAGCGAGAGATTTTTTGTGATGACGCACGGTGATGTGGCTTTCTGAAAGTCAACAAGAGGAATTGTTCTGTGCCTCTAAACTTTTGCGTCCTGTTGAGGTACTCGGTAAGATAGTTCATTATACAAAGTCTCCTGTCTGGCGGGTAGGCCTGCAAAATGAAGCTGTGTCCACAGTGTCCGGGTCTGCTCTGCTTGATCACATGACCTAGATTGACTTCGATTGATGATTTTGTTCTTTTCATGTTATCAATCCGAATATGATGTAGCGATTGGACTCTTTGTGCAGAAATTAATGCAAGCAGCATAGTCACTTTCTTTGTTAGCTGCTGGAGGTTCAGTGCCTTGGCTGCGAGAGTCTGCGCAAATGGTCCAAGACAGTCTTTACATTCCAAATAGATGAGTAACGCGGGACTGGAGGTCGCAGGTTGAAAACACCCCGCATAAACCTGGAAACCACTGGATGTGACCCTAAGTTGTCACTGCTACCTTTCAAAGTAATGAACGAGCTAAGAGCACTTTTTGCTGAATTAAGACTACTGTAACTGGCTTTATCTACATAGAACATCTTACTTAAAAAGGCTAAAACTGTCTGAACACTTGGATACAAAAAGTCGAGATGCTTCTCCTCACAGAACTTAGTCCACTTCTTGATATATACATTGTACTGTGATTTAGTAGACACTCTCCACGATGCTGCTATGATATTTACAGTTTCGCTGGGGAGTCCTTGCAGCTCATATGGTCTCCTCCAAGCCTGCAGCAAAGAAGAGAAAGATGTTTATTTAAGGGGTGTGGTTAACCTGACACCGGTTGAGTGAGAAGTTTCTTTTGGTCTCTGATTATTAACGGGTCCTCTAGCAGCATCGTTTGTAATAGAGGAAACCACGCCTGGGTTGGCCAATTTGGTATGAGTAATAGCCCTACTGCTTGGTCTGCACGAATCTTTTGCAGACAACGAGAAACAAGACAGAATGGAGGGAAAGCGTAAAAGTTCAATGTCTTCCAGTTTATGGTAAAGGTATCAACTGCACTAGCTTCTGGGTCTGGCTTCCATGAGACATAGTTCTCTACTTGTCTGTTCAGTCTGGAAGCGAACAGATCAATGTCTGGTTTTCCAAATCTATTTACAATGCTCTGAAATTTGTCTCTGCTTAACATCCATTCTGTTATATCTGAGAAATTACGGGACATCTGGTCTGCCTCAATGTTATCGGAACCGGGTAGATGTGCTGCAGTTACCCAAATATTTCTGTTGATGCACCATTCCCATATGGCGATAGCCATTTCATTGCAGTCTGGAGACTTGGTGTCTCCCATATTGTTGATGTAAGTCACAGCAGTCATGTTATCTACCCTAACGAGAACATGAACATTTTGTTGATTTGAGCAAAATGATTTCAGTCCCATGCTCACCGCTAACATCTCCAGATAGTTGATTTTGTTCTTGCTAGCCAAATGTAATTCTGAATGGTTCCAACGACCCCCTGTTTTTGTGACTTGATCAGTAGCACCCCATCCTTTCCCACTTGCATCTGTGCACAGTTCCATCTCTGGTGCCTTCCTTTGAATGGGACTGTACTGGGAATTAACACTACGTATCCACCATTCTAATTCTGATATAGCACCCTCTGATAAGATCATGGTTCTGTCAAAATGTCCTCTTTCTTTACGAAGGGACCAGATTTTGTCTCTTTCTAGTTCTCTGTAGTAGAGGGGCCTATATTGCACTGCAGGGAATGAAGCTACAAGTTTGCCTATGACTTTGGCAACGAATCGAATTGTAGGACTTTCCATGTGCTTCAACTCTATACACATCTGTCTGATTTCAGTAGCTTTCTCACTTGGCAATTCAATCTTCATGTTTGCCGTATCCAAATTAAACCCAAGAAAAGATAATTTCTGAGTTGGCACCAGAACAGATTTATGTGGGTGGATAAGGAACCCCAGGTCAGCCAGTAGTGCAGTTGTTGCATTTACTGCCAAATGAACATCCTCCTTTGACTTGCCTAAGATCAGTGTCATCCAGATACCTAATCACTGTGTGCCCTTGTTCTCTGAGGGAAGCGAAAACTGGTTTTAGCAGTTTAGTGAATAGTCTAGGGGCTGAACTAAGTCCATTTGGGAGGACTTTAAACTGCCACAATTGATCAAGCCACATAAACTTCAGAAATTTCCTGCAATTGGAGTGAATAGGTATTGAATAGTAAGCATCCTGGAGGTCGACTGAAGCTATAAAAGTAACAGTTGGGTGAGATAAGAGGCAAGGCTGATTTCAAGCTATCCATTTTGAAATGTTGATAGACAACACACTCATTTAGATCTGACAGGTCCAAAATCAATCGAATTCCACCATTTTTCTTTGGCCTCGTGAAAATGTTTGATATGAACTCCCCTTCTTCATGATCACATGTTTCTATAACATTCTTGGCTTGTAAGTTCAGGAGTTCCTCCTGTATTGTCATTGCGTCAGCTTCATTGTGCTTGTATTGATGGAGGGGTAAACTTCTAACTGGTGGAAATTTTTCTGGCTCAAACTCAATCTCATAGCCTTGTATTGCATTGAGTATGTACGGGTCTGAAGTGATCTTGCCCCATATGATATGAAATAGCTTCAGTCGGCCTCCAACAGGTCCGATCAATTTATTTGTGAGCTCTACCTCCTTTGCTGTCTCTGCTGTCGGAGTTACTTCCTCCCTTGGCCTGCCCTCTGAGCAGGTAGCTGGCTCCCTCGGGAGGCAGTCGGGGTGTAAGTATGTGGCGGTTGAAATCGCTTCCGCCAAGCTGGTCGTTGTCCTAAAAAAGGCCTGTTTGGGTTGCCTGAAGTTGGTGATCTCATCCAACCTGCATCTCTGAACTGCCGACGAGAAAGTCGGCTGAAAGTTTGTAAGGATGGTACAGCGGACGCGAGTGCTTTGCTGCTTTCATAACCCCGGCAGCAGCCTTGTGCTGGTCCTGAAGCTCTCTTACTTCTTTCCCCAAGTCATCTCCAAAGAGGTACTTGGTCACGGGGTGAGCGGCCTTGCACAGGTGTGTGAACTTACTGTTCAGATCTGGTCTAATCAGTTCTTTTCGGAGTGCATTCAGTTCGTTATTAGCGTTGCACAGGAGAGCAAGCGCATCTTGCTGTGCCTCAGTTATCTCTGGGTCGAGTGTGTGGAGAAACGCATTAACACCGCGAGTTAATGACCTTTGCACTTTCTGGATCCTAGCATCGCGAGTGCGAGTAGTTGTGCTGAAGTTGTCCCAGATTGTCTGGTTTACACGCGGCGAGTCGATCAACTGGCAGTTTGCCGGGCAAGGTTATTTGTGAGCTGTATCCTCGAGCGTTTTCTCTTCCAGGTTGTTAAATAAGTCACGGAGTTTGCTAGCTCTTCGTCGATAGCCTGCCCGATCTCTGAATGCACCGCGAATTTTGCAGCGAAGGCAGGCACCTTGCCCTGATCTGGATCGTCGCCCTGCATACTACCGCGCTCGGTAGGCAGATGTTCATCGCGTGACTCCGCGAGCCCGCTCAAATCACGGTTGAATCCCCCACGTGTTATCACCGTTGGCATATCATAGTCGTCTTGCGTGTAGTGCATCGATGCTCCGGGCAGAGCATCAACGACTCGGGAGAGAAGATTTTCGAGTTTATTTAGCCTCCCGGAGAATTCTGCCAAATCCAAATTCGTACCGACAGTAGAAGATCGCGATCCAGCGTCTGACTCTGAGCAAGGTTTCACCCTGCTCGGTTTTTTCTTCCCGCTACCACCTCCAGCCGCCGCTACGCGGTCAGCCTGTGGTTTCGTACTTTTCTTAGTACACGTACTGTCCGTTACGGCAGATGCAGCTCCACTGCAACTGCTGGCATCCCGCTGCGTAGGAGCCATTTTGGGTTGGAAACGCGAGGCAGCAAGCGGTGAATTAGAGGGTGGAGATTGCTTCTCCATAGTTCTTGTATTTTCCGTAACGATACTTCAGCAATTCGGAAATAGAATCTCGGAGAAACGGCAAAAAGGGGTAGAAATTCCCGATCACGCTGGAGCAGTATCGTAACTGCTCCTTTCCAGAACACGGCTTCGCACGAATTGAACACGTGCACGCGCGCGGGATCTCCTATATTCTCATACGCAGTAATGCGTAGTCTCGATGTCGAGACTTACGAAATAAAATATCGGGTAACATATTATTAGAATACCGTTTGCTGACTATTGCTAGTCATCCGGGGCGAACCACGAGTATGGAACGCCATTTGCCCACTAATTCTGATAAACTGAGTTTATCGCAAAAAAAAAAAATGTTTATCAGTCGATAAACTACGTTTTTGGAGAGAAACGCTGCTTATCGAGTTTATCACGAATAACATGGACTTTCACTGGCTAAACAGAGTTCTTTTATTGATAAACGGAGTTTCTCGATAAACCTAGTTTTTCGCCTAAGTTTTTCGCTCGATAAACACTTTTTCCCCCTAATAAACTACTGTACAGTACTACCGACTACAGTAGTACCCATTACCAGCTAGTGGTCGCGACGGTAAACATCCCAGGTGGAAAAAAAAACCCAATAAAACTCTAAGCTCTGGATATAACAGCTCCCTTGGCTGCCCACTTGTACCTTCCGCGGCCATGGCAAAACAGCGAGCAAAATGACCGTTGAATGGTTAAGTTGACAACTTGCCGCAAGGCAACTATCAGTGTCCCATTACGCCTGGAGCTGGTACGTGATCAGTGGCTACGCTCAGAGCCTTCTAGTTAAGGCTACGCTCAAGGCTCTGGCTACGCCATAAGCTCAAAGCGTCAGCTACTGACAAGGCTTGAACAACTCAGATGAACGATAAACTAAGCTTTTCTTTGTTTTTTTTTTTTCGAGAGAGAAACTGTGTTTATCGCCGAAAACTCAGTTTGTGAGTAGATAAATTAAGTTTATCGAACGAAAAACCTAGTTTATCCCGATAAACCTAGTTTATCGCTCCATAAACTGCGTTTTTCAATTGATAAATAAAGCTTATCGCTCGATAAACACAGTTTCTCTTGAAAAAAAAAACCCAACTTAGTTTATCGACTGAATAAAAAGATAATTGATTTTTTCGGCGATAAAATCGGGCAAATGGCGCGCCACACACCAGAGATCGGTATCATCCGCCCGTTTTCTTGTATGGGAGGGAAAAAGGGGGACCATTTCACCGGGTTGGCACCCTACTCTTTGCGATAATAACAAGCATGACAAGAATTCCATGTTTTGTAAGCAGAAATACAACAATTTTCGGCTCGCTCACTGCGCTCGCTCGCCAAAATTTGTAAAAAAAAGACGATAAGAACAAAACGTGATGATGACGAGGACAAAATGACAATGTCTATTGTGTTCACACTTCACACATGTCACTTATTATTCAGCAGGCAAAATGTTACACGAAGCAGCAGCTGCTATTTCTTTCGTTCTGAAGCGATCGCCGATTGGATCAAAAGAGGGCGCCAACGGTTTCGAAAATAGTGGGGGGGGGGAGGGGCGCAAAAAACACAAATCAAACAAGATAAGAACAAAACGTAATGATGACGTGGAAATATACAAAGTTCAGCTCACTCTCTCGTTTTGTAAGCTGAAATACAAAAATTTTCGGCTCGCTCGCTGCGCTCTCCCGCCAAAATTTATTACATTTAAATCACCCTCAAAAGACCCCTTTTAAGTGCTTGAAAAAGCATATAATTCGGACTATACTATTGCACCCAGCAAAAACAGGAAGAAAGAAAAGAAAACCAAGAGACTAACTCTCAAACTTGGATTATGGAACGTTCGGACAATGACCCCTGGACACGACATGATTTTGACCTTCAAGGCATCAACGATGCAAGAAAGACTGCCATCATTAATGATGAACTACTGAGACTACAGGTTGATATTGCTGCCCTACAAGAAACACGTCTACTTGGATCAGGCATGTTAAAAGAGAGAGACTACACCTTCTCCTGGCAAGGAAAGAGCACAGAGGAGCGCAAAGAACACGATAGTCGGATTTGCAGTCAGGAATTAACTCCTTGCTGAGTATGGTTGAGCCAGGTGACAAGGGTAGTGAACGACTTCTGACTCTCCGACTCCAAACCTCTAATGGCCCAGTCATTCCAGACAATGAACACCTCGTCCTTCTTGGTGACTTTAACGCCAGAGTGGGTGCTGACCACGAGTCTTAGCCATCCTGCCTAGGGCACTTCGGTGTGGGTAAGATCAACGAGAACGGGTAGCGCCTGCTAGAACTCTGCTCCTTCCACGGCCTCTGCGTAACCAACTCCTACTTTCAAACTAAGCCACAGAACAGAGTGTCATGGAGACACCCACGCTCCAAGCACTGGCATCAACTGGATCTGGTCATTGTCAGACGAACAAGCCTCAAGACTGTGCTTCTCACTCATACCACAGTGCAGACTGCGACACCGACCACTCACTGGTGTGCAGCAAGCTCAGACTTCACCCGAAGAAGTTCCACAGAACAAAGACAGCGGGGAAGCCGAGAATTGACACCACAAAGATGCAGTGTCCGGATAAAGTTGAGGAGTTTGCCAAGTCACTCGTGGATGCATTGTCTGCAGACAAACAGCGAAACTCGGCTTCTGAGAAGTGGGACCACCTTCTGGAGACCATTCAGAAAACAGCTCTTCATTCATTCGGAAGGAAGACCTCCAAGAACTGCGACTGGTCTGAAGCCAAGTCAAATGTGATGATGCCCATCATCGATGCAAAGCGTGCTGTCCTCACTGAATACAAGCGCTCACCAAACGAGGAATCTCTTCAAGCACTCAGAGCTACCAGGGGCAAAGTGCAGCAGACAGCAAGAAGATGTGCTAACAAATATTGGCAGCAGCTCAGTAATGCCATCCAGACCGCAGCTGCCACAGGCAACATCAAAAGGATGTATGAGCGAATCAAGTGTGCGCTAGGCCCAACACAGACCAAGACAGCCCCCTCAAAACTGCTAGTGGGGAAGTAATTACTGACAAAGGAAAACAGATGGAGAGACGGGTTGAGCACTTAATCAGAGCTGTACTCCAAAGAAAATGTTGTTGTCTATTCCGTCCTTGACTCTATTGTACCTCTGCCTGTAAAGGAGGAACTTGATGTAGATCCAACACAGGAGGAGCTCTGCAAGGCTGTCGACAGTTTAACTTGTGGCAAGGCACCTGGCAAGAATGGCATCCCGCCAGACCTTATCAAGTGCTGCAAAAATACCCTTCTTCTGCCCCCTCTTGACATCCTCTGCCAATGTTGGAGAGAGGGAACCCTACCACAAGACATGAGAGATGCCAAGATTGCCCCCCTGTACAAGAACAAGGATGACAAAAGTGACTGCAACAACTACATAGGCATTTCCCTCCTGAGTGTTGTCGGCAAACTCTTTGCCCGTGTCGTGCTCATGCGCCTGCAGAAGCTAGCAGAGCGCGTCTACACAGAGTCCTAATGTGGCTTCCGTGCAGAACGCTCGACAGTGGACATGATCTTCTCCCTCCCTCAACCTCCTGCAGGAAAATGCAGAGAACAGCAAAAGTCCTTGTATGTCACCTTCGTTGACCTGACTAAAGCATTTTACCAGGTGAGCAGGGAATTAGGGCTCTTCAACATCCTGCTGAAAATGGGATGTCCTCCGAAACTACACAAAATAATTAGATATTTACATGACGACATGAGCACAACTGTACAGTATGAGGGCAACATTTCCGAGTCCTTTGATGTCAAGAGTGGTGTGAAACAAGGCTATGTCCTTGCGCCCACCATCTTCAGCATCTTCCTCTCCATAGTACTATAAAGAATGCCTTTGGGAACTAAAATGAAGGGGTATACCTACACACCAGATCAGATGGTAGACTGTTCAACCTTGCAAGACTGAGAGCGAAGACTTTGATACGCGTAGTTCTCATTAGAGACCTACTATTTACTGACGATCGGACGCAGCAGTTACATCACACAGTGAGCAGGGTCTCCAGTGTCTCATGGACAGACTCTCTAAAGCTTGCAATAAGACTTCGGTGTCACCATAAGCTTGAAAAAGACCAATGTTTTGGGCCAAGATGTTGGCACTCTACCTGTCATCACTATTGACAGCTATAAGCTGGATGTTGTCCCCAAGTTCACCTTCCTTGGTTCTACAATCAGCGAAAATCTATCCCTCGATGCTGAAACCAACTGTCGCATTGGGAAGGCAGCGACTACACTTGGCCGACTAACTCACACACGAGTCTGGAAGAATCCCAAGCTAACGATAACAACAAAGATGGCAGTGTACAATGCATGTATTATCAGTAAGCGTGGACTACTGCTATGCCAAACATGAGCAGAAGCTGAATAGCTTCCATCTCCGCAGCATGCGGCTCATCCTCGGCATAAACTGCATCGACAAAGTGTCAAATGCCAAGGTCCTTGAGCGAGCTGGCCTCCCCACCATGTACACGCTGATAAGAAAACACAGGTTGCGTTGGCTCGGGCATGTGCGCCGAATGGACGATGGCCGCATGCCAAAAGACATCCTCTACGGTGAGCTCGCCTCTGGAAAAATATCTATTGCCCCCCCCCCCCCCCCCCCCCAGTTGAGGTAGAAGGATGTTTGCAAGCATGACCTGAAAGCCCTGGACATTGATACCAACGATTGGGAGGACGTATCAGCAGACCGCAACAGATGGCGCAGTAGGCTTCAGAGGCAACTCAAAGCAGGTGAAGCGAGGATCCTGAGCCTTGCAGATGAAAAGAGAGCCAGACGGAAAGCACGAGCACGCGGAGAAAACCCTGCGACTACCCACACTTGTCACAGATGTGGTAGAGACTGCCATTCGCGAATTGGACTTGTGAGCCACAGCCGATGCTGTGGCACCAGTGGAAGAAGTGATCACCAAAACTTGTCAACTCCTAGAGCGCATTACCCATGGTCAACACTGACCGACGGAGGCCTACTACTTTTAATTGTTTCTATACGTCATGCATGGCTCATAGTGATGACGGTGTAAAAGAGAGGGAGAGGGAAGGGTGGCATACGGAGGAGGAGAAAATACTTCTTCTATAGCCATCAATAACACAAAATACAGATTACAGTTATATTCCAGTTCGTGTGTGCATCGTATGTGTTTTGTTTGAGTGTATGTGAGTGGATGTGTGTACATGTTATCACCATACTAATGTTTGATGTTTTTGTCCTCTTGATCTTGTTTTTATTACATAATTATATATTCTCATTGTTTGTGATAATCATTATCAATCGATTACAGCATTATAAATATTCGAGTTAGGTGATGAAGATAATGGTGATTTACTGTACATTGTACTATATAGGTCAAATTCTTTTGGGCACGTCCGGTTACTTGTAAAAGGATCATCTGCATAATTTGAAGCAAGGATAATTCAAAACAGCTGAGATATACCTTCTCTCATTAGGTAGATTAACACGCAGATCAGGACCAGGATGGAAACAGGAAATATAAGTCCCAACGCCATCACCGTAAAAAATGCAACGGGTCGATATCCATTAATTTCTGGAAGAAAATTTTAAAAGAAGACAAAGGGGAATAAGGTCGAAACAAAAAGTTTTCGAAATCTAATAAGAGAAAAAGCAAAGTAAATCATTTGGTGAACGTATCGTCAATATCAACAACATGCCTCTCACTGACATTGTATTTGGGGTTCTTTTGGCAGTAGTATTTATAGCTGAAAGCAGGATTACTACGACACTTATCATTTCTACACTACGTTTATAATGTTGTACAAATTTGTAGATTGTTCTCATGCCCCCTTGTATTTGCAGCGCCAAATTTATCATGCTAACTGCGTCGAATTCACTATTACCAGCGCAATTAGTTGAACGTTGTTTTTCACTGACATACACGCACATAATATACGTATACAGACGTACACATCACATCCGCAATTGCCCCCCTTCCCTTCTGGTTGTCGTCTATCCCCAAAATCTTAATAGGTGTCGAGGGACTTTTTTAGAGTGGGAGCTTCTCACCGATTGAGAGAGAGAGGGGGGGGGGATCAATTAGTACATTCTGTCCAGAACATTCGGGGAATTCATGGGTTTTGTTTGAATTGCTATTTCTTTTCTTTGCTTTGAAGGGCCAAATGTGTATTTGTTTGTGTGTGTGTGGTGAGGGGAGGGTGATGGGGGTAATGGGGTGAGGGGGAGGGACAACTAATCCCGTCCCAGCTTCCGGTTCCGCAGCTCCTGATTTAATTACTCTTTATCATCTCCAGACATCCAACGTGATTTTCTGTATTTTTTTTAACATTTCAAACACAGCCACGAAGGAAACATGATGCGCACGGAAACATTTTGATATTAGTCAAGAAATAACAATTATGACAACCTTCTATAGAGCACTCCACATTTGCAGGCCCTGTGATTCCAGTCCCCGTGATTGCAGTATTCATATCTGGTTCGGCTGTATCTGTCGTGTCGTCACTGTTCCGTGTAGTCTCGCAGTTCTTGCAAGTTGTCATAGCAGCACCTTCATAAGATGTTGAAACGGCCTGGTAGGACACTGATGAGGCAGTTTCAGATGCTATGGTTGGTCCACGTAACGTCGTTTCCGGTTCTGGAAGGATGCTTTCACAGACTGTGTCTGATGTCGCGTTGCAGATAGTCCTGACTCGTTCATTCATTCCACATTCCGAGCACTTGTGGCACACTGTGCACCAATTATACTTTGACATGTAATACTTATTAGGGCAAACTTCACATCTGGAGGTCAATAAAATGAAACGAAACAAGAGAAACCATTAGATTCAGAATTACATGCTTCACCTTTTCCACTTGCAATGTATATAACCCGAGGGCATGTGTCTTGATTGGCTAATTCAGCGTGATACATGAAGGGTTTAGAAACCGTCCACATTTACGCCGTATTATGCCCTGCTTTGATACACAACAAATAAACCCAATAAGTAACATTGCAGCTTAAAATAAGGTCATGATTGTGATTAATCATTCATTTCATTTCATTTCATTTGTTTTCATATTTTTCAATGAATAATGAAAAATACATTGAATGTAACAAAATTGAATAATACATGATGTCCAACTAGGAGAATAACACATAGTGGTCGATCGATAAAAGTTGGAATATGGGAATGAATGATAAGGAAATATGAAGGAACCTACTAAAAAGTAAGCTTGTGAATCGTAGGTCCCAATTAAATTCGAGCTACAGATTGATATGAGAAGCACGGGTACAACAAATGACCGAAATATAGAGAAAACTAGAAATGTCGCTATAATGGCGACTGGTATGCCTCCGCCATTATGCATGATTCTCCTAATAGGTCTAGACAGTTCATGTGGACAATGTGTGATTACATTTTCACAAAATTGGCAAAATACTAAAATGACAAATTTGTCACAAATGTGTTGAATGTTCACCTTCCTTGACCTAGGTTTAATTGGATGAATAGGAGAGCATGTATTTGGGATTTAAGGATTTTTTTAACTTGACTTTGACCCATTCATACATTTATGCATTGAGTAATTTTCAATGTATGGAGAAAAAGTGCAATTTCTGTATTGAATAGTAAATTGTTACCATTTTCATCTGGCCTTTGACCCAATAATTCATAAGATAATCACTGTCGGGCAGAACATGCATAAATATGAAGTACGTTTCAAGGTAACTTGAGCCACTTCCGAAATATGGAGGAAAAATTTAGTTCAGCACTTTCACTTGATCTTTGACCTTGTGACTTTTGACGCAAAAACAAAAGAAAAAAAAACTTTCCAGAGAATCTCTTCTAGGTTATACACGCATACACCAAGTGTAAAAAAATCCTGCTGGCATGCATAAACATGAGGGAAATAGTAAAATTTGGAAGTGTTGCCCTTGACCTTTGACCCCTGACCTTTGACCCCACAAACCCTAAATTCTCTAGATAATCACTGCCAGTCAGTACATGTATATACTATATTCCATGAAGATACCTCGAACAATTTCCAAGGTACAGAGATAAAAGGTGAAGTTTTAACATTTTTACTTGACCTTTTGACCTTTGACCTCATGACCCAAACTTTCATCAGAGAATCTTAGTCAGGTAATACATGTATACACTAAGTTTCAAGAAAATATCTTCAGGCATTGCATAGACATGATGGAAATAGTGAAATTTTATGTATTTGACCTTGACTATCTGACCTTTGACCTTGAGCATGTGAACCCAAAAGAAGATAGGCACAACTTCACCCCTAATACACATACATGCCAAGTTTCATTAGGATACCTCAAAAGGTTTTGATAGTTACCCTGTCCACAAAATTCATTACGGACGGACGGACGGACGGACGGAAGGACGGACGGACGGACGGAAGGACGGACGGACGGACGGACGGACGGACAATCCGAAAACATAATGCCTCCGGCACCACTTCGTGGCGGAGGCATAAAAAATACAGAAAACACACAAACAAACAAACACACAAATATACAGGGAAATTGCAAATATTCTTCTCTCATGCAGGTCTGGGGGTCGGATATCAAAGCAACATGTTGTATGCGGATGAGCCGTTATCATTTTGGCAGTAATAACAAAATATTGATCAATGTACACTGTATAATGGCAATGGTACATAAAACCATGCATTTCGTGTCTTCAGAAGGGACGGGGAAGTATAGAGAAGAGAACACATGCACCTGGAAATCTAGACAAAAAAAAAGACATCCAACAACCAGTTGTAGCGCAGTGAACATAAAAATACCAGCTGTTACAGCGCCCCAATTCCGAACACTGTGGCAGAAATTGAGAGCGCAAACAGCCGAGTTCAAGTCTGCTTTAACATGACAACGACCGTGCAGTACAGTGGGAGAGTCCTGAACAATGTAGAAACTAGAAATGTCGCTAAGGTGACTGGTATGCCTCCGCCATAATGCATGATTCTCCTAATAGGTCTATAGTACATGTAAATAATGTGTGATTACATTTTCACAAAATTGGCAAAATATTAAAATGACAAGTTTGTCACAAATGTGTTGAATGTTCACCTTCCTTTACCTATAAGTTTTATTGGATGAATAGGAGAGCATGTACTTGGGGATTTAAGGATTTTAACTTGACTTTGACCCATTCATAAGTTTCTGCATTGAGTAATTTTCAAGGTATGGAGAAAAAGTGCAATTTCTATAACAACGGTGTAGCCAGGATTTCATCTTGGGGGGGGGGGGGGGCGATTAGTCTGCGAGGGAGCGAGCGAGGGGGGGGGGGGGGGGAGGGTGTGGGAGGGGGGTGTCCCGCCTCCTACGGTAAGAACTTTTTGCATTTTGATGTTGTAAATGGTGCATGTTTTTGCGCGTTCTATCGACGTGAAACAGTCCCACTTGTTTAAGGTAGCAGTATATTTTAGTGTAATTATTGAACAATTTGCCTATAAAATGGTATAATTTAAATACACTTCTTGTATTAATTCTTTTCACTGAATATCATGAACGCGACTGAACCCGAGCGAGCGGAGCGAGCGAGGGGGTAGGGGAGGGTGTGGGAGGCGGTGTCCCCCCTCCGACGGTGAGAACTTCTTGCATTTTGATGTTGCAAATGGTGCAATTTGGTGCATGTTTTGCGCGATCTATCGACGTGAAACAGTCCCACTTGTGTATGGTAGCAGTTTATTTTGAAATACATTATGTAGATTATTATTGAACAATTTGCCTATAAAATGGTATAATTTAGATGTACTTCTTGTATTAATTCTTTTCACTGAATATCATGAACGCGACTGAACCCGAGCGAGCGGAGCGAGCGAGGGGGTAGGGGAGGGTGTGGGAGGGGTGGGGGTGGGAGGGTGTGGAAAGGCCTTGGAGTGGTTCAGAAGTTATCTTACCGGTCGAACTCAATTTGTTTCCGTAAATTATCATGAATCTGATATAAACTCGATTTGTTGTGGTGTTCCACAGGGCTCCCTCTTAGGTCCTCTTTTATTCATTTTATATATCAATGACTTCCGTAACTCATCCTCTCTGCTGTCTTTTCTTCTGTTCGCAGATGATATAAGTCTCTTTTATTCTCACTCAGATCCTTATGTTTTGCTCGATTCTTTGAAAATGGACTTAAGTTGGTGTTTGAGTGGATTCAGGCAAATAAATTGTCGCTTAACATAAATAAGACCAATTATATTGTTTTCAGTAACACAATAAAATCTCTTCCAGGATTAGTTTTAATGAACGGTTTACAGTTAAATCAAATAGATTCAACGAAATTTTTAGGTATTTATATTGACAGTAACCTTTCATGGAAGGTACATGTTGATTATTTCTGTAAAGTGTTGTGCAAGAATGTTGGAATTATTCACAAACTGCATGAAATATCTCTTCCCAAAGCCAATATTGCATTCTCTTTATCAACTTTATTATTACCTTACTTGAATTACGGAATATTAGCCTGAGGGAATTGCTCAAAGACTAAAATTGATTCGTTACTTTTGGTTCAGAAAAAGGCCTTGCGGATTATAAATCGAGCATAATTTTTTGATCACACTGATGAATTGTTTGTTTCAAGTAACTTGTTAAAAATTTCTGATTTGTATTTATATCATGTTGGAATTTTCATGTATAAGTTGAATACTGGTGACCTTCCTTGTATATTTTCCTCAATGTTTGTGAAAAAACAGTGATATTCATACTTACCCTACAAGACACAGTGAATCCTATCATTTTCCCCTGTTCGTACAGTTTTAGCCCTTAAGACAATTACATCTACCGGCCCTTCTTTCTAGAATTAGTTAGATTCGGTTCGGTTGTACTCAAGTTCTTTAAGCTCCTTTAAGAAATATCTCAAAGCCAATTTTCTAAAATCCTATGTTTAATTATTTTGCCGTAATCGCTTGATTTTTTTTTTTTTGCATATACTCAAATGATGCCTCGCTCGGACGACCTCATCATTTTGATCAATTTGCTATTTTTCTTAGCATTTATACCATAAGTTAATCATAAACATTACATACTATACTTTGTACATCCCGTAAACATTGTAATATCCTCGATATCTTGAATTCTGCATGTTACGTCACTTCTGACTTTGATATACTATACTAAAACCCTATGTTATATTTTTGGAGCCCACATCCTACAAGCTTTGCTTTTTAGTGGGTTCCTCATATTACACGTTATTTATATGTCCTTATACATTTGTGCATTATTAGTTCAATCTGACCATTGTGTGAAAAATCATTTCTGCTTCAAATCAAATGGAATATAAAACTTGTACGAAATGAGGAATATGGAACATGAATAAAAAAAAGAATTGAGATATCTCGTATACGCATATTTGATGGAATCAACATTTGGGAAATCACCAAAAAAAAAAAAAAAAACCTGATTTTTTTTTTTTTTTGTGGGGGGGGGGGGTTGAGCGAGGAAAGGGTGCTATGAGGGAACCTTGAGTTTTCGGAATATAAGTGATAAGTCTAGTGCACTCAGAATTATTCATATTTTTTTTGTAAATTAAAAAAGTGTAATTAGCTAGGGAAAGAGGCTCAGAGGGGGAGGGTTTGCATATTTTGAATTGAAATTCAACGATCTGGTGCACACTTTGAGTGAAATATTAAAAAAAATATATCTTATTTGATGAAAGGTTGCAAAGGAGACCCGCTTCATGTGCATGCATACAGTATACACGCATTTTTTTCCGCCTCCCAAATCCCCGGTCCAAATCTTAGGGGGGGGGGGGGGGGTGGGCGACCGCGACCATCGCCCCCTCCCCCCCCCCCCCCCCGGCTACGCCAGTGTTCTATAAAGAAAAGTTCATTGTAACCATTTTCATCTGGCCTTTGACCGTAAAATTCATAGGATAATCACTGTTAGGCACAACATGTATAAATATGTAGTAAGTTTCAGTATAACTTGAGCCACTTCTGAGATATGAAGGAAAAGTTAATTCAGCACTTTCCCTTGATCTTTGACCTTTTGGCCTTTGAGGCAAAAAAAAAAAAAAAAAAGAAGAGAAGAGAAAGCTTCCAGAGAATCTCTATTAGGTTATACATGTATACACAAAGTGTAAAAAAAAGATAAACCTGCTGGCATTGCATAAATACATGTATGAGGGAAATAGTAAAATTTTGAAGTGTTGCCCTTGACCTTTGACCCCTGACCTTTGACCCATGAACCCTAAATTCTCTAGATATTCACTGCCAGTCAGTACATGTATATATACTATGTTCCATGAAGATACCATGAACAATTTCCAAGATACAGAGAAAAAAGTTAAGTTTTAATATTTTTACTTGACCTTTTGACCTTTGACCTTCCACCTCATGACCCCAAACTTTCACCAAAGAATCTTAATTGGGTAATACATGTATACACTAAGTTTCAAGAAAATATCTTCAGGCATTGCATTGATATGGTGGAAATAGTGAAATTTTACGTATTTGACCTTGACCTTTTGACCTTTGACCTTGAGCATGTGCACCCAAAAGTTGATAAGCACAACTTCACCCTCTAATACAGATACATGCCAAGTTTCATTAGGATACCACGAAAGGTTTTTTAGTTACCCTGTCCACAAAATTCATTACGGACGGAAGTACGGACGGACGGACGGACGGACGTACGGATAACCCGAAAACATAATGCCTCCGGCACCACTTCGTGGCGGAGGCATAAACTTACTGATTTGAAGGATGATAGTGACAAACAACCTGTGAGTTCGGGGGGGGGGGGGGAGAGGTCGTTGCAGTATTTCCACCCTGCATACAAAATAGTTTTTTTAGCAAAAATTGTGCGAGTACGTGGAAGGTGATAATCGTCTCGTTGGCTGGTGGGATGGTCGTGAACTGAGTAGTTTCTTAGGAACATGTGAAGAAATTCGTAGAATATTTATACATAAAATGCCTAGATTATAATCAAACAAATCAGTCAATTTCAAAATCTTATTCTTATGAAAAAAAAAATCGTTTGTATGAGACAAATATCCGGCGTTATTAACTATTCTGATAGCGCGTTTTTGAAGAAGGAAAAGTGAATCAAGCAGAAATCTGGACGAATTACCCCATGCTAGAATTCCATAGTTGAGGTAAGGGGAAATCATTGTTGAGTATATAATTTGTAGTATATGTGTATGGGGAAATAATTTTCCAGCTGGTTTAAAGTTTCTGGATAAAATTTTGCTTAAATTATTAATGTGGGTTTTCCAGAATAGATCACTATCAATACAAAGTCCGAGAAACTTATACTATCGACCTGGTTTAAACTATTAATATCATTAATCTTAACATGATCAGGAACAGAGTGCAGAGATTTGCTGAACAGCATATAGTAAGCAAATAATCAACGTTGGTGAAGGTGATGGGTCAAACTATCACTTCCGAGGCGATCTGGATGTAGCTATCTTTCCGAAGCGCAGCTGAGGAAAGATAGCGTACACATTCAGATTGCCGAGGAAGTGATAGTTTGTCTCGTTGCCTGAAACTAAAAGTTGATTATTTGCTTTATATTCCACATCTAGGGTCCTAGAAATTCCCATTTTATTCCACATCTGAAACCGTTTTAGCTGTCTTTAGGTATCCTTAGGGCTTAGGCTACGTGAGCGCGTAGATGACAAAACAATGAATTTGCTGCGCGCACCGCGCGGCACTGAAGTGAAAGTGCGTTGCACTGTGTACTATCAAGTGACGTAGTTAAATGATAGTCCACAGTGCAACGCACTTTTATTTCGCGCGTTCTCATCTCGCGTTAAGACTGTATGGACTGCCAGAGATCAGCAAAACAAACAGCTCTCTTTACTGACCGATTCGGGTTCGTTGAGGGCAGCAGACATTTTATGGCACTGGCTGGGCGCAGCCATGAGCTCAAATTGCGGTGTCTCAGCCGACCCCCCCTGCTCTCCCCCATCCCCAGGGCAACATGTTTATCGCGCACTTGTAACAAAGGTTCGCGCACTAAGCAAGCATTCGCGCACTCAGTACGAGACGCCCATTGGCTAAAACAACCATGCATCAGTTTTTCATTCTGCGCGCGTGCTAATGTAGTGAGAGGGGTGGGGAGTGGGAAGGGGGGGGGGGGGGTCGGCTGAGACACCGCGTAATGGCGCTGCCCATGCCAAAAATACACATAGCGCGTCACAGAATCGGTCAATAGATGACAAAACAATGAATTTGCTGCGCGCACCGCGCGACACTGAAGGGAAAGTGCGTTGCACTATACAAATGATGCACAGGATAGAGTGCGTTAGTGGAGGCTTACCGGCTTAGCACACTCGAGGGTATTTACAATTGTGAAACATGCACGAGGCGAAGCCGAGTGCATGTTGCACTACATTGTAAATACCCGAGAGAGAGCTGCGTCTCCACTAACACCATAAAATAATCCTGTGCATCATTTGTTTGATAAAATGGGTCGAAAATTCGAAAACTAACATCATTTTTCAGCGTTTTTCACGTACCTTTGTGGGTCAAGACGTCCGAAGATGTTCGTCCCAAACTTTTACGCACGTCGCACTCGCGGAAGTCCCGCACATACAGTATAATGGGGGTTGGGTTTCCGGACACCCGCATGAAAACTTACTTATTTTACATAGAATATGCACCCTTTACCTTAAAGACTTGATATAGACTCCTCATATAGGCCTACTAGACAGCATACTCTGAAAACGGCGTGAGAATTAACCTGCTAAATCGTTGGATTTGCTCTTCAAAGTGACTCCATGTACGCGTCCGGTCCCATAACGCTTGGTCTACTGTACTGTACAAAGTGTACGTATAGTACAGTATTATACGTACGTACGCCACATATGTTATGCACAAGGGAAGACAGGCCGGCCGGCCGGCAGCCCGAACTAGAAGTTGTTTACAGGATTGACAGCGCGTACGCGTATGCATGCAATTCATCAAAGGAGCCGCCGCGCGCACAGACGATCGGCAATCTACCATAGGATTACAGGCAGTGCAATTGTACTGAAGTAAAGGAAGGAGGTGTGTCTCATTTCAGCGCTTCCTATTGGCTACATTCTTGAACCCATTTTATAATATACAAATATACCAGGCCTGAGAGGCTCTGGTTGAAACTATGCGCATGAGGTGACTTCAGTAGCACTATTTTCTGAGGGGCGCAGCCCCGAAGAAAATAGTGCTACTGAAGTCACCGAAGGCACATAGTTTCAACCGGTGCCTCGAAAAATTGGCCTGGTATATTTGTTTTATATCCCTCCCAATGAATTTAAGAGTATTCGACTGCTGGTATTATGTAATTTACCTCTTTTTTAAGGGCATCTTGCTTTACTTTTCAAGAAGATTGACTAGTCATTCACGCTCGGGAAAGCAGCTCAGCAGGAGGGCAGCGCGTACGCGTACTATGAAGAGACAACTGCGCGCTCAGCCGCTGAAGTGTACTCGGTGCATTGCTGTACAACGTACTGGTAAACATGCGCAAACTGCAAACTCACTACGCGCTTCATACATGCAATACGCCTATCCGATCTGTCAACATGATTTGTACCGTTCAGTACATTCGGTTGCCAGTGCGGTGATTATGTGCGTGCTCGAGCATCAACAATGTGACTGTGAGCTGCAGTTGATTGTGTTTTCTGTCGTCTTTCTACCTAGCTGTCATGTCTGTACATGAATATGGACTATCATTTCCTGTTAAAATGCAAGTATACATTGTAAATTTGGGTAGCATTCAGTAACAGCGTATAAGGTTAGATTAGGCACTGGAAAAATTCTAGCAATTAAAGCATCGAGTGCCACTGTAAATTCGTGTGATTCGTACGGTGTTCTAACGTAAACAGTGAACAAGTTAGACTCTAACTTACTAGTATGGTAGGTGTCCAACCTACCGACCGGGGGTGGTATTCTGTAAGCGCGATCCTTATTTCGATCCTAGGAGCGCGCGTAGGACAGAAAATAGGATACCCTTTGGGCCTTACAGTCAGACCGCAACGTCCTGAAAAGCCTTCGCATTTATCGTACGCGTATGCATGGACCTCGCGGACATGAATACGTAATGAGCTGGGAGACCACATTTTTAGAGTGTCTGTAAATCTAAACGACATTATCAATCTTCATGATTTATACATCGATAAAAAGCTGAAGAGTTGTACTTTGATGAAATTCGACCACTTGAAAGATTATGACATATAAAATATACTGAACAAGGAAATTACAAAACACAAAATTTGCATATTTTTCATTCTTCTTAAGGGGTACACTAGACCGACGAAATTAAGGTGGACCAAAATGGAAGAGATATAAAATGAAAGAGGAAATATCATTCTATGAAAACATAATGACTTTATGTGGACTGATCCTATGAACGGGTCAGGTTGGCGAATAAATCATTGCGTTGTACAGTATACAAATGATGCACAGGATAGAGTGCATTAGTGTAGGCGTAGTGCACTCGAGGGTATTTACAATTGTGAAACATGCACGAGGCGAAGCCGAGTGCATGTTGCACTACATTGTAAATACCCGAGAGTGAGCTACGCCTACACTAACGCCACGAAATAATCCTGTGCATCATTTGTTTTATAAAATGGGTCGAAAATTCGAAAACTAACATCATTTTTCAGCGTTTTTCACGTACCTTTGTGGGTCAAGACGTCCGAAGATGTTCGTCCCAAACTTTTACGCACGTCGCACTCGCGGAAGTCCCGCACAAACAGTATAAGTATACGGGGGTTGGGTTTCCGGACACCCGCATGAAAACTTACTTATTTTACATAGAATATGCACTCTTTACCTTAAAGACTTGATATAGACTCCTCATATAGGCCTACTAGACAACATACTCTGAAAACGGCGTGAGAATTAACCTGATAAATCGTTGGATTTGCTCTTCAAAGTGACTCCATGTACGCGTCCGGTCCCATAACGCTTGGTCTACTGTACTGTACAAAGTGTACGTATAAACAGTATACGTACGTACGCCACATATGTTATGCACAAGGCTAAGGGAAGACAGGCGCAGGCCGGCCGGCCGGCAGCCCGAACTAGAAGTTGTTTACAGGATTGACAGCGCGTACGCGTATGCATGCAATTCATCAAAGGAGCCGCCGCGCGCACAGACGATCGGCAATCTACCATAGGATTACAGGCAGTGCAATAGTACTGAAGTAAAGGAAGGAGGTGTGTCTCATTTCAGCGCTTCCTATTGGCTACATTCTTGAACCCATTTTATAATTAATTTTGACGAGATTTCAGTTTGCAGCGAATACGCGTTTCTGATTGGTTAATTCCCTCTGAGTGGAGAGTTGAACGCACCTCGCGGAATGACAGTAAACGTGTACTCTACATAACAGTAATACACTGTGTGTAGATGACAGTGTAGGACCCTATGGTGTGTGTGTGTGCGCGCGCGCACAATGTATAGTATACGCGCTCAAGTTCAGGCAACTGCAGCTGCGACAAGATTCTCCACGTAAACAACAAGAACAACACTCCACTCTGATCGACAGCTCAACTTTGGCTTGAACTTTTTTTGCCGGCACAACTAGATAGAGTAGAGTGCATTAATAAATAGCATACAAATCAATAATAAAAGATCTAGCACTAATACCCCTTTCATAAACTCATCCTCCTATTATCCGCATAAGAGTAATGCGGATAATTCAATAAAAAATGCGTTCACAAACTCTGAGAGTAATCCGCATTATTTTTACGAGCGCCCGTCCTGAAAAAGGCGGATAATCGTCATGGTGACTGCACACCCCCCTTCTGCGGGAAAGACAGGTGACGTTTGACCGCACCCTGGCAATTATCCGCATTATTTGGGTTTGCGTTCATAAACTCAAAATCTGGTCCCGACGCTGCTATTATGCGGATAATAGAAGGGTCGAAATAATGCGCATTATTCTATCCCCCCTCCGATTTTACGACCAAATGTTGCGGATATTATCCGCATTATTGAGTTTATGAAAGGGGTATAAGTTTGCACACATGAGTTCTTTTGGGCTCTCTTTTTGGTATTAGAGTAATTATTCCTTATTAATTTACTGTATTCATCGCTGAGTAATTTATCTAATGATACCCTGGGAGCGCATGATCTTTCATGTATCTCAAATTGCCACACTATGATTTTTACTCGACGAGACTTTCAATTTTTATTGTTTTCTAAGCGAGGGACCAATTCAGTTCTTAGTGTGCTATTATAACAGGATTATCTAAAACGTTGACTATTATTCATGTGGTGATTCAACCTATGAACGGGTCGGGTTGGCAATAAATAGAAAGCCTTGTTCTAATTTGTTTCAGGGTCGTTTGGAAAATATCGATATAATGCAGAGGTATGAATAATGGTATCATAAGCTCATTTTGTATAATGTAAGCATTAAAAGGTGTGATTTATTTCAAGTATTCACAAACCATGTCAATTAGTCACGGATAGTAGATCTTCATGTCGCCAATAAGTGAATCTCGTAGACCATGCACTTTGTCTCTGAATTATCTCGCAAAATCTCGGGTGCTGAGAAGGACATGCGCAAAAACCTGCGCGTACGATAAATTTTTGATTTGAGCTCATTAACAGCAGCGTTGCGGTCTGACTGCTTAGGACAGGCAAAATCGGTATTCTGTAAGCCTGTCCTAAGCCTATCCTAGGACAGTTATTTATGAATAATGAATATTAATGAGGAAAGACAGGACACACCCGACGTAGTATCTATAAGCCAATCATCTGGCTAATTTTACGCAATGCGCGCCCAAGATCTACATTGCTCAAACACGCGCTTCACGCAGCTCTACTGTGCGAGGATTAAAAAATGTTTTGTCAGTCTAATTTTACAGTTAAGAATACAATTTTGATTATCAAAGCTTTAGCACGCACTTAGGCTAGCCCAGCATAATAAATGTGACCTTACAATTTCCATTAATTTGCTTTTAAAGTTTTTTTTTTAACTTTTGGAGGATGTTGGGATAAACTGGGATATCATCACTGCATGCCAAACTTCGCCCTTAATTCAAAGTTATTATAAAATATATAAGATTTTCTTAAATAGATATAAAAAATAATAATAATAGATGCACACACACACACACACACACATGCGCTCACAATATTCTATGATCGATATGCTTGTAATAATGTCTTGCTTATTGTTACTGTTTGTCCCACTTAAACCGAACCAAAATTCCACTTCTCCCAGAAAAAAAAAAACAATGATAACACAAATACGACACGTATAGGAATATTGCGTAGCAACCCGCTATGTGGCTAGCATCAAAAGTCTTTGGGTCCGATACATGTGTGCCCCATTCTAAATATCAGAAAGTTATTCGAGAAACTTCATAAAATCACAATTTTTGTCCCACTTAATTCACCCCGCTAGCTCTCCCCTATCTTTATGGTAGTATACACTTACATGCAGGGCAATGATATCAGATTACTGATAGATTAAACAAAGGTATAAACATGGAGCTACTATAGCTCCATGATATCCTTGTATAAACGGGTGCTGTTCGTTATTCCGAAGGTTCGCTATTCCGAAGGTTCGTTATTCCGAAGGTTCGTTAATCCGAAACACCCAAATTCCCTATACCTAGAGGTTCGTTAATCCGAAAATGAAAAAAAGGGTTCGTTAATCCGTACATTTGTGGCGTTATTTTGAAGGTTCGTTCTTCCGAAGATTTGTTAATTCGAAAATGAAATTCGGAATAACGAACCTTCGGAATAACGAGTTGTAACCGTATAAACACGTAAGTTCACTACATTTTGAAAAAAAAAAAATGTTAACCCATGCACATGGACTGTCACACACTACGTACGTCTTAAACCTTTTAGACCTTTTTTTTTTCTCTCTCTCTCTTCTTCTTGTTAGCTCATGAAACCCGGAAGTAGGCCCCCACGCTTTTAAAAACGTTCCGCCGGCCCTGCTTTATTCTTCACGCGACCTAGAAGCGCACTGCGTACGTTTCTTTTTCTTACTAGATCTTCATAGCAACGACTTCGAGGGTCACGTAATGTGGGCGGCGAAGGTAGGCTACTTGCACTGCGTCCGCATGACGTTCGGGCGGACGTTGAGCATAATAATAATCATAACAACAATAATGACAATAATAACAATAATAATAATAATAATAATAATTATAATATTAATAATGATATTTATTATTGTCATTATTACAATATTAATAATAATTATAATAATAGCTTTTGTTGTTATTGTGTACATAATGTACCTTTGATTTATTTTGTGCCGAATAAAATGAAGTGAGAATTGAATTGAAAATGGCGAACAACAAACAAATAAACAAATACCAGCTATATAAAGAATACAATTGTTTCGAACATTATAGACTGCAGTTTTAGAATCCTCAGTATGAGAGGAACAGATAACTCTGTTATACGATCCATGTATTTATTTTCTTGTTCATGAACATACAAAATACGAGACAGCAGGTCGTCAGTAGGCCTGTATACGCAATAGCCCGGCATAAAGCGCCAGAAAGATTGCCTAGAGGCTATCCTTATTTTTGCTCCTAAACTTGATCCTACTTGTGCTTACAGAATACCACTTATCTTAAGATCTCATTAACATCTAATTACATCTAATTAACATATCAAGTTACGCCCCTATCCTAAACTGGGAGAGAAATAAGGATCGCTGACGTCACTATCCTATTTCTCCTCCTACGCGCGGTGTTACAGAATACCAATCGCGTATAGGAGCGAGAGCTGTCCTAGGATCCTTACGAATGGGACTACGCGCAACGGTGTTCGATTCTTCACTGGGCTACGCTACCGAGTAAAATGTGGCGAAAACAACTAAGTATTCCCTCTAAATTACCGAAATTTAGCAAAATCGAGTAAGGTTTATCGTGTAACTACATATAACTAGGCCTACCTTTGCTGACTCGTTGTTAGATGTAGAGTATCCTTCCGTAATAAATTTGACGATTTTGACCGCAAAATTGTCACCGCCGCTTGTACGATACTCATATAATGACATAAATATTTTGTCGCCCGCTACGACCGTACGAGTTGATGCAGAAACGAGAAATGAATGTGAAACAACAAACCGACTCATCTAATTTATTTCAATTACGATGAAAAGTTTCCTAATGAAAATCAAGTCAAATTCATCAAACAGTCCTTCAAAAGTAATATCGAAGGATTCAAAATATATTCAAATATTATTGGGGAAAAAATGACGGCTAGAAAAAAACAGCGGCCTGTCGAAAAAACGCATTTAAGTGCCCTTTATACGTATTGTCAGGGTGGCCGGTTGAAATGAACAGGGCAACTGAGTGCGGAAAAAATAACATCCCACGCGTTCGAAGCCGCCATCTAGAGCGCGTACCTCAGATCGCATTTTCAGTGCGCGCGTGTGAATCCGGAGTATTTTCTCCACACGTGAGTAAAATTTCAGGCAAATTGTGAGATTTTTCACGTTTCTGTTGATAGAAAAACGTTAGGTGTCCGGTATTATGAACACCCAACCATACTCGCTTCAATAGACACTCTAAAAAATAATTATTAGGAATGAGATTACGGGAAATAGGGCCTACTGTTAGACAGGTAGAACTAACGTTAGGCTTAACTAGCGCTATATAACGTTAGAGCAGGCCTATTATCTAGGAGCCTACTGCAGTTTCGTTTGTCAACATCTTTTGGGTGGGTCGCTCGAGTTTAAATAGTGAACTGCGAGACCAACTTTCAAACGGCGAAGCATGAACTCCCCCAAAGGCCTACGGTACGTCGAAGAACCCTAGCTTGCTTATTGTTGTCTAATTATAGATCTACGATATCGCCTACTCTGTTGTAACGTAGAATGAGGGCTTTATAAGAGTTCTCTAACGTAACCCGTGTCGCATTGAGTGTATGCGTGCCTTGTGGTTCTCGCGAAGTGCAGTGATCTAAGGCGCCGCGATACCCATTCATTTGTACATGAAATCTCTCGCGAAGCGAAGGTGCTGCGATACCCATTCATTTACACGTGAAATATTTCGCGTCGCGACGCGAAGCAAAAAAGGCGCGAAAATCACCAGCGTGGTATAGTTTTTACCATTTCCCTAGGGAGTATAGTCTTTTTCGCGCACTTGTATGGTAGAATTATGTTTTGTTGTTTACAGTGCTCTCGACCAATCAGAGGACGAGATGCATTTTGTGAGGGATATAATGTGTACTATCAAGACAGTGACCTAGTTCTTCTCAGGTGATGTGATGGGCAAAACTACGTTTTATCACGTGATCAGCTCTTGACCAATCCTATAGCAAGATTCTTAGTACATGTATGTGGAATATAATGCGTCTTATCAATATTTATTGATAACTTATATTGGCGTGGATCCAGGGGGGCATTTCATGAAGGAATTTGTCGGATAAAATATCTGACAATTGTGGACTGATCCTATTAACGGGTCAGGTTGGCGAATAAATCATTGCGTTGTACAATTAATTTTTGACGAGATTTCAGTTTGCCGCGAATACGCGTTTCTGATTGGTTAATTTCCTCTGAGTGGAGAGTTGAACGAACCTCGCGGAATGACAGTAAACGTGTACTAGTACTCTACATAACAGTAATACACAATAGCCGGGTTCACACGTACAAAATAGCGGGATGACGATCGCGATCCACATCTCGAGTTTTTTTGGTAGCGTCCACACGTACCAAATTAACGGGATAGCGATCGCGATCGGTATCCCGCTAATTTGGCGAGCGTCCACACGTACCGAATTATCCCGCTAATTGCCGATAGAGATAACAGCAAAGCCTGCAAACTGGGTCACACAGCGCCCTTCTCTATAGCCGGGTTCACACGTACACCAATTAGCGGGATACAAATCTCGAGATTTGCATCGCGATCCTCATCCCGAGTTTTTTGCACGTGTGGACAGAAAAAACCCGAACATTAGCGGGATAAGCATCGCGATGCTAATCCCAAGAAATCTTGCGCTGGTTCGTCAATTAGCGGGATAATTGGTCCCGCGTTGGTACGTGTGAACGGTCGGGATTAGAATCTCGAGTTTTTACATCCCATCATGCAATGCGCACATCACAACAGCGAGGCCTCTGCGAAGAGGTCCTTCACCTCTTTGGAGCACAATAACAACAGCGCGCGAACCACACCACTGACGCGTAAAAGACAATGGACAAAGGTAAAGTGCGCGCACGCAGTGATAGAGAAGGGCGCTGCGTGACCCAGTTTGCAGGCTTTGCTGTTATCTCTATCGGCAATTAGCGGGATAATTCGGTACGTGTGGACGCTCACCAAATTAGCGGGATACCGATCGCGATCGCTATCCCGCTAATTTGGTACGTGTGGACGCTCGCAAAAAAACTCGGGATGAGCATCGCGATCGTCATCCCGCTAATTTGTACGTGTGAACCCGGCTAATCATTGCCTGCGCGCACTTTCCTTTGCCCATTGTCTTTTACGCGTCAGTGGTGTGGTTCGCGCGCTGTTGTTGTTGTTCTCCAAAGAGGTGAAGGGCCATAGAGCTCACAGAGGCCTCGCTGTTGTGATGTGCGCATTGCATGATGGGATGTAAAAACTGGAGATTCTAATCCCGACCGTTCACACGTACCAGCGCGGGGCCAAGTATCCCGCTGTAAAGTGACGAACCAGCGCAAGATTTCTTGGGATTAGCATCGCGATGCTTATCCCGCTAATTTTCGGGGTTTTTCTGTCCACACGTGCAAAAAACTCGGGATGAGGATCGCGATGCAAATCTCGAGATTTGTATCCCGCTAATTGGTGTACGTGTAAACCCGGCTTATGAAATGTATCAATTTCTAACATATTATATAAAAACGTTAGCCGGGTCACATGATAGTCCACAGTGCAACGCACTTTTATTTCGCGCGTACTCATCTCGCGTTAGGACTGTGTGGACTGTGTGGAGATCAGCGAAACAAAAGGGACTACTGAGTATCAACATAGAGTGTAACGAACTTTTCTTCTCATGTGATTGTGATGGGCAAAACTACGCTTCATCCCGTGATCAGCTCTGGACCTATCCTATTGCAACATTCTTAGTATGTGGAATATAATCTACGATAAAAACAATTTGTACTTTTTATTATCTCAGCAGTAGAAACACATACAATATTTTTGTACCAATACCACTTTTTTGGTGATTCTTACATCTGGCATTCGAATATACAGCAAGGGGAAAAATGAAAGTGAACCTAAAGATATTGTTTGACCTGCAGGAGTACCACAAATAACACTCGGGGACTGGGTCGCATACTAGCAAATGGTGACGAACGGAACCATTTCGATTGGGAACCATTTATAGGTGCTCCTCGGAACCATTTTGCGAGAACCATCTGATGAGAACCATTTGAGAACCTTTTTTTCTTAGAGTGTATGAGATGTCAAAGAGCATGCAATTCTAAAGGGTATCAAAAGTTTATTTGATGAAAATCGGTTTTGAAATGGCTGAGATATCCAAAAACAAGGTGAAACAAAGATATCTTAATAAAGTTGTGGCCTGTCGCCTTTTATTATTATTACTTTTTTTGTGTGGATATCTCAGCCATTTCAAAACCAATTTTCATCAAATAAACGTTGAATCCTTCTTAAAACTACATGTTCTTTCATTTTCATAAGAGGTTTCTCATTATCTCACTTACGAATGTTAAAAACATGAATCCCTTACCTCAACCGTACTGTACAGTCCCTTTAACAATGTAGGATCTCTTCCCAACATCGCATCCATCATACGACTTCTCGCTTTCCATCCCCCCATTTCCCCTTCTTTTGTTTAAATATTTTTATCCAAAATATAAAACAAATATACTTTGCCTAATTTCGAGTTTCTTGTTGGAACTATAGGCCTCAGTGCCTCAAAAAGAACTATTCACTTCGGGGCTGCGCTCCTCAGTGAATAGTTCTTTTGGAGTCACCTCTGCCCAAAGTTTTAACAAGAAGCGGAAAGGCAAAGTATATTTGTATACTAGTATACCTAGCAGGGCTCGACACTAACGGTGGCCCGGTGGCCAGGGGCCACCAAGAACGCACGTCGGGCCACCAAAATTTCAGAAATGAAGATTTTGGTGACCCGATCGGGCCACCAAAAAAATCGGATGTGTGCCTTTACTTTTGGAAATGAACAGCGGTAACAATTGGCTCCGTAAGATGCTAAAATAAATGTCAGATGTTCGCTTTTAATTTTGGAACAGAATAACGGTACAATTCGACTCCGTATGATACTAAAATATATGGCGTTGAGATGGCTCAGTCGGTAGCGCGTCTGCCTCACGATCACGCGGCCCGGGTTCGAACCCGAGTCTGGACTGAGCAATGTTGTGTGTAAACATACCGTCCCCTCTAGCAAGAGGCAAAACACTCTGTCCCTCGGATAGGACATAAAATGGAGGTCCCGTGTATGAGAGAGTCACAGCTCATGCACGTGGTCTGTAAAAGATCCCGCTTCATTCATTCAACGCAAAGAGCAGGGTGTCTAACCCGGTGAAGTGGTCCCAACCCACATCCAACTGGACCCCATGGAAGACCTGCTTATACATTGTATAGTGTAGCTGAATATGAGTACTAATATGGGCTATCCAGCCATCTTCACAGATGGAAAATGAACAACAATGAACAACAATGTCGGATGTTTGCTTATACTTCAGGAAATGAATAACGTTAAGATTCAGCTCCGTAAGGTGCTAAAATTAGCGTCAGATATTTGATTTTGCGTTTGGAAATGAATAAGGACTACATTCTGCTCCGGAGATGCTGAAATAAATGTTGAATGTTTGCTCTGACGTTCGGAAATGAATAATAATACTAATATTCAACTCCGTATGCGATGATAAAATAAATGCCGGATGTTTGCTTTTACGTTCGAAAGTAAATAGCAATAATATTCAGCTCCGGAAGATGCTAAGATAAATGTCGAATGATCCCTTTGACGTTCGGAAATGAATAACAATAATATTCAAGTCCGTACGATGATTAAATAAAATAAATGTCGGATGTTTGCTTTTACTTTCGAAAGTAAAAAATAGCAATAACATTCGGCTCCGGAAGATGTCAGAATAAATGTCAGAATGATGATAGCTTACGTTTGGAAGTGAATAGCAGTAACATTCTGCTCCATACGATGCTAAAATAAATGTCGGATATTTGCTATTACATTTCGAAATGAATAACAGTAACATTCAGCTGTGTTTGATGGCAAAATAAATGTCTAGTGTCTGCCTTGACGTTCAAAAATGAAAAATAGTAACATTCGTCTCCGTACGATGCTAAAATAATTGTCAGATGATTCATTTCACTTTCGGAAGTGGACAGCAGTAACATTCGGCTCCGTACGGTAATAAAACAAATGTCGGATGTTTGCTTCTAAATTTGGAAATGAATAACGGTAATATTCTGCTCCGTACGATGCTAAAATAAATAACGGATTGTTGCTTTTACATTTGGAAATGATTAATGGTATCAATCAGCTCAGTTATATGCTAAAATGAATAGCGGATGTTTGCTTTCACGTTCGGAAATGAATAAGGATAACATTCAGCTCCGTAAGATGCTAGAATGAATGTCGGTTGTTTGCTTTCACATTTGAAGATAAACGGTAACATTCGGCTCCGTAAGGTGCTAAAATACTAGTAAATGTTGGATGATTGCTTTTACAATATAGAAATGAATAACGGTAACTTTCGGCTCTTTATAATGCTAGAACAAATGTCGGATGTTTACAAATGTCTTGAAATGCTCCCACTTTCTCATTTCTAACGTAAGTTTTGACCACCTAAATAGGCATCAACTTTTATAATCTACTAAATAGCCTATTTGCTAAATCTAAGAACTCAGAATAACGGTAAGATAATTGAATTTTCAATTCATTTATTTTAGACATGGGTACCTGTATCACTTCAGTAATCGAATGCTTAATATTAACTTTTCTATGTTTAGTAGGACCGATTTAGTTTTTCTTATGTTTTTGTTGGATTTTTCGGGCCAACAGAACTTACTTTCGGGCCACCAAAAAAAAAAAAAAATAATAAAATCAATGATTTTGATGGCCCGATCGGGCCACCAAAAATAAAAGTTAGTGTGGAGCCCTTCCTATGGGAGGAAATCACTGATATCCATGGAAGAGCCCAAAGAGCTTTTCCCCAGTGGTGGAGAGGAGAAAAATCTCTTTGGGAAAAGCAAGATCATGGTGGAAAGTAGCTGATTAGCGGAGGTCTGCGCTCTCAGGGTCCTTTTCTAGTTATGACTATAATTATTTTCTTTATGGAGTGGCGTCTGGTTTGCGTGTTTAGTACCTGTGTGTGTGATTTTATTTTTTGTTTTGCATTTTTTTTTCTTTTTGGCCGGGGGGATTTTATCCACAGCATGTACATTAAAGTAAGAGACATTAAGACAGTACAGATTATTCATTGAACTTATCTGAAACGGTATGAAGAGGGAAGATGATTTTCTCACATATTTGTTTTCTCTTCGTTTTCACTGATGCACTCCTTTATCTTCACCTGCCCCGGCGGACAGAGTAAGATGAGACCCGTCGCACCGTTGGGGCACTCAGGACCCTCGTTGTGTGAGTCAAACTCACAAGCCCACAGTCTCTGCAAAGTAAATTCAGAGACAGAAAAAAAAAACCCAGAATGAGTAATCCCCTGTAAGAAGATTGAAGAATATCTAGATTATCTCTTTTTTTTTTATTGTCGAAGTACTTTAAGCTATTTTGCTTCCATCCTGTAAAGTGTAACATCGAAACCAGTTAACTGTAGCAGAGCGGTCACCAAGAGCAAATGGAGTGAAGATTTGTTGGTATGTGAAAAGCCACTCCTTGTCCAGTGTGACTTTAGATAGACAAAATGAAATTATCCAAACGATAAACACTCGTTGAAAGAGAGTAAGAAAATAACAATTCCAGTTTCACAAATCACCGTGATTCACGACGAAACTGTAATACACTAACTTTGAGCGATCACTTTATGCAAATAAGATAATGTCATCAGGTGCACTTCACGAGCTATAAACACCCACGAGTAGTTACAGCTCACGAGTAATACAGCCCGCGTATGAGTCACACAAGCCAAGAGGCACGTTAGGTATATGGGTTGAATACAAGTCATACAGCCCTTGAGCTCGCATTAAGTAAAATTGGCCCAATAGTATTACACGGTCAGCAAGCTAGACACTGTTTGGATGGTAAGGCCGTTTGTTTGAGGTGTGGGGGTTGGTCTTCTTGACGTCGTTTCCGGTTCGAGAATGATGATAACGATTGACAACCCCCCCCCCCCCAAAAAAAAAAATAGAACTTTCGGTGGATCTCTGATGAATGTGCAGACCATGCTTGCACCCTAGGTCCATGCACATTATGCAATCTATTGTTTGCCACGAACGCGTATGTCATGGTGCCCTCAATGCAAAATTACTCTTTGAATATTGTAATGGAGAATGATAAGATTTGCGATCTTATCTCTTACGAGTACTAGTAGTTTCATTAGAACTATGGATCCATGATTTAATGGAAAATTATCTTACCTCTTCAGCTGCTCTGTCATAACGACCCAATGAAGTTGAGTTGTAGACCTGCTGTATGGAGTGACAAGGAATAGGACGATATTTCAGTATTAAAAGCATAGATAAAGATATTATGAACAAGATCGATCACATCGCGTCGTAATCGAGATATTAATGCATTATTATTGCATGCTCTTGAATATGACACGACACATTATACAGACCTATGATATTCTCTGAAACCACTTCTACAGGTATACTCAAGTTTTGTCATGAAGACAAATCGATAGTTCCTGTGGTTCCAATGACTTTGTTATCTTATCTGATTAGATAAAAATGACTATCACATACATGTAACTGAATAAAAATGTAGCAATATATTTTCGATCAAGGAGCATAATGGTATAGAATTAACTTGAATGTGAACTCACATGAACATGCTGCTAGAATCAGGACACATTCATTCATACAAAATATCAACAGAATAAGAACAAAGAACATGGAAATTTTTAAAGAATAAAACAACAATGAAACAGAAAAAAAAAGCAAATCAAATCATATAAGAGTGGCGTAATTTCCAGCTTGATTCTCATAATACGTTAAAACAGTTACAGCAAACAACATGCTGAAGAATTCTATAACTTTAAACGTATTTTTATTCATTTTTTATGTGATCATTGGTCAACGAGACCTAAATAATGCAGGTCGAAAGAGGACAAAATTCTAAATAAAAATGCGTGGCAACTGAATGCTGAAGAATTCTATAACTTTAAACGTATTTTTATTCAAATTTTATGTGATCATTGGTCAACGAGACCTAAATAATGCAGGTCGAAAGAGGACAAAATTCGAAATATTATATGCGTGGCAACTGAAGCATGGGCATTTTCTGATAACTTTCACTGGAAAGGTTGATGATATAGAGCAACATCAGAAGAGTCAATGGTTGTTTTTACATCTTTTTAAATGGATTTCTGGAACGGTATAAAACATCGAGTTCAGTCTTCAATAATAGGTTCGGTGTAATAATGTCAGAGGTAAAAATGTCAGAGGTAAAAATGTCAGAAGTAAGTATGTCACAGGTAAAAATGTCAGCAAGTAAATATGTCAGAGGTAAAAATGTAAGATATAAAAATGTCAGAAGTAAAAATGTCAGAGGTAAAAATGTCAGTGGTAAAGATTTAGACGTAGAAATATAAGAGGACGAGGTAAAAGTGCCAGAGATTTTTTCTTCATGTTTCTGACACCCTTCTCTCAACAAGCGCTTTCCCTGCTTTCTCCTGAAAAAGCATCGGGGAGACCGTGGAGAAATGGGACACGGGGAAATATATGGGACACTCTTGTTACTTGAAAAATGCTCGGCCAATCAATTTTTACTTCTGATATTTTTACCTCTGACATTTTTACTTCTGACATTTTAACCTCTGACATTTTTACCTCTGACATATTTACCTCTGACATTTTTACCTCTGACATGTTTACCTCTGACATTTTCACTTCTGACATTTTTACCTCTGACATTTTTACCTCTGACATGTTTACCTCTGACATTTTCACTTCTGACATTTTTACCTCTGACATTTTTACCTCTGAAATTTTTACCTCTAACATTTTTACGTCTGACATTATTTTTTACCTCTGAAATGTGTAGCTCTGAAATTTTTACCTCTGACATTTTTACATGGCACCCAATGATAGTATATCATATAATTTATGTGTATGTGTGTGTGTGTGTGTGTGTGTGTGTGTGTGTGACGGAGGAATGACTCGCAGACGTTGCAGTAATGTTCACTATGGGAGAATAAAAGGCCAGTGAACATTACTGCAACCTTTGCGAGTCATTCCTCCGTCAAACATCTAAATACTTAAAGATAATGCAGCACCCACAACGTACGAGACCAAGCCCGCTTCACTTTATATATACAGAGGAATGGTCTCTCAGATTCGAGATTTTGCAATTCACGCCCTTTAGCTGATACCATAAATATTTTCTAATTGCCTTTGATTTTACCTTGTGACTGAAAAAATGTAAACAACATGAAAAGACATGCATTATAAACAAGAAGACTCAACAACGGGTGAACATGCACCTTGTACTTTGGTAATCTTGCAAACCCGTGCGCTGATGCTTACAGAAGAAATAAACAAAAGATATAAATCTCTTTATCGTTTTTTATCAAAGCAATCACCTGAATGAATACAGATGTGGTACATATAGAAAACCTTCATTTTCATTTGTGTGTTTCTCAAGACTCAAGCTATGATAGTTTCTATCTCAAGCGTAAATAAAGGGTATAACGTATACATTTTTTTCATTTTTTTTTTCAATCTAAGAAAATTAGCACCATGGCAGATGTAAGGAAAACATGATAGGCTAACTCATCAAACTTGAGTGAAAAATGTGCATTGTGTATATTATTTACTGAATGTACGACGGTCATGATACCCTATGCATATCATAAATCAGTATGGGAAATATTGCAGTTATTGTGGTTGCAAACACACTGTCTTTCTTAGAGAAAATTTGTCATGTCGTGGTCCTTATATTGTACTCCTTTTTAAGCCTATTTATTTATTTATTTATTTTTATTTATTTATTTGTTCACGTTTCCTTTAAAAATACAGGGTAAGTCTCATTCAAGCCAGAGGCCTGCTTTTCAAGAGAGCCCTGTAATTGTACAGATACATTTTGCATATTATGATATAATTATACAGGGAAATAATACAACAAATGACACTTCAAAATACAAAAGATTAAGGAAATAGACATAGTCAAAACCTTACATATACACACAAGCGCATATACTCATGCGCGCATGCACATCATACACACACGCAGACACACAGACACGCAGACGCACACACACACACATGCATACGGACACAAACACATCTGTCTTTAGAAGATCCATAATAACAAATAATGCGCTTCAGTAACATCATGAACATGTTACAATATACACTACTGCCAAATAAACTTACTAATACATTAATCTAATCTGCCTTTTGAATGTTGACAGTGATGGACACGTTTGTACAGTACTTGGTAGATTGTTGTATAAAGAGCATGCTATGTACGAAAAGGAGCGTTTCTTATAGTCAGTACGCGGGTGCGGAATGAATAGTGGACTATTGAGGGCGTGTCTGGTATAATACAACACAGGGCGTCTTTCAACTAAAGAGTTTAAGTACGGAGGTTCCAAATCGTTCAAGATTTTAAAAACTGTAACACAATACTGATATTTTAATGTCCCATCTACAGACTGCCATTTCAATGAGTTTAGTAAAACAGCTTTTGGAGTAGTATAATCAGTCTTCAGAATTAGTTTTGCGTATTTGTTTTGAAGCCTTTGTAACTTTAATATAATTATTATTACCTTTCGTGCAATTCCCCCATATCACTGCACAGTAATCTATGTGAGATAAGATCAGGGAATAATATAACTGTATCAACATATATTTCAGTAAGAATTTTTGAATCCTCCTTATACATGATATAGCTCGAGAGATTTCGCTTATGGTTTGGGAAATATGTGGTGACCAGTTAAATTTTTCGTCAAAATATACACCTAAGTATTTTAGACCAGACACGCGCTCTAAATATTGACCTTGGTAACAAATACTAAGTTGACATTTATTAATGCGTTTCTTTGATCCAAACAACATCAATTTAGTCTTATTAACATTAACTTGTATTTTGTTTATATCAAAAACCAATTACACATCAAATCAAAATTATTCTGTAATGTGATTTGAACAGCATTTGCATTTTTCCCTTTCACAAAAATGGCCGTATCATCTGCTTCTTTTGATTGAGCAATGTTGCACGAGTCATTTATATTCAAACAAAACAGAAGAGGTCCAAGTATTGACCCTTGTGGTACGCCTGATTTAACTTTGAGAAAACAGCTCAGTGCTCCATCATAAAATACACACTGAGTTCTGTCGGTAAGGTATGATGTAAACCATTCTAGCTCCATATCCTGAATACCATAGAAAGACAATTTCTGTAATAAAAAAGAATGAGATATAATATCGAAGGCTTTTTTCAGATCTAGAAAAATTGCCCCTGTGACGTAGCCAGCATCCATATTGCCTAAGATAAAGTTACTAATGTCTGTCAGACATGTTGAGGTTGAATGCTTAGGCCGAAAACCGGACTGCCGTTCAGATAATAAAGAATTGTCGATTAAATATTTGTAAATTTGTTCATGAATAGCTTTCTCTAATATTTTCGATATTAATGGTAACAGCGAGATTGGTCGAAAATTTGAAAGTTCTGATGATTGTCCGGTTTTTGGAATTGGTATTATTTTAGCCACTTTAAAGTCACTGGGAAATTTTCCTGATGAAAGCGATCGATCAAAAAGGACAGTCAGTGGGCCAGCAATGTAAGGTGCGGCAATCTTGAGTAGTTTAGGATGCCTACACGGCGAAAACTTCATGTGCAGTCCATACATGCACAGGTCTTTGTTTCGAATTCTAAGCAACGTAACGAACGTCAATTAGAAGGGTGCACGTCACGATTCCGACACCCACGACTGCCACACAAGCCTGTGGTACGGACAGTACCACACAAAAGTCCTATATACTTGTCCTCACATATGTTTGTGTGGTATATGTACATGTATGATACCCACAAGTACCACACGGAGTACCACACGGGTCACGAGCCTGTGATACAGTACCACACAGAACCTGTGCTGACATAAATTATGTTTGTGTGGTACATGAGTGATACCGACAAGTACCACAGGGAGTACCACACGAGCCTGTGATACAGCATTACACAGTTCACTCGGTAACATATAATTGTGGTACATTATGTGGTACCGACAATTTACACAGGGAGTACCACATAACATATTTGTTAGGGAATATAGGCAAAAATGGGTGCACTACACGAGTTCGACATCCACGAATAAAACAGCCACAAGTCGTACAGCCCATGAGTCATACAACCCACGAGTTATACAGCTCACGACTCGTACAGCCCATGAGTTCGGCACTAAATAGGAAATAAGGCTTTGTTAATACGAGATCGACACATTAAGCCCAGTGTTGTAATGTTGAACTCATGGGCTGGTTTTACCTAGTAACAAACTCATGGGCTGTATGACTCGTGGATGTCGGTCTCGTGGGATGACCGCGGCAAAAAAAAAAAAAAGGTCCATGAGTCCGACACTAGGCAAACAAGGTCTGCGAGTGCGACACTCATTACATCACAGGGTTAAATGCACGCTGTGTCGGTCTCGTGAGCCTTCTTTGCCTATAAAAATGTCGGACTCATTGGCCTTGTTTGCCTAGAATACTGCCTTTTTGCTTGGTGTCGGATTCGTGGGCCTTGGTTGCTTATTGGCCAACTCGTGACCCTTATTTGCATAGTGTCGAGCTCATGGGCTGTATGAGTCGTGGGCTGCATGACTCAAGGACCCTTTTTTTTCAATGTCGAACTCATGTGTTGTATGACTCGTTGAGTGTCGGGCTCGTGGGATGACCTCGATTAGAATAAGTCGCATGATTGAGTTATCAAAATGCAGAGAATCTTAAGCATACTCATCTTATGTTGTGTATATATAACTATTTGAATGTTTGTTTATACGTATGTATATTCTTCATTATTATAAAGTATCATCTATGCGTATTCATTTTATATAGTATGCTCATTAGTGGAAAATTGAGCAGAGAAAATGGGATTCCATCGGGATTCGAACCCGAGACCTCCGGATTCTGGCTCGGTAGAAAGCCCTAGTTCTGTGTTCGTCTCAGAAACCCTAAATCCTCAATGCTCGAATGGTCAGAAGCTATAGCAGTGTGTTTTGTGTGTGACACCCACGTACACACGTGAACCTGGCATAAACCCGAAGGATAATACAACTTGGGGATAAATGCGAAGGATCACCGAAGTGATGCAACTTTTTGAGTATGTAACAAACGCAAACAGAAAAACTGACCAGAATGAATATTATTTATTAGTGGAAAATTGAGCAAAGAAAATGGGATTCCATCAGGATTCGAACCCGACACCTCCGGATACACTAGGCCGGTGCTAGGCCGGTGCTCTACCGACTGAGCTGTAAAAAGCCCTAGTTCACTGGATTATACTCACCAGTTTAAATGACATGCTTCTGCACACTAGAAAAACACACATCAGAAGTAGACTGTAGATAGGAGGCATACCCAATTCAGCCATGTTTGGGGTTATTTTTCTTTTTCTCTGTATAGAGACAATGAAAAAGTTATTGACCAATACTCAGTCACTTTAAAGTACAAATTGACAAAAAAAAAAAATGAGGGCGAAATGACATGCCTGGGGTTGTTATCACGTGAGGCACTTACTGCGGGGGGCAAAATAATGACTATTCAATTCAATTCAAGTTTCATTTTAATTTTTTTTTTCTTCAACTGAATACACAAAGTAATGAGTTAAATTGGATATGCATTTGAGTGATGCGCATAAAGCGAAAACAACAATTCTCAAGCTCACTGATTATGTACTTTGTCGGTTTAATAACGGATTATTGATAGGTTTTGTGATGAACCACCTTGCTGTCACAAATGTAATTTCACCATTCCAATCCATACAATGAACTATATGTCAATAATTGTTTAGATGGTGTGTATTTTTAGTAATTTATGGGCCTGCTCTGTTTCCTGTTATATTATCTTTAAATGATAACAAGAAGACAGGAAATTTTGTGTATATGTAAACATAATTTCCAAAGGGATAATACACAAAAGTTGCTCTGGATAAATGGTCTTTTATGTAAAACAGACAAAAGTACATAAACTAATGGATCAACTGCATGGAAAAACAAAACTATAAATGAAGATGCTCCTACATCAAGGCAGGACAAAAGAGACGTTTAACGAGAGAGGAATAGATGGAAGAAACATAAAACAACGCCTTTAATACAAAACTGATATAAAATAAAAATTAAAACAGATATAGAGACATTCAAGTGACAGTGGACCAGGTAACAAGGTAAAAGTCGAACAATGTACCTACGAAATAAATGACAAGAGAGTATCCCTCATTGGAAGTCCACCGAAGACGACTCGTCACTATCACTAGTCAGGTTTTGAATCTAATGCTTATTAGTCAAGGTGCGATTATGTATGGAGTCCTTGCCTTGAAAACACACAAATCATAGATTATATTCACTGTTTTGCGGGAGCGTGGGCTAGTTGCTGCTGCTGCTGCTGCTGACGCAGTGACTCATGTGAACACGTTTGATTTCAGCAGCCGCTTCCCCTGGGTTTCTTTAGGTGAGCTCAACTTATCAGTTCTGCTTGTTATCTCGTTTTACCAGCTGGCAGGATCGATTTTACATTTCTTTAAAGGAACATACGCCTGGTTTTTCTTCTTTTTTTTGGATTCTTTCATTTGGATTTCCATGGTTAAACGGAGTTTCAGAATGAGACAGCAATTAAATGTTTTTAATATTTATGACAAATTACAATGAGCAAGGATGATGACAAGGTAGCTTCACCAGAAGAATGCATGATTGCACAGTTTCCATGATTATGCCATTCACATTGTTTGATTAAAATGATAGTCGTTTCCCCTCACAAAAGAAAATCGACTGGATGTGTTTCTCTGTTCAAGTTGGTCTAATTTAACCTTTATCTTACATTCTCAACGTAGGCTTATAGGTTCATCATGTGAAATAACACTTTATTTTAAGATGCTTTTTATTGACAGGGACAGAATAATCGAGATCATTGTCCACAGTGTTGGCATTTATAATCCTGCTTATGGATATGATACACGAAGTCGAATGATCAACAACTATTACGGAGTTTTAATTATCTTTCCTATTCAGGCAATATATTTCTATCGAAAGAAACTCTTTTCCTGTTGCAATTATTGCAGTAACAACTGATACTGCTGTCAAATGTAAATTCATAGATTGCATAGTTTCCAATTACTTTAGCCATAATTGTCATGATATTTATGCATGCATTGACTTCCACCTTATGATGATGATGATGATGTTGATAATAAATATAATGATAGTAATAATAATAATAATAATTATACTATTGAAATCACTATCATTATTATCATCATCATAATCATTTCGATTTTATTTCCACAGGGTAGTCCTAGCAAGACCTGCAGGTCCTGCTCTTGCAGACGTCCCTGCCCATGATAAAAATACATAACAGCATTCTGTTGTCTGTTCTTGTTTCTGTTTACATGTATACCCACTGTTAGCAATCGTGCATGATTGAAACAGGGGTATCATATACATAATTTCATAACTGTTATCAGGGCGATTTCCACACTGTGGAATTGTCGATGGGTGGTACACAAATCAATCTATGCAAATACTCATGCAACCGTATGATAGCTAGCAAGGTACTAAAGGTCGGCGATAAGCCTATAATTAGGATCGTGGGAAGTTCCTTTCCTCGGTAACATAGTGGCAAATGAATTTTGTAGTTGAAAGGGAAACAACCGATCTCAAATGTTGGTTTCAAGCACATATAAACGACGCGATCACTAAGCTGATACTGTACAATCTTATTGAAATTCCCCATCACAGTGAGAGAGCAATTAAGTATTTGTGTATGTGTGTGGTGTATATGCGTATTTGCGAGGGTGTGCGTGTGCGTGAGCTCTCATTCTAATTTCCTGTACATGTCCAGACACCTACACCTCAGCTTAGGGAAGGTGTCATCATACAATGAGCATACTTTAGAAGGGATTTTTAAATCCGCCAGTATTAGGTAAAACCTATACGGCCAACGGAGGTTACAGTAGGCCTATGTTTTGGTTCCATATGTTTGTCTGCATGTCTATCTGTCTCTGAACAAAATAACTAGAGAACGGATGAAGGAGTTTTCACAAAATTTGTTGGGTGTGTCTATAATGAAGCAACTAAAGAACAGATTAATTTGGGGGTCGTGAGGTCTAAGGTCAACGATCATAGGAGTCATAAAGGACATTATAGAATAAGGTTAATGTTAACACAAATACAACCCGTGTTAACTATATCTATATAATATTGACTGGCCTCGAGGGAGATACCAGAAAATATTGCCCAAACTGAAAGAATATTGCCCAAGTCGAAGACGAGGGCAATATCCTTTCAGTGCAGGCAATATTCATCTGGTATCTCCCTCATGGCCAGTCAATATCATCATTATTGCCTATCACCTAGGTAAATTGGGAAATATGTGAATACGGCTATACATCATGATATAGATCAAGCCATATTTGACTACCTGTAGATCATCACCAACATGTCGAATAATCATCACCCATACCGGCGTCGGAGGGACCGCATGCGTGTTCGTTCCCTAGATTTCCAGTAAAGGGTTACTTTCATGGGATGACAAAATACGGTCTGAAAATATATTGTTAATTATTACCTATACGAGGTAGTTTTGCGAGGCAATTAAAGTTGGTATTTTGCAGGGTCGTTGAGTTCAGAAGGCGCCATTAGAGCATATCACGAGCATCAGGGTTTTTCATACAGTGAACTCCCGTAATAACGAAATCCTCGGGACCGGCAGTTTTCTTTCGTTATATCGGAATTTTGTTATAACCGAACAAATAAACAATAGAAATACATAGAGTGGATGACATTGCAGCCCAAAATTTTACTTCGTTATAACCAGAATTTTGTTAAAACCGTGTTCTTTATAACAGGAGTGCACTGTAGAACATGGAGGTGGGAAGAGAAGAAGTGGAACCGAATCTCTCTTCCCACCGCCCTGCTTTAAATATAAACATTCCGATCGACCACGAAGAGAAAACATTCAAAGAGGTCGCTGCTTGTCGATTAAACGCACCGCAGAAGAACGCCGATAAATCAACTCATACAAGGTCGACCACTTCCAGCAGCACTACGCGTCAAACAATGACTAGTCCATTTGTGCTCAATAACTGCACAGTTACCATCAGTTATTACAACTCTCCAAATGGAACAGAAGCAAAAAATAAAGTGTAAAAGCGTTCAGATGTTTGAAGTTCGCCTGTTAAAACTACATAATGAATCTTTGAAGTTGGAGTTGAATGATATACATTGATGAACACTTTCTCAATTATTCGACATGTTGGTGATGATCTACAGGTAGTCAAATGTGGCTTGTTCTATATCATGGTGTATAGCCGTATTCACATATTTTCCTAATTTACCTAGGTGATAGGTAATAATTATGATATTGACTGGCCTTGAGGGAGATACCAGATGAATATTGCCCGCACTGAAAGGATATTGCCCTCGTCTTCGACTCGGGCAATATTCTTTCAGTTTGGGCAATATTTTCTGGTATCTCCCTCGAGGCCAGTCAATATTATATGAATATTCTCATACCGTATTTTGTCATCCCATGAAAGTAACCCTTTACTGGAAATCTAGGGAACGAACACGCATGCGGTCCCTCCGACGCCGGTATGGGTGATGACGGCTGGGGTTTAATGTCACCATGTTTTGAATAAGAACCTAAGTTCAATTCGAGCAGAAATTTGCTACGAAAAATACATATTATTACCGTTTAGGACAATGTGTAATAATTATGAAACAATAATTATAAGGGAACAGAAACAAACGTAACCACGACCTCTGTATACTTACGGGAAAAAAACAATGCGGCGAATTCAGAAAGTTGAAACTAAAAGTCGAACCTCCTTTTTCGTCAAGTGCACAAACGTAGTAGTGTTTGGACGGGTGAAAGAATTAGTGCGAAGTTAAACATGCCGTATCTATAGCCGTTTTTGTCATGACGTGAATCTGAACAAGCATGCTGCAATACATGCACGGATTCATGTAAACTAAAGACAGTGTACTTTATATTATGCTTGTTTACTTTGTCTTTCCTTGAACTTTTAATTCCGTTCAGAGTCCAAGTGTTCCTATATATCCTTCCCGCGCCATAGATTGTTTCTCAACACACATTATTAGGCCCTACATTTTTACAAGTGTCCAAATTCTTCAAGACTAATTATACTTCATTGTTCATGAAGTAACTTATGTTTAAAGGATTGCAATTTGAATAATGATGTATGAAATGAAGCGAGTTTCCCAGTTGAATAATATCAATGTATACGAATTCTTGTGTTCAAACCTGGTAAAGACCCCACAAATCGAAAGTCGTACCGCCCAATTACTCTAATTGCAATTATGTGTATTAAAGATTATGGAAAAATGATGAAAAATATTAGTAGGAACCTATAATACTAAGAGAGTCATGATTACTTTAATCATTTTCAAACTCGTTTAAAAAAATAGAAAAGTAAACCTTTGATCAACTGGTGATATTAGAAACTGACGTAAAAAAAGAAATGGTGAACAAATATACGTTATTGTTGTACCTTTAAATTTAACTAAGGCTTTTGATAAGATTTGGTGAAAAGGTTTACTCTATAAAATTAAAGTAATTGGAATAAAAGACAGAATTTCAGGATGGAGTGCTGCTTTTTGTTGATTTGATAATATATACCTTGTATAGTAGGGCTATTTAGATAATTACTACTCTGAAGAATATAAATTACAATAATACTGAATATGGGACTCCCAGGAATTAAGCGTTATGAACCCAGTATTTGATACTACGTTGAGTGATTTCAAGTTGAGAACAAAGTTTGTTAAATAATAATAACATTCTTACATCAGAAACAGATAAGGAAGCTCGCTGGGCAGAGCACTTCAGCGAAATCCTTAATAGACCACCACCAATAAAAGAGGCAGACATATAGGAGGGGGTGTATCCCACAAAACCGACACCCACGAGTCATGCAGCCCACGAGTTCGACATTGAAAACAGGTCCATGAGTGATACAGCTCACGAGTCATACAGCCCTTGAGTTCGACACTAGGCAAATAAAGCCCATGAGTTCGACACTAGGTAAAAACAGCCCACGAGTTCGACAAATACAACACGGGGCTTAATGTGTCGGTCTCGTGGGCCTTATTAGCTTAGTGTCGAATTCATGGGCTGTATGATTCGCGATCTGTATGACTCGTGGGCTGTATGACTCGTGGGTGTCGTAACGTGTACCCCCTCGAAGTGGATACCACCCCACCGCGTAAAGCTGAAATTGTAGCAGTTATGAAATCACTCAAGGATTGGAAAGCACCAGGACAAGACAATTTGAATGCAGAACTGGTTAAAGGGCCATTCTCAGATTAAGTGTTCAATTCCACGTGAGTAAAACCGAAAAATCAACCACAAAGTAATACATTCAAAGATGTTCTTTCGAAAACTTCAAAACCGGTCAAATACGAAACAAAAAGTGGAACATTCTAAATGATGGCCATTCATTGAGTAAAAATGAATTGAAATAAAGCATCATACATGACCTTTGATCACCAATCAGATACGTTACCGCAAATTTACATGTTGAAATGGACTCCTAACTCTGAATTAAATTTATTGTTTTGATCCAATTTCTGTTCAGGAAAAGACATCTGCCCCCCCCCCCCCTAAAGATATTGGTGTTTTTTTTTTCAAGAGGTAAAGATGTTGTCATCCCTTGCTAATTGGTAGAAATTATTTCTGTGTGGTAGGTTGAAATATGCTTTTTGCTGGAATGAAATATAATCTTAAGATTCACTTTGTATTTTTAACAAATTTCGCTTACAAATAAAGTTTCGAATCCCACAAATCATGCAAAGGGAACGATCCAATCTGGAATTTCCACAGGAAACAAATATGAATTGCTTTCCTGGGGAAATAACTATTGAAAAACATCGAATCACCTTTGGTAACGTATCTGGTAAAATATAAGTAATAATTTTAGTTGTGTATGAATAAATAAATATCACCTGTTTAATTATTTACCTCATGAATTGATGTAAAAATGAATGATGTAAGCCCAAATTAACCATTTTAAACATTGTACGTAATATTTAAACTATGAAATGTAGTGGAAAAGAGCCCTAAATGTGAAAGCTGAGTTCTTCATTCACAGAATATTCTCATCTTACGTCTGAATGTATTTATCCATCTGACTATAAATATTCATTAAGTTTTGATGGATAATGCAAACAAGGTTTAAAAATATATATTTTTGCAGGCACTTAGAAGGAAGTAGGTACAGTCTCTATGAACTCGATATGCTAAACAGTTGTTTGACCTATGGTAACGTATTTGGCTCATCCCTTTTAATGAAAATGAATAAATAATTGTTCAACTTATCAATGAATCTTGAGTAGTTCTTCATATGTTGAAAAACACTAGAATAAACAATGCAACAGAACACTGAAACTTTTCTCGGAAGCGTTTCATAAACTACTTTTTACTCTTTCAAAGTTTGGTAACGTATCTGGCGTACCGTAAATGAATCTGTCGGTGAAGTTACAGAGAAATTTCTACTGAATATTCTTCATTTGAACATAACTTTATTTTTTTATGGAAGCGTCATTCTATGCAGAATTGTTTTATGAACACTTTGTTTTACATAACATTATTTGTCACCGTGGGTGCCCTGAATTATACGTAACGTATCTGCTAAATCTGAAAAGCAAAAAAACTGATATGCTGAATCTTAGCTTCGTCTTGTAAAATAAACGTTCAAAGTTGTTGCATAGAATATGAAAGTGGCTGGGTTTTATAGAATATAACTTCGGAGTTTATGAGCACACAACGATTTGTTTGTAAAAACATTTACAATTTCTTTTCAGCATTTTGATTATGTGGTAACGTATCTGTCGGAAAACTTGGCATTAAGTTGTGAGACACTGACGCACAAAGAAAACTCATGTGGAAGTGTTGCTCTTTTTCACCTCTCTGTCCTTTTGGTGCAAGAATATAATCCTGAGGTCCAACAAAGCGAAGCATGTAATGTGTAGGGATGAATTTTGACCAGATTTGATCCCCAGAAAGCACAAGACCAATGAGCAAAATTCGGTCACGTATCTGGGGTAACGTATCTGTGGTAACGTATATGGTCGATCATATTATTATGAGAGCGATATCTACCAAATATATCTCACTTGTACTAAACTTTAATGTTGAATCGATGCGTCATTCCGAGGAGTAATGTATAATATACAATTTGTCTGACATTGCAATATCTGTCGCAGTGGGTGGCGTGAAAAGTATGTAACGTATCTGTCCAAATAAAAGTGTAGAAAACCGATATTTCAAACATTGTACCGTATTCTCAATAAAGAGCTGTTGCACAAAAAATCTAAGTACTTGCAGTGTATGAAATATATCCTCAGGGTTTCATATACACAGGGTCATTGCATAGTCTTGTTATTTTCGCAATGCTGTAACACTAAAGAAACTGGTATCGGTATCTGGCGGTGAATTTGGCGACAGGTTTCAAAAGGCTATACAAAAAGAAGTCAATAAAATTTTTGGAACTTTTTGAGTATTGTGATTAGCACATATGATATGCTCACCGTCCATGAAAATGATATTTGGAAAGTGTGTTTGTGGACGGAGAGGAGCAATAAAACATAATTCTGAAATAGCCGGCGACACTGCATTTTGGGGGTCTTAACGAAGTTTAACAGCAAAATTTTATACAAAAAGGCAGACAACCGCATTTGATCGTGTTTATTTTTAACAAATAAAGTCCTCGTGATATATTATAAACATTTAAATAGTATCTAATAGGTTTCAGGGAACCGCAAACTGTCATGGAATGTCGGCGACACCCAAATTTCGTAATTGAACGCTTTTACTGAGAATGGGCCTAAAGCAAATCCGGAGTTTGCAGCAGAAATACTTTAACCACTTTTTGCAATGATACGGAATGAAAATAAAATACCAGAAGAATGGACAGAAGATGTTATTGTTAAAATCCCCAAGAAAGGAGCATTAAGCAACTGCAATAACTGGCGTGGTATCACACTCCTGCCAGTTCCAAGTAAGATCTTTAATAGCAAAAATCATCATACAGAAAATATCTAGTGCAGTAGATGAAGAGCTCAGAAAGGAACAAGCGGGATTTCGAAAACGAAGAGGTTGCATAGACCAGATATTCGCACTAAGGAATATTATAGAGCAGTGTACTGAATGGCATAGGCAGTTGTATACTGTATCACCTTCATCGACTTTGAGAAGGCATTTGACAGTATACATCGGGATAGCTTGTGGCGAATATTTCGAATGTACGGCATCCCAGAGGAATTTGTTCTTCTTATCAAAATTTTCTATGGCAATTTCAAGTGTCGAGTTGGAAATGGCAACATAAGTTTCGCAGTGAAGACTGGAGTCAGGCAAGGATGTGCCATGTCACCGTTACTCTTCAATCTTACGATTAACTGGGTCTGGAGACGACCAACAGACCACCCAAGGGGAATCAGGTGGACACCTTTCTTGATTTTGCAGATGACTTAGCACTGCTCTCACACGCGCACAGACACATGCAAGAGAAGACAACACGGCTCAGTAGATATGCACAACAAGTTTGGCTGCAGATAAATGCAAAGAAAACTGAGTAATATTGCTAAATGTTCCAAACCCTTCACTCATCCATGTTCACAAAGAAGAACTTTTAACAACAGAACAGTTTGCTTATCTGGGAAGTAGAGTTAGATGTGATTGAGGAGCAGATATTGACATTCAGAATTCAATTCAATTCAATTCAATTCATTTATTGCATTGTTTGCTTTTTTTCCAACAGAACACAAAACAATATAAATTAGGAATTATATATCACAAACGTATACATTCAACTTTGCAAATGATACCAAATGATACAGATAAAGTTTTTGATATATATATATATATATATATATATATATATATATATATATCTTATATATATATATATATATATATGTACAATACATGCATACTTGCAAAAAATAATACAAGGTTATGTTTCAGTTGACAAAAAAAAAAAAAGAATTGAGAGGTCCACTAAAAGGCAAGCTTGTAGATTGTGAACCACTCAAGTAAAATCCAATGAAATACTTATTTGCATATACTTGGCACAAGTATGATTTAAAACAAAACGAGAGACACACAGCAACATGACACGACTAGACAGAATGGATGGCAAAATTGCCTTAGCAAAGCCAGAAATGTATTTAGGATACTTAACAAGGTGTGGCAGTCATTGCAGTACAGTAAAACGATCAAACTAAAATTGTATCAAAGCTGTGTATTATCCATTCTCCTAGTTCCTTTACGGATCAGAATGTTGGCGGATGACAATATAGTGATCTTATCAAGCTCTCGACATTCTACACACACACACACACACACACACACACACACACACACAAAGAAAACCTAAGGCGAATTCTTCGTATACATTGGCCAAACATGATCTCCAATGAAAAGCTATCATCACGATGCGATATGGAAAATCGATTATCAAGAGAAGACGATGGAGATGGAAAGTCATGTCTTTAGAAAGGAAAAGGACAATGTTACCCACACAGCCATCCACTGGACACCTGACGGCAAGCGTAGGAGAGGACGGCCCAGAAACACCTGGCGGAGAACGGAGAATGAGCTAAAGACCGTAACCCAAAATGGGGAACGATGACAAGGGTGATGGTCCAAGACAGGTAGAGGTGGAGAACCTTCTTTGCTGCCGTACATGCCGATCGGCATAACGGGCAGTTGGTAAGTAAGTAAGTAATATGGCAAGTTGTGAGGGGATGAGACGCTCACTTTTCCATTTGCATATTAATAGTGACCGTTCAAGAACGGTTTCCTAACAAAAATTAGTGAAACTTCAAAATGTCGTAACTTCATTATTTTTCATCCAATTTCGATCAACAATTTACCCTTGAACATCTAATATTATTCTTATCAAACCAACTTATATTTGGACTGGATTTCCTCTTTAAGTGACCAACGATACCTTATACAACGCGGATCACTTCTCATATCACAATCTCATGCCACACAAATATTATCAGATATGCATGTACAGCATGCTGAGACACACACAAACTTACATATACACAAACACACATTCACAAACACACACAAAATCTATACAAATATATATGTAACTGCATCCTTGGCTTATACGCATCATTACACATATTGCTATATTGCACAATACACACAGATGACACGATCTTGCAGTAGCACTTGTCTGCGTGCCTACAGGGCAAGTAAAATTTCATGTTAGGCAAGCACACAACTAAATTGTTGAAGTCTGCTTCCCCAATTGGACAATTTAATCTGTGTGGCCTTTACTCAATTGAGGAAAAAGTACTCAAGTCATTGTGGTCCTGCAACATAGTCTTGGGACTACTGTATTATTATTCTTAAAATGCATGTGACACTGGACGTTAGCTGGCTTAGAAATACAAGAATGACTGTTACACACACTATACATGAACAAAATTATTATCAATCTCATCTTTAAAATAAAGCAAAAAAAAAAAAAAGAAGAGATGAATTTACAAAATCCACATATTTACGTAAACGATATGTACGCATCTCTATTAAAGTGACAGTTTAGTACCATCACAATTTAATACAATAATTAGTGGCTACAACATTAACACATTTATTTATCGATGTTTAATAGCAGAAGTACATTTCAGTATCATCACAATTTATTACAAATATTGAATGGCAATGACATTTATTTGTTTAAATTCATTGCTAATAGCAGAAATAGTCACATCCCCTACCCCCGTACAAATTATCTAAAGGTACACTAAATATATTCAAAGAAGCGTCCGTGTGATCACAAGTCAATGTAAAAAAAAAAAAAAAAATCCTCATAATGTATTTCTTATACTACAAAAGCGCTTCCACTAATGGTATGTAGTGATGTTAAAAATGGATAGAATAAAAATATGTAAATTAAACTGCAGTTAAGCAAATCATTTCATATTCATCACAAATAAAGTACAACATTTGGTACAAGTACAATAACGGTTTCATGGATAATATGCATAGGTGGCATACAGTAATCAAGGTACAATCAAAATACATTCAAGTCTGTCCATAACGAGATTAGCGTTAAGCAATAAAACTTAACCGAGGAAGAATTGTACAATACCTATATAGCAGCAGCCATGGCGGGAGTGCAGCAGTTTTCAATGAAGAGCGTGCACCATCCACATTCGCAGTGGCTTGTGGTGTTGAATAGAGACCTTGTGGATGTCATGACATATTGGCTTTAAAACAATTGTTCTAACCACCTAATTTTAATTCTACGAAATAAGTACACACTTGATTTTGTCTTCAAAATAGAACACTGATTAAAATGAAAGTGCGTGCTTGTGTATGCGTTAACACGTGTGTGTCATGTGTGTCTGTGACTGGGAATGCCTATGTTCACCTGTCAGTCTCGGTGTGTATGTGTGCATGTGTATAGCACACAATGTATTTTCAACAAATTCCTCATCTGCCAGATTACAGTTTCATATTACGACAGAGCTGTGTTAATTCAATTATAAAAAAATGATATGATATGAACAATTACTCATCAAGCAGTGCTAAAAAACTAGCAACATCTCTTGTGCATAATCATCAATATCGTGTGCGTGCTGGACCAAAGTGGAATACGCGGGTGATTTTCTTGCAATCTATTCACATCCCGAATGCTATGGTACAGAAGATAACCCTTACCCAGTCATCTGGTTCTGACATGAAATATCGTCTTTCCTCCTTTATGCTTTCAGCAGTGATGGAATGATACATGGCATGATGAGAGTCCTTTTCGTCCAGTTTGTCTTTTGAAGTATAGCTACTGAAATCTCTGCACTGATCATGCTGATGATGAGTCCGGCAGAATGTGATGGTTCTCTCAGTTTCATTATTTAGAGCCACATAGTTCTGTCACCAATGATGAAAATATCTTGGGATCTTCCTGAAGTGGCAAGCTGACAACAGAGTAGCGGAAGTTGGGCGTATCTGGTGCCTGTATGTTGATTTCAAGATGCTGAAGGCCCAAACTCTCTCTGAGGTCATCTCTTAGGGCAAGGGAATGTGTAGCAATCGAGCTCACAACTGGCACACTACTTGGCATGATGGACCGCAGCTCTGCCAGTTGACCGTAACTTCCATCAAAGGCTTTGAATTTCTTTGAGTGTTGTCCACTTAAAAAAAGAACGAAAGAAAGATAAAAGAAGACTTCCAGTAATCAATCTATTCTGAATGCTTCACAGACAGGTGATAGTTCTATTTATCTTTGCTACACTGAGTTACGTTCGTCAATTTGTCTTTTTTTTGGGGGGGGGGTGGTAAAAGAAAAACTTTAATCAAATGATACAAGTTACTTCACGAAAACATAATGATAAATCAAATCAACAAAAATAGGTTTTTAACAGAGCAATTAAAATCAATGTCAAGTGCTTTTAACATCAGCCTTCCATAATAATAAAAAAAAAAAACTGAACAAAAACAAATGTATATCCAAATATACAGCAACCCCCCCCCCCATATCTGCATAGTGGTGTAAATGCAGGGAAGAGACTAACACAAAACATCCCCACTAGACAACCAAAAAAAAAAAAAAAGTGAAAAGAGAAAATGATTAAAGCCAGCTATCTGAAAAAGGGGTGTTGCATCTTACAACCACTTAAGCAGTCAATTATAAGCTTACCATTTGACAGGATTGACTAAGGAACTGAGCCTTTTTTTTTGCCGGGTTTGAAGACGAAAGAAATCAAAAGCAAAATCACAAGCGCTTTCTTGACTCGTGAAGATGTACTACACAGCCCTGACTTTTATCGACGCAACTTCTGCAGTTGTTGCCTCTCCAGAGTGTACAGCTTGAAGTCCATGGGTCTTCAATGATTGATTCTGTAAAGAATTGACATAAAATTGAAAATCAAATACCCACAACATTTCTAAGTCTCCAAAATAACAGAAAGTGTTACTGTACATTATTGACAAACTCCTAAATCTGTTCTTGTCATATACTGCAATGCTGTAGGAGTCTAGATCTGTAGTGCTGAGAGACATTTTAAACATTTCTGAACCAATGAGCCAAAATGTGCCCTCCATTCCATGGACAGGTATACTTAATGTTACGTGCAGATGGTTTATAGAAAACCATCTCATAGAAATATTATATGTATATATATATATCTATATGTATATATATATATATATATATGTGACCGTGCACCTCAAAACGAACATAAAGTCGCACACAATGATTTTGCGTGAGGACTAAAAATAAGTGAAATGGGTCAACCCAGCCGAACTTGACTTTTTCATATTTTCTGAAAGAGCGGGTTTTCTTTTACATTATGCAAAAATTTGGTATCATAAAACGGGTAGGAAAGTGTGTTTTTTTAGCAGTTTATCTCCAACATTTTTTGGTAGAATAGTGTGATTAGGTGTGTCTTCAAAATCCGTTTTTCATTTCTGAAAAACCTTGTCCACACTCTTCACTTTCATCTCTAATAACTTTTGAAAGGATAGTGCTACTGCTTTGAAAGTTGGCATTAATTATGGACAGAATGTGTTAATGAGGCATGCTTAATTCCAGTTTAATCTGATAATCTCCTCATTGTTGTTACTCTCGAGGTTTACTTCCAGTTTTTTGTCCCATTCATCGCACAGCCAGCACGGTTTGGCAAAGATTAAGCGCTTGAGTAGACACTGTACTTCAGAGCCTCTTTTCTCAGTTCACACTTTTCCTGAGTTTGTGCTTTCTTTCTAATATTTAGATAGGTTAGGAGAGGCCATTTGATTTGAGTTACACGTCATTTTAAAGCTTAAAGTCTGCTCTTTCAGAATATGGTCTTAACTGAAAATTCATGTCTGGCGACTTTTTGTTTGTTTTGAGGTGCACTGTCACATATATATATATATATGTTGATTAGGTAGTCCACTTGTTGGCAAGATAAAAAGATAAGTAACAAAACTGGAACAAAGTTCATGCTGTATCACCAACGGTTTATTTCTGCACACAAATTTTCGAGCGTCTCGCCGCCCTTTCTCAAGTGTTGATACTCGAAAATTTGTGTGCAGAAATAAACCGTTGGTGATACAGCATGAACTTTGTTCCAGTTTTGTTACTTATATATATATATATATATATATATATATATATACATATTTATATATGTATACAACATATATATATATATATATATATATATATATATATATGTATATATATATATATACATACATACATATTTATATTAGTATACAACATATATATATATATATATATATATATATATATATATACATACATATTTATATTAGTATACAACATATATATATATATATATATATATATATATACAGTCAAATCTGTCTATAGCGGCCACCCAAGGGAAACCACAAAAGTGGCCGCTACAGACAGGTTGGTGCCATTCTGAATTTCAATACTTGCATTTTTGATAGCAGAAAGTGCCACATGTTATTCTTCAAAAAAGAATATTTGAACTGAAAGAATTGAAAGATCTGTTATCTGTAAAGAGGGTGTTATATAATGCTTTTATTCTTCCGCATTTCAATTATTGCAACATTGTTTGGGGGAACCTTTGCTGCAAAACCAAGATCGAAGCACTCTCGTTATTACAAAAGAGAGGCAATTAGAATATACATTCCTAACAGCTATTTTTATGTTTAAGTATGTCACAAACTTACTTCCATCTTTATCTGAGTCATTTTATGCCTGCAATACTGATATCCATTCTTACCCCACAGGACAATCATCCGACTTTCATCTCAATAATCCTAGATCTCTGTTAGCACATAAATCAAATATAGACATCATGGTCCTGACGTATGCAACTCATTATAAGTCACACTTAAATCACGAACAGCATTTTATTCCTTTAAAGCAACCATTAAAAAATATCTATTGTCTAGATATGCCAGTTGAACTGATACTGTGTCTGACTTGCTTCAAATTTATCTCCTTTGCATTATGGTCTTAATCCAATTATTTCTGAATCCTTTTTTTATTCGTAGTTATCATTTTGAGGTCCATGCACTTCCGCACTTAGCAGGATGCACCTTGCACAATATCAGACTTAACACTCCCACTCTTTTTCGATTCTTTTTTTTTCCACTACCACTTCCTCAGGCCACTGTCATTTCAAGTACACGCTTACGATATGTGGTCTGATGCATTCTTCAACTTATAAACATTCCCTTTTATATGGCGTCGTTTATCATCGTTGATAATAGATTTGTAAGTTATGTTTTATGGCCGGCGGAGCCGTGGGGGCCGTGGGGGCTCGGCCCCCCACACTTTTTGTGCACCATACAAAGAAATACATAAGGTGTCATCACTTTGGGCCACCACACTTTTTTTTTAACCCGGAAGTACGTAAGCGGCACTCACTGGAAATAGGCCTAGATAGAGATCTGGAAGTGTGAGCGCGGTAAGGTTATGTTTTTCCACTGAAACCCCCCCCCCCTTTTTTTTTTCATGTCAGCTGAAAAAACCCGGAAATGGAGGGAGGACATCCGAGCGCTTGTCAGCTGAAGAGACCCGGAAATGGAATGGGAGAGAGGATGTGAGGACTTTTCATTTTTTTTTTTTTTTTTTTTTTTTGCTTGTTAGCTCATGAAACCCGGAAGTGGGCCCCCACGCTTTTAAAAACGTTCCGCCGGCCCTGTGTTTGCACTGTATTTTCTTTCGTCCGCAATGTTAAAAAATATCATTGATGATGTTATCTTGTATTGAAAATTAAAAAAAATATTATTCATGATATCATTTTGAATCGAAATGATGAAAAATGCAGAAATAGAAACAACCAACCAAACAAACAAACAAAAAACGACAAATTCTAAGTTTAGTTTGCATGTGTCGCTATTATGGGGATTTCTGTACAATTCACCCAATTATTTTTTTTTCTTTACCTGCTTCTGTTTTTTTTTTTCTGATTGTAAAAAAGAAATGAAAAAAAAAAAAACATTTTGGGCCCGAGGAACTTCTCTGGTTCGGACAGGTTTGCATGAACGGGGTTCAAAAGTGCTGTGTTCCATGGATATTATAATGTGCGAAGCTTACGTATAAATAACAAACAATATCCTAACAAGTACCATAATAATTCATTGTCCTTATTCAAAGGGACTTAAACACTAATTTGTCGGCGTAAAATTCTAAGATGTTTGTAAGAGTTGTCTTTGCCTTTGTAGCATCTATTCAGGGCGGCATACCTGAAGCCTAGATCTAATCGAGTCGAAATCTTGGTAAGACGGCTTTTCGTGGCAAAGAGCTGCATTAATTTTGTCAGTCATTTCTGTACGATTGTGACTAAGTTAGGACTCGGTAGAATTCACTCAATGAACGTAAAAGAAATCGTATTCATGGCTGATTTAACGGTCCAGCTAAATTTTTGCGGCCGCTATACACAGGCAGATATTCACCACGGGATACAAAATGAGTGGCCGCTAGCGGCGAGGTAGCCGCTATACAAAGGGTCCATGATACAGCAAATTCAGTGGCCGCTACAAGCAGGTGACCGCTATAGAAAAGTGGCCGCTAAGACAGGTTTGATTGTATAACCTGACATCAGTGAATGTCTGATTGGCGCTAATGATGATAATTTACTTGTTATTTTGGGGAATTAATCTGCATATGACAAAGCACCCATGAAATATCATTTAATCAACATAATCTCGATCCAAACGTTGTTTCATTTGTTGATTTCCTAGTGAATTTGCTGATGTGACATTTTTGTGTCTGTCTCTGACATTTTCACCTCTAATATATCAATAATTATTTTACCTCTAACAGTTTGATCTCTGACATTTCTAACTCTTTCAATATTACCGCTGACATTTTTACCTGTATTATCTTTGACGCTTCTTATTATAATTATTATCTCGGACGTTTAGTTTTCTTCTCCCGAAATGTTTACCTCTTGCATTACCACCTCGGACATGTTTGCCTCGGACATTTTCTACTAAGAACTACTGGGAGACACACATCCCGAGCGGGAATTATTGTCCCTCATTAGCCAGGAGAGCAAGAGGACTAAAAGAAAATGGCTTCAGAGTGGGAACTCTCCCGTCAAAAGCGGGAGAATTGGACTCTCCACCAACGAACTTCCCTTTCGGACATCAAAGTCACTGAACACAGCCTGTTCCACTAAGTCCCTAAACCTGTTTGTTTGGCAGAAAAGAAAGTGATGCATTTGAATTTTGGCAAACAAACCATGTGGGTAGTAAGAAATTTTGTAAACATTGCGTAATCTGAATGAAAGGCGCATACATAAGTATGCTTTTCGGCATGAGAAAGCATCATCGTAACCCCTTCTGTACACGCATGTGCCCCGTTTACGTCTTTCTGTGAGATAGCAGACCAGTTTGCTTAAATCAGCTCTATTTTTTCGGGGGGGGGGAGGTGGATGGTAAGTCAGCTTTAATACACAATATATCAAAAACAAACAAACAAACAGCTAACAAACAACTGCAATGTACACATGAACATTCATTATCAGGAAACTGGTTCAATCAGAGACGATAATGTGTATATCTCATCTTATTATCAATTTTTTCAATTTCAATTTCAATTTCAATACGGATGTGAAGCACACACATATTATACACCTACTCAAACAACTTTACGACGCATTTTCCTGTAGGCTTACTATATAGCATAATTATCATATGTATGCGCGCTGTACGACCTTGAACAATCGCTTTTATTCACATCAATGTCGTGCATCCCTTTTAACCCATCGTAAATACCCTCGAGTGCCCAACATCTCCCCAACGCACTTTCACCGTCCCGTGCAGGATTTTCATACTATCACACTCCGCACGGTTGCCTTGCGCCAATTTTGTGCGCTGTGCATGTTTGGACAAGGAGCTTTTTTTTTTTTTTTAAGGGGCTAATTACTGGGAATGAAAGACGATGTTATCCAACTAGACGCATCGTAAAGCGCGGAAAGAAAACAATAACTTCTGTACGGCATTTCGACTGAAAGATCAATTGTTCGTTTGGACAACAGATGACATCGACCTTTGACGTTATAATGACATTTTAAGTAGTAACACGAGCAGGTTCACCCATCAACTCTGCCTATTGAAGGTTATCAGTGCCACAGGTGGAACTATTTTGTGCTTTTTCAAAATTTCGTGTGCGTTAACTTGCTTTTTAAAGGGGCCCTGCATGAAATCCAAATGCATGTTGATTTGTGTTGATTTATGATACCCTCAACATCACTTTTGCGGTGAAACGAATATCTAGAAACATTCCATATATTTTTAACGATTTCTTTCTTTTATTTTCATTCAGACTACTTGGGAACGCCCACAAAAAAATCCTTCCAAACCAATATTCTTTTGATGACATCATCTGTCAATCATTGCTAAAGTACTGAAATGTTTCACAAAAGACATTGGAATGCACCTTCCCCTCGACTCAGCATAACTTGCATGCTTCTGTGATTTTAAAGTGACAAACAAAAAACATGGCGAGGGAACATGCAAGTTATGCTGAAAGAGAGCGAATTGCAGTATGGACAAGTATTTCTAGATGTGAGAGCGCTAGTCCCGATCATTGATGCTCTCTTTTGTCAAACCACATAGGTAACACCTGTAGTTGAACGCATAACTTCTCGGCGGTGCCGCGCATGACTTCAAAGGAGAGCAGTAGTTTTCTCTCACCTCCCTGCGCTAATAAATAAAACCTCTCACTAACAGCGTTTCTGTGCGGCCGGTACTGATACTTCGTCCTTGTGTATATTTACAGAATAATTCGGTCGCAGAATTCAAGAACTCTGGGCAGACTTTTCGTGCTATCGGTGATAATGGACGTGCGAAAGGTAAAGCTCCTAAAAACTCTGAATTTCTTGACATGTTTTCATTTGTGTCAGGGCCCCCAGCCCAGTCCCAATCTGTATATTTATTATGTAGTTCTTAACTGTATCCCGTGATAATATAGGGCCTATAGGGTTCACAAGGGTAATAACCGAAACTTTCACATTCTAGCTGAGGTCAAAAGGTTCCTATATAGAGAGTTTAGAGCAGACATGCTATGATATCCGCGGTTATCCGTGTTCCTGCTGAGTCGAGCACTGTGTGTCACATATGCAATAACGACTGGTGTGTTTATAGTAGATGTTACACAATACAAGGGCATGCAGCAATGCACATGTTGTGCGACTGCTTTAAGCATCAAGGTCAGTATAGGAATGTATCGGTTAAATGATACTGTAAGTGTTATGTGAGGGTAAGTAAAACAGGTTGATTTAAAGCACATGCGTATTGTAGTGACTATGTGGGGGTACTTATGTGCTAAGATTTGAATGCTGAATTGCATGGTTTCTTTTTCCGGTACAGGCTACACAATACCATAATACAACATTCCAAGCTTGACTAAATATTATGGCGGTCTCTTGCTGGTTCTTCCTTTTAATTCTTTTTCATTGTTATTCTATGCATTTCAAGGAGCATTGAATTTCTTAAGATCTTAAACAAACCATCTTAGAAATAGACCGATGTTACTAAAAATTATAAGTTTAGGTCGTCATTGCTGTATCGCTGAGCTATAATATGTCATTTTATCGTCACATGTGTTCATGTTTGACGAAGGCATCCCTTGTACAACAAACAAGCTTTACAAAATTTTGAAAAGTTCGAAGATGTAATCCAGCAGGCCTATTATCTCACACATCTTTTTTGCAGGTAAAAGTGGGGTTTGCCGTGTTCGTGCTAGCGACTGCTTTCATCCTTCTCACAAGCCGACTTACTATTACCATAAATAGTCCAGCCCCATTAGAACCAGGTCTATTCGTTGGAAGGCGTGCACACACTAGGACCCTTAGACTCATATCCGGGCAAGCCCCGTCTTTGGACACTTCGGATTTAGACTCAGTGGTTAGCAGCGATATTGGGATTGGTTCCTACAGAAGTGACAAAGAAACATATAATTTTCCGAGTGGCAATGACGTTGCTGCAACTCGTCGAGGAGGGGGAATTCGTCGTTTTGAGCAGCTGGCACGACAAGACCTTACTACATGGCGCCGCCACGATTATCCGGCTCTTACCGACGAGTCGGCTCCTGAGGATTTGTTTTCATTTTATCCGAGTTCTCGCGACGAATTTCAGGAATCCGAATGGATGGACGCAACTTCTGTAGAGAGATGGATGCAAACAGGCGACGACTCGGAGTACTCGGATCAGACAATACCCGAATCTTCCTCAGTCCTCTTTCCCTCGTCGTTTTGGGAAAATGTAATGAACATTGGCGCCATCAGCGACGAGTCGGGAGTAAAAGTATCGTGCAATGATGATAATGACCCCGATACTCCTACGCACATAAACGACACCAACAGCAACCAAATCAAAAGGGTTTTCCGAACAGAATTGAATCCGAAGATGATGGGTTCGGAAACAAAGCGCAGACCGCAGCCATTTTCCACTCAACCGCAAATGTTAAAAAACCCTGCTATAGCTGGAGACGCAGGGAGCAATCTGACACCACACATTGTGATGGATTCTGCCGCAAAGTTCGTCAACGTGACATATGTTTCCCGAAGGGAATTTGAAAAGCTTAAACGAAGCGGAATACTTAAGAGGAACATTTCGAGGAAATTGTTTAACGTTGCGCCGGAGGTAGGTGATATCCCTTATGCTTTCCTTCTTTTAAACTGAAATTAGATCACCACTAATAATGATGCATGAAAATACAATATTTGGTTCGAACTTTGAATATACCTTTGTAGATAATAATATTTCTATCATTTACATTTTAGATGCTTTAATTCGGTAAGCTCGATCATTGTGGAAGGAAAGTGATTAGCTGAATAACAGCCATCTAAGTATTCCATCTCCCAAGGGGCGGATCCAGGAATCCCGTGAAGGGGAGGCACCTTTACAAAATGAACGGAGGGGCGCAGGCACCCCATCCCCCGTTTTTCTTTTTGTTTCTTTTGTTTTGACCAAAAAAAAAAAGCGGGGACGCACCGGTGCCCCCCCCCCCCTGTAAACCGCCACTGTCCCCTATCACTGCCTCCATCAGACAATGGGAATAACGGACAACAACACTCTGTGTGACTTTGGAATTAGAAATTAAATCAGAAACAATTCGCTTAGGAGACGTATTTTAGAATTTGTCAAGATTTTCCAAATCATTGTCAACGCTCAAGGTCTCTTTGATTATTTTTTATTTCAACAAAGAACTGGAAGGTATATCCATTTATAGTTGTCTATATAGAAAACTGAACGTTGCCAAGCGAGATTACTTTCAAAGTTGGGAAACCAAACTCTGAAGCTCTGACTCAATCTAACCTCGGCATGATTGATTTGATTTGATTTGATTTTGATTTTGATTTGATTTGATTTGATTTCTGCCTTTTTCCAAATCACACATAACAAAAGAATACACGTATTTAGAAATTAACATTACACGACACAAAAGCAAGCATACTGTCTTACAAATTAATTCAAAGTACATATATATATACACACACTATGAACATGACAGTATTCGATGTATAAGACGTGTAGCATATCATTCACAAAAAAGAAAGAAAAGTGTTCAGAGGCGAATCGTTGAATCAACAGCTGTAGATTATGTAAATAATAATTAATTATTCATTCAGAGTATATCATGTTCCAATAAACGAATTTCAGATTAAAAATATAACAGAGGGGGATTTGAAAAATTGATTTTTGAAATTAAAAAATTGTGGTTATTGCAATAACAGAAAAGCAGGAGAACGCGATCATAAGCAGCAGCTTGACATGGATCGAGGCCTCGGGGTAAAATTCGAGACTTAAAATCGATTTACATATCTGTATGACGGACGTGTCTACAAAATAAAATCAATAGTCAAATCCAAAATATCGTAGTAATTTATTAAGTCAAAAATAAAAGGAAAATTCAAAATAGTTATCGTTTGTTTGTTATCAATAGGCATTCTTTAGTATAATACTGTGCTGAGGTGAGTGCTGTGCTGTGCTGTGCTGTGCTGAGCTGTGCATGCGATGAAATACAATTTTGTTAATTTAATGTTTGGGTATATATTCCTGATTGAGTTGCTTCTGGTGTATCTTTGTGTCACATGTATTTTTGCTACATACTTCTGTATACAATATCAACAATTTTGATGTGCAGCAAATTACTAAAACTAATACTACATCAATATAAACTGTTTATGAGTGAACATAAAACCCCAAAACTTCTTATCACTCATACATCATCATATTTCGATAAAAAAAAATATTGTTTCATAAGTGCCTTGAAAGAATATAATTTAGTGGTTGTCTTGATTTGCTAAGGGAGATTATTCCAAACGTCAGGTCCATGGTGTCTAATTGACTTATGAGCTATCATTAACTTGGGATTGTGGAGGTGATAATCTTTGGAATGTCGAGTTGGGTAAGCGTGGACGTTGGAGTTCACAATGAATAGGTTGTGGAACGAGGAAGGGAGGGAGCTGGATTTGTATTTATACATGAATATTGCGCATTGTGTATGAATATCGTTGATTTTCAGAGTTTTCAATTTAGAGAATAATGGTTCAGAGTTTGCAAGATAATGTGATTTGGTGCAAATGCGGAGTGCTCTTTTTTGGAGAAGATGAACTGATTGAATTTTTGTCTTGTTAGAATTTGCCCATACCATATTGCAATATGTGATGTATGGTAAAATCAGTGCATTATATAAAATAAAAAGAGACTTTTCTATCAAAAGATCTTTCAGTTTGAACAATATACCTATGTTTCTCGATACAATACTACTTATATTATTTACATGTTCATTCCAGATAAGATTAGCATCAATAGTTACACCAAGAAATTTAGTAGACTTTTTTTCTACAAGGGGTAACCTATCAATATATAGATTACATTCAATATCAGAAGAATAAACATTTTTAAAATATATAAAACTAGTTTTATCAATATTTAAAGATAATTTATTGCATTTAAACCAAGAAGAAACTTTACATAATTCGAAATTAAGTGTGCGGTTAAGTATATGTGGATCTTTATGTGAATAAGATATATTTGTATCATCTGCAAACAAAATGTAAGTTAATATTGGTGAAACATTAATTATATCATTATCATAGATAAGAAATAACAGAGGGCCTAAAATAGACCCTTGTGGTACTCCACATTTGATTTTTAATCTCCTGGAGGAACATGAATCAAAATCAACATATTGCTCACGGTTAGATAAATAATCAGTGAACCATAGCAGAGGTTTTCCTCGAATTCCATAATGTTTTAATTTGCGAATAAGAATTTTGTGATCAATAGTATCAAATGCCTTACTCAGGTCCATAAAAACTCTAACAATATGTTCCTTATTAATTAAAGCTTCAATTATTTTATCACAAAGTTGAGTAATAGCGTAATCTGTAGAGTGATTTTTCCTAAATCCGAATTGATTCGGAATAAGAATTTCATTTTCATTAAAAAAAAAACAATTTTCTCTAGAAATTTTGATATGCTTGGGAGAAGGGATATTGGGCGGTAATTTTTTAGTTGTGTGTGGTCGTCTTTTTATGGATGGGAATCACTTTTGCGATTTTCAGTGAGTTTGGGCAGCGGCCAGAACTGAGAGATATGTTGAATATGTGTACTAGTGAGGGTGCGATAAAATGAATAATCTGTTTACGGAGATAAACACTTAAACCATCATAAACCGAGGACTTACTGGATTTAAGATCTTTAACAATACCAATTATTTCATGGAATGAAGTTGGTGAGAAAAAAAAGAGAAATATCAAATGATTCAGAAAAATACTGCATAAAATTAGTATCGGTTTCATTTATGGAAGATGCTAAATTTGATCCTATATCAATAAAATATTCATTAAAAGTATTAGCAATATCATTAGGGTTCGTAATTTCATATCCATTTTCAATAATTTTAGAACAAGTGACTTTTTTATTTCCCAAAAGATCGTTAAGTATCTTCCAAATTGAGTTTGTATTGGATCCTTTAGATTCAATATTTTTTTGATAATGAAATTTACGTGACAATCGTATATTAGTTGTTAATATATTTCTGTACTTTTTATATCTATTGAAATCAACATCTAATCGCGTGTGTAACGCTTTCCTGTATTATTGCGTGTTTTTATCGATAACAAAATACCCTTGGTAATCCATGGTCTGCGGGGCTTTCTCCTATTTTTTCTCTTTCGTACAAGGGGTATATTCCTGTAATATAAAAAGAGAAACTTATTTATAAATAATTCATACGAGCTGTTGACATCGGATTCACCGAGAACATCATCCCAAAACTCAACTGCCAAATCAGCAATTAATCTATCAATATTTTGTTGTGTCTCTCTTCTAATATATTCACATTTATATTTATTCCTGATACTATCAACCCTATTCTGAGAAATAACAAAAATAGGGAGATGGTCAGATACATCAAAATATAAAATACCATTAAAATTTTCTGACTCACTGTCATTGGAAAATACATTATCTATTAAAGTTTCAGAATTATTAACTATTCTGGTTGCTTTATTAATGTGAGGATGTAAACTATACATAGAGAGTGTATTCAATAACTTTAAACTATTATCATCTAATTTAGAGGGTAAAATATCGATATTATAAATACCCATAAGATAAATATATTTGTTTTCATGTGCCAATTTGTTAAGAATAAATTCTAATTTTTCTAAAAACAAATCTATTGAGCTGCTAGGGGGTCTATAAACCACTCCAATAATCATATTTTTTGAAGTATTGCTTGTAAGCGCTACGAATATATTTTCAGTTCCTTCAATATATATATCATTTCTGTTTTTGAAAGTGAGAGAATCATGAATATATAAGGCGACACCTCCGCCTCGTCTGAATCTGCGATCATTTCGTAAAATTTTATAATCATCGATATTAAATACGGGGGCAGAGTTTTTATGTAACCAAGTTTCTGTTATTCCCATTACTGAAAATTGAAAATTATTAATCGAAGACAATAATGAATCAAAAGAATCAAAATTTTTATTCATACTTCTAGCATTTAAGTGAAGAAAACTGAAATTATGTTTAATGTTGTGCAGAAAATGAAAATCATTATCATCAATATCAATTTTTTCATTGAATTCTTCAACCGTATAGTAATCAGAATGATAAACAGCTATAATCCTGTCAATACAGATTCAATATCCATAATTAATGAAATTCTTTTTTCCCAAGTATTGATTAAGGGTCTGTAAATAAAGGCTGCTGCATAAGTTCGTTGTTGACAAAACGTGAGTACCTGTATTATGTGTTTGTCCGTGGGGTTGGGTGCAGTGAACGAAAATAATAGGTGCTCAATTAGGTGATAAGCTACAAAGAAACTGAATAATAAAATACATTTTATGCATACATGTTGCACGTGTGGGCGGATCTGGTATCCGACCATCGACCGCTTGATGGAAAAGGGTGGAGGTTAAAACAGGGAACAGAAAATTACAGTGGGAGAAATGAGTAGTAGGAAAAAAACAGCAAACAAACAAAGCAAAAGAACACTGTACTAATTGTTTTTATTGTTTTGTCGCCGATTGAGATATTCCATTTGGGCGTGTGGGATACAAGGAAGGGAAAAAATAACAAGATGTTGATTAACCAAGTTCAAAGAATGTTGACTGAGGTAGAGCAAAACGTTTAACGTATGATAGTAAGATAGACTAACGCAAGCAAAAACTCTTTGAATTCTGAGGTCATTGACATGGTCTCTTCAGATGGGCAAATGCCCCCGGTCGACGAGATAGTTAAAAAAAACCCATTAATTATTTATAGATTAACATATTATGTAACTGTGAAACATTTTAGAATTAAAGGGAAAACACTATGTGCCTCCAGCTTACAGGTAAACATATCATTGCTTTCAAAATCTTAGATCATTGACCTGAATCCTTTAATTAACAATAAACTAAACTTTACTTTATTTCTGTTTACTGTTCTGCCACCCCATCACCACTTCCCTATTTTATTCTACTGTTGATTTTCAAAAGAAGTGAACACTGATTTCCACCTTTATGAATGAAAAAACACAGAGCACGAAATCCGACAAAAATCAAAGAGACTAAAATAGAAATTGCTTCAGGCAATGAAATCATATCAAGGGAGAATTGGTAGTGTCCCACATGACTGATACATTGCGTTTACCCAAATTCCATCCGTGAAGAACTTAGATCAAATCTTTAGAAAATGATCCGTTTTCTATTTTGAATGCCGGTCAGCTGCTTCTGGCTAGGATATTGGTCATGATATCTAACGGATGCCATTACCAGGTGCCACGCATTGATATTATTGTAAGGATTATATAGAATGCATTGATTGTATATATATATATATATATATATATATATATATATAACATTAATCCAGTCTGCAAACTCTTCACTTTTCTAAATTAACTGTGGTATAAACATACCGCCATTTGTCGTAAATGTGAAGGATTTCCTCGCCCTTTGACATGCTTTCCCTGACAATGACAATTCAATCATTATTCTGCCGCGGCAGGTTTTCCTCAGCACGCCATTGGAGTTTAGCAAACACACGAAGAGTCCTTGTTGGTACGTCAACGTCACGACGGGGGCAGCACCGGAACTCCGCTGCCTCCCTTATTTCTACCTCATTGGTATGCCTAAGTGCGGCACGACAGACCTATTTTCGAAGATCATAAGACATCCATCGGTTGTGCGGACCATAAAGGAGCCGCATTGGTGGACGAGAATGAGAGTTGGAAGATTCCCTCGCGGAGGCGAGTTTATAGCTCTATACCTTAAAGGAAACTTTATGCTCTTTTGTTTTTGTTAGGATGAAAGCAAAGAAAAAAAAAATACTCGTTTATCTTAAGAAGTTGACTTCTTAAGCATCCGTAAACTCAAACACAAATGTGATATAGGAGTGTTTAAACTTCTCATAACTTCAGAAGACAATGATAATAATTATTACATTCAGTGTAATAGACACGAACAGAAAATCCTACATATTGGTCATGATCATTTTGTAACATTCCTAAATAGTGTTTTGTATGTATCACCCACATACATCTAATTATATTCTGTCTAGAGTTGTTCCGCCCGTTTAACCCTAATCCCACCGTTTGTTTGTTTTTTTTTTGAGGGACTTGAAACCACCGGGGGGGGGGGGGGGGGGGGCTTTTTGGGCCCCCTTCAGATCTCTCGGTCGTGGATCGCGCGATCCTCGCGAAAATTTGCACAAAGGCAGAGGCCAATGTAATCTAGAAGACTCTTTAGTTAGATTTTTCAAACTTTAATTTATGTATTTTACATTAATTAGATTATGCTGATTTATGGAAACTTTTTTTTTGGCCTATAAATAAAAAAAAAATAAAGCTCCAAGACTTCTAATTCTTGGTAAACATATTCTTTTCAATATCCCCAACAAAAATATTGAAGCAAAGATTCGGCTTCATAATTAATTCTTATGTATTTTATTGTTTATTGAATTTCTAATGTATTTCCTTGTTTTTTACTTTTTGTTTTTGTTGGGTTTTTTCCGTCAAAATTTGTCGCAGAAACTTTTTAAAGCATAATCAGGCTAAAACAAATCATTATCAGCCATTGAATGTAAAAATATTTATTTTTTGATTACAAAAACACAATTTACATTGCATTTGTACACAAAATCATGTTTTGAGCAATTTTTGGGTCGACGATTTTTTTTTCAAAGGGGCATGGCTTCAAAACGGTATACCCGAGAGCAACAAATTTGGTCTCAAAAGTTGCGCGATACTTGAAAAAAAAAGTCATAAAATGTCGCGGCGAGATCATTACGTGTTGCGGAATAATCATGCGAAACGTCGAGGGGGGCCAAAATCCCCCTCCCCCCCCCCCGATGGGAATAGGGTTAAGTATTTACGTAAAGAGCCAAACATGTATTCTAGCAATATATGACTCAGTAAAGAATATTCACACTATACCACAAGTCGCTGTTAAAAAAAGAAGTCGTATCGGTCAAAAGGTTAGATGGGTTATTTTGGGTAATCGCTGGGTTTGGCTGCCAGGGTTTTCTCATTATAGAGTTATCCCATTTCTCTATTCTAAATTTGAAGTCTTGAAGCTTGACGGGAAGCATTAAGTATTGAATTCTCAAATTCTCGATAAAAAAAGTTGAAAGCTGAATTCTCACCTAAACCAATACCATACCATCCGTTTAAAGAGACGATAAAAGTGGGGAAGCCATGCAGCGTAAAGGCTGCGCCACTCGACCATCTTTCAGAATCCATGTAACGATTTATGGGACAGCTTTATTTATCATTATCATTGATCTCCTACATAAGTATACAGCCAAAAAAATAGAATCGACTGTTACCACTAAGAGTAATCCGCTAGCTTCAATGCACATAATTCGCTGACGAGTGAGTGTAGGCTATGATATTCCAGCAGGCCTTCGCTAGTTGTGGGTAGCCAGGTGTGTAGGGAAGGAAATCCAATCGGACCAACCTTCTTTCCTCCCGGTGACACTACATTCATGACATTTGCTCCTGCGACAAATGCTCCGGGCTTATTTTCTCCATGGACTTCATAGGGTTAGGGTTATGGTGGTGATAAGGGGTTTACGTTTAGTTTGATGTGAGGATTAGGATTTGGGTTAGGGTTATGTGTCTGATGGACTGCACTTTTGTTTGGCTTAGCCTGCAGATATTTCATGGAAGCAATCGCCGCAGGAGCAAAATGTCATGGAACCCTTTCCCCACACTATCGGATCTTTAACTCTTAAATGCTATATGCTATGTTAATCGCATGCTCGACTCAGTCGACGAGCTCACAGGGTGTCGACGAGCTGCGTCAATACCCCATATATTTGCCTTAAAGGGGCTATACAGTACTGGTTGAGGTGGGGATTCATGGTTTTTACATTCCTAAATGAGATAATGAGAAACATCTTATGAAATATGAAAGAGCATGTAATTTTAAGAAGGATTCAACGTTTATTTGATGAAAATTGGTTTTCAAATGGCTGATATATCCAAAAAAGTGATAGTAATAAAAGACTACATGCCCCAACTTTATTAGGATCTCTTTGTTTCACCTTGCTTTTTGGATATCTCGACCACTTCAAAACCGATTTTCATCAAATAAACTTTTGACACCCCTTAGAATTGCATGCTCTTTGACATCTCAAAGAGTGGTTTCTGAATATCTCGCAAAAAGTTAAAAGCTAAATCCTCACCTCGACCAGAACTGTACACACCCTTTAAACGCCAAAACCAAACCACCAATGCTATACGATACAGTGGCTCACTATTCTGTTCGCCAACAGAAATTCTCACAATGTAGCTTGCATTATGTGGTGATTGAATATGAAGCAGTGTTTCCTTTTGGTTTTTCGTGTAAATCCTAAGTTCCTGTCACTGTTATGTGTGCAAAATTCATGCATATAAAATCAATTTGAAAGAAAATAGCTATAAATTTGTCCTAAAATTTACGTCATGGCAAAGCATTCGATTTTCTCTGCAACTTTGCTCCTTGAATGTACAGTACTGACATTTCTGTTAAAAGCTACATGGCTTTGAAAGACAATGTTTTCTGTACGCGTGAAGGCGTTGCAGTTTCAGAATAATGTGGAACACGGAGGTTTACACTGCAGTGTAGAAAGAGTTAGATAAGGATGCTTTTTGGGGCTTTGCATATAAATGTGTTTTTTTTTTCATGATATTAATATCAAATCTTTGCATAACGTTACCTGTCTCGCAGGAAAATTTAAAAAGGTTCCTTATGACGCGTATCTCAAAAAATATTTCGGTCGTCTTGCGCGGCTCATCTCCACAACGGATAAACCTGGAAGCCTCATTGCTGGTGAGTAATCTCTATAATTCTGGAGGTGAGTATTAGCTCCTTTTTGTATAAGTTTTCACTACTTTGCTTAGGGCGAAGGTAAAACAACAACAACAAAAACATGCATTGCCAACTTCTCTTACAGTTAGCAGTCGCCATTGCATCATAATTAATTGGAATGACCCATAGGTAAGACTTTGTCCTTATCGACAGAGGTCAGAAATATTGTATCACTCACATACTACACAACATCTTAGGCAGGTTAATAGGTATATCAATAGTGGACTCCCTTTATAACGAAGTCTTCAGGAACGGCAGTTTTCCTCCCTATATCGAAATTTCGTTACAGCCGAATAAAGAGATATATTGACAATAATTTTGGGACCTTATATTTCACTTCGTTGGAACGGGAGTGCACTGTATATCCTGGGAAGGATTAATAAACCTGAAAGAAGTCCTCTACCTGTTTAACTGTTGGCATTTGGCGATGACTGGCTTGAGAGCCAGCGGTCGACCTCTTCTGCTCTTATCTAGCCTTTTGTCAAGGCCCTCTCGCTGTAATGCGATCACGACAGCGCAACCCCACTCAGCTGGGCTCTCTTGACCACACAGCAGGAGGGCCTTGACAAAAGGCTATCTCTTATCATGAAAGAAAGACTTGAAGACCCCTGGCATCAACAAACGAGTACAGGACCTTCTGGAAAGGCCTAGCAGCTGACCTCACGAGCTGATAGGTCGAGATGAGGGAGTGGGCACTCCATCTCCTGCATCAAAAGGCGCGGTCAGACTGGCAAAAGATCGGGAAGTCTTCGCGATCTTTCGTCGTGCGGTCACACTGGCAGCCAAACTTGGATCAAGAAGTTGGGGTCATCGGTACGCGCGAGCAAGAAAGAAGAAAGAAAGCATCGTCCGTTGGCTAGTGATTATGACGTAACAATGTTTGCTCATCTGCAATGTATGACTGGCCTCGCGCTTCGGAGACACCGCGCGCAAACAGATTGAGAAGTTTGTGGGGGGGGGGGGAGGGCGTGAGGGAAATATCCCTACTGTCTCTCTCAAAAAAACAACAAACAAACAAACAAACAAACAATAAGTAAATAACAGAAAAAACTGAGTTTAGAGTGAAATTGAAGTGAAAATGTTCATTTTCACTAATTTTGGAGTGACCTCAGGGATCAGTTTTTAAGGGGGAGGGGGAGTGATGACAACAGTCGGTCGTAAACAAGCGAACCCACCAAGCCGGAGTGTAGTAGCTTCAACCTGCAGACGATCAGTTACGGACTAATCGTTATATTTTATAACATTTGTGAAGAAGTAAATTGTAAGCTATATCAGGGTGGGCTTTTGTTGTGTTGGTTATTGGTGACGGTGCTGGTAGTTTTGTTGTTGGTTTTGTAATCTGTGCTTTTTCAAGATTCAATTGCCTTATAATACGCGCTGAAATCGCCAAAAGAATCCTTCCGCCAATCATTGCACTGCTTTGAGAATATAATCTTATTTGTACTGTGAATTTGTACTGTGAATTATACATGTTTGGTATTTGACATTTCCCCTATATCCTCCACGTCGCATGTTTAGCGGGCATAATGAGTATGCATGTGATGTGTTATTAAAGGAAACCAAAACCCAAAGAGCAGTGTTGATTGAGTGAAAGCAGCAACATTGGTAGAACACGTCAGTGAAAGTTTGAGGAAAATGGGAGAGTCGACGCAAAAGTTATGAATTTGTAAAGTTTTGGTGTTGTAATGACTGGATAAAGAGACTACTAGAGTTCATGACGTCGTGTGTGGACAACAATATAAAGAAAATATGATAATTCCACAGAAATTTATTCTTCATGAAAATTACCCATTCCATCAGCTTGATACTGACATATGTTAAGGGTAGTAATTATTCCCCCTGCTTTCTAAAAGCGGTCAGTCAAGTGCTCTTTCATTACGCTAGAAAAGTGAAAGCGTGTTGAATTTTCTTAACATTTCCTTTATATTGTTGTCCACACCTGATGTCATAAACTCAAGTAGTCTCCTTATCCAGTGGTTCCAATACCAAAACTTTTAAAATTCATAACTTTTGCATCGAGTGTCCGATTTTCCTCAAACTTTCACTGATGTGTTCTACTAATGTTGCTTCTTTCACTCAATCCACATTGCTCTTTGGGTTTTGGTTTCCTTTAATTGATGAGGTTATCTCTTTTATCATTTTCATCATCTTCTTGGTGAGGATTAATTATTTCGAGCAATTAATAAGGTTATTGCAGGTATCTATGGCTGCGTTTATCAACTCCTTTTCTCGGCAGAAACAGGTTATCCAAACAGCTTTCAAGGAATTTTTACGAGTTGATAAACGCAAAGCTGTTTTGAAAGCCATTTAGGAAAGCCTTTTCCGAAAGGGTGCGTTTATCAACTCTCCTTCTCGGCAGAAACAGGTTATCCAAACAGCTTTCAAGGAATTTTTACGAGTTGATAAACGCAAAGCTGTTTTGAAAGCCCTTTAGGAAAGCCTTTTCGAAAGCCGCACATTTGTGGCGATCCAAACAGGTTTCCTAAACAGGTTATCAGAAACCTGTTTGTAAAAGCCTTTTGGAAGATGATAAACGCAAAGCTGTTTTGAAACGGTTTTGTAGTCTTGTACTTCAGTACTTGTACTTCTCCTCGGGTCGAATAGCGCAATGCAGCTGTGCAGTGACAGGCCAGTTAAAAAATCGTGTTCGTGAAGAGAGTTGATAAACGCAACTATTTTGAAAGCCGTTTCTAAAGGGCTTTGGAAAGGGCTATCGAAAGCCGTTTAAACAGGGGAAAGTTGATAAACGCAGCCAAAGTCTCATGCTGCCACTCAGAAATATTTGAAGTACGTGCTAAACTGGAGCTGCCTCACTGATAGGAAGACAATTGATTCATGTGGCATTGCATCATGACTCGTCACTCTCAAAGGAAGATATGTCTTTATGATGGTAATTGCTTTTCGCCGTCCCTTCTTAGAAAACAAGCGGTACATTAATAGTACAGGCAGTCAGGGCTTTGGAAAGGGCTCTCGAAAGGGCTATGGAAAGGGCTTTCGAAAGGGCTATGGAAAGGGCTATCGAAAGCCGTTTAAACAGGGGAAAGTTGATAAACGCAGCCTATGACTACTGTTTGTCCTATCTTCTATCAAAGGGGACGCTTCAGCATCCACAATGTGGTACCAATTGAATCTCTTCAACATTAGCTCTGAAAACCAGTTCCCTGCCCTACCGGAAATGTTTCGTGAGATCAATCCCGGGGTCAAATTGATTGCCATGCTTCGAGAGCCGGCAGAACGGTAAGTTTGGCGACACAGAGAAATCTGCCTACAGCGGCCACCTAAGGGAAGCGAAAGTGGGGAATGGCCGTTGTAGATAATTGGTTGCTCTACACAGAGTCTTTTTCATGTTGTTGTTGGTTTTTTTTTTTTCCCACCGGGAGATTATGTAGTGGCCGCTGTAGACAGGTGGACGTTTAGGCAGGCTGGACTGTACAATGAAATCAAATAATTGGACGCGGTGTGTTTAGTTTTACTTTGTTCGTTTGTTTCTTTTTTGGCCATACTGTTTTGCATGAGAATTATACTGCTACAGTATCATTGTTGTGATAAGTCCATTGATGCCATTATCGTATATTAAAGGGATGGTTTAGTATTGGTTCAGATAAGAATTCAGCTTTTAAAGGACAAGTCCACCTTCATGTACATAAGGATTGAGAGAATGCAGCAATATTAGTAGAACCATGGAGGTAGTTCTACCTCCATGGTAGAACACATCAGTGAAAGTTTGAGGAAAATCGGATAATCCGAGTTATGAAGTTATGAAGTATCTGTGCAGTCACTGCTGTATGAGAAGACTATTACAATGTACGATGTCACATGCGCACAACGATTATGATAAGAAAAATAAACACAGAATTTCACAAAACCTTACTTTTTCAATAAAGTGCACATTTCTTCGACTTGTTACTGACGTATGTTAAGAGTAATATTATTCCCCCTGCCTTCTTAAAGAGACAAGTCGAGTGTTCTTTTGTAATGCAAGAAAATGGAAATATGTGTAATTTTCTTTATTCTTTCTTTATATCGTTGTCCACATGTGACATCACAAGCTTAAGTAGTCTTTTCATCCAGCCGTGACTGAGCAGAAACTTCAAAAATTCATAACTTTTGAACGAACTGTTCGATATTCTTCAAACTCTTGCTGATGTGTTCTACTAATATTGCTGCATTCACTCAACCCACATGTCTATGAAGGTGAACTTATCCTTATTTTTTTTTTTTTTGAGAGAGAGAGAGAGTGAGATACCATCGTATGACATGTAAATAAGCATACAATTCTCAGAGGAATCAAAAATTTATTTGATGAAAATCGTTTTTGAAATGGCTGAGATATCCAAAAACAACGTAAAACCAAGCGATCCTACGATAAAAGCTGGGTCCCACCCTTTGTTAAGATCGCTTTGTTTTAGATATCCTAGCCATTTCAAAACCAATACTCATAAAATAAGTTTTGAATACCTCTTTTAATCATAAGCTCTTTTTATTTTGTAACAGGTTTCTCATTATCTCAAAAATTCGTCATCAAAAAAATGTTTCAAACCTAAAGCCCCATCTCTGTTGAAACTGTATGTCTATCCCTGTAAGCTAGAATATTTTTGGTTTTTTTTTTTTTACCTCCAGGGTCTATTCCGGCTACATGTATTTCAAGAAAGGGCCCGTTTCCCCTACTCGGTTTCATCTACTTGCCGTAGAGTCAATACTAAAATTTCAGACGTGCGCTCGCGAGATGTCGGCAAGAATGTGTGTTCAGCCCTTTGATGTGGTAAGTTGCCTTTTCGCTTAAAAAAACAACAACAACAACAACTTATGAAGCATTTCTGTGACTTAACACATAATGTCACAGTTATTACATGCAACTTTGATCAAATATGTGACCCTACTTTCGTGCAGTTTTTATTATAATATATATATATATATATATATATATATATATTTATATATGTATATATATATATATATAGAGAGAGAGAGAGAGAGAGAGGGAGGGAGTGCGAGAAGGGGTCCCGACCGTGTACAGCACCAGTGTAGCCCCTTCATTATTTATTCAGTGCGAGAAGAAGAGCATTTGTGGACGTAGCTAGTGATCAACGTATGTGGCTTGGCAATAAACACATTCGTTGATCACTAGCTACGTCCACGAATGCTCTTCTTCTCGCACTATATATATATATGTATATACAAATTATTATGTATTGTTAACATTGCTTCCAATGACCTTAAATTTATCTCTTGGTTAGGAGTCATACCTGCTATATAACTAATGATACCTTATAATTTTTATGTCAGGAAAGAGTAATTGCGGACTTGAATTTGAAATAAATCGCAATGTTGCGATTGATTGGGGACTTACGATTGATTCTATATCACAACTTTTCTATGATTCTATATCGCAACTTTTTTAAAGTCTAGGCCCTGATGGTCCATGATACTTGTTACATGATGCGCTTTCTCAGAAACAAATATCTGCTTGTAGTTTGTTTTTGTGTTTTTTTTTAGCATGGTTGTGAATTTTTCAATGAATTAAACGAAGAAAGTTCATATCTACCTGCGTTTGTACACAGAGAGTCACATTGGGACTGTACTCTGTGCTTCTCTCTGATTGGCTGGAAGTGTTTCCACGTGACCAGATTCTCGTTCTGCGTTTGCGTGACTGGAACGCAAATTGCATTGGTCTACTCCCAACAATATTTCAGTTCTTGGAAATAGGTATGTGATGAAGAACAGCCAATTCAAATTTTTACACAAGATCTTTTTGCAATAATCTTGACATCTGCCTAATTTTTTACAAAGAATTGCCATATCGGATTTCATTTTTAATTTCATTTCATTTATTTTCATATTTTTTTCATATTTCTCAATGACTAATAAAAGATACATCAAATGTGACAAAATTGAATAATACATGATATCCAGCTAGGAGACAAACATAGAATACTTCCAACATATGAAAACATAGTGGTCGATCTATAGAAGTTGGAATATGGGAATGAATGCTAAAGAAATATGAAGGAACCTACTAAAAAGCAAGCTTGTGGAGCATAGGTCCCAATTTAATTCGAGCTACAGATTGAGATGAGGAGCACGGGTACAACAAATGACCGAAACATAGAGAAAAAAAAATACCAAAAAACAAAAAACAAAAACAAACAAATATACAGGGATATTGCAAATTCTTCTCTCATGCAGACCTGGGGGTCGGATAAGCCACATGCTGAAAGCGGATGAGCCGTTATAATTTTGGCAGTAATAACAAATGTGAATCAATGTATAATGACAATGGTATACGGTTTAAACAGTTTTAGAAAATCATACATTTTGTGTCTTCAGAAGAGACGGGGAAGTATAGAGAACGCATGCACCTGCAAATCCAGACCAAAAAAAAAAAAACCCAAAAAACAACAACAACAAACAAACAAACAAACAAACAAACAAGACATCCAACACCCAGTTGTAGTGCAGTGAAAATAAAAAATACCATCTGTTGCCGCGCCCCGATGTCTTACCTTAAAGAAGGAGGGGTTCTGAACAAGCCCCCCCCCCCCCCCAGAAACAAGCCCCCCAAGATTTGTATAAGCCCCCAAGAAACTGAACAATATTGTGCAAATCATATTTTGAAGCGTCTTGATATTCACGGGCACATTCTTTTAAATCAATATCAACTAAATACCATATATGCATTTCTCTGAAAGAGGTTTAAATAGAGGCGTTAAATATCGAAGGAAAATCGACTTCTTTGGCAAACATTGACTTAGAATTTGACAGAGTGACATAGTATCTAGGCATATATCCATGCAAGTTTGTCCGAAAAAGCAATATCATGCGGGACAATTGCGCGGTGTAAAAGTTAAACCGCACCGACGGCTCAGTTCTTCCAGGGAAGTGGGTCCCACCTCCTTGATTCTCCCGAGGGCATTGGCGATGAACACAGGGTGGTCACTGATAAGGTAATAGCTGAATTAAAAAAAAAAATGGAATTCGGCAGGCTGTTCGAACATTGTTTCTTTATTGTCTATTAATAAGATTAAAACAAGATATCTATGGTAAGCACAATGTTAATTGGTAATCATTACACTGATACCCTCCATGCTCTGTTTTTTTTTTCTGCATAACTTTTGATACTTTAACAGAAAAGTTACCAAAGGAGTCAATAGTGCGCCTTTGCACGAGAGTCACAAGAAACGTCAACAAGCGACGGAAAGCACCCATGCTCAAGAAAACAGCTCAGGTAAATCACAACAATAATGGTCTAAAATATCTTGTGGCATGCTGGTGGGGGCGCTGTGGCATAGTGGATAAGACTCCCGACTGATGATGTATTATAGGGCTCACACCTGTAAATATAGTGGAATATCCCTGACCGCATCACAAAATCGTACCAAAGATACTACAATAAATGAAGAAAATAACTAAAAATCAGAAATGCAGTTTGGCAAAACCTGAATAGCTGCAGACATTGAGTTTGAATTCCTCTACAAACTGCATTTTGGTTGGAAGGTGAAAGCTTTTCTGATGGAATTTAAAGGGACTATAGTAACATGATTGGGTGCTTTTACCAAAAAAAAAAAAAAATGTGATTTTGTGAGTAAACAGAACTCGTAGTCTGGCTTTGCGAACCCCTGGACAGAGTTTGAGCTGAAAAACCTCCTTGGAAATTTAATGGATGAAAGGGTATATCTCACTTTTTCAGGTCAGTGAAGATGAAACACCTCATTTCTCCCAGCTATTTTACTTTTTTTTAAATTTTAAAATTAACACACGTCTCTACTGTTACTGTTAATGTGGAAAAACCAAAGAGCTCTCATGGCAAAACTATAATTCATTAAACAATCCCGTGTGACCAACGACTTTATTCCGGGCATTATGCGTACAGTATTTGAATATTTTCCTTGTGTCATTAGCATTACCATAATTATTATTATCACTAGTGTTATTTTTATTATTCTAATAGCTTTTATGATTTCTTTTTTAGTTTTTCACAAACTTACACCACTGAAGGCAGTTCTGTAAAAATAAATCGATGCACTTACGTTCGTAAATGTACATAAAGTAATGTACATATTATTTGGAATATCCTAAACTTATTATTGCTCAGAATTCCATATGGCATCATGGTCCAGATGTATGGAACTCATTGAATGATGACCTTAAACGCAGTTCTTCTTTACAACGTTTTATATCATCCTATTAAATCAGATTTCAATGTACCACTCGAATGAGAAATTACGCTTTTGTTAGCTTCCAACTCCTGAACACTGTATCTCATCGCTTTTCTTCTCTTCTCATCTCTTTTCAATTCAATTCAATTCAATTTAAACTTTATTTCATTTTTCGAAAAGAACATAAACATTTCACTTTCATTGGTAACAGATAATAAGGTTACATAATCAAAACAAAGTAAAATTGAAAAGAGAACATAATTGTGGAACCTTGGGGTAACAAATAATGTTGTAATGAAAATTGACTGAAGTGATATAGACGATATAACATTACACAAAATATCGAAAAATGGAGGGACCCACTAAAAAGGCAACGCTTGTAGAATGTGGGCCCCTCAGGTACAGAATGTCAATAGAAAATGAACTGATGCAAAAAGGGGAAAAAGATCGGGAATAAAGTCAGATTAAAAAAAAAAGGTCTGGAAGCCCAATAAGAAGACAGAGTAACGGACAGACACACATACACAGGCGAATGAACATTAAACGAGACTGAGACGACAAAACTTATGAAAGGGGACTTCAATACAAGACAGAACGAATCAAGGTTGACATAATAGGAAGACAATACAGCGGACAGAAAGGAAAAACAGATCCAGCGATCCTCGACAGAACTATGTCGAAAAAAATATTGGGATGCGAGGAAGGGATACATAAATATGGAAAAATAGAGAGAAATAGATGCGGAGGTACTACAAGTAGAATTGAATCTACTCAGTAAGAGTCTCAGGACAACAGGGACGAGAAAATATGTGAGAGTATATTATTGGTAATCAAAATTCTTCGGAAAAAATTAAAATGAGCCATCAGGCTGATTCACTTCTGTAGGAACATAACATTGCAATTTTCTCTTCCTATTCGGGTCTGTTGTTCTCGGTTTTTTCTTTTTTTTTCGTCTTTATACATTCCACATTGTGTTGTCTTTTTTTGGTCAAATGACATTTAAAATACTTTAAGATTTTCGTTATTTGTTCTATGTGTGTGTGTTCCGGTCCTTCAGTTAAAAAAAAAAAAAAATGTTACAAGGCACAACGCGTTCAGAGGCCGTTGTCCAATTCAAGAGATTTGCTTATTGATAACGGTCTCCCCCACCTTTACACTTAAAGATCTGTATAATGAAATCCATGTATTATTTCACATGATTATATATGTGTAATGTTAAATCTTGTTTATATTTTCATGACTTTTGAAAAATATGATTGATATCGTTATACTTCTTTTCTGTTATGTACAAGTGGAGAAATTAAACTTACTGAAACTGAAACTGAAAAGATATGTCGGTATTATTTTATGGTGGGTATATCATGCATGTAGTAACATTTTTGTCTGCCACATTCATTACCTGTCTATAGATTTGTGTGTGAAGTTCGTGTACATTAACTTTTAATGGCACAGAAAATGTTAATTATTGAATTGGAACACTCTTAAAAAGAAAAGGGTAAATCAGCGTTTTAAAAGGGGCGAGGAGTGACAGCGTTTTTGAAATGTTGTATTCACCCCCTTTTCTTGCTGTATCTATCACATCTAACTGTTGGATTTAGCTGGATAAAAGGGTGAATACAATATTTTAAAAACGTCACTCCTCGATCAATCAATCAATGTTGATTTACCCTTTTCTTTTTTAGAGTGTATGTCCATTGGTTCTCTGCGTAGAATTTGTTTTGATTTGCATAATTCATTCATTCATCATTCTATCAGAATGATGTCTGTATCTTACTCATCGCCATGTTTGTTACTCTACATTATCCACTTATTTTTCTTATGTCTATCATTACAGATACTGCGTGACTTCTTCAGCCCCTACAACGAAGAATTGGCTAATCTACTTCAAGACAAACGGTTCCTCTGGCTTGATTGATGTCGACCTCATAATGAAAAGTTTAATCGCAGAACGGATTAAGCGCCACTTTAAAATTATTCTGCAGCAAGGACATCCATCGTCGGATAGTTCAACGTAAATCCTTTCCAGTGATACCTCACTTATTCCATAACAGGAAATATTAATTTTGAAGTAATTATTCTAAAAAAATGTTTCATACATTTTCATATTTTTCTCTTATTTTTTTTTATTAGGTTTGATCTCAAATATGCTGTACCTCAAAACAAGAATAGGAGTTACGTCGTTTTGCCATCAAATTATTATAGGATCGTTTGTTAACTCTCTGGCTGTCCACTGCAAACCTCGTTCGTTTATATATAGTTGAATAATGATTGATTGAATGACTTTGTGATGAGTTTATTAATGAATCATGTTGCGTAATCCCTTGTAGGGAGAGGGACTATTGTGGGGGCGTTGCAAGAAAGTCGAGTTGACATTGATTGCAAATATAATTGCATTTTTTTTCCCACTTGAAATTTTGGAAGACTTGCAATTCGGGGGATTCGCAATTAATAGCGACTACAGTCCTTTGTTTTGTCAGAGGGACTCTAATTTCAACTTTCTTGCAACGCCCCCTACGACTGCAAGTGTAATTCCTACACCACATTAAAGTTGACCAAAAAATAAAATGAATGAAATATCACAAAAACGATGGTGGAGGATCACGGATCAACATATCAAGTTGTGGAAACTTTGAAATTTTTAATAGTTATTATATCACGAAGTGATTATTTGCTGTAACCACAGCATGACGTAAAATAGAGGATGCGATGACGTCACTGTTTCCCATTATGCTCCCATTGGCCTGTGCAGTAATCTTTATTCAATATTCCCTTTTGTGTCATTGGCCAATGCTGAGGTCTTATTTGCTTGGAAATCAGAATAATTTGTATGCTTTGCATACACACACGATTCCTCGAACTACAGCCGATATACATAGAAGACTGCTATCGTGAAAGGGATGGCAGAAAGAAAAATCACTGACCCGAAGACGGCTTTCATATTATTATCTTTTTTTATATACGTGATTGAACAAGATACCGGATAAAAAGAGAAAATTACAGTGGTTCAAGATAGCTCGCTATAAGCAAGGAGGTATTTTATAGGCGAGCCTCACCTACTACTATCAGTACCTTCTCATTATAACGAGCTAATTCCATGCATGGCATAGTGGAAACCACGCCCAACGTCGCCTTCGCAATTAACGGCGGTCTCACTCGTCATTGCAGTGCACTCCCGTTATAACGATCAAGGTTATATCGACATTCCGGTTACAACGAAATAAAAAAAAAAAAATCATGCCCCAACACTGTGCGGTATACATGTATATTGTTATTGTTTATTTGCTCGATTATAACGACATTTCGAGACAACAAAAGAAAACTGCCGGTCCCAAGGACTTCGTTATAACAGGAATCCGTTGTACTGATCATGCCTTCCAACCAAGTCAATGTTTACATGATCATTCACCCTCCTATGAAACTGTCCACTACCTGTGTTTACTTTGACATTCAATTACTGTGGTTTAATCGGGGAGGGGGGATTAAGCTTCCCCACCACCTTGGATATCATGTTATCATTTCGGAAGATGAAACAAATTAATAACGAATTATAAATATACGCAAATCTGTGCATCATTATATTAATGAATCAATTTATTTATGTGTTATTTTCTATGTACTCGTGTCATATATATTTGTTAAGCATCTTAACTTGTCGTTACCGTGATCTCACCTCGTCATGTTCTCACCAGCGATTAATTAGCCTTGAGCAAAGGCAGCTCGCAATGGACTCGCACGCACGACACAGCCATCGCCTCGCAGCTCGTCGGTCGCGCGCTGTGTGTGCGAGTCCATTGCTCGCTGTGTGCGTGTGCTGAAATTTATAGCGAGACAGTTGCCTTTGCCAAAGCCTAGCGATTGATCTGATTTTGACTATGTCATGCTATCGCCAGGATTGCGGTCTTCCTTTAGTTCATGACTGTCCACTGAAGTGCCAGTTTGCACTATTGCTGTCGATATCAAATCTTTCTCAGATTTAAAATCCTATTTTTATATCATTGTTGTTGTTTCTTTCTTTCTTTTAGTAAGAAATTTTGAGCAATCGTGTTCAGCACATTGTGCAGTTTATTATTCTTTGATTTACCGAATGCTGAAACGTAAACGTAACTTTTTCAGAGGCTATGAAAACAGAAACGCATTTACTACAGCACAGGTGAACATTAAATGAACTTATGAAATGAGTGATTACACTGTTCCGCTGCTACTGATTCTGTATTTTCATCAACGGTGTAAATCCGTACCGAGGAATGGGTGGGGGGGGGGGGGGGGTGATCGGCGATAGTCACCATCACATACAAGCCCATACCCGGACCGGTGCAACCGTGAGTAGGGGTGGAGGGGAGGGGTGGGGGAGGAGCTTGGTGGGCGCTGCCCCCCCCCCCCACACACACACACACTTTACAGGGATGGAATGTTTGCATCCGCCACTTTTTGTATGAAATGTACAATGGGAGGGAAGTGGCAGCAAAAATATGAAAACTTTTTATTCTTGTTTTTGTTCTGTTTTTGCTTGTCAGCCGACTTTCGGCGGAAAATCACACCTCAAAAACATGAAGACTTGTTTGTTGTTGTTTCTATTTTCTTGTGTTTTTCTTTTTGCTTGACAGACGATTTTGAGACCCTCCCCCCTTTCAAAATGAAGCGTCTCCCTGCATTATGCGCAAATTGAATCAATAAAATGGTAATATAAGGATATCCATTTCTTTGTACATAATAATGCAATAGCTATTTCCTCATAGCTATTGTGATTCTCTATTTTCTTGATTTTACCCAATTAAAGCAGTCATCCCCAGGGACATCGTTCCGTTTTGATGATAGGGGGAGGTGGGGCAGTACATGGATGTGCGAGAGAGCGGAGAGACCGAGATAGACAATGGGATGGGAGGGGCAGGGGCGTCGATCCGTTTTCACGATTTGGGAGGGGGGACTTGGAGTTGGAATATAGTGCGAGGGAGTGGAGCGACCGATCGGAGGGAGGGTGTGAGAGGGGAGTATTCCCCCCTCCCGCATGAAGAAGATTTTGCATTTTTCAGACCGGAAATTCAGCGATCTGGTGCGTACTTTTGGTAAATTTGTTTTATTTGTTTTCCTATCAAAAAAGTAAGAAAAAGAAATATTCACAGATAATTGAATGACTAAATCGTAGCATCTAAGCTCTTGTTCTGCGTGTGCGACATCACTGTGATACACATTAATAATATACATGTTATTACAAATGATACATGGAAGTTGTCAGGGGAAGGGGGAGGGTGTGTGTGTGTGGGGGGGTACCCTCCTCCCACACGACGGAGCTTCTGCATTTTTAGGATTGACATAGAACGATCTGATGCACACTTTTGTGGAATATTCGGAATAATTGTCTGTCCCCAAAGTGTGCAGAGTCTAAATCAATGGATGGGAACCGAGCGGGGGAAAGGTAAATTAAAAGAGGAAGAGGGATATTATAATTAACATACTTTATTTCCTCACAAATCAAAGCATTTAATAAACAATCCTAGGTTACTACCTGCTCACAGGCAGGTAAGTACAAAAAAAAAAGAAGAAGAATACAATGAACCATCACAACGCAATTGACAAGGACATAAATATGTATGTATATGTATATATATATATATATATATATATATATATATATATATAATATTACTTATAATTCATAACACCTTTGCATAAAGTCAACTTCAATATTGTTACATTGCTTGCCCTTAAACATCAAATTATTCCAACATCAGACTCTTTAGTTTGCTGAAGAAAGCTATACAAGAATTAGTCGGGTACCTAAGGGGGGGGGGGGGGGGGGGGGTCACCGTGCACCCCCCCCCCCAGGACTCCTCGAAACTTACATTTTCAGGATCCTCATGACATACCAAAACATAATCAAGATGTTAACAGGAACGAAAAGTGGCTGTTCTAGGTGAAATTTAGTGTATTCTATTGTTTTTCATAATTTCTTATGTATTTCTTTGTTTTTCAACTTTTTCAACTTTTGTTTTTTCTTTGTTTTTCTATTGGAAATTGTCACTGATCACTTTTCTACCATAATTAGCGCAAAACTAATCAATGAAAGTGATTAATTGTAAAAATAATCAGGTTTTCATGACTTTCATGACTGAGCACCTGTTTTCCATAGGAAATGTACACAAAATCACAAAATTGTGCCCGTTTTGGGACGACATTCCGTTACAAAAATGGGCGTGACTTTGCAAAAGTATGCGGGGAAGTTGCAAATTTGGTCTCAAAAGTTGCGTGAGACTTGAACAAAACAAAGTCAAGTAAGTTTTGAGGAGTCCTGGGGGGTGCATGGTGACCCCCCCCCCCCTTAGGTACCCTACTATGTAGGCCCTACATGTAAGCACATATATATTACATACATACATAAGGACGGGGGGGGGGGGGGATCCGCCACCCCCCCTCAAAGTTTCGCGCTATAAATCTGTCGCGAGGCTTCTTGACTTTGTTCGGTCAAGTCTCGCACAACTTTTAAGACCAAATTTGCAACATCCGCGTATACTTTTGCGAAGTCACGCCCATTATAGTAACGGTATGTCTCCCCAAAACGGGCACAATTTTGTGATTTTGTGTATATTTCCTATGGAAAACAGGTGCTCTGTCATGAAAGTCATGAAAACCTGATTATTTTTACAATTAATCACTTTCATTGATTAGTCTTGTGCTAATTATGGTAGAAAAGTGGTCAGTGACAATTTCCAATAGAAAAACAAAGAAATACATAAGAAATTATGAAAAACAATAGAATACATTAAATTTCACCTAGAACAGCCACTTTTCGTTCCTGTTAACATCTTGATTATGTTTTGGTATGTCATGAGGATCCTGAAAATGTAAGTTTCGAGGAGTCCTGGGGGGTGGGGGTGCACGGTGCCCCCCCCCCCCCCCCCCCTTAGGTACCCAAGTAAATAGTTTGCCACGCCAATTATCCCGCCTCTACAAAAAAAACTTATTTTATGAATTGTTATATTTTAGATATTTTCTCACATATTTTACATCTGTAACGTCAATTTGAATATATATATATATATATATATATATATATATATATATATATAATATATGTACCGTTGTCTGAACATTTCACACGTTCTATTGTCATGATCCTATGCCGGGTTTGATAGTAGAACATTTCACTTGTTGGAGGGGAGGCATGCTTGTGCCCAGTTTCATAGCATAGTATTTCATAAAACTGGTTTCATGGTAAAATATTTCACATATTTTTCGGACATTGCTCAATTTCATGGTAAACTTCACACACTTTGTCGGCATATTCCCGGTCGCGTGGTACCACATATTACACATTTTCTGGGTATATGCAATGTTGGATTTGATCCGGGTAAAAATGAGCCGGATTAGTCCCGGAATGGAAGGCAATTTATGCTACAGTCACACACGGCCGGATTTCGAACCAGGTTCATAAGGAATTAAAACCGTATCGTCCCGGTTCGAGTCGTAGAGACCTGTATTGACCCTTATCAAACCGTATACAAATCCACTTTAAAATCCTTAACTGAATCCTTTTCGACCCTTATCGACCCGTGTCAACCCGCTTCGACCCGTACCGACCCAGATGTAAACCTTGTCATATTCATCCGTTTCATGGCAAGGGTCCATACGGTTTTACGCTGCGGGTTGTAGCGGGTCGATGCGAGTCAATGCGGTTCGAACCAGGTCAATTCGAATATCAATACGGAATTGAAATCCGTGAGAAAATTTTGAAAATGACCAAAAATGTTTTCACCGCCGTATCGAAGTCCACGGAATCCATCAGGGGTACGATGCGGGTCAATGCGGGTCTCTACGGCTCGAACCGAGTCGATACGGTTTTAATTCCTTATGGACCCGGTATGATATCCGGCCGTGTGTGACTCTTGCATTACATAATTATGCCGACAAAATGTGTAAAATGTTGCACAATGAAACCGGACATTAATGCCCTCGAAATGTGTGGAGTATAGGTTTTCCTGGCCAATTTCGCACTTTTGACAGTCCATTTGATAGAAGGTTCATTCAATCTAGCAAAAACCCTCGTTATCGCACAGTCTGTCTTTCAAAATTGCAACTTGTGCGTTCAATTTGCATTGCGATCAATGAAATTTGCAAATGTGGCTTTCAAATTCGTTAAAAGGGCATTCAAAGTGGCCGGTACTTTACGTTCATTCAAATTCGCAATCACTCGCCGAAAAGGGTTTTTGAGTCGTTCAGTTTCGCGAATGGGCAGTCAAATTCCAAACATTTTCATTCAAATTTACGTCATGTTATTTCTTTTTTTTTTTTGAAAAAGTGAGAGCATTTAGACATGTTTTTCTATGTGACTTTTTGTTTATCCACATGGGCTAATATACTGTTAAGCAGTAAAAGTATCATATTGTTGACCCTTTATAACTCAAGTTTGTTGTTCTGTAACGCCCCTTTCTTTCATATAAAAAAAAGTGGAAAAAAAAGTTTGAATACCATGTCATTATAGGCTTACGTGTACAAGTACTGCAGATTAACTTCATCTTCTTATGTCATGACAGCGCAAGTTAGATACAGACGTATATCTCAAGAAGACAAAGAAAGAAATATAGAAACATTACAGGATCATAACCTTGACTTCATTGAAATGGCCGACACACTTGGAATAAAGCGCTCAACAGCCAGAAAAGGACTCAATAAGCACATTGATTAAAAAAAAAAAATGGTGCCAAAGTCTCTAAAGTGAATAAGATATGACATGTAATGATGCTTGAAAAACTATGATGAAAGAAACAAGAAAAAGAACCAAAGCATAAACATGCGTGCTAAATTGACTGCAGAAGATGTTGGATGCCCAGACAGGTGCCAGAAATGAATTCGAATGAACAAACGCAGCAATATACGTGATCATGCGATTATGTTGTCATTCTAAATTGAATGAGCGAATAACGAAATGGTGCTTGTCTTACGAATTTCAGTTGAAAAAGCGTTAAGATAATTCGAATGTTCCAAAATGAATATGAATGAAGAGATCATAAAATACCGAAATACCGAACAGGTCATCTACGCTAAATTTTGCTAAAGTGAATGCAGCAATAAGGAATCGGACTGACAAATGTGCGAAATTGGCCGTGAAAACCTATACTAATTCGAACAAAAATAAGCAGCTGTCCCTCTCACTTGTGCGGTTGAATCACATTATCTTTTTTTTTTTTCCAAACATACAATACAATGCATAATGACCAATTACAATGAGAAAAAAGTTTATCAAGCTATTGGTGAGCTAGACCAACAGCAAAAATTTAGGTTATATTGGGGTGAAATATTGTCCAATCTTTTTTCACACTGTAGCATACAATATGACCCAATATCAAAGAGAAACATGCATTCACGAGACATGTAACACTTACAACTTATAAGAATTCATGTTCTGCTGCTTCTAAGTGTAATTGTAAAAGTGGTAAAATCCGAAAATTATTAGACCAGTATTCCACTGAACTTCTCATCCATTATATTTTGTGTCTCTATCTTGATGTTAGTGCTGCAATTCCTTTTTCGTTGGCCTCCCTGTCTCCGATACTGAACCGCTACAAAGAATTCAACACACAGCTGCTTGGCATGTGACAAGAAAAAAAAAAAAATCTGACCACATTACTCCAATTCTCCGACCCCTCTATTGGCTTTCCATATATTAGATCTTTATTATGTTTGTTTGTTTTTTTGTTCCTTTCCAAAGGATAGACCTACTAAATCCACACTTAAAGGTCCTGTTTACCTTTGGGAGCAGTGATTTAAAAAAATGTTCAAGATATCACATTTGATGCATATTGTTTGTTTGTTTGATTTTTATTGTTCCATATTCCACATTTCAATGTCCGCGGCACAAGACTTCTTGAGAGTTGCGTGATCACCCGAGCGAGGTACAAGTCAGATGCAGTGTACAATAGCAGAGATACCAAGTGTACAAAGGAAGTTCAGGAGATAATACAGAAATCACGAGCGAGGCACATGTTACATAATCAATAATGTCAGTAATGTGAAGTATGAACAGAGAATGTCTAGGAGGATTGAAGAATAGCTATAGATATGAATTCAGAAAAACTAATTTAAGTTAATGCTTAAATTAATAAACAGACTGAGATTCGATTATTTCTCTCCAACTCATTCCAAAATTTAGGTCCTGTAGTTATTGTTTTTAAAGCAGATACGGTCCGTACAGGAGAAAGATGAAAAGAATCTTTTTGTCTAATATAGGATAAGAATGAACTTCAGTATTTTTGACAAACATCGAAGAAAACACATCAGGGAGACCACCTGAGTTTAATTGATACATAAATGACCCGATATTGAAATGATATAAATCCTGGATCTTAAGTGTTCTACTGGAAAAGAATAAGACATTAGTGTGTTCCAGAAATGTAGCGAAGTTAATTATCCGTATAGCTCTTTTCTGTATCAATAATAAAGAATTGAGTCTAGTTGTACATCAGTTTCCCCATGCCAGGATTTCATAACCTATATAAGGCAAAAAAAAAAAAAAAGAGTAGAATACAATGAATGCAGAACATGTTTAGGAAAATCGTGTTTTAACTTACATAACACCCACATTTTTTGATAGTAATTTACGCAAAGAATTAAAATGAACTTTCCATGTCAACTTACAATCAATATAAAGACCAAGGAATTTTATATATTCCACCTGGTTCAATTCCACGTCGTTTACGACCAACTTGCCCGGTAAAATATTGATTATATTGCTAAAGACCATAAATTTTGTCTTGGTCAAATTCAGTGACAATTTATTAGCCTGAATCCACTTAGATACTGAGTTTAATTCAGTATTAATGGTATTCAGTAAAACATGGGGGTTTCGATTTGAATAAAAAATGCTGGTGTCATCGGCAAAAAGTAGAAAATAGAACAGAGAGGACGAAAAGCGAAAGTCATTCATATAAATAATAAACAATAAAGGACCTAAAAGGGATCCTTGCGGTACCCCACAAGTTATAGGCTGTGAGCTTGACACATGGCCATTCAAACTAACAAACTGAGTTCTTCCCAGTAAGGTAACTTCTAAACCACTCCAAGGCCCTTCCACGAATCCCATAGTGTTGTAATTTGTATAATAATATTTCATGGCTGATTGTGTCAAAGGCCCTGGAGTAGTCAAAAAAGATACCTACTGTGTGACACTTGGCATCGATCGCTTTAATAATTTTCTCTATCATCAGTAAAATAGCATGAATTGTGGAATGCTTTTTTACGGAATCCAAATTGATTATCATCTATTACATTACAGTCGTTTAGGAATCGGAATACACGTGTGTACATAATCTTTTCAAGTTATTTAGAAAAAGAAGTTAATAACGATATTGGTCGATAATCTCCCAGTTCGTGCTCTCGGCCTTTTTTATATATCGGGATAACTTTAGTGATTTTCATCCTAGTAGGCACTATGTTACAAGTTACTTCATAAACACATAATGATAAAGCAAATCAGCAAAAATAGGTTTTTCATTTTTTTATCAATTTCAATTTAACTGAGCAATTAAATGTCAAGTGCTTTTAACATCAGCCTTCCATGATAATAAACTTAACAAAAACAAATGCACATCCAAAAACACAGCAACCCCAATGTTTTTAAAACAAGATCATATCTGTATAGTGGTGTTGATGCAAGGAGGAAACTAACACAAAACATCCCCACTAAACAACAACAAAAAGTGACTAAGAGAAAAAAATTACAGCCAACTATCTGAAAACAAAGGATGTTCATGATGTTGCAGCCTACAACCAGATATAAGCAGTCAATATAGACGTCTTTTTTTTTAATAACTACCCCTCCTCCACCTCCTGACAGATCTGTGAAGCAGATAATAAGCTTACCATTTGACAGCACAGTGACTTTCATCAATGACCACGGAACTGATATTTTCTGCCGGGTTTGAAGACGAAAGAAATCAAAGACAAGATCACAAGCGCTTTCTTGACTCGTGAAGATGTACTGCACAGCCCTGTGGCTTTCATCAATGCAACTTCTGCTGCCGCTGTCTCTCAGGAGTATACAGGCTGAAGTCCATGGGTCTTCAATGATTGATTCTGTAAAGAATTGAAGAGCTGCATCATTTTTGTAAATCATTTTGGTGTGATTGTGACTGAGCTAGGACTCGGTAGAAATCACTCGATGAACGTAAAAGACATCGTATTATAGGCTGATTTAACGGTTCAGCTAAATTTTTGTGGCCGCTATACGCAGGCAGATATTCACCAAGGGATACAAAATGAGTGGCCGCTGGCCGCGAGGTCACCGCTATACAAAGGGTCCATAATACAGCAATTTCAGTGGCCGCTTTAAGCAGGTGACAGCTATAGAGAGGTGGCCGCTAAGACAGGTTTGACTGTATAACCTGAGAAGTTGCAGACATCAGTGAATGTCTGATCGGCGCTTATGCTGATAATTTACGTGTATACCAATTTTCGGAAATGAATCTTTATATGACCATGCACCCATGAAATATTATTTTATCAACATAATCTCGATCCAAACGTTATTTCATTTGTTGATTTCCCAGTGAATTTGCTGATGTAACATGTTTGTGTTTGTCTCTGACATTTTCACCTCTAATATATCAATAATTATTTTACCCCTAACAGTTTGATCTCTGACATTTCTAACTCTTTCATTATTACCTCTGACATTTTTACCTGTGACATTATTATCATTGACGCTTCTTATTATGATTATCATCTCGGACATTTAGTTTTATTCTCTTGCATTACCACCTCGGACATGTTTGCTTCGGATATTTTCTACCAAGAACTACTGGGAGACACACAGCCCGAGCTGGAATTATTGTACCTCATTAGCCAGGAGAGCGAGATGACTAAACAAACTGGCTTCAGAGTGGGAACTCTCCCGTCAAAAGCGGGAGAATTGGACTCTCCACCAACAAACTTCCCTTTCGGACATCAAAGTCACTGAACAAATATCCAAGCCTGCACCCGCTAGGTCCCTAAACATGTTTGTTTGGCAGAAAAGAAAATGGTGCATTTGAATTTTAGCAAACAAAACCATGTGCGTAGTAAGAAATTCTGTAAACATTGCGTAATCTGAATGAAAGGCGCATACATAAGTCTGCTTTTACGGCATGAGAAAGCAGCATCGTAACCCGTATGGGGATACACGCATGTGCCCCGTTTATGTCTTTCTGTGAGATAGCAGACCAGTTTGCTTAAATCAGCTCTATTTTTCCTCTTTTTTGGGAGGGGGGGGGGGTGGGTGGTAAGTCAGTTTTGATACACAATATATTAAAAACAAACAAACAAACAACTGCAATGTACACAGGAACATTTATTATCAGGAAATTGGTTCAATCAGAAGCGATAATGTGTATATCTTACTATTATTATCACGTACGGATGTGAAGAACACACGTACATACCTACACAAACATTACTTTACGACGCATTTTCCTGTAGGCCTATTTTATAGCATAATTATCATGTATGCGCGCTGTACGACCTCAAACAATCGCTTTTTATTTACATCACGGTTGTCAGTATGCCCAGTCGGAGAATTATCAGCGTCATCTTGATACTGACATCATAATGTAAACCTGAACAAAATTTTGCACTGATATCCAGTGTTCATAAACCTATATTTTATCAAAACACATAATGCACAGGTTTAGGTTCGGGATGATAGTATGTATAATGCACGGAAAATCATCAGCAGGCGGACTAAACTTCACATGCTATAGCAGGAGAAGAAGAGATGCAACGAACTCAGCTATTCTCAATGTCGTGCATCCCTTTTAACCCATCGTACGTGCTTGTAAATACCCTCGAGTGCCCAGCAACGTCTCCCCCAACGCACTTTCACCGTCCTGTGCAGGATTTTCATACTATGTATCACACTCCGCACGGTTGCCTTGCGCCAATATTGTGCGCTGTGCATGTTTGGACAAGGAGCTTTTTTTTGGGGGGGGGGGCGAATTCCTGGGAATGAAAGACGATGTTATCCAACTAGACGCATCGTAAAGCGCGGAAAGAAAATAACTTCTGTACGGCATTTCGATTGAAAAATCAATAGTTCGTTTGGACAATATGATGACATCGATCTTTGCGGACGTTATATTGACATTTTAAGTAGCAACACGAGCAGGTTCACCCATCAACTCTGCCTATTGAAGGTTATCAGTGCCACAGGTGGAACTATTTTGTGCTTTTTCAAAATTTCGTGTGCGTTAACTTGCTTCTTAAACTTGCTTGAAGAGAGAGAAAATCATGAGCAGCTCCGAACCCTGTGAGTATCACGCTTGAACTATTTCATCATCGGTACGTTTTTGCACCAAGTCTCAGCCGTCCGATATCAGAATTACATTGGGAAATCTGAAACTGAGAATACGACATTCTCACGATGAATTTCGATAATTCTGCTTTAAATGTCCGTTTTGTATGTTGCTTCATTCTTATCTTAAGCCTTTGAAATCGCAGTATAGAGGGGTGGAAAGAAGAGAAAATAGAATTATAGAGCTAAAAAAATCCAATCCGATTAAGAGGTGGATGAATAGTCAAGATAGGGGAATGAGGGGTAAGTTCAGCCACTAACCCTAGCCAAAAATTAATGATTTTCATTCCAGTTGTACCATCTGGTGTGATGACTCATGGCATAACCCCTAACCCTGCCACATAATAATTGTCTAGATTGAAACAAAAACGTTTGTTATTTTCGACCATAAAGTAAAAGGTGTGAAACATGTAAGCGCAATATTAATCCATATGCATCAGAGCTATAACATGGATACTACATGATGACGTACGTGCAGTAGCCCGCTGTATTTCGCTAAGCCGAGTGAGGGGCGCATACACAGTGATTGCGACGCCCGAATTAAAAAAAAAAAAAGTGACACGAATGTCCTTTGAAATGTTACTTTCCCAATACCATTAGCAATGGGGGCAAAAAGCAGACTCTTTCTTACAGTCCACCCCATAATAACGCCTATACCTTCGTCCATCATACCTGACGGTTTTTTTTTTTTTTTTTTTTTTTTTGTATTTACAGAATAATTCGGTCGCAGAATTCTGGGCAGACTTTTCGTGCTATCGGTGATAATGGACGTGCGAAAGGTAAAGCTCCTAAAAACTCTGAATTTCTTGACATTTTTTTCTTTTCATTTGTGTCAGGGCCCCCAGCCAAGTCCCAATTTGTAGTGATATGTTGTCCAGTGATAATACGTGTATATGGTTGGGAGCACAAGCCTAATAACCGAATCTTTCACATGCTAGCTGAGGTCAAATCTTCCTATTACAGAGTTTAGAGCAGACATACTATGATCATGGTTGTATGATATCTGCATCCGTGTTCAGGGTGAGTTAAACACTGTGAGTGTCACATATGCAATAACGACTGGTGTGTTTATAGTAATTGGGATGTTACACAATACAAGGGCATGCAGTAATGCACAGGTTGTGCGACTGCTTTATGTATCAAGGACAGTATAGCAATGTTTCAGTTAAATGGTACTGTAAATGTTATGTGAGGGTAAGTTAAACAGGTTAATTCAATGCACATGCATATTGTAGTGACTATGTGGTGCGTATACTAATGTGCTAAGATTTGAATGCTGAATTACATGGTTTCTTTTTCCGGTATACACAAGACCATAATACTTGTACAACATTCCAAGCTTTACTAAATATTATGGCGGTATCTTGCTGGTCCTTCCTTTTAATTCTTGTTCATTGTTATTCCATGCATGGCAAGGAGAATTGGATTTCGTAAGATCTTAAATAAAACATCTGAGAAATAGACCGATGTAACTAGAAATTATAAGAATAGGTCGTCATTGGTGTATCCCTGAGCTATAATCATGAACACATGTGACGATAGAATGACATATTATGTCATTCTATCGTCACATGTGTTCATGATTGACAAAAGGGTTCCTTGTACAACAAACAAGATTTACAAGATTTTGAAAAGCTCGAAGATGTAACAGCAGGCCTATTATCTCACACATCTTTGTGCAGGTAAAAGTGGGGTTTGCCGTGTTCGTGCTAGCGACTGCTTTCATCCTTCTCACAAGCCGGCTTACTATTACCATAAATAGTCCAACCCCATTAGAACCAGGTCAATTCGTTAGAAGGCGTGGGCACACTAGGACCCTACGGCTCAAATCTGGGCAAGCCCCGTCTTTGGATACTTCGAATTTAGACTCAGTGGGTCGCAGCGATATTGGGATTGGTTCATACAGAAGTGACAAGGAAACATATTTTCCGAAAGGCAATGATGTTGCTGCAAGTCGTAGAGGAGGGGGAATTCGTCGTTTTGAGCAGCTAGCACGACAAGACCTTACTACATGGCGCCACCCCGGTTATCCGGCTCTTACCGACGAGTCGGCTCCTGAGGATTTGTTTTCATTTTATCCGAGTTCTCGCGACGAATTTCAGGAATCCGAATGGATGGACGCAACTTCTGTAGAGAGATGGATGCAAACAGGCGACGACGACTCGGATTACTCGGATCAGACAATATCCGAATCTTCCTCAGTCCTCTTTCCCTCGTCGTTTTGGGAAAATGTAATGAACATTGGCGCCATCAGCGACGAGTCCGGAGTAAAAGTATCGCGCAATGATGATAATGGTCCCGATACTCCTACGTATATAAACGACACCAACAGCGACCAAATCAAAAGAGTTTTCAGAACAGAATTGAATCCAAAGATGATGGGCTCGGAAACAAAGCGCAGACCGCAGCCATTATCCACTCAACCGCAAATGTTAAAAAACCCTGCTATAGGTGGAGACGCTGGGAACGATATGACACCACACATCGCGATGGATTCTGCCACAAAGTTCGTCAACCTGACATATGTTTCCCAAAGGGAATTTGAAAAGCTAAAACGAAGCGGAATACTTAAGAGGAATATTTCGAGGAAATTGTTCAACGTTGCGCCGGAGGTAAGTGATATCCCTTATGTTTTCATTCTTTTAAACTGAAGTTGGATCACCACTAATAATGATGTATGACAAAATACAATATTTCGTTCGAACTTTGAATGTACGTTTATTGATATTAATATTTTTATAATTTACATTTAAGATGCATTTATTTGATAAGCTCGATCATTGTGGAAGAAAAATGATTAGCTGAATAACAGCCACCTAAGTCTTCCATCTCCCATGGGGCGGATCCAGGAATCCCGTAAAGGGGGGGGGGGGGGGGCACTTTACAAAATGAACGAGGGGCGCAGGCGCCCCATACCCCATCTTTTTTCTTTTTGTTTCTTTTGTTTTGACAAAAAGAGGGGGCGCACCGGTGCCCCCTCCCCCCCCCCCCCCCCCCCCCAACCACCGCTGTCCCCTATCATTGCCTTCAACAGAGATGGAAATGACGGAGATCAACATTCTCGGTGACTTTGGAATTAGAAATTAAATCAGAAACAGCTCGCTCTTAGAGATGTCTTTTAGAATTTGTCCAGATTTTCCAAATCATTGTAAACGCTTAAGGTCTCTTTGATTACTTTCACTTATACAGTGTACCAAATTTATTTCAACAAAGAACTGGAAGGTATATCCATTCATAGTTGTCTATATAGCAAACTGAACATTGCAACATTACATTCAAAGTTGGGGAAACCAAACTCCGGAGCTCTCACTCAATCTTAAAGCCCGGTCACACAGCGCTTTGCGGCTTAATCACGGCCAAAACACGTCAAAAAGTGGTCTCCCGTGAAGCAGGCGATGTTGTTCGCGTTGATGTCGAGTTTAAGACGAGCTACGGTCGATTTATAGACGTGGCAGGACGCGGTGAAAAATCGGAACGGCGTCGGACGCGGTAAAAAGTTTTGAACTGCTCAAAACTTTATTCCGCGGACAACCACGGGCGGCACACGTGGTAAAGACGTGCAAAACACGTGAAACACACGTGATAATCCGTGTTCCGGCAGTGATTAAAACTTGGGGAGACGCGGTAAGAGGTGGGTATAAGACGCGAAAGTTTAGAGGTCTGTCACGGGCAGAGCACGGTCATCTGACACGTGTTACTCGTTGGTATCACGGGAAATAGCGTGTGTTTAGCGGCTTATCACTGACAAATGGATTTTCCGCGTACATACACGTGGCTGGACGTGGTTAGCCGTGCTTAGGCAGTGCTTCAGCAGTGGAACAGCCGCCAACGACCATACCCCGTACAAAGCGCGGCCAAACCAAAATTGACCAAAAAATTACCACTTACGACCACGTCCACCAGATTTTCATAACTTTTTGTACGTGATTTAGACGCGGAGTGCTGTGTGACCGGGGCTTTATCTCGGCATGATTTCTGTTTTACTGTTCTGCACCCCACCCTCACTTCCTTATTTTATTCTACTGTTGATTTTCAAACGAAGTGCACACTAATTTCGACAGTATAATGAAAAAAAAAACACAGATCACGAAATCTGACAAAAATCAAAGAGACTAAAATAGAAATTGCTTCAAGCAATAAATTCATATCAAGGGAGAATTGATTGTTTCCCACATGACTGATACATTGCGTTTACCCAAATTTCCATCGGTGAACAACCTAGATCAAATCTTTAGAAAATCATCCGTTTTCTATCTTGAATGCCAGTCAGCTGCTTCTGGCTAGGATATTGGTCATGACATCTAACGGATGCCAGAACCAGGTGCCACGCATTGATATTATTGCAAGGATTATATAGACTGCATTGATTGTATAAAAATCAAACCATTGACCCAGTCTGCAAACTCTTCACTTTTCTAAATTAGCGGTGCTTTAAACATACAGCCATTAGTCGTAATTGAGATGGATTTCCTCGCTCTTTCACATGCTTTCCCTAATATGACAATTCGATCATTATCCTACCGCGGCAGGTTTTCCTCAGCACGCCATTGGAGTTTAGCAAACACACGAAGAGTCCTTGTTGGTTTGTCAACGTCACGACGGGGGCAGCACCGGAACTTCGCTGCCTCCCTTATTTCTACCTCATGGGCATGCCCAAGTGCGGCACGACAGACCTATTTTCGAAGATCATAAGACATCCATCGGTTGTGCGGACCTTAAAGGAGCCGCATTGGTGGACGAGAACGAGAGTCGGAAAATCCCCTCTAGGAGGCGAGTTTCTAGCTCTTTACCTTAAAGGAAACTTTATGCTCTTTTGTTTTTAGTGGAAAAATGAGCAAAGAAAATGGGATTCCATCGGGATCCCGATGGAATCCCGATGGAATCCCATTTTCTTTGCTCATTTTTCCACTAATAACTTATATTCTTTCTGGTCAGTTTATTCTGTCTTTATTTGTTACTCTTTTATTTTTGTTAAAATAAAAGAAAAAAAAGGTATATCAAACTTGTATACTAGCAATAAATGACTCAGTAAAAACTATTCACACTATACCACACGTCACTGTTAAAAAAAAAAAGAAGTCTCATCGGTCAAAAGGTATGATGGGTTATCATTTTAGCTAATCGCTGGGTTTGGCTGCCAGCGTTTTCTCAAAGATTCTCCTTTTCTCTATTTTATATTCGAAGGCTTGAGGCTTAATGGTACACACATTTGTATTGAATTCTCAATAGACTTGCGGACCAGACTTTTCTGTCTGGAGTCGTTTCACCAACAAGTAGGCCCCACAACCATTATAAAGGTTATTTGTGTCATTCGAATCATCAATCACTGTTGTTAAAGTTTCATTGGGCACTTTCATTCACAGTGCAATACGTGATTCTGATGGCAATGATAATGATACAAATAGCCTTATGACTTTGTGACCACACACACATAGCTTTAATAACGTCTTGTTTAATATGATTGAATATCAATACGCATGGTACAGTTTAGGTTGGGGTGGGGCTTCAGGTTTCCAACGTGTTTTTTTTTTATGATGACCTTTTAGATAATTAGAAAAGTCTTATAAAATATGAAAGAGGATACATACATATTTTAAGAGGAATTCAAATTCTATTTGATGAAAATTAGTTTTAGAATGTCTGAGGTATGTAAAATAAAGTCGGGACCCATGTTGTTGGTTTTTTTAAGATGGCTTTAATTAACTTCGTTTTTGGATATCTAAGCCATTTGAAAACAGATTTTCATCAACTTTGAATTCTTCTTAAACAAGTTGGAATCTTAAGCTCTTTCACTAATGAGTGGTTTCTAGGTATCTCGGGAAAAAAAGCTGAAACCTCACCTCAACCAATACCATACCATCCGTGTAAAGAGAATGGGGGCACTGTGGCATAGTGGATAAGATTCCCGACCCCTGATCGGAGGACCCGATTTCGAATCCCGCCCAGTGCTTACGTCCTTGGACAAGATGTTTTTACCCACTGTGTCCCTCTCGACCCAGGTGTATAAATGGGTACCTGGCAACGCTAGGGTAATAATGATAGCAGGGCCATCTGGTAGAGCAGTGGCAACACCGAAGAGGCTACCCTGGGTAAATAAGACCTTACTATTATCATTATCATTATTATAAAGTTGGGAAGCCATGCAGCGTGAAGGCTGCTCGCTCCACTCGACCATCTTTGAGAATCCATGTAACGAATTATGGGACAGCTTTATATTATCATTGATCTCTTACATAAGTATACAGCCGAAAAATAGAACCGACCGTTACCACTAGGAGTAATCCGCTAGCTTCAATGCACATAATTTGCTGACGAGTGAGTGTAGGCTATGATATTCCAGCAGGCCTTCGCTAGTTGTGGGTAGCCAGGTGTGTAGGGAAGGAAATCCAATCGGACCAACCTTCTTTCCTCCCGGTGACACTACATTCATGGCATTTGCTCCTGCGACAAATGATCCGGTCTTATTTTCTCCATGGACCTATGGTAAGGGTTAGGGTGGTGATAGTGGTTTAGGTTTAGTATGATGTGAGGATTAGGATTAGGGTTAGGGTTATGTTTCGTTGTGGTTAAAATTTATGTTTGGCTTAGCGTGCAGATATTTCATTGGAGCAATTTCCGTAGGAGCAAATGTCATGGAACCCTTTCCCCCACGCTATCTGATCTTTAACTCTTAAATTCTATATGCTACGCTAATCGCATGCCCGACTCAGTGGACGAGCTCACAGGGTGTCGACGAGGCTGCGTCAATACCCGATATATTTTCCTTAAACGCCAAACCCGCCAAAACCAAACCACCAATGCTATACGATACAGTGGCTCACTATTCTGTTCGCCAACAAAAATTCTCACAATGTAGCTTGCATTATGTGGTGATTGAATATCAAGCGGTGTTTCCTTTTGGTTTTTCGTGTAAATCCTAAGTTCCTGCCATTGTTATATGTGCAAAAGTCATGAATGTAAAATTAATTTGAAAGAAAAATAGCAATAACTTTGTCATAAATTTATGTCATAGCAAAGCATTCCATTTTCTTTGCAACTTTGTTCCTTAAAGTTACATGGCTTTGAAAGACAAAATGTTTTCTGGACGCATGAAGGCGTTGCAGTTTCAGAATAAATGTGGAACACGGGTGTTTACACTGCATTGTAGAACGAGTTAGATAAGTATGGGTTTTTTTTCGGCGCTTTGCATATAAATGTTTTTTCATGATAAGTAATGTGAAGACAAAATATTAACATCAAATCTTTGCATAACGTTGTCTGTCTCGCAGGAAAATTTAAAAGGGTCCCTTATGACGCGTATCTCAAAAAATATTTCGGTCGTCTTGCGCGGCTCATCTCCACAAGTGATAAACCTGGAAGCCTTATTGCTGGTGAGTAATCTCTATAATTCTGGAGGTTAGTATTAGCTCCTTTTCTATTAGTTTTTACTACTTTGTTTAGGGCGAAGGTAAAACAACAACAACAACAACAATAAAAATATGCATTGCCACCCACTTCTTACAGTTAGCAGTCGCCATTGCCTCATAATCAATTGAAATGACCAATAGGTAAGACTTTGTCCTTATTGACAGAGGTCAGAAATATTATTGTATCACTCACATACTACACAACATCTTAGGCAGGTTAGGTATATCAATAGTGGACTCCCTTTATAACGAATTCTTCAGGAATGGCAGTTTTTCCGCCCTATATCGAAATTTCGTTATAACCGAATATAAAGATATATCGACAATAGTGTTGGGACTTGATATTTTACTTCATTGGAACGGGATTGCACTGTATATCCTGGGAAAGATTAATAAACCTAAAAGAAGTCCTCTGCCTATCTAATTGTTGGCATTTGGCGTTGATTGACTTGAGAACCAGCGGTCGACCTCTTCTGCTCCTATATCATGAGAACCTTACTATAAAGAGAGACTTGAAGACCCCTGGCATCAACAAACGAGTACAGGACCTTCTGGAAAGGCCTAGCAGCTGACCTCACGAGCGGAGCTGATAGGTCGAGATGAGGGAGTGAGCACTCTCTCCTGCATCAAAGGGCGCGGTCAGACTGGCAAAAGATCGAGAAGTTTAATGTTGGGAAGTCTTCGCGATCGTTTGTCGTGTGGTCACACTGGCAGCCACGCTTTGATCAGAGAAGTTTAGGTCATTGGCACGCAGAGCGCACCGTCCGATGGCTGGGGATTGTGATGTAACAATGCACATCTGTACATGACAATGGCCATGCGTTTTGGAGACACCGCACGCAAAGATCGATAAGTTTGTCCGGGGTGAAGGAAATATCCCTATTCTCTCTCTTAAAACAAACAAACAAACCAACAAAAAAAAAAGCGAGTGAAAATGTTCACTCTTGATGGAGTGAATAACAGAAAAGAGTGAGTTTAGAGTGATATCGGAGTGAAATCGGAGTGAAAATTTTCATTTTCACTAATTTTGGAGTGACCTCAGGGATCCGTTTTTAAGGGGGAGGGAGAGTGATGACAACAGTCGGTTTTAAACAAGCGAGCCCACCAAACCGGAGTGTAGTAGCTTCAACCTGCAGACCAGAGACGATCAGTTACGGGCTAATCGTTATAATCTATCTTCTAGAATTTGTCAAGAAGTAATAGCAAGCTATATATCAGGGCGGGCTTTTGTTGTTGTGGTTGCTGTTGGTGACGGTGCTGGTATTTTTGTTGTTGGTTTTGTAATCTGTGTTTTTTTTCAAGATTCAATTGCCTTACGTGCTGAAATCCCCAAAAGAATCCTTCCGCCAATCATTGCACTGCTTTGAGAATATAATCATATTTGTACTGTGAATCGAGTCTTTTTATACAAGTTTGGTATTTGATAGGAATGACATTTCCCCATTATCCTCCACGTCTCATGTTTAGAAGGCATATTAGTATGCATATTTGAGATGTGTTATTGACTGATGAGGTTATCACTTTTAATATCTTTATCATGTTCCTGGTGAGGATGAATTATCTCGAGCAATTAATAAAATTATTGCAGGTATCTGTGACTGCTTTTTGTCCTATCTTCTATTAAAGCGGACGCGTCAGCATCCACAATGTGGTACCAATTGAATCTCTTCAACATTAGCTCTGAAAACCAGTTCCCTGCCCTACCGGAAGTGTTTCGTGAGATCAATCCCGGAGTTAAATTGATTGCCGTGCTTCGAGAGCCGGTAGAACGGTAAGTTTGGCGATACAGGCAAGTCTGTCTACAGCGGCCATCTAAGGGAAGCGAGAAAAGAATGACCGTTGTAGATAATTAGGTCGCTCTACAAAGAGTCTCTTTCATGTTGTTGTTGTTGTTGTTCTTTTTTTTTTCCACGGGAGATTATGTAGTGGCCGTGTACGGCAGGTGGCCGCTGTAGACAGGTGGACGTTAAGGCAGGCTGCACTATAAAATGAAATCAAATAACTAGACGCAAATGTAGCAGTGTGTTTAGATTTATTTTGTTCGTTTGTTTCTTTTTTTTTAGCAATACTGTTTTACATGAGAATTATACTGCTATTAATGTGATAAGTGATGCCAGTATAGTATATTAAAGGGATGGTTTAGTATTGGTTTAGGTAAGAATTCAGCTTTTAACTTTTTGTGATACCACCGTATGACATGTTGAATAGCATACAATTATCAGAGGAAACAAAAGTATATTTGATGAAAATCGTTTTTGAAATGACTGAGAAATCAAAAAAAAAACAACAACACGTAAAAGCAAGAGATCTTATAATAAAAGATGGGTCCCACCTTTCGTCTGGATCGCTTTGTTTTAGATATCCTATCCCTTTAAAAACCAATTCTTAAAAAAACTAGAGAAGCACTCTGACAGCGCAGACCTCCGCCAAGCAGGTAATTTCCACCACTGATCTTGCTCTTCCGTAGAGATTAATGATTTCTTCCATACATTTGCATATTGAAAATCTCTCGTATATTAAAGGGATGGTTTAGTATTGGTTTAGGTAAGAATTCAGCTTTTAACTTTTTGTGATACCACCGTGTGACATGTTGAATAGCATACAATTATCAGAGGAAACAAAAGTATATTTGATGAAAATCGTTTCTGAAATGACTGAGAAATAAAAAAAAAAAACACGTAAAAGCAAGAGATCTTATAATAAAAGATGGGTCCCACCTTTCGTCTGGATCGCTTTGTTTTAGATATCCTATCCCTTTAAAACCAATTCTTAAAGAACTAGAGAAGCACTCTGACAGCGCAGACCTCCGCCAAGCAGGTAATTTCCACCACTGATCTTGCTCTTCCGTAGAGATTAATGATTTTTCTTCCCATACATATGCATATTGAAAATCTCTCGATTTCCCGATAATATAGAAACCTTTTGTTACGTCATCACTGCCAGCTGCGCGGCGCGCCTCGCCCTGGACCAGAAACTAGGGCACACACTTTAATGCGCGTATGAAAGCCTCAAAAATATGCAACTTGAACTCCCAAATTCATTGACCCTACCTGCCAAAATATCGAAAATCCTTCATAGAATCTACAAAAAATCCCAGATCACTACCAAAGTTTAATCATCTATTCCTTGTGTCATTCTCAACCTTTCCTGCAAGTTTCAGCCAAATTAGTTCTCAACTTTTTTGAGTTATTTTGCACACGGACAACCAACGGCAACGAAAACATAACTTCCTCCCTTGGCGATGGTAATAAACTTTGAATACCTCTTTTAATTTAATCATCCTCTTTCTTATTTCATAACAGGTTTCTCATTATCTCAAAAATTCAAACCTAAAGCCCAATCTCTGCTGAAACTGTATGTCTATATCTGTAAGCTAGAATAGTTTTTGTTTTTGTTTTGTTTTGTTTTGTTTTGTTTTGTTTTTACCTCCAGGGTCTATTCCGGCTACACGTATTTTAGGAAAGGGCCCGTTTCCCCTACTCAGTTTCATCTACTTGCCATAGAGTCAATACTAAAATTTCAGACGTGCGCTCGCGAAATGTCGGCAAGAATGTGTATTCAGCCTTTTGATACGGTAAGTTGCCTTTTTTGCTTTAAAAAAAAAACAAAAAAAAAAAAAAACTTATAAAGCTTTTCTGTGACTCAACACACAATGTCACTGTCATTATATTCAACTTTGATTAGATATATGACCCGACTTTGGAGCGGTTTTATCATCATTTATAGAATTTATATATTATTATTATTATTATCATAATAATATCATTCTTAACATTGTTTCCAATGACCTTAAATTTATCTCTTGGTTACGAGTCATACCTGCTATAATGTATAACTAATGATACCTTTTTTTATGTCAGGAAAGAGTACTTGCGGACTTGAAATTGAAATAAATCGCCATGTGCAATTGATTGGAGACTTACGATTGATACTATATCGCAACTTTTTATAAGACTAGACCCTGATGGTATCTGATCCTTGTTACATAATGCGCATTCTCAGAAACAAATATTTGTAGATTTCTTATCTGCTTGTAGTTTGTTTGTTTGTTTTTCAGCGTGGTTGTGATTTTTTCAATGAATAAAACTAAGAAAGTTCATTTCTACCCGCGTTTGTATACAGAGAGTCACATTGGGACTGTACTCTGTGCTTCTCTCTGATTGGCTGGAAGTGTTTCCACGTGACCAGATCCTCATTCTGCGTTTGCGTGATTGGAACGCAAATTGCACTGGTCTACTTCCAACAATATTTCAGTTCTTGGAGATAGGTATGTAATGAAGAATAGCCAATTGAAATTTTTATACAAAATCTTTTTGTCATAATCGTGATATCTGCCTAATTTTTACAAAGAATCGCCATATCGGATTTGTATAAGCCCCTCAATAAACTGAGCGATTAATTGTGCTAATCATAATTATTTTGAAGCGTCTTTGATATTTACAGGCCCATTCTTTTAAATCAATATAAATGATAAAGATGAAAAAAGAAACAAATAAAGATATATGTTTAATCCATCAATCAGTGTGTATCAACTAAATACTATATAAATGAATTTCTTTAAACATGTTAAAATAGGTTTAAAAAGAGGCTTTAAATATCCAAGGAAAATCGATTTCTTTGGCAACATTGAGTTAGAATTTGACAGAGTGACATAGTATCTAGAAACATATCCATGCAAGTTTGACCGAAAAAGCAACATCATGCGGGACAATAAGATTGCGCTCTGCAAAAGTTAAACCACACTGACGGCAAATTCTTCCAAGGACGTTGGCGATGAACATAGGGTCGGCAGGCTGTTCGAACATTGTTTCTTTATTGTCTACTAATAAGATTAAAACAAGATATCTTTGACAAGCACAGTGGTAATCAGTAATCATTACACTGATACCCTCCATGCTCTGCTTTTTTCTGCATAACTTTTGATTCTTTAACAGAAGAGTTACCAAAGGAAACAATAGTGAGGTTTTGCGCGAGAGCCACACAAAACGTCAACAAGCGACGGAAAGCACCCATGCTCAAGAAAACAGTTCAGGTAAATCACACACACAAAAAAGAAATTAATATATATATATATATATATATATATATATATATATATATATATTGTTATGGATACATGTGCATTGTATTATCATTTCTGGGCACTTTATTGTTCCGCGGAGGAACATGTAAATAAAGAGTTCGACAAGATGACCGAGATCGACCAAACACCTTGTTTGAGAGTCTGGGTATTTTTGGTGGTTATGATGGTTCGGTAGGCCAAGTTAACCTCCCGTAACAAAATGGGGGCACGTCACGAGAGTTCGGCAGGGTTTCTGCGGACTTAGGTGATTTGGTCGGGTTTGAAATGATCCCAGGAGTGTTTTTTCGTTCTCGCTTGGCCGATGAATTTCGGTGAGTAGCGTGGTGTAGCACTCTATGCTATGTCGTGGACATGGGCGATCGCGATACAGTTTACGTCGCGTCGCGCAACTACGTACAGTACTGTATGTTGTTTGCATCGTGATTGTTACAGTTTACTGTATGTGCAGGTGTTACGATTTAAAGCATGATGCGTTTATGGCGTAGTGTGTGTGTGTGCACGCAGATGGACGCGGAGTGATATGTTATACAGTTTGATGTAAATCGGTCGTCTTTCTGTTTCTGCGTGAGGGAAGCACACGTTCGTATTTCTTTCGGGATCGAAAGGGTTAATTTGGCACGTGCGTGTAGTGTTGAGGATGGTTTAATCTGGGTATACGCTGCGTGTGTGAAGTGTCTGCGTGGAAACGTTGGTCAAACGTTGGTCGTTGGTCCCGTACGTGGTGGTTCGTGTGTGGTTCAGCATACGGGTTATTCTACGGCGGTTCGTATGTGGTAAAGCATACGGGTTATTCCACGGCGGTTTGTACAGCTGTATGTGGTTTAGCATACAGGTGATTTCACGGTGGTTCGTGTGTGGTTTAGCACACGGGTTATTCCACGGTGGTTTGTGTGTGGTTGAGCACACGGGTTATTTCAATTCGATTCGTATGTGGTGTAGCATACGGGTTATTCCCAGTCGGGTCGTGTGTGGTATAGCATACGGGTTATTGTTTATAGTGTGACTGGTTTTCTTCAGTTGAAAAGAGTTTTTCAGCTGGCTGGCTGGTGATAGTCAGGTTTTTTTTTTTGTTGCACTATTAACTGTACATTATTGGTGCATAATGGAGAAAGATCAAGATTTTTCCATTGAGAAGTTTGCGGATTCACCCACAGTTGAGGAGTTGCTAACCTTGAAAAAGGTTGATTTGTTGCGTGTTGCAGAAAACTACAAGGTTCCTGCTGTGAAGAGCACAATGAAAAAGTCAGAGATTACACAGCAGACAATTAAATTTCTTGTAGATGAAGAAGTATTTCCCCTCCAGGCATTGCGTAGCATATCAGGTAGTCCCCCTGGTGATGTGCAAGGGAGTGTAGAAGTACGTCTGAAAGAGCTTGAACTTGAGAAAGCAAGAATTGAGTTAGAGAGAGAGAGGGTTTCTCTAGAAAGGGCTCGTCAAGTCGGTGAGAGAGAGTATGGTGTAAGCGTCAGTGGTGGGCATTTTGATATCGCCAAAAATGTCAGAATGGTCCCTGAGTTCGATGAAGGAGATGTGGATAGATATTTCCTGCACTTCGAACAAGTGGCGGATAGCATGGAATGGCCGAAAGAAAAATGGCCTCATCTCTTGCAGACTAAGTTAAAGGGAAAGGCATGTGATGCTTATGCTTCACTTTCGCGCGAAGAAGCTCAGGATTATGCAACAGTAAAAAAGGCAATCATGAACGCGTACGCCTTGGTTCCTGAAGCGTACAGACAAAAATTTAGGAATAGTAGAAAACTAGAGTCACAGTCATTCAGAGAATTTGCAAAAGTGAAGGAAATTGCCTTCACTCGTTGGCTGCAATCAGTAGGCGTGGCTACTGTTGAAGATTTGCGGGAACTTGTGCTACTAGAGGAGTTTAAGCGTTCACTACCTCAAGAGGTGCGTACACATATTGAGGAACAAAAGGTGAAAACTTTGTCGGTAGCTAGTACAATGGCTGACGAGTATACTCTGTCCCGTAGTCATGGAAACAGGTATGTAGGAAGCAAATATGCAGCTCCTAATCGTCTAAGTGTTGGCAAGACAAATTCTAGCAGTAAGACAGAGGTGAAGGCTGGTCTAGTGGTAGAAAATGAGACTGACAAGAAAGGTAGGAACACTAAGAAGCCTATTGTGTGTTTCCATTGTAGGCAACCAGGGCATGTGAAGTCTAATTGTCCCGTTCTGAACAAGAAAAAACAGGAAAAAGACAAAGAAAAGAAGTCTCATCCAAATGGATTGGTGAGTCGTTCAGTTGAATCGACAGGTGATTGGTGTGAACAAGTTCAGAGTGTGATTAAGTCGGCTGATCAAGACAAGATTAAGTCTCAGTATGAACCATTCACTTCTGTAGGCTATGTGTCATTGGTAGGATGTGATGAAGCCAGAAAGGTTACCATCCTGCGAGATACTGGTGCATCCCAGTCATTGATTCTTGACAGTGTCCTTCCTTTTGGGCACACGTCGTCCACAGGCACAAGTGTACTGTTACAAGGAGTAGAAGGAGGTTACGTTGAAGCCCCTCTTCACACAGTCGATTTGCAGTCGGGCCTAGTTTCAGGAAGGGTGAGCCTTGGTGTTAGGAAGTCACTTCCTATGGATGGTGTAACATTGATATTAGGCAATGATCTTGCAGGAGACAAAGTGACTATTCCAGTGGTCAGTGCAGTCCCTTTGGATAAAGAAGGAAATGAGACAGCTGCATTGGTTCAGGAATTCCCTGAAGTTTTCCCAGCTTGTGTAGTCACACGTTCCATGTGTAGAAAATCAGAGGAGTCTGAAATGAAGGCTAGTCCAGGGGATATCGGTCTAGAAGGGAGTTTCTTCTGTCAGATGGATGATGTAGAAGTAAGTAGAAACGCAGCGTCAAAATCACAACAGATAGGAGATGAGTCTCAGCCTGTAGATGAAAATGAGATTGGGTTGAACAAGAGCTCTTTGATTGACGCACAGAAGAATGATCCACAGTTGGTAGCGTTGTGTGATAGTGCTCTTGCTGAAGAAGAAGCACTGAGTGAAAGGACTTGCTACTATATGAAAGGAGATGTGTTGATGAGGAAGTGGATGCCAGTTGACTCTTCTAGTGATGAAGAATGGCGAGTAGTTCACCAAATTGTCATTCCAAGAGTATTTCGTAAACATATCTTGAGTGTGTCGCATGAGTCAGCTCTTGGTGGTCATCTTGGAGTCAATAAGACAGTTGACAAGATTTTGAAACATTTCTTTTGGCCTGGCTTGAGACGGGATGTTTCAGATTTCTGTAGAACTTGCCATGTTTGTCAAGTGGTGGGGAAACCTAATCAGAAGATTCCTCCTGCTCCCCTAAAGCCCATACCAGCATTTGATGAGCCGTTTAGCACAGTTATCATAGACTGTGTTGGTCCTTTGCCAAAGACAAAGGCTGGACATGAGTACTTGCTCACTATGATGTGCGCTTCTACGAGATTTCCAGAAGCTGTGCCACTTCGGCGTATCACTGCACAGAACGTTAGCAAGGCGTTAGTGAAGTTCTTCACAACGGTTGGCTTGCCAAAGGTGGTGCAATCAGACCAGGGTTCCAACTTCACTTCAAAGATATTTCAGCAAGTGATGCGTGAGTTGGGTATCAAATGTGTTACCTCGAGTGCCTATCATCCACAGAGTCAAGGCGCTCTGGAGCGTTTTCATCAGACGCTGAAGAACATGATGAGAACATACTGCTTTGAGGTCGAGAAGGACTGGGATGAAGGCTTGCCGTTGTTGCTTTTCTCGGTGAGAGAGTCTGTGCAAGAGTCCTTAGGATTCAGTCCCTTTGAGTTAGTGTTTGGACACGAGGTTCGTGGTCCATTGAAGGTCTTGAGAGAGAAGCTGTTGGGTGAGGATGAGTCACCTGGTTTGTTGAATTACGTGACCACGTTCCGTGGTAGGCTGACTCGTGCACGTGAATTTGCAGCTGGACATTTGAGAAACAGTCAAAAGAACATGAAACAGTTGTTTGATAAGAGGTCCAGGGAAAGGATGTTCAGTCCCGGTGAAAAGGTATTGATACTGCTGCCCATTCCTGGTAATCCTCTGTGTGCTCGCTTCTCTGGTCTCTATGTCGTGGAGGAGAGATTGAGTGATGTGAATTACATCATTCAGACGCCAGACAGGAAGAAAAAGAAACGGTTGTGTCACATCAACATGTTGAAGGAGTATGTTGAGAGAAGTGCAGGTGAAAGTGCGAAGCCAGTCATGTATGTGGTAGGAGCAGTCCAAGATGTCCCTGTTCCCAAGACGAGGAAGGAGCTGATGAGATTCATCGGAATGGCCGGATACTACCGTCGCTTCTGCCATAACTTCTCGGATGTTGTGGCACCCTTGACTGATCTCCTGCGGAAGAATGTGAAGTTCCAGTGGTCAGCAGCATGCCAGTCTGCCTTCGACCAAGTGAAGGCAATCCTGTCGAGTGGTCCTGTATTGGCAGCGCCGGACTTCAAGAAAGGCTTCAGCCTAGCTGTCGATGCCAGCGATGTCGGAGCAGGCGCCGTGCTGATGCAAGCTGATGACGATGGGGTGGACAGACCGGTCTGTTACTTCTCAAAGAAGTTCAACGCGCACCAGCGGAAGTATTCTACCGTTGAGAAGGAGACCCTAGCGTTAATTCTTTCGCTCAGCCATTTTGATGTCTACGTGGGCAGCACAACTCAACCGATTGTTGTGTGGACTGATCACAACCCACTGACATTCGTCAACAGAATGAGAAACAAAAACCAGAGACTGATGCGATGGAGTTTAATCCTACAGGAGTATAACCTTGACATTAAGCACATTCGCGGAAAGGAAAACATTGTCGCAGACGCCCTTTCTCGTGCTTAATTGAGACATCTCAGTATTTTGTCTTGTTGCCAGATGCAACAATTGTGCAAATTTATTTTATGTTTGTGACACTTTCAACAGGTGTAATTTTGTTTTGCAAGTACACAGGACAGTGTGTGTACATCATGTATATGTACAAGTGGTACATGTATGCATTTTGCATACACTATAATTGTGATGCCAACAGCATGAATGGCACTTTGAATGTGTAAATAACAACATGGAAGTATCTTCAGACATGTTTGTGTTAATAAGGAAACACAGCAGGCCATATTTGTGCTTTGAGTAGAAGACATTATGAAGGCTGATTTAAGTTATGCTAGCCATCAACAGTTGTCAAGAATGTGAGTTGTTGGTAAATTGATTTCAAACAGGTAGTGTCGCTGTTTGTATAGAGAATGTGGTGTATCAAGTAATGTAGGTACAGTTCAGGTACTTGAAGTTTCATACTTGTGCATGTACAGGTGTTGGTTAAATTTGTTGTGGCATATTAGGCCTATATCCTAAGTTTATTGTATGTTGCCTTTTGGATTTAATTAGCATGTATACTTTATTAGGTACAGAAATTAAATAGTTATACATGTACAAAGCTTTTGCTCATTATTATAGCTCAATCACAGCCTTGGCAAAGGTGTTCAGTATTTCACAGTGTATCCAACATACCAACAGACATATATATTTAAGCTGACTGTGTTATACCAGGATGTATACAGGCAGGTATACACTCACTTATTAAGTTTAGGTGTAGACACAGGTTATCATCAAGTATATCTCATTCAGGTTCATTTGATGTTTTGTCAGGCAGGTCATACTTCTGGTGTTTTGTATGTTGACAGGAAAGTTTTCAGAAACATAAGTAGGATATATGACATTTGTTGATGTTTTAACGTTTCAATAGATGCTGACACAACGTGTACAGGTATATGTAAGTTACATATCATGGAATATGATGTTTTGGTTGTAGGTAATGTGATGTATATGATTACATCAGTTGGATTATATGCAGTTGCTTGTGGAAGAGATGACGTGTTTATGATCTTCGTACACAGGTTAATCATTTGATAATGACAGTGAAAAAATTGACTTATGTTGCATGTGTGTTCTAACGAGAAAACCACATGATTTTGGTACAAGTGTATTGTTTGTACTGTATGTAGTTAACATTGCAGTATTCAGTGTTGCACAACTACATGCAATTCCAGTATGCTGTAACTAACAAGCGGCAGTAACTCACGAGAGTGTTAGTTTGGTACACGTTGAATGGTACTAAAGTCGTACATGTTTTATCACAGGTTATGATGATGATATAGCCATAGCATGCTTTGTTTATGTGTTCTAATAATGATGCAACCATGGTAAACTCATGGAGTTATAAGGTTGAATTGGAAGAGGAATGTACAATGTTGTTCCAAGATATTGTGCCAACGTACATAGAGTCCATTTGTGTTAAAACGTTAAATGCACTCTTTTAGGGGGGAAGTGTTATGGATACATGTGCATTGTATTATCATTTCTGGGCACTTTATTGTTCCGCGGAGGAACATGTAAATAAAGAGTTCGACAAGATGACCGAGATCGACCAAACACCTTGTTTGAGAGTCTGGGTATTTTTGGTGGTTATGATGGTTCGGTAGGCCAAGTTAACCTCCCGTAACAATATATATATATATATATATTATACTGTATATCATATACATATTATGGCATACTGGTGGGGGCGCTGTGGCAAAGTGGATAAGACTCCCGGCTGGTGATACATTATAGGGCTCACACCTGTAAATATAATGAAATATCCCTGACCGCATCATAAAATCGTACCAAAGATACTATAATAAAATAAAATGAAGAAAAAAAAATAAAATCAGAAATGCAGTTTGGCAAAACCTCAATAGCTGCAGACGTTGAGTATGAATTCCTCTAGAAACTGCATTTTGGTTTTAAGATGAAAGCTTTCTCATGGAATTTAAAGGGACTATATTAAAGGACAAGTTCACCTTCATATACATGTGGACTGAGTGAATGCAACAATATCAGTAGAACACATCGGAGAAAGTTTGGGAAAAATCGGACAATCCGTTCAAAAGTTATGAATTTTCAAAGTATCTGCGCAGTTACTGCTGGATGAGAAGACTACTACAGTGTATGATGTCATATGCGTACAACGACATAAAGAAAATAAAAAGAGAATTTAACAAAATTTTACTTTTTGAAAAAAGTGTACATTTTCCTCAACTTGTCACGGACGTATGTCAAGGTTAATATTATTCCCCTTGCCTTCTGAAAGAGGGAAGTCAAAAGACCTTTTATTAAGCGAGGAAAGTGAAAATATGTCGAATTTTCTTTATATTTTTGTTATATCGTTGTACTCATGTGACATCACAAGCTATAGTAGTCTTCTCATCCAGCCTTCAGTGAGCAGAAACTTCAAAAGTGCATAGGCCTAGCTCTAGAATGGATTGTCTGATTTTCCTCAAATTTTCACTAATGTATTTTACTAATATTGCTGCATTCACTCAACCCACATGTCTGTGAAGGTAAACTTGTCCTTTAATATGATTGGGTACTTTTACAGAATATATATGGACAGAGTTTGTGCTGAAGAACCCTCCTTTGGAAATTTAATGGATGGAAAGGTATAAATCTCACTTTTTCAAGGTTAGTGAAGATGAAACACCTAATTTCTCCCAGCTATATTCTACTTTTTCTTTCTGGAAATTTGAATTTTAACACACGTCTGTGTGGGGAAATATTTACCCATATGAGCCCTATATCAATTTATGAATTGCGCTATCTATGTACAATATACATAGCCTATTCTGCGCTACAAGAACTTATGATAAGCTTTACAATGATGAATAGTCTTTATACGTTTTACGTCTTATTCTTAGTAACCTAGAATTGAGGATTCCTGCTTTCTAACGGTAAGAATAGTTATTCCAGAGTTTGGGAGCAGCGCTATCAAGTAATCGGTCTTTAATGGTGTTATTTATGTTTTACAGGTTGGGATTTGTAAACGAATTTGAAGAGTGTCTCATGAAAATTGTCTTTAGAACTGCGAAGGTGATAAGCGTGTTTGTTAGATTCGATTTTTTTTTTCTTCGCAGAGTGTATATAGAGTCTATGTATCTTTTTTTTTTGTACTGATCATGTAGATATGAACATGTTGTTAATCCTGTCTGGTTATGTATATTTTGTTACTCCCATGTCAAACTCATGTTTCTTGTACATTCTGTTGGGAAAAAAAAAGTGAAAATAAAGTTTGAATTGAATTGAATTGAATTGATTACATAATCAAATGTCAATGTATTTACAAGGGCTTGAACACCGCCATCTTCCTCATCGCCATGCTTGTTACTCTACATTATCCACTTATTTTTCTTATGGCTATCATTATAGATACTGCGTGACTTCTACCGCCCCTACAACGAAGAATTGGCTACTCTACTTCAAGACAAACGGTTCCTCTGGCTTGATTGAGGTTGACGTCATAATGAAGAGTTTAATCGCAGAACGGACTAAGCGCCACTTTATAGGGGAAATCAAGTCCAAATATAAGTTAGTCTGATAAAAAAGAGCACAATTTTACTAGTTCAACGGTAAAAATTTGACTGAAATCGGATGAAAAATGAGGAAGTTGTGATATTTTGAAGTTTTTCTAATTTCTGCAACACAGTTCTTGCATAGTGGGTATTCAATATGTAAATGACTGAGCTAACCATGTCATACCCTCACAATTTTCCATTGACCGTGTACAAAAAAAAAATGACGAAAATTCAATTTTTCTGTCATTGGAGACTGAAACATGACCTTATTCCTGGATGAATAATTTCAGAATAGTGATCAGTTTGATATATGAGGATTTGAGCCTCGGGCATAATTGCCTTTGAATGAAAAACTGGAAATTTCACAATTTTATGTATTACTATGTGGCAAGTTGTGAGGGAATGACATACTTTGCCATTTGCACATTCACATTTACTGTTCAAGAACTGTTTCCCACAAATAGCAAAACTTCAAAATGTCATAACTTCCTTTTTTTCATCCGATTTCGATCAAATTTATACCGTTGAACTCGTAATATTTTACTCTTTCTTATCAGACTGATCTAAATTTGGACTGGATTTCCCCTTTTAAAGTATTTTACAGTAAGGACATCCATCGTCGGATATTTCAACGTAAATCCTTTCCAACGATACCTCACTTATTGCGTAACAGGAAATAGTACTCTTGAAGTAATTATAAAAAAAAATGTCTCATACTTTTTCACATTGTTCTCTTATCTATTTTTTTTTTTGTAGGTTTGATCTCAAATATGCTGTACCTCAAAACAAGAATTGGAGTAAACTCTTTTTTTGCGATCAAATTATTATAGGATCGTTTGTTTCCTCTCGGGCTGTCCGCTGCAAATCTTGTTCGTTTGGGTGCTGTTCGTTATTCCGAAGGTTCGTTATTCCGGATATTCGTTATTCCGAAGGTTCGTTATTCTGAAGGTTCGTTAATCCGGAACACACAAATTCCCTATACCTAGAGGTTCGTTAATCCGAAAATGAATAATGGTTCGTTAATCCGAACATTTCTGGCGTTATTCCGAAGGTTCGTTATTCCGAATGTTCGTTAATCCGAATATAAGATAGAGTTCGCTATTCCGAAGGTTCTTTAATCCGAAAATGAAATAGGGTTCGCTATTCCGAAGGTTCGTTAATCCGAAAATGAAATAGGGTTCGCTATTCCGAAGGCTCGTTTATCCGAAAATGAAATAGGGTTCGTAACAAACCTTCGGAATTACGAGCTTTGTTTCATTTTCGGATTATCGAGCCTTCGGAATAACGAGCCTTATTTCATTTTCGGACTAATGAACCTTAGGGATAACAAACCTTATCACATTTTCGGATTAACAAACCTTTGGAATAATGAATCTTTGGAATAACGGACCTTCGGAATAACGAACCTTCGGACTGAAGGACCCCTGGAATAACGAACCTTTGGAATAACGAACTGTAACCTGTTCCTTTATAGTTAAATAATGATTGATTGAATGAGTGTGTGATGAGTTAATTAATTAATCATGTTGCGTAATCCCTTGTAGGGACAGGGACTATTGTGGGGGCGTTGCAAGAAAGTCGAGTGGACATCGATTGCAAATATCAATCGCATTGGTGGGTTTTTTTTTTTCACTTGAAATATTGCAAGACTTGTGATTTGGGAGATTCGCGATTAATAGCGACTACAGTCCTTTATTTTGTATAGAGGGACTCTAATTTGAACTTTCTTGCAACGCCCCCTACGACTGCAAGTGCAATTCTTACACCATGATATTAAATTTGACCAAAAAATAAAATTAATGAAATATCACAAAAACAATGGTGGAGGATCAAAATAACAAGTTGTGGAAACTTTGAAAGATTTTGATAGTTATTATGTCACGAAATTATTATTTGGTGTAACCACAGCATGATGCAAAATAGAGGATGGGAAGACGTCACTGTTTCCCATTGTGCTCCCATTGGCCTGTGCAGTAATCTTTATTCAATATTCCCTTTTGTGTCATTGGCCAATGCTGAGGTCTTATTTGCTTTGCATACACATACGAATCCTCGTACTATAGCCGATATACATAGAAGACTGCTATCGTGAAAGGGATGGCAGAAAGAAAAATCACTGACCCGAAGACGGCTTTCATATTATTTTTTTTATACGTGATTGAACAAGATAACGGATAAAAAGAGAAAATTACAGTGGTTCAAGATAGCTCGCTATAAGCAAGGAGGTATTTTATAGGCGAGCCTCACCTATTACTATCAGTGCCTTCTCATTATAGTGGTTCAAGACAGCCTGCTTTAACCAAGGAGATAATTTATAGGCGAGCCTCACCTATCGGTACCTTCTCATTATTAGCTAATTCCATGCATGTAGTGGAAACCACGCCCAACGCAATTAACGGCGGTCTCACTCGTCAATACAGTGCACTCCCGTTAAAACGAACAAGGTTATATCGAAATTCCGGTTACAACGAAATTAGAAAAAAAAACAATCATGCCACAACATTGTGTGGTATATATATTTTATTGTTTATTTGCTCGGTTATAACGAAATTTCGAGACAACGAAAGAAAACTGCCGGTCACGGGGAATTCGTTATAACGGGAATCCACTGTACTGGAACGTGATCATGCCTTCCAACCAAGTCAATGTTTACATGATCATTCACCCTCCTATAATGAACCTGCCTACTACCTGTGTTTACTTTGACATTCAATTACTGTGATTTAATCAGGGAGGGGGATTAAGCTCCGCCAACACCTTGGATATTATGTAATCATTTCGGAAGATGAAAAAAAATTAATAACGAATTATAAATATATGCAAATCTGTGCATTATCATATTTATAAATCAATTTACGCATATGTACTATTTTCTATGTACACGTGTAATATATATTTTAAGCATCTTAACTTGTCGGTATTGTGATCTCATCTCTTCATGTTCTCACCAGTGATTAATTAGCATTTTGCAAAGGCAACTCGCAATGGACTCGCACGCACGACACAGTGATCGCCTCGCAGCTCGCTGGTCGCGCGCTGTGTGTGCGACTCAATTGCTCGCTGCGTGCGTGTGCTGAAATTATAGCGAGTTGCCTTTGCCAAAGCCTATATAGCGATTGATCTGATTTTGACTATGTCATGCTATCGCCAGGATTGCGGTCTTCCTTTAGTTCCTGACTGTCCCCTGAAGCGCCAATTTGCACTATTGCTGTCGATATCAAATCTTTCTCAGATCTAAAATCTATTTTAAATCATTGCTGTTGTTTCTTTCTTTCTTTTAGTAAGACATTTTGAGCAATCGTGCTCAGCACATTGTGCAGTTTATTATCTTTTGATTTACCGAATGCTGAAACGTAAACGTAACTTTTTCAGAGGCTATAAAAACAGAAACGCATTTACTACAGCACAGGTGAATATCAAATGAATTTATGTAATGAGTGATTACCTGCTGCTGATTATACATTACATATGTTAGGGTGGGGAGGGGGGGGGGGTAATCGGCGATAGTCACCATCACATAATTATAAGCTGTTATGTGATGCGGCGCTTGTGAATGTTCAGAGACGCCATGTCAAGGCCGACAATCGTGACACGCTCGGACACAGTAGCTCTTATGATTCAGCCATGTTGATGGTGTAGTGGATATCGGTTGGTGATATCGGTCGGTGATATCGATAACAATTGTGATATCGTAACATCCCCCTTTCTCTGAAAACGTTAGTCACACAAACACCACTGTGAACACATTACTGTGGGGGTAACAGACTCTGTACTAAAGTTTCTTGAACTTACGTTTCAAACACATTGTCCGACTCTGGTATCCAGGACGATACAGCTATGTCGTTAACATTTCTTCTTTGGTAATTACATCTGTGTAGTTCCAACGTTGACTCATGCATTAATATATGTGATGGAACTGCCTCGAAATGAGAGTATGACTGTATATAACCCTCGAATTACTTATGCCAAATATTCTGTCTGTATTCGCGTATACCAACACCAATCAATGTATATAATTACAGACCATAAACAAGTCCTGCTATTGTCATGAACAAACGTTTGAACAACACTGTGAACCTTTAACTTCAAGCCAGTATCACAATTGTAACTAGCTTTTACAAACAGCATTTAAGCAATACAACACTTTGGCCTTTCATTTAACACTTTTGGCCTCAAACTCATGTCCTACACTAACTCTGTTCGTGGTATGATTTCTACCATGAACTTCGAACTCTTAACACTGTTCGTGGTATGATTTCTACAATAAACTTCTCCCCTTTCACACATGAATTTGAATGGAATGTATCTTTACACTGGTCAAGCCCATACCATATCAATGCAAACAATTAAACTGATTAACAACAATGTAATATAATGGCTTTGATTGACCCTTTTCTGTCTCTGTTTTTCATTAGGTGAATGAGTATCTAGGTTTATGTTGGTATCTGATTGGCTTACGGATCTTGCGACCGTACCTACTGACCATGTGGGAGTGGTGCATTGGGGTTGTGTTCTGACTGTGATTGTTGCTTGTGTTCTGCGTGTCTGTGTGAGGGCGATCTCCAATGACCCTGAGGGATCATTTAGAAACAAAAAATGCAGGAAAGTGTAGGGGAGACCGGGGAGAAATGGGGCACTTTTGCATCATCATGAAAGATTCCTTGTAACTTTTAAGATATTTTGTCAAGCTAGGTCATAGTTTTTTTTAAAGTCTATTTTGCATGAGGAAAAGAGTATTGTGAGAAAGGAAGAACCAAAATTGGTTGGTTAACTTAATTCAGACTGTTATACAAATAGTGAATGGTCATGAGTGCAATGGTACGAGATTTCGCACGAGGTGAAGGATTGAGGCGGTCTATTCAACGAGGCGAAGCCGAGTTGAATAGCGCGCCTCATCTTTCACCGAGTGCGAAATCTCGTTCCATTGCACGAGTAAAGACCATACACTATTTGATTTATACAACGTCCAAGTAGATCTTTTTGGTCTAAGTACCTAGAAGTCTATATATGTATGAAAAATATAGCTATACTTACATGTGGATCCACTGCGATTCTCTTTCTGGCTTGTGCAATCAGTGTAGATACAGGTCACAGCTATACTAGCGCTCATACACGTACACTAGCACTACGTAGGCCTACGTACGCGCATGCATGTACCGCACACGTACCTGCGCTAGCTGCATGCGATCCTCAATATGCAACACACAGTACACGCACGCAGTACCGTTCAATTTCTCGAACCGTGGAATAGAACGAAAAAATCGAACCAAATTGCACGCAAAAATAGAACCAAAATTGCACGGCGCGTTGAATGGAGTACTTATTTAATATCACGTCACCAACAATCCTCCAATCAAATTACAAGGATCTACTTGGACGTTGTATAAACGCGAATATTTCATAGTGCTTATACACGGGGATACACCACATAAGTCTGAATCCCGATGATACCGAGACATGCATGTACATTGACCAGTGTAAGCTATAGATACACTGTGTGCAGCCAACGGTGACACTCCCCACCCCCCCCCCCCCCACCACCACCACACAGGAAGTAACTAGTCCTGTTTAAACATTTATTGCAATTGTACAATTACGTATGTATTAAAGCAAGTTTCCCATTTGAATGACATCAATTTAAACAAACTACTGTGTTAAAACCTAGTAAAGACCTTACAAATATATATATATATATATACATACATACATGCATATGTATTTTAAACAGAAATTGTGTAGTAAGGCTAAATGGTTCATATTCTGAAGAATATAGATTATACTTAAAAGGGGACCCCAGGAAGTTTTGTGGGTCCAGTTATATTATGTTGAGTGATTTAAAGTTGAAAGAAAAATTTGTAGTAAATTCTGCTGATGATAACCATAGCTTTTTGGAGTGCTGGTAGAAATTTATCTAATTTAAAGAAAAAATTACAAAGAGCGATTCATAAAATCATGTAATGGTGTAAAGACTAGAAGACAGGCGTTTGGCTGATAAGCTAGCTATATGATGGTGCTCACAAAACAAAACAAAACAAGACAAACAAAACAAAGCAGAAAAATGGTGTTAACTTACACAGTGAAAGATTTAATTATATGAGAATGGACATGGAAGATGTATTGCCGGTATATCATGGGCCAGTAATGGTCAAATATTATTCATGGTATACAAATGATTGATGAGATCAATTTTAGATTACGGATGCGAGCTATATGATGCTGCCAGTTGTAACACACACACACACACACACACACACACACACACACACACACACACACACAAGAAAACTTGATTGTATTCAGTGTCAGGCTCTGAAAATAATCACCGGTGCAAGACATCGCTTGAAGCTTTACAATTTTAGAGTGTGGAGAGTTGCCTTTAAACTTTCGCAGAAGTATTGCTGATAGGCATAATAATTATGTTTACGGTCTTCCAAACACAACATCATTTCACTGCAGAAATACTACAGTCATGTTGGTATTGTATATTACTGATTTAATTGAGAAAAAAACAACAACAACTAGTCAGGTTCCGTTCCAGATAATATATAAGGGCATTTACCTTCAATAGTTTGAAGTTGAAAAAATATATCAGCATTATGTACATGTATATCCTAAAATATCATGTGATTTTTTATAACATTAAGAAAAGAACTGCAACTGAGATAATAATTAAGATTTAAGTAAATGAAAGAATATCAATAAGAAGGAATGGTTATTTGAAAGCATACACAGATGGATCCAAGCAAGACGATCATAATTATCGCTAAAGTATGTCATAGTCTCATTCTTAAGGCAGACCAAATATCACGAGATAAGTTATTATTACTTGCGTTGGACTGTCTGCGAGCAACGAACATTATGTGCGACGCATCTAGTTCACAATATTTGCGCTCTTTCCCAAAACAGATGACTGGCTTAGTTTACAATAGTTTAGTTTATAAAACTCAATCACCATCCTGGGGCATGCGAGTACCAGTCAACAACTTATTTACGAAATGTTATTAGGACTTCCATTTATTTGTAGGCCTACATAATTATACATATGCTCGTACTTAATTATGACGTATACATTCTTTAGTTTATTTTCATTTCGGATTCATGGGACAGTGAAACAAAGTTTTCTAATTTCATTTTATTCATTTCATTTATAAGGTTTCCACACAAATTATACAATGTTGTATTTACAATATACATCCATGACAATGTAAAGTAACACATGAATTGAAAGTTCAGTATTTTAAAGACTAAAATGACATTTACATGACACAGAATCAATTCAAATCAATTTAAAAAACGTTACATTCATGATGGATGAATAAAATTGTATGCGGTGGGAACCTATACATAGCAGCAGATTCTTGTGAGAGTAGGTCCCCAGAAAAAGTCAAACACAGGCGGTTACACTCATAAACTCATACTGCACGCACGCAAGTGCACGTGGACCAGCTTGCGTGCACACACACACAAAAAAAAAAAAACAACAACAACAACAAAGAGAAGAGAAGAGAATAAGAAAGAGAGGAGAAGGGGAAAACACAAGACAGTATCTTAAATGACGGTTGCACCTGCAAGAGGAAAGAAATATGCGATAAAAGAATCGAAAATGAAACCATGTAAACCTGTTCTACCATGTATACGGTCATACCGTAGATTCTGTATCAATATTAGTTTGTTTGTTTGTTTGTGTTTTTTTTTTTTTTTTTTTGGGGGGGGGGGGTCAAATCACCTGCTAAGTTAGATTAATTCACAGCATTCATTCTCAGATTCCAACTTTCAGAGATCGACCACTATGTTTTATATGTTTGCAATATTCTACGTCTAACCCTACGGCTCCCGACCCAGCTCACCACCCTGGGCTGGGGCTACCAGCGACAGGGGATAAGCTGGGCTCGCGCCCGGTCTGTAAGATGCGAGGGGCTTTGGTTAGTGCACTCGTACTCGCAGACTCACCTGCCACATCATCATCAATTTGTTAAACTAATTCAAGGACAAAAATTAAGAGAATATTACGCCAAATTCATAAAATTAATTGACATTTATTCAAAATGAAATTCTCCTCTTGTTCAATCAACTTCCATCAATGATTATTTGGCACTGGCGATTCAAACGTCTTTATACACAATTTAACTGGGCATGCGCATTATTACAATTTCATTTCGGTAAATTGTACTTACATACAGCTTCGGGTGCAAGTGCAAAAAAAAAGGGGGGGGGGTTAGTAGGGAAAGGGAAATTGTCCGGGATTAACTGGAACCATTCACTGAAGTCCTTTCTTCGCTCAGTCCTTATCGCTGGCGCTACGCCGCTGGTGGCTGCCTTCGTCGCCTTCGACCCGTACAGCTTCCGCCGCGCCGGTCGCCGCCGGTAGCCCGCCGCAGCATCTCCCCGGCGGCTGGTATACAGCTGCGTCGATCCGGCTGTCTGGGCCAGCCCCGCTTCACCTTCTCCTCGGCCTCATCGGGGGTATGAAGTGGGCGTCAGGGGTGGGGTTGTGCACAGTTCACAATCACTTTTAACACATCAAAATCGTGCGGACAGTGACGCGAAAAGGCGATCCCATTTGAATCGGATTCCGGTTTCCGCTAATTAAATTGTCAATTCAAAGTTTCCAAGCCGGTCCCTACATCGGAATTTAAAGTTCGGCCCACGGCACTATGTAGATGATCTGACAGGGATCAATCATTGTTCAGGACGACACACCACTATAATTCAATTCGATCCACATGAATGTTGCCAACCCCGATCTTTCCCCGCAAAGTGTTCAGAAAGAAATTATGCTAACCGTGCTACATCTTCAAATCTGCTACTCTGAGGACTTCATCTTCGCTAAAATTCAAATATCTGGCAGAGTTCTCTCTCGAACTCGGCAAAAGTCTCTGCAAAAAGAGTTCTTGCAAAATTGCTCGCAGAAGTTCTCTCCCAAAAGTGTGTGCAGAAGTTCCCCCAAAAGTGGGTGCCGAAATTGTGTGTCCTCCCTACCATGAATTCCCTTTTAAACTAATTCTTAAATCCCTCCTATCCAATCATTACAATTAATTTCTCCCACCTGAATTATTGACAACCCTCTTTCGACCAATCCGCTTACCTGTCCCCAACTTGACCCTCTCCTCTCACCTGTGTAACCTACCTGCGTCTCGAACCCAACCTGACACTCTCCTTTCCTCCTATTATTTATAAAACAAAACCTGGCTTCGCTACGAGCCCTTTAACTTTCTCCTCCAGCAGGATTCTCGATTTAACTCGCACCACCACAATATTCTCGTTAAACACCTCAACTCCTTGTCAAACATATATTACTCCTAACATCCTGCTGGTTCTATCTATTTCTTTATCCCCCTCTATCAATTGTCCTTCTTCTTTATTCCCTTTGTCTGATTCCCTACAATGTCCTACCATGACCTAAGCCCGCTGCCTGAACCTTATTCCTCCCCTTTTATTCCCTTTATTCATTCACCCTGTGATTTGCCCTATCTACTTCCTGACCCTCTAATTTCTTATTATTCCCTTTATACTGCCCATCCTATTCGGAACCCCCTATTTTTCAGCTCGTTACATATACATGTCTCCTATAGCTGGATATCATGTAGGCCCTATTTCATTTTGTAATATCAAATGCCTCCTAGCTGGATATCATGTATTATTTAATTTTGTTGCATTTGATTTTATTTTTTCATTGAGAAATATGGATACAAATTGAATTTTAATTTGAAATTAAATTGCAAATAAAAAAAAGTTTGTTTTTAAGCTTAAGTTTAAATGAATAACATCGGGGTGTTCGTTATATTTCACTATGTAAAGAATTCCAAAGTTGGGGCCATTATGAATAAAAGTATTTTGCAGTATTCGTAATCTAGATTTGGGTATTTGGTACATGATACATTTTCGTGTAGGATATCTATGTATTTCTTTATTTTTTTCTTTAATAAAAGCTCAAACCTTTAGGCAAAACAAAATGATTCGAATTATACATCAAATCTCCTAAATTCATTGAATACAATTCATCTATCTTTAAAATATCACTACCTAAGAAAAGTGGATCACTATTTGACTGCTGAGTAGGCTATCGCCATGGACTACTTCACCAGTCTATACTAAGGCATGCATTTCTTTTTTTTAATTTAAACAGCTGTGTAGGTACAAGATAAAGAGCCTAGATGCAGCATCTTATTTTCCAAGTTCACATTGAATGGATTTGATTCTTGGGCAGAGTAATGGGGTGCACGTCGTGAGTTTGACACCCACGATTCAGCCCACTGTTAGTCATACTGCCCACTAGTCTTGCGGCCAATGAGTTAGACTCTTATTTAAAAAGGCCAACAAGTTCGACATGAAGTAAAATAGGTCCACGAGTTATACGGTCCATCAGTTCGACACCATAAGCAAATAAGGCCATTTTTCTTACTTCAGCAGTAGGTAAACAAAACCCATTCGTTCAACACTACTATAAAAAAAAGGATCATGATTCCGAGACTATAAATGCATAAGGCCTAATGGTCAGCAGGATGAACAAAGCAATCTACGTGCGTAGTTGTACTGGGATGGACGCGTGGTCGCAAAATGATGTCACCAAGGTGATCAAAAAAAAAAAATGTCAACATGTTTGCCAACCTGAGAAGTAATCGTATACCGCAGACCTCCGCAAAGCAGCGCATTTTATATTTCCACCCATGTTGGGATTTCCACCTTGTATCATTATTGTCTTACATTCATTAATCATCTGTACTGTTATATTCCTTGACCATCAAAACGATGTCATGTAGGCCTACCCTTTTTGCCGACCAGCCGGCGCTGTCTCCGCTGTACTTGGAGGCCAACAGCACAACAGCTCTTAGCAATGGTCGGCAAAGCAAGCGCGCCATCTGGTAAACGGTAAACCCTTCATTTGTGAAGATGAAGAAAGGGTCTTCACATATTTCCTAGTCAGTAGCATATTTGTGAAATGCTTCAACTGTCAACCGACCTGAGCTGCACCTGTTTTAATTTTGATCGAGTAATTCATACTATATAAAACTCCATTAGAATAACAGATTGATACATCTTTTACACTAACACACTGATACACTCTTTTTCATAGAGTGACACTTTCAAACCTATTTTTTTTTTCCACATCAAGAAAAAAGTGTATAACGTTGAGGGAATTAATAACCTTATTGAACACCATCGACCTGATGAATATCCCATTTCTTGGGTAACATTTCAGATTCTACTGTTTTAACAGTGCTTTCTTGCTATCAAGATACAGCTGAGGACCGCAGTGATGGCAACAAATATAAGCCACATGGACATCATCGCATATGCAAGACGTCGATATTTACCAGTCTCTGTGCAATGATTAAAAAAAAAAAGAGAATGGCAAAGGAACATTAGTTCGAAACAAAAAGTTTTCGTAAACGAATAAGACAAATGCAAAGAAAGTAAAACTTCATATGAAGAGCTTGCTTCCAAAAGGCGCTAAACCCATTGAAAAATTATGGATTTAGCGCCTTTTGGAAGCAAGTTCTTCATGTCGTCAATGTTAGCACTGTACTATTATCGTGGTTAAGATTTTGGTTTTTGGCAAAAGTATTTTATAGTTGAAATCAGGATTACTGCGATAATTACCATTACTGCACGATATTATTACAATGTTTGCAGAGGACACTCATCCTAGTATTTGGGGAGCCAGTTGTAATAGTCTTACATGTCGAATTCTCGATTACTAGTGCAATTAGTTAAGAAGCTGTTATACATTGATGTTTGAAATCACATCCACACCCACTCTCACACACGCATATTTACGCAGAGTATACATTAATGCATAGTATACATTTCCCCCTCTCTTCTTGTTATTATTGTTCATCCATTTCCATGATCTATATTCTCGTTATTGTTGTTTTCGCTAATACAACTGTAGAAGGCCTATATATTTTCCAATGCACGTTTAAAGCACAGCTATAAAGGAAACATATGAGTACGGAAGCATTTTGACAGAGTTAACTATCAACCTTCTTTACAGAAAACCGTACATTTCTAGGCCCTATGAGTTTAGAATTCATATAGGCCTATATTTGTCTTATAATTATTATACTCCGTGTATTCTCACCGTTTTCACAAATTGGCTGAGATGTTGGACTGGTCTGGTACAATGAGGTCTGGTACCATGAAGCAGTTGACGTCATTGGAATGATGCTCTCACAGACTGTGTCAATATCCCTGGTGCAATGAATCTTAACTTGTTCATTTTCTCCACAATCCGAACACATGTGGCACTCTGTGCACCGATTATACTTTGATATGTAATGTTTATCTGGGCAGTCTGCACATCTACAGGTTGATAGAATCAAACAAATCGAGAGAAACAATTCAGAAATATATGAGTATTTTCCATGATGTAACACGAGAGTACGAATCTTGATTGGACATGTTGAGTGGTATTCATCACAAGATTTTGGAAACCGTTACTCCTGCCGCATCATGCCTTGTTTTCTTACAAAACAGACCAGAGGAAAGAAAACAATAAAAACAGTAGCAAAGATATAAATAAATAAATAAATAAATGAATAAATAAATAAATAAATAAATAAATAAATAAATAAGTAAATAAATAAATAAATAAATAAATATATAAATAAATAAACAGTAAATAAATAAAGAAAGAAAGAAAGAAAGAAAGGAAAACCAACAAACAACAAAAACGCTGACGCAAAGATCGTTGCAGTAGTTTAAAAAAGTCAAGGGATCCACCACATAAAAAGGACACGGAACTGTCGAGATCATGCTCTAAGACAAAGCACCAAGAACCCCCCTTCCCCCAAAAAACAAAACAAAACAAAACAAAACACCCCCCCCAAAAAAAAAAACAACAACACGCAAACAAATAAATAACACAGAAAGCAAAGGCAAGAAATATCAAAAACAAAACAAAACAGAAAACAGGACTCACCCCCATGAATAAGTATAAATAACTGCATTGTTTTGTTTTTTTATTTCGTATAGTCTGGCTGTTTATTCTGGCCTACTTGTGTGTGTATGTGTGTGTTTGTTTGTTTGTTTGTGTGTGTATGTGTGTGTGTGTGTGTGTGTGTGTGTGTGTGTGTGTGTGTGTGTGTGTGTGTATTGGGGTATTTTATATACATCAAAGTAAAAGACTTTGAGACAGTACCTGCTCACTATTAGGATTATCTAAAAGAGTGAGGGGAGAGGATGGGGTATGAAGTGAAAAGATTCCCTCACATATTCGTCTTTTCTTCATCCTCACTGATGCACTCCTTTATCAGTTAATTTTTATTCTTCACCTGCCCCGCCGGGCAGAGTTTGAGGCCTGTCGCTCCATTCGGGCACTCGGGACCCTCGTCGTACCACATCTGTGAGTCAAACTCACAATCCCACTGCTGCGAAGTAAATTTAAAGGACAAGTTCACCTTCATGTGGATTGAGTGAATGCAGCAATATTAATAGAACACATCAGCAAGAGTTTGAGGAAAATCAGACAATCCGTTTCAAAGTTATGAATTTTTAAAGTTTCTGCTTTAATAGTCACTGCTGGATAAGAAGACTACTACAGCTTGTGATGTCTCATGTGTCCAACGATATTAAGAAAATATAAGGAAAATTCAATATATTTTTATTTTTCTTGCATAATAAAAGAACAATTGACTTCTCTCTTTCAGAAGGCAGGGGGAATGATAATACCCTTAATATACGTCAGTGACGAGTCGAGGAAATGTGCACTTTTCCAAAAAGTAGAATTTTGTGAAATTCTCTTCATATTTTTCTTATATCGTTGTACGCATGTGACATCATACACTGTAGAAGTCTCCTCATTCAGCAGTGACTGCGCAGATACTTTAAAAAATCATAACTTTTGAACGGAATGTCTGATTTTCCCCAACCTTTCATTGACGTGTTCTACTAATATTGCTGCATTAACTCAATCCACGTGTATATGAAGGTGGACTTGTCCTTTAAAAAGAGAGAGAGAAAAAAATAGGGAATCACTGGTGAGAAGATTGAAGAATAAATCTCATTCATCTCGACGTTTATTGTCGAAACTCTGCAGCCCATATATTTTCTCGAATTTGAGCAACGGAATGTAACGAGTTACATAGATCAGGGGGACATTTCATGAAGCGTTTCTGGTCGGATATTTTTCTGACAAACTGCTGCAAGCTACTGAGGTCCTTGCATCTGATTGGCTGAGAGCAAATTTGTCCGACAAGTTTGTCGGACAAAATGCTTTATGAAATGTCGCCAGAAGGGTGCATAATTGAGTTATCAACGATAATTGCAGAGAATCTTACAAACGCTACACACATACTGATCTTGTATAACCATAATACGTCGATTGTACATATCCATTTGTCTGTTTGTATGTATGTACATTTCATATGCATTATCAAATCTATGCAAATATATGCATATAGCAATTCAACCATTACATTTGAAAGGTGGAATACTCACCATTTTAGGTGGCGTGTCTGTATAACAGACCCGGAAAAAACACATCAGCAGTAGACCGTACATACCAGGCTTACTCAATTCAGGCATGTTGGAGTTGATTTTTATTATTTTTTCTCTGTAATTTTAGAGACATCCAAAATGTTATTGTTAAACACAATCACATCAAGTGTATATATCGTTGACACAATGATGAAAGCAAAACGACAATGGGTGGTAATACTTTACTTTGACCATGTATCAGGTATTGAGGGAGGGGGATGTAATAATGATACTGTCATTAATAATTCTTTTAATCGTAGATCTGATAACGGATGTTGACAGGTGTTTCTGATGTCTTAGTTTCTTTATCAAAACACCATTATGCATAATATAACTATACGCACTATTACAATCACCATAGGGCCTACAATGCATTGACTTTTTTTTTTTTTTGTCAATTAACGGAGTCAGTTAGAGAGCATAGATTTCGCTCATTCATTTGAAACTGTTACCTCTAACTCTCAAATCTCTAATTATGCACGGGTCCATCAATTAAGATTATACTTCAGGGCAATAATCTTTTTTTTTTTAAGGAAAATACAGAACAGTATATATTGTCCGATATCTCGGTATTGAATAATTCTGTTCATGAATATAATACACGAAGTCGAATGATCAACAACTGTATAAATGAAATTTTAATCCCACAGGCAAAGATTTCTAATGGAACTCTGTTATCATTGCAGGTTCTGCCGTAACAACCTGTAATGCTTTCAAAAATAAACTATAATATCGCAAAGTTTCCAATGATTTTAGCCTGAGTTACTGTCATTCATGTAATACACGCTTTAATGTTCATCTTAGCGTTCTGTTCCTGCTGTTCTAACTTCTGTTAACATGTTTGTTTATTGTTTGTTTGTTTGTTTGTTTGTTTATATTTGCAAACGGTTTGCAATTATTTCAAGAATGAATACTTAAAATGTAATTCGCTTTCGGAAGAGGCAACGATCGCCCCGCCCCCTCACCGTCTATGCACGTGACAGCCTTTCATTGAATAAACTTTGAGACAAGCTACTTACTGGAATCTTGATTCATGGTTTCAAAGGCTGAGATTCAATCTATATTATCTATCAATACTAATATAACCTCCTCACCTTTATTGAGAGAAACAAGAGTATCATTTACAACTTTTATCAGGGTGGTTTCTACACTGTGGTCGTCGACACCCAGGTTGTGATTTGATTTGGTACACAAATCAAATCTATGCAAATACTCGCAACCGCCTTTTGTTGCAATGTCCCCCTATTATACCTGACAAGGAACTAAAGGTCGTCAATAACTCTATAATTCTTCATATCATCAAGATGGTCGGATGTTCCTTTAAACTTTGGTAAAATATTAGCGTATATGTAGGCCTACCGTAGGAAAAGAAAACAAGCAATCTCAATATTGGTAGCAAACACATAATACACAACGCAACCCTACGCAACACTTCACAACTCTCCCAATACATTTAAAGCTAATACAATCTAATCTAAATATCCCATCACATTGATAGAGCGATTAAAGGTCCTGTTTACCTTTGGGAGCAGAGATTTAAAAAATGTTCAAGATATCACATTTGATGCATAATATATGTACGTCTGTTGTATCACAAAACGTCCTACACCAAATAACATTTTTGCAATGAAGCCTAAGATTCAAGGAAATTTATCAGTATTTTTCTCATTAAACCGTAACTGTACACGGATTAATCTGGAAACATTTTCATCATAACAATTGTTCACATTTTGTGTATTTAACAATACTTAACATCGATTATACAGATTCATTTTTTTTTTTTTTTACGGTGGTTGTTTCTATACCTAACTCTCATTTTAGAACTGTATTAAAACACTAATGCTGGCTTTTTAATTCTACTGCAAATGGTAAATAATGCATGCCTTTAAGTTTGGTAGAAAAAAATAATGTATTTGTGTATGTCTGTGTTTGCGTGTGTATGTTCGTGTGTTAATGAGTGTGAGTGTGCGCGAGCTCTCATTCTAACTTCCGGTCTCTATACAGGCACCCACCTCGTCTTAAAGGAAACCAACACCCAAAGAGAAATGTGAATTGAGTGAAAGCAGCAACGTTATAGTAGAACACATCAGTGAAAGTTTGAGGAAAATCGGACGATCGATGCAAAAGTTATGAATTTTTAAAGTTTTTGTGTGGAAACCGCTGGATAAGGAGAGTACTTGAGCTTATGGCATCATTGTGTGGACAACATTATAAAGAAAATATAAAGAAAATTAAACATGATTTCATTTTTCTAGCATAATAAAAGAGCACTTGATAAACCGCTTTCAGAGGGCAGGGGGAATAATTACTGCCCTTGACATATGTCGGTATCACGTTGATGGAATGTGTAATGTAATGGAATAATGAAAAATGGTTTTTTGAGGAATTCCCTTTATATTTTCTTTATATTGTTGTCCACACATGACATCATAACCACTAGTAGTCTCCTCATCCACCGGTTCCAACACACAAACTTTAAAAATTCATAACTTTTGCATCGATTGCTTGATTTTCCTCAAACTTTCACTGATGTCTTCTACTAATGTTGCTGCTTTCACTCAATCCACATTTCTCTTTGGGTTTCCGTTTCCTTTAATAGGTTATATCAGTATATCATAACTTTGCATGAGATTGTTGGTGTTGTTGTTGTTCTTCGAAATAGAATCTCAGAACTCACATGAAGCCAAAGATGAATGCTTGTTTCTGGTAAAAAGGTCTTGCTCATTGCACACTTGCGTCCAGTTCATTGCTCACTTTCAACGCTAACAACCCGATTGATTGAAGGTCTTACAAGGCCAAGATTCTATATACAACTGTACTTAATACTGATATTTATACTGTGTCTACAATTTACCTGCAATTTTTATAACTGTATTCGAACGGGATGAAAATAAATGAAGTTGAGAGAGGTAGAGGCCTGAAAACGCGTAGAATTTTGGGAACCTATTTTCCGATCATCTAAACCGAGAACCATAGTAGTAAGGTACCAAACTGACAAATCTTTGGTCTATCGAACCAAGAGATAAACACACACACATACATACATGAACATGTAATGCCTTATATCCGACTACCGAGTTGATGGGGGACTGAGGAACATGGTTTTTTTACTTATAAAGCAACAACAAAAAATAAATAAGGGATGAACTTTCAAAACTAGCAGAAATTTTTGGAATTTGATCCCGGGATTGGATCAAATTTTCTATGATTTTCAAGATGTTTCGTGACCCCGTTTTTTAATTTCTCAGGATTCCAAAGAGAAAGAGAGAGAGAGAGAGAGAAACACACACACACACACACACACACACACACACACACAAATCCCCTCTCTGATGAAAATGTCATTGTGAAAAGTCGAATACACGTACACCCTTTTTTGTGTGCGTTTACAATTTTCTGGCCGGATTTTGAAACGCGAAATCACGATTACACGCCATGCGGTCCCTCCGACCCTGGAATGGAGGGCCGGGGTCGTGTTACCATGCGCTAAATAAGAACAACACAGACAAAAAAAAAATGTAAACTTTGTATTGTTTATGAGAGTGTGTGAATATGAAACGCAAAAATGAGTGGACAAAAACGATTAATGTAACCACGACAGTTTTATACTTACCACAAAAGTAATACAGCGAATTCACATGTAAAGTAGATCTGACTCTTGTGTTTGTCGAAACAGTGCACAGACTTGTTTGGACGAGTGAAAGAATATTTTATCGAAATCAAACTGTTACAATCACGGCAAAGCAAACAAGTCATTCTTACATAGCTACATTTACATGTGATTGTTGTGACATTACAGTATTCAGTACTCAATCTGAGCAAACATGGTGTAATACGTACTCACGTACTCGCTTGAACTATTACTACACAAGTACGACAGTCAACTTTTTGCTTGTTTACATTTCTTGACTTTCTTTGAACTTCTATCTTGCGTTCAGAGTACAAGACTTTAGTGTCCCCATATCTCCTGCCAGCGTTGTAGATTGTTTCTCAACACCTATTATTAGCAAATGTCCAAATTCATCCAGAATAACTTCTTCGCGACCTCTATAGTTTCGGAATGTAACCTCATCCACTTTTACGGCAAGTCCATTTTGCAGAAGACTTCATCAGCAACGTATTTATGAGAAAAGAGGAATAGAAATTGTCTCATTTCATACAAACCTATATTTGAATATTTCATATACTCAAAAAACATAATTTTGAATCCCAATCACACCGAGACAAACACCAGCGTGTCTTATTGTTGTTATGACAACAATTATTATTCTCGGTCCGTATTCAAAATCACTTGACAAAGGGCAGGGTGCCCGAAAATTTGTGCTTTGTAAATAAATTGTTGGTGTTGAACTAGCTACAGCTACAGCATGATAAATTGATGGAGGATTATTTTCTCTTTTGTGATGTACATAATGTATTTATTTAAATACAAGTGTTTAGCTTGTGTGCATATAAACATGATCAAAGAAATTCATTTTGAGAGTTCACAAAGAACCTGTTAATCACAGCACGCATTCTCTCAGTCTCTGCTTCCCTTAGAAGTGAAGTTCCACGCTACATGATCAAGTGGGCTGTGTGTGTAAACCTGCACTACGAGTCCTTTCTTGTCATGAATTCGGTCAGACTGATTTATGTCGTTCACATTTCTTAATGTCAGTCCGGAGATAAATTATATCACAAATATCATTCAAATTCGACATCTGTCTTGTTTTGATAAGTCCAATTTTGATGTAACTGTTACTGGTATTACTCAATTTATTGACTTACACAATAGTATTATACCAGTATTGCAAAGGAAGTTATTTGGATTTCTTAAAGAAATTGCTCTTGCATATATGTTATTTGCATTAAATTTGTAACTATAAACCTTTTTGTCACATACTCAATTGTAAATATTTTCAAAAATTAAAGGGATGGTACAGTATTGGTGGAGATGAGAATTGGATTGGGCTTTTAACTTTTTGCGAGACACCAAGAAAACACTTATGATATAGTACAGAGCATACCATTTTAAGAGGAATTCAGAGTTTATTTGATGAAAATCGGGTTTGGAATGACTGAAACATAAAAAACAAAGTAAAACAAAGCGATCTTTTTTGAATATCTCGGCCATTTCAAAACCAATTTTCATCAAATAAATGTTCAATTCCTCATAGAATTACATGCTCTTTCATATTTCATGAGAGGTTTGGTTTCTCATTATTTCACCAAAAAAAAGTTAGAAACCTGAAATTAGGTCTCACCCAAAAATGTACGATCCCTTTAAGGCCTCAATTTTTAATGATAAACTTGTAAGGGTTATGGTTGATTGTTCTTTTTGTTGTCCTTGCAAATTTGTTTGGTACATAATGACTGGAAACGTAAATAAAAAATCCAGATATGACCACTTAACCATTTAAGAAAATTCAAAGCACGTACATCTAATGATATGAAGTACCATTTTTCACTCGTTTTGTTTTTGGTATAATGTCTTCATGTAAATGTAAAAATTTGTAAAATGTAAAAAAAAAAGAAAGAAAAAAAAAAAGAAACACACACACATGGAAGAGCAGCATGGTCATATCAAGTGCCATAAGTACTCTTCCTTCGTGTATGTGCGTGTGTGTGCAAATATGGAAACATGGAAATAAAAATATGATATATGATAATTTGAACGAGAAAGGAATATATAGTATACAAGTTTACATATACTGTACTTGCTCCGCATATTGGCAGTACTATAAATAGCAATAATAATATCACAATAGAAGAATGCATTAAATGCCAATTGCCTTGATTTTAATTTGGTATAATTAAAATATATTCTCACAAACCAACTGAATTAAAATCAAGGCAATTGGCATTTACTCCATTCCTCTATTGTGACATTATATATATATATATATATATATATATATATATATATATATATATATGTAACTAGAATATGGGTATGATTAGTATTGATTTGTTAACTATTACTGATATTATGATACATCACCATAGCTTTTCAAAAATGAGAGGATGACCATTGTACATTTCAGCACATAGAAGTGGTTACGTTTGGTTTCTCTTTAATAGAAGATTATAGGGCAAAAATACAAGAGATGTAAATTCATGGAAAGTCTATGACTTTTTCTATCAAAAATTGGCACAAATTGTATGAATTAAAGACAAAAATGGTCAAAATGATTTTGAGTAAACTGAGGAAAAAAAAAAGAGAAATATTTACTAGACCAAGGTCTACAACTCTTCGCAGTAAATGTAGAGAATTTCATTTTTAAGTTATTAAATAGTGTGATTTATACTAAATAGCAAATTTTGAAATTGGGTTTTGTATCAAATAGTTTGTGTTCTTCTTGTAACCACGAAATATAAACTCATGAACAGCATATTTTTGCAATGTCAGCGAGTAAAAGATAGATGGAGAGTTGCTGTAATGATATCACATTTCGATCATTTCGATGGATATACGACATATGCTTTGGGCAGACATTTTTGTTGTAACTGTCTGGTAGCCCACTAAAAATGAAGTTTGTTAATTCTTTCATTATTTTGCTGAAATATATCATGTTAAAATCATCTATATATATTTGATGAATACAAATTATTTTCGATTAGTAAGGTAACTCCTGAACCACTCCAAGGCCTTTCCTCTGATACCATAATGTGACAATTTGTGAAGTACATTGTAGTATGTTGTGGTTTATGGTACTAAAGGCCTTGGAAAGGTCCAGAAAGACTCCAATAGTATGATGAAATTTATCTATAGCTTTTGAAACCTTATATCAAGGAAGGTAAGGATTGCATGGGATGTGCTATGCTTTTGCCGAAAACCAAATTGATGATCAGAAATAATTTTGTGGGTGTCTAAAAACTTCAAAAGCCTAGTGTAAACAACCTTTTCTAATGTTTTCGAAACAGAAGTTAGCAAAGATACTGGTCTGTAGTTGGAGACATCTTCCCTTTCCCCTTTTTTATTTGTCTTTTGCCATTGCATCATCATAATGATAATTCATTTCAATTTATTTATTTATTGTCCATAAAATAGAAAATCTTCATATCCATACACACATACATGAAACACATGAAACAGTGTGCCTCCTTGTTTTCATTCAAAGCAAACTTAAAGAAGCATATTTTACTGCAGTATACATCAAATACGAGTGAAGCACGAATAATTTATATGTCTCATGTTGGTCTCCCGATAGCAACATCATGTCGTTCACTCTTCCAGCAAACCAATTTTATTATTCTAAATTACAGCCTATCTGCCCCTGTGCACTTTCAAGCACCTGCACGCACATTCACCACCATCACACATCAGAGTTTATTTCCCCCTGCTATCTTCGCAGCAGAATTTGTATTGTTACGAATTTAATACGTCCCTACCTTTTCCTCGGGCCGGTCATCTTTTCAAGCAATGCTTACAATGGCGGCCCTCTGCATTATCGCTTCTTAAATGTAACATTGTTATTGTAATCCCTGCTGCATAGATGTGCATACTGTGTAATCTTATCATTAATTTCCTTTTATATCGTTGTTTATGCAAGTCAAACGACTCTGTTTCAAATATACTTTGTATGTTTCCCATGTTCATGATTATGTAATTTATGTAAATATTGATTTGCAGAAAATAAAGTATCTATCAAACAAAAAAATAAAAAAAAAAACCATACGCACCTCCCTCCTTCTCTTCTTGTTGTTGTCTATCCCCATAATTATTTTCATTATTTTCTCTACACGTCCAACTTAATTTTCTGTAACATACATGCACATTTCAAACACGGCGGTAAAACGAATACTATGATAATACGGAAGCAATCTGATATCGTCAAGTAACACATCAAACTTCTTTAGAAAACCGCACATTTGCAGGCCCAGTGGGTGATTCAGAATTATGGCTCAGTCATATCTGATGTCTTGTCGGTTGATATTCGTTATTCCAAAGGTTTGTTATTCCGAACCACACGAATTCCGTATAGGCCTTTTTAGACGTTCGTTAGTCCAAAAACGAAATAGGGATCGCTATCGAACATTAATTTTTATTCGTTATTCCAAAGGTTCTTCGGTCCTAAAATGATATGAGGTTCGTTACTCTAAAGGTTCATTAATTCGAAACGAAATTAAATTACGTTAATCAGAAAATGAAATGACATTTGTTATTTCGAAGGTTCGGTAGTCCGCAAAATGAAATATGGTTCGGACTAACGAACCTTGAGAATGAAGAACTACAACGATATTGTTACCGTCTTGTCACTACTCTGTGTATAAAAATCAATATCACAGAATCGGAAGTTGTCATGATAACGCCTTTATGAAATGTTGGACTGGCCTGCATGGACGGACAATAAGGCAGTTGGGGCTGCGGCATTTGGCCCTCGATACGTAATTTCATTTCGTTCCATTTTACCCTATTTCATTTTATTTATTAGTTTCTGCAGCTTTTCCTCGAACAAAATTTCACAATGAAAATATATATTCAAGATATGATGAAACTATCACCATCGGGTACATTTTGACACAGTGATATAACACAGGCTTTTGAACTCCAATGTATTAAACCTCCTTGGTTGAATAAGACCAAAATAGATTGTAACTGACAATACACCTACCCAGTTGGTTTGTATATGCACATTTACCCATATGCACGTTTTCAGGTCACATTTGGATCATAAAAATTGTTTAGGAACAACAGACTTGTTACTATATAAAAGCCATTACGATGACAAAATCATACATGAAAAACTGAAAAATCTATGCTTTCAATAGTTTCGTCAATATCACAAAACTCCCAATTACTCTTAAGGAAACTCTCTTTTTTGAAAGCAATCTTGAAAACAAGCATGTGAAAAATAACACTGAAATTTGTAACAGAATACAGGAAAGTCATTTTTCTCTCCAACGTGGAGATTTCTTAATGCATGAAATTCATGAAGGCGAAAAAAAATCACACGACCAAGCAAACAACCATCTGTACATAACGTTTTTCGTATCCGGGCAATTACCCCCAGAGGGCAATTACCCCCCGGCTAAATATTGGTTAGTGGTAAGCTTAGAGTAAAGATTAGGGTTAGGGTTAGGGTTAGGGTTAGGGTTAGGAGTTTGAGTTAGGGATAGGATTAGGTTCAGGATTAGGATTAGGATTAGGGCCAGGGGAAGGGTGCGGGGTAATTGCCAAGGGGGTAATTGCCCTAGACCCAACGTTTTTAGATCACAATTGGATCAGGAAAAAGCATTTTGGAACATTACACGAGATAAAGGAAGCTATTTCGATGCACTACAAAATCACACATGAAAAAAAAAATACCTTGATTACTTTCAATATGTTTCGTCATTCATTTGACCCCCACTTGATTTCAAGGAAGCCTTCCTTTTGAAGCAATCTTTTGAAACCAATCATGTGAAACATAACTCTGACATTTGTAACAGAATACAGCAAAGTCATTTTTCTTTTCTGTCCAACATGGAGACTTCTCTATAAAAAATGCATGACAAATGCTAAGTTTATAGGGTACATTCAGTGGTGGAAAAAAGGAAGCTATTGACTCAAAACCATATTACGATTTTAAACAAAAACAACTATCAGAATTGATGCTTTAAATAATGTTTTGATTGCTTCCAACATTTATTGACTTAAATTGAGAAACCGCAGAGATATCCACAATGTGGAACTATGAATACTCTTATTTTGTACAACAGTGTTATATTTTCTTCAGATTTGAAAAATAACCTTTAAATGTACGTTATAAAGATAACATCCTTTCCAGGGTGTCTAACATGTAAGTATTGTGTCTCTGGCATGTAAGAAACTACATGGAAGCACTGCTGCATCGACAAAGGCAGGGAGTGCTTAGGAAATTTGAAGCAAATGAATTGATTTTACGGCGGCGTTTTGTCTTTGCTGGCTTCCAGTGATCAACATTTCTGATTCTTTTCCGTGGTTTAAGGGGGCTCAGTTCTTCCTCCCGAGTTGTATTTAAGGCCCCGTGTAAGTTTGCCTGTAAAAAAAAAAAAAAAAAAAAAAAAAAGTCAATAAAGTGTTGACCCACTAATGAAACTTTAAGGTGTTGGGACAGACTATGAACGTTGGTTAATTTTCTTATAGGTCATGAGGCACAATGCTAAGATACTCCTAAAACCAATGATTGCAGTATTTTCCTGTTAAGTTCAACAAAAATTTTAAAAATGGCAAAAATGTCATGATCAATAGACTAAGCATGAAAATAGTGCTAACACCAACAGTACAAAAATTAACAAAAATTATTCACTAAATGCTTTAATTTTCATTAATGCTTGCCTCATCTCCACTTTCATAACTTTCAGAAGAGTGTAGGCATATGATGAATCAGAATCACCCATTTCTTCAGATGAAAAAGTCTGCTCACTGTCCTCATTTAGTTCTGTTTCAGACACTCTTCTGTCTACTGCCATGGTGGTCACCATCTTGAAAAGTGTGGCTTAGCACTATTTTCCTGCTTAGAAGATGTGATTTTTTTCTTTCGGGGCAAAAAGGTGCCTGCATTAATAGACCCACTTAATGATTGAATTTCAAGATGGCATTTTCATGGATTATAGAGCAGTGATTCAGGATGGTGTAAAAGCATATAACTCATTTTTCACAAAAGCGTGGGTTAGCAATATATCGCACCGACCCCCTCAATCACATCCGAGTTATTTCAATCCGTCTTGCTTCATAAACAACAAGACGAAGCATGAAAAAGAGAAAGAAATTAGTCAGTTATTGACTTATTAGATGCGGGTTTCCTGTTTTTCTTCCTTTCTTTTCTGCTTATGGGGTATTCTTTGCTTTGCTTTGTTGTTATGGAGTATGATCTTGGCAGTTCCATGTCCATTTGGGAATTATAGATAAATTGACCCTTTTTCAATTGCACGTTGATTGTTTGTTTGTTAGTTTGTTTGTATTATTGGGGATCTGTTGTGATATAAACAAGGCATGATGCGGCATGAGAACGGTTTCTGTAAAATATTATGATGAATACGGCTTACCTAATAAAGATTCGTGCTCTTGTGTTATGTTGTGGAAGATAAGCATGTATTTATAAATTGTTTCTCTCGTTTTATTTTTTTTTCACCAGTAGAAAGGATAATCGATTCACAGAGTGCTAGTATTGCTCGGAATGAGTAATGAATGAACGAGTCAAGACTACCTGCACCACGGAATTAGGCACAGTCTGTGGAATCATCTTTCCCAAACAGGAAATGATTTCTGACCTCTTTTTTTTAAAAAAAAAAGGTGTAAAAGAAATGTTAATAAGTATAGATATGTAATGAATTAAACATATAAATATATGCTTTTGTGTGCATTGAGCAAATACTTTTGTAATTATTTCTATATATTTCATGCCTAAACCTAACATAAAGGTTTTAAAACACACTCTGAAGGCCAAACTTCTCCTGCTCTGTCCCCAGCCCCTCCCCCACCACGCAAATGCACCTTCACCTCTTGTATTGAAGTAAGTAGATACAGATAACAGATTTCTTTCAGGCTTGTCATAATTTCAAGCTTAGCTTTTTGTGTCAATCCCTGAAACCCCATCAACCATTATAATAGAAAACATTCGAAAATACAATGCATGTTGCTCATTGATTTTCCAACTGGCTGCAATTATTCAAACAGTTGTCAGATTTCTATTGATGTACAATTGAATGAATTCCACAGGTGCACTTGTGCCTTTGATGATCGATGTTCCAAGCCGCCGTCTTGCTGAGCAATCTGAAGATTCATTTTGGAACTTTCATAGTGTTGGCCATATTTTGCTTATTTATTTATTAAATGAAATGAAATTTTACGTAATGATAAAACATGTAAAACAAAAGTCAATTCCGTCCAGAAATTTGCGCAAAAGTGTAAATCAGAGCTGTATCATGGGCAGGGCTCACTGGAAGAGCAGGACCTGCTGGTCTTGATGAGACTACCCTGTGGAAATAAAACTGAAATAAATAAATAAATATCATGTGAAAATGTTTAAAACTGTACCATCCTGGAAAGCTGCTTTTATCAGTTTTCCGCTTAATTTCCACAAATGAAACTAATATGGAATAATCTTCAAGTATAATTCTTTATTGATAGATATATCACATTAGTGCTCGGGTATGCCCAGTCGAGTAATTTTCATCTTTATTTCAACATTTTTTGCTCAATTTCTATTCGCGCATCCTCGTGTCTGTGCCATCTACCTTTTATAAGAAGGGATAGCGAAAAGTAATTACTATCACAAAGACATATCTTCCTTTGAAAGTGGCTGGTGATTATGCAATGAGGCACGAGTCAATTGTCTTCCTATCTGCGTTGCAGATCCTGTTTGGCACATGCTTCAAATATTTCTGAGCGGCGGCATCGAACATCTAGCAAAGGAAATGAGACAGTTGTGACTCCATTCTCTAGAACCTCCTTGATTCAACACATTGTATTCCACCATGTATAGTCTATCCAAATATAAGTAATTTATAAGTGTTCAGACTTCTAAAGAGAATTCATTTGATTCCACTTTTTGGAATTGTTCCTTTTATGGATTTTTTTTTTTGTAATCAAGAGTTAGTCATTCATTATGTGATAAGAACTTTCTTGCATAGTTTCACACTGTGGCATTTAACAACGAATGTGTGGGGGATTCATTGGGGCCTGTACACCATCCTCATACAACATCGCTTTTATTTTGTTGTTGTTGTTTTTGTAAATTCGTCCTCACACAAATAAGGATTGTGCAGTACTAGTGGTGATTTTAATACCATAAACAAGAAAACCAACCTACCTTAACAAGGCTTTATTGTGTATTTCTTGGTATTTTACTATCTTTATCAAAGTACATCATCACCTCTAGAATGATACTGATACCCTTTTACTTGATTTTTTTTCTCATTTCCATATTATTGATGCTAAACGCGCGTTACATGCATGATGCTGAAGAAGGGACCCTTTCCCTGCTTTCAGGTACACGAAAGATGTACAGTCCTCAATGCGACATGCCCCCCCCCCCCCCCCGACAAATTATATTACTCTTATGACAGTGAATGTTTTGTCTTTTTAAAACTTGAATTGTTGAATTAAAATCTCCATATTTCAAGATGTCTTTAAGCGTACATGATTGATCCTGTGCTTGTCTGAAATATATGCAAAGTGTGTCTTCATAAGTTCACACAGATTACACATTAGAGACTGTAGAAAAAAAGTATATCTTGTTTTAATTTCACGTCACAAAGGAGGGAAACTCAAATCTTACATTAATTTTCCATTTTGAGCGAAGAGGTATTGATATTTGTATACATGATGGATTTGGCTGCAATAAAGTGCTAAGCCACATATTCGAAATGTGATTTTAAATATCCTCTTGAATCCACCAAAATATCAATTAATAAATTTCTTCAAGAAACTATTGAATCTTGAGTATGTAAATGTTCGTTAATCAAAAAATTGGCCTTCGATTATCTCAAAATGACTATTGTGTGGGTTAGCACCATATTGCACCGATCCCCTCAACTGTAGGTCCTACCTTCTATTTCTACATATTTTGATGCAGAGGACCACAGAGATGCCAACAAATATAAGCCACAGTGACATCATCGCATATGCAAGACGTTGATATTTACCAGTCTCTGTGAAATGATTGAAAAAAGAGAATGACAAAAGAAAAATATGTCGAAACAAAAAGAAAACCAATAACTAGACAACGGCAAAAAGGGTAAAAATACGTATCGTCACTATCTATTAGCACTATAGCCTACAATTATCGCGGTTAAGATTTTGGTTTTTGGCAGTAGTATTCTGTAACTCAAATTAGGATTACTTTGACAATTACCATTACTATACGTCCATTATTACAATGCTTGCAGAGGATACCTATCCTAGTGTTTTTCAGAGCCAATTATATTAGTCCTAGCTTACCGAATTGTCGATTACCAGTGCAATTAGTTAAAAGCTGTTACAGATTGGTGTTTGGAATTACATCCACCACCCACTCTACACACACATTTTACGCAGAGTACATATTCAAATCCCTCTCTCTGTCATTCCATTCCATTTCATTTCATTTCATTTTATTTCATTTCCGACGAAAGTATTCAACATGACATCTGTACATAAACAAAGTAAAGTACAATGTGACTTTTGCATATTAAATAAAATTTAAATGCACGTCATTTAAATCTCTTCTTGCTATCATTGTTCATTCATTTCCATAATCTATATTCTCGTTATCATTTTTAGTGTAACAGTATAAATTTTCTAATGCACATTTCAAGCACAGCGATAAAGGAAACTATGAGTACTGAAGCATTTTGACAGAATCAACCAACAACCTTCTTTATAGAAAACCGTACATTTCTAGGCCCTGTGATTTCAGAGCTCATTTGTGTCTCAGATATAGGCCTATACTTGTCTTATCACTATAATAAATATAATACTCCGTGTATTCTCACCGTTTTCACAAATTGGCAGAGATGTTGGACTGGTCTGGTACCATGAGGTCTGGTACCATGAAGCAGTTGACGTCATTGGAATGATGCTCTCACAGACTGTGTCAATATCCCTGGTGCAATGAATCTTAACTTGTTCATTTTCTCCACAATCCGAACACATGTGGCACTCTGTGCACCGATTATACTTTGATATGTAGTGTTTATCTGGACAGTTTGCACATCTACAGGTTGATAGAATCAAACAAATCGAGAGAAACAATTCAGAAATACATGATTATCTTCCACAATGTAACACGAGAGTACGAATCTTGATTGGACATGTTGAGTGGTATTCATCACAAGATTTTGGAAACCGTTACATGTCGCATCATGCCTTGTTTTCTTACAAAACAGACCAGAGGAAAGAAAACAATAAAAACAGTAGCAAAGATATCAATAAATAAATAAATAAATAAATAAATAAATAAATAAATAAATAAATAAATAAACAAATTTATAGATGAATAAATAAATAAATAAATAAATAAATAAATAAATGAATAAATAAATAAATAAACAAATAGATGAATAAATAAATAAATAAATAGTAAATAAATAAAGAAAGAAAGGAAAACCAACAAACAACAAAAACGCTGACGCAAAGATCGTTGCAGTAGTTTAAAAAAGTCAAGGGATCGACCACATAATAAGGACACGGAACTGTCGAGATCATGCTCTAAGACAAAGCACCAAGAACCCCCCTCCCCCCCCCAAAAAAAAAAAAAAAATCCAAAAACACACGAACGACACACAAACAAATAAGTAATACAGAAAGGCAAAGGCAAGAAACATTAAAAACAAAACAAAACAGAAAACAGGACTCACCCCCATGAATAAGTATAAATAACTGCATTGTTTTTTTTTTTTTTTTATTTCGTATAGTCTGGCTGTTTATTCTGGCCTACTTGTGTGTGTATGTGTTTGTTTGTTTGTTTGTTTGTGTGTGTGTGTGTGTATTGGGGTATTTTATACACATCAAAGTAAAAGACTTTGAGACAGTACCTGCTCACTATTAGGATTATCTAAAAGAGTGAGGGGAGAAGATGGGGTATGAAGTGAAAAGATTCCCTCACATATTCGTCTTTTCTTCATCCTCACTGATGCACTCCTTTATCAGTAAGCTTTTATTCTTCACCTGCCCCGCCGGGCAGAGTTTGAGGCCTGTCGCTCCATTCGGGCACTCGGGACCCTCGTCGTACCACATCTGTGAGTCAAACTCACAATCCCACTGCTGCGAAGTAAATTTAAAGGACAAGTTCACCTTCGTGTGGATTGAGTGAATGCAGCAATAATATTAATAGAACACATCAGCAAGAGTTTGAGGAAAATCAGACAATCCGTTTCAAAGTGATGAATTTTTAAAGTTTCTGCTTTAATAGTCACTACTGGATAAGAAGACTACTACAGCGTGTGATGTATCATGTGTCCAACGATATTAAGAAAACATAAGGAAAATTCAAGATATTTTTATTTTTCTTGCATAATAAAAGAACACTTGACTTCCCTCTTTCAGAAGGCAGGGGGAATGATAATACCCTTAACATGCGTCAGTGACGAGTCGAGGAAATGTGCACTTTTCCAAAAGGTAGAATCTCGTGAAATTCTCTTTATAATTTTCCTTATATCGTTGTACGCACGTAACATCATACACTGTAGTAGTCTTCTCATTCAGCAGTGACTGCGCAGATACTTTCAAAATTCATAACTATTGAACGGAATGTCTGATTTTCCCCAACCTTTCATTGACGTGTTCTACTAATATTGCTGCATTAACTCAATCCACGTGTATATGAAGGTGGACTTGTCCTTTAAAAAGAGAGAAAAAAAATAGGGAATCACTGGTGAGAAGATTGAAGAATAAATCTCATTCATCTCGACGTTTATTGTCGAAACTCTGCAGCCCATATATTTTCTCGAATTTGAGCAACGGAATGTAACGAGTTACATAGATCAGGGGGACATTAATTTTCATGAAGCGTTTCTGGTCGGATATTTTTTTGACAAACTGTTGCAAGCTACTGAGGTCCTTGCATCTGATTGGCTGAGAGCAAATTTGTCCGACAAGTTTGTCGGACAAAATGCTTTATGAAATGTCGCCAGAAGGGTGCATAATTGAGTTATCAACGATAATTGCAGAGAATCTTACAAACGCTACACACATATTGATCTTGTATAACCATAATACGTCGATTGTACATATCCATTTGTCTGTTAGTATGTATGTACATTTCATATACATTATCAAATCTATGCAAATAATATATATGCATATAGCAATTCAACCGTTACATTTGAAAGGTGGAATACTCACCATTTTAAGTGGCGTGTCTGTATAACAGACCCGGAAAAAACACATCAGCAGTAGACCGTACATACCAGGCTTACTCAATTCAGGCATGTTGGAGTTGATATTTATTATTCTTTCCCTGTAATTTGAGAGACATCCAAAATGTTATTGTTCAACACAATCACATCAAGTGTATATATCGTTGACACAATGATGAACGCAAAACGACAATGGGTTGTAGTACTGTACTTTGACCATGTATCAGGTATTGAGGGAGGGGAATGTATAATGACACTCTCATTATCAATTCTCTTAATCGTAGATCTGATAACGGATGTTGACAGGTGTTTCTGATGTCTTAGTTTCTTTATCAAAACACCATTATGCATAATTAGTCCAGTCAAAATATGAAAAAAAGGGGGTCAACCCAAAACAAATTGCAACTGAAACCATTCCACTTGCATTTAACCTGGAAGAGCTTTCAAAACAACATAATAATTATTAACAGTTCCCTAAAATTCGAGTGGTGGATCAATGCCTAATTTGCATAAATTCAAAATGGCCGCCATAAAACCTATTTATACTTATATCTTGGGACATAGAAGCCATAGAAAGTCAATTCTTGTGTCTAAACCTATGTTTTTTTAGGTCAGGAGTACAATTATGACATCAGTAATAACTCAAAAGTATTTCTTTGTACAATATTTGCCTAAATTTGCATATAAATGCATTCAAAATGGCCGCCATCTCCGTACATAAAACCTGTAGAAAGTAAATTTTGGCATCTATGTCTGTGTTTTTCACGTCAATAAACACAATCATGATGTCAGTTGTTACTCAAAAAGCATTCCTACATACATAATTTGCATATATATGCATATAATTATATGCAAAATGGCTGCCATATGGCTTGTACATGCCCGATTATTTCATCTGTATTAAAGTGGGTCTCTTTGTGTGTCTCTTATCTTCACTGCCAGGAGTAATTGCTGTAGTACCTTAAACATTCAGGAGTAAGTCAATGAAAATCTGCATTACTGCACTTTTTCGCCACTCAGTGAGTAGTGACTTATATTCCTACAATGTTGTATTGTTTAGACAATCATTTCTGAGCCCATTGTCCTCGTCAAGCGCTTGCTTATGACTATTGTCTCCTGAATTTCTGTACATCAAGAATTGCCTGATTTGTCTTTGAGCAAGAGATATACTGTAACTTATGTATGCATAAATGTATGCACAAAATAGTTTATTTTCATTTTGAATTGTATCAGGGAAAAAAGTTTAATATTTGAATTAATCATTTATTTGCTTTAATTGTCAGATTCAATTTATACTGTGCTCAATTTGTTTATTTAATTGACTTTGTACTTCATTTATGTATGAAAAGGAAATTCAGAAATAAAATCAGAATCAGATCATTTTATGATTATTCAAATCACTAATATGAATACACTTCCTTTATCATACATATGCATACAATGTTGGGCAAAGAACATTTATATTTGACAACCTTAATGATTATCTTATATACCTATATAGTTGCATGAATTTGCACGTACTGTACCACCCATAACTTCCTAAAATAAAGCCTCTGACCATTAATCAATGTAAACAGTATCAAACAGAACCAATTGTCACATAACTTTAACTCCAAACATCTCATATTTGCATACAATGTGGGAATTTGCCTTCATGTTTAATGCATACATGCATTTTTTTTTTTTGAAGAGGGAGAGTACATCAATAATTCATTATGAGAGTGTTTATCTATGAGTTGATAAACAAAAGTTACATGAGTTTGGTGTGGAATTTTTTTTTTGTCATATTTTGGTGCCTTGTCACTCAATGACTTTCTGAACAAGAAACCCATGGGTTCAGAGCTCCCCAGTATCTCAGGTTTACCTTCCATGCAGTCTTGCAGACTGTTACCTAGGGAGAACGCACCAAAGTTGGAAGCCTTTGGAGACCTTCAGGGCCCAGGGAGACATGGCATCCATATGTTTTTATTCTATGACACTGACGAAAACACTTGCCAAAGTTGTATAAAAATGTGATCATGCGTGTTTCCAAAAAGAAGATCAAAACTTAAACCTGGTCCTCAATAAACTATTCCTGGCTGCGGCCTAAAGGATACACCCCTGAATCTGCCATGAAACACTTGAAAGCACCCTCAGCAGTGTGGACCCCCCCCCCCTCTAAAAAAAAAAAAAAGAAAAATTGTAAAGATGATCCTAATTTGGTTCGGATCCGAAGGGGATCATCCCTGTATCTGTTCCCCTGCTTTAAACATTTGGGGTCTTCCCACAAGTCAATGAGGTCAGCATTGAAAAAATGGTCTTCGGTCTTCTTTGCTCTAATAATTCTGTGTCAAACTTAAGAGCCTTGTTTGCGTTGTGTCGGACTCGTGGGCTCTTTTTTTTTTTTTTTTTTTTGCCTAGTGTCAGACTCATGGGCCTTATTTGTTTAGTGTCAAGCTCATGGGAAGTATGACTCTTGTTGAATTGTGACGTGTGCAAAAAAAAAAAAAAAATCTTGAGAGAGAGAGAGAGAGAGAGAGAGAGAGAGAGCCATGTAGAGCGGGATAACTACAAACTCTGGAGGGAGACCGGGAAATTTTGAAAAAACAGTCTCAGAGCAGCCCATCACCCACTGAAAGAAATAGCGGTAGAGTATCTACTTATATAAAAGCAGAAGTGCTTTGAGTAAATACATCAGTGAATGGACTCGTAAGATTGTTTATGACAGATTCAGCGGTGATCCCCTTTGGGCCTTTACTAAATTAGGGACCAATTTTCACACTTTCATCTTCACGAAAAGTGTGGTCATTTTTTTTCTACTGAATTTTGCAGGTGATAGAATATCATATCATTTAGTCACATGAGTACCATGAACCTCATGTTGACTCCAAGATGCCCAAAATCCTTCAAATTAGGGAATCTTTGAAAGGATTTTTCCCCTCTAGAATCAGAAATGGGTAAAAGGATAAAGGCCATGATTACAGGGACCCTATACTGTAGCAGGTACTTTCAAATGTTTCATGGCAAATCCAGGAGTGCCCCGGTTTGGTCGCTGCCATACCTAATTCATTAGGGACCGGTTGTAAGTTTTGATCTTCTTCTTGGAAACACGCATGATCACATTTTCTACAGACGTGGCAGGTGTTTTTGCCAGTGTCATGGAATAAAAACAGATGGATGTCATGTCTCCCTGGGCCCTGGAGATCTCTAAAGGCTTCCAACTTTGATGTGTTCGGTCTAGGTAACAGTCTGCAAGACTGCATGGAAGGTAAACTTGAGATACTCAGGTGAGCTCTGAACCCATGGGTCTCTTGTTCAGAAAGTCATTGAGTGACCAAGGCACCAAAATATGACCAAAATATCTACTACATTGTATACCAAACTCATGTAACTTTTGTATATAGACTCATAGATAAACATGCTCATAATGAATTGGTGTACTCTCCTTCTTGTAAAAAAAAAAGAAGAAAGTATTTTGTAGTTACAAATATGCATTAAACAATTCAAAGATTTCAACCTTTCTGTACCTATTGGGCACACTTGGAAGCTAAATTGAAGTTAAAGTTAAATGAAAATCGGTTCTGTTCAATACTGTTTATATTGATTATTGTCCAGAGGCTTATTATTTGTGGAAATCATGGGTGGTAGAGTAGGCCTAAAACTACTTGTAAATTCATAGAAATTCATGCAACTAGGTGTAAGGATGTTCATTAAGATTGTGAAATGTAAATGTTCTTTGCCCTTGAATTAATAGATACAGGCATCACAATCAACATTGTGCAGGCTGCATGTATATGTATATCCTAAAAGTAGAAATGTATTCATATTAGTGATTTGAATCATGATTGTGTTTATTGACATGAAAAACATAAATGTAGACACCAAAATTTACTTTCTACAGGTTTTATGTACGGAGATATTAAAAGGCCGTTATGGCCGCCATTTTGAATGCATTTATATGCAAATTTATGCAAATTATGTGCAAAGAAACACTTTTAAGTTATTACTGATGTCATAATTGCACTCCTTGACCTAAAAAACATAGGTTTAGACACAAGAACTGACTTTCTATGCATGGGTTCTGTGTCCCAAGATGTAAGCATAAATAGGTTTTATGGTGGCCATTTTGAATTTATGCAAATTAGGCATTGATCCATCACTCGAATTTTAGGGAACCTTTAATATGTTGTTTTGATAGCTCTTCCAGGTTAAATGCAAGTGGAATGGTTTCTGTTGCAATAAAGTTTGGGTCATTCCATATTTTGACTGGACTCAATATAACTATACGCACTATTACAATCACCATAGGGCCTACAATGCGATGACTTTCTTTTTTTTTTTTTTTTGGTCAATTAACGGAGTCAGTTAGAGCGCATAGATTTCGCTCTTTCATTTCAAACTGCTCCCTCAAACTCTCAAATCTCTAATTATGCACGGGTCCATCAATTAAGATTATACTTCAGGGCAATAATCCTATTTTTTTTTTTTTTTAAGGAAAAGACAGAACAGTATTGTCCGATATCTCGGTATTGAATAATTCTGTTCATGAATATAATACACGAAGTCGAATGATCAACAACTGTAAAGATGGAATTCTAATCCCACAGGCAAGGATTTCTAATGGAACTCTGTTATCATCGCAGTTTCTGCCGTAACACCCTGTAATGCTTTCAAAAATAAACTATAATATCGCAAAGTTTCCAATGATTTTAGCCTGAGTTACTGTCATTCATGTAATACATTCTTTAATGTTCACCTTAGCGTTCTGTGCCTGCTGTTCTAACTTCTGTTAACATGTTTGTTTATTGTTTTTTGTTGTTTTTTGTTGTTTATTTTTGCAAACGCTTTGCAATTATTTCAAGATTGAATACTTAAAATGTAATTCGCTTTCGGAAGAGGCAACGATCGCCCCGCCCCCTCACCGTCTATGCACATGACAGCCTTTCATTGAATAATCTTTGAGACAAGCTACTTACTGGAATCTTGATTCATGGTTTCAAAGGCTGAGATTCAATCTATATTATCTATCAATACTAATATAACCTCCTCACCTTTATTGAGAGAAACAAGAGTATCATTTACAACTTTTATCAGGGTGGTTTCTACACTGTGGTCGTCGACACCCAGGTTATGATTTGATTTGGTACACAAATCAAATCTATGCAAATACTCGCAACCGCCTTTTGTTGCAATCTCCCCCTATATTATACCTGAAAGAAAACAACCTATCTCAATATTGGCTGCATGCACATTATACACGACGCAACCCGACGCAACCCGACGCAACCCGACGCAACACTTCACAACTCTCCCAATACATTTCAAGCAAATACAATCTAATCTAAATTCCCCATCACATTGATAGAGCGATTAAAGGTCCTGTTTACCTTTGGGAGCAGTGATTTAAATAATTTGTTCAACATATCACATTTGATGCATAATATATGTACGTCTGTTGTATCACAAAACGTCCTATACACCAAATAACATTTTTGCAATGAAGCCTAAGATACAATGAGATATCAGTATTTTTCTCATTAAACCGTAACTGTACACGGTTTAGTCTGGAAATTCTTTTTTATCATAACTATTGTTCACATGTTGTGTATTTAACATCGATTATACAGATTCAATTTTTACGGCGGTTGTTTCTATCCCTAACTCTCATTTTAGAACTGCATTAAAACACTAATGCTGGGTTTTTATTTCTACTGCAAATAGTAAATAATGCATGCCTTTAAGTTTGGTAAAAAAATAATAATATATTTGTGTATGTCTGTGTTTGCATGTGTATGTGTGTGTGTTCGTGTGTTAATGAGAGTGAGTGTGCGCGAGCTCTCATTCTAACTTCCGGTCTCAAGACAGGCACCCACCTCGTCTTAATAGGTTATATCAGTACATTATAACTTTGCATGAGATTGTTGGTGTTGTTGTTGTTCGAAATAGAATCTCAGAACTCACATGAAGCCAAAGATGAATGCTTGTTTATGGTAAAAAGGTCTTGCTCATTGCACACTTACGTCCAGTTTATTGCTCACTTTCAACGCTAACAACCCGATTGATCGAAGGTCTTACAAGGCGAAGATTCTATATACTTAATACTGATACTTACACTGTGTCCACAATTTACCTGCAATTTTTATAATTGTATTCGAACGGGATGAAAATAAATGAAGTTGAAAAATGCAGAGGCCTGAAAACGCGTAGAATTTTGGGAACCTATTTTCCGATCATCTAACACGAGAACCATAGTAGTAAGGCACCAAACTTTGACAAAAATCTTTGGCCTATCGGACCAATGGATAAACACACACACACATACATACATAAACATTATAATGCCTTATATCCGACTATCGACTTGATGGGGGACTGAGGAACATGTTTTTTATTTATAAAACAACAACAAAAAATAAATGAGGGATGAACTTTCAAAACTAGCAGAAATTTTTGGAATTTGATCCCGGGATTGGATCAAATTTTCTATGATTTTCAAGATGTTTCGTGACCCCGTTTTTGATTTCTCAGGATTCCAAAGAGAGAAACACACACACACACACACACACACACACACACACACACACACACACACACAATTGGTTTGCAATTATTTCAAGATTGAATACTTAAAGTCATTCTGATTCGCTTTCGGAAGAAGCGACGATCGCCCACCCCCCCCCCCCCACCCCCACCGTGTATGCACGTGACAGCCTTTCATTGAATTCTTTTGAGACAAGTTAGACTTTGGAGGATCTTGATTCATGGTGTCAAAGGGTGAGATATTATCTATATTATCTAGCAGTACTATGACCTCCTCACCTTTATCGAGAGAAACAAGAGTATTATTACAACTTTTATCAGGACGGCTTCCAAACTATCTGGAATTGTCGATACTCTGGTTGTGATTTGGTACACAAATCAAATCTATGCAAATATTCATGCAACCGCGTGATGTTGCTTTGTTCTCTCATAATAGCTAGCAACGAACTAAAGGTTGGCAGTAATTCTTTAATTCCTTAAATCTTCGGGATAGTCGAATGTTCCTTTAATATTTGGTAAAATATTGGCGTATATGTAGGCCTACCGTAGGAAAAGAAAACAAGCAATCTCAACATTGGTTGCAAACACATAATACACAACGCAACCCTACGCAACACTTCACAACTCTCCCAATACATTTCAAGCAAATACAATCTAATCTAAATTCCCCATAACAGTGATAGAGCGATTAAAGGTCCTGTTTACCTTTGGGAGCAGAGATTTAAAAAATGTTCAAGATATCACATTTGATGCATAATATATGTACGTCTGTTGTATCACAAAACGTCCTACACCAAATAACATTTTTGCAATGAAGCCTAAGATACAAGGAAATTTATCAGTATTTTTCTTATTAAACCGTAACTGTACACGGTTTAATTTGGAAACATTTTTATCATAACTATTGTTCACATTTTGTGTAGTTAACAATACTTAACATCGATTATACAGATTCATTTTTTTTAATTATTTTTTTTTTTACGGTGGTTGTTTCTATCCCTAACTCTCATTTTAGAACTGTATCAAAACACTAATGCTGGCTTTTTATTTCTACTGCAAATGGTAAATAATGCATGCCTTTAAGTTTGGTAAAAAAAAAATAATGTATTTGTGTATGTCTGTGTTTGCATGTGTATGTGTGTATGTTCGTGTGTTAATGAGTGTGAGTGGGCGCGAGCTCTCATTCTAACTTCCGGTCTCAAGACAGGCACCCACCTCGTCTTAATGGGTTATATCAGTACATTATAACTTTGCATGAGATTGTTGATGTTGTTGTTGTTGTTGTTCGAAATAGAATCTCAGAACTCACATGAAGCCAAAGATGAATGTTTGTTTATGGTAAAAAGGTCTTGCTCATTGCACACTTGCGTCCAGTTCATTGCTCACTTTCAACGCTAACAACCCGATTGATCGAAGGTCTTACAAGGCGAAGATTCTATATACTTAATACTGATACTTACTGTGTCTACAATTTACCTGCGATTATCATGACTGTTTTCTAATGGATCAAAATATATGAAGTTGAGAAAGGTAGAGGCCTGAAAACGCATAGAATTTTGGGAACTTTTTTTCCGATCATCTATTCAAATTTCAAATTCAAAGGTTTTGTTTTCACTTCTTTCAACAGAATGTACAAAAAGTACAAATTCGACATGCGTTTGAAGGAATGATACATAGATAGCAAAAAATAACATTCATCAGTAGTCATTACAAAATAAGGCATTTTTTCATACAAACATATTTATACATTCTGCGAAAAAAAAAGTGGAGGTACCCACTCAAAACACTATGCTTGTACAATGTGGGCACCTCACAGGAGAAAAAATAGGTGAAAACTTAACTACAAGTGTGCGGGATGAAAAAAAAAAAAGAAGCGGAAGAGGGGAAAGGGAGGAAACAGAAATAGAAGTAAAGAGACGAGACAACTAAAAACAAAAAGCCTAGATCAATCAATACATTCAAGATTAAACCAACAGAGACTATTAGCCATATTGGAAGTGTAGAGCGTTGAAAGCGACGAGAAAGTGATGTATACAATTGTATGGAATTGCTGATAGCGGAACATGTTAATCTGTTCTGTGAAGGCACGTGTAATAGAATACAAGTATGCGATAAAATAATCAAGGGATGTGGGTGTGGAATGCCGCGAAAGACGCGTCCTAACATGCCTACGAAAAATCAATAGCATCCTGGTGTTTACAAAACCTACTAAGAAGATTAACAAACAAACTTAGTTTCCTTCTGTTACATTATAGGACTTAAGGAGGAATAATTTCAATCTTTTTTTTTTAAACGAATACAAAGAAGAAGCATTTTTTATGTCTGGACTAAGGGAGTTCCAGAATCTTGGACCTGTATAAATAAATGTCTGCTGAGCTAACACAGTTCTAAGCAGGGGCAAATGAAATTCATTAGACTGTCTTGTTGGGTAACTATGATACAACGGCGTAAATCCATACTGAGGAGTGGGGGGGATGGTCACCATCACCACGGTTACAAGCCCATAACCGGACCGGCGCAGCCTTTTTTTTTTTGGGTGGGGGGGTGGGGGGGGGGGTGGGGGGGGGGAGAGAAGCTTTGTGCCCCCCTCCCCCCCCCCCCCCCCACACACACACACTTTACAGGGATCGGATGCCCCACTCTTTTGCATGAAATATAGAGTGGGAGAAAAGTGGCAGCAACAACATAAAGACTTTTTGTTCTTGTTGCTTTGTTTTTTGTTTTGCTTGTCAGACGACTTTCGGCGGAAAATCAGACCTTAAAAGTATGAAAACATTTTTCTTTTGGAAATACCTGTGAGAGGGAGCGGAACGACCGAGCGGGGGAAGGGTGTGTATGGGGGGGGGGGGGTATCCCTCTCCCACACGAGGAAGATTTTGCATTTTCAGACCTGAAATTCAGCGATCTTGTGCTCACTTGTGGTGAAAATTTTGTTTTCTTTTCTTTAAAAAAATAATAAGAAAATGAAATATTCACAATATATTATTGAATGACAAAATCGTGGTATTTCAGCTCTTGCATGCTGTGCGACATCACTGTGAAGGCCTACTAAATAATGGGGCCTATCATCGGCGTAGACAGGATTTGATCTTAGGAGGAGCGGTTATGTGAGGGAACGAATCAAGCGAGGGGGGAGGGTATGGTAGGGGGGTTTCCCCCTCCTACCGTGAAATCTCTTTGCGTTGAAAATTTTGACATTTTTCAGTCCAAAAACTGCCGTTTGTAGCTATATTCTTCGCTTTGGTAATTAAGGGGGGCACACCAGGCGCAACTGCTGTCAATCACTGGCAGCAACATCAGGAGAATGGCATAGCGATTAAATGCGAGCGAGCGGAGCGAGCGAGCATGAAAATTTTAAAATTTTACAGTCTAAAAACTGCCGTTTGTAGCTATACTTTTTTGCTTTGGAAATTAAGGGGGGCCGCATCATGCAGGCGCAACTGCTGGCAATTACTGGCAGCAACATCAGGAGAATGGCATAGCAGTTAAATGCGAGCGAGCGGGGCGAGCGAGCTTGAAGATTTTGACACTTTACAGTTTAAAGACTGCCGTTTGTGGCTGTATTTTTTCGCTTTGGAAATTATGGGGGCACACCGGGCGCAACTGCCGGCAATCGGGCAGCAACATCAGAATGGCATAACGATTAAATGCGAGCGAGCGAAGCGAGTGAGCTTGAAAATTTTGATATTTTACAGTCCCACATGTCCTTTGTGGCTGTACTAGTATTTTTTCGCTTTGGAAATTAAGGGGGGGGGGGGCGCACCGGGCGAAAACTGCTGGCAATTACTGGCAGCAACATCAGGAGAATGGCATAATGATTAAATGCGAGCGAGCGAAGCGAATGAGCTTGAAAATTTTGACATTTTCCAGTCCAAAAACTGCCGTTTGTAGCTATATTTTCGCTACGTGGAAATTAAGGGGGCGCACCGGGCGAAAACTGCTGGCAATTACTGGCAGCAACATCAGGAGAATGGAATAATAATTAAATGCGAGCGAGCGAAGCGAGCGAGCTTCAAAAATTTGACATTTTACAGTCCCAAAACTGCCGTTTGTAGCTATATTTTTCGCTTTGGAAATTAAGGGGGGCGCACCTGCTCACAATCACTGCCAGCAACATCAGGAGAATGGCATAGCGATTAAATGCGAGCGAGCGGAGCGAGCGAGCTTAAAAATTTTGACATTTTACAGTCTAACAACTGCCGTTTGTAGTTATACTTTTTCGCTTTGGAAATTTAGGGGGCACACCGAGTGCAACTGCCGCCAATTACTGGCAGCAACATCAGGAGAATGGCATAGCGGTTAAATGCGAGCGAGCGGAGCGAGCGAGCTTGAAGATTTTGACATTTTCCAGTCCAAAGACTGCCGTTTGTGGCTGTATTTTTTGGCTTTGGAAATTAAGGGGGCACACCGGGCGCAACTGCCGGCAATTACTGGCAGCATCATCAGGAGAATGGCATAGCGGTTAAATGCGAGCGAGCGGAGCGAGCGAGCTTGAAAATTTTGACATTTTGCAGACCAAAGACTGCCGTTTGTGGCTGTATTTTTTCGCTTTGGAAATTAAGGGGGCACACCGGGCGCAACTGCCGGCAATTACTGGCAGCAACATCAGGAGAATGGCATACTGATTAAATGCTAGCAAGCGAAGCGAGTGAGCTTGAAAATTTTGACATTTTGCAGACCAAAGACTGCCGTTTGTGGCTGTATTTTTTCGCTTTGGAAATTAAGGGGGCACACCGGGCGCAACTGCCGCCAATTACTGGCAGCAACATCAGGAGAATGGCATACTGATTAAATGCTAGCAAGCGAAGCGGGTGAGCTTGAAAATTTTGACATTTTCCAGTCCTAAAAACTGTCGTTTGTAGCTATATTTTCGCTTTGGAAATTAAGGGGGCGCACCGGGTGCACCTGCTGACAATCACTGGCAGCAACATCAGGAGAATGGCAAAGTGGTTAAATGCGAGCGAGCGGAGCGAGCGAGCTTTAAAATTTTAAAATTTTACACTCCCAAAACTGCCGTTTGTAGCTATATTTTTCGCTTTTGTTTGTCCCACTTTTATTTGAGAACCACCCCCCTCCCCCATCGACGCCTCTATACATATTAGGTTGCTTTTGTTAAGTGAAAGATCTGCTGCACACTCTTTGATAAATTAGGGAATATACGTCTATGTCAAAAGTGTACAAAGTTTATCCCTTATCCTGTATAGCGGACCTTTTGCATGTTCATGATTGCAATACAACGATCTGGTGCATAGTTCTGGCGATATTTGGACAATTTTCCATTAAGAAAGTTCGAGATTTGTCCTCATCTCGGGAATTGCTTGGGGCATAAATGATTTGTCTGTCTAAACACTTCCTTTTGGGCGGGGCAAATGCCCCTTTGCCCCCATAGATTCGACGTCCCTGATCTTCCCTTGGTATGCCCATAGATGTATCCTGACTGAGTCATCAGTCACTGTCGTTTCTCAGGAATGATTCAGGAAATGGAGGGGATTCAATTATGGCGATAAAGTTGTTGTTATTGTTTGTTTGTATGTTTTCGTACATATTTTGCAGATGGTCCCCAGTTACTCGCGTCATAGCATGTTTACATGTAGACCTATACTATTTGACGTTGTCAACGCCTGAGCCATACCTTAGAGTGTATGTCGATGTTACTTTCTTCGCGAGCGAGCGAAGCGAGCGAGCGCTTGAGAAAATTATACATTTTCCTACAAGATAGAATACTGTTCAGCTCTGTTACCTGTCTGAAGGCCGGCGTACAAACGTCATGCAATATGCCAAAATTGATACAATCACATTTCTGCTTCCTCCATTTTTTCCCCTCAAAATTCAGGGGGGGATGATTGTACAGGCCATCCCCCCCTCCTCCATTTCAGGGGGGGATATATCCCCCCCATCCCCCCCGGGATTTACGCCCATGCTATGATATGTCAGGTTACGAGGAAACATGGAATCAAATATAAGCGGAAGACAGTTGTTGTTATAACTATACATAAATTGTCCTAAATAAAATAAGAACAAATCTTTAATTGTCAAAATCTTATTTTCAAAAAACAAAGAAGCCGTATGAGAGCAAGGAGCGGCATTACAAATGATTCGAAGTGCCTTCTTTTGTAACAATAAAACCCTATCTAATAATGTTTGATGCGTGTTTCCCCATGCTAAAATTCCGTAATTTAAATAAGGTAATATCAAAGACGAATACACTATGAATAATGAGTGTTGGGGATAAACAATTTAAACCCATTAATGACGCCTATATTGCGTGAAATAATTTTACAAACATAATCTATATGAAATTTACAAGAAAGTTTATTATCTACTGTAATTCCAAGAAATTTTGTGTTTGAAACACTTTCTATAACAGTATCATCAAAATAAATATCCATATTCAAATTATCTAAAGTGTTGCTAAAAAAACATATACTTGATTTTATTGATATACAGGGACAGCTTTTTAGCTCGTATCCAATCACGTAAATTTTGTAAATTTTGTAAAAACGAGAACCATAGTAGTAAGGCACCAAACTTTGACAAATCCTTGGTCTATCGGACCAAGAGATAAACACACACACATACATACATGAACATGTAATGCCTTATATCCGACTACCGAGTTGATGGGGGACTGAGGAACATGGTTTTTACTTATAAAACAACAACAAAAAATAAATGAGGGATAAACTTTCAAAACTAGCAGAAATTTTTGGAATTTGATCCCGGGATTGGATCAAATTTTCTATGATTTTCAAGATGTTTCGTGACCCCGTTTTTTAATTTCTCAGGATTCCAAAGAGAAAGAGAGAGAGAGAGAGAGACACACACACACACACAAATCCCCTCTCTGATAAAAATCTCATTGTGAAAAGTCGAATACACGTACACCCTTTTTTTTGTGTGCGTTTACAATTTTCTGGCCGGATTTTGAAACGCGAAATGAACCGATTACACGCCATGCGGTCCCTCCGACCCTGGAATGGAGGGCCGGGGTCGTGTTACCATGCGCTAAATAAGAACAATACAGAAAAAAAAAATGTACACTTTGTATTGTTTATAAGAGTGTGTGAATATGAAACGCAAAAATCAGTGGACAAAAACAGTTAATGTAACCACGACAGTTTTATACTTACCACAAAAGTAATACAGCAAATTCACATGTATAGTAGATCTGACTCTTGTGTTTGTCGAGACAGTGCACAGACTTGTTTGGGCGAGTGAAAGAATATTTTATCGAAATCAAGCAATCACGACAAAGCAAACAAGTCATTCTTACCTAGCTATATTTACATGTGATTGTTGTGACATTACAGTATTCAGTACTCAATCTGAGCAAACATGGTGTAATACGTAATCACGTACTCGCTTGAACAATTACTACACAAGTACGACAGTCAACTTTTTGCTTGTTTACATTTCTTGTCTTTCTTTGAACTTCTATCTTGCGTTCAGAGTACACGACTTTAGTGTCCCCATATCATATGTCAACGTTGTAGATTGTTTCTCAACACCCATTATTAGTAAATGTCCAAATTCATCCAGAATAACTTCTTCGCGACCTCAATAGTTTCGGAATGTAACCTCATCCACTTTTACGGCAAGTCTATTTTGCAGAAGACTTCATCAGCAACGTATTTATGAGAAAAGAAGAATAGAAATTGTCCCATTTCATACAAACCTATATTTGAATATGTCATATACTAAAAAAAATAATAATAACTTTGAATCCCGATCACATCGAGACAAATACCAGCGTGTCTTATTGTTGTTATGACAACAATTATTATTCTCGGTCCGTATTCAAAATCACTTGACAAAGGGCAGGTTGCCCGAATATTTGTGCTTTGTAAAAATACTGTTGGTGTTGAACTACAGCTACAGCATGATAAATTACTGGAGGATGATTTTCTCTTTTGTGATGTACATAATGTATTTATCTAAATACAAGTGTTTAGCTTGTGTGCATATAAACATGATCAAAGAAATTCATTTTGGGAGTTTACAAATAGAACCTGTTATTCACAGCACGCATTTTCTCAGTTCCTGCAAGCTGGTATCTCACTAGCGGCGAACGTTTGCGAACGTAACGAATTTGAGATTCGCCAACTTCTCTGACGAATGTTTGCGAAAAATCAAGGTTCGCTTCTGCTATTAGCGACAGCTAGCGACTTTTAGCGATGCTTAGCGACAGTTAGCAACACTTGAGCGAATGTGTGCAAAAGTGTTTGCGAAACACAGGTGGCGACTATTAGCGACTGTTCGCAAATATTAGCGACAGTTTTGCAAATGCTAGCGACAGTTTTGCAAATATTAGCAACTGTTTGCAAATCCCTTGCGACAGTTTGCGAATGTTTTGGGACCTGGAAAAGTACCAGACGATTATGTATAGTCAGACCCATAAAACGAACGTGCAACCTTCCACTGCATTAAGATCTCTTATGACCACCGTTCAAGATGGATTTCCAGAACATGGAAATGAATTTCTGCCAAGAAGAGGTTCAACGTGCTGCTATCCCTGAAGAGCTGCTTTGCATGGCTACTGCTACAGTTATCGTGTAGCTTAAGAGAAAGAAGATGAAGAAAAACAAGAAAGGAAGAAGAAAAGAAAGACTGCATGTTTGGGTCAGGAAGTGGTTGTTGCAGAGGACAGACTTTGGCCAATATGAAAAGCTTCTGCAGCAAGAACTTTCTTAGAGTGGAACCTTGCCTGTTTCGGGAGCTTTTATGGTCCCCGCCGAACGAGTTCGAGCAGGGGAATATGAAACGGGCTCCGTATGTGTGTGTGTTCGTGTGTCCGTCCGTCTGTCCCGTCCGTCCGTCTGTGCGTCCGTGTGTGATCAAAATGTTCAATTTGCTACTTCTCTGTCATTTATGAGCCAATTTTGATTCTGTTTGCTTTAAATGATAGCACTACATGGGAGCTTTGAAACTTCTACACAGAATTTCAGTTGTGACCTTTGACCTTGACCTTTGACCTATATTGTACATTTTGCTTCAAAATGCTACTCCTTCGCCATTTCTAACCCGATTTCGATTCCGTTTGCTTTATGTGATGGCACTAGGTGAGGGCTTAAAAACTTCTACACAGAATTTTGACCTTTGACTTGTTTGACCTTTGACCTTAATTTTTGACCTATATTGTACATTGGCTACAAAATGCTACTCCTTCGCCATTTCTAACCCGATTTCGATTCCGTTTGCTTTCTGTGATCGCACTAGGTGAGGGCTTCAAAACTTCTACACAGAATTTTGACCTTTGACTTCTTTGACCTTTGACAAATGTTTGACCTTGATTTTTGACCTGCATTGTACATTTTGCTACAAAATGCTACTCCTTTGCCATTTCTAACCCAATTTCACTTCCGTTTGCTTTATGTGATGGCACTAGGTGAGGGCTTCAAAACTTCTACACAGAATTTTGACCCTTGACTTCTTTGACCTTTGACCTTGATTTTTGACCTATATTGCACATTGGCTACAAAATGCTACTCCTTCGCCATTTCTAACCCGATTTTGATTCCGTTTGCTTTTTGTGATGGCACTAGGTGAGGGCTTCAAAACTTCTACACAGAATTTTGACCTTTGACTTCTTTGACATTTGACCTTGATTTTTTACCGATATTGAACATTTTGCAACTAAATGCTACTTCCGGCGGGGACATATTTTACGCACCGCGTAATTTCTACTTTTCCTTGTATAGGAATCATATGGTTACTTGTTCGCTAGCAGTGGCGAATCAAATAAAAATGTTAGCGACAACGTATTACGACTGTTTGCGAATTCTTACGAGTGTTTTGCGAATGCTTGCAACTGTTAGCGACAATACAAATTCGCAAAGAAATTTTGAACATGACCTATTTCTTTGCGACAAGAAAAACTGCTTGCGACAATAAAAACCGTTTGCGAACTTTCTTGCAACTGTTAGCGAACCTTTTGCAACCCTTTACGAACCCTGGCGAAATCCCAAATTCGCTACGCTCGCAAACGTTCGCTGCTCAGTGAGACACCCCCTTAGAAGTGTAGTTCCACACTACACGAACAAGTGGGCTGTGTGTAAACCTGCACTACGAGTCCTTTCTTGTCATGAATTCGGTCAGAATGATTTGTGTCGTTCACATTTTTCTTAATGTCAGTCCTGAGTTAAATTATATCACAAATATCATTCAAATTCAACATCTGTCTTGTTTTGATACGTCCAATTTTGATGTAACTTTTACTGGTATTACTCAATTTATTGACCTACATGGTACAGGTAGTATTATACCTGTATTGCAAAGGAAATAATTTGGATTTCTTAAAGAAATTGCCCTTGCATATGTTATTTGCGTTGCAATCGTAACTATAGACCTTTTTGTCACATATTCAATTGTAAATACTTTCAAAAATTAAGGCCGCAATTGTTAATTATATACTTGTATGGGTTATGGTTGTTGATTGTTTTTGTTGTCTTTGCAAATTTGCTTGCTACACGTGTACATAATGACTGGAATATAAAACATCCAGATATGACCACTTAACCATATAAGAAAAGTCAGAGCACGTACATCTAATGATATGTAGTACCATTTTTCACTCATTTTGTTTTTGGTTAATGTCTTCGTGTAAATGTATAGATTTGTAAAATGTAAACAACAACAACAAACAAACACACACACACACACACACACACACACACACACACAGAGAGAGAGAGAGAGAGAAGAGCAGTATGGTGATATCAAGTACCACAAATACTCTCCTTCCGTGTATGTGCGTGTGTGTATGTGTGCATATTTGTGTGTGTGGAAATATGGAAACATGGAAATAAAAATATGATATTCTGAAAGTGTGTCAAGAGATAAGTAGGTGTGGGAATAGGGATGGAGAATTAAAAACCACATAATTCTTTTTTTTTAATAGAAGAAATGTATGTTAAGAAAGGATTTTTTTTTTTAAATCAAAATTTGTACGAGAAAGGAATATATAGTATATACATTTATATTTACACGAAGCTGTATATCATATATAAATATACATAGCATATACATTTGTATTTACACAAAGCTGTATATGTTTTATATATTATATTTAAAAATTTACATATAATATATATATATATATATATATATATATATATATATGTATATATATATATATATATATACTAGAATCTGGGTGTGATTAGTATTGATTTGTTAACAATTATTGATATTATGATATATCACAAAATAATTTCAAGAATGAGAGGATGACGACTACATTTCAGCACATGGAAGTGGTTATGTCTACTTTTTCGAACATTATAGGGCAAAAAAACAAACGAGATGTAAGTTCACGGAAAGTTTATGATTTTTTCTATCATAAATTTGCACAAATTGTATGAATTGAAGATAAAAGATGAACATAATGATTTTGACTATACTGAGGAATAAAAAAAAAGTAAAGAAATGTTTGTTAGAACAAGATCTACAACTCTTCTCAGTACATGCAGAGAATTTCAATTACGTTACCAAATAGTGTGATTTATACTAAAAAGCAAATTTTCAAACTTGGTTTTGTAGCAAATAATTTGTGTTCTTTATGTATGTTCTTTTATGTATTAAAAAAACACCTCATGAACATGTATTTTTGCAATGTCACATCGTAAAAGATAGATGGAAAGCGACGATATCACATTTCGATCTTGCGGATATACGAGATGGAACTGTCTGGTAGCCCTTTGAGAATGAAGTTTGTTAATTCTGTGACTATTTTACTGAATTTTTTTCAAAATTATATGTTTATATATTATATATATATATATATATACCACAAACACATGCATTTATTATATAAATTATGTATAAACGTATATACATACGTACATCAATCAGTTTTTATCATGTATAGCTACACACATGCAAACTCACATGCACGCACACGCACACACACATACACACACAAACATACTGCCACGAAATCAATCACTTCGAACTATGTATCATACCATCCAGTCACAGCTGAAATGAAGAACTTATTTCACACTTGTATCTTGTGTAAAAACGCTTGCATTTTTACTCCCTATATTAAAAAGAAACCAATGTAACATCTTTCCAATTTTTTGTCGTAAGTAAATTTGCTTTTGATACACGAGGAGCACAGTTATAGATATAATTCACCTCATACACAGTTTAATATTTACACTTTGTACAGCAGGAAAAAATTCTTCTGCCTCATCCTTCCAGATTCACATTCTTCTCCATTTACTTACAGTAAGACAATCACTATCTGGAAGTTTTTGTGCTTTCTCCTTATCGTCGTCTGCAGAAATTCCTATACACGCCAAAAATACAAATATTTGAAGACCAACCATAAGAATAGTGGCAAATGCAGTGTGTACGTTGCCACAAGTACAGAAGTATAGTGTAAATACGGTTTGAATATTATGTCAAATCAGATATATATATATTTGCCTGTTAATTGACATCATCCTTACACGATGCCCTACCCTTCAGCCGCATGGAATAACCAACTTTGCATCACTAATATCAACACTGAAAGCATGAAATTGCATTTCAATTTTTTTTTTTTTTTTTTTTTGCCAGAACATTTCACTTTTTTTTTCAAGCAAGAACATCTGTTTGGCATGTTGAACCAACAAAAATAAATTACAATAAAAATATTGATAAGGCAAAAAAAAAAAAAGGATGTCAAACTTCTTTTTTCAGTCTGCATTGGGCCCTTACATTGTTTTTTAATCTCTGTTTTTTCATGAAGTCCCATTATATTTAAAAAATGATGCAAAGCATGACCTAAAGGAATTCAGTCAGTAGCTAGCAAAGGCAGATTGGTAAAATCACTAAAAATTGCTCGGTTCAAAGTAAACATTTGATAGTCATCCACATAAAAAGTATATCATTCTCTTTTAGACATTGCACCAAATGAAATTTGAAGGTGACATCAATGGCAAATCAACATCCACTTTATTTCAAGCAGCTGACAACAGTATGAAATAAATCTTACAACACCAGACTACATATCTACTTTGTGTGTTGCATGTTAAGCTGCTAGAGCTGCTACAAAAATCACGAACAAAAATATTGTTCTACCAGTAAAAAACAAAGGAAATTTGCAAACAAAACACACATAATAAAGCTATAATTTCCATCATGATATATTTTTTTTTTACATTGCTTTTTTTTTCTTATGGTGACTACATCATCAAACAGTTTTGATATGCTCACATAATCTCATAATTAGCCATAACATAACCAGTGGAAAGACTTGAATGTCAAAGAAAAAAAATAATGCAAATTTTGACCTTTGATCCCTGAACACTATGCATATCCACCTCCGACACTTAATTTGCTTCACTGTGCCATCAGAAAATAATACTGGGGTCATATAACCATAATCTATCAAAGTGACATTGATCCTTTGACCTTTGACCTCACCATGGTTATCAAACACAGAGCATGGTAACACCTGTCAGAAATTTGCATTGAGAAATTATCACATCGCTGAAGAAAAAACAAACACAACAATAAACAGTTATCAAAACGGAATTCTAGCAAATGAACTTCCATCTGGAGTGCAAACAAAAGCTATTAATCATATGCTGGCAAAGTAAATATTGTAGCTTTGATCAGAAATACTTCGCTAGTGGGGGCAAGAACAGAATACATACCAACATATCCTACGATCTTATATCTAAAACTGGCAACAAGTAAAACTTCTTCCTGATTGATAGTTATGGTAAATAAAGCATGCTAATGATTCGTTAGGTAATTGTGCAAAGAGTTTAGATTTCTCCTGCAGAAACCATAGACGTGATTAGCTGCTAACGAAATAGAAAAATACTGATTAGCTGCTCAGCAGCAAAGCTAAAAAAAGTTAGCCTTCAAAGATAATTTAGCATTGATTTTTCTCCAGCAATCTTTCATTCTTCATCATTCCAAAAAGGCCGATTTGAGCCTCATGGAGAAGACAAATGCACATAATCATATCTGTCTAAATTTAAGCTGCATTTTAAACACTGTTGGTATATTTTGGTTCTACTGGCAAACATTATATTTTGTTCCCTGTTTCTCATAATTTGATGCAAAAAGGGTAACATGCAAATTAGTCTCGACAGAGCAAGATAAACATATAAATATATTATATACATTTGGGAAATAATCACATCTTATGTTCATCTGAATAACAGAGGCAAATAAAGAAAAGAAGAGATAAAAAAAAAGAAATAAAAAGTATAACATCTATTAGATACCAAAACTTAATTCCATAAGTTCATACAAAACAGAAATGCCTTTGCGTAGTAAAAAAGTCTGATACTTATGCAAACTCTATAATCCATTGGATTTCATTTGTGTACATGGGTCTTCATAGTTTACATAAACATATACAAGGGTCTTAAGTGGCTTTATCAGCAAATCTGTGTATCAATACGGGAATCACCATTTCCAAGAGGTAATGGCTTAATTGAATTGCATGGCATTCCTTCCCTCAAGTGAATGTATGACTCATACCGAACATCAATTTCAGAGTTTTAAAAGGCCAAATATAAATGATAATACAGGTATTTCAATAACCACAGCATTTAATTTCATATCATTTTCAACTGCAATAGAATGCTAACTGTCAGTGTATTCACTTTTAAATGAAACTCTGAACCAATGCTCTTTACAGAAGGAAACAATTATAAACAGAATTAATGTGGGTAATAACATTCAAACATACATTTGCCGGCTATAAATGTGAATTCCAAATTATTTCTCTCTGGCTCTTTTCTATCTCTGTTTGAAGTGTTCTCATCACAAGAAAATTATCACAAATGAATAAAAGCTTCCATTTATTGCATCTTTTCAAAACCAACCATACCTTGCGTTCCATTACTGGAGTTAGTATCACTGTAATAGCACAACGGAGATTTGTGTCTGTTTCCTGCTAGCCATACACATTGGTAAGTAATTTTGGTATCTTCAGACGTGTTATGCTGATTATCAGACTTTGTGCAGCTTTGACTTAAAATCTCTTGAATAAAGGGAAAAACAACTCTTTCTGCTTCACTCACCCCTCCCCCCATATCTATTGAAATAAGGTGCTCATATTATCAAAAGTAGTGATCATTGTGTATTACAGTACACTGCAACTACAATCATTGTAATCATCTATTGGAATGCTTTTCAACTGATTATTTTTTTTTTCCCCCAATGTTACCACATCAGAAACTCGGCAAATGATTGCATTTTGTGATGTAAACAGCTTCATGAAATGGGACCCATGATTGTATCAAACTACCCTGTGAAAGTCATCTTGCAAGTCACATTTCTATTGCAGTTGACTATGCACTCAAAGATGTATCAACAGCTGTATCAGAGGGAAAGATTGTAGACATGATATGTACGCATAGCAGCTGTTGTGTATCTACATGCAAACTTGTTGCAGCACGGACCCGCATATTTACATGCAAGCATCCAATATTCAATTTTTCTGTATTCCATCTTCAAAATAGAGCTGAAACAAACTCCAAGTCCCTACAACTGAGCATTCACTGTCAGGAATTTCGATTTCATGGCAGACATGGCAGACTATGTGAGGTATATAAAAGCGAAAAGAAAAAGAGTCATGCGTAAAACAGTTTAAAATTCACCCTTTCTCAACGAATGAGCACTCATCCTCATCAGTAGCTAGGACAGCGATAAAAATCTTAGTAATCATGACAGTTTGCCCTGAGCTACTGCACAATATTCGACACCTTTAGCACTTGAATATACAGACACCCTTTCATACACCATCGAGATTATTACTGGATCAGTGCATTCATTTCAAACATTCTGCAATACGGGATATGTGTATCTAATTACATGTACAATGGAATATACAATGCAGTTATTTCAGCAATCCCACAGTTGTGATTTCTTATCTACAAGGGTACAAATTAATGAAAGTGGAACAAACCACATCAGTATATAGGAACATCACAAACTAGTGATATATTTTGCGTATGACAGGATGACATGGAAATCGGCAATAAAGCGTCTTACATTTTCTCCAGTCACTCCATTGGCCACTTTTTATAAGGTTAAAAACTGTCCGGGCAAAATGAAGGCAATGAAACAAATTTTACAAAGAAGTAAAAAGCAGCATACCAGTGACCTATGTTTGTACTCTGATACCAACAACAATTTGGGGGCTGGGGATTGGGGGAGGGGGGGGGGGTAGATTTCGTACAACAAATAATGCACATTTTCCTCAGCGGATCCACCTATACATCTCCTTGAACTCTTTCCCAGTGTGTCTTTGAAACATGTGAATGTAGCAAGAGTTATAGCGCCTCACAAATATTTGCACACTTGACAGTGCAACACACTCTTCCACCAACCTGTACACGGTGTGTAAACAGGAAAAAAAAGATAGTGCAGGCCCATATCTCAAAACCATTCTCAAAGTATTATGCTCCCTTCTTTGTCTTTACAGACTCAGAGTTTCCAAGAAAAGGGACAAATTTGTTTGGTTGGGCACCTTTCGCTGATGCAGCATGCTAATGGCTGGTCTGGTTGCCATATAAATCAATCTTTGTGCTTTTTCCACGGCCACATCACAAAGACATCAAATATTCCGCCACTACAAGTCCATCTGATTGACATGACACATCACCTGCTTCCTGGCATTTCATCTGCTCATGACAATTTTCCTAAGAAGAGTCAAACACCAGCAACCAGCAAGCAAACAGTGATTTTTAAAGAAAAATACCCTTTTCCATCATTTTCTGAAAACACACATCTGTTGCTATCCTAGCAGCATAAACTTGCTTCTTCATCTTATCAAACCCCTAAGAACCATCACCAAGATATATGATTGATATCTTTTGCAACATGGTTGCCATTGGAAACAACAATGTTAAAACTCTTCTAAAAAACAAAACAAAAACTTTCTGCTCTGTTGCACTCACGCTGTTTTACCATACTAAATATCTGTGACATTGTTCCAAGACATGCCGGTCGTCATGCAATGACAAGAGCTCACTTATCGTCACCAGCTCGAGGCAATTCATCCTTTTCTTGTCAAAACTTTGATTTACTGTACATTCTTTTGATCCATATAAACCAACCCCCAGGCTGTTGAATAAAAACTCAGACATTCCTCTCTTGTTCATAATGTGGTCATCTTATTTTGTTTTTTTCAACCTACACTCAGTCAGACGGACCTTGAACATATACCCTGACGACCACAATGATGGTCACGATAAAATGATGGTCACAAGAAGAAAAGCCAATTTTCAGGCAGTCCTTCTCCACTCGACAGTTTCTCTGGCCTGCCATACCTTTGCTACAAATCACACCCAAACCATCCCTTGCACATTTCTGCGCTAAAATGACACGACCCTCTCGGCAAGAAGAAGGAGAAGCAGAAAGGGAAATTATTCATGTATATCACTCCAGTACAATAATGTTTTAAATATCTGTCTACATTTGAAGAGTTTTCACACACTTTTAGTGATATCAAAAAATGTTATCATGTTGAAGTACAATGTATGTGCTAGTGTTTTTTCTTTTTCTTTTGTACTATTCATACAATACATTGCAGGCACGGCTGCTGCAAATTCTACAAACTGCATATCACCAATTCTGATATCTGATACACATTGCAATGATAAATATGAATTGTGCGTACCTTCGCAACTTGTGCATGTCGAGCTCGAGTATAAGATATACATTCTTTAAAATGCAAGATCAAATTTTATGATGATCACATATATGAAACCTACAGGCAGAATAGAATATATACCACTGCCGAAATAACCACAAGAGGTGTATATGGACAAAAAGCAAGATGTCCGCTGGTTAGTACATTCTCTGAATATGTTTACACTTCCAGAGGTAATGCTCAAATCCACAAGAAGTAAAAGGAATATATTCATATCCGACAAATGCATGCAAACTCCACCATGCCTTTACACACAAGTATTTTCTGTGATGCTCAATTTTGAATGCGGCTAAATCCATCATCTTTTGTTTTTTTGCACTGATGCATGTATACCAGTAGTTATGACATCCATTCCAGTGGTGCAACCCCCACAAATTAAAAATGATATAAATAAAAATAAATGATTACAAAGATTGTTAAAAAAATTGTAAAATGGAAAAATTATTGCCTTTTGAACTTATTTCTGCATTTCTGTACATTTCCACAGAAACTCCGGTGAGGTATAAAAACAAAGATGATAATTATTTTTTTGAGAAAAAAAAAATGATTTGGAAAAGAAACAATGGTTTGATTTGCATCTGAGCCTGAATTTAGCTCCATTGAAATAGGCTTACACTATTTGGCTATGACATAGCTTTGCATTCACTGCATGTTCCATGTGGATATTCCCTCCTTTCAATTTTAACTGTTTTTTAAACAAGCTTGAAAATTCCCCACTTAATATAGAAACATTCAAATCTGCACTACCCTGTATCAGCATTTCATATGAATGGAAAACAAGCTAGCCACATTGATCCAAACCTGGTAACCCAAGCTGAATTGTCATTGTTCATGCACACTTCTAAATATATCTCTGCCAATATAGTGGCATTGATGCCTGCCGCGCTTTCATATATTGGAGGAATACATGAATGAATGCTCTGTCCTTTGAAACGTTATGCCCGTGGCTAATAGACGGTAGAATAACATGTGATTTGGGATAGATGAGGTACTCGGGGGTTATAAATGGCATCTTTAACACCAACAGTCTGAACACACCTGAGGTGCTCAATGGGTTAAGCCAAAAGAGCTATCACGTATTGAATACAGAATTCGTGTCATTTCAGACTTCAGAAACCTAATCCGGCAATGTGACTTGTTAATCCAGCGGGCAAACCATTGAACACCATGCCGTCATAAGTAGATGAATAAAGAGACATTTACGAGAATCACTCTACCCTGCTTAATATGGGAACAATTCAACTGTCCGAATAATCTGGAGTGGTACATAGTATTTACCACCTTATAAGATTTCCAGATTCTAACATCATTGCCTTTGATAACTGCATGCTTTATTAGCTGTATTATTGTATGCCATTATACAATTAAAGAAAAAAAGGTCTCAGGAAAAACAAATGAAAAAAAAAGGCAAAGAAAACTACAATCCATTCTGCATAAACCTCTGAGATAAAACCTATGTAAATAGATGTATGCTGTTACATCCAAATATATATTTATGTATGTTTACTATAGTATTCAATCAAATATTTAGACAAGATTTGCAAACAGACAGAAACAAAGTGGGTATTCAGTGACTTCATGTTGTGGATCTGTGCAATATCATTCTTTATGGAACCACACCACTGAATAGTAGAAACTATGGCACTGTGTGAAAAACTTAGTGTGAGTAATGTAAAAAGCAAGGACCTTGGCAAAATGCATTTTGCAAAGATTGTTCAAGAAAGAACTTAACTTCCTCCTTGTCTTTTCAGTGATAAATATGAGTAAATTTGTCTTAATCTATGCACATAGAAGTGCCAAAAATTAATTGAATGACTAATATGTTCCAAGCATTTGTTAATTGCTTTGATTTTACTGCAATGCTTTGGGCAGGAATGTAGCGACATCAGAAATACCAATTACATCATTTTTGAGTACATATAAATTCCTATGCCAACTGCACATTTGTATTGCACACTTCAAATGACAAATATACGTGTGACTACGTTTTCTGAAGAATCTGCAAATAGTAATAGCTTTAACCAGAATCTATGCTGCATTTACACTTGTAGACCATTTGCATGATGCAATTACATAGATACAGATGATTCTGCAATTAATGCTTTTCCATGACAGAACTTGCAATCTTAGGAAGAATAAGCAAATTTCACACTGTTAAGCTATAAAGTGTTTGGCAAGCATCACTTTCTTTATTTCTATTTGTTTTGCTGCCAAATTTCATCTCCTAACACAGCCTAGAGAATTTGGCGTAGGGTTTCACGTCGTGGGAACTTGGACTAAACAGGTTCTCATTGGCAATGGTTGTGCTCAAATTTTCAGGTTCCAGGGTCAGGGTTCGAGAATAATCAGCATTTTTGGAATGATATTATAAATGAAACATCCTGGATTTTAAGTCCAACTGAGATGAGACCAAATGATAATGCAGTGTAGACATATATGACCCAATTCACATTTTGGGAGACCCTGTTTGTCAAAAACTAATCATCACTAGATGTCTCCTCTCTTGAGCATCTTGTCACGGTAATGACGTCAGTCTGATCTCAAGACGAGAACTATTTTCTTTTGTGCCATCACACTGAATGTGAATGCAGAAATGCACTCTTCTGATCTAATCAAAATCAACTCCAAAGCAATCCAAAGAGTGATATTTACAAGCATCCCGCCTCTCTCTTTGCTGAAAGGAGACCCCCAGCGGCTTCCATTGCATTACACAGCAATTGACTGTCATTCCTCTCAGAGTGCACTTCTTATCCACCGAGGTGTGAACGGGGTCATAGAGTCGCAAAGTTAATATATTCAAAGATGGGGAACCTGATTCTTACAACTGAAAAGATGGGCATGCTCTCTGCTACAACCATCAACAGGAATGTCGAAAGTAAATAATAACAGCTTTTCAAAGACTCGTTTTCGTGGTACTCCAGTACTCTTAGCGAACAACCAAATGGAATTCTCACGAGACTTCTGTGTGACTTCATGACAAATAGCACATGACATAAAGGACAAATAAACATTTATATATATCTTTTTTTAATGTACATGACAACTTTCGTCATAATGGGGCAGCCTCTCTTAGATGCGATTTGTTCAGAGGGTCGTTCACATTTTTGCATTATCCTCTATCTTGTTTGTTTGTCCACATGAAATTTGTACAGACACTTGGTTGTTCAATTACACTGGATCGGGCAAAAAGTTGTGATTTTGTTATTTTGCCTTTTAAGCAGCAGCTATACAATCAGCTATCTGATAATGCTGGAAAGATATTGCACTCACAGTCTCTGCAACTGTGATGCAGTGTGCTAAAACAAAAAACACCCATGAAAACTGTTCAGAACTGATGGACCTGTTTTTTTTTTTTTGAGTCCACAAGGTTCCTGATGCGGATTTGTTCAGAAGAGGTGATTTCAGATAATGACATGTGATCAGCTGATGCGAGACAATATCACAACATTAATGCTTTTTAATTACAGCTTCAGCATTTGGTTGTAAGTATACATTCAACTGCAATTCTTCCAAACCTCTGACACTCACTTGTGACATCAAGAAACAAAACTTCAATCCCTCTTCATTAATTGCCCCATTGCATCAATCTCCTCCTTTCATTTTTCTCCAACTTTTCCTCTTCGTGATAATTACAATCATCTATAGCCCAACAGCAAGCTCCTCTCTTTTTTTTTTTCAAATTTTATAAAGTACACAATTTGACTTTAATAAAAATGCATCATTAATAAAGGAAAAAGAGACAGGAAATGTATTTCATACATTTTCATTCTTTACATCTGCTTTCCTTCAAATTACAGAGGGGGACACTCTAAACTATATATACCACAGGGAAATGGGTGACATTTGTACTGTACGCCATGAAACTTTTTCAAGAGAACACCGTAGATTGCACAGACAATGCTACCAACTCTGGATGGGCTGCTTCACGGGCTATACGTCCGTGTTCCTTATCGGGGGCAATGAGGAATCGCCGTCGGCCCCGTTCCAGGAGATTCGCGTCGTCGTGGGCGCCGGCATGGAGCTACTCTTTGGTATGTGGCCGGGCTGTGTAAAGAGCGGCGAAGATATCCCGGCCTCTTCCGAATGTATACTACTGTGACTATCTACCGAGACGTCGGACAGAGAGGAGAGAATGAGGCTCTCGGGTGGCTTGGGGCGTCGTCTGCTCACCGGGCCGTCCTCGACCGATTCCGGGCTCTCTAGTGACGAGACTCCGTCTCGCTCGTGGGGCCCGCTCGGGTGCATGCTCGAGGAAAGTGTGGGCTCGCTTCGAGCCGAAGTCCGACCGTGCCGGCCACTGCTCTTGGCGGGCGGGGCAGGAAAGTCTGTGCTGTGGGTTTTGCGCTCCGGCGAGCTGGAGCTCTGCGAGGTGACAGGGTGCGAGGGCGCCGATCGCATGCGCGGCAGCGTGGGCCGCTGCTGCCTGACCCGGCTGGACAGCAGCTGCGGGGGTGCCGCGAACGTCTGGTGCATGCGGTGCAGGATCTCCAGGATAGAGTTCATGTCGCCGGTCACCTTGACCTCCAGTCGGTTCATCTGGCGCTGGAGGTCGTCCAGGCGGCGCTCGATGTCCGGGTTGGACACAAAACTGCTCACGTCCTCCACGATGATGTCAGGCTGGCGGGAAGCGCTGCGCCCGTTCTTCCCGTTTTGGCCGGCGTTGAGGGAGGGGTGGCGTGCCTTGCGCTTCATGTTTGGGGAGGAATCTGGACTGAGCGCCTTCGTCCCTGTCATTGCACTGACAATGTTATTCACTCCCGAGAGCGCCCCTGCAAATGGAGACAGAACCAACAAGATTTTTGTCACCAACTCAGCTCCACAAAACTTCTTGATCTAAATCTGTCAGTTCATACAAGATGAGATCAAGGCATTATTCTTTCTGCTTTATACCACAGAAGCTTTCACAAAAATTGCAAACAAAAAGTACCTCTGCTGAGGAGGCAGGATTCTCTTTTGAGCCCTGTTGCGCATTGCTAACTTGTCATCAATTCTCATCCAAAGTTTCACCAAATTGAAAAACTCAAAATGCATCTCAGCCACTTGATTTCAAATACAGACCGCTCTACACCAGGAAACGCCTTCTCTACAGTATAGTGTGCAAAGCCAATCAATAAGTCAGATTTGTTGAAGTATATACCCCAAACATTCTGGGGGTTTTTTTGCATTTCTTTAATGCCATGTTTATTCATCAAAAATTGCACACAGACTTGCTAATATATTACCAGTTTGTGCAATCATAAAGTGGACTGTCACAACCACCATGCTACACTGCATATTGTGACCGTGCATCACAAAGACTAGCTACGCAAAGTCCAGATTTGAAAATAGAGATTCTCAGCTTTTTATAAAAAAACACTTCAAAACTCATCTAAATCGGGCAATCCTGACCAACTGAAATAAGATATGGAGAGTCCCTCCTCTTTGAAAATCACTTTTGAAAAAAAAAAAATGAAGTTAAAGATCTATTCACCTGCACTGACTCACTCACCCATTCCTTATTGTGTGTGGGACAAAAAAAAGGAACTTAAGTAACTGCTACATGGGGATCATCATATCACCCTAAAATTTGAAATACCCAAACACATTCTATTCATGATTGTTTTAAAATATCAGTGCTAATTTTGACTGTTTGCTCAGGTTTTTTTATGCACATTTTTAATGAACACAAGTGTAAAAAATAGATATATAATATTCACCCCAAAAACAGGCCTCTTTTAAAGCTAAAAGATTTGAACTCATACTTAATTTTGAGATTCCAAGCTGGATATACAATGTATAATGAAAAAAAAAGGATTACTTTAAAAAAGATGCCCAAACATGAAACTGAGCCATGTTGTCCCAAAGCACAAAGTTTCTATAAACCTACTGCAAATATTAAACTCCTGGGCAGCTTTTACGAAGCATAGTCACAATCAATTTTTATGGATATTACTGATTAGTAGCCAACAAAATCTGACATACACGCATTTATTATCAGAAGCAATGATCAATTAAAAATGATGCACAATAATATGAGCACAAAACTGACTCTGCAGGTTTACGCAACACATGAAAAATATATGTGACCGTACATCACAAAACGAACAAAAAGTCGCACCCCTAAGTTTTATGTGAGGACTCCAAAAAGGTGAAATGGGTCAACCAAGTCAATCTTGAGTTTTTCATATTTTCTGAAAGAGCTGTCCTTCTTCTACATTATTTGTAAGTTTGGGATCATAACATGAATAGAAAAGTGTGTTTCAGCAGTTTTTCTACAACCCATTTTTGGGGAGAGAATGATCAGATATGTCACCTTTTTGTTTCTTGAAATCCTTTACACACTCTTCACTTTCATGTCAAATAACTTTTGACAGAGTAACTCTACTTCTTTAAAAGTTGGCATTAATCATGGACAGAATGTGTTGATAGAACATATTCAATTTCAGCTTAATCTGATAATCCCTTCATTGTTGTTGCTCCAGTGGTCTACATCCTGTGAATTGTCCCTTTCATTGCACAGCTAGCACGGCTTGGTAAAGATTAAGCACTTGAATAGGCCCTGTATTTCAGAGCCTCTTTTCTCAGTTCACACTTTTCCAGAGTGTGTGTTTTCCTTCTACTATTTAGATAGGTTACGAGAGTCCATTTGAGTTGAGTTATACATCATTTTAGAGTCTGCTTTTTAAGAATCTGCTCTCAACTAAAAATCCATATCTGGCGACTTTTTGTTGGTTTTGTGATGTAGTGTCACATATGTGCAAAGGGAAGGAGCTAAAAAGGGACAAACAATTATTAGAAATGCACAGAAACATGGCCGAATGAGATAGATACTAGCCATCTGCCATTGGAAGCTGCTGGAAGAAAAGAGATCAAAGGGCAAATGAAGAGATTCCTGCACAACTATATGTGCACAAGGGCATATAAATATATAGATGTAAATACATGTATAATTAGATATACCCAGACACGTAATACAGACATTAATACAAACTTACACTTTTATTGATGGGGAAACTTCTATACCAATATATAGATACATAGACAGCTAAACAAATATAAATAGACAAATACACAGATAAATAATAATAACATAATAATAACTAATATTCATACACTGCCTTTTCTATAAAACTCAAAGCACTTTAACAGACAGATATATGAACTAGATACTGGATGGATAGAAGGATAGATGGATGAATGGATAGATTGATGAATGAAATGATAACTATTTTGAATTCCCCCTTTACTTTTGATTTCATAAATTATCACAATATTTTGGATTTGACTATTGATTCTATTTTTGTAGACATGTCCGTTATACAGATATGTAAATCGATTTTAAGTCTCGAATTTTACCCCGAGGCCTCGATCCATGTCAAGTTTCTGCTTATGATTGCGGTCTCCTGCTTTTCTGTTATTATGATAACCAAAAATGTTTAATTTTAAAAATCAATGTATTCAAATCCCCTCTGTTATATTCTTTTTTTCTAAAATTCGTTTAATGAAACGACGTGATATACTCTGAGTGAATAATCAATTATTATTTACATAATCTACAAGTGTTGATTTAACGATTTGCCTCCGAATTTTTTTTTTGTGAATGATATGCTACACGTCTTCTACATTGAATACTGTCATGTTCATAGTGTGTGTGTATATGTACCTTGAATTAATTTGCAAGACAGTATATGCTTGCTTAAATGTCGTGTAACGTTAATTTCTATAATATGTGTATTCTTTTGTAATGTGTGATTTGGAAAAAGGAAGAAATAAAATCGATCAATCAATCAGTCAATCAATAATGACTGAAAACATGGGAGGGAAGGATGTGAGGAAAAGATGACAAAGGATAGGAAAGAGATAAAGGCAAAACAATGGTGGAGAAGATTGGAAGAGGAAATACAGAGATTATTAATTTAAACAAAAACAGCAGGGAGGAAAAAAAATTCAGAGTGAGGGTAGCTGTAGATGTCTTTTGGTTACATCCTAATATTGCCAGCTGAGAACCAGAAGGTCACTATCGCATTCTAAGAGTTGAGTGTACACTTGGAAACAATCAATTTTCACGAAATAAAAACGTTTACTTTATCAAACATGGGTAGATTTACAAGCATTGTTCCAAATATCACGGAAAAATAGCATCCTTGTGGTTTTCATTTATAACAATTTATTGAAAATGAACATTATCTAAATTGACACCACAATGTACAGGGGATCTACAATGTGATTCCAATAACTCAATCCCTCCCACCCCCCCCCCCCCCCCCCGAAAAAAAAAAGAAAGAATTGTGATAATGTCCTTCTGGTTCTAAACTGATAATATACATTACTTGAAAACATGCTGTACAATGAAAGCGCAGATGGACGCAGTTACTACAATATATTCAGATAAACCAAAATAGGCAGTAAGCAGTGTACATCAATAGCAATACTAGGCAGTAAACGAAAAATAACAAATAAATAGGTAGGTAACTAAGTAAATAACAGGTACAACTAATAAACTGCTACTTTAAAGCCTCTAAAAATTGTGCATAAAATAGTGCAAAATTAGACATCTAAAATTTCAGCTAATGGAAGGCAGTCTCGGAACCTAATATGGTACGTGATGATTCAAGAAGATGGTGTCAAAGTATGTTACTGAGTTACTGTAAAATGAGGAATGTTCGTGTGCATTTTAATTTCGTGAGCGCCAAGATTTGCGAAATTAAAATGCACACGAAAGTTCTTGTCTACACTATATGCATTGAATGCCAGTGGCAGTTCGCGAAAATTTCATGCTGCAAAAAAGGCTGTCGGCTCCAATTTGCGAAAGATTCATGCCGCGAATATATTGTGTTTTACAGTAAACCAAAATTACTATGAGGTGTTGGGATTATCAACCATGACACTTTTTGTTTTTTTTTCTGTTTTTTCCCCTTCAAAACTGATACCTGTGGAAAATTACAAGGCGTTGACTTTACAATTATATGGAATGGTCTGTGGGGAAGATTTGGGCGCTGAAATGAAAATCAGAATTTATCTCATGGTCACTGGTTAGCATTAGTCAGGGAATATACCTGGTTTAATTGTGCCTTGGCTTGCGAAGACAAAGTATACTATGTGCATATTAATGATATGTGCATATTACAAATATGTGATTATTACAAATAATATGTGCTGCTGTATTAATAGTATACAACTCAAGGCACATGCACACTCTGGGTTTGTGGGCAGTTAAACTGGTTGGCAGTTAAACTGCTAATTTCTAGCAGTGTTCATGCAGGCAAACAAAAAAATTAGTGTTAAAGCTGGGGGGGGGGGGGGGCTAGTTTTGGATGCTTGCCAACAGGTGAGGGGGGCGTTTTGGACATTATCCTCCTTACCCTGCCCGTTGCCTTGCTGCTCCCTATTCAACCAATCCTTGAAGGAGGGGAAACACGAGTGGGAGGAGTCTATACCTGCTATGGTGCTAAAGTTTCCCCCTCTCCCGCCGCCGGTCCCGTCGCCCCCGCCCCCGCTGCGCCGGTTCTCCTCATGGCCCTGTAGGATCTCCGGGGCGGGGGTGACGTCCCGGCCGGCCATGTCCGGCGAGAACTCCAGGATGCCCGTCCCGCACTCGTCCTCGTCGCTGGAGTCCAGCGTCGGGATGCTGTTGTGGCCCGAGCTGCCGGACTGGTTCTGGGCAAACTTGCTACGCCTTGCCTGGGCATCTTTGTGCCCCACTCCTGTGGGAAAGAGATGTGGGGGGGGGGGGAATTAAGTTTCAAAATGAACATCTAACGTCTGTCACATTGACGCACTGTTTCTACCACTTCACAGAAATTTCTTAACCAGTTGAGGATGAGTCTTGAGTAAATTCGAGCATGTGTCTATGGGAAATGCGTGATGTAGCAAAGTCAGCCCGTTCTCAACGGGTTAAAAGGATCATTTAAGAAAACCAAGATGAACAATTATACATAATGTTATAATTTGGTGTGTACATGACATCAAATACATATTGCATTAAGGCTAAGCCAGAAGAAAAACTGTTCAATATTACAACATTCATGTACAAGAGCCATGTAAAAATTGCAGAATACATTCAAACATCTTTAATTTTCAAAGTAAGGAAAGGACTTCCTTGGAAAATTTCTCTCAAAACTAAAATAACGTGTACTTTGAAAAGTCTGGTGAATGTCAAATGTCAAACAAGATTTTTTCTTTGGTGAACTTTTATGAAACTTTGCTGTTCAGTCAGTCTTGATAAAAGGTATACACTGAGACTAGCTTGATGGCTTGAATCTTTTTTTTTTCTTTAGGTAAGTAAGTGCCTGTTTCAATAAAGAGAGCTCATATCAATATCACAGTCTAAGATTAATGATGATGAGGTGTGTGTTGCAAATGAGAACAGTGTTGTGTACTACTTCATACTGATATCAACAGAAAGTTCTTCTGGAATGGTTCGTTTTTAGTGACAGTCGCGAATGACAAACACAGAAGGTCTTCAGTATGGAAGATGTTCATCATCATTGTAGAAGGTCTTATACTGTAGAGTATGTCCCCCCCCCAAAAAAAAAAAAAAAATTACAATCAAATTTTCGCATTGATAACACCCAATATGATTAAACCGTCTAAATGCTACTTCAGGGTCTTAAAATATAACATCTTACCTCTATTTGGCAGAACACCCCATTCGATTTGGTTAAGTGGTCACAGAGAAATGTGGATTGTTGTAAAGCATGTCATGAGTCTGATTCTTCCAAGTTTAGCACTTCGATGATCTTGTGTGTGAATACAATATACAGAACTTGGAGGGAAGAGATCCCTGACATCCTCTGCAAATTCCTCATTTCTCTTTGACCATTGAAGCAAATCGAATGGGCTTTTCTGTAAGATGTGGGCAGTGAGTTATAGTTTCATACCCTGAATTTGTATTTGGATTGATTCACTATTTTTCAAGATATCATTGCTGAGGGTCCCTCATACAAAAGGCTCTTGCTAACTTTGTAATCATTTAGCATTATTCAGATATAGAAAATAGATGAAATGAAATATGAATATGAAAAGAGAATCCACAATGATATAAACTAAGATATACACGGCAATCCCACTCCTCCCACCTTTTTGTTGGTATTTAAAATCGTTGGTTTTGTCTCTCTCGTCCAGGATGACGGTCTCTGCCACTTTGGTTTTCTGCATCATCTCCTCATGGTGCTTGGATGCCTGCTCCTGCTCAAGAGAAAAGGAAAATTGTATAATTATTTTCATTATTATTATTATTATCATTATTATTATTATTATTATTATCATTATTATTATTATTATCATTATTATTATTATTATTATTATTATTATTATTATTATTATTATTATTATTATTATCATTATTATTATTATTATTATTATTATTATTATTATTATTATTATTATTATCATTATTATTATTGTTATAATTATTATGATCATCATCATTATCATCACCATCATCATCATCACCATTATTACCATTACTATCATTATCAGTATAAATATTGTTGTTGCTGTTGTTATCATTATTACTATGACTATTTTAATTCAATTTGTTTTCTAGATTCTTACCACAATTATAAAAAAAAAGAAAGGACGAGCATCTTTTTCTCTCAGCATGGCATTTCTCTTTGATGCCAACATGATGATGGAGTAAATGTCATGCTTGCTGATTTCTTGTAATGCAGGCAATTACAATTTTCTGACACATGTCAACTTCATTGATGGCAAATAACTATCGGTAACTAAACTTGTACCGACGGCAATAGTGCGTCATTTATCAAAATGAAAAAGCCTGGGGGAAAAGCATTCAGAAAACAAAACACTCACATCTCGAAGTTCAAAGGTTATCTCCAAGTTCTTGGTGAACTGCTCCAAGAACTCGGGGTACATCTCCAGGATTTCCAAAAGGTCATCGCGCAAGATCTTGTGGAGGTCGCAGTAAGTCAACGCCCTGACATTGCACTTAGACTTCCCAACAGTTTGACTCTCTGCGATATTTTCTCCGAAGACATCATCCTTGCCTGAATTGGAGACCCATACAGGATTGAATTAGGCATAATGGTATATCTTATTTTATGCACAAACTGAAAATATCTATTCAGTCAATCTTAATATGAAGTATATTTCATTAAATTCATCTGTAGTCTGTAATTTCTGTACGAAACTATGTACAAAGTACAAAAATATGAAAAATTCTTTTTCTGGTACAAAATCACAAATGGCTGAGAAAGCATACAACACACACACACTACTTGGACAGATCAAAGTAAACATACAACACTAGGCAAAAACCATATTTACTGCATTGGGGTACATTGTGTCAGTATTTATGATTGGAAGATGACACAATTTTGTGCTAGAGACAGATGATGAATCAAGGCTAGCTCAGTCACCGCCTTCAGCCAATTTTTTTCTTTTGACATGAACTTCCAATTTCATTTTCAGGTGGTGGACTAAAGAGGCTTAAAGGGGCCCTGAAATCCAAATGCATGTTGATTTGTGTTGATTTATGATACCCTCAACATCACATCAATATTCTTGAGAAGACCTCATCTGTCAATCATTGCTAAAGCACTGAAATGTTTAACAAAAGACCTTGAAATGCACCTTCCTCTCGACTCAGCATAACTTGCATGTTTCTGTGATATTCAACCCGTTGAGGATGAGTCCCGAGTATACTCGGGCAAGCGTCTATGGGAAATGCGTGTTGTAGCAAAATCAATCCGTCCTCAACGGGTTAATGTAACTAACAAAAGACATGGCGATGGAACATGCAAGTTATGCTGAGTCGAGAGGAAGGTGCATTCCAATGTCTTTTGTTAAACATTTCAGTACCTTAGCAATGATTGACAGATGAGGTCATCTCAAGAATATTGGTGTGGAGGGAATTTTTGTGGGCGTTCCCAAGTAATCTGAAGAAAATAGAAGAAAAAATCATTGAAAATATATGGAATGTTTCTAGATATTTGTTTTACCGCAAAAGTGATGTTGAGGGTATCATAAATCAACACAAATCAACATGCATTTGGATTTCAGGGCCCCTTTAAGGTTTGAAACAAATGCAATTCTCTTTAACCCTTTGTGAGCTTTGATTGAAGATTGGCACAGAAAACTCCCTTAGGGCTTTACACATGCATTGTCCAAAGACCAAGGACACAGAAAGGGCTAAACAGTGAAACGTACCGAGAATGGCCAGCACCACGTCGTCCCGCAGGATCTCAATGGAGCCTCGCGAAATGAAGTACAGCGCCCTCAGTACATCCCCGCGGTGAATGAGCGTGTCGCCGGGCGGTGCGTGGGTCGTCTTGAACTTCATGGACAAGGCTCGCAGACAGCCGGGACTGGCGCCTTTGAAGGCGGGACTGTTGTTGAGGAGGTTGCGATTCAGGTGGAGGCAGATGTCGGCCTGCAGACACTCAGGGAAACTCTTCAGGACCTGTCGGGGGGGGGGGGGGGGGGGGGGGGTGCAGAGAAAGGTTAATGCCAAACTTTTTGACACACTGTTATAGCCTCACGATCAACCAACTCTATTTGTTTGAGGGAGAGATTATCAGATAAAGTTTGCCTTGAATGGTTTATTCTGCAGAGCTCTGGGTGAACTTGAGCTCAGAAGCTTTCAATTTGAATCAAGTCCAAAAAGAACTAAATATACTACTACTACTAATGATAATGATAATCATGATAAAAACGACAAAAATGATGATTGAATGAAAAATAAGGCAGCAACAGTAGTAGTAGTAATGATGATGATAATAATAAGACAAGAATGGTAATGATAGTGGTAACCGTAATAATAGGAATACTATTAAAAATAATAAAGACAATAAAAATACAAATCAACTTAATCACTTACTGAAGACTGAGTACATATCTGGGTGATTCATAACTGAAAAAGTCAGAAAAATCTGCCAAACATTTATTTTCTGAATACAACATAATCAACCTCATAGAACTCTAGTAATACATAGAGTACGTTAAACCTAATTTTGAGATAGTATGAGGACCAAAGAATATCACTCAACCTAATGGTGAATTTCAACTTACAAAATGGAATTAACACATGTTCATTTCCATCCCATGTGGAATTTTTCTTCAACATGACCAAGTTCTTGACTTGTGCAAGGGTGACTTAGGCGAGGCTGAGTTCATATATTATGTATAAGTATGAATATGAAGACAAAGCCCCTATCTTGCCAGCCCTAAATCAAATTAAAAAAGAAAAAAAAATCAATGTGCAGTCATCTGCACCTGTTTTGGCCTCATAAATAATTTTTCCTTGCTCTTTTGACTGGAAATGGCAGTCGGATTGCATTGAAAACATACTGTCTCCATTTCAGATTATGCGGACTTCAAGTTAACAAGTCATGATGAATATTTCATGGGCACTCATTATTGATATGTCCCTGGTAACACGAACGAATTGAATTTATAACCTGTTGATGAACAAGCCCATTTCATATTTCTTTTCTCTCTCTCTCCCTCTCCCTTAATTGTCCATCCATCTATTTCTCTATCTATCTATTGATCTATCTATCTATCTATCTATCTATCTATCTATCTATCTATCTATCTACCTACCTATCTATCTATCTTTCTATCTATCTATCTATCTATCTATCTATCTATCTATCTATCTATCTATCTATCTATCTACCTACCTACCTACCTATCTATCTATCTATCTATCTATCTATCTATCTATCTATCTATCTACCTACCTACCTACCTACCTATCTATCTATCTATCTATCTATCTATCTATCTATCTATCTATCTATCTACCTACCTACCTATCTATCTATCTATCTATCTATCTATCTATCTATCTATCTATCTATCTACCTACCTATCTATCTATCTATCTATCTATCTATCTATCTATCTATCTATCTATCTATCTATCTACCTACCTACCTATCTATCTATATTTCTTTTCTCTCTCTCCCTCTCACTTAATTATCTATCCATCTATTTCTCTATCTATCTATCTACCTATCTATCTATCTATCTACCTATCTATCTATCTATCTACCTATCTATCTACCTATCTATCTATCTACCTATCTATCTATCTACCTATCTATCTATCTACCTATCTATCTACCTATCTATCTACCTACCTACCTATCTATCTATAAAATCTATTTACTTGTCTGTATCTATCTATTCATCCATCCATCCATGCATCTATGTATCCATCCATCCACCTATCTATCTATCTATCTACCTACCTACCTATCTATCTATCCATTTCAAACTATCTATCTATCTATCTGTTCATCTATCCAGCCATTTATCTGTTTGTCTGTCTATTCATCTGACCATCCCTCTGTCTGCCAATCCGACTACTAGTATATACATTGTACAGTATGTCCCCAAAAAAATTACAATCAAATTTTTGCATTGATAACACCCAATATGATCAAACTGTCTAAATGCTACTTCAGGGTCTTAAAATATGACATCTTAGCTTTATTTTGCAGAAAACCCTATTCAATTTGGTTAAGAAGTCACAGAGAAATGTGGAATGTTGTAAAGCATGTCATGAGTCTGATTCTTCCAAGTTTAGCACTTCAATGCTTTTGTGTGTGAACACAATAGACAGAACTTGGAGGGAAGAGATCTTTGACATCCTCTACAAAATTCCTCATTTCTCTTTGACCACTGAAGCAAATCGAATGGGGTTTTCTGCAAGATGTGGAAAATGAGTTATAGTTTCATACCCTGAATTTGTATTTGGATTGATTCACTATTTTTAGAGATATCATTGCGGAGGGTCCCATTCTAATTCTTTTTTTGGACATACGGTACATGTGTATATCCATCTACGGTATCTGTTTATTCCACCTACAAGAATCTCCGTCCTGACACAGGCTGTCTCTGTGTTTGTTTGTTTGTTGTTTCCATCTGAGAGGATGGCTGGATAGCCCATATTCAGCTACGTTAAGCTGGTCTTCCATGGGGTCCAGTTGGATGCGAGGTGGGACCACTTCACCGGGTTAAACACCCTGCTCTTTGCGATGAATGAATGAAGCGGGATCTTTTACGTGCATGAGTTGTGACTCTCTCATACACGGGACCTCCATTTTATGTCCCATCCGAGGGACAGAGTGTTTTGCCTCTTGCTAGAGGGGACAGTATGCTTACACACAACATTGCTCAGTCCAGACTCGGGTTCGAACCCGGGCCGCGTGATCATGAGGCAGACGCGCTACCGACTGAGCCAACTCACCACCCTGTCCGTTTGTTTGTCTGTCTGTATACAGTGTATATCTCTGTCCCTGCTTATTCATGCCACTCTCTCTCCTTGCCATTCACAGGTTCTGCGCTCGATGCATAACACATGAGGATTAAGTCTAGCACTCGAAACTCTCTCCCTCTCTGTCACAAATACATGGCACTCTTTCTCTTACTCTGTACCCAATACTCTCCCTATCTCTGTGTATGTATGTCTGTCTGTCTCACCTTTTTCCCTTGCAAGTCCCTATAGGTGTTTGTGTGTATGTGTGTGTATGTGGTTGAGGAGGGTGGATGGAAGAAAGATGAGTATTCTAATCTGGGGATGACGCACTCCTGAAAGGGTCAAATGGAGCGGAAACCAACTCTCAGGGAGAAATCTCCAAGACGTGGCAGCGGACGTGAAACTTGAGACCCCTCGGGAGCTCATGCAATTCTGAGAGCTGACCGCCCACAAGCCCCAGTGTGTGCATGTACATACTGTAGCAAGGGGCCGTTCACTAGGTTTGCTGGACACTGTCGTGGCAAGACAGATTCTATGCATTCTAACACCTTTTGACTAAAACTGCCCTCCTGAATGACGGGTTTATCTGAACCAGATAATATACAAAAGTCATCATCAATTTACACAGTGTGCTAGAGAGGGTTACATTTGAATCAATTACTGTGTTTGCTACATTGGAGCTCTTGGGAGTAAGCAGTGAGTTTTCCATGGATACGGAAAAAGGTTTTGACCACACCCAGTTACCAGTCACACACTAACACTCATCTCTTAATCCCTCTCTACTGTACCTTCTGTACATTATAGGCCTACAGCACACAGGCAGAGAGTATATCATTGGTTAAAAACCAGAAGGACATTATCACAATTTTGCGGGGTTTTGAGGGAATGCATGGTCAAATCTTTGAAAAAAACTTTGCATTGTTTGTGCCTTATTACAAGTTTTATCCAGCAGAGGAACATATCAATAATTTGTCACTCAAGTGCAACCTCCCTACATGTGTCTATAAGTCTGCCTACGTACATGTGTATGCATATATGTATCTATATCTATCTATCCAGCTAGCTATGCAAATTTGCCTATCTATCTATCTATTTATCATCTATCTATCCATCTATCTATCTATCTATCTATCCATCTATAAATAGATAAGCATGTAGATAAACAAATGAATATATCTGTATGTATTGCATATTTTTCTCTCTCTTTATTTTATAACTCTCTCATCTATCTTTCTATCTCTGTATGTGTCTCTCATGAATGTGTGTATTTGTGAGTGAATGTGTTAATGCACACAATACTCTGCACTCCTGGCAAATCTTTCTACCCTCCCTGCTCCATTCCCCCCCCCCCCTCCCCGCAACTCATCTCCTATGCCCCGCCTACCATATTCATGTCGATGCCGTTGGTGTAGGACCAGGCGTGCTGGAAGTATTCCTCCAGGCGCTGCCGTAGGGGGTTGGGAATCTGGTGGAAGCGGATGAACTCCTTGACCCGCAGCATCTGGGTGTGGTACCGGGCCGTGCCGGAGTAGAGGCGTTGGATGATCGCCGAAACGTTACCAAAGATGCTGGCATACATCAGAGCTGAGGGGGGAGGAGTCGGTATCATCGCGGCATGGTTATCGTTCAAAATGAAACTATACGTACAGTCATACATCAGAAATGGTACCTTGTGAGATGTATATGGACATACTCTGAACTTATTCCTGCTCAACTTTAATATCTCTCAAAACGAACAATTTGTGTCATGATCAAATCTTACAATACTTTAGTTTGCTGATTATCATGCATACTGGAGTGCTTCCTCAGCCAAGATTATAGTGATTCCCCTAAATTCCTGTAGTGTCACTATGACTTTTTTGTCTGACTGAGGCACACTACTATACCTGAGTGGGCTTGCTAATCTACTACTAATTCAATTTTGGATAAAACACTGAATGCTGTTGAAAAAGCTCAGCTAAAGAATGTTACGTAAAGGCATGTCTTCATTGGTCCAAAGTTTTCAAATAGCGTGGCATTTTGTAGTAAGGAAATTAGCCTGATGTCAAATTAGCCCGGCTGCTATTTGTGCAATAAAGATGCAAATGACGCACTATTTGATCAGAAAAATTTCCCCCAATTTGATCAGAAAAATTTCCCCCAAAATTCTTGATCTAGCTTGTGAATGATATATTTGTAAATCAGCATGCTATTTGGATTGTGTCCCTATCATCCCAAAATATTCTTGATCCCATCATATTGGGGAAAACACTTTCGAACTGCGCGTTGAACTCGGTAATGATGCAAAGTACTCATACGGTGATTGATTTTGGGCTAATTTCTCAAGCAGGCTGTTTTTGAGCTTATGAAGACTCACATTTGTAATATCAGGGTATTTTCCTGAATCTGCAAAACAGCCAACGAGTTTGAACCTCAGTCTAATGAAGACACACCTTAAGTGCCTATGTGTGTAACTTCAGGGCTAACAAGCACTTTGCTTTCATGGAAAGTTTTTACCAGCTACAGGAGAATGCATTTCAACACAAGCCTCTTCTATGACCTACATCTGTACAGTGTAATATCAGTTGTATATTTGTTTGTTTCGATGATTCTCATCTACCACAAGAGGTCATTTTTCTCTGCTAATTGCACTCACAGCCTATCAACATCACACAGATGGAGAAGATCTTCTCCGGGTTGGTGTTCGGCGAAACGTTGCCGAACCCTACGCTGGTCAGGCTGCTAAACGTGAAGTACAGCGCTGTGATGTACTTGGATTTTATCGAGGGCCCGCTGGTCGTCACATTGGCCTGGTAGTACTGGTGAGTCTCGTTGGCCAGGTGGTCCAGCCAGCCGATGTTGTGCTCCAGCCGATTGCGCTCCGCCGAGCCGATGGCGTACCAGATGCAGGCCAGCCAATGGGCAATAAGGGCGAAGGTCGCCATGAGGAGGAGGAGCACGGCCGCGCCATACTCTGAGTAGCGGTCCAGCTTGCGTGCCACTCGCACGAGTCGTAGCAGTCGAGCTGTCTTCAACAGCCCGATTAGTGTTGTTGACTGAAAGGACAGGAGAAGGGTGAAGATGAGATGTTAAAAGTTGTGATATTCACATCAAAGACTGCATTCTATTATTGTAAAGAAAAGTATCAAAAGCCCATATGCACACATAAGACTTATTGGGTTTTGGATCAAATTGCAAAAATTCTTTGTCTTCACCAGAGTTTGCACATGGCTAAAAATCTCACTCAGCTGCATGCAAGAATCTCTAGCTTTATGAAGGAGGCAGACTCAACCAGAAGAAGAAGAAGAAGAAGAAGAAGAAGAAGAAAGCACTTCAAATTTCTGAACTGTGCATACCTACATAATAAGAAATGACCAGCACTAAATGCCAGGCTCCCTGAACCTATGGTTCAATCATGGGACTAAAAAAATATGATCTTTTTGCAGGCTGTTCACACACATCACTGGAGGCAAATTATCACGATTCCTCCCCCCCCCCCCCACAAAACAAAATGGGCTGATTTTTGCATCCTGATGGGAGCATAACAGTTACTGATTCTCTGTGTCTCCATACTCAAATGTTTCAAGTATTTGTGCATTACTTCACCACAAAAAACACAATCAGAGTTAGAAGAAAACAACATTATTTTTGGGTGTGAACGTGCCTAAAGAGGAAGGATGAGAGAAGTGTGGACTCACCTTTTCATTATCAGTTCCAAAGAGTAGGAGGTCAAAGGGAATGGCGGCCACCACGTCGATGAGAAACCAGCCCTTGAAGTAGTGCACGGCGATCTTCCCCGGATGCGATACAACCTCATCATTCTTATTCACGTACGTCGTTCTGAAGTTGATGAGAATGTCGATGATGAACATGACGTCCACGATCAGGTCGATGATGATCAGGGGGCTCCTGTAGTTGGTCGTGTTTGACGTCTTGGTCGTCGAGGCGGCGGGCTCCCTGTTGAGGAGGAAGGTAGCGTTGTAGGGGGTGATGATGGCAGTGTAGATAACCAGAAGAAGGATGACCCAGTCCCACACGGCCTTGAACGGAGAGTAGTGGAGGATGGTCCACTTGTGGATGCGTGGAGATTGGAGTTTGTACTCTGGAAGCACATCTGGGCCAAGAGACAAGACCTGGTGGAGAAAGAAAAAACAGCATAACGGCATGAGACGTGCAAAAGAGTTAAGCACAGGAGACCATCGACCATTTACATTTGTATTTTGTTATCCATGTCCACCCCCCCCCCCCAAAAAAAAAAAAAAAAAAATTGGGAGACACAACATTTTAACTGTCAAGCATACGGATGAACACGTTTAAGATGGACTGAGTTTCCAATGATATGCATTTCCCACTCACCCCTGCCCGAGAACACTCGGGACTAGTCTTTAAAGGGAAGGTAAACCCAAAGAGCAATGTAGATTGAGTGAAAGCAGCAACATTAGTAGAACACATCAGTGAAAGTTTGAGGAAAATCGGACAATCAATGCAAAAGTTATGAATTTTCAAACTTTTGGTGTTGGAACCGCTGGATGAGGAGACTACTAGAGGTTATGACGTATGAGAGGACAACAATACAAAGAAAATATAAAGGAAATTCAACAAAAATTCATTTTTCTAGCACTATGAAAGAGCACTTGACTAACCGCTTTCAGAAAGCAGGGGGAATAATTGCTACCCTTAACATATGTCAGTATCAAGATGACGGAATTTGTAATTTTCATGAAAAATGTTTTTTTTTTTTGTAGAATTTTCTTTATATTTTCTTTGTATTGTTGTCCACTCATACGTCATAACTTCTAGTAGTCTCCTCATCCAGCAGTTCCAACACCAAAACTTTAAAAATTCATAACTTTTGCATCGATTGTCCGATTTTCTTCAAACTTTCACTGATGCGTTCTACTAGTGTTGCTGCTTTCATTCAATCCACATTGTTCTTGGGGTTTATCTTCCCTTTAACGGGTTCGCTTTGTCATTTCCAGCAGTAAACCTTTCGTACACGCTGTGAATGACATATCTGGGATGATGGTAGTGAGTGGGGTAAGCCTGGGCGGAAAATGACATGGACAAGGAGAAACCTAAACCATCAACCTCATTTCCTATTTCATCGTATGACTGTACGTCACACAACAGGTAGTAAACTTTAATAGGGAGGAAACATTTTTAGAAGCCTTTAACAGGTTTCACATAAAATTGTGGGTAGGGGAAAAATGTACAAACTGATGGAACAAAAAAAAAGAAGAAAAATGAATGAGGTGTAATACAGTAACAACATCAAAAGCACATTAAATTGCACCCAATCCACTTAAAGGGATGGTACAGTATTGGTGGAGATGAGAATTGGGCTTTAAACCTTTTATAGGATACCAAAAAAACACTTAAGAAGTAGTAGAGAGCATACAATTTTAAGAGGAATTCAAAGTTTATTTGATGAAAATCGGGTTGGGAATGACTGAAACATCCAAAAACAAAGTAAAACAAAGCGATCGTAATAAAGTGTGGGTCCCACACTTGTTAGAATCGCTCTGTTTTGGATATCTCTGTCATTTCAAAACCAATTTTCATCAAATAAAGGTTGAATTCCTCATGGAATTACATGCTCTTTCATATTTCATAAGAGGTTTCTCATCATCTCACCAAAAAAAAAAATGTTAGAAACCTGAAATTAGGTCTCAACCAAAACTATACAATCCCTTTAATTCACCACTCTGCACACTGACAGATGTTCACTTTCCTTCCTTCTACACTCTTATCACTTTTGTTGATTAAGTTTGCACAAAACAAGTTTTAATGGCAAGTAGCCCACTTCTTCGTATGAGTGTGTGTGTGCGTGTGCGTGTGTGTGTGTCTCTCCTCATTTTTTTTTTCCGAGGCTGGGACACTTGAGTGATTCACAATATACAAGCATTGCTTTTTAGTGGACCTCTCAGTTCTCTTTTTATCCCTTACAAACATAACTTAGTATTTTGCCGATATGTATGTATATCCCTATTTGTTGATTTTCATTTCAAACATTCTAATGTATCTATGCCTATCATATAATTCCTGATTTATTCTGTGTTATGTTTTGTTGAAAGAAAAATGAGAATGAAAATAAAGGAACTGAACTGAAATAAACTATCAAGCATCTGCTTGAGATGGCAGACTCCTTTTCTTTTCTCTCTTGAATTTAATGTAATTATATTGCTGCCTTCTTGATTTCAATGTATTTGCTCAAATATTTTGACAAATGTTATGACTAATATATAAATAGAGCATTTATCATTTATTTGTAAAATATAATATTTTGATACATTCTATGTATGATTTTCTGTATGACTGAAATGGTATTCAATTTCTGTGAATCAAGCAGAGTCAAAGACATGAATTTCAGCTATACCAAATCCGAATTCCTTTGGCCACTATATCACAAGAAGACAGCTTACTATTAAGCATACTGTTCAAATCTGAACAACTTTGATTTTCAAAATCAAATCTGTCAGCAATGAACAACACATTACTCCTTAATGCGTAATGTGTAGGTGCCTAGAATACAACCAGAAGTTGTCCATAAATGATTATACACAGTAAGTTGTCCTTGGTTTTGATATGTTGGATATCAAAACAGCAGCAATATTAAAAACAACAGCAAATGAACTCCACACGCACTCGTACACAAGTCTTGCCAGGCTGCAATAATGATAACATTTTACTGCAACCCTATACATTATCCTTGACATTCAAGCCTATTCTATGTTATTACATTAAACACACACACACACACACACACACACACACACACACACACACACCGGTAATCCAAAGGGCAAAATAAGTCCAGAGGCTAGAGCAATGTATTATTTGGTGGATTGGCTGATCTGATGCCTGAACACACAATCAGGCACACGGATTGAGGCAGTATTATCTGATTGCACTGCAAGACAGGATTTTTTTTTTTTTCGATGAGTGCATAAGCCGGCTTTCGCTAATATTTCATTTCCACTGATCAAGAGGCACTTTTCAGTGCATACATACATGCTGTACATACATACACACATATTTAATGAAGACCTTGGAAAATGCCTGGGATTTAATCTCATATAAAGATAGAGAAAACACACACACACACACACACACACACTGACAACAATAACAACAACAACCAACAAATCAAATAAACTCTGGCAATGCCACTGAAGCAAATCTAGACATCCAATCTACAATTATCATGACTGATGGGCGGAAACCGCAATGAGCGCAATCAAATAGAAATGAAATGTTCAGGCCGGTGCATTAGTGGAATATTGAACAAGCACGCACTGGTTACTCAGCTTTGGCATCTACAGATAACACGGGTATATTTCACAAAAATGAATATTTAAATAATTGATAGGAACGGAAAGGAAATATATATCGGACATATGTATCTCCCAGCAACTCTTTATCCTCTTTCTGAAACGGAAAAGTCATAATTCATAATCTAGTGGCGTTAACACATTGAGGACGAGCTGCTTTTGCCACAACACGCATTTACCATAGACACTTTCGCGAGTATACTTGGGACTCGTCCTCTGCGGGCTAATGGTAGCCGAGAATTTACATATAAATGTTTGGATATCTCACACTTACAAAGGAACATTTACTTCAGAGCAAAAAAAAAAAGAAGAATGTTTGGATGATTTCCGTGATGATGGAGGTATAGCCAGCAGAAGTATAAAAAGGGATAAACAGCCACATTTCTCTTATTTTAGTAAAATCCTCCCTCAAATGCTGATGAAATATTTCAACACCTCTCCCTTCTTGTCCCCTCTACCATCCCCTTCCCTGCTAAAGATGTAGTACAGCCCCAGAGATTCTCTGCAGGTAACAAGTGTTCCCATGAGCAACTGAGCAACTGGTCGAGTACGTTAGCAGACGGAGTTCTCCCCTTTTCTGCGCCCCCTTATCAAATCAACTCATGGCGAAATATTGCATCCCTATACAGACACTGATGAATGTATTCATGGACAATAAACAGGGGACCTTGTATAATCCATGTCTATCTCATACGCTGGCATATCAATACCTGATTTAACCTTGCACTTTGAGCACCCAGCTAGTGTGAAGATAGCACTTTACAAGGACTCATTATCACTATCAGAATCATTATTGTCATGATTATAATTTTTATATTCTCCTCTTTTTCTTTTACTACATATTATAAAAAAATGTTTGTAATTATTACTGTTTTTATTGGCATCATGATCATCATTATCATCATCATTTTTATCATTAAATATCATTATCCTTTTCATTACTGATATTAGCATTATTATCATTTTTGATTATCATAATCATCACTAGTGCTACAGTTGTTATTATGTTATGTATATTGGATATGCATAAGATATCAGCATGCAGTATGTATGTAGAAACATGTTCATGCGATACCTGAATGGTTGATTTCTCTAAGTATTTTCTTGAGTGGTGCGTAGATGATTTCTGGTTGTATAGCACCTTACTTGATGTACCAGGCATGTTTAATAATGAATATGCATTGTCATCACCACAATTGTACATATATGTCCCACTCACTACTCTAAGCATTTCTACTTCTTGATGCTTGATAAAATAATTCTTACAGTATATTTTGTTGCCACACTTAAGTATTGTTTGACCACAATCCCCATGAAAGGCCAAGTTTTGATATATTTGGTACATATGGCACTTCCAGAAGGTCAATAAATTATGATGCTTAAATAAGAATTCAGCATTTACATGAGCTATTGTTTAACTGATTTTAATCATCATAATAGCTGTTGATATGAGGTGGATAAGAAGTATTAGTCGCAGTGGTATGAGTTGCAGCTTTAATGTCAGTGTAGTGGCATTGCTACTATCAAACTACAGGCAACGTAACAGCCTCTCCAACCTATCATTGCAAGTAAGCAACAGCCACTACTGCATATTGAAGAACTGCCTGCCAAATCGATACAATCAGCATTTGCGCTTCGCCCTCGATGGATGCTTTCGGCCAATGCGAGGGGGCAAAATTATAAGAGAATGGTGTCAGATGTCTGCATGGATAAGCACACGATCTACATCGACAGCAGCTCGATGGACAATTCCCACAGATATGTCAAAGCTTATTGTATCGTTTCGTGTCGACTTTTTCCCCATTCCCACCACGGACTGGTCGACTGAAAAATGTGAGGTTTAATCTGCTGTGAGTTTCCAGCAGTGCAGGTTGAACCACATCTTACAAACAACATTGCCCGCTGCATCCCCCCCCCCCCCTCTTTCTTTTTGGCGTCGTCCGACATCAATAAGTGGAAATCAATCAGTAATGCTTGGTTCTTCTGCTTCAGTTACCGCCAAACAAATGTTGTTCCACAAGCCATGAATAAAGCAGAAAGGTCAAGTCAATCCCAAATCGAGAGTTCGATCGGGGTGGGGGTGGGGTGGGATGGGAAGGGGAGTGTGTGGTGATGCCGGAGCACTGTGCCTACTCGGCCCACAGGTGAGAATATGGGGAATTTTCTGCCCCGGCCACAGACCTTGACATTTCCACCAGACATTGATTATATTGCATCGTTTTCTCTAGTCTGCAATCATCTGAAAAACATGCTATGGCCTCCATGCATAGGCTTACACGGGAGGCAAGTGGCGTATTGAGAAGGCACATACTTATCATTCCAGACACGGGCACTTGTTGTTTTGCCTACGTGGTGATGTACACTGCATTTTTACTCTGTGTGGTAAATCCACTTCATCATGCATCATGCAGGCACGAATCAACCATGTCCTCTTGAAGTAAAGGCCTACCCCTCATCCCCCTACATACCCACATTGCATTAATTAGCAAATTAAGTTCTCCCTGATACCTGTTTCCATGGAAATTAGTCTTATACACCCATCGAGGAGAACAATGACATAGCTCTTCACATAGTTATATTGCAATCCTGACACATGAACAGTAGTGTTCTTCTTTCCCCCTCCTACACAGAACCTTGGGAAAGAATGCAAAGCAGGCTTCTCTTCCCACGTAGCAGAGCTTTACAGAAAAAGATCCTCAACCCAAATGTGAAAATTAGTTTAACATGAACATTTCTGCCTTTACAGCTGTACATATTTATATACATGTATGGTATACTATTGGTAACTGATGGTAAACATTATGGAGAAGAAGAAGATGAAGAAGAAGAAGAAGAAGAAGAAGAAGAAGATGATGATGATGATGATGATGAAAAGATGGTAATGAAATTTGATGATGCATAAAATGTGGTGGGCATGCCTTGTCATTTTCTCCCTGTCTCACTGGGCAATCAAGCGAATAACATGATGACATTGTGTAGACGAGTGAAATAAAAAATAAGCAACAGAAGCAAAAGCAACACTGTAGCACTACACCAAGCACTGATGGGCTGTGCATCCTGGCATCATAGAGTTGGCTACTGTATACACCAAATATTTCATGAGGTTTATATTTTTGCAAATTTTGCGAGTCAGGTGCTATTCACGAAGTTAAAGACACGCTAAATTATTTGACTCTGATCCCAATATGAATGAGAAGTGCATGCATACATTGTACATTTCTCCATTCAGCACTGTACTCCACGATCACCGATTTAAATACTCGCAAAATTGTCGGGAAATCCCGGTTCGCAAAAATTTAGACTCGCTAAATATATGACATATACAGTATACTAGGTCTGTACAAGCTTAGAGTCAAAAGTGGACTGGGAGAGCAATCTCCATTCGCATTCAAATGATAATTCCTGGATAGGCCCCATTCACATTTACATATAACCTGGAGTCAAAAGGGGCCTGAGCCTTTGCTCCTGTGGAGCAGAATCTTTGTCAGAGGCAAAATGCTCATTTTTTCCTCTGATGAAGATTCCGCTAGAATAGGGTCAATATGTCAGGCCCCTTTTTGACTTTATTCTATTCCTCTGGCTCACTTTTATTGGATAAGCAGTTTTAAGCAGTCGCTTTTCTTACATTCGATGTATCCTGAGAGTTATTGTTATGTCTTTATCTAAAACAATACTTCCCTCACCTACCTTGAAAACATATTCCTAAAGTTTTTTCCATTCAATCCTTTGCATATCATGTAAGTTATTGACACCTTGTTTTTACTAGCAAATGAAAAGGACACAGTAACATCATATGTGACTGTGCATCACAAAATGAACAAAAAGTCGCACCCCTTGATTTTAAGTGAGGACTCAAAAAAAGGTGAACTAGTTCAACCAAGTCAATCTTGATATTTTCATATTTTCTGTAAGAGCTATCCTTCTTCTACATTATTCTTAGGGTTTGGTATCTTAACATTAATGGGAAAGTGTGCTTTTGGCAGTTTTTCTACAACCCTTTTTGGGGGAAGAGTAGAATGATCAGGTATGACTTAGAGAACGCTTTTCATGTCTTGAAATCCTTTGCATACTCTTCCCTTTCAAGTCTAATAACTTTTGAAAGGATGAGGCTACTGCTTTGAAAGTTAGCATTAATCATGGGCAGAATGTGCTCATAGAACATGCTTAATTTCAGCTTAATTTGACAATCCTTTCATTGTTCTTGCTTCGGTGGTTTACATCCTGTGTTTTGTCTCTTTCATGGCACAGCTATCACAGCTTGGTAAAAAATAAGCGCTTGAATAGACCATGTACTTCAAAAGCCTCTTTTCTCAGTTCACACTTTTCCAGAGTGTGTGCTTTCTTTCCAGTATAAGGTAGGTCAGGGGAATCCATTTGAATTGAGTTATATATCATTTTAAAGCTTAGAGTCTGCTCTTTCAGAATCTGCCCTTAACTGAAAATCAATGTCTGGCGACTTTTTGTTGGTTTTGTGGTGCAGGGTCACCTATATATCTGCAAAGTAAAATGGAGAATTGTCTGCTTTGATGGACACTGTAGCTGCTAAGAAAATCAACTCTTGTTCATCTTTAGATGCCTGTGCCTACTCATGAAATGCTCTTGAAAGCTAATCTGAAGTAATGCTGGTTCTCATTGGCGCGTAAAACAGTGCGCCATTCCGTCCTAATGTGAGGGAACGGTTCCTGCGTGCCTGATTACGGCGAATTTTCATTACCTCCATGCCGTGGCGATGCTGGAGAGCCACATATATCTCCATCAGAGGAATGAGGATGGAGACACTAAGGGATGAGACTTTGATTATGTGTCACTCACTTCTCTCTTCCAGCTCATTTAACCCTTTGTGTGGTTTGACTGCCGATTGGCACTAGAAACCCTGTCGCATTGTACACACTGTCCAAAGTCACTGGTACGGAAGGGGTTAACTTATTTTGCCTTGACTCCCTGTGGCGTTTTAACATTACATTTACAACAACAACAACAACAACAACAACAACAACAACAACAACAACAACAACAACAACAACAACAACAACAACAACAACAACAACAACAACAACAACAACAACAACAACAACAGCAACAGCAGCAGCAGCAGCAGCAGCAGCAGCAGCAGCAGCAGCAGCAGCAGCAACAACAACAATAATAAAAAATCCCCTTCCTATCAATAGTGATATAACATGTAGCGCTGTCTGTTGAAGTGGAATTGAAGAGTTTGTTTGCAAAAACCGATAAGTCCATATTTGCCAAATGGAGATATTTGCGATTAAAGGTCAAGAAAAATAAAGAGAACAATAAGAATTTTTTTTGCTTCTTTTGACCATTACTTAAAAAATGTACCTGTATAGGTAGTGACCAATATATCATTTAAAAGGTATTATTTTGTACTTTTTGACAGAGATCGTACTTCAAAATCTTCAAAAATGGACTTATCGGTTTTTGCAAACATACTCTTCAATTACTAATATGATGGCTGACAGTTACACTGTAGCATTCAGTAACATCATCATGCTTTATAAAAAAGGATACAGTACTAAAGTTATTGAAATAATAATAACAACAATAACAACAACAACAACAACAACACATATTAAAGAGGCACAAGTTTCCTATAAAGCAGTGTACTACCAAATCTGTCATAACTTTGTACACACTACAGATACTCATGCCATGGAATATATAATAATGCATGCAACCTGGTAAAAAGTGCACTTCATCTGTACGCCCGCCCGACTGAATGCGCAAGAACTGACAATTTCCTTCTCGCGATGGTTACAATTCAGTTACATCACAACGCCATTCCTAATTGCTTCAATAGGACGACTACGGCAGTACTAGCAATATTATATGGTCACCTTGAGGGTAGGCTTGTTTGTGGTGAAGGCACTTGCTTTGTGCGTGTTGGCGTGGCGGTGATACGCACGGCATGCTGGGATATGATGTAGAGACAAGGTCTGTTGGTGGGAGCTATAGCATTAATATCATGGGTTGATGGAATGAGTTCTGTTATTGGATTAGGCTTATCACAGTGAGCTTTTTTTTCTCAAATTTAAGGAAAGACAGTGAAAATACATTACAGTGTCTGAGAGAGAAAGACAGACAGATATACAGACAGATGGACAGAGAGACAAAACAGACAGAGACAAAGAGAGACAGATAGATGGATATATAGAGAGATAAAGAAAGATAGAAAGAGAGAAAGAGATAGATAAAAAAAGATATAGATAGACAGATATAGATAGAGGAAAAAGAGAAATAGAAAGAGATAGGAGAGATAGAAAGAAATAGATATAGAGAGACATAGATACATAGATAAATAGATGAATAAAGAGATAGAGAGAGAGAGATAGATAGATAGATAGAGCTAAAGACTTCTTACACAGTGCTTTTATTGATAAAGAACATACTCCCTCTTGCTATTTAAACCTATGTAACTCCTGCAAATATTCAATATTCATTATTCAATATTAACTATTTAAACATTCATATATTAATATGTCTCCTCCTACATAGATGAATATTACATTAGGAGGCTTATTCCGATACAAGCTCACACAGGGAGACAATGCAACCTTTTCCATGCTTTGTTCCTGAACAGGTATATCTGCTTATGTGCATACACTTTGTATTTCATGGATAAGCTCATAGCCAAACTGAAACTATTGTGCAGTGAGCAACCAATCTTGTCTACTCTTGATGTAGAGGCAAACCCCCTTTTAAACAAGATAGTCAGGACCGTGAGTACTTTTTTTTGTGTGTGTTATGATGAAATCCTGCTCAAACCAATAAAGCAAATAAGGATAAATAATGACAATTTCATAAAACTATCGTATAATAGTGAAATCTTGTTGCATCTGTGTTTACTTTATTTTAACCCATTGAGGACGGTTTGATTTTGCTATAACATGCATTTCCCATAGACACCTGCCCGAGTATATTCGGGACTCGTCCTCAATGGGTTAAGAGGGTTTGCTAGTATTTCAATGGACTCTTCCCGCTCACATGCCACAATGAGTTTGGATGGCCTACACAGTACCAAATACACATATTAGCATATTTGTACAACAAATAAATTGATGGGGGACAAATTGAAGGGGACAAATTTATTGAAACAATTAATTTCTAGAGTTAGCACTCCTTTTTACTTTTAAAGAACACCCATGAAAATGTTAGGATGTATGTCAATGTATGTTACTGTCCATGAATGTTCATTGTCCCCAGTGTTACACGCTGAACACTTCACATCTTCACTAGATCACTATGCATCCGGATATGTACATAACAGTTTCAAAGCTCTGCATTACTGCTGGATGCTTGTGATTCAACAGCTTCTGCACCATATTTTGCGTTTGTGCATATCTTGTCATGAGTGAGATTTTGATGCAAATAAATTATGCACACACATACATACATACATACATACATACATACACAACTACACACACACACACACACATACAAGGTCATGATGGATACATGTTATTCAAATCAAGGGTGATTAAAATTTTCACCTTCTAGCGTTTCATCATGTTTTTCAAAGGACAGATCTTTACCCGAGAGAGCATTCTCTTTAAAGCGACGAGTCAATTGTAGTTTTTCTTTAACCCCTTGAGAACAGACTGATTTTGCTACAATATGCATTTCCCATAGACACCTGCCCGAGTATACTCCTGACTTGTCCTCAATGGGTTGATATTCTTTTTGCTGTCTCTCAAGTTTCATGGTAGAATGTGTATTAGAATTATATACATGGCAAGATACAGAAAAGACTAAAAAAAGAAATGTCATCTTTGAAGTAGACCTGCATGTTATAATTGCAGGCCTGACCAAGAAATCCTGGCTCTCATCCAACCTTTTGCCCATTGGCTTCAAACCTTCCCTCTCTCTCTTCCTGCAAGCACACTAATTTGCTAAAAACATGTCACTATTCAGTGACAGGTGACATAAGTTGAATGAAGTCATATTTCATCAGCCTCTTGCAAGTTCAATTAACCCATTGAAGACGGTAGTTCCTAGTATACTTGGTGTCTAAGGGAAATGGGTACTACAGCAAAATCAGTTCGTTCTCAACGGGTTAAAGTGCATGTGCATGCATCTACCCAGAACATTGTCTTAACCCGTTGAAGATGGGCTGATTTTGCTACAACACGCATTTCTCATAGACCCAAGCCCGAGTATACTCAGGACTTGTCTCCAACGGGTTAATATGAGCATTGTTTCATAGTGAAGAGGGAATTTTTCACTGCCACGTCTGGGTAACTGCCATGCGAGCATGAATGAAACTGCTTCTCTTCACGAAGCCCCTGATACCTGAAACTGGAGATAAGAGATGTTCCACTACAGCCTTAACTGTGTCACAAAACTTCGGCTGACTTTATAACCAACAAAAGATAGCTAAAAAAAAAAGGAAAGAAGGAATTAAAAAAAAGACAATTCTCACTGACAAGGACAAGATCAGAGAGCCCGTTCCACCCTGTCATCGAACCCTCGAAATTGAATCACACAGGACGTCGGATCCGGGGCACGGGTCCCCCCTCTAATTCGATTAGAAGGGAGCTAGGGAGGAAGATTTGCCTCCACCAGGTTGCCACGAGATGATAAGATGCCTAGCCGGCTGAAAACGCCCCTCTGTGTATGCTACAGGAAGATGCTATGAAATTCTTGGGACTTCGGTCTCTGCTCAACTCACCCCCCCCCCCCTCTCCTCCCGAAAAAAGGCTTTCCACACTCATGCTGGCTCCCCACTAAGAAAAAAGAATTGCTACAATTTGAATACTGATTTACCGCTGCTTCCATCCACACATCAATTACTGTGTTGAATTTGAATGAACTGTGGAATAAAACATGACAAAGTGCTAGTCCCTAAGCAAAAAATTGTGTACATCTAGAGAAAAATTCATGTAAAATGGGCACTATCATTTCTCCTAAAAAAAAAGAAACTGTAGTAAATCATGTGTCTTTTTATGTTTTCAAAATGCAATAGATACTGCATTGAGGAAAATCGTTCAAACTGGAACAAACACCTTTCATTTATGCTAAAGGTCAACCTTTGAGCATGAAATCATTGCTGAAGACTTAAACTGATAGTTTCCAAAAAATTACATCTTTTTTTATCACTTTCAGTTTCTGCTGTTTGAATTTCTACTTCAAATATTTTACACTTGAAACCGGAGAAACATGTATTTTTTTCATTTGTGTATATATTCATTCCTCTCTTGCAAAAACAATCAATCTTTAATATGAATACATTTTTGCAGGTGCCTCTCCAAGCGCACCGAGACAGAAAAACACGAGAGATATTATCAGCAATGCGGAGAGTGTTATCTGGCCAATATTGGTAGTGCTCCCTCCCCTCCCCCCACAGTGGATCCGTATGTCTGCAGGTCTGCCGCAAATCCATCAAATGCAATTTGGCAGGCAGCTATAGCAGCCTCAAATCGCAGGCAGACGCAACGGGCCGGGTAAACGCCGTATTACATGCCTCGAGTATTTGCATATCTACCCATCTTCGTCAACGGACTTCAAAGCCGTTGGCGAATCATGCAAGGGTTGACAACGAAAGGAAAAGGTTCTTATGTTTGTAGGGGAGCAGCTGTTAACCTCCCCCCCCCCATCTCATTATGTATACCCCTAATTCCCCCTCTTAAAGTCTTCTTACAGAGTCAAAGCATTATGTGTATGCCTTTGTCTCAAACACACACACACACACACACACACACGCAAACACACATACACCCAAATACTGTATAAATGTATATGTATATGCCATGTATATGTATATGTATATGCATATGCATATAAATATGTACATCTATATATGTATCTAAATCTATATTTATATCTATATCTACATATGAAGAGTTTGTTTGCAAAAACCGATAAGTCCAAAATTGTCAAATGGAGATATTTGCGGTTAAAGGTCAAAAAAAATACAGAGAATAATAAGAAAATTTTTGCTTCTTTTGACCATAACTTCAAAAATGTACCTTTATATGTAGTGACCATTATATCACTGAAAAGGTATTATTTGGTACTTTATGACAAAAATCGTACTTCAAAATCTTCAAAAATGGACTCATCGGTTTTTGCAAACAAACCCTTCATATATATCTATATCCATCGTATCTACATCTATTATATATATATATATATATATATATATATATATATATATATATATATATATGTACATATGCCTACATTCCCCTCTGGGAATGAAAAAAGAAAGCCTGACACATCTAACGTGTGTCGCCGGGATTGCATTTCGCATTCCTACCCAACCAATTTGGGATATTGCTGGCTGCGAGGATACGTGTTGCTGTTTGCCAGAACTAGGTGTCAGGCAGAAAGAGGGGCGCAGTCTTCTCGCTTAATCTCCCCTCCCAGCCGGCTGATGACAAGCTGTGAATCTCCCTAACCCCTTCACAACCAAGCCCGACATGCCTCCATTATGAAGAGTTTTGATCTCAAAATGGAATAAGAACGTTTTTAAATATTCTGAAGTACGTAAGTTCATCATCAGACGGAGTAAAATAAACCCTTTCAAGCGACATCTTACTTGTTTCATTGCAAGGAATATTTTTGAAATAATGATTAACCTGTTGAGGACGGCAAAGACTGAAAGGAAATAAGCAGAAAGATCTCTGTCATATTCGTCCAGTGTTATCATACTTGCATATGAAGAGTTTGTTTGCAAAAACCGATAAGTCCATATTTGTCAAATGGAGATATTTGCGATTAAAGGTCAAGAAAAATAAAGGGAATAATAAGAAAATTTTTGCTTCTTTTGACCATAACTTTAGAAATATACCTTTATATGTAGTGACCAATATATCATTTAAAAGGTATTATCTTGTACTTAATGACAGAGACCGTACTTCAAAATCTTCAAAAATGGACTTATCGGTTTTTGCAAACAAACTCTTCATATTGTCGTCGGTTGAGAATGATAAGGGCGTTAAGTTGCCACTAAACCCATAGTGTTCGAGACCACTTAACGCCCTTCTCATTCTCAACAGACATTGTGTACTTATAATGCTTCCCATCGATATCGACAAAGTTTACTCGCAAGAATGATCCCTTTTCACGAGACATAATCAAACACGAGGCTTCATCAGCTCAAGGAGTTATATAATGAGATGAAAGTATCAAGGGCATACAAAAAGGAAGGAAATGAAGCCTGGGAGAAGAAGAGATGAAGACTTTGTTTGCAAAAACCGATAAGTCCATATTTGCCAAATGGAGATATTTGCAATTAAAGGTCAAGAAAAATAAAGAGAATAATAAGAAAATTTTTGCTTCTTTTGACCATAACTTAAAAAATGTACCTTTATATGTAGTGACCAATATATCATTTAAAAGGTATTATTTTGTACTTTATGACAGAGACGGTTCTTCAAAATCTTCAAAAATGGACTTATCGGTTTTTGCAAACAAACTCTTCAGATAATGTAAGAGAGCAAACTCATGCACCAATATACTCCTTGGTCACCATCATTAGGAACATTGAATTTCTTTCCATTCTCCTGTCACGACACACATTTGAACACTCTGAACAATTGTAGCATTATCCTCCAGCACATACACGTAACTATAGTATTTCAAAAGATTCTATGTGAGCCCATCAAGTCCTTACTGACACAAGATGTATTTCTATTGATCATGTGACATTATATATTACAAGAATATACTATTATTTTGATGTTTGTATTACCTATGTATATTGATTGTAAATGAAAATAAAACATGAATGAATGAATCCAAGAAATATCCCACATTAACAGCACATGCCTATTGATGAGAGATCTGCCCTCATAAACACACACCCACCAAAAGGTTCCTGTAAGTCAGTCACTCCAATGTACATGTAGAGCAAAAATGCAAAGAATAAAAAAGAGAAAAAACAAATACTATATGTTTCATGAGAGACTGCAGACTTAAAACTATTGCACTGTCTTTTTTTTTTCTTTCTATCATCTATACAATTACAGAAATGGCTGATTCATGCTAAAATGCAGCTTTTCATTAAATCAATATCCTACTTTTCTCTTTTTAAGCAACTCCATACGACAAGTACGTACATCCATGGTTGGTGTGGAAGTCCAAGGTTAGCAGGTGTGTGTGTTGGCATTGTGTGGACTGTGTGAAGGACATTATGAATGCACTCCTACACACAAACACACACATACACACAGACATGATATAAAGCACACACAGGGTAGCAGTTACTGCCCCCCCACGGAAGAAAGCAGTAACTGCATAGCTGCTGAGCTGAGATAAATGCGATTTTGTGTTTTTTGCAGATTCTTTAAAAACACAGAAACATTCAAAAATAATTTTGTGGTATGATTATGCACCATACCTAGTTGTCTAACAATACCTAGGAAAAAATTATGTTTCCGTTATTTTTTAAATGTTATTTAGGAAAATGCAGTTACTGCGGTGGCTCACCCTTGATTCTGGGTAGTTTCCCCACGGAAAAAAGCAGTAACTGCAGACGGCCAGGAGTCTGCTGTTTTCCCCATGGAAAAAAGCAGTAACTGCACATGTCACATGACCATAGGAGGAGAATTGTTACCACCACCAGGTTACAAAGTTCTTCTACTTTCTGGTTAGTCTAGATCTATAAGATCTAGGACCTATCGCTAGACCTAGACTAGGTCTTGTCGATTGAATGGCATTCTGTGTAAAAATAAGGTAGACACCTATGTACCCTAATTGAACTTTGGAGTGCCCGGCCTGGCCCCTGACACATGACCCTGGACTAGACAATAAAGTCAAGTCTCTTCGTCTTAGATCCTAGTCGAACTCTGACGTTACACTTAAGCTAGACTACAGATCTATGCCCAATGTTAGTGCTAGACCTAGGTCTATTACGTTAGATTAGGCCTACTGACATTTTGTCTAACACTCTGTAACGTTAGATCTGGTAGGCCTAGACCTATTTTAAACTTTAGGGCCTACATCTAACATTAGACTAACGTTAGTGCATTAATACTAGTGCTCATCTCCCTTCAATATATTTTCAGCTCACCTAGATTTTCTGGTTCTGGCCAAAGCCATGGCTACCATGACTTTTCCTCTGCAATTCATGATAGATTTACAGGCATGCCTGGACCGCAGAAACTGTGTGACAGCATGGTTAGCACTGGCATGATCACTCAGACTGTGCCAGACCTGCAATACTGTGCATGCAAGTGATGAGTGTGATGTGATGCAATGTTTAGCTAGTTACTGTATGCTGCAGAATTTTATGCGCATGCAGCTGCTGCACGCGTATTCTGCACTCTGAGCGCGCTGAGTCTGCCAGGTTTGCTAGTCTCCAGAAAGAAGCTTTTTCTACAACTTGTCATATGATTCCCTGCGGGCAGAGTCAAGTTACTGGTGAAACAATCTTTTTATATCTACTCTCCTAAATTATGGGAGAAACTGTTGTTTACATTGTTAAAAAAAAAATTGTAGAAAAAATAAATGGTATTAGGGAAAAAAATATACAGGAAGGACTATACAGAGTCTGAATGATAAAGACTAAATTGTTAGTTACTGCTTTCTTCCGTGGGCTTTGTTAGTTACTGCTTTTTTCCGTGGGGAAACTTGCAAAGTTGAATCAACTGGATGCAGTTACTGCTTTTTGCAAAAGTGAAAAATTGTATTTTTGGTCACTTTCATTTTTCTTTTTGCAAATCTGACCTATTAACATTGGAGAGCATTGGGTAAACTATTCATTTTTGCAAAAAAGTAGACATTCATAAAAATGTCAGTTACTGCTTTTTTCCGTGGGGGGGGGGGGGGGGGCAGAGTAGTGGTACATGCAGTTGGAGAAAGGGGTGTAGAAAATAATACCCTGGGAATAGCAGGGGGAGGTAGAAGCTTCAGTATCATTACAGACTGATTAAAATGCCATTAATTGCCATCACAGGACACAGTACTTGTCAGCGAATGTTGTGTATGAAGTGACGCCAACTCTGAAAACAATGACGCCCCCACAACAAAGATTCATAAAGCATTCACACTAGACGATAATAAAGGAAGGAAAGGGTAATCCTTGCAACGGCAGGACTGGTGCCCAGGGAATGAAGCCCTACTGTACATAAAGCTCGGCATGCTTGCCTCTATCGCACGCACGCTTTCCTCTGAAAGCGGGGAGAAGGATTCAGCGAGCACGAGAAAGATGGATGAAGCAGACCAGTGCGTCTGATGACAATGCCCTCAAGGCAGGGTGATAAACAAGCAGTCCACACTCATTACCGAACCTTCCCAGAGTGTCTCTGCACTTGATTAGCTTCCTTTCACCGACTCAAGTAATCGTTTTGGCATTATGGCGTCCTTTGTATTACAAAATGCATCAAGTGTCCCACATAACGAGAAGAAAACAACCTAGAAAATGCTCACACATGCACATGTTTATAAATCTGTAGATATACACAATATACATATAAGATACATCAAACATATTAAATACAAATATGTTATCATATATAATACCCATCCCTTTAAAACTATATCCAGTACAACATAAATCTTCAATAAACAATTTCATTTACAATTAGTTTATGGTTTTGCACCACTCATAGAACAGCTATTCCTTTGGCTACATATTTTTCATACATACACACATACACACACAAACACACACATATACAAACAAACAATTACAGCAAAACCAACTTGAGCTCCGACTAATGATCTCAATATAAAAACACAAGGTCTGCGACATACCATTAAAACAAACGGGAAACATCGATAGACTCTAGACTGTATCTCACAAGGCACGTACAGGCTTCTAAAATAGATGACGGGAAGTGGATAGGGTGGGGTGGGGTGGAATGTTATGAAACAAATTTATTATACGCGATATGATGACCAAGCCCTGATTCCAAGAGACAGCAACAATCCACAAGAGGCGGTAGGATAAGCGAAGATGATCCGGAGGAGATATAAACAGACACATCTAATCGCCGTCTATTGCATAAACAGAGACGGGAATAATGAGCGGGCGAGCGGCGGGTATGCGACAAACACGACGTGCCGCATGTCAATCACATCACTGTCCCTTTCGCACTCTGCAAACTTGTTCCGTGCCTCTGCAGATCAGTGCTAAAAGCCCTGGATCTGATTGTGTATGTGTGCTTTGCTGTTTCGGTGATTTAAAGTGGGCTTTTACTGAGATTTGCATTGAACGCCCAACGTGTAGACCTGCTGACGGAACGGTTTTCCTTCTATTATGAGTTTAATGATGGGCAAAGACTTACATTCAAAGGCAGGAAGCTTCTTATGAAAGCTCCTGACATGCCAGCCCCAGGCTTTCTCCTTAAAGGACAAGTTCACCTTAAGATATATGTGGATTGAGTAAATGCAGCAATAATAGTAGGACACATTAGCAAAAGTGTGAGGAAACTTGGACAATGCCATCAAAAGTCATAAAATTGTTACAGTTTCAGCGCCACCATCGCTGGATGAGAAGACTGCCACAGTTTGTGATGTCACATGCATAGAATGGGAGACAGAAAATACAAAGAAAATTCAACATATGTTTACTTTTCTCAGATAATGAAAGAGCACTGTGACTTGCCTCTTTCAGAAGGCAGGGGAGGAATATTGCCCCTAGCATATGTCAGTAGCAAGTCAAGAGAATTTGTACAAATGTACTTTTCAAAAAAAGAAGAACAGAATTGAAAACTTGTGAACACATTTTCTGATGACCCTTACACTTTCATTGATGTGTTGTACTAATATTGCTGCACTCACTCAATCCACAAATATATCAAGATGAAGTTGTAATTCAACTCTATGTGTGCCACAATGTAAACCCCATGTGTGCCACATTATTCTGAGACCACAACACATGTTTTTGGAAAATATTCTGTTTTCCAAGCCATGTAACTTTTTATAGAAATGCTTATGCCAGACATACAATGAGCAAAGTTGCAGAGAAAATTCAAAGCTTTGCTGTGATGTAAATTTCATGAAAAAGCTTTGATTTTTTTTTCATGCATATGGTAAGTGGGTGCGTTTTTCATTGTCCAAGTAACAACATGATATGCCACAGTTTAGAATCAAAACAAGGTCAAAAGGAGATGGGGGCGGGGGGGGGGGGGGAAATGAAGAAATAAAGAGAGAAAGAAGAGGAGAAAGGGAAAGAGAGAGATGAAGACAGGGGTAGAAGGAGAGAGAGAGAACAAGAGAAGAGATGTCTGCATCTCCTGTCTCTAAAGTTAAAGCTCTGGTGTAAAACCATGCATCAGACTGATACCACATCCATCTCACTTCATTTACTTCCAACCCGCTGCACCGCATCTCCCATCCTCCCTCACCAAGCCCCCTCCACATTCTCCTCTAGCTGGCTAACTCTGCAAACAACCCGACACCGTAAAGTTTTTCATCTTGCGGTGCAGTTCTGTAAATCCTCCAACGAGTCTTAAAGACCCCACGCAACATCATGTACGCCCCATTCCCGATGAGACCAACTCTGCATGAGCCAACCAGACGGGAGCGAAAGGAGAATACCTACTCCAAGAGAGACGAGAGGAAAAGAGAAAAATAGAACAAAAACAAAGCACAAGGTGGTGGCCTCCACATGTATCGTCCCTCATGCATGAGCCACCCTGTTTGGCCCACCGCCCCGATGAGGCATACAAGATTGGAGGAACAGTCGCGGTCCATCCCTCCTCATTTCGTTTCCTCTCATCCCATCGCCGACTTTTCGCAGTCCAGTGCGGATCACGAAAATGGGTTTTCTGCACTGCTAGCAATCGACTCATCCCGAAGCCAATGCACCATGCCAAGTGGTACAAAGGAAGAATGATAAATGTGGATTTGCCCTGAATCTGCGGTGCGGCAGAATGACATGAAATTAACGGCCTTGCCAAATATCCAGAGCTCATTAGTTGGTTTCCAGGGTTTTTGACCGGCCTGAAAATTTGCGAAAGTTAGCAGCATTTGCACAGATTTGCTGGACTTAATGATGGAATATAAATCATTTTGCCATTACAGTATAGTCAGAAAACTGTCATATTGTCCCTGGGGTGACAAGACCTCATATCTCATTTGCCATATACTTCTAACTCAATTTTGAATATCAAAAACACTGATTTGAGTTTTAAGACATTACCATTATTAATGCGAACCCAAACAATATTTCTACATAATTTCACTTCAACACTGATGTTGTTTTGCAAAAAAAAATGTTGCAAAAATTAGAAAATTCTATCACTTTCTTTTAAAATTCATGATTTCAAGATGAGAGGTCTTGATCACCCAAGGGATGTGTGGGTCCTCTCCTGAACTATCATCAAATTCTCTATGCTCCAAAAGCTATTCCAGTGATGTGCAAGTTGTCCTACCAGCACTTTTTGATGAGAAACCTACCACAGAAAACAAAAGGCTAGCAACCAGAAAAAAAAGAAACACAGATTTGAGAAAATCAGTTTGGAAGTTTATATGCAGTCAAGTATGCAGGAAAAGGTCATTTCACAATGTATATCATTTCAAAATAAGATGGTAACATGCTTTGTAAATACCAAAAACTATGGTATCCTAAATCTTCATAATTCTTGGAAATTTATGAAGAAGGTAATTAGATTAACAAACATTTGATTTTAATTAGACAAAAGTTCTTGTTGTTTATCCAATTACCAGAGCTGACTTTTTTCCCCTTTTTCTTTCAAATTAGCTGTCTCTAACTGAGAATGGTACAATGGTAGCCTGCCAAGTAAATGAGTATAGAAACACCGTGTGTACCCTGATAGAATTGTGCAATTATACATCAACCTGAGCAGCTACATTGTCCACGTTTTCTACCTTATTCTACTCCTCAACCACAGAAGTGTATTTACATTCAAGGTGTGTATATCGGTGATGTGGACATGCATAGCTGCAGAGTTTTCCTCAAAAATGCATTTTTTTCAAGACGAGGTTTTTGTGCGGTACTGGTAGTTGAACATCAAAAGATCATGTGCCATGTAGTCTTATGCAAGGTAATCTTCATTAGGTCTGTACGCACAAGAGGCCTCCTACAGCTCATCAATTACCTATTTATGATGCACCAAGCTTTAAGGCAGAGAGGTACTTCTTGAAGTCGAGCTAAACATATCTTTTGTTTGGTAATGAGATGACACCACGCTACCACACTCTTCGAGCATCGGTCTCTTGTGTGCATACCAAATACACTGCCGTCTTCCCTGCTTGCATACAGAGGATGCATTCTTGGCTACTTGCTACGTATAGTATAATTATAATGTAAATTGGATGCTCTACATGCATACACTAATCAATCAAACCCAGGAGTGTACCCATTAATCCTTGAAGGTCACGAGGCTGATTGGCTTACACTGGAACATTAATGTGGCTATTTGTGACTTAACTACAAGTCATTTTCTCTTTAGAACATTATTATTTTGGGGGGCTTCTGCATTTAGGGGTGTGTGTTGGAAAGCTCTATCATTCTAGGCTTTAAATTCGAGATAGAGTTTACTGCTTCCACGCATGGCCAGACAAGCATTAAACCCTCATCCAGCGGAGGGGTAATTAGAGCCATTAGCGTCGGTCCAATCTGCATGACAAAGTTCTGACGGCGGCAACGTACGGTTAGCACACGATGGCACGATGCACTCTGGGTGTAGTGTACGTGCCATGAATGGACACAGGTTAATGCGCAAGATCCTTTTTCTTTTTGAAGCAATAACTACAAGTTGTCATACGGAGCTACAAGAAACAAATTCTTTCATCATGGAATAATAATAATGATAAAAATTATATCAATTTATAATGCAGAGAACCTGTGTAAATGTACATACATTCTTCTGCACTAAAAACTTCGAATATGCTTAACAATACCGAACAGCTAGATGAGAAATTATGTTTTGGGTATTACTTTTAACTAGAAATGTCGCTTTGGCGACTGGTATGCCTCCACCATAATGCATGATTTTCCCAATAGGTCTAGATAGTACATGTGGACACTGTGTGATTACATTTTCACAAAATTGGCAAAATATTGGAATGACAAGTTTGTCACAAATGTGTTGAATGTTCACCTTCCTTGACGTAGGTTTAATTGGATGAATAAGAGAGCATGTATCTAGGGATTTAAGGACTTTAACTTTACTTTGACCCATTCATACATTTAGGCATTGAGTAATCTTCAAGGTACAGGTGTGGAGAAAAAGTGCAATTTCTGAATTGAATAGTAAATTGTTACCATTTTCATCTGGCCCTTGACCCTAAAATTCATAAGATAATTACTTTCAGGTAGAACATGCATAATATGTACTAAGTTTCAAGGTAACTTGAGCTACTTCCGAGATATGGAGGAAAAAGTTAGTTCAGCACTTTCACTTGATCTTTGACCTTTTGACCTTTGAGGCAAAAAGAGAAAAAAAACTTTCCAGAGAATTTCTATTAGGTTACACACGCATACACCAAGTGTAAAAAAATAACCCTGCTGGCATTGCATAAATATGAGGGTAATAGTAAAATTGTGAAGTCTTGCACTTGACCTTTGACCCCATGAACCCTACATTCCCTAGATAATCACTTCCAGTCAGTACATGTATATACTATGTTCCATGAAGATACCTTGAACAATTTTCCAAGGTACGGAGAAAAAAAAAGAAGTTTTAACATTTTTACTTGACCTTTTGACCTTTGACCTTTGACCTTTGACCTCATGACCCAAACTTTCACCAGAGAATCTTTATTGGGTAATACATGTATACACTAAGTTTCAAGAAAATATTTTCAGGCATTCAATAGATACATTTGTATGGTGGAAATAGTGAAATTTTATGTATTTGACCCTGACCTTTTGACCTTTGACCTCATGACCCAAACTTTCACCAGAGAATCTCAATTGGGTAATACATATATACACTAAGTTTCAAGAAAATATTTTCAGGCATTCAATAGATACATTTGTATGGTGGAAATAGTGAAATTTTATGTATTTGACCCTGACCTTTTGACCTTTGACCTCATGACCCAAACTTTCACCAGAGAATCTCAATTGGGTAATACATGTATACACTAAGTTTCAAGAAAATCTCTTCAGGCATTCAATAGATATGGTGGAAATAATGAAATTTTATGTATTTGACCCTGACCTTTTGACCTTTGACCTTTGACCTCATGACCCAAACTTTCACCAGAGAATCTTAATTGGGTAATACATGTATACACTAAGTTTCAAGAAAATATCTTCAGGCATTCAATAGATATGGTGGAAATAGTGAAATTTTATGTATTTGACCTTGACCTTTTGACCTTTGACCTTGAGCATGTGCACCCAAAAGTTGATAGGCACAACTTCACCCCCTAATACACATACATGCCAAGTTTCATTAGGATACCTCAACAGGTTTCGATAGTTACCTTGTCCACAAAATTCCTTACGGACGGACGGAAGGACGGACGGACGGACGGAAGGACGGACGGACGGACGGAAGGACGGAAGGACGGACGGACAACCCGAAAACATAATGCCTCCGGCACCACTTCGTGGCGGAGGCATAAAAATTGCTACAGTTGGGGATTTTCCAATTTCTAACGGTTAATTATTCCACAGATTGGGCACTGCATTGGCTAAATCTCAGTCTTCATTGAATATCTTATTGTAGTTTTACATGTTAGGATTCATAGATAGAGAGCCTCTCCTAAACTGTGCAGATTGTGAGTATGTTTGTAAGATTTAAGTACTATTAGTTCACTGAAATGTAACTGGGGGCTTGACCAGTGAGTGCCTTGCATACACGTACAATAAGCAGACGATGTAAAGGGGGGTGAGGCAGCATGTATACAATAAAATGAAAGGAAAGAATTGGCATATTGTATAACATCCTACGATGATCATGGTAAATACATTTTTTGTAATGTGACTATCATGTTTGCTTAAAAAAAAAAAGTGACATTATATTGTTATGAACTGGGAGCTAATAATCTACTTCACTAGATACAATCTACAGCTCATTTTCTTCTAGCATCCATAGATTTTGGCTAAATAAATATCCTTTGTACATCTGTGATTTAACACCAATCATGAACTAAAATATTCAAGCTCATCTGATCCCCCCCCCTTATACCACTATGACAATGATCAACACTATAGGGAGCAAGATGACAATAAGATCACTATTTGAAGAGTTTGTTTGCAAAAACCGATAAGTCCATATTTGCCAAATGGAGATATTTGCGATTTAAAGGTCAAGAAAAATAAAGAGAATAATAAGAAAAGTTGTGCTTCTTTTGACCATAACTTCAAAAATATACCTTTACATGTAGTGACCAATATATCATTACAAAGGTATTATTTTGTACTATATGACAGAGATTGTACTTCAAAATCTTCAAAAATGGACTTATCGGTTTTTGCAAACAAACCCTTCATTTCTTTCCGGGAAACTCAACAAGCCAACTTGGTAGCCTATCACAGACAGTATCGTAAAAAAGAAAACCACTTATTTTTGAGCTGACACACTTCAAATCTTAGGGCGACGTTCCCCCTTGATGTATCTTGCAAAGAAGAGGAATACTGTTTCTTCCTCACTCTAAAGAGCAAGTATCATATATCCACTGTCTGGGGTATTTACTACTTTGTACTTTGTGCTCTTGAATTTGTATAATTCATTGCCTTCACCATGATTTTATGTTATTATTGTATACTGTAAATACCATGGGGACTTTTCAGCAGGATCAGAATGAAAGTTGCCATGAATTCTTCTTCATTTTCTTCCCTTCTGATCTTAAGCTTGAGTATTCAAGAACAATGTCACTCCAACATTTTAGAAAGCACATACCATGGAAAAACTCAACAAACTGTCTCTTAGAAGTCAAGAAAACAGAAATTTGGGCTAAAAAAAAAGGAAGAAAGGAATGTAATGAACATTGAATTTACCCTGAGGCACAACCAGATGCAAGAAATCCCGAATTTCAAATTGACGTCATTCGGGGTGAGAGGTGCGCCGCCCGCCAGCCGCTTGCAATCAAATTAAAGCGGGGATCGAGAGACCCTGCAAGTACTCAAGATGGGTGCCCCCGATACGAAATGCGGACCACGTACGGACTGAAACCAGGTGGAACATGTGCGTGGATGTGTGTACAACCAGGAATTCAGGTTGACCGAACGCTTTCTTATGACCCCTGAAATCCTAGATAACACATTAATGTGGTTTGGTACTATGTTTTTGTGAATAATTTTTACTTTCCATTATAAGTGTTGCATAAAGTAGATAACAGAATTCTATTTATTCAGTCCCTTCGTTGTTTGTTTTAGCTTGGGATTTTTACAAGGGCTTGAAATGACATGGAGGGGTGCTGGTGGGGGAACTTGGCCTCTTTACATTTGGCTCTTAAACAAACACAAAAAAGATCTACAATAATCATTCAAAATGAAGGGGGGGGGGGGTAACATTGACCACTGACCCAATGCTAAACTGAATGAAATGAATGTAAACTGCATATGAAGAGTTTGTTCGCAAAAACCGATAAGTCCATAATTGCCAAATGGAGATATTTGCGATTAAAGGTCAAGAAAAATAAAGAGAATAATAAGAAAATTTGTGCTTCTTTTGACCATAACTTAAAAAGTGTCCCTTTAAATGTAGTGACCAATATATCATTCAAAAGGTATTATTTTGTACTTTATGACAGAGACCGTACTTCAAAATCTTCAAAAATGGACTTATCGGTTTTTGGAAACAAATTCTTCATATGCACTATATATGCTTCCATGAATTTTCATTACCAAGACATACACAAACAAAGGGGATGAAAACACAGCCTAGTCTGTTAAGGTGATATGGGAAAATTCTTATGTATTTGTAAACTGATACTTTTTATCCAAATCTTATACTGAAGTGACCTAAAGCATGCTGTGACTTTTTACCATACATTGTACATAATACTGAAATTTATTTTGGACAAATCTGTGAAAGGACCCCCTAGATAGCTTTATTCTACAAAGTCTTCTATCAAAAGAAGAAAAAAAATAAAATGCCCCCCTGCTTAGTCCCAGTAAAAGTTGTCCTACCCATCTCACACTCCCATCTAGCCCCCTCTCTGGGCCCCCCTTCTCTGCTATACCATCCATCAGTGGTGGTAACCCTACACCACTGGCTGGGTGAGGCAGCCGCTGATGCCTATACCTCATCTTGCAGGATGAGATGCTTTACCATTGGGCAGGTGTGCACCCTACTCCCTTTCCTACTTTTTTCTCTTTTAGTTTGGGTGGGGGGGGGGGGGAGGGGGAGGGGGAGGATGGCTCTTAATGACTTGCTACACACCTGTGTTAAAAAAAAAACAAAAACAAAAAACAAAAACGCTGAAAAAGGTATCTCTTTCAACATACAGCGACATTAAAGGAGACCTCTGGATAATTTCCAGATTTTTACATTTGAGCAACTATAAATTAGTTATACTGAGGACAGAGTTTCAGAATTTGTGATAATTGAGATAAAGAATAAGAATGTTTTCAAAATTTAGAACAACTTGCAGTGAACAAGGATGATGACATGGCAGCCGAATCACCATAAGAATAGATGAGTTGGGGCTCGAGGAAGCAGAACAAAAGAAGAAGGTATGCATAGATTATACACAGGTGAACTCGCAAGCAAACGGTATTGTAATGGAATTACACTGCTACATTTCTGAAATATGTGAACCTCCTATGTCATCATCCTTGTTTAGTGTGATTTGTTTAAGCTGTTTTTTTTTTTTATTGCCTTCTACAGGTCCTACTTCACAAAACACTGTTTAAACATTGAAGCCTACATGTAAAAGTTGTGGATCAAACACAATAAATTTGACATCTGTTTCACTAAATTCCTTTTTGTATTACAGAAACTGCTATCATGTTGTTAGTTTCCAACTAGTATATGAAGCACTTCTTTAGAGCCCCATTCAGGGTATTGTACTTGATAGACCTACCATCACATATTACACCACATACTCCATTTAGAGGATATATGACGCAGGTGGTGACGCCATCTAGGGTATGTTTTACAGGTATGACACCATTTAGAGGTGCAAATTTGATGTGCCCCAATTCCATTTAGGTCCATTTCTGAGGTGATTGGATGTGGATGAGGAGAAAATAATGTCAGAGAGTGACACATTTGAGGCTTTCAAGTGAATTTTCTTTCTTTTTTTTAAAACAATTTGATGTGTTAAAAGAAAGATGTTGTGACACAGGTTGCAGACAAAGATAGATAGATAGATAGATAGACAGATAGATAGATACATAGGCAGATATAGATAGACAGATAGATACATAGGTAGATAGATAGATAGATAGATAGATAGAAGATAGATTGATAGATAGATAGATAGATAGATAGATAGATAGACAGACAGATACATAGGTAGATAAATGGATAGATAGATAGATGGATAGATAGACAGATAGACAGATAGATACATAGGTAGGTAAATAAATAGACAAACAGATAGGTAGATAGATAGATAGACAGATATAATGTAGATAGTGAGAGAGAAAGAGACAGAGAAAGAGAGATTGCTATGTTATCTCCTAACAATTCCACTGAGAATAAGATGCTTCCAATCATCCACCTTTTCTTTCTTTTGCAATTTATGAATCAAATGAGTCTTCCGGTAAAACTAACAAAATTTTAGCTGTTAAAGTTAAAAATAACCCCCCCCCCCAAAAAAAAAGCAAAGTAATGTCTTTAATTGTGTTTTAAAGACCCAATTAGCATGGGGAGGCCATGCAATGAAAAGCTGACCAAACTCAGATATCAGATATATGGAAGTTCGTGCATCAAAATGTGTCTAGCTTTATATGCAGCACACACACACACAGTCTAAGAATCCTGACTGGTGTCTAACATTACCTCTGAACACTCTTTGGTGGACATACACCTATTCATTGACAGGCAATTCTATTCTAGCAGGCCTGTGCTAGACTTGGTTTTTGAATGTACGGCGGTGGGAACCGAAAGAAGATTGATTCAATCAGGCCATCCTTGCCTCCAAATTAATGATACCGCACCCTTAACCCATTGAGGACAGGCTGATTTTGCTACAACACACATTTCCCATAGAACCCTACCCGAGTTTACTCAGGATTCATCCTGCAGGATTCATCCTCAAAACCAGAAATGTTTGTGTGCACTTTAATTTTTACAAATTTTGTGAGAGTCAAGATTCACAAAATCAACATGCACATGAAAGTTCTTATCTACACAATACACTGTATTTATCAAAATGCCAGTGGCAATTCACAAAAACTTCATGCTACAAGAAAGACTATCTACTCTAATGTGTGAAAAGTTCACGCCACAAAAATTTAAAAAAAAAAAAAAAGTAAAAATGTTTTACAGTGCAGGGGAATGAAATAAGAATTTTATACACCTCAGTACTCATTAGTTTCACAGAGCACAACCTGTACCAACACTACTCCACAGACATAGGCACAGACACACAAAAATTCATACATATAAAAGGGTCTCTCATAAACATTCATACAAAAAAAAAAATAGTCTCAAGCACACTCACACACACACACACACACACACACACACACCACGGGGAGTTGCAAGAGTCTAGTTATAGTTTCTACAAAAGAGGTTCACTCTTTAGACAAAGAAGGATCATTTTCTCCATTTCCCAATGCCAGACAAAAAGAACACCATGTTATTGTATTTTTTGTTCATCCCAATACACATGCATTTATGACTAACAGGGGCACACACTCACACAACATTCACACACACACAAACACATACCACAAACACACACAACTCTGTGCACACACACAAACACACATACTCACACACACACACACACATGGTTGTGCACAAACCCACACAAACACACACATACACACATGCATCCACTATGACCTTGAGGGATGTTTATAGAAACAGGTGCAAGTAGCTAGATAATGGAGTGCCCCCACACAAATAACTTTCATGGTCTAATCTCACTTGTGTTAGACACACAGTTGAAACACAATGCACATGAATCAGAAATGTGGAAACTGCAGTAAGCACATCTCTGGCAGTAAATGTCAAGTAATATTTTCATGATGCCAAAAATGGACTATCAACATCCTCTCTTTGTTTAGAACAGGTATACAGTAAAAGAGCATAGCTAGTTTTCATGGGATGGAAATGAAGATGAGATAATACACACATATCTAGCTATATCATTTTATAACATTATTAGAGCATTGTTGGGCTACCATCATTCTTTTTTGGATCAGACGTGCAGTTAGCACACAGTTAAAGTGGGGTTGCATGTGCAAAAATGGCAGTTTACGTATTTCTGGCTTTGAATGATTGTGCAATATTGTACACATAATGGTAACAAGCTACCACTGTTTTTATCTGTCATGGTTCAGATGCACAAGTGAAGCAATGGATACAGTTTACAAGTTCAAGAGTGGTAAATATACACATCTCTGGCTATGATGTAGTGCAACAATTAGGTGCTCTTTACATCACAAGCAGTTCTCAGTCTGGACTATCGCTGCATTCCCGTAGGGACAGCGTAGTTAATAACTTCCAAGACAGCGGTACACGCAGAGGGGAGTCCAATTACACGCCGTGGACATGGCTGGTATCATGCATTGATAAACACAGGTGCAATTTGCCACCACTTACTGTATGCAGGACAAACAGATGCAGCTGGCTATGAAAGATGCTGAATGCATCTTATCTCATTTGTGTGTATGTGTGTTTGTATGAGTGTCTGTTTGTGTATATGCGTGTTTTACCTTCAGTCAGTCTTTAAACAGTGATTACACGCTGACCAAGGACTGGACATAAATGTTTCCTGTCTGACAATCAATCTTTTCCCCTGCCCTCTAGCTCTGATAGATATTGTGTGCTTTATAAACTAGAAAAGCACTCTGAGAGTGCAGACCTCCGCCAAGCAGCTAATTTCCACCAATGATCTTGATTTTCTATAGAGATCAGTGATTTCCACTCATACGTATGCATGCAGAAAATTGCCTGATTTCCCAATATAGAAGCCTTTTGTTACGTCTTGAACTTCCAGCTGCACAGTGTGCCTTGCCCTAGCAGAAACTAGAGCACGCACTTTAGTGCGTGTATGAAAACCTAAAAAATGTGCTGCTTGAACTCACAAGTTCTATTGACCTGCTGCCAAAATATTGAAAATCCTACCAAAAATACTACCAAAATTTAATCACCTGTTCCTTGAGTCATTCTTAACCATTCCTGCAAGTCTCATTCAAATCTGTTCGCAATTTTTTTGAGTTACTTTTGCACACGGACAAACAAACCAACAAACAAGCCAACAAACCAATGATAATGAAAACATAACCTCCTCCCTTGGTGGAGGTAACAATTTGCAATTAACACATCCTTGGTACTTGACTGCACCCAAGAGGGTCACAGCAGGCAATTAGGACAAACTCCTCGATCTGGCAACAAGTAAAAGCATCAATCCCAAGATAACTGCCAAAGTGGACATGTTCAGCTTTTGGCTCACAGTTCTTGATGAAAACAAACTACTGTATTAGCTCTTCTGGAGAGCAAGCAGAAAGAATATCATCCCTGGGGTGACAAGACCTCGTATCTCAATTTTGCATGAAACCATCTGAACTCTAGTTCGAATAAAAAAAGAAAAAAACATATAGTGACATGAGTTTGAAAACTTTCCAATTACAAATGTAGTCCAAAATAATGTTTCTACATTACCTTGTGTCAACACAGAAGGTTTTTATTTTTCCTGCAAAAAAAAAAAAAAATTACTGTCCTTAAAAATCAGCTAATTTTGAGATATGAGGTCTTGTCACCCTGGGACAAAATGTACATGTATTCATTGTGATCTGACCCATGGTATGGGCATATGTCTCTACAAGAAGGCATTCAGAGTTTATGCAATTGAGGGGCAGCACATCCTCAACACAGCAGAATTTGTCTATGCAAAATCTGTGCTATAAAATTTAAAACTTATCAATTGCCATTACAAAGGGAACCATAATGGCTCAGTGGATAAGAAGACTGACTTTCAATCACAAGGTCCCTGGTTCAAGTCCCGTGGTGAGATTGCGGGGTGCGCCCCAGGGCAAGGCACTTTCTCTTCAATGTCTAGTCCCTTGGGAGTGGACTGAATGCAGTAGTTACTTGTCTTTGTTGCCTACTTAGTGGTCATGCAAAAGAAATCAAGTCAAATCATTTCAAATCAAGTCACTACTTTTACAACATGAGAATGAATGAAAATAAGTTGGTATTTTCTCAACAGCATTATTTGCAGCTTGTTTTGCACATCCCGAGTTGATACTGAGGATAGCCAAGTATTTACAAAGACCCCCCATTTTCCTGCAGACATTGCAAATCACTTTGGGACCCACTTCTTGGAACTTGATCTAGCTGTCTGGTCCCAGCTCAGACAAAAAGGCTGGACCACTCCTATTCACACCAAGGATTCTAAACCGATTCTGGACAGACGAGTCCATCGTAGGTATGAACTGGGACCTGTGTGTGCGTGTGCCCCCCTCCCCCTCTTTATCAGTACTGTCTCTTCCTTTGGATGCAGAGGATGGCGGGATAGTGAGCTGAGGCAAAAACACACAGTTCCATCATTTAGATTCCTCCCTGTCAGACGGGATCACAGAGGGTAGCTATTTATACCGGTGGAATGCTTTGTGGGGTGCAGTTTTAAATTCTTCCCCCCCCCCTTTCCCCTTTCTCTGTTTTTGTTTTAATAGTGCATACATGTGTGTCCCTGGATATGTGTGTGTGTATTTGTGTATGTGTGTATAATGGTATGTGTGTGTATATGTGTGTGTAATGGTGTGTGTATTTGTTTGTGTGTGTGCATAGGTATGTGATGTGTGTATGTGTGTATTTGTGTATGTGTGCATAATGGTTTGTGTGTATGTCGGTGTGTGTGTAATGGTGTGTGAATTTGTTTGTGTGTGTGCATAGATATGTGATGTGTGTGTGTATATGTGTGTGTGTGTGTTACAGACATTCTGTAATGACTAGTCTCCGCCATACTTCATCAGCTTTGCAGACCATCAGATGGTGACCTCATCAATCAAAACTCAAATTTGCCCTTTTCTTCCATACACATCACAAAATAGAGAGAGAAAGAGATTATATGAATTGCAGAAGTATATAAAACTAGATGTGTTTTGCAACATACTAAAGAACTCAAATTATGGCTCTCTTTCATTCATCCCGATGTAATTACAGCCCCTCATCTTTCATTACATTCATCCATCTCTATCACTGGCAACCTGCCAAAATTATGTCACCTGAAATGAATATCCCGCGAGGCAAAATTAATATTTCATTCTCAATGAAGTCCTAGATAAAATTGCATATGCAACTTTCTTTGTTTCAAACAAAGAAGAAAAAGAAAAAGAAAGAAATGAAAACTGCACATCAATATTACAAGTGGTACCCTCCAGTGAGCATGACAAAGATGTCTCAAATATCACTGTAATTATGATTGTAATTGCCTGGTGCTCTGGTCACATGGAATTCCTTGTCTGGTTTCAGGAACACATTGAGAGAAGAAGGAGCATTTTGTTGTTGTTGTTGTTTTTCATGACCTGAAATCCCAGAAAAAAAAATCCCTGCAAGACCATCTCAGTCAGGAATAGATGATGTGTGGCAGGAAAAGTACATCCGCCATGCACGTGGAAACGTGATCCATCTTCATTTCGGGAGACAGCAAGAGGACATTCTCCAAACTGCAAAGTGCACATTCCCAGGAGTTTTCGGCAGTAACCTTTGACACGGAAGCACAGTGCTTGCACGAAAGCAAGTCCTGATTCTAATTCCATGACTGGATTCCTTTCAAATCCACTCCCATAATGCTGCCACACGTGAGTTAAATTTCATAATATTTTATACAGTATTGAATGTGAATATGAACTGTTCATATAAAGAGTTTTATTGCAAAATGGGCTAAGTGCCATTTCTAAACATTTCAAAATGTTGCCATCATCATATCAAGAGCAAAATTAAATCTCTCCAGCAATACCTCACTTGCAACAAAACAAGGAATATTCTCGAAGTTATGATTAAAAATATTCTGTCTTTTCTTAATTTTTTTAAAAAGTTTTTTTCAAAAAGCAACGTTAATCACAAATATCTCAACTTATCAAGAATGGAGTTAGTTCGTTTTGCGATAAAACTCTTCATATGTAGATCTACATCAATTTCTACATATCTACCGTGGGTATATATCCTTCTGGTATTCAGACGCATATTAACATATTCCAAATATTCACTGCCAGATTGTGCATAAAGACTACACTCTGAAGGTCTTACATGCAATATTCATAACAAATATATCTGTATCTACCAGTCTTTTTCTGTTCTCTGTTAATCTCTCACTCCCCATCCATTTATCTTTCTATCTATCTACCTCTCAATCAATTTATATATCTATCTATATATCTCTCTCCTTTTATCTCTTATATATCTATCTACTGACTATCTCTTGAATCTGCCCGTCCAGTTATCTATCTGTCTATATTCCCATCTATTTACCTATCTATTTACCTATCTATTTATCTATCTATCTATCTATCTATGTATATATCTATCTACCTCTAAATCAATGTATATATCTATATATCTCTCTCATTTTATCTCTTATATATCTATTTACTGACTATCTCTTGAATCTGCCCATCCAGTTATCTATCTATCTATCTATCTATTCATCTATCTATCTATCTATCTCTCAATCAATTTATATATCTACCTAGCTTTCTAACTCTCTCTATTTCTATCTTACAGACTCTCTCTTTACCTGCCTATGTCCCCATCCATCTCTCTCTCTCTCTCTGTCTCCCTCTATTTATTAACCTATCTATCTATATTTACTGTGTAAATTATGAAGAAAAATTATTCTTAGAGGACATCTTACAACATCTGTCATTAGATGAGCAAAAACACGACATGATCAAGCACATACATGAAAAAAAGCAAGCATTTTTTTTTTTTTGGAGGGGGGGGGGGGTGGGTGGGTGGATGGGGATGGCATAGCTTGAAGCAGATAATACCCTAAGACATTTCAAGAAAGTCAGAGCTAATGGTCAAGGAACATGAGCCCTCTGGACATGTCGCTGCCATCAAACGTTTAAAGCAGAGGGGTACAAACAGAGATGCGGAAGAGCGTTCAGAAACAAAACGATGTGGGGAAGCTAAATTTAATCACTCTCGCGGGTTGTTTGTGCATTTCCTCCCAAAAAAAATGTCAGATCAGCACATTCGGCACTTAAGCGGCCGAGGTTGGCTACAAATTGACCTTTTTAGATCCTTAATCACAATTTCCCCGATGCTAAACTCATTCGAAACGGGAGTCTCCTCCTTCCGACATCCCGATTTTGAGCTAACCTCAAAGTGTCTTGTCTGGCTGTTGCTTGGACTTGTTTTTTCCGTGACCTCGTTCTGTGCATTTCTTTCCTTGAAATGTGATTCCGCGCCCTCTTCCTTCCCATAAATCTTCTTACCCAAAATTCCCAGGTACAGATTATGTGATCCTTCAGTTTCATCTGAAGTCTCCTTTTCATGACTGATGGAAAATAAATGTAATTGAATCTGTGGGACTGGGGTTCTTTTGTTGTCTTCCAGGGATGCTGAGCCTTGTAAACAGTATACTGCAGTATTCTGAGGGGTGAAAAGCATGATTTCTTGTGGGAAAAACAAGACCTTTACCTTTCCTGCAATAGGCATAATGCGTAGTAATGCATTTTTTTTTTTTTTTTTTGGGGGGGGGGGACGTATTTCCCATGAAACCTGTTGTATCTAAAAAAAAAATATAATAATGATATAATTATATTTCTGTAAAAAAATGTACGAGGAGGCATCTCTACACGTATCTCTGCTGTTTGAATGACAAAATAGACCCTTTCATGACATATCCTCTCTATGGAAACAATGTTATGTATTTATCAAAATACATGTAAAAAGATTCTGTAATATATACATATATGTATTACAAACATATGTTTACATGTACATATATGGCGCATACACACATAATATACATGCACATTTACATCTACATAAAAGCCTATAAACATGCCCAAAATTGAAAGAATCATCAAAATCAAAACTACCGTAACACTGGGGGAGGTATAAGGATACTGATTGGAATACAATGAATATAGAGGGATGAGGAGGTGGCTGAAATTTCACATTTTGAGCTAAGAACTATGCATTCTTTAGAGTCTCATATACTGTGATGCACACACGCTTGTTTCGTAACTTCAAGGGCAAATATACCTATATAACCGGCGAAATTAATGAGTTTGGTTGTCTCATTGAAACTAAGTTCAGCTAAGTGGATTCAGGTATGATGCATGTGCTGATTAGATATTTCACCTTGAAGAGTGTGAAAGCTTATGGAGCACTGGTTCGTCAGGAAAAATAATGCTCTTAACCTGTTGAGGACGGGCTGATTTTGCTACAACACGCATTTCCCAGAGACATCTGCCCGAGTACACTCGGGACTGATGCTCAAAGGGTTAATGTATAGCATATTACCCTGACCACAGATTGTGCCTGCTTGTGTTACGACCAGCATTATCTGTTAACAATACAATTTCAGTTATCACTTTCTATGAGAGCTATCCAAATAGCTAAAGCAGCATCCAAACATAATTCTAAAATACATCAACATAATGCATAAAACATGGTTCTAAAAGCTTGAAGGATTCAGAGAATATATTGCATTTTCTGTTTCTTTCTAAAAAAAAAATCTTGCGGGCCACAAAAAAACCTCATTCTATCATTGGTGATATCTCAAAAAAAGGGGGGTAATATATCAATGTAAATCATAAAGGGAGAGGCTAGTTCTAAAGGGAATATGGATTGACTAACTTCAAGGAAAGACAAATTTAAGCCATTGAGGATGGTTTGATTTTGCTGCATCACGCATTTCCCATAGACACCTGCCCGAAAATACTTGGGACTCGTCCTCAATGGGTTAAAGAAAATCTTCACATTTACATATCTATATGTTTCATAAAATACACAGATATATGTCACAGCAATCTGAATAACAGAAGAACACATAACTGTCTCTCTCTCTCTCTCTCTAAATATATCTCCCTCTATTTCATTCATTCCTCAACCAAAAGTGCAATCTCTTGAAAGGAAACATATTCATTTTCTATAGCATAGCTATATTCTTTAAAACGGCAGCTATTTGTTACATACACATTAACCCGTGGAGGACCGATTTTGCCATAACACTCATTTCCCATAGACACCTGCCCGAGTATTCTAGGGACTCGTCTTCAACGGGTTATTATCAATATGCCGGCTAAAAGATATGTTCCTCATTTTGCAGGTATGCAATGCATATATGTAGTTGGACTGCACTATTTGGAGAAACTACCTATAATGGAAATACCAGTGTCAAGTCAATATCAAATGATCCAGAGCATACGGAAGAGGCCGAGGGAAATAAAAAAAAAAATGAGAACAGAGATTTACTCACTGTGTTATCCCTCTTCTGTTCCTGGTGCGGGAACTCGGTACCATTGGTTTTGTTGTTTGTCGTGTTTTTCCGACGGAATTTATTCCTTATATTCTCCATCTTTGCGAGCATAAAGGTGGAAGTCTGGCGAAAAGAGTATCCAAGATGCGGAATGTCCAACCACTGCTGCTGTAGACAGAGTTCGATATATTTTATATATTTCTCTCTCTCTCTCTCTCTATTTTTTATTTTTTTTTTTTTTTTGGGGGGGGGGGTAAGTTTGCCCTCCTAGACTGGATGGATTGGAAGAAATGGGGGTAAGTTCGAGAAGTACTCAGCACAGATGAGCTATTTGGACATGCCTGTTTTACCTCTCAGCATCATCATGGACACACAGATGCTATTCCTAAGCTGATGACTGTGTACTTCCAAACAGACTGGTCTGCTCAACATGGCGGGAGGCGCAGCACAGCAGTGCAAACTGCTAAAAAGTCCCCCTTCTTTCAATCTGACCCCCCAGAGGATCCTAACCTAGCAATGTTTCTCTAGTGCACCACTCATAAAACTGGATCAAGATGGAGAGAAATGCACTGTGCAGGCAACTGTTTGTTTCTTCGAGGCTCTCGACATATCACATTGCAGACTATTAGGAATCTACACGGGGTGAAAGGAATCGCAGAGCATCTGAACATTCCAGAAGAAAGGACAGCCAGTGTTTAGCCCACAGCTACAGAATATCATTAACCACCTTTTTGAGGGCTTTGTCTCGCAAACTTGTTGCTTTAATCACATTCTTGTCAACAATCACTATACACAAAGTGAATATTAGACAGATGCCAGGTGTATTTTTTTCACTGTTTTTTTCCCCCAAATTCACAGTTCTTTTTTTTTCTTTCCAAGAAATCAAATAAATTTGTAACTCTTGGAGTGGCAAAATACAGCAAAGTATTTGGGGAGTTCATTCACAGTTTCCTGGCAAAATAAAGTCAGTCCTTTTTTTCAGATGGCTCGGTTTAAAAAAAAAAAAGTGTGTTGCCGACTCCACAAATGACCCACGGAGAGACAGAGAGCAAGAGAGTCACCTATATGGTTGACATTCACAGAAAACTTCACCATTCCCAGGTCACTCCACACAAAATCCTATGCAAATTTTTGTGAAAACGTCTACGCATGAAAACTATCCACCTGCTGAAAGCTTTGCGGATGGTGCACAAAAATGCAATATAAAGAGAGGCTTCCGATAAACGCTTAGATACCTTCCTACCACCAGGGTATCAAGCTGGCTTCGGTGGATGGTGTCTTATCTCGGCATCCATTTTGGTTCTCCTCGGCGCAGCTGATAAGCAACATCAAGAATCTGGAAAGAAAGGCTTTCTAAAAACTCTGCTCTTTTGGTGTTGTTGTTGTTGAATGTGTACACATCTACTGCAGATAGCTTGTGTGTTGAGGAGGACTCAAGAGCACTGGTGGCAAAATGAAGTGGTGTCCCGTGTATTTCACTCTCTGGGAGAACAGAGAGCATTAATCAAAGAAAGATTACGGGGTGCTTCATCAATCAGTGCTAGGGGAAACCCAAGCAAGATTGATCCGTCCGAAGTAGGAAACTTCCGAGAACACAGCCGAGATCTGAGCTCCTTCAGTCTGAAGATGTCATCTTCTCTTTTAATGATATTTGTGAATATCTGACGCGGCACCGAGAGATAATCAGCATATAGAGATGAGCAGGATTCCGGCGTCAATCTCGTAAGTTGTCTACTGCATCAACATGGCTCGAGAGTCTCAGGAATAAAAAAAGATGGCCGGAGAATAGATGCTGGACAAATGTATCAATAGATCTTGGCCAACGAGCAAAATCTCCAGGAATGATGCTAAGTACCATTGATGAGGACAAGATTGGACTTATTTGGTCAATGATGCTCCTCTTGGATAAACAAACATGTCGGCCCTTGCGGTTCCTCCGAGCAGTGATATATAGTAGGGGAGGAGGAGGTAGATGAAATACGACGTCGCTGAATGATGCGGGTTTTGCGCAAAATGCCAGACACTGGCTGTTATCCGTTAGCATGCATCTCTCGAGCCTCGATTATTTGTGGAAAAACCGGCTGGAATCGTTTAGCGGAAGGAGAGCAGGGGCTCCCTCGTCGTTGCTTTCTCTCCCGTTTCTCTTCCTCACTCTGCGTGTACCCCGCTCGCTTTTTTTTTTCTCCCCCCCTCTCAGCTCTTTCTCTCTCCTCTTCTTGTGTCCATGGCCTGATGGGTACGCCGTGCGCACATGGGTGTGTGCTCCCTGATGAGAAGTCCACACAGTCGCATTTAGGAGACAATTTGAGCTGACATGAAGAGGTTGTAAAAAATCTGCACGATAATGTTCTGGATTTTGTGGAGAAAGTGCACGCGAAGCCCAGAGTGACCGGGCAGCGCTAGCAAACGCGATAGCTCATGGCCGTGCCGCCGGTGCATAGAGTGGAAATTGAAGGCTGGCTGTGTGATGTACGATGGTCCAGCGGAATGGACGGGGAATGCGCTTCTTGATGTACTTCTAATGGCAATTTTGAGCGAAAGCCATCAACAATGCTGATTAGTCGTAGATGCGAGGCTTTTACCAGAATTGCATCGAGTGACAATTATGGCGCAATCACCCGTGCCTAACGCACTCATTTGTACATGCACGCAACTACGACAAAAAAAAAAGACCCTTGTTCAAGGCAAAACGACAGCCAAGGGAACAGATGACCGAACAAGATGCAAGTTGATTAAAGGGCCTATATCTTTCCCTGCCACTTAAACCAAGGCTGCCAACATCAAACAACAACTAGGCGACAGTGAGGCTTCGTCTCAAACCCACTCATGCCTCCAAATGTGGAAGTGCTGTGGTCTGAACAATATGCACAGACTGGTGAAGAATAAAAAAAAAATCACCAGCAGAAGGCCACAAAGAGAGAGAGAGAGAGAAAAAAAAAAAACAGTTTCAAATGCACTGTCTATATCACCAACGCAAGAGAAGGTGGTATATAATACTCTATGCTTTAACACAAGGCTAACATTTTGTGTGTGTGTGTGTTTGTGTGTGTGTGTGTGCATGTCTGTAGCTGTTGGTGCTCTGGAGGAACTCCCCCCTACTTTTTTCTCTCTGCGTGAGCATGTTTGTGTGTGTGTGTGTACGGATGTGGTTCGCCCGCTGACAGTACACTCCATTGGCTGGATTCACAGTATGCTGGCTTTAGGGCGGAGGGTGTGTGCATACATAATATCCCCTACTGTTCTCTGCCACGCTGTGAGCCCACAGTGTGTCAGTTTGTCTCTGTACTTCGATGTGTGTTTGTGAGGATGTGTGTTTGTGTGTGTCTGTGCTTGTGTGTGCATATGAGACAAAAAGATACAAAATGAGAACATCCATGGGGTGAGGGAGCAGAAAAGACAAGAGAATGAAACAAACAAAAAAAAAGTGCTTGGAAGGCGTACTCCTTGTAAGTTCATCAATAAGGAGCAGAGAAATGTAAACTGCAGTTGTACAGAATTATGATTCCAATATGACATATGCCGGTCTTGTCTTCCTTCCCTTTAGTACCAGCACCTTAATTATCTGCTGTATCTTCGTCATCTTGGAAGGTTCATCGGCGAAATGCAATTAGAGCTGAAATGGCTTTGTTCTCTACCCCCTCAGAAATCAATTACATTATGGAGGCCATGCACCACGCAGTCTCACAAGCTGCGCTGTTAGCTCAGCTGTAGGTACATTGAAGACATGACTCAAACAAGTACATCCATACATCCATCTATCCATCCATCCTCTACAACCCGACATGCCAAGACTATACACAGACTCATGCTACGCGACAGAGCATGGCTAAATGATGACAGCAAAGTGATTCAACTCAAAGGAAACATCTGTCACAGCAAGGAGTTAATACGCGTGGACATCATCTTAAACAAAACAAACAAACAAACAAACATAGCTCATGATATTCCTTGCCCTGCCCTGCCCTCCCCCATCCCCCTCCCCACCCCCCGTTTTCATTCATCCATAAACTCTACCCATTAGGGAAAACACCTGTAGGACATGTTCATGATGAAGATATGTTTGCATAAACTGGTATAACATAATTGGAGAAGCTGATGTGCTTGCTAATTGACTTGTAGTGTGGGTGAATAAATCTATACCTTAAAGGACATTGTACATCTCTTTAAAGATACCATGAAATCCGTCTCTCTGAGATAATGCTATATGAAAATGTTTACTTTGTGTATCTCATTATATACATACTCAACAGATATATCTTCTATTTTTTACATTTCATAAATATCAAGTCCCATTTCAATGATTTGGACTGAATATGCTTACTTTCGAAGAAAAAAAAAATGTTTTGGCACATACTACAATGTATGTAACATAAACGTGGCCATACACATCTACAGATGATGAAAAAGTCCATGTGTGTGTCGTAAAGAGTTCAAGAATATATAAGTAAACTCAAAATTGGGCAGATAATTTGATTATCCAGCTAGCCTCCCCTCCCCCTATCAGTGAAATATTTCTCTGTTTCAGATGACAAGCATCATAGCAAGATTCAAAACTGCACTGGAGAGAGAAATTCCGAGCTGATCCCTTACACCTTCAGTGGTTTCAGCCATGCAATACACTTTGCTACAGATGAATCAAACCTTTGTTTGAATTCATCCCTTTCTGCTTCATGGCTGTCCAGTGAAATCTGCCACCTAAAAATCACTTTACAGTACACGCCATCACCATAATCGACGTAGACTAAAATCAATGATAAACTTTTATCTAAACATGTCCCACAGACACCTGCTTGAAACTCTGGGCTAGTCTCCAACAGGTTATAAGCAGTTACTGGCTCACTTATTGCGAGTACCCTACAATACCCCAGCACACACACACACACACACACACACACACTCACAATTGCATGCTAAATGAAGATCACTATTACCTTCTTCATTTCAAACAAACATACAAACAAGCAAATAAACAAATAAAAAAGCAAACAAACAAACAGACAAGCTAGCAAACACACCAGAAAGCAAACTATCCACACACCCACACAATACAAACACATACACACAAACAAAAATTGATCTAGCATATGATAAATCCCAGTAAAAGGTCACAAGTCCCATAGATGACAAGAATCTCCCATGCAGCTTTTCCCCATACTATGAAATGAAAAGTGTAAACATAATCCCAGAATCCATACTTTGAGAGATGAGAGCGCACTGAGCAGAGGGAGGAATTTACAGCTCAGTGACAGAAAATCCTTAGAGTACTTGAATTCAGAACAGCTATCCACATTAACATACTATTACCTTTTAAAAAATATTAACTGCTGTATTGGTACATTGAAAACTCAGAATTTGAAGCAATGCTGGACAGTGATTGCATCTATTAACTCTCTATGTGCCACATTCGCACGTCTGACTCAGTTGATGGCGTGCCAAGTTTGCATATTCCGCTCATATGCACAATCCCTCCCAAACGGATCGACCAATTGCCACAGTAAATGCAAGTGTTTCGCGCAATTCCATTTCTATTTATGTGTAGCTTGCATTTTATGTGGTAATTAACTATCAAGTGGTGTACCCTATTGGACTTGTGAGTAAATTCTAAGTTTCTGCCCAACTGTTTTTGTGCAAAAGTCAAGTCTCCACAATAATGTAGCTACTGGTCATTTGCAAGTAAAACAGATTTGTCATACAATTAGCATCAAAGCAAAGCTTGGCATTTTCTCCAAAACTTTACTCATTACATGTCCAGGTTAACAAAAATCTATTAAAGCTACATAGTTTTAAAACACAGAATACTTGGCCAAATCATGACTATGTTATTGTCTCAGAATAATGTGGCACACAAGTGGTTTAAATTACGGCACATAAAGAGTTTAATGACCTATACAGAGAAGTGAAAACTATAAACATACCTATACTTTTTATGAAGCTCAACCACTCTTTCCCTTTAATACCGGTATATTTGAGAATTCAGATTTTGAAACAATACTTCACCGCCTGAATAGAAAAGTAAAAATTATGGATGAAATATTAAAAGCTACATTGAGATTAATATAATGTCTGCACGAACAGTTCACCTGCACAGTGAGACTAAGATTAATTTATGATTAGTGGAGTTATTGACAGTTGTAGTATAATGTAAAGATTATGAAATGATACTGAGATTGAAATTTTTATGGTGTACTGACAATGGTAATTAGCATAATGACCACATTCATGAGAATTACACTTAAATAGTATTCTATAACAAAATGACACTTGATAATAATATCAATAAATGGTAAAAGCAGCTCATGCTAAAATAAGTAGTTGGAACAGTAGGGCCTAATAATAATAATAATGATAATAATACATTTATATAGCGCATTTATGCGTACTAATAGTGTGCCTGTTTACAAATTCAACCCCAAATCATCAATGGTTGCTTACAATTTGGGCACAATTCACTCATATTCTCATTCTTGGCTCTCAAATGCTATTTGACTTGCAATGATGCAGACTGCAGTGTGACAAGGCACACAGGAATAGAAAAAACTATTCACAAAGAGAATTATCCTGCAATGCTGATTTCCATTTGTCTACCATGTTTTTTACATGCAAAAGAAACGAAATCCAGCGCTACGGCTGATTGACCACACATCTATGCAAATTAGCTAACTGAATTTTTGAACAATGATAGATCTGGGCCAAAACAAATGGCCTGCCACTTCTACGTGGTACAAAGTGGCAAAGAAACTCCTCATTTGTGAGTCATTTCAGACAGGATCTGAGAGAGAATTGGGCTAATTGGGCCATAAACGTGAGGGAGCATCTCGGCAGGATGTTTCACAGAATTCCATTCACAGTCTAGAAATGTCTTTTCCCCCCATGAAATATATTTCTTTCCTTTTGGAAATGAAAGGAAGAAGTGGAAGTTTCTCCGAGAATTATCTGAAATTTGCAATCCCAGCATTGATTTTCATCACCTGGAATCAAACAGGGAGGAAGGGGAAAATCCAGCCTGGATGGGTTAATACAATGCCAAATGGAAAATAAATGAACAGGAAGAATTAACACAACACATGTCATTGAATCAAACCACATGTTCTAATGAGATTTCAAAGCAGAAGTTGCATGATTAGTTGAGATTCTTGTTCTTTTCCTCTTCCTTTAATTTCTTTTCCTTTTTTGGGTGGGGGGGGGGGGGAGGGGGGCATTCACAGATTGAAATTGCTGATGAATTGAGTTTTCAGCATGCACCATTATACCTCCTTTTGCACATGCTAAGTTACAAAACGTGTGCTCAATGTGCTGCAGTACATAGTGTGCTGCTGCCAAAGCAGTGCAAGCTAAATGCTCAGAGCCTTTCTCACGCTCATAAGGTGTCCTAAATTATCATGATGGCTTTTTTACTTTCAGCACAACTGGTTTAAATATTCCACAGAAGTAAGAGCTTAAAAAAGAAAGGCAGTCCTCTGATCTAAAGATAGATAGATAGATAGATAGATAGATAGATAGATAGATAGATAGATAGATAGAGGAAGAGAAAGAGAGAAAGAAAAAGTTATATAAAGACAGATAGAATGAGAAGGAGAGGGGGAAAGGGCAAAGTAAGCAGTATAATTCCCTGTTGCCATGGCAACAGGAGTAGGAAATTTGCAGGCAGCATATATTACCATTAGCATGGACCATCTGAAGTCTAGCAGGAGGGGGGTGTACCTGACTGCACAGTGCACTAAAAAATCATGTCAAGCATTGTATATGAAATTCCAAGAGTGTCTTTCTAACCATTTCCTAGACTACTTGTACCTCCCAATGAACAGGTGGCTTCATTCCTCAAGGTTTAAGAGGCCAAATCAATTCCCCTCTGGTTCTCCACCACACAGCGGAGAACACTTGATGCATCGTGGCTAAATGCCCATAGCAGGCTCATTAAAATGCTTTCACATCCCCGCACACGCTCACATTCCGACCTTCAATGTCTTAACACCCACACTAAAATCGGGCAAGTTCACGTTCCCTTGAGCAAGAAAATTCATTGCTAGCATCTCTTCATGCAATACTTGTCTTATACCATCCTTTGAGCTTAGTTTGGGATGAAAAAGAGAAGAAAGGAATGGCAGCTTGAAAGATATCAACCTTTACCATCATCACTATCAATTTCTTGCAGTTGGTAGATGGAGATCACAGGGAAAATGCATGGCAAATTTAAGGAGTGCCTCAAATTGGTAATTAATAATGTTGCAAGGAGAAACAAATTAATGTTTTCAGGAATTTGTATATATTACCATCTACAGCACATTTACTGTAGATCCGATATTGTTACCTTTCTAATGCTAATATTAACTGGGATTACAAGTGATAGCACTGTCATTCACTGATTACTCAAGGTCATAATTTTCATCACCACGGAATCAGCGTGATTACATTTGTTTTTCTGCACCTCATAACAACTCTCATAACAGATTCACACTTCAGAGGAATATTTGAGTGGAAGAATAATCATAATAATATGAAGAAGAAGAAGAATGTAAGCCACATCGATAACTATGCATGGATCGCGTATTGTTTTTCCAATTTAAAAAAAAAAAAAATGCAACCATCGTGTCTGCCCCTCCTGGGTGTACTTGCATTCACATGGCACTGAAAATATCACATGAAGGAAGCATCGCATAAGACAATGTCTTGGGGAGCGTATGCAATGTACGTCTCATTATGCAGAAAACATGTGCAGTAATGTGAGGCCACACAGAGAGTGGCGGATAGCCAGCCAGCTTCCAGCAGGTGTTGGTATTCAGCATGCAGCAAAGGGCAGGGGTGAAACGCACGACCGCCCAATTTTGGGAACGGCATGTTTTTTTTTTTTTTTTTTTTTTTTGTGCGACCGTTTCCAACAACAGATTTCAGCAGAGGTTCAACTGATTTTCTGCTTGTTCACGAGACCATATATATTATGTGTATTGATATGTGTAATGTTTGATGTGCTATGTGCTCCTTCATCACAAAAACTCTGTGAAGCTCCAAAATATTGATTTTCTTACACTAGCATTCAAAAATTCTCCTGGTTTTAAAGACTGATTTATCATGTGCAATAATTTTTTAACTAAAAACACTTATCAAAGAAATGCTAACTCAGCCAGCTTCCAGATTCTTTTTTTCTTTTGGGGGGGGGGGGGGGGAGGAGGGAGGGAGAAAATCTGTCCAAAGTTATGAGACAGCAAAGCACAAAGAAATCATTGAAATATCACTGGTTGAGTCAAAACACTGTGGTAACATGCCTCCCAAAGACCACAAATATTTCAATTTCAACATTCTTAGACTCTTCAGTGCATACAGGAGAGAGTAATAATGACAATGATGATGATAATAATGATAATGCTATAATGGTCTTCTTTACCCAGGGTAGTCTGTTCAGTGTTAAAACTGTTCAAGCAGAGAGCCTTGCACTTTTTGCCAGGTACCCATTTTTACCTATTGTCAAAGGACATCAGCACAAGGCAGGATTCAAACAAAAACCCATTAAGGACTGCCTAATTTTGCTATAACATGCATTTCCTATAGACATCTTCACGAATATACTTGGGACTCTCCTTCAACAGATTAAGAAAAGTCCAGAGTCTTTTTTAATATCTACTATTATACCACAGTGTACCTGCTAGTTAAAGATATCATCAATGCATCTTTTGAGGCAATACAAGAGTTTGCTTTCAATTTGACAAAGACATAAGACCCACAAAAACAAAAGGAAACTAGATTCTCCCACCTCAGCCTACTGTCTATAAACTTGCAAAAAAGTACATTTGTCAAGGGTCCAAGAGATAGACAGAGAGATGCAGAGAGAGAAAAAAAAAATACTGCCTCGTGGCATACTACTCCCCTGATTTCTTCACGCCCAAGCAAACTGCCCAAGGCTTATATCGCCCTCGTAAGAGAAAAGACGATGCTTTCAAACTGTCTTGCAAGCAAAGGATTTCCATGACAACGCTCCCCGGTGACTGTTTCCTCTGAGCGCATCCATGGCCCAGTGGCAGATGGATATTGCATATTGAGGGGGTCAACGTTATTCCCCAAATCCATCACTCACTGCAAACAAACACTCAATCGGAGATACCACAACTTCTCTGGAAAGTCAGAGCGGAAAAACTGTATTACTCAGGGTGAGGAAAGTCATTCGGCCCTTCTCGATATGTCATCCAGAATCGAATTTAATCCAAATCTATCAAAGCATATCAGCACAATTCCTCCTCACCTATGAGCGGATTATTGCCAGACGCGTACAGAAAATAAACAAAAGAACAACTACTGAAATTAAAAAATAGACAACTATGAAGACAATTTCTTCCCCTGTAACAATAAAGTAAGTACAGCAGTTATTACTTTTTATGTTTTGACTAGGTGTCCGTAAAGTATCTTGGCTCTATGATAAAAAAACATCAAAAATTAATTTGATGCATGCTCAGGTTTTGACAACAACATAGGTATTCAAAGATTCTACAATAGTCTTTCTTTCTGTTTGGGGTGGGGGAAACTGTGAAGATGTTCTAAAAGTGATAGAATTCAATTTTAAACCATAATATTCAATTTTCCAAAATCTTTGTTATCAGGTGATCATCGTGAAAAAAAAAAGTGTTCAAAGTGTTTCATAAAATTTTGTAGTTAGCATGAATAAACAATAAATAAGCTACAATGTGTTAAAGTTGTATAATGTACAGAAGCATGCCTCATCCATTCTCTAACAATGACAAAATTGGGGGACCTTCCCATCCACATGAGATCAAATGAACCATACCAGAGTGTCATAGCAGATTGAGTAATTCATGACTTCCTTGGATGCATTCCTCATTTCTATATAGGGTCCACCCCTTCCCCCTTCTCTGTCACCTTTCTTTCTCCTTTAACCCGTTGAGGACAGACTGATTTTGCTACAACACGCATCTCCCATAGATACCTGCCCGAGTATACTTGTCCTCGACAGGCTAATGTTGAAAGGAAGACACCATTCTTTGTACCTACTGTAGGTACTGCTTGCTGTAACAGCAAGCAGTATTTCCATTTCTCTTTTTTTTTCTTTTTTAATGGTACTACCACCATATCTCACTAAAAAAATCAAATTGGTTCCCTTTCAAATGGGAAAGCCTTCATTTACTCTGCATTAAGTCATAAATGACCAAAGGAAGCAATACCTTCTCATCAAGGAACATGTACTTTTATGTTATGTAACATTGTGATGACATGACCCAATTTCTTGTGATGTCAAAAAGGGGGGAAAAGAAAGGAAGTTTGAATATATCATGTCTAAGTTCAAAATAAAGCAAATTTTGTGTTTGTATCATGCTTCAACTAATTAGACAACACATTGAAGAACAGCACTTTACATATGACTTTAACCCCTAAAAGTAGTCCTTTATAACTATGAGTTTATAAGCAAAAATATATAAAACCTAGCAAACAGCACACTGAGGAGTTACTTTACACATTAAAGCAGTGAGTTCAGATTGATATTAAAGATATACCTAAAAAAGGGTGAGTCTACACATAGATAATTCATGAAGCTACATAAAGAAGTATTTGATAATAAACTCATTTTCCTTTCTTAGAATTTATTGCCTTTTCATTTGGACTCCTTCTGCAGTGCTGAGCACTGACCCGAGTCTGAGGAAACGATTGAATTGGCCGCGGTGGGGTCGTAAATCTTCCGAGGGCAATCTATACCATACCCCTATGGATCCTCACTTCATGCTAACCCTTATCAACCTTGGAAGGCAGTGGCTTAAGCAATGGCTCATCTCTTACATAATTAATCCCCCTACTTGTGAATGAATGAGAATGGGAGGGGATCATTTTATCGGAAAATTGAAGTCTGCAGTCATTTACGTCTAGTGAAGCATCTCCAAATGCAAAGCTTGATGTTTAACCCTTTCCACACCATGGACTTTGTGCAGCATATACAGTACCATGGGTTTTCTGTATATATAGCAATCGATACTAGAAGCATACACAGAGGGCTAATCAGGAATTCAATGGTTTCATACAAAACTAAGGAAGGAGGAAATGCAAGTCTACAACACAGCAAGTGTTGATTTTGACACATACTACTCTATTTTTTTGGGGGGGGGGGGTTGCAGGACATTTTAGCTTTTTCTATCTAATGGTTTCAACATCTTTTCCACGGAGCTGTAGAATAAAAATATAGAGTTCTCTATTTGCTGTGACTGCTGCTACGTATGTCTGTTCACTAGCCAGATTGTCATGGCTGTGCATAGTTTCTACATCCATGTACTGTATTCACATTGTGGCTATGGTGGACTCATAATGTGGTGATGATTGTATTAGAAACCAAGCTGAAAGCGGCAAGGGAAATACACTAGTGTGCTGGCATTTTTCCACGTAGTTTGAGTCACTGCCTGAGAGAAACAGCTGTGAAAGCTACAAACAAATTTCCAAGGAAACAGTGAAAAAAGAGGTGTGGCAGTCTTACTACAAGAAAAAAGTAAAAAGGAAATGAAAACACAGAAGGAGATGAAGAAGACACCATGAACACACCCCAAGTTTCTGCGAAGTTTAAAATCTGGGTGTCTGCTTTAATATGTGATGGCATTCTGCGAAAACGGATGACAAGGCACGTTTTGACAGCAGCACTGTGCTTGCCATTTCTGGGAAACGAGAGTCTTCTTCATAGCAGTGGTCACCTTGAAGGCAATCCATGAGCCTATCACTACCTCTAATATATTATGGGCTCCATCATGCTTCTGACGAACGTGCGCAGCGTTTTCTACCATAACCGATGACATCATGATCGTTACTTTCACCCGTCCTTGCACCCTTCCTTCTGTCTATTACTGGTATATGATGCACGAGGATAATATCAGGCCTATCACTTAACCCTTTCCATGTCAGGGACCTTGGACAGTGTGCACAACACTATGGGGTTTTCTCAGCCACTTGGTGAGCAGAGCACACAAAAGGTTAACATGATGGATAGGGAATTTGCTTAAACACTAAGCCTCCATCTTGTGAAGGTCTCGGTTGTTGTTTTTTTTCTTTTTCCTTCACCACTACCTTACATGGAGGATGTTGCTTGCCTATCTTGCTATTGATTCTCTTCTTTTTTCTATATCTGGCCAGTTTCAGCTGGCCCTCCGCAGCCAACGTTGGGAGTCGTTTATCTCCTTGCTCCCTCTCATCTCGCTGCGCTTCCATCGTTCTCCGTTGTCGTTAATGCACAAGGTCGCGCTGGGGGGAACAGTGCGGGGGAAGAACTCACAACAGGCATCATCCGTTTCATTGCCAATTTGGGGATCTTTCTCTGTAAATAAATATATATACATCATTGGGTGGGGGAAAAAAATTGCGGTAGACTTTCCCGCCACTGTGAGACATGTTACAGTTCGGCTTCTACAGTAGCAGGTGATCAAGTGATCACAAGATATACACCCAATTATTGATATCAATCATCGCTGCAATGCAAGTGTTGTAATCATGGCGGCCGGCAAGGTCACCGAATCGCCACATTTTGCACAGCATATATTGGAGAGATTCGCAAACGGGATACACGTACAAGCATCCGCCAATTGAAAACCAATACTGCGAATTATAAAAACCTCAACCATGCCTCAACTATGCAGCCCATGAACGATTACATTCCATAAAGACCAATTAGCACACGTTTTCCTAGGAAAACAAGTACAGTATGTGTGATGTTTAATTATGTCAAAAACTGGTCTGCAATACCCAAAACCTATTGTTGTGATAAGGATAGTACACTCTCATTTATATACCACCAAGTCTAGTTTCCTATACTTCGCTATCATTCTTTAATTTGATTGTTATCATTATTATCATTGTTGTTGCTTTTAGCACTATTTTTAGACATACTTTTGTCATCATAATCGTTATTACTGTAATTATTATCATTATGGTCAGTATAGTATTGTTGTCATGATCATCATTATAAGTACATTAGTGTATTGTGCTTTTTGAAAGACATGTACCAACTAGATATTTTATATCTAGTTGGTACATGTCTTTCAAAAAGCACAAAAGAAAAGCATAAATAAATCTGTTATATAAAATAGATTGAATACTGCAAATCACCAGTGTTATCTTACCTTTTCAACAGAAACTTAAGTAGCTATTCAGCAGGTCTCAGTAATGAGTCTAAACATCAAATTATCCTCTACAGGTAACTCTTCACTGCGAGTGCAAATTAATGGTGGAGTGCTTTCTTCATCGATTGGCACAACTAGATATCTGGAGACTAACTGTCAATGAACAGCTTAGGGATTACATAATCCCCCTAATCTCTTTTGTGTCAACATGGCCTTCCTGTTAGATTGATGCACATTGCTACAATACACCTGAATAGACTTGGTATGCCACAGCTTGGTCAAGTTTCCATGGATAACTGAATGCTGACGAAGAACCTTGGCAAATAAAGCAAAGTGAGTGGGCACATACAGGGTTAATTAGGTTATTCAGTAGACTTTATAGGTGTAATTAGTTTCTGAGCGCCAAAATATCCAAAACAGGTTTATTGTAACCAGTTGAGCTAACTAGGTAGCTGAATACTGTTTTCTACATGTAATTTATTAGAATTTGGATAAGACTTTTGAAGTGGGGGTCAGCAGAAAGGATAGCAAGGCAGTGCATTTTCTGATATTATTTTTTGTTTGAAGGACACAAAGCTGAAATGTTAAATGCTCATTCATAGATGCAAGCCTACAAATAAATCCACTGCAACATACTGCCTTGAAAAACAAAAACAACAAAACTAAGTATTACCACAAACATCAGAATTTTGAAAACCAGGGACAGGACGTGGATGAATGTTTCCTTAAACAGCATTTGTTAGCTGCAGAAGGTCAGTATCTCTTCATATAAGCAGCACTGCAGTATATCAGTGAGTAGAACAAAATGGAACCATCTTAAGTAGATGTAAACTCACTGCCCCAACAAATTGTAAAATGTTGGCAAGGAAGGGCTGCCCAGCTAATGAATGCATTGTGTCTCCAAGTATAATCACAAGAACTTCAAGAAGACAATGTTTTGTCATGATATATGTGCATATCAATATATCTATTTATCTACCTCTGTACAGACAGATGGATATACAGCAATACACGTCCATATGTTTACACACATAGACACAAATGATGCAGGTGTGTGAGCTGTAGAATGATTCAAGCTAGTCTGACGTGCTGTAGGCTTCTCTTCCATAGGCTTATTCAATGATCACTGATTGTTTTATCTCTCGTATATATCTCACACAGACACATACACACAGGCACATTAATAATACATAATATACGTGTACGTGTGCATGTAATTAAACTTACACATTCATTTACTTAGAGACAGACAAACAGACAAGACGGAAACAGTGACAGACAGACAATGAGTGAAGTGCATCAAATGTCTGCACTGTTGCGCATTTCGATCATTTGTCAAATTAGAGTGACTCTGCACGGAAGCTGAAATGCCAGCTGAGATTTCTCAGGTTCAAATCGGTGCCGAGTTCTGTGAACCGAAAGTAGACTGTCTCCATGCCTTAACAAGCTGTAGATAACCCTCATCGACAAGAATGAATCGTGGTTGGAGCATGAACGATTATCATGAGGAATTGCCGTGGCGACAGGCACACTCCAAGAGATGTGCACATCGTCTCGTTGGCTTGCCATGCCAGGGAGGATGGTAACTACCCTCCCCCCGGAACCACTTATTACTTGACAAATTCCTAACTCAATCACTCGAGTCTAAAGTGGCCAGTTTGTCTTTGATCGAAGTCCCAGGCACACCAATTCTTGAGACCTCAATATCAGGGGTGTGTGTGTGGGGGTAGGAGGGAGGGGGCTTTTACATCCTTCAGATTCTCTTGAGGGTAAAGCCCTTTCATGGTCTAGATGGTTTAAAGTGGAAAATCCACTTCATGTCGTAGTTGGATTCACATGGATGTAGAGTTTACAGAAAGTCAAACAAAGATAATAAGGGAAGTTTCCATAAAACTGATGGGCATGCAAATTTGAAAAAGATATGGGACTTCTAAGTTTTTCATGTTTAAGACAAACAAGTGAGTTCAGTTGCAACCACATACACAGTGTCCATGGGGTGCTACAGTCTTTTCCTCACAAGTCTCTAACAAATCTACACAAAAAGCAGCACAAAATTCTCTTTTCAGATATGATAACAAGATAAAACATGTGCTGTGCATCAAATGATTGCTGTAATGTTGTAAACCTAGTGCTGGTGACTACTAGGGAAGAGGGGATTGTACTGTTATTTACTGTAACATGCTTTTTACAACATTTTTGTGTCCATTCAAACATGCAGAATATGTGTCGGACTGTGACATCATCACCTCGTGTAATTTACACGCATCATATGACCATAACTGCCATTCTGTGTGAAAACACATAAAATTTCAACAATGCCATAACTTTCTTATATTCTTCTATGTCTGCAGTTTGACAGACATGCCCATGACCAATCGCTCGTAAAATCATGCGTTGATTTGCATATTCAAGGTGCCTGGACCATGCAGGCGTACCTTACTGGCATGCTTGCGCTCGGCAAAGTAGCTGCATGACTCACACGTCTCCCTTTGACGTAAGTTTCCCTACGCCAGTTTTGATTAAACTTTTATCACTCTGCTTTGTTGAATTTCATTCCATTCACGGCAGTCAACTTCAACATGACATGACATTAAGGACTGCACTTTGAAAAAGAAAAAAAACTATTCCTGGGCCTCCTTATTCTACTTTGTTTTTCTATCGTTGGTGTTGTTGATGAAGTAAAGTGCACTGCATCGCTTCAAACACGAGACGAGACAAAGGCCTGGACAAATCACAGGTGACTGCTGTAGCATAAACCTGATTGGCTGACTGGAAGAGAGACATGAGCTCAACTACTCAAAACTTCCTTTAATAGTACCTATCATTATGCAGCCACAGAGCTCCTTTAAAATGTCTACACAAGCCTACAAATACTTCACACAGAATAGAGGAGCAGAGCACAACAAAAGATATTTTACAAATAACTTTACAGGCTGATTTCTTGGTGTTGTTGGTCTTGTTTTCATGGCCCAGAATCAGTTCCATAATGCAGGATAGTTTGGAAAGTACCCTTTTGTATTGACTTTGTCATTTTTCTTTTGCAAAATATGTAAGAAATGGAGTCCTTTACAAAAAGCTATGCAACAGCTTAACAGCTGATTAGGGCTTTCTGTCGAAATCTAGTACCGGTAAAAGCAGTACTTTTGCTTGCTATAATGCATGCATTTTTTATGATTGATTGAGAAAATGACTGTAAATCAAATCAGGTTTTTGCTGAAAAGGTATTTCAAATTTCAGCACTGGAATTATTATAAAACATATACGATAAACCTTTTTTTTTCCCTCTCTTGTTTCTGGTCCAGTAATGTTGATTTAACCCAGTGCCTATATTAACCCGTTGAGGACGAGTTCCAATTATACTTGGGCAGAGGTCTATGGAAAATGCGTGTTGTAGCAAAATCAATCTGTCCTCAACGGGTTAACATGGTGGATAGTGTATCTCTATGGGGATTTTAGTGTCTGACATTGAACAGGCCAACAATATGTGCCACATATTCTTCATATTGCTGCGCATTCATCAGAGCATTTTTCTGTAATTCTACACTGTCAAACTCCCCTGTTTACCATTGATCACACATTTTCATCAAGAAAACGAGAATAGAAGCTGTGAGAACTCATTAGAAATGTTTGGCAACGTTCAGCTCAGCCAATAACCTACAATGTATGTACACATGGAGTTTACTCTAAATATGGAAAAAAAGGGAAAATGGTAGAAGAAGTCTTGCCTCTATCAAATGTATTTGCTTTATACATTTGTAAGATCTATCCGTACTTTACATGTAAACCAAAAATGAAAGGCAATGTTTACTTTCTACAGATCTAAAATCACTTTTTTATCCTCCTGTTCCATTCTTTAATTCATTTTCTCATACAGGGTCTACTCTATCAACTTCAATGTTGTGATTCCACTCCTCTTTCTGATACAGCAAAGTAGCACTGATAATAGTGATTACTGTAAAATGAGTGATTTAGAAGGAGCTCCACATACCAGCCATACTAGGTATTGAGTACACACACTACATCAGATGCTGTTTCCAACCATCTGGGCAGAAATGGATGCTGGCTGAATACAGAATTGAGGAGCAGCAAAACGGAATGAAAAACGAGGCTGAACAATGGGCAGACGCGAGAAGCGCAAACAAAGGAACGCTTCCCACAATGATCTCGAACATCAACGCCCACATGGAGCTGGCGAGGTTTGCACAAGTGTGAATGTGTGTATGTGTGTGTGTGTGTGTGTGTGTGTGTCTGCGGGTGTGTGAGGTACTGATATAGTGAATGCTTCCGTATGAACAAAAATGCACACACACACGCATGCACACATGGCAGTCCGTATTGCATATCCCTAACTACACTGGGACATTAGGAACTGTATAGGATACATCGGCGCATGCTATCTTCCATCTTGGTGCAGCACGGCAGCCAAGCATGATCGATACAATGTTTATTGGTGGCTCTCGCCATGAAATGTCACCACAGGAATAAGAAGGTATGGGAGAGAATGTTACATCTGTGAAACAACAGACTGCCAATACGCACCACAAATACCTCAGTGATCAATGCACTATCATTTACAATCCTTTACTAAGAATGCCAACTTCTACATAAGTTTGGTTTAATATGCACCTGCTCTTTACATTTCTACGTGCTTCAATCCCCCTTTTTAAACCAATGCTGGAATTACCTTAACCCACTGAGGACGAGTCCTGAGTATACTCAGGCAGGTGTCTATGGGAAATGTGTGTTGTAGCAAAAGCAGCTAGTCCCCAATGGATAATAACACTTGGAGGTTCAGCAGTATACAATTTCATCCATTCTCAAATATTTCTATTAAAAAACACCTTTAACGTGTACTTGTATTGGTTTTTAAGTTTGTGGACTTTATCATGGAATTATGCTTGAAATTGAAGTTGGTTTGCATCAATTTTCATATCATTCCATTCATATTTATCAATGCAATCTTTGAAAACTAAACATGGCATGATTTCATTTTTATGTTCCTTTTTTAAGGAGGGATGGTGAGTGCTTAATACACCAATGCGGGTAGCAGGTCAGTGTTGCTTCTCATATCATTCTGTTTTGAAGAAGAACACCCAGAATTTGAAAAAAAAAAAATATTGCTGAAATTCAAACTTTGTACACCAGTACACATCATGCAAGGATATAATTTGATACTATGCTTTGTATTTATACTCATTCTTTAAATTGAATACAGTATCCTCAAAGCTGCATTTCCAAAAATGGGATCTTTTCCTTAATAGCATATCATCTCAACTCTGATTCTCAAAAAAAGTCCACAAAATCACTCTTCTAAACATTGTCTTGTTGCAGCAGAGTGATGTATTCAAATATTGGAGCATTCTGTACTGTTGGATTACAGTCGACAATGCTCTTTTTCACCTCTGAATGTAAAGGCATTTTGCAAGAGTTCATCTATAGATTTTCTTTTAATGCTCTGGGTTGTTTACTGATCGAGGAAGGGCGCTAAAACGGGAAAGTATGTGACCCCTTGGTGTCCCGGTAAAGACATTAGGAGACAATGTGAAAATAATGAAACCTCAATGGAGTCTCTCTCATCTTAACTGATCTCAAACCACTCTGGTTAAATACCAATGACATGTGATGCAGTACTGCTACTTGTGATAATCAAAGAGTTAAAGTAGGAGAATTTTCCTACACCCCTCAACCAGCCCCTTCGTGCTCCTTTACTGGCCCTGCACTCTCCATCTCTGTCTCTCTCGCTCTCATCAAGTATGCCAAGCGAGGGCCTCCTTTGCTTCCAACGAGGCTCCAAGGACTTGGAGGGGGGGGGGGGGGGGGAGGTGGACAGGTAAATAATATCAAGAACAAAAACAACAGCATCAAATCACATGACCTGTTGCTAAGAGAGGCAGACAAAAAAGATGAAAGCACCATGTGGCATATGACGCCAACGTGAATACTATGAAGTATGCTAGTCACACTGCTCCTTTGTGCAAAAAGAAGTACCGGTAAACATAACACCCCATGTGGGTCTATGTGTACATAATGATAAAGTGCTAAAATCTTCACAAAAAGTTACAAAATAATCAAAGCAGTATTACCACAATCAAATGTGAATGGAGTGAATTGAATCACAACACTACCATGTTATCAATAATCAAAAATATGAAGAATTGTTGTCATTACAAAAAGCACTGAATAAAAACAACCTGGTGTAAGCAATAAATAGCCAGGTGGTAATAATACCACGTGTAAATCAGAAATAGGAAATTGTTTCAATGCTTGAAGCATATTGTATTGAGGAGTTGACTGGAAATCCAATGGGTGAACAGAGCATGATCTTTTGATTGACTGGATGTAATACTGTGCAGGTGATGCAGATGTGATGCACAGATGTTAGGGATATGTTACAAATCTTCATCATTTTCAGTTTTTATCACTAAAAACTGCAAACATCTAGGTGTGGGAGCAGGGGTGTATCCAGGATTTTTTCTGGGGGGGTCGTAATCCAAATTTTTGGACCTTTACCTTTGCGAGGAAGCGGAGCGACCGAGCGGGGGGAGGGTGTGGGAGGGATGTGTCCCCCCTCCCACGGTAGGGAGTTTTTGAATTTTATATCTTAAAATGGGGCCATTTGGTGCATACAAAAGTGACTTTTTCGGCATGGCAGTGCGGCTTAGAAATAAGGTAAATTATGGCATATTAAAACTAAGTTACGAAATTTACGAGGTTTTTGACAATTTGCTGGAACACCGGTCACTTTTTTCCCTGTTGTAGGCCTATATAGAGTAAAAAGCCCTCAAAAAACAAAAATGTCTTTTACAAAAAGTGGACCTTCTGAAAATTTGGGGGGGTCGTACAACCCTCCCAACACCCCCTTGCATACACCCATGGGGAGGGGTGGAGGAGGAGAAGGAAGTGTATAAAAAAATTCAAATCTGCTTTCATTTGTAAATGTTCTTATTGTGTTTATTTAGAAGACACACCACTGTCATCAATCAGTGCTAACAGCTAGTCATGCCAGATTCCTACCAACACACACACAGCACACACAACATAAACACACTTCTATGCACACTTATTGTGGCTTTATCCAAGCCCTATTCATTCCACCTGTCATTATGCATTTATTTCAAGTCTCTTTTCGTCACGACGACTACCCGTGCATCGGGCCCGCATCACATAAAAACACATAATAATGGCGCTTTTCGGTACGCCCGCAGGGAAGCGCCGCTTGCTCGCCCTTTCCACCGGGCAACCGAATAGGGGGGCTCTCGAGATTTTGACCGCTCACAAATCTATGATGTGGCAGTAACCTGCCATTTGGCTCATCACTCATGTCTGTGTGGTGAAGGCTATAGGGACGACAGCAAAGATTTCTCGAAGAAAAGAGAGAAGAGAGTGAGGGGGGGGGGGGGGGGGGAACAAGGCTTGGTCCGTGATCTGAACATGGACAATTCATCATCGGCAGGTTAAGTCCTGACACATACATGTCTCTGAAGGACCTCTTCTTGCATGAAATATTGATCATACACACACACACACCCACACACACACACACAAATATACTCAAACACATAGAATAAGGGCTTTAATAATGCAGCAGAGTCTGGTAATGGCTCTATAACTCTGATTCTGCATATTTTACACTATATTGCACAAGCCTTGCATTATGCATGAATTTTCAAAATACAATATCAGAATAAGGAGTAGGGGCAAACTGAAATTCGAGAATGACCTTTTCTTCTTATTTTCTTTTTAAACCATGTTCTGGAAGGGAATAGGGGTGGGTTTCCCAGAGTTCCTTTGCTCCTCTTTGATGCTTTTATGGCATCTTTCCTATTGCCTCATGAGAAGGAAGTCTCCTTTTTCTTTTCTTTCTGTTTATCAGAAGAAAACATTCAGTGGAGTTTAAGAGATGGATGTCTACAGGGGACAGATGGTGATTTCTCCTTCTCCATTATTAACTCACTGCATCACAGATTTGGTATTTTCCCATAGATTTAATACATAAGACATCTTGTCACAGTATGAAATGAGTTAATGCGGTTAATCCCCATATATTTGTGATACTTGTAAATACAGAACAAAAATTTCATACTGTATATCAACCAGCTGCAGAGCATACATTATGTACCATAAGAATGCTTATAGAGACATACACGTGTAAGCATGATGTAAGATTATTTTTTAATCTTGAAAAATTTGATTTGAATATTTCATCTCAAAGCATTAATTGCATCATTAAAATCTTCACTCATATGAAATATCATAATTTGTGTGACAGTGTAAGAAAAACAAGGTTTTATATCTTTGAAGGAGATTTTCTTGCTCACCCTTTGATATCATGCTTGGACGTCACATTCTTTTCCATCTTCCATTTGTGCACATCAGAAATATAATCCACTATAATGAAGATCGCAGAAAACTTTGGTGGCAGTAATTACACACAGCCCACACAAGATGGCATTTGATACCAATGGCAATTTGCAAATTCTGTAGTAGATATTCCAAGATATTACATTTGTGACATTATGTATCCCTTGACAGAAACTCATATTCATCAGGAAAAATGGGAAACAGGAAAAAAAAGTTGTTTGGAAAAAACTATACAGGTCAATTACCTTTCATGATTCTATGACTACATTTTTTAGCTTGAGGTTCTCTGTGATGTGATAGTACTGGATGTATTTAGACTGTGTCATTATCAAGTACAGTATTCTGTCTTTCTCTGAATGATGACATTTGGGACCTTGGCAGAACTGTGTTGATGTATAAGGCCCGGAATCACCTCACAGTGCATTAACCCTCTCTACATCCTCCCTGTTGCCATGGCAGCGGAGGTGTGAATGGGAGGATGCCATATCCTTCAAACGCTCTCCTGGTGGGAGGCGTGTCAATACCGGAGCACAGAGGCGTGAGCCCAATTAGGCTGATGATTAAAGGGGCCAACTCCTCGGGCCTTGGAAGGAGTGGTATGACACTACCAAATAATATGACAAACAGAGCAAACACAACAACAATTACAACAACAACAACTTTGCATGTGGAACAATTCTGAAAAATGCATCATTCCTTGGTGTGAATTACACCTTATCTGGTGCTGTCTATTTTGTTTGCTGTCACAAGTGTCAGAGGAATTCAAATCAACATCAACCTCAATTCATCTAAAGCATCTCATGAAAACCAGCAAAATTGGCAACTAGGAATACTACACACAGAAACAGAAAGAAAACATTACTATGCAGCGACCAAGAAGTAAATCACAATTCCTCCAGCTCCTTTGCCATTTCTATAGCAATCATTCATTCTACCAAGGAGCTATAGCTCCTTGATTCTACAGTCACCAGTTACTAAAAGTATGATGGGGGAGGGGGGGGGGGGGGTGGGGGTATGAAGATATGGAGGTATGGAGTGAGTATGGAGGAAAATAATAATTTGACCCTCCCATCCCTCCGTCGTGAAAAATCTGTGAGCATCTCAAGACTGCACCTCTCTAAACGTGATTTATCCCGACACTGGTTGCTATTTAGATGATGAAACTTTTCAAGCCAATTTGGTACACTGGTTCTCCCATCACATTGACCCTAAAAATTTTCTGTGTCCATTGATTAAAGTCAACTTTATCCATTTTCTCCAACACAACTGCAACACACAAATATTTTAAACCTCCAGTCTCATCTAATAAGTCATTATTCACAGTGAAAATAAAATGAAATAAAAGAAAAATGATTGAAGAAACTTGTATATTCACATGGGTAGTTTGAATCTAGTCCAAAAATTATGCAAAAGTCAACTGCATATTAAGTGTGGATGACATTATGAATGCATTCATGAATGAATTCATGCTCATTCTTACTAGTCCATGGACTAAATCTGAAACTTGGATCTGACTTAAACTACCTTTGTGCATTTGGGTTCTTATAGTCTATGCAGATATGAATTAACACTTCAATGGCAAATAAACCTGGAATTTAACAAAATACAGTCTAAATTCTAGATGCTCAAAAAATGCTCTCATGAGGACTTACCAAAAAGTTGAATTCAAGCATATATATATAAATAACTGCACCCAAGCATTTGTAGATTTTTCATTGTTAATACTGAATTCTGACTGAGATATATGAGTTGAACCGAAAGTTTTTGTCATCTAAAAGATAATCCATGCCAATTTCACATCACGAAATCCATGGGAAAACTAACAAACAAAAAAAAAGCTGGTAATAGTATGATACGAGTGCTTCATAGAAGGTCATAGGTCATATCACGTTGCTATGTTTTCTCTACCTCTCACATTCCTACTTTGATTAGTTCTGGAGAATTCTTCCACTTCCATCCCACGCATAGTGTAAAATTTGCTCTTTGTCATCAAAGAAGGCTGCTGCCAATTTCATTTCCATTTCCAGGGTATATACAGGAGAATGTCCAACTCCCCCCCCCCCCCCCCCCCCCCCCCCGCCCATCCATCTCTACCGCCGTGACATCACGCTACCATCTTAACAACCTCATCACCACTAATTTGACTAATGAGACATATGGTAGACATCGTGGAAGGACGGGGAAGGAGGCGAGGGGTGTGATGAGCGCTGGACACACATGGGATAGAACAGACACTAACAAGGTCTTCTTCATTTAGATATCGATGGTCAGAGAACATGGCAGATGCACTGCCGCTCTCTTGATCTCAAAAAAGGTCACTGGACCAATCTCTGAAGAAAACAAGAACTTTGTCGAAGCAATGGGCAACACCAATTTGGTTGGAAAATCTTTAACAGTATTCTCGGCTAGCAAGCAAAATACAATGTGTAAGACAGGAATAGAATGCATAAAGACAGGAATAGAATGTATTAGACAGAAATAGAGTGTTTACTCCTCCAAACCTTCTGACATAACCATTACGTTCTGTGCCTGCGTCTTGCAAATAGCAATAACCTTCCTACTCAGTTGCCGTTGGAAAACTACAGAAAAAATGTGAATTGCAAAGTTTGGGGTAATCTTTCACATCACAACACAGGAAAGTACCCCATGTCTTTGCTCAGTCTTACACTAGCGCTACAGTGATTATTCAGTATTTTTAATGCACTTTTCTGCTTTTTCCCTCCACATTCTAACTCATTACAACCCCTTGTCATGTCTAATCATCTTGCCAAGAGACTTTTTATGAGAATCTTGCCATCCTGTTTGTGGTCCTGACAACGTCCAATGAATTTTAATGATATTTCGGAGCCAGACGTATTCGGCGGAGTGACCTTCCGAGATGCCTCGCTGCATACATCCTTCCATTAGACACATGCCCTTCCCCGTCACTACTTAATTATGGAGTCATTACGGCAAAATAATGTCCTATGTTTGTGGTGTCTCAACTCAGGAAAAATCTGCTGCTACAAATTTCTGGAATGACATAACTGTCACGACTGCGGTTACAGATGTTGCGGATAACTTTCTGTCTAGTCTGGCACAGTTCTGATGAATATCTTTGAAGACACATGGCCATTACAAAATTTAGTTGTGGCAAGTGACATGACTGAGATTAAGGGGATTATTAAATCTCTATATTCATTGTTGATGAGTTTCCAGAGAGCTGTGTAGATTGAGGAAGAAAACATTCCAGCATGACCAATCAGAACCCTCCCAAAAACAGTTTCATAAGCATCTTTGCCAATATCTAAAAGAGAAACTTATCAAACACAAACAAAATGAAAATGTAAGTCTTTATTTTGAGAATAAAAATGATTGGCTTCATCTTATATTCAAACAACAGAATGAATCCCACACTGTAAAAACATCGGTGTTAGATTTAACACCATAATCTAACACCGATCAAGTGTCAATAGAGGACCACACCGACAAGTGTTGAAAGTATTTTGTGATGGTGTTGAAAAGTGTTCACCTGGCACTTTGTGATGTTAATTTGATACTGTAGCTGGTGATATTCTGACACTGCGTTGGTGTTAATTCAACATTGACACCACATGGTGTTGAGTTGATATCGCTGGTGTTAATTTCAATGGTATAACACCCGCCCAGCTTCAATAAGGTACCACACCAAATGGTGTTACTGTGGTGTAAATGTTTTCACATCTTTTTTTCCAAAATCAAGTACTTTATCGGAAAGTTCTTGATCATTTTGTTAAAGGTCAATATCAACAAGAAAAACAGTAACCAAGTAACAAGTCAAAAAACATTTTCATACATTGAAGTGACACCAGGAGGTGTTAATTTAACACCAAAAATGAGCACCGAAAATTTAACACCAGCTCGGTGTTTCATATTTAACACCAGACTTTTTGCAGTACATTACTGCAGAATTGCAGAATTGCAGAACAAAATACATCTGAATATATTTCACATATTCATACACATGTATACAAACAGATGCGAAATATATAGTTATATCTATGTACATATTTCACATTTTTACACTTGTATACAGATGGAAACAGATGTGAATGAAACTTCTTATTATTCAAAGATCTAATGGAAAAAAAGATATTCAGATAACCTCCAATGCACTTCGCAATGGACTGAAATAGGCCCAGTAATGATCAGGGAAAGGGAAATCCAGTATGTATGCCCGCCCCAATTCATTTGCGGGTAAATGCACTTTAATTGTGATATGGCATGCACACCAGAGACTGTGGAACTAACCTGAGAGGGGAGTATATGGTATACTTCTCTCTCTCAACCATCTATCTCTCATCTATCTCTCTCTCTCTCTCTTTCTCAACTATTTTTATCTATCTGTCTGTCTGTCTCCCTCTGTTTGTCTGTCTGTCTGTCTGTCTGTCTCTCCCTCTGTCCCTATCTCAAAACTGTAACGAACCCATCGCGGCTGGCACGCAGGCATGCCCGGGAGGGATTCAAATGAAATGGACATTTCATGATTGCGGGGAAGGGGAAAAAAAAAAAACAGAGAGAAAAGATGAGAAGGAGAGATTGTTGACCTGTCCTCTAGCAGAAGATTTGAGATATTATGAGGGTAATAAAAGAGAAGTATTAAGGGTAAGCCTGAGATGTATCCAAAGCAGCTAACTGGGTGTGCTGGGTATCAATACAGAGACGATTTTGATTCGATGCCAAATGCCTACAGATCTCCTGGGTAATCACTGAAAATCATCTGGATTCTCGGCATGTAATCGAAGACATATGCACGGCATACTATATAGCAAAACATTCGCAAATCAGTGTCGCATCTACTATTTGTTATTGTTGCCATTATGGCTGTAAGAATTCTCTGTCGTTATTGTTATGACTATGATTATGATTTGAAGTTTGATTACTATTGTCATTACTTTCATAGCTATCATGACTTATTCTTTGTTACCATTCATATGCCAAGTCATGTCACAATCCTGCAAAATCATTGTTACTAATAATTCTGTTGTCATCATTGTTATTTTTCATGGCAATGTGATCAACAGAGTTGGACATGATTATCATCAGTCTTATCTTATTATTGTCATTAACCCGTTGAGGATGAGTCCCGAGTATACTCGGGCAGGCGTCTATGGGAAATGCGTGTTGTAGCAAAATCAAACCGTCCTCAACGGGTTAACATTATCATATGAGCACTATACTATTTCTGGTATTTATCATAAATATTTATCCTATGCAGATCTTTATCAATGATGTGGAGTTACGGATGGGATATTACAATTTGCACATATATCACATTCAGATTACTGCAGAAATGTCATAAACTCAAGATATCTGTACTACAGCTGTACCTGATATTACAGTAAACACACAGCTGCTAATGTATTTATGTACCAGAAGATCCCTCAAAAGTCAAATAATCAGAATGTATGAAGATTTTGGTAAGTCCCTTTTCCCCTGTACATAATGGCCTGTGGTTCCCTGGAAGGTACAACAATATTTCTCTCATTTCGACAACTTTCTAAATGATATGGAATAGCTCGCTGTATGTCAGTTTTTGTCTATAATTAGTTATTTTCATTTGAAAGCCTAAGACTTTACCAAGAGAATGGCGTGTCACATAGGTAATTCTGACTTATATTTTTTTTTAACCTTTGACCTTTTTCAAATGACATAATTATACATTTTATATGAAACAAAAACATGGTACAGTATAAAACTACCAAAAAAAAAAATGGACAGGCAGTTTTGGGTGTTTTTAGGAATTGATAAGATGGGTGGTTTGGAGGTGTTTCAGTGACTAATAAATGGGTTAACCAAATAGAGCGAGAGAGAGAGAGAGAAGGGGGGATATAGAAGCTTCAAAATATGATGACTCTGGTGGAGAATATGACAAGTTGTTGGAGAATGAAATTGGCTTTTCTATAAAATCATGACAGATTGAAGGAAAATGAATAACCATGAATTGTCAGCATATATACATTTATATACTGTTATTTTCCCTATAATAAAGATTCAATACTACTCTAGGGTGACAAAATAAGTTTGCTTAGACTCATTGAACAGTCTTTACAACATGAATACCCACTTAGTGAATTGCATTGCACAGAACCTCAGACTCCCATCAAATATGATGGCTGTAAATCTCCAACATTGATGATAATCATATAATTCCTTCACTGATTGTAAAGTGAGAACCCAACTCTCTTTCAGTCCTTACATGCGGGCGTTCGCTTCTTGTCAGCGAAAGAAATTGCTGGTGACACCTGGTCATGAGGCTAGAAGAGATGGGATTACATCGGCACTCTTTCCCCCCTGATGGAAGTCTGGGCAACGCTACACCCCAATATGCCACAAGCTGTAAGCGTTGAGCTGCCAAGATGCCGCAGACAGCTAGAAGCGGGGATCGCTTCAGACACTTGTTTTCTGCGAAGCAGCAGCGGCGCTGGGGATGAAAACCGAAAGGTGCCCGGTGGGAGGATGAAGCCGATTTCTAAAATGTCGCATCTATTTTTACGCAACGTGTCAGAACAATTATATTACATTCTCTCCTCCTTGTCCTTCTTCTTATCTTCTTTTTTTATTTTCTTTGCATCTTCTTCTTCTTTCCCTCTCGATGGAAGAGATTTTTCTCAGTGTCATGAATTACACCTCACAGTGAACATACATCTACAAAATATATTTAGCACATGTGGGGTGAGGCAACACTGCATGTGGAGAGGTACCAACCACACGTGTGTGCACATTCCATGCATTCCGGAAAGCTTTCAGCATCAGCGTTGCCAGGCAATGGACAAATTGCATGAAATTTTTAGGCAATCATCCATCACCAAGGATCTTCACGGCAGCTGTGGAGTTAGCTTGACAAAGTGACATTGGACGCAATGTGGAAAGATTTTGCGTGTACCCCTCGGTAAGAGGCGGTCGTTGGCAACATGTCTTCTTTCGGTGACATATCACAATGCCAATGGAAAACAAAAAACTCTAACTTTGAACAGATACCTCAACCAAATTACTGAACCTCATCAGTTGAAGGCACAAAAACTGTGACCTTATAAACAGAGAGGTTGACTCCTTCCAGTGTGTATGCAAAACATGAGGGGAAAGGGACAGAGAAAGGTGCTAATCTATTAAAACATGCTTTCACTGTTTACACAAGTTGATTCTTGTAGATGTCATTTACCAACAAAAGAATGTTATTTTTACCATAAGATTGAAATATATATCCCATCTTCTCAGCATTTGCATGCAATTAAGTGTGTCTGTGTGTCTGTGTGTGCATGTTATGTTATCATATGCTATGCATAGGTGCTTGAATTCTTTTCAGACATAATGTACACTTCAACCAACACCAGCTTCCCCCCTCCCCCTCCTTTTGGGTGGAACCTTTGCAAGTCATGTGTTTTCTTGTTTAATTTTTGTTTCTATTTTTCTCTTTGTTCTGGCCAGAGGTGTAAGTGCATGTATGAGTGTGTGTGTGGGGGAGTTGCATGATCCCAGCCCCCTTTTAATGGCCCCTGACACATATGTTTAGAATTTATGCCACGACATTCAAAAGGAGAAAATTACCACTTAAGCAGCTTTACTGCTCTTTCCCATTGCTATTTCTACATTCTGAGCAGGGTGAAAGATCTGTGAGGGAATGTTGGATAGAGAGAGGGAGAGAGAGAGGGGGGGGGGGGAGGGGGGGGGGGGAGAAGAGAGAAGAGAAAGGGGAAGGAGAGAGGGAGAGTGGTGTGAGAGAAGGAGGGAGAAGACAGGAGAGAGAGGGGTACAGAAGAAGAGGGTGGGTAGAAGAGGGTCAGAGAAGAAGAGGGAAGCAGTGCAGAGGGGGGTTCAAGATACTACTAGTAAGATAAAGCATATAACATATGGACCACTTTGTGCACAACACAAATACATATGCACGCAAACAATATACATCAGAAACTGAGTAATATGCACACTCATGCTATGATTAATGCAACTATATCCGCCTACACTATTTTGATGCACATTTTCACCATGTTGCCAACTAAGTTTATAGCTGGAGCGAGGGGAAACTGCAAGATTGGGGAACGAGGTGGCACCCACAATGCAATGCGGGCCCCCGTGCATCCACGCCGGCGTCTTTCATTTCGGCCTCCTGACAGCCGCTCGAGCGGCGGCAGCGTTCTACTCTCAACATCTCGCCTCTTCGTGGCTGGCCTTGGCAGCAAGACAAGCCCAAGGGAGCGTCGGTTTATTTAACACGACTACATGCCGAAAGAAGCTTAGAGGACCCCCTCGTTAAAGCATGATGCTTCTTCTACTGAATAGGATGCAGGGAATGCTTCCTGTTGCCATGGAAACAGAGAAGACACATTTTTTTTGGTTTCTTTACAAGGCAACCATCCTAATGTCCTTATCATTGTGTTGACTATAAAAAAGCCAAAAAAAAAAAACCAACCAAAAAAAAAAAGGATAAGTGCTTTGCAGCCCAGTGTTGGTTAATTCCATTCCCTTTCATGATTTGGGTATTTGTTTTTCAGGTGAGACTTTTATGTCAGAGTTTCAGGGTGAATAACCATCCTTATAAAGTTTTCCTATTAATAACCATAAATCTGTCTGTGGACATGATGATATTCACGGAGGAACATAATTTTGAAAGTAAAGGTAAAAGGGTAGGTTCCTGCTTTGATTAGAAGGATCTTGAATTTCCGGTAAATTTGACTATCAAATCTGAATCTGAATCTAATTTTATCTGAATATCACATGATAAAAGGATCATTGTAACAAGATGGAATATTATCCACAATACAAATACCACAGTAAATGCCATGTAAGGCCATTCAAGTTAACCTGTTTAAGACCAGTCCCAAGTATACTCAGGCAGGTGTCAACAGGAAATGCAAGTCATAGCAGAATCAGCCCATCCTCAACAGGTTAAAGATCCATCCTCTCCTTTGGAGAATCTTCCAATGGCAATCTTCCCAGTCAGGCTCTGCATTTTGATTATTTTCTTGACACTTCACTTTCAGTGCTTCATAAATTTCTTAAAAATACATTCAATATGAAAGTACTTTATATGTTTACTTCATATATATTTTCTGATATACATGTATGTATTTCATATTATTCATATGAATTTTGCATATGAAGAGTTTGTTTGCAAAAACCAATAAGTCCATTTTTGAAGATTTTAAAGTACGGTCTCTGTCATAAAGTACAAAATAATACCTTTTAATGTTAAAAAGAAGCAAACATTTTCCTATTATTCTCTTTATTTTTCTTGAGCTTTAATCGCAAATATCTCCATTTGGCAAATATGGACTTATCGGTTTTTGCGAACAAACTCTTCATATGTTTATGCCAACACTTTGTTACATTTTGTCACATTGTTTTGATAACAGAATGCAGCAATAAAACAGAACTGAACTGGAGTGAACTGAGCTGAACTGAATTGAGCAGTGGCAGATGCCGGACTTACCAATACCTGTTGTGTAACAACATGTTACAGGAAGCTTAATCATGCAACAATATACTAGAAAATGATGGACTATCAATGAAATGATGACAAAATAGAGATAATTCCTACTTCCTCTAAGAATGTAAAATCTCTATAAAGCGACCAACTTTAACTTTTCTTTTACAGACCCTCTGAGTAACATTTTGCGACAAACTTCCATATCCATCCAACATTACTTGCTGCAATGATATCAATGTTTAATTGAACATCCCTTGTGCACCAATAATAGTATTATGTATCCCACTAGATAGAGATAAATCTATTTTTAAAGAGTCTCAGCATGAACACTAATCCAAAGTGAGGATCACAAACTAATGGAAAACAAATCAGTCAGAACCCATGACAAATACAGTATTGAGAGGTGGAAACCATGAGCCACTGATAACAGATTTTTACTTTCGGCATTTGATGTACAGCGGATGCCCTATCTGGCTCACTTTCCGACCACTGATTTATAGCATCAGGCTATTAACTTGGTGGGCATTAGGCTTGAAGTGTACTCTACAGCTATGGTTGAAAAAAAAAAGGTGACGTCCGCGTGTACAACTCTCAATCTCATTAATTACAAGAACTGCCTCCAATGTACTGATGGGTGCCTGGTGCTCGGGGCCTTTTAAAACTCATCCACTCAAAATCCACACACGCACAGCACACACACACACACACACACACATGCACACACAAAACAAGAGTCATCCCTTCATGGGACGAACGAACGAGGCCCCACCCTTATTGACCTTCATCAAGTGAAAATTATAATGTCCTTTTATTAAGAGAGCTGTCAGAAACACTTCTCGGGGACTCTACCCCAATCCATTAAGGGTAGATTGTAACTCAGGATTGGATATGTATTGCCCTTACACTCCCCCCCCCCCCCCCCCCACTTTTTTTTTCTTGGTAGTGTGTGAGTTTGATAGATAAAAGGTAAATCAACTCCACCTTGCATTTCGGCCATGGAGTGGCACTGAATTGATGCTAGATAGTGTATTATCATGCAAAATGATCAAAGCACAGAATTACTGTGTTTATCTGTGCTTGCTTTAAAGGACAACGAGTTCACCTTCATTAACATAAGGATTGAGAGAATGTAGCAATATTAGGAGAACACGTCAATGAAAGTTTGAGGAAAATCGGACAATCCGTTCAAAAGTTATGAATTTTTGAAGTTTTTGTGCAGTCACTGCTGGATGAGAAGACTACTGCAGTGTATGATGTCACATGCGTACAACAATATAAGGAAAATATAAAGAGAATTTCACAAAATTTCATCTTTTGAAAAAAGTACACCTTCCCTTAACTCGTTACTGACACATGTTATGGGTAATATTATTCCCATTGCCTTTAGAAAGAGGCAAGTCAAGTGCTCTTTTATCATGTGAAAAAAGTGAAAATATGTTGAATTTTCTTAATATATTCTTTATACTGTTGTACTCATATGACATCACGAGCCTTAGTAGTCTCCTCATCCAGTGGTTCCAACACAAAAATTTTTAAAATTCATAACTTTTGCATCGATTGTCCAATTCTCCTCAAACTTTCAGTGATGTGTTCTACTAATATTGCTGCATTCTCTCAATCCTTATGTTTATGAAGGTGAACTTGTCCTTTAAGGTTATTCATGTGAACAGAATATTTCTTTTTTAATACAAAGTGACACAAACCAACCAAAATGACAGCTTGCATATAAAATATGCATCAATGACAGATACTCCCATGGCTAATCAGTCGTTCATAGTAACATCAACAAGTACTGTATACGCCATATATTTCGCGAGTCTAAATTTTCGCGCATCAAAACTTCCTGACAATTTCGCGAGTGGTTAAATTCGCGATAGTGGAGTTCCTGTACTGAACGGAGAAATGTATACGTGTACGTCACATTCATATCAGCATTAGAGTAGATATTTTCGCGAGTTTTTAATTTTGCGAATAGCACCTGACTCGCGAAATTCCCGAAAATAAAAACGTCGCGAAATATTCAGCGTATACAGTATTCATTGGGTATGAAATGACAGGTATGTTCACAAAGCGGACAGTCTGTGATTGAAATATAAATCTAGAAACAAAAACAAAAAAATGATCAATGTCATTTAAATCTGAGTTCTTCATTTGTTCTTTGTGTCTAATCACTTTATTTCACACTGTGGAATATGACTTGCCTTATTTTCTGTATCTGCGTATTCATATTATTTCTTATAACAAATTTTGACCATGTTCATCAGTTTAAACATACTTGCAAATGCTATAAAAGCTTATTGAATTGTTAATCCGTTGAGGACGAGTCCAGAGTACACTCAGCAAAGGTCTATGGGAAATGTGTGATGTATCAAAATCAGTCCGTCCTTAATGGATCAATGGGCAGCACCTCCCCCCCCCCCCCATGAAGTTGCTCTCTCAAAACTTGTAAACCTACACTTACAAGTATTTGTATGTATACAAATATGCATGTGTGCATGGTTTGTGGGTTTAATCAAATTTGCAAATCAAATTTGTAAATCTATGCATGATATGACAAAATGCCAGTATTGTACACTTACAGAGGCAGTTCACCTTCAAATTTTTATAATTTACACTCAAACCTGGTCAAAATATCTCCACTTCATTACCCTTGCTCCTACCCTCGACATCAAATACGATTTGCAAGCCGTAACCATGGAAACCACACTGGTGAATACAAATGTAATTTGGAAAGAGAGGCAGCGTAACATCATAGACTTGTACCACACTGCAATGTTTAAATGAAATTGTGCCATTTGCCTCTTACAATAGCACAAAAGAACAACTCCACTAATATGCTAAACATGATGTCGACAAAACAGGGGTTGGCCTGCCCGCATGAAGTGTATGTAGTGAACCCTTCAGTCTGCTTGAATGTGCAAGCCACTAGCTCAATAGTACAGGATTTGCAGAAAGCTGTGCTGTGGAAATTGCGACCATGGAATTTAACGACATTAAGCAAGTGGCAATTGTGTGCCATGTTGTAAAGACACATTTCTTTGCTCCACTCCTTCAATATTAGATTACCACATTGCAGGGATAATTCTAAGACCTGCAAAAATTATTTATATCAAATATGTTTTGACATGTACAATGTCAATGGTATTTTAAAGATTGAGAGTCTTGAAAGGGTTAGCAATTACTGTGGTTAAACCATTTCTGTGTTAATAGGGACTTTAGACAGTGTATACAAGGCTATATTGCTATGTTTGTTTGTTTGTTGTTGTTTTTTTTTTTGTGCCAATCACCACTCAAAGGACATAAAGAGTTAACCATAGCACAAGCTTTGGTTGAACTTCTACCCGTAATGTGCGCACACACACAGATGAAGCAAGATTGGTCCGCAGGTGAAACTCTCATGAAACATAATATGTCTATGCATATATTACATGCCAGAGAGAAGAAATACCTATGATTTGGCCATAAATAAACCCCATTGCTCAACAGGCCAACATCATAATATGGGTGAAGTTTGATGAAAATCCACTCAATCATCATTTTAAATGCTTTTCTAACCCTTCCCCCCTTTAACCCGTTGAGGACGAGTCCCGAGTATACTCGGGCAGGTGTCTATGGGAAATGCATGTTGTAGCAAAATCAGTCCGTCCTCAACGGGTTAATTTCTACCCACAGTAACCATAGCTGTTCATACATTGGATAGTAGTTATGATTAAGGAGGTTTTCTACATATTCTACAGTTTTCATCCACAATATACACCCATCTCTATGTACACTCTGTTGTTAAATACAAGTATGTAATTCTTCTTTCTTCAGATCAAGAATACAGATCAAATTTTTATCATGAAAATATTATCCTAGATATTAACATGAATACTATTGAGATGGGTAAGTGGGGGGGGGGGGGAAGGGGGCATAACCATCAAGACATGAAAAATTGAGAGAACATATAAACAGAATCACTATCCCTGATGGAGATTTCAGAGCCCCAAAGCCAAAACACACATCCATCGCTCTCATACATAATGTGCAGCAGAGCAAACATTCACACCTTCAATTACAAGGCACGGGCATGGAGACCGCTCGTGCCGCAGCACCTGAAAATCAGGCACATCGCGAAAAAAAAAAACAAATCATGCAGACTCCTGTGCAGCTTCCTTTCACGCTCACACATCTCGACTCGTACACACTGCCTCCACACCTGAGCATTTAAGCTCTCACACTCCACTGCAGCCCATAACTCTTCAATACACACTCAGTGTTTCTTACTTCTCGTCCCCCTATTTTCATCCCACAGGAGACGTATATGTCGAAGGAGTGGTATGAAAATACACTTTGCAGGACAATTTGAGGCTGTAATAGTGTCTCCTGCATCAGGGGAGTTCTATTTGCATGCATCAGCACACATGCTACTTGCTTTTTCTGCCATTCATATGGCTTAGAAAACATCATTTTCATCCCTTTCCCAAAACAGACTCTCACATATGTAATGTACATGTACATATTCAAATTAACACTCAAATATTCATGTGACTGTCATCAATAAATGCAACAAATATATGAAATACAACAAAGCACATCAAACTTATCTTCATAATGATTGCTATGTACATTATTCAAATCTGAACTTACAACCAAGAAAAACAAACAGAACAAAACAAGAAAAACCAAAACCCACTGAACACGTGGACATCATTGTGTTAAGATTTGATGTTCTGTACATCTAACACCATGTTATTCACACAAAAATCACCCAAAAGATTTTGTGCAGTGTTTAATTCCTGGACAGAGCACAGCCAAAAAAAAAAAAAAACATAAAAAACATAAAAAAACAAAAAAACAATAATAATGAAAAGATAGAAAAATAAGAAATAAAAAATAACAATGAAAAAATCAATAAATCAATAAATCAATAAATCAATAAATCAATCAATAAATAAATGCATACATAAAAACATAAATACATAAATAAATAAATATATAACAATTCAATATAAAACATATGGTCCTAGAAAAACTTACCTTAAGTTACCATGACACAGCACAAACCTACAGGTGGATTTATTTATCTTTTTCCATTGTTTTTTTTTTTTACTGTTTCCTTGTATTTCTCCCTTCTTCCTTAAATTTTTCCTAAAGTCTGAAGGTATCTTTTAAACATACAGGGCAGACATCAAATCATGGGTGATTGTTGCATTAATAATATGATAAGCCTGTTCACAGTTCCATTCTAAGCATGTGCAGATAGAGGTCATTGCAGACCTTCTCTTGAAGTGGATTTGCAACTGAGGTATTCAAGCCTAGATAGGGCTTCATGACAATTGTGTTATAAATGAACCAGGTGCAGATTGGTATTTACAGGTGAATTTGCATTCTTTCCAGCAACATTAACAAAGGCCATTTATGCAGCACTGACATGTAAATTACCACTTCCTGCATGGCTGTTTTCAACTGCTCTTCTTGAAGACTATTCCATGTTTTGCAAAGTCTGTGTTTGGAGAGGTCATTGCAGACTAGCGCTAACTGTGAACTGGCTTATATGATGGACAAGTCAAAATGGCGGTCGATCGATTCTCTGGGAGTGCATGCGTTGTAAGTTCAGCAGACAGCATATTAAACTATGCAGAGTACAACTTCACTTGTACATAAACCATTAGAATCAATCAAATAAAGATATTGTGGGTATTATTATGTCATATTATAGTATTAAATAAAAAGAGAACAAAAGGAGGCTGCCAGTTTTGCTATCTTACACATACACAGTATACAAAGAACTATAAAATCTTTTTGGTTGCAATTTACTGGTACCGTTACTAATTAAAAGAAGAACAATTATATTTTTCAATTCAAATTACTTCCATTGTATTACTCTGTAATGACCATCATGTCTGTAGCAACACATATTTTTTTTTAACAACTGTCAGCATCTTCTGCATGTAAGTGGTTCCATAAAATAAGAAGAAAATTGTATTTCTAAACTTTGAATGATTGAGGACATTCATTGTAATTGATAAAAATATAAGAAAATAAACACAAAGACAAATAAGTAACCAAATAAAATACAATATGATAAATACATACATAAATAAATAAATAAATAAATAAATACATAAATAAATGAATAAACAAATAAATAAAGAGACAAATAAAATAGATCAAAAAAATTAGATATTAAAATCTATTATTTTGACAGTGTTAAAATGATATTCATTTGCCTCCTAGTGAAGATGATTTGATCTTTCCTGTAGACTTAGTCTGCTAGAAGAATATTAATGATGTTTATAGGATGTTTGCTGTTAACAAATCACAAAGGTTGTGGTACGGTCATGTCTATTGGCAGCTATTAGCTGTGAAGTTATTATGAATGAAGTATGGACAGAGTGAATTCCCTCACATGATTACGGTAGAAAAGAGTTCCCTTTCACAAATGAACCTTAAAAAAAGATTAATTTGACACATTGCACATTTTGTTTTATTTTTTTAAGGGTCTACATTTAATGGTATTTGTGTTTCTCTCTCTCTCTCTTTCTCTTTCTCTGCCTCCTCTATATTTGAATTTCACTCTACGTTAAACATTTTATATATGCAAGATAGAATATCAATGCACTTAACATGGGTGGTTTTTACAGAGATCCATGCATTGCTCCATATCCTGATTGCATACCCAGATATATGTAGCAAAACTTGAGCAACTAAAAGAAAATTAAATATATTTGGCAAAATATTTGAAATGATAATAGAAGTATAAAATTATGTGATACTTGAAGATGTAAAGGCAGTAAGAATATAATCATGATCTAATCATGGTAATATTCTAATATTTTGACTAGTCCTCTCATCCCAAAATGTGTCATAGCTACATCTATAATGGGATATGTAAATAAATAAATTGCAGAATAAACTCATGATGGATTACAATCATTACCACAATGATATTTATAATTGTAACAAATCAAAAGGTAATGATATGAATGCAAGGGAGTAATAAATAAGCAGAGTTTTAAACTGAGGACTGCCAGATTAAAAAAAAACAAACAAACAAAGATGAGTTATACCGAAAGAACATATCAGCACATATAACAAGGCATGGAATATCTCCATACCATAGTATAAAATGCAACAGTTAAAATATTAGTTTTTGCTGGTCAGTCCAACTTACTTGTTAGTAATATTGCAGGTGTGACTGAGGTAGTGCATATATGAAACACAATTTTGATATACTGATTAAATAATAGCCAAGTAAATATTACTAAATAATTACTCAGCATCTGGGAAGTAATAGTAAGTATAGAGATTTATGATTATCACAATAAAACCTATAATCTTGACATACAACATATCTTTCTTCTTCTTTTTCTTTTTCTCCTTTTACTTTCCTTTGTCTAATTATCATATGATTATTATGATTACTTTAATTGACATTATCACTCTTCTTGTTATAACTTTCACTATCATCATAATTATCATTATGATCATTGTAGTGATCATCACCATTTCTGATGATGCTACTACTGCCGTTATCACTGTCATTACTTTTATTACTAAATTTGTTAATATTATACTGATTTTTTTTTATATATCGGAAGGATGTTTACTGTAATGGAAATGACAGATTGCAGTATGAATGTGTTTGTTGATTAACATAAATGAAAGCCACCATGTACCCAAAGTCTTTTTCTATTTCTTAGAAAAAAAAATATTTTGTCTGCAGGCTCCTTGCTTGCTTTTGGGTCATAAATGATGAATGACTTGAATACAACAATTTTATATGTTTCTCTCTCTTCTCCATCACCAAGTGGACCAGTCCCTCTAATGATATTGTAATCATAAGGAGTGAAATAGGTTAATTGTGAATAGTGCTCACAATCAGTGTTGTGGTGAGTCCCAAACAAAATAAATATGTTAATCATAAAATGTCACACTGCAAAATCAAATTCTGCTGATATGGATATGTTTATTCACCTTGATCTCACTCTATGTCTCTCTATAGATTTCTCCCTCTCTCTTTCTCTCTCTGTATATATATATATATATATATATATATATATATATATATATATATATATATATATATATATATATATATATATATATGAAATTTGAACTTGAATCATATATATATATATATATATATATATATATATATTTCTCACTCTCTATATATTTCTCTCTATCTTTTCTCTTTATATGTTTCTTTCTATCTTTCTCTCTATACATTTCTCTCTCCTCTTTTAGCTGACAAAGTTCTTCTGATTGCAAAAAGATTAATAAATGTGAAGATATCACAGGGTTATAGAGTTAATGAGGCGTGGTGCTTCGTAATCACTCTAGTAATGGTCAATACAATTAGATATTAACGAAGTTTGTGAAGTTTTAGCACCCAAAAGACAGCTTCTGTACTTACACTGCCTCTTTGGCCACGGCGCTATGAGTGTCATTGATGAAATTCAAAAGAACAAGAAAAATAAATGTTTACTGCAAAATGCTTTGTATGACAGGAGAGAATTAATACTTGTTTGTATGTTATTCCCTTAAGAATAATGAAAATGAATTGACTTGAACCTGAAATATATATATATATATATATATATATATATATATATATATATATATATATATATATATACATATCTGTTCAAAGTTCAATTTCAGTTAGTTTTCATATTCTTAAGAAAATAGCATCCAAAAAGAATGCAATTGCACAAATACAAAAGATCTAAAATACAAATTAGAAACAATAGTTAAAAGATACAAATACAGCAACGATTGTATAGCAAGATAACAAAAAATTAAACATTCAGAAAAAAAACAACAGGTCTACATTCAAAGATATCTTGACTGTATACTATACACAGTGGAAACATGGTTGACACACCTAGTTAGGAATTCTGTCAGTGCTGGTCTTAAAAGATTCCTCTTGAGAAATCTTTATACTCTAAAGATGCAGCAGAGTAATCTTACTCATTTACAGTATAAGCTGTTATTTTAGCGCACAAATATTTTTACTGATGAGGAGGTCATGGACATTTACACGAGATGTTGTGTTTCGTGAACTGATAAAGAGGCTATCGTAAATCTACTATTACCCCAGCGCATGGTGACATTTTTGCATGTTGTAATATTTGTGGTCCAACAGTAATTCGTGAAATTTGCGAAAATCAAACCCTCGCAAAATTAACAATTAACAGTTTTTTTTTTATCTCCTCGAGCATGCCTTGATGTATTTTCTCTCTTTTTTTTTTTTTTTAGCCATCACTTCCCCACTGTACAGATATTCCTGACATATTTCCATCATGGAGAGCTGTCTGTATACTGTGAAACCAGAAATGTTTGTGTGTGTGAAAATTTTGTGCAGTTTGCAAGGAGCTATGATTCGTGACAATGAAAGGTACACAACATAGTGTTTGCCAACACAATGCACTGAATATCAGTGAAATGCTGTACAACACCATAGTCAGATACTTCACAAAAGCTTCATGCAGCAAATACTTCTGATTTTACAGTGATGTGATTTGACACATAAAGAGGAAAAGCGGCACATAGATCCTTTCAAATTGAGAATATTCAAATAATGAAAAACCTATTAAACAATGCTCAGGAAAAAAAAAACATTCTTACTATCAAAACTGAACTCTTTGTGCAAAAACAAAAAGACAAGTTGTGGGGGTTTTTTTTCTGGGCTTTTACATATTCACTCTGTATGATATATTGATCCTTGAATGAAAAATCTGTAAAACTTGTGACTTGTTTATTAAAAAACAGATCTTCATCTGCATCATCCTTGGGGGCTCACTGAGACACAGAAATACATCCAAGATCCAGAAGACTATATATGCCTTGCATGAATGTATTGGAAACTTGATCAATATCTAATCTCTTTGTTTGTTTTTTTAATTCATTTATCTTTTTATGGGAGAGGCAACGAAACTGTGTAAAAGAACACACACACAAACACACGCACACACACACAAACAAATCACTGGAGACAACTTTGATTTGTAAATGATTATATGTGACCCTGCACCACAAAACAAACAAAAAGTCGCCAGACATGGATTTTTAGTTAAGGGCAAATTCTAAAAGAGCAGGCTCTAAGCTTTAAAATGATGTATAACTTAATTCAAATGGACTCCACGAACTTATCTAAATGTTGGAAAGAAAGCATACACTCTGAAAAGTGTGAACTCAGAAAAAAGGCTCTGAAGTAAAGAATCTATTCAAGCGCTTAATCTGTTCCAAGCCACGCTAGCTGTGCCATGAATGCGACAAAAAAAAAACAGGGTGTTAACCACCGGAGCAATAATAATGAAGGGAATATCAGATTAAGCTGAAATTAGGCATGCTTTATCAACATATCTTGTCCATGATTAATGATAACTTTCAATGCAGTAGCATGATCCTTTCCAAAGTTATTAGAGCTGAAAGTGAAGAGTGTGTGCAGGGTTTTTAAGAAATGAAAGGGGGACTATTTTAGAAACATCTAATCACACTCTTCTACAATAAATTGTTTGAGAAAAACTGCTAAAAACACAGTTTCCTGTTTGTTTTATGATCCCAAACTTTAATATAATGTAAGAGAAGACTTGCTCTTTTAGAAAATATGAAAAACTTAAGACTGGCTAGGTTGACCCATTTCACATATTTTCAGTCCTCACACAAAATCACTGCGTGCGACTTTTTGTTCGTTTTGTGATGCATGGTCACATATGAGTATGGGTGAATATACATGTCTCATAGTGTATGTGTGGGTGTGTGTTGAGTGTGTATATGGCGTGTGTGTGTGTGTGTGTGTGTGTGTGTGTGTGTCAAATTGCCAGTAGCAGAGGAAGAAATCAGCGACAGATGACACAATCCAGCACAAACAGATTTTCTTTTCCCATTGTGGTTATCCCTTTCCCTCTGTTAGGATTTGTTGAGTCTTTCCCAAAATCACAACTTTTATAGCAACTAGTCAATTGGTGATTATGGTCACGAGTGATTAATTATTCATTAAAAAAAAAAAGAAGTGAACTGCACATGCATGTGTGGAATATTAATCAACACATGTCAATGATATTGAAGCGAAACCAATCAATCTCAATACTTCACGAAGTGTATTCAACAGGTGGATGTGTAATGAATTGGGATTATCATTTCTCCCTCTTCACGAGGGACAGAAGGTCTGCGGCAAACACTCATTTCATTATTCTAATCTTTCTGCAAATATGAGTCATTGTCATGTTTGTCACTATGATGTTTACTTTATGCCAACCACTCCCAGTCCCTCTATTGCTTTGGCACATGTTCTTTATTCGGTCACCTGCGACCTACCGATCACCAGTTGAGTCATACCCGAGTCTCTGGTGTTTTTTTGCGAGCTTCGCCGCGCCGCCAGCGTGGTTCTCACCGCACTATTCATCTATAATTCATACCCGCATTCCGCGAGTGGCACCGAGGAGGCATTACGTATTTATATATTTGTGGGCGTCCGCAGGAGGGGGCCCAAAGGGGCACAGCAGCGGACAGGGACCACCGCGGGCATTGCGCACATCACTTGAAAAAAAGAAAATGCACACACCAAAAACAAACAAAGAAACAAACATGTGTGAAGAACTGGAAACCAGACAATAGAAAAATGCACCAGCCTGTGGCTGACTTCACTAAAAATTGTACATTTTTCATATCGTAATGTATCCAACATTGTGCATTACATGTTTTTAACCCGTTGAGGACGAGTCCCGAGTATACTCGGGCAGGGGTATATGGGAAATGCGTGTTGTAGCAAAATTAAACCGTCCTCAACGGGTTAAAAGTCTGATAATGAATACCGATTTAATGATGTTGAGATAGAAAGGGAAAAAAGAGCATTCAGACAGGGACTTTAATCACAATTAAGAACTCTGGCTCCTGATGTGTGAAATTTTAGTAAAGTAGTATTCTCTGCAAATTGTAGTCTTTAAACCCATTGAGGACGAGTCCCGAGAAAACTCGGGCAAGTGTCTATGGGAAATGCATGTTGTAACGAAATCAAACCGTATTCAACGGGTTAAAGTGGATGTCAACACCATGTTCAAGTTTAGTGACATAACTGCATGTGGAGTAAACTGAAATGAATATAATGGTAGAAATTTTGTAAAGATTGACAATGAAGCAGTTGTGGAATTTCACAGTTTCACATGTTTTCACTAAACTGTGAGAGTGGTCCCAACCAGGTTTGAAATATCAAAGCATAGTGACGATGTCACCACCTAAAAATGTCTCCCATTGGTTTGTGTGCAAGTATATAATTTCCCTCATTAGTTTGCTTGATACTTAAAGCAAATATTACAATTAGACTTTAATAATACACCAGCAACTACTCCTGAACGTTCATATTTCTACCATTAGCCTTATTCCATTGTTATCATTATCAATGGCAGCAGTACATTCAGAATGCATCAGAAACCCAGAAAGATTATGAATAATTATTTTTTAGTCTTGAAGGAAAACTACAATGAAAAGTCAGACAAGTCCTTCAGATTGCCCGCTGAAAATGCATGCAGTCCTCATAAATTAAAATCTTTCAAAATATTTGAGAGACACACATTCAAAAAGATGTAAATCTGTAACTCAGCTGCCATTCTGTAAGAGATTCTAAAAAATGATATCTCATTATTTCAACAAGGAAAAGTAGAAATTACGCGGTGCGTAATATATGTCCCCGCCGGAAGTAGCATTTAGTAGTAAAATGTACAATATAGGTAAAAAGATGAAGGTCAAAGGTCAAAGAAGTCAAAGGTCAAAATTCTATGTAGAAGTTTTGAAGCCCTCACCTAGTGCCATCACATAAAGCAAACGGAATCGAAATCTGGTTAGAAATGGCGAAGGAGTAGCATTTTGTAGCAAAATGCACAATATAGGTCAAAAATCAAGGTCAAAGGTCAAAATTCTGTGTAGAAGTTTTGAAGCCCTCACCTAGTGCCATCACATAAAGCAAACGGAATCGAAATCGGGTTAGAAATGGCGAAGGAGTAGCATTTTGTAGCAAAATGTACAATATAGGTCAAAGGTCAAGGTCAAAGGTCACAACTGAAATTCTGTGTAGAAGTTTTAAAGTTCCCATGTAGTGCTATCATATAAAGCAAACAGAATCAAAATTGGCTCATAAATGACAGAGAAGTAGCAAATTGAACATTTTGATCACACACGGACGCACACACGGACGGACGGACGCACGGACGCACGGACGCACGGACGCACAGACACACACACGTACGGAGCCCGTTTCATAGTCCCCTGCTCGAACTCGTTCGGCGGGGACAATTATTGTATCCTTATAAAAACCTCAAAATTGTTGGGACTTAAAGACTGGAGACAAGTCTACAAGGGTAACATCAGTGGCAGACAGGAAAAACAACGAAATAAACATGAGGCCAAAATGAAGTACTGGTAAAATGGACTAGGAGAATGAAAGGAATTTAGAAATATCAGAAGCTGAGGAAAACATTGGCAAAGGATATGATAAGAGAGAAGTACAGGCAAAAGGAAAGAAATGAAAGCCAATGAAAGATGGACAGAGAGACAAACAGAGCAGAGTGACACACGGGGACACACACGCACACACACAGACACAAAATGATAGTTGAGACATAGAATATTGTGCACAGAATGATGTAATAATGCTCTAAAATTAATGAGACAAAGCAATGGAAGAAAAGGTAAGACAAGGATCAGGTTGGAATCAGGAAAAAAACCTGAAAGGCAATTCTTAGCAGAAAGGCACTATCAGAGGGCAGGGAGTGGTCGTAATATCAGTACGCCCATGGTGGTTTCAGATGTACGCCCTCTGATGCTGAGCAAAACATATTACCCTATTATCATCTCTAGCAACTCAATGTCTTGGTATAGTGCCCTCTATAGTTCTATGGTAGAAAGTTGGAATACAAATGGAAACGGTTGCAGCATTTCAGGGTCTTATAAAAGCAATCATACAGGGGATTGCACATTATGAGAAAAGAAATTTGTGTAACTATCCTAGGCACAGACATAAATTGCATTGTTTTCAAAACAATATCAAAACTATAAACAGACATTTTGGGCATATCTATCTGATTGAGTCTTTGTTTCTTTTTAATCTGTTCAATTCACATGACATATGAGATTCCCAAAGGTCCTCGACAGATAAACTAACCTAAATCAATGATATTCACTGTATGCATAAGGAGTGACAGAACAGCCAATTACTTAGATATATAGAGGGAAAAGGTAAAAATCAAGGCACTTTAGAACTCATGAAGTATCATATGACTATGTGATATAGATACTTGATTGTGTTATAGTATGCCTACTGTGATGAACAAGGTGTTTCTAAATTTGATGGCCATACGGTTATGTATAATCTAATATCATCAATTGGCTCTGATAGGATTTATTTATTTATTTATTTATTTATTGGGGGGGGGGTTCTAACAGATTAAACTTTGCAGTAGAAAGGAGGAGGAGGAGGATTTGCACAAATGGGGTGAGCATTCTAGCTGTGCAGTTCTCCCCGTACAGACCCATTGTGGCATACTGCCATCTACTGTTGATGTGAAAACATTTTCTTCATCAACATGTATTTGCTGCCCTCTGTTGACTACTGACAGATAGCTCACAAAATGGGTGAAATGATTATTTCACACCCTGTTTTCTTGTAGTCCTTGCTCAAGTGCAGATTTGATATAAGATATCTTCATGCCTTGAATAATACACTTCCTTGATACACTACAAAAATGTTTGTATTACTTAGTATATACTATGTAGAGAAATAAAGAACCTTCTATATTAAAGAATCCCACAAAACAAATGTGTAGCAGTTGCACAAATTGTATGTTAAAGGCATAATTTACCATTTGCAGATGAAACAAAAACCCAGCATTAGTCCTTTGAATTGCTCTAAAGTGTGAGTTAGGGATAGAAACAACCACTGTAAAAATTTGAATCCGTATAATCGATGTCAAGTGTTGTTAAATACACAAAATATAAACAATAGTTATAATAGAAATGTTTCCAGACTAAAGCGTATACAGTTATGGTTTATCGAGAAAAACACTGATATCTCCTTATATTTTAGGCTTTATTGCAAAAATTTTATATGGTAGGATGTTTCATGACACAACAGAAATACACATATGAATCACATGTGATATCTTGAACATTTTTGAAATCACTGCTCCCAAAGGTAAACTGGACCTTTAAGCTAGCAACCTCACAAAATCAGGATTGGTTAGTCCAAACAACTATAATGGCGAATCCAAAACTTTAAAAGTTCATAACTTTTTAATCGATCATCCGATTCTCTTTTAACTGTCACTGATGTGTTCTGCTAATATTGCTGCTTTCACTCAGTTCACATTGATATTTGGGCTTTGGTTTCCTTAACAAAGAATGTGATTCTAGCTTTTAGTGGTTTTATGTCATCATGAAATTTGCAGGAAATGCCACAAGGGGAATAAAGACAGAAAAAGAAAAAAAGGACAAAATACAAAATGAAAGAAGAGCAAAGAAGGAACGAACCTCAGATCTTAAGGCAGACAACGCAATGCCTTGTTTATGGATAGTCACAAGGTCTTAGACTTTCTCTGGATTCTGCTGCATATGAAAAGCAAGCTTCCTACACTCTGACTCTCACCAAGGAGGTTGAAGAGATGGAGTAACAACAGAGTTATTCCCTTTGATCTATGTTCGAAGCCGCCGCTCAAAAATATTTGAAGCATGTGCCAAACAGGATCTGCCGCGCCGATACGAAGACAATTGACTCGTGTCTCATTGCATAATCACCAGCCACTTTCAAAGAAAGATATGTCTTTGTGATGGTAATTACTTTTTGCTATCCCTTCTTATAAAAGCTAGGTGGTACAGACACGAGGATGCGCGAACCGAAATTGAGGAAAAAATGCTGAAATGAAAATGAAAATTACTCGACTGGGCATACGCGGGCACTAATCTGATATATCTCTCAACAAAGAATTATATTTGAAGATTATTACATGTTAGTTTCATTTGGGGAAATTAAGTCGAAAAGTGATAAAACCAGCTTTCCAGGATGGTACAGTTTTAAACATTTTCACATAATACAGCTCTGATTTACACTTTTGAGCAAATTTTTGAACGGAATTGACTTTTGTTTTACATGCTTTATTATTAGGTGAAATTTCATTTCATTTAATGAATAAATAAGCAAAATATAGCCAACATTATGATAACGTTCAAAATGAATCTTCAGATTGCTCAGCAAGACGGCGGCTTGGAACATCGATCATCAAAGACACAAGTGCACCTGTGGAATTCTTTTGTACATCAATAGAAATCTGACAACTGTTTGAATAAATTACAGCCAGTTGGAACTCCATGCATAAAACCTCCTTGCTCTCACTAACCAACACAATTACACCTCCTTTGATTTTGTTGTTGTTGTTTTTAACCAAGTGGAGGGAAGGAGCAACATGGAACACATAAAAAATCACCACAGTCCATCAGAGCAGTGATGTGGAGGCACATATGATCGACTTCTTGTTGCTGCAAAGTGTTTTGCATTTCTTAATTGTTGTCGGCGTATACATCTGGGTCGCTGTGTTGCCCACGAAATGCATCAGGGGGGGGGGGGATAACTTCTGGGGAGTTTGAAATAATTCACCATGGTCCTAGGCATCAGTGATTTGGAGAGACCACTGAACTCTATAGTGGAAGTGACGTTACGCACAGTGCTTGATGCCAGCGCTTTGCTTTAGCAGGCACCGCCATTTTAGGATTCCACTTTCAGGGCCCCCCCCCCCCCCCCCACTTTACTATATGCTACTGCTGTGCAGAGGGTACACAGAAGAAGCATGTGTTCCTCAGTGAAAAGTCGCTGTGGTGTAAATTACGGGGCGCCAAGTATCGCACGGGCTATTCGTTGTGAAATGGCTCTTTAGTCGACAGAATGAACATGTCATAACAAAACAAATGGTTTCGTGACAAAATGAATATTTCTTCAAAGAAATGACTAATTTGAAAATGCCATTTTGTAGACAAAATTACTAATTTTGTAACGAAATAGCCATGTGACACTTGGCACCTTATTGGTGCTCCAATAGTGCACCCAAAGTGCAACACGAGCTTAGTGGATTTTCAGTGTGTAGTGCGCGCTAAGTGTGCACAGCACCCCTTCCATTATAGAGTTCACACAATCAACTCCTCATTGCTGCAACTTGTTTCGCATTTCTTTAACTGTTTATGTAATATGGTGAAAGCCCCCTGCGTGCCACATTATTCAGAGATAAAGCAACATAGTCACGCATTGTGAAAACATTCTGTTTGACAAACCCATGTACAACTCATATAGATTCTTTTTGCCCTCGACATGTAATGAGCAATGTTGTAGAGAAAATGACAAGCTTTGCTTGGATGTAAATTGTATTGACAAATCTATGATTGTCTTTCTGTCAAATGACAAGTAGACACATTATTGTAGAGACATGACTTTCGAACACAAAACAGTAACAGAAATGTAGAATTTACTCGCAAATCAAGTTGGGAACACCACTTGATAGTCAATCACCACATAAAATGCAAGCTAACTATGTACATGTGACAGGAATGGAATCATGAGAAACACTTCTATTGTACTGTAGCATATGGCGTGGGTGGGATTGTGCGTTAATTGAGCAGAATATGTCAACTTGGCACACCGTCGACTGAGCAGGCCGTATGAACGTGGCACATGAAGAGTTATTTGTTGTCGGCAAACTCACCTGGGTCACTTTGTTGCCCACGACTTGCGTCGCCTCCTTCACCGGCTTCAGGATCTTCTTGGTCATCGCCGTGGAGGCCGAGTCGTCCCCGTTCTCGTCGTCGTCATCGTCGAGCCCGAGTTCGACGGGCACCTCCTCAAGGCTGCGCAGGCTGTGGACCGAGACGTCCTTACGCAGCACCCGGTACTTCGTCAGGTCCGAGTCGGAGGCCGCAGAGGGTAGATTCTTAGCAAAATTTCCTGCGTGGAGGAAGAAGTGGACTCAGGGAATTGACATTTTTCACCTCAAAAATTTGGTGGTGATTGGTGGCAACATGATATCATGGCAACACTCTGAATACTGTAACACCAGAAACATTTTTGGCATGAAACTTTTGCAAATTAATTTTTTTTCGCAATTCAAAAGAAACTTTATTTCCAATAATAAAAACTTGTATGTATGTCGATACAGATTTTTAAAAAATGTACAATGTATTACAACAATGAATATATTATACTTACGGAACTATTGTTTAAAATAATTGTAGCTGGCATTCAATTCATTGTAAAGAAGAAAAAAAACTCTTGCATACATTTTACTTTCACAAATCTTGGTTTCTCTCAAAATTCCTGAAAGTTTCATGCACAAGAGCATTTCTGAATTTACAGTACTGTAAACATCAGCTGCTGAGTGGCTTAAAAACATATTCACAGGTTCCTGAATTCGCGCTGCGCAATTGTCAACCCATTCAAAATGCGCAGAGAATACTCTGAAGATATTTTCATGGGTTTTTTAATTCGTGCTAGCCAGAAGTATTGCAAAATACACAAAAATGAATGTGTTGCAAAAATGTATGTGTTCACAGTGATTCAGAATTGCAATTTGAAGCAATGCTGCATCAGAACAACTCCATCGGATAGATGATTATGGCTGTAATATCAGTTGTTTTTAATTGCTAAAGCATTTTTTTTCTCACCAAGCCCCAATATGAACTTCCTCATGGGAAAAAAAAAATCCATTTATATGCTCCTATTTGAAACAATTATTTATTGCATGGGCTTGATTAATATATTCTTTTTTGAAGGGTGGTGAGGGTAATATTGGCACTACCTGAGGTAAATCGTCTCTGATAGAGCCACATATTACTTTTAAAGTAACAACAAGACCAAGCTCTGTTACTCTGAACCTCTATATAACAATCATCATCAATTGTAAATATTAAAGATGACGTACAACGTAGGAAGTACTGCTGCACTTGGTTAAGAGCAATAACCTTCAGGCAAAATGCACTTTACTAAAAAAAAAAATGATAAAGAAATAGAAAGAAATGGGAGAAATATGCTGAGAAAGAAATTGAAAGAAAAGGAGGAAAAAAATCTGCCTCTAGCAGTACTGCCTGAATTTGCATGCAGTCCTTCATCATGCATGACAGTACATCCTCAGTAACTTCATCCTTATTGTGTACCAGGGCTTTCATGAACACGGCAAATGATATTTAACCAACACTGAAATGTATGGCATGAGTTCAGTTCCTAATGTGTCCCATGAGAAGCCATTGCATGCTCGTCCCTAATGCATACAGAATGTCTGAAAAATGACCCCCACCTTCCAACTTTCTTTTCTTCTTTTTTTTTTCCTGGTTAATGCCAGACTCAATCTTTTATCCCACAAGATAATTTTCATCATTAATAAATCACTCGGGGTGACTCTGTTATTTCATCATCTAATGATCTTTCATCTCCTTTTTTGTTGTTGTTATTGCAAATATGATATTTTGCATTAGATGACTGGGCTATCAGTATTCATCAGTGCCACTGAAATGATTAGCTGTGGTAGTTGACAAGGTCATACTTTATGACCTGCTTTCCTCGAGGAATGCTAATCAGACAGTAAATGATCTTCTTCTTTGTCAGTGAATGAGTGAGCAGATGATTACGTGACGAGAATTTTTGCGACGTCAACTACGGACGAAGACCAACTGCCTGCTCCGGCAGGAAGGCAAGCCCATTAGTGGGATGTCTTGCCAGAGGAGATATTCAAGTTCAAATGTATGTATCAAAACATTATGTATGAATGATAGTGCTTTTATGATGCGAGAAAAGGCTAGTCACATCAGATTTGGTTGGAGAGGAAATTCTAAGGGATCGCCTCACTCTACGTTCCAACATTTATTCAAAGAGAAGAGTTCAAAAGAGCTTTCTGAATCACGCAAAAAATAAGGAATTTACCAAAATTTGAAGACTATCATTCAACAAATGAAAATTTCCCTCTCATAACAAAGTCATCACGACAAACTTATCTCTTGAACAATTTCACATGAAGAAAAAAATTTGTTCTTGTCAAATGCATGTCAAAATGGAAATTTAGTCAAGATTGGTATGCACATGAATGGGAAACTTGCCATTACATTATGTTTACAGTTTGTGACTCACATCACTCTTCTGGACAAAAATGTGAATAATATGAAATTCCATAATTTCCTTTTATGGCTGACTTTAAGGAAGCTTTCACTGTTCCTGTTAATATCTGAATCTAAACTATTAACCCGTTGAGGACGAGTCCCGAGTATACTCGGGTAGGTGTCTAGGGGAAGTGTGTGTTGTAGCAAATTCATTCCATCCTCATTGGGTTAACGAGAGGTCTATACTTGACTATAGTGTGGACTTTTACTTCCACACTATAGTCTTTACTGAATAATTCTTTTGGGGGAAGGATTGGACTAACATATGGTTTGAAAAAAAAAAAACTGCAGCTTTGATAGAAGAAAAAAAAGTGTCACTTCTGATGAAATTAGAGATATAAATAAACAAAGAACAAAGGCATAGCCCTGAGTTTGCTGTAGAGCTGGTTAAAGACAGTAAAGCAGCTCGGGGGAGGGGGGGGGGGAATGCCCCGGGCGCACTTGCCCCCTATTTTGTTCAATAAAGCAAAAGAAATAAAAAAGAAAACAAAAGGGGCATGCCCCCTTTGATTTGTGAAGAAACCATCTTTGTCAGCCGATTGTAGTAGCAGCTTATCAGCCCATGGAACCCGGAAGTGTCACGAGGAAGGGAAAAATTGCGCAATGAAGCGTTTTTTTGTGTTTTTTGTTGTTTTTGTTTTTGCTTGTCAGCCGATGAAACCCAGAAGTGGCACCAGGGGGGCATTTCATGAAGGAACTTGTCGGATAAAATATCTGACAAGTCAATTATATCCGACAAGTTCAGAGAAATCAGCCAATCAGACTAAAGAATTTCTCAAAACTTGTCGGATATAATTGACTTGTCAGACATATTATCCGACAAGTTCCTTCATGAAATGCCCCCCAGAAATATTTTTGGTGCCCCCCCCCCCCCCCCTTTCCGGAATTCCTGGATCCACCCCTGGATAGTGATTATAAAATTCAATACCGCACATACAAGGAGACAAACTACGGACTCAGTAAATATCAGAAGAGAATGAAGGATGAATTTGACATTTTTGGTATCAAAGCATCTTTTACATCATCCTTGCATATATTGAACAACTCCAACTGTTTAAAAGGAACGTATAGTTTTGGTTGAGACCTAACTTCAGGTTGGGTTGTTTCAAGGTTTGCATGGTGAAGTAAATGAGGGAGAAAGGTTTGCGGTGACACCATGTGTATGTAGTCCTTAACCTGATCGTTGCTTGGCAGAAGAACCTAGAAAGAGGAGAATATTAATTCATTTATTTCACAGTTTTCTTCACAGGTTTATTTCCCTTGCCTTCTTCCCTTAGGACTACACTTTAACTATATTTTATCTCTCATTTTGCCTTTCTCCCACAGGAACCTCTTCAGGATTTAACTGTCATTAATTTTCCTCTCCATAATTTGTCTCCTCTGCAGAATTTATTTCTAGGATCCACCCAAGCCCCCTCCCATTTACTTTCTTAACTATTATTCCTCTTTTCTTCTTCTTCTTCTTCTTCTTCTTCTTCTTCTTTTGGTTTACTCTCTCTCTCTCTCTCCCTTCTTTCAACATAGTCTCATCTCTCCTCGACTTACCTTTCCTCTGCGGGATTATTTGTCCTTTCTCCATTGATTCCGCATTCCATAGTCCGCTTTGTTTTGGTGACTTTGTTCTTCCTTTTGGTTTCATGAATCTTCACTTCTCTCTCTTATCTCCATGTTTTTCCAACCTTCAACTCCTCCCTCTTCCTCTTCCCTTCTATTTCATCTTTCTCCTCCTAAAGATGTCCAAACATCTTAATTGATTCTCACTCTGTTCTTCCTTACCGCTCTCTCTGTTCCTTTCTCTACCGTCTCCACTAGTGCAACTTCAACTTCCAGCCAATTACTGTCCCCCACTCTTCACTTCTTGCCCTCCTTACAACCTCCTTATGTCGCTTCCCTCTTCAGTTCTCCTCTTTCTAGGCTCTTCTGCCAAACAACGATCTGGTTAAGGACTACATACACGTGATGTCACCGCAAACATTTCTCCCTAACTTCAGGTTTCTAATATTTTTTTTTTTGGTGAGATAATGAGAAACCTCTCATGAAATATGAAAGAGCATGTAATTCCAAGAGAGATTCAACATTTACATGTATTTGATAAAAATTGGTTTTGAAATGGCTGACATATCTAAAACAGAGCAATTCTAATAGAAGGTGGGATCCACCTTTTATTACGATCACTTTGTTTTACTTTGTTTTTGGATGTTTCTGCCATTCCAAAACTGATTCTTATCAAATAAACGTTGAATTCCTCTTAGAATGGTATGCTCTGTTCAATTTTATATGTGTTTTCCTGGCATCTTGCAAAAAGTTAAAAGCTCATTTCTCATCTCCACCAATACTATGCAATCCCTTTAAACTCAAATTTACAAATTATGGGACATCACTTGCATTACTTCATATCAAAGTCTCCATGGCCTTGTCTATGACACTCGTGACAATTCAGAACAAAGTGCACCTAAGCTGGTGATGTGGACAGAAGTTATTTGTAATCTCCATTTTCATTTGATGGTGCGCTGTCACGCAAGGAGTGACCAAATGAATTGATATCCTAGCATTCATTTGCCCCATCATAGAAAATCGATCGCGCATAGAAAATTTGCCGTAATGAGATTTGTCCCATTTAACGTTCCACTTCTCCCGACTTTATCAGGGTCACTTGCAAATTGTGGGTCGCACGTCAAAGTGGTCAGTCGTGTTTTGTTCAGGGTCACTGGAGGTTAACCCTGTTTGGTATACTTTTTCTTGTATCCATTTACGGTAACTCTGTAAGTCCCGTTGGCAACATGCTTATACACAAATTTTAATAGGATTACAATCTTCCTGCAAGTGTTAACTTAATACATGAACCATGTGCCTCTGATGATGGTTGACCAATGCAGGTGGAGTTTCACAAAACTGACAGTATCAAAACAGAGATATGTATTTGTGATCTCTATCAGTACCCTTGTTTAAACTTCATGTGCTCAAGCACTCGCTTTTAACTTGCCAAGTTTAATTTCATTAAACTTTGGTTATCCATCTGCCTCCATCCTTTCTTGTTGCCCCCAAATTTGACCTGAATGTGAGAGTTGCGCAATATACCCAAGCATGATATTGCCAAAGACCAAAACAAAGATCGAGCTACTACAGCACGGAATTTTGGGTGATGAATGTCTATTAGTGATTGGGACAACTGTACTGATGAGTTCATAAAGTAGGCCAGCATATCATCAAAATAGCTCTATAAAGGCTGAATGAGGAAATATCAAGTACAGAAATGACCTGTGAACTGAAATCCTAGTACTCATTTGGCCGACACACAAAAAAAAATATTTCCTTTCAAAAATGAGATTTGTCGCAATCTCGTTCTGTTTTCCAAACAACAAAACTCACCAAGGTCACTTAGGTATGAATTGCGCATTTTGGGTCGTATGCTGAAGCTGTCGGTGGTGTCGAGCGAGGAGGCACGGCGGAGGCTCACCCCGCTCCGCATGCTCTGGTCGGACCACGTCTTCACGACTGGATGGTGCCTGCCACTGGTGGCGCTGTCCACCGTCAGACTCCTGTCCTGTTGATTGGCAGCCGCCACGTTGTTGACGAGAACCAAACCATCTCTCCTGCTGATCCACAACCAAAGTCACAGATTAAAATATTTTGCATTATATTTCCATGTCACTAGGTTATCTTCTAATCATCCTTAGAAAATTTTTAGTGGCATAAAAAAAGTCTTGCAAATACTGTTCACTTTTGACTTTGTGAATAACTAATTGAAACATATCTATCGTTACTATTTCAGGGATGTGATAATAAATATACAAGAATGGATTTCGTTTTTTAGGTCTGTTTCCACTCTTACACAAAAACACCACAAAAACATGGATCTTTTTCCTGGGTTTTCTTTAAAACTCTCACAAAATATTTGGGGCTACCTTAAGTAAAGTAAACTGAAAAAATTTGAAAGGACAAATACTGACATATATTAAACTTGATGATGCATTTATGTCTGGTGCCTTCTGTAAGAGCAGTGCTGGAACTAGTGCTAGCACTAACAAGCAAATTTGAATATAATAGACCAGTGGTTGATCCAGAGGGGGGTGCAATCGGGGCACGCCCCCCCCCCCCTTTACTTTTCGTTAAAACAAAAGAAATACAAATAAATATGAGAAGAAACCCGGAATTGGCACCAGAAATATTAGTTGCGCTCTCCTTTACAGAATTCCTGGATCTGCCCCTGAAGACCATATGCCAATCACTACCATTATCAGTAATAGACAACTTTTGATTTCACCAGTTACAGAGCAATGAACTGACATGACTCCATTTTCTTACACTAACCTCAGCTGGAGAGACTCCGTGCTTTGCTTGCACGTGTCCCCCGCCGACAGCGAGTCCGAGTGCACCGACTTCGTTGACTGCGTGGACGACGTCGGCAGGTCGTTGGTCGACGGCAGCTTCTTGAGGCTCAGCAGCGGCATCGAGCTCTCCGGCTCCATCGCGGTGGCGGACGATGACGAGGAGCAGGGCTGTCCCTGGAGGGCGTCCGTCTCCCTCTCCCGTTCCCCATCCGTCTCCGCCGGTCCCGAGGGGGCCTGGTTATTGTCCCGTTGCCGGTAGATCTGGGGCAGCTTGAGCCTGAAAGTCCTATGGTTATCTGAGGGGGGCGGGGGTGGGAAGGGGGGCATGGCAATCAAAATAAAAGGGAATTATTCCAACCTTCATAACTCATGATTGTAATCTCGGGTCAGAAAGAAAATGGGCCATTCTAATCAACGTGAGGACTTGAATTTGTCTAACTTCATTTTTTTTTTCTTTTTGGTTGCAGAACTACATATATTTGTAGCTTAATAGTTGTTGAGCAATACAAAAATGGCATTTCCTATGTTTGTTTGGAGCTGGGGATGGGTAGGAGAGGGAATATAAAAATATTTCCTCCAGAAAAACAGATAAATTTTGGTATTTCTCATATCATTTTTGTTCCTTTTGTGTTCAGATGAAGAGGCTTCCTTTTAACTGCAAAGTCAATATTATATATGATGATGAAAAAAAAATAACATTTGAAAGCCTATCTTCAGTATGTCTGAATTCTGACAAAACCATAAATAGTCTCTTCTTTCTTGGTCAAAAGTTTGATTATTTCTAAGAAAAAACACACTTTTGAATAGCAAATCTAAAATCAAAGTGTCATGTAAGACAACTGCCATTTTTTTTCACAATTTTATTGCTCAGACATGATTACAATCTGATATCAAAGATCGCATCAAATGTTGAATACTGGGTGAAATACTTAGGTTTTTCTGTTAAGGTGCGTATATTGTGTTAGTCTTTTTAGTGCACTTTTGAAGCTTACAAGAGACAATACAAAATCTAAATTCAAATGTGCAGCAAAACAGAGGATAGAACATTAGGATCTCCAAGTGGCAGCGGTGCAAAATGCAAATCTCAAAACAACTGGGTCTGTAACCTATCTAGTCTCACAAACCACAGACTCATGTTTTGATGCTGTATGTTCATTTCATTCAAATATTCTATTTTACAAAATATTTTTACTATTCACTTTCATTGTATTGCAACATAGAGCTAAAATTCTCATTCTTTTGAACCCTTAGTTGTTGAATTTAACCAGTTCAGAGTAATCTTTCTCCAACACTAGACTAGTAAAATGCATATTTTGTTTTGATTGAAAGATGAAATTAGATTTGAATTGAGTCGAATTGAACAGACATGCAGTGAAGTTCAGCAAGGCCTATGTAATTTTGTTACGAAGACGATATCTGTGGCAGAAATTTCCTGGGGACTTGATGGCTTAAACCAATTCCTTTGAGCTTTTGAAATTCCCTAGATTTGTACAGGATCACCCTGGTTCTGCTATGACATTGATTAGTCAAGTCAGAACTTAATTTACGCTTGCAATGGGTGATGTCCATTATTCTGAAGATTCTTCAATCCAAAAATGAAATACAGATCATAATTTTGAAGATTTGTAATTCTAAAATACACAAAGATATTCCTTGTAGGCAAATGTTTGTTAATCCAAAAAATATGTAGGGTTTGTTAATTCTTTCATTATTCAGAAGGTTCTTTAATCATAAAATTGAATAAGGTTCGTTATTCCAAGAGTTTGTTATTCTGAAAATGAAATAATATGAATACGAATATGAAATAAGGCTTGTTATTCCAAAGGTACAATATTCTGAATATGAAAAAGGGTCCGTTGATCCAAGAATGCATAAAAAGAGGCATACTAATGAACCTTCAAATTACGAATCTTTTTTGTTTTGTTTTCTGATCAACAAACATTGAGAATAACAAACTATAACAACATTTCGTACAGGATCAAATTGGTTCTGGTAGGCAATAGATTAGTCAAGTAAAGAACTTCCGTTATGTTTGTGATTACTTTAAAAATCTTTAAAAGATTATGGAATGACATAAAAAATGGAAAGCACATGATCCAAAAAGAGGGAAAACTTGGTCACTCATCAAACAAATACAAATCACAGAGTGATAGGAATAGAACTCACAATGATGAGACGGAATCATATTGAAATAAATCTTGATAAGGACTTTACAAAATTTTTATAAGTGTGATCTACAAATAAATTCATCTATTGCTACATATTTGACAAAGCGGGTTTTGAGTGTCATAAATCATACAAAGCAACATTGCAAAAAATTAACTTATGTGGTTCCGGGTAGCTGCAGTTCTTCTATCTAATTTGCTCTGGTATGAATACAATACCTACCTGGTCGTCATCTCAGCAAACATCCACTACATAATGACTACGCTTGCTATCTTATCTCACTGCAGCTCAGTATAAAATCAGTCAACTTTTCAAGCTGTGATTTATCTTCATTAAACTTGTCATTAGTCATTTCTCAATCGGCCACAGTTTAAATGAGTATGACCTTGCTCTTTGACTGTTGACATCATCACTCCATGTAGAATCAAGTTACTGTAAACGCAAACATTTTTGCTGTACATTAATTCTGCTTTTGGCGGGCGCAAATTCTACAACCCGCGAAAATATCTTCACAATTTTATCTGCACATTTTGAATGGGTTGACAATCCCACATTGCGAATTTAAGAACCCGCAAATATGTTTTTGAGCCACGTAGCAGGAAAAATTAATTGACAGTTGTGCTAAAATATCAACATTTACAGTAGGGGCATAATCCATGTGTGAACCTGAGTTGTATTCAATTTGTCTGGTTCAAGAGCAAGTACAAATGGAGGCACTATGGATGAACAAGCAATTAATCCATTTCTCTGGCATCATAGTATTTCAAATCAAAATCTATAACTCTTTCAACTTCTTTATTTTTTCTAATACAGTACTCTCCGCATAATCGGGTAGGCTCGGGCAGAGCGTTTCTTACCCGATTAAGCGGAGTACCCGATTAACAGAAGAACTGGTCTCATTCACAATTGACACACACAATGTGTATATATATATATATATTGTACACTGCACCAAACACATACACTGCTTGCACTTATTCGGTCACGAGCAATAATTTAAACCCTTTTTATGGACAAATATGTCTTCAGAAAACTTTGTAGTTTGATTGTAGACTCCTCGCTAACACGCAGGCGTTTTCTGAAATGAACACGTCTCTTTGCGTGCACAAGTCACGTCGAACATTAGGTTACTTTTCGAGAAGTTACTGGGGAAAAGCAAAATTACCGGTATTGAGCTGTTGCATGGCCTGTTGTTTTTTTTTTTCGGTTTTTTTCTTCCAAATTTCTCGTGTATATGAATGATGTTGCCGAGCAAGGGAGGAGCGCAAGTGTGTTCAACTCCTGTTTGTCTATGCAGTTGTGAGTGCCAGCTGCATGTGTAATGTTCGTTTACATTAAATCGGTACAAGGTGTACGGGTACATGTAATTTCATATTATTAAATTATCGGTCTTCTTTGCAGATTAAGCAGAGAAGGCGATTAACCGTGGAAAATTTGACATTCATGATTTCTTAAAGTGTTATATCTGCTATAAATGTGGGTAGAAATTAGATAAGAAGAAAATTATTTACCCATTTATGCGGAGAGGCAACCCGATTATCAGGTAATTTTAATGTGCATTGGAACTGATTTTGACATCACTACCCAATTAAACGGAGAACCCGTTTAAGCGATACCCGATTACGCGGAGAGTACTGTACTGCTACTAATCTGACAACCTACTACTGCTGCTAGGACAAGCCATTTTCACTGCTGCCATTTTTTTTTTTTTTGCTTTGTTTCATTGTTACTTGCTGCTGCAGATATTACTAAAACAACAATTGACAACAATCACATAAAGAAAGGAACTTTCAGCACAAAAAAAAAAATAAATAAAGTGTTCATTTGTTCCTTACTTTTTTGTGATGCAAACACATTCTTAACTTTTTAAGGTTCACAAACTGCAGCTCTGCAGTAGTCAACTGGCAACCAGTGATACAGGGCACACATAATACAAGCCTATACTGCGGTAACAGTTTTTTTCAATGACACAGGGTAATGTAGCCCTCTGAGTTATTCTGCACATGAAAGTCCACTTTGTCGGAAAAAAAAAAAGAAGAAAGAATAGAAATTAGACTTTCGCTTGTACAGGACACAATGCACTGTGAGTAACAGACTTATTTGTCCCCATCTTACAGCACATTGGACAATCCTTGCAGACGGCTTGCAACAATTTCTTGGTTTGTTAAAACTTTTTAAAAAGTACACATTTCTCTCTATGGGACTTAACTTCTGCAATCTATTAGTCCTCAACACAGACCATTACCATATTGACATTTGATCCATATACTGTCATTGTAATCACAGCAAGAAAAGACCTCTTAATAGAAAGGCGATAACAGTGTCTCTCTCACATTTGAAATACAAACATTTACTGACAGTACAGATACATTGTACTTTCATGTACAATATTCAGCTTTCAAACTAGAATTATACAGGATATCTGGGGTAGTATTTCTTAAAAGCATTTTGCACTTTGCATCTGCTATAGTATGCATAATCATAACTACTCTACAGCATTAATGAGAGTATATGAAGCATGGATTGATAGAAACATATACAAAAAAAAATAAAATATGAAAAGAAAGTAAAACATAAATATACATAGGCTTTGAAAAATCAAACAAAAAGTAAATGTAAAAGAAGTGAACAAAAAATAAGATGATTGCTATAGATATGCAAACATAGATATATGAATATGATATGAGGGTTAGTGAAGTTGTTATATGAAAGAAAACAATGATATGGTGCTTGTAAAATCAGGTAAATAAATAAAAATAGCAAAATGAGACAACAAAATATATAAATAGAATTGATACAAAAGTAAGGATACAGGGAAAACTAGAAAGAGTTTCCTGTAAGTAAGAACTACATGTATTAGACATTAACTACCTTCACCAGAATAATACTTCTGTTTTTAACCCGTTGAGGACGAGTCCCGAGTATACTCGGGCAGGTGTCTATGGGAAATGCGTGTTGTAGCAAAATCAGTCCGTCCTCAACGGGTTAAGGTGTAATCTTTTAATTGCTAAAATAGTAAAGAGTTTCGTGCAAACAACAAACAACCCAATAGACATTAACTATTTTTGCCAAAAAAAAAAGCTTCTGTTTTTTTGAGTTTTCATCATTAAATTTCTTTAAACTAATGATTACACAAAGGACTGTTTTTATGTATCTTACGCCCTAAAACCTGAAGAAATTTGACATACTAGTTCAAACTTTTATTCTCCTTTTATTTCTTCTTTTTTCTGATCACTAGATACTGATAAATATTCAAACATTGCAACTCCACAAAGCTCATCACATACTTACTCAACTTCAAATACCAAAAGCAGCTATTATCAGTTGTTTGTGTCGAATAAACTTAAGATAAAATATACATATATATATATATATATATATATATATATATATATATATATATATATATATATATATATATATATAATTATATACATATATATATATATATATATATATATATATATATATATATATATATACATGTATATATATATATACATATATTTCTTTCCATTTATGCAACAAAAACCATGTCCTATTATATGACATGAAGGGATAATAATACTTTTAAATATATTTTCCTTACTTTGGAATAAAATTACCAACTTAAAGCTCCTTAGAAACATTTTTGAAGCCTACTGAAGCTAGCCATAGTTTTACGCATTACATCAGCGAATGGCACTTTATACATGGAGTATACAATGATATATGATGGTGACATTAAGACGGTGAAACATGGACTATACACTTCAGTCTATCATACAGTACGCACATAATATGGGTTGGGACTATTAAACATCAAGTAGATTTTTATAAGCATATGTCAAGTGTCACAAAGAGTGGGGGCATATGTACTTTTTTTTTTTTGCAGGCAGTCAAAAAGGAAATACAACATTTTTTATTTTGCTCTAATATCTCACTCTTACTGTGTGCACTAATTGTGTGCAGAAAAGTGCAGGAAATGTAGGCCTAATAAAAAAGAAAGCTAAATTACCTTTTTGACTGCCTAGCTTTAGCACAATACATATTATCATGTGAAATAAATAGGCATTAGCTAAATACAGAGGTATTTGCTATATACAGTTTTGACATTAGCACATTTGTTGCTTTGCTTTTATAACGCAGTTTGGTTGTACAATGGTATAGCTGTGGCCACATAGGCCATCGGTGGGAAAATATAAGAATACATTGCATTGTGGGGTTGATAGCAGCAAAGTATAAGTGGATGAGAATATTTTGTCAGTGTTTCTTTTAAAAAAAAATGTTTAGAGACATTAATTCAACTATGTGCACAACTGCAGGTTGCCAGGATCATTTTCTGCAGAAGAAAACAATAAATAAATAAATAAATAAATAAATAAATAAATAAATAAATAAATAAATAAATAAACAAATAAATAAATAAATAACTACATAAATGAATAAATGAATGAATAAATAAATAAATAAATAAACAACTACATAAACAGAAACAAAATTAAAAATGTTGCTACAGCGAATGTTATTCCTCTGCCATAGTTCTCCCAATAGTTTATGTTACGTTTCGACAATGTGTGATGACAGTTTCATATTTGGAAACATATTTCAATGACATGTTTATTTGATGAACAAGACAGATCATATGAAAAAAAAAAAGTCAAAATTTCTTCACCTCAGTTTGGCATCACCGAATTAATGATGACCCGAATTAAAAAGAGACAAACCTGCAAACACAATACCCCACAAAAGGATGTGTGACCCGCAAATAAGACGCATCTTTTTATAGACTCCCCAAGAGCTCCTCATTCAGGAAATTTAGATTCAAATCTTCGCAGAACCTCCCCAAAGAACCTCCCCCGAACATCCACTCTCAGGGTGTGAATCCGCACTTATCAATCCCGTGGGAAGAGGAACAAAAATGGACCTGAAATCGGAATAATCATCACCATCATCTTGCTCAATCACGATGGACCATACGACTTCACACCTTCATCGCATGTCAGCTTTGTGATGGGTTGCTCTTTAAACGGAGATATTAGATTATACATGCTGCATTACATACTAATGGGGGTTCATTTCATAATTGACACCTTGAAGAATGATTGCCACCGGACTTAATGCTGTGTAATAGTAACCCCAAGGCCAGGGGACAAATGTGGAAAAGTACATAATATATTCCATCTTTCTTTTTACTTTTCTGATCAGTATAAAGAAGAACAACAGCACCTGTTTGCGGTGTTTGACAACATACTCATAGAAACTGAAAAACAGTCGAGCTTTTTTTAGCAGCTATCCCATAAAACTCCTCTGCATTACACAAACTTGTGCTAACAAACATAAAGATCTAAATAAAGGATGGTCTAGAAAGCTTTAGACCTGGAAGATCTATTCCCTTCCCCCCTGAACAGGTATTCTTCCTCTATTGAAAGAATGTAAAGACATTTGATGATAGAAAAGGCAGGTCTACACCTGTCAACCACTTGCAATCAATGCTACAACTCAGCATCACTGATAAGATAACAAAACCTGGAAAGCAAATTATTGCAAAAGAAAAGTGTACAAAGAAGAGGACCTATTTCGGAAAAGAGGATAAAAAACAGCGACATCAACCTATGGCAGAAAAGAGACATGTCTATTTTCCCTTACTCCTTCCCTCCACCCCCCCCCCCCCCCCCCCCCGAAGCCCATAACCCCAGGGGGTTAGAAGCAAGACTAGGCTGTAATGATAAATGGCTATCCTCTGAAGGCCCTCCCTAGACAGCATCCTGTCAGAGCTACAAGTAATATACAAAAGATGAATGTCCTCCTCATATATTACCAGTAGTGACAATATAGTGGGGAGAGAAAAAAAAAAATAGAAAACAGTATACAAAGAGTAGATGTAAAAATAATGCACCCAAGAACAAGCTCCTGACATAAATTGATCTTCTCTGTTTTGCTGTGTCTGTAATTCAGGGAAAATCCCTAAGTCTCCTATAGCACATCCTATGTGTTGGGGGATCTTTGGTGTCATCTCCGTGCAGAATTAAATATATCATCCATCTTTTTTTGTTTGTCATTTATGTAATTGCATTTTCCCCCACACTATCATGGGCCAGAATCAAATGTTCCTTTCCTTTGATATTGATGTTAATTGCTTAAATCTCCTTGAAGGTCAAGGATTTGTTAAAATGACTTTGTGTGTACCATTATTATCTAAACTACACACCTGTTGCTGATTCTTACAATTCTCACGGAAGATTAACCCGTTAACTCTTTATGTGCCATGGTGGAAACCCCGTGTGTGCCACGTTATACTGAGACAGGAAGGTAGTCATGCTTTGAGAAAGAATATTGTTTTTCCAATTTGTATAACTTCTACAAATTTCTGTTAAGATGGGCAAAATAGCAGGCAAAGTTCAAGAGGAATGCCAAGCTTTGTTTCGATTGTATGACGGATCTATTTTCAATTTTTCTTTTGAATCACCAGTTGCTACATTACTGTAAAGACATGACTTTGCACTAAAACCGTGACAGAAACTTAGAATGTACAAGCAAATCTAGTTGGGAACACCGCTTGATAGTCAATCACCACATAGAATGCAAGCCGTATATGACAGGAACAAAAGCACAAGAAACGCTTTCATTGTGCCGAGGGATTAGCAGTGATTAGTGATTTATCGATCGGTTTAGGCGGCTTTGTTTGTTGAGCAGAATATGCGAAGTTGGCACGCCGTCGACTGAGTCGGACGTGCGAACGTGGCACATAAAGAGTTAAAGACTAGTACAGAGTATACTCAGGCAGGTGTCTATGGGAACTGCGCGTTATAGCAAAATCAGCCCATCCTCAATGGGTTAAGTTTGGTAATGTTTTTATTCTTCCTTAGAAGGTAGCACAAGATCCTTCTCTCATTTTTACTTGGGTGGGGAGGGGACCTTGTTCTATATAGATAAATTACTATCACCCCCAGTTTGTCAGCTTTCCCTTAGTAATGCATAGGTAGTATTGTAGTGTAAATGAAGAGTTTGTTAGCAAAAACTGATAAGTCCATATTTGCCAAATGGAGATATTTGCGATTAAAGGTCAAGAAAAATTAAGAGAATAATAAGAAAATTTGTGCTTCTTTTGACCATAACTTCAAAAATGTACCTTTATATGTAATGACCAATATATCATTTAAAAGGTATTAATTTGTACTTTATGACAGAGACCATACTTCAAAATCTTCAAAAATGGACTTATCGGTTTTTGCAAACAAATTCTTCAAATGTAATAGTAATGGTATAGTAAATTACATATAATGATGGGGCCCCATTCATTAAGTCAAGCTCTCCTGAATTTGATGATATCCTGTGTAGGTTTATCCCTCATTTCACAATGACTGTAGTATGCGATGTCATCACTTTCCTGTATTGGAGCAAATTATTTGATGTATAAGGCCCCATTTTCTCTCTCTTTCTCTTCTTCCTTTAAAACAACAACGACAACTTTCCTGTAAGTTATGTTATTAGGGACAGTGTAGTTAACGGAAATGACAATTCCTACACTGGTTTATATCTTCTAATTTGCTGCACACATTTTATCAATCCATTATTTTGTCACTGCACCTACAGAATAAAAAAAAAAAAGAAACACAGATATACAACCAAACCATACCAAATCAAGGGAGATGATTCAATATAAGTCATCACTGGAATATAAGTTGCATTCACTAGCAGAAATTTATTTTCTTTTCTATGAAAATAAACAGAAATTGTATGAAAATCCCCTTCCCATCCCATGCATTGTAAAGAAACACTAATCTTATCAAGGTGTTAAACATAACTGGGCAAATCCATTCATGGCAAGAGTCATGCACAAGAATGTCATTGGCATAGCGCCCTCTGCTGGTGAGCTACAGTCACTCTATCACACAATTGCCATTGTGACATTATCTATAACACTTCTATTTAAATCTTCATGTAGGTGGTGTTACATTTGATATTACGGGGTGTGCGTGAATATGTATAAGAATTGAATGCAACGAAAAATGCCACTTTCAAAGTTTTTAAGTAAATTCATTCTCAAAAAGAATAGAGAAGACATAAATCTTTCTAATGATAGATTGCACTCTTACATAACAAAAATATTTCTGAAGATATCAAAATCACCACATACCAGTACATTCTAATCATTTTCTTCGTTTTCTCAGCAGCTTCAATCTCACATACCTCATGTTGATAAAAATGGACATCATGGGTTTTTGCATTTGAGCTCTTCATACAATATACCTATGTATATCAAAGAAAAGGAGGATACTGGATATTGTAATAGTGTTTATTCTTGTCTGTCCTCTGGTATAGAACTTGTTGGCTTTCTTCATGTACAGTAGTATTTGTTTTCCTAAATAACTTCTAAATAAATAACTTCACGTCATTTAAATAGCAATACACTGGAATTTCTTTCCCAACTAGAGGCAAAATTTCAAATTTAAGACACATTCAAGTTAGTGGATATGATCCAATGTGCTATGAATAAGGATTAATATTTTTGAAGTTCTGAAAGATTATACTGTTGATAAAATGTAGAATCATCTACTGCAAAAGAAAAGTGAATGAAGAGTAAAACAAAACCAAATAAAGGAAGTAATTTGGTGATATGTTAGGCAGTCAAATGGTATAAAAAGTGTATAAAGTTGTTAGTGCACCCAAATGGAAATCAAAAGATGCAAGTGATCTGCACATTCTTGTCATGTTTATAAGACATAACATGTAAAAATTGTAATATTTGTAACAGGAGAATATACCTTTTTTTGGTACTGTTAAAGGCTTCAAGACACTAAATGCTTTAATCAAAAGAGCAAAATGATTTTTTCCAGTTTTCAACAAGTTTTGTTTTGTGTTTTGTTTTTTTATTAAAGGAAATATCTATCTATCTATCTGAATATCTATCTAAACTTAAGCATTCCTTTTCCTTATTTGTAAAGAGTCAAAATCATCACAATCCTAATACCAAAATGTCATGCCCTTTGTTCCATGGTGGCAAAGTACTTATTGTTGTACCATAAATTCTTTTAAGTATCGAACATTTCAGGATGTTACGCTATTAGCATGACATGTGCATCCATTACATAAAGTAAATAGTCATTGCAAGCATCCTCTAGGACATAAAATCCCATTTTAAAAATCCTTATCAGTTGCATGCCTTTGAAATATTTCCAGTTCAGCTAAATTCTACTGTTTGAAATAAACCTGACACAATTCATTGGTCTAAAAAAAGACCAACACACTTGAGTGCAAAGATGCTGTAAGTCAAAGTCATGCCAGTGACATATGACCTTTCAAGTATGTAGAGGTCAGTCATATAAGAAATAAAATTCGATCTTCCGAGCTTTCCGGTGTTAATCCACTTAATATCACTACAAACGTGAGATGGTGATGGTAGTCTTGAAATGCAGTATTCCAGACCAAACTAAGATTTGAGTTTGCCGTTGAGGCTTAACAGGTGATTAAAAAATGATCATGATGCATGAAATAATGCATACAAAACCACAGTGATTTTCCAATGACATTATATTGTACCATGGTCTAATTATATCATCTCCACTTTAAATGAAGTAAAAAGGAATTTCTTAATCTTTTCTTTAAACTGGACTCCATGTAAGACACTTAGTGACGTCAATGTAATGCAGGGTTGAACATATTATTATGTGTGCAACTTATTATTACTGCAAATAATCAGCAATCAGCCTGGAGATGTGTGACTGCATTCATTTGTGTGGAAGTCTCAAATACTTGACCATGGTTGCAATATCTTTTTCTTTATTTTTTTTTTTATCTCGCAGAAGGAATAGATTCACTGTAATTTTGTATCTGATCATTGCTATAAGAAAAAAAAAAATTCAGGGAAGCTGTAGCGCTTTTGGTACTGGCAAGGGAAAAAAAGGGACAGCAGCAGAAAAAGAAAAGAAACTGAAACAAATGCAGGAACAGTGTACATCGCTATAACAGAGGTCTCGAGGAGGTTAAATTGAGCACAAATCGGAGCACGCCCTCTTACCTTTGCCCTGGTCAAGAGCTCGCTGCAAGGACATTGCTATTTTCAGTTTATCTACAAGAGTGAGGGAAATTTTGGAATAGATCACAAGTTTGGGGGTAAAAACATAATATAATCATATCCAAAAATCACACCTTTAAAACAAAATGCTATTACTTATAATTCTACACTTGGTTTTAACGGACCAGTTTTTTTTTTTTTCTTATTGCAAATATGCATCACATCAGAAGGTCTAAAAAATTGCAACATGTTCCTCCGGGAATGAGCTCAACAGAAGATTTGGTATATCTGCACTGAAATCATAATGTAAAAGATTAGACAGGGGAAACCCTTATGAGTGATTATAGTCTTAAATGAGTTCAGGTGAAGTTTTTTTTTTTTTTTTTTTTTTTTTTTTTTTTTTTTTTTTTTAGACTAGACATTTACTTTGTGGAAAACTTCTTAAAAACGTCTTAAATCATCTCTGGATCTCAACCATTTTCCTTCACAGTACTTCAAAATACGTTGTGACACTCTAAACAAATGTTAAACACTTTGGAAACCATATCACTTTCTTGAATAATATCATATGAAAATAAAGTGAATATAAACTGATCATATCACAATATATAAATATACACACATCATAATGAAGAAGACGTATGAAAAGGTTAATGCAAAATCAATCACGACAGAATCGATAGAAATATGGGCAAAAATGAAAAATCAAATAGATGCATATAATGATGAATTCAGAGTGAAAATACAAAATAAACTCAATTAAATTATCACTATATACAATGGACAGTACATTTCAGAAAATCAACTGTGTCAATATGAGTTATGACTGTAACATATTGTATATGATATCATGAACACAAAATAGAACAAATCAATTGATAAAAGTTCAGAAAGCATTTACAATGTGCAAATCATCATGAAAGATGTACAATCATAGAAGAATAATTGTGACCCGCTACAACAAAATGATCCTACAGTCGGGTGAGGTCAATTATTTGAAAATTGCATAATATAATCCCCTAATCTTTCTGCTTTAAATTGATATATAATACATTTTATAAAAATAATCGGCTGCGGAGATATCGATGTTTAAAAGAGAGCATGTCGAGATGTCTGGAAAATCACTGTTTCGAGAAAAGCGCCCTAAAAGTCTTCCTCTCGACGCAATCGCGATCAAGGGACACGCAAGTCAGTTTTCACCTCCGGACAACAGAAGGTAACCCCTAGCAACCCCCGAAGACTTCATCAAGCACATCAGCGTCGGCGGTCTCCTCACCAACCAATCAGTGACCAGGATGTGAGAAGCGGCTGAGCACAGCGCACCCCGCCCGCACGCACCAGTCGACTGGGCAGTGTGCGAGCTTCATGCTTCGGTTAGCAGCAAGCAGCAAACTGACCACTGAGATCACTCTGGTCGTTGTTAGGGGCGGAACCTATCTGTGGCGCTCAATCCAAATTTCTAACCAGTTTCTGCTTCGTTGAAACGCCAAAAAACATGGCTCAGAAAAACGCTATTTTTTGGTCTTTCCTTTGATCATTTTGCTTCAAAATTTCGACAGATGATAGAAGACATGTTAGACTCCAATAAGATATCAAAATCAGAAAATCATAAGTTTTGACCAATTTTAATGCTCTGACTTCAAACACGATTTTCACGGCTTCGACCGTGCGTGACTTTAGGACCTTTTTGTTGTAGCGGGTCACAATTATTTGAAATACAGATAATACCATACAATTAAATATATGAAACAAGAATTAGGGTATATATGGAAGACAACTTGGGCACATAATTCCTTTGAGAGTAATGGTTAATGACTGACCACAAAACAGTACTATGATGAAAAAATCTACATGCAGATTTTATTTTTCAATTAGTTTAATTACTTAATTCACTGTACAAAATGTGGAAGACACACTATGGATACCAAGTGCTTTGTGTTACCAGGACTTAGAATTGTTATCATACAATATTTCCTTGATTATAACGGTGAGGCCACATTTTGGTTAAAGGGTCTAAATACATGTTGATATGATAAAGAAAAAGCCAAGAAAATTGACATTGAAGTTTTGGTGTCTTCCTTTAGGTGGTGGGCAGTCAGTTTTCTTCTGGAATATTCTACACACTTCAAATTTCTTTATTGTATAAGGTCCTTCCCAAAATATTTCCTAATTTATGGTTTTATTCACAAATGCCTTTTGCCAAATCATATTTACGAGTACTGCAACTCATTTTATTTGGCAGAAAGGTGTACAGCTTTCTTGAGACATTCCCTTCTGGCAAATTTTAAACACTCTATCCATGCAAATTCAGGGGTGTAAATAGTGATATGCCTTTCCCCCAATAAACAGAAAGAATGTTGAAAGTAAGGTTTGAAATACAGTAGCCCCAAATACCTCAAAAACAAAAGCTACATGAATTCTGAGAATATGTTACATGAACATTTGGCCTTTGAGATCTACCAATAGAAAAGAAATGTATTCTTTCGTTTTTTTGTTTGTTTGTTTTTTCACTCAGGCCCTTATACCAAAATATGGCCAGTGTCATCCACCTGCTGGTTGTAAGGTACAAGGATTCCAATAGATTCACTTCAAGGCACATCTAGTTCTGATGAGGAAAGGGTTACATATAAAGTATATATCTTTCTTTCATTTTTTTAAAATAAGAAACGCTGTCTTTACTTTTGTTTGTTAAGTTTAAAGTGTGAAAAATCGATGTTTACATCATTGTGTCCTTGATAATAGTTTGCAATTTAAGATTGAATACATCACATTGGTACAAGCAGCTAAGTAACAAGGAGCAGACTATTACAGCAGGTTTTTACACAGTGGTACCCTCTTCATATTGAAATCAAGTACACCAATTTTTTTCCCCCTAAATGACTGTTTAAAAGTTGCCTGGAACAAAAACTTTCTCTCTCCTCTTTCCTTTACACTTTAAGATTTTGCTGCTGTGGTCAAGTTGTTGGCTTGGATTAGTAAGGTGGAAATTAATAATAGTTCCATTATATGATTGTGATATAAACTGAGATGGAGATCAGATTCTGTGAGAGACAGATTGCACCTGTAGTGGGTTAGAACAACATGATTTTGTCCTTTTCTTGTTATTTTCTTACCCGATAGTAGCAGGGCTGGTAAGCTAAGTCCTACAAGGTTTGCAGCATACAAAATTAGACAAACATCAGCTGAGACTCATGAAAAAAGGATACATACCTCTTATTAAACCTTATTTATTTTAAATAATCTTGGATTAATTTAGGTGCATGAATTCTCTAAGTGCTTTTGATTTTGTCTACTACTCTTTCAGCATAGTAAAGGTTTTTTTTTGTGTTTTTTTTTTTACTTAATATAGAGGCAATTGGTAGTGACTGGGCACACTAACAATTTAAATGTACTGTTTACCAGTGGGAACAAAGATTAAAAAAAGATGTTCGAGTTATCACATTTGACGCATATGTGTAAGATCACAAAACATCCTACCATATAAAATTTTGCAATAAAGCCTACCATAAAAGGAGATATCACTTTTTTCCGCAATAAACCATAAACTCTACACAATTTATTCTTGAAACAAATTTGTTCACATTTTGTATATTCAACATTGATTATACTGATTAATTTTTTTACATTGGTTGCTTCTATCCTTAACTGACATTTTAGAACTATTTTGTAGCTCTGAAGCTGGGTTTTAGTCTCATCTGCAAATGGTAAATAATGCCTTTAAGTTAATTCTGAATGCTGTGAAGTAAAAAGTAAAGTCTTCACTGAATGAGAATAGGTTGCCAACAGCCATCATAGATATTAGACATCTTAGTACTGACATGCATTTCCTTTAAAAAAAAAGTTTCAGCCAATCTGCTTTAAAAGGATTACCAATTCAAAAAGAGCTTTTACAAGTAAAGAGGAAAACACGAATACACAAGCATAGAGAATTATGATTCTTACATTGTACGTAGTAAAAAGTCTTTGAAAATGGTATCTGACATGTTTTGACGATACAATTATGCATCAATGTATGGTAAAAGTGGAAATTTTTACAGTGTTGAAATTTTTGCGCATTTCGCGCAACCAGAAACTAGCGCGAAAATAAAAACATGCGAATATTTTTGCTTGCCATATGTTCCAGTAGTTGATGTCTTGATTCCGCGGAATTAAAAACATGCAAAACTCTTCTTACCCGGGCGAGTAAGAAAAATCAGTCGCGCAAAAATATCCACTTTTACAGTATATAAAATGGTCTGGTAATGGGCTCCTGTGAATGCAAATTTCACAATGTGCATGTGAGAAAGAGAGGGGGATACAGTCAAGGGACAATACTCACTTCTTCCTCTCCGCCATTTATAGCCTACACTGTTTTCTGCCGCGGCGGCCGGTGGCGTCTCCTCCGGCGTCGGCGCAAACTTGGCCTCGCTGATGTCTTCGAAGTTGAGGATGCACATGATGATCTCCTCATTCTCGTTCTTGACCGGGGCGACGAGGACGCTGCATAGGAATGGCGATCCTGCGAATGAGACCATACAAAGGATGTGAACAATTTTAACTTTTTATGTACCACGTTTGCACGCCCAACTCAGTCGACAGCGTGCCAACTTCGCATATTCTGCTCAAACACACAAACCCGCCCAAACTGATCGATAAATCGCTAGGAAAATGCCACAGTACACTGAAAGCGTTTGTCGCGATTCTCTTCCTCTTGCATATAACTCACATTTTATGTAATGATTGACCAGCAAGAAGTATACCTTACTGGATTAGCATGTAAATTCTGAGTTTTTGTCGCAGTTTTGTGTTCAAAAGTTATGCATTTACATTACTTAATGTAGCTACTGGTCATTTGAAAGCAAAACAATCATAGATTTGTCATACAATTTACGTCAAAACAAGGCTTGACAGTTTCTATACAACTTTGCTCACTGTATGTAGAGGTTCAGAAATGTATAAAAGTTACATAGATTTGAAAAGAAGAATGTTTTCTCAAAGCATAACTGCGTTGGTGTCTCAGAATTATGTGGCACACAGGGGGTTTCCACCATGGCACATAAAGTTAATAGAAAACAGAGGTTTATAAAATCAAACTCCACAGTATCTGCACTGTCTGTCTCAACGGACACTGCATTGGACAGGCGATCAAGAAAGTGTGACAATGTGCTCATCTGATGTTACAAAGCAGACATATCCCAGAACTTGCAAAAATAGTATATGCATATATATATATATATATCAAGCAGGTAATGACTGATTCTTTTCCCTTATCACCAAGTTTACTTTTTATTGTCAGCATGATAGTAAACTAACAATTTTAAGTAGATACATAGCAAAAAAAAATAAATTAATAGAATATAGTCCATAATTTCGAGGAGACCTCTCACAGGTCTTGTTTTTTATATGAAAAAGGCAAAATACTTTTTGGAGGAAACACTACATTTGAAGACAATAAAATTCAATAATTGTTTCTATGATTCACTGTTAGACAGGACATTTAACCAGACATGCTGTGATTGTATATTATATTCCGATGAGCTCCTTGAAAGATTAGCTGTTTATGAGATTTTAAAGACTGGCAATCCCAAGTGTTAGTTTTGGCCTTCACATTATACCCATGCGTCACGCAGCAAATATTTCTACATTTACAGCCCCCATTAGCTGAGGGATAGGCCCTAGTAATAATCCTAGTGCAATTATTGCTCAATCACACACATAGTTTCATATCAAAAGTTCGATGATCATATAGAAGTAGCATACACACTTGAAACGGGTGTGTTTAGGATGAAATTTTTATTTCATTTTCCTATTTTCACCTTTTGACGAGAATCAACTCGAAGTCATCTAAGCTTGGAGCACTGTTTTTCATTGTGATAAGAATTATGTAGGTAATTCAGGAAATCAATTTTATTTAACACTTTTCTCTTGGAGGGGGGGGGGGGATAACGTCTCTAAGATTTGCTGCATAAACACACCTTTCAGGTTATTTTAAGCAATCACGCTTTATGCTCATCATCAACAGGAATATTGTGATTAACATTCACTTCTCCACACACAATACACTCTGTTGTATCTTCCTGCACACTTTCAGCTCTTCCATCTCTAAAAAAAGAAAAGAAAAGCAGTTTAAAATGCACAATTAGCGGTGCCAAGCCATCAGTAACACCTTGAGACTCACGAACGTCAAACCCTTGCGTACGATTTTAGCTGATGACCAAATCATTGCTGCTAAGGCAAGTGCGTGGGGTCTAGGTTAGGAAAATTAATTTTGCTTTTTTTCTCCTTGCCCTCTGCAACTCTGTGAGGAATTCCTGCAATTACGATGATGTTGAAGGAGTTTAACAGGTACAGTTGATGGAAAACTAGAAGAAGATGAAGAAGAGGAGGAGGAGGAGAGAAAGTCAGAGAGAAAGAGACTGACTTAAAAGGCAGATGTCACAGTCTAACAGTAAGAGTTCTCACAGTTAACCCATTGAGGACAGACTGATTTTGATATAACACGCATTTTCCATAGACACCTGCCTGAGTATTCTTGACACTTTTCTTCAGTAGGTTAACCTGTTCCTCACAGGAACTTGGTATACCAGGTTTTCATGGTGTCAACTGATATACGGGAACCTGGTATACCAGGTTCCCAAAATGTAGACAAGAGTGCCTGCATTTGTGGCCTAAATTCATGTTTAGTGTGTGTGTGTGTATGTGTGTGCGTGTGTGTGTACAGTCAAACCTGTCTAAATGGACACCTGCTGTATGTGGTCTCTACAGAAACCCCTGACAAGGCAAGTGCCAAATTGTGTCTCGCCCATTTGCGTACAAGGAATTAATATTTTTTTATAACTCCCAGAAGTTAATTGACCTGCTTATGACCTTTGACCTTGTGGTGACCTTCAACACCCCAAGGGACATTTACCATCCAAGTTTGGTCACAAACGGACAAAGGGATCGAAAGTAATGAGCCATAATCGAAACGTGCCATAAAAACATAACATTGGGCCCTAAAAAATTTGTTGACCCCTTTCTGTGACCTTTGACCTTGTGATGACCTTAAACTCCCCAAGGGACATTTACCATCCAAGTTTGGTCACAAACGGACACAGGGATCAAAAGTTATGAGCCACAATCAAAACGCGCCCTAAAAACATAACATTGGGCCCTAAAAGTTTGTTGACCCCTGTCTGTGACCTTTGACCTTGTGACGACCTTCACCTCCCCAAGTGACATCTTCCATCCAAGTTTGGTCACAAACGGACAAAGGGATCAAAAGTTATGAGCCATAAACGAAATGCGCCCTAAAAACTTAACATTGGGCCCTAAAAGTTCGTTGACCCGTCTGTGACCTTTGACCTTGTGGTTACCTTCAACTTCCCAAGAGACATCTACCATCACCCAAGTTTGATTGCCATTGTAGCAACATGTGATGAGTTACGTGTGATAAGCTAGTCTTGCAAGTAAACTTTAACATATGACCTCAAATGACCTTTGACCTTATCATGTGACCTCTTACGGCACCATAACATGAAGGTACCCCTAGTGCATCCATCACCCAAGTTTGATTGCCATTGTAGCAAGATGTGTCAAGTTACGTGTGATAACAGAGTCTTGCAAGTAAACCTTAACGTATGACCTCAAATGACCTTTGACCTTATCCTGTGACCTCCAACGGCACCATAACATGAAGGTACCCCCAGTGCATCTATGACCCAAGTAAGGTTGTAATCCAAGCAACTTATGTGAAGTTATTTGTCAAAAGAGAGTCTTGCAGGTAAACTGTAACATAGACTAGAAATGTCGCTTTGGCGACTGGTATGCCTCCGCCATAATGCATGATTTTCCCAATAGGTCTAGATAGTACATGTGGACACTGTGTGATTACATTTTCACAAATTGGCAAAATATTGGAATGGCAAGTTTGTCACAAATGTGTTGAATGTTCACCTTCCTTGACGTAGGTTTAATTGGATGAATAGGAGAGCATGTATCTAGGGATTTAAGGACTTTAACTTGACTTTGACCCATTCATACATTTAGGCATTGAGTAATTTTCAAGGTACAGGTGTGGAGAAAAAGTGCAATTTCTGAATTGAATAGTAAATTGTTACCATTTTCATCTGGCCCTTGACCCTAAAATTCATAAGATAATTACTTTCAGGTAGAACATGCATAATATGTACTAAGTTTCAAGGTAACTTGAGCCACTTCCGAGATATGGAGGAAAAAGTTAGTTCAGCACTTTCACTTATCTTTGACCTTTTGACCTTTGAGGCAGAAAGAGAAAAAAAAAAACTTTCCAGAGAATTTCTATTAGGTTACACACGCGTACACCAAGTGTAAAAAAATAACCCTGCTGGCATTGCATAAATATGAGGGTAATAGTAACATTTTGAAGTCTTGCACTTGACCTTTGACCCCTGACCTTTGACCCCATGAACCCTACATTCTCTAGATAATCACTTCCAGTCAGTACATGTATATACTATGTTCCATGAAGATACCTTGAACAATTTTCCAAGGTACGGAGAAAAAAAAAGAAGTTTTAATATTTTTACTTGACCTTTTGACCTTTGACCTTTGACCTCATGACCCAAACTGTCACCAGAGAATTTTAATTGGGTAATACATGTATACACTAAGTTTCAAGAAAATCTCTTCAGGCATTCAATAGATATGGTGGAAATAGTGAAATTTTATGTATTTGACCCTGACCTTTTGACCTTTGACCTTTGACCTCATGACCCAAACTTTCACCAGAGAATCTTAATTAGGTAAAACATGTATACACTAAGTTTCAAGAAAATATCTTCAGGCATTCAATAGATATGGTGGAAATAGTGAAATTTTATGTATTTGACCTTGACCTTTTGACCTTTGACCTTGAGCATGTGCACCCAAAAGTTGATAGGCACAACTTCACCCCCTAATACACATACATGCCAAGTTTCATTAGGATACCTCAACAGGTTTCGATAGTTACCTTGTCCACAAAATTCATTACGGACGGACGGAAGGACGGACGGACGGAAGGACGGACGGACGGAAGGACGGACGGACGGACGGACAACCCGAAAACATAATGCCTCCGGCACCACTTCGTGGCGGAGGCATAAAAAGAGAGTCTTGCTCATACTCTTTAATATATGACCTCAAATGACCTTTGACATCATCACATGACCTCCGACAACACCATAACATGAAGATACCCCTAGTGCTTCTATCACCCAAGTTTGGCTGCCATTGCTGTAACAGTTGCCAAGTTATGCATCATAAGAGAGTCTTGCAGGTAAACTTTAACATTTGTGACGGACGACGGACGGACGACGGACGGACGACGGACGGACGACGGACGGACGACATTTGGATCCCTTAGTCTCGCCTTCACCTCCGGTGGGCGAGACAAAAAGCCACATTAAAGACCCTGTGCACAGCTCAAGCCACTTGTCTTTTGAATGTGTCCAGTAGCCACCAATTTTGTGTCCAGTGATAGCTTTTCAACTGTACCCTGTATATAGCCACAGAATTGTAAAGAGCCACAGTCAAGTTGATAAATGTTCAGTGAGCATGAAATGACGCTCACTGCATGTGACGTGCTGCACTTCCATAGTTTATTCTTAAGTGTATCTCAATTAGCCAAGAGATTATGAATCCTATCACCCATGATAAGCATTACGTGAATATAACTCACAGTTAGGAGACACAATTTGCATAATCTTCAATTGATGTCGCCATTGGTGATAGAGAGGCTATGTCAACATGGCCATTTGTCATATTCAATTCAACTCAAATCTTATTTCATTTTTCGAAAAGAACATAGACATTTCACTATTTTTTGGTAACAGAGAATAAGGTTTCATAAGCAAAACAAAGTAAACTGAGAAGAGTATAAAATAATTGTGGAAACTCGTAGTAATTTTACATTGTCACGAAAACTGAAGTGATGAAAATGAAATGACACACAAATTTCAAAAAAATGGAGGGATCCACTAAAAAGAAAAAAAAAATCATATCATCACCCCCATTATCACCAATAAAGTCAAACTTCTGCCAGGCATTTCACTGTCTGCTCTTGTCTTGCTGAAACAACAAAAGAAAATAGAATGATGAATATGTGAAGGGTTTGTTTGCAAAAACCGATAAGTCCATTTTTGAAGATTTTGAAGTACGATCTCTGTCAAAAAGTACAAAATAATACCTTTTAAATGATATATTGGTCACTACATATAAAGGTATATTTTTTGAAGTTATGGTCAAAAGAAGCAAATTTTTTCTTATTATTCTCTTTATTTTTCTTGAACTTTAATCGCAAATATCTCCATTTGGCAAATATAGACTTATCGGTTTTTGCAAGCAAACTCTACATGTGCACACTGTGGCAAAGTGAGAGAGTCTGTTGTTTGTTCTGTTTCTCTTCTGACGTGAATTGATCTTTCAAGAAAACACAAAACAAATAAGCCTCGCATCCCTTGGCAAAATTGGCCCGTCTAATCACTCTCGAAAAGATGTCTTGACAATTTGAAAAAGGCATGCTCAAAACGACGTCAAAGGCACTCGAATCTGTCAACATATTCTCATCTCTTGTTACGACAAGCAAAGATGGTGCTAATGAATGGAATCGCAGAGTCTCTTGTTTGTGTGTGATCAATCATCTTTTCCCGTTGAGGACGGACTGATTTTGCTACAACACGCATTTCCCATAGACACCTGCCCAAGTATACTCAGGACTCGTCCTCAACGGGTTAACACTAAACTTAAATGGTCATGGACATTGCTTCAGACAATATTGTAGCCCAAGGTGGAAGAGGCTGAAAAAGAAATGAACAAACTTACATTTGTTCCAACATATAATGTTTAATTTCTAATCTACCTCTAGTCCATATTTTTACTGTCTCAGAATGTTTTGAAATATGAGAAGCATGTTGCTGCATTGTTTTGAATTGATCAATAATATTTTTAAATGCCTTACCCCTTAGAAGCTTTGCAGGCTGCATCCAAGCTTTAAAATTTACCATTTACCTCCAACACATGCTAATTATCCCTAAGAGTGTGGCTTCTTTCAAAGTATTGAGTTGAAACTTTTTTTTAATAGTTCCTTCACACTAGCTTTCTTGCCATTCTTTATTATGTTCAAAACAAAGAAGAACAAATCTGAAGTAATGCGAAAGCTTGCAACTCTGAAAAAAAAAAAACTGGACAATGTTTTGATCTGGAAATGATGATGTCTGGTTGAATTTCACAACGTTTCTGTGTTTTCCAATAAAGAAGTTATTTTGAGTTGGTGTAGCATGGTACCTAAGTGATTTTCCTGGCTGTTATTCTAACTGGTAGACAGTTGAAGGTCCACACTAAGTATAGGAGTAACACCATGAGCTATGGAATGCTAGAGTCCAGTCTTCAACGACATTCTGATTTTACTCTCTCTCTCTCTCTGTTTTTGTTTTCGTTTTTTGTTTGTCTTTTTGGCCAATCAACAGCAAATTCATGCTTATGTACATTCAACATGAGGTTATGACAAAGTCACAGCTGCTGATTAATGCATTAATCAATATATACAATGCCAGATATTCAGTGTGTCTAATTTTTTTGCGAAATAGGGATTTCCACACAATTTTGCAAGTGGTTACATTTGTGATCACAGTGGACAATAACCATCACGCACCTTGTTCAAGTAATGTGCACTAAATCTCTGCATGTGTGCGTGCCTGCACGGAGTATGAGTGCATGCAAATCACATTGATGTCAGGATCAGAGTTATTGTTTCTAAATGTCATTTAATTCACAAAGAGCACCCACCTCACAAAAATTTGCAAAAGTAAATGAAATATATTTAAAATAAGATGCTGTGAACACTTGACAACTCATAGATGAATGAAGAGATGGCAATGTCTTCTCATCTATGTGACGGAGGAGAAAAGGAACTTGAAAAAAAGTTTGGCAACGCCAAGCTCAAACTCTAATCTCGGGCAAGAGGTGTGGGGTCTTGCCCTACGAACATTAACCTCATCTCAGAAGATAGTGTCTGTAAGATCAGGGTGGAGTACCAGAGAGGGGACGGTGGTGGGGGGGGGGGGGGTATAAATGATAAATGGTCATCACTCGGTGCTGAGGGAGCACGGTAAGGCGCGGCTGCCACTTGGTGACGCTGACCTCGAAAAGTGAGCCTCCAAACACCTGTGATTCTACCGCTGCCGCAGATCGCTCGGCGAAGCCTGCAATTAGCTTCCGCCAGGCCGGGCTCGCATGACGTGTTAATGCAATTTTTCGCAAGATGCAGCCAGGAATGTGCCGATGGAAGTGAAGCGGGAGAGAACCCCAGGTGTGCAAATTTTAGCTAATTGCAAACTGATGAGGTCTGTCTCTATGGTATCTTGCTCCAAAGAGAGAGGTCTATCAGGTAGTTTAAACTTGTCATCCACTCCCCCTCCCCCCCCCCCCACCCCCCATTGGTCTCCCTTCTTTGTAAACTGGATAAGTCTGACTTGGCAACTCACACCTGCCTTATTCTCTAAAAGCACAAAGTTTCCTCCAATACATCTTAATAGCCCCTTTTCATAAAAAGCTGTCAGACAAACTTTCTCATTTTTTACTTCATGTCAAATTTTGAAAGAAGATACTCTCAGACTTAAAGGGATCGTATAGTTTTGGTTGAGACCCAATTTCAGGTTTCTAACATTTTTTGGTGAGATAATGAGAAAACTCTTATGAAATATGAAAGAGCATGTAATTCTATGAGGAATTCAACATTTATTTGATGAAAATTGGTGTTGAAATGGCTGAGATAACCAAAAAAGAGCGATTCTAAGAAAGTGTGGGACCCACACTTTATCACCATTGCTTTGTTTTACTTTGTTTTTGGATGTTTCAGTCATTCCAAACCCGATTTCCATTAAGTAAACTTTGAATTCCTCTTAAAATGGTATGCTCTGTACTATATCATAAGTGTTTTCTTGGGATCTCGCAAAAAGTTAAAAGCCCAATTCTCATATCCACCAATACTGAACTATCCCTTTAAACTGATACATACTCATCGTAAGTTGATGTCACAAACCCACTAAACTAAATGATTACAAATCCATAAAGTTTGAAAAGTTCCTTTTCAAAATAAGGGGGCATTAAAAATCAGGGTTTATTGAATGCATTAACTCTACCTTTTGTGTGGGTGTCACAAGAAGAGATTTAAAATGCCATGGCAACCACTACGAAGGGATGGTCAAATTAATCTGGAACACGACACACTCATTAACAATATTCTTTACTCGATTTTGTCATACAGCCAGGCTACTGTTAAGGCAGCCTCTGTAGAGTTTTCATGTTACAACTTCACATACAGAGCTTGGGGAAAACCAACATGAGAAGAGTTTTTAAAAAATGATTAGGTGTACAAAAACCGATAGAAACACCCTCCCACTTCGCTTTAGCTCTCCAAATTTCAAATTTAGAACTCAGAAAGCAAAAAAAATCCAAACTTGTCCTTATCAATGTAACACTGGACTTCTGGACAAAATAAACAAACAAACTCTTGCAAGTTTTTGTCAGCTTCTTGTGGGTGTGCCACATACAGTCACAGATTAATGGTTGCAGAGTGAATGAGAGCTGTTTCATTTCATGTTTTATATCTTATGCAGAGACAAGTGTTCAAATAATATCAGCACATATTCTGCATATTCCTGGGCATTTTTGTAAATGGTAAAATATTGCATACTTTTTTTTTATTTGTGTAAATGAATAATGTATTTATAACATCAATACATGAAAACAATCATACTGCTCTTATGCACCTGTGTTAAACTCTGTAAGAGTAAGTGAGGGAGAGAGAAAGCGAGAGAAAGATATAGATACATATGAAGAGTTTGTTTGCAAAAACCGATAAGTCCATATTTGTCAAATGGAGATAATTGCGATTAAAGGTCAAGAAAAACAAAGAGAATAATAAGAAAAATTGTGCTTCTTTTGACCACAACTTCAAAAATATACCTTTATATGTAGTGACCAATATATCATTTAAAAGGTATTATTTTGTACTTTATGACAGAGACCGTACTTCAAAATCTTCAAGAATGGACTTCTCGGTTTTTGCAAACAAACTCTTCATATGTTTGTATCTCTGCAACATTTCAACCGGCATAAACCTGAGACTATATGCAAACTGTCAACTGCAGCAATTTTCACCATCAGGGGATAAATTTAGCACACCAAATGGCAATGAGCAAATAAGGGGGCTATTGAAGTAGCACTGCAAGATCTGAAAGGTGCCAGGATGGGCTTTCATAGGGGGGCCTGATTGGGCTCATGGGGGATCAGCGGTGATTCCGCCAGGCTCAGACATGGTGGAAAGAAAAGGTCGGACTTGGAAAGAAGATTGGGGGGGGGGGGGAGACGTGGGAGAAGGAGGAGGCAGGGAATGATGTTGATTGATGCCAGTGGTGTAAACATGTTGTGAGCAAGTAGCAATGGCATTGTGCGGTTGGCCTGGATGGGCGTAGCAGAGGGGAGGATAGAATGGGACAATAGATGGGTAATGCGACTTGGGAATTAGCAAAAAATCTACCTGCTGGGAAAAAGAATTTTAAAAAAAGTAAAAATGTGAGAGCTGTTGGGGATGAGAATTGACTGTTAACAAGATGTCACTGAGAGGAAAGGAGAAGATGAAGAAGATGAAAACTACTAGATTGCCAACTTGGGAAGGGGAGAGGGAAATATTACAAGCAGATCTGACAGAGAACTTTTGTTACATGATGGTAGGCGGGAAAGAGAGAAGGAGGGGGGGGGGGCAACATTGCGCCCCTAGGGAATGAGAGGTGGTAGACTTGGAATGTTAACGTAAAAAGGGGGTAAGAAATATGCGCTGGAATGATGATGAGAGTATGTGCATGAGATGAGAGAGGAAAGTGTGGACATAATAGAGAATAAGAAGACCTGGGAATGAGGTACAGCAGCTTGCATTATGACATCCCCACGGGAACCGACTGATCAATTTATGTGGATCCATCTTGAGAGTATCTATAGATGGTCTATTTGAGCTATGCAGCAATTAATACAGGGACTGGACTTCTCTGTTTGTCCTTAATGAGCTGATGTGCATTCCTTGAATACTTTTCTTACACAGGCATACAGAAATGAATATATTGAAAATACAGTCATACTAGCAGCAACCTCACTACTGTAACCTCCATTGCATTCATATTTATACATACAACCACTCACACACAAACACACAACATGCACACACACACACACACACACAAAATATACATTTACATCTATACATCCATGTCAGTAATTAAGGCATGCACTTCCAAACTCCCTTCACGCATAATACATAAAACACACACAAACACACATACGCGTCTATGGTGGACTATACTGTACTGAGATGCCATTCATCCTTAAGATACAAATGGGGCGCAGGTGTGGCATGACTTGTCCACGCACCTGCAAAGGGGACAGTCAGTGAGCAGAGAGATCGTGTGGAAAATGATCACCTGTCATTATGACGAGAGCCCCACACATGTGAGTGGTCACCACAAAACTGCGATAAAGCAAACAAATATGGATATCCTTAACTTGAAATACCCACTATATTCTTTAGACTCAAAGTCTTACATTAATGAATGATTTATTATTGGAAAAGAACTGCAAGAGTGCTTGCCTCAAGACAAACATACTTTTGAAAACAAAAACAAAAAATTTGAATTCTAGATGCAGCTGGCTTTGCAAAATGTTAAGCGTTTATACCATAAAGATGATTCTTCATTAGTACTAAGAACTACAAACTTCATTTAAAAAGTTGAAGAATTTCAGAAAAGAATTTTAAACATTTTGAGACTTGAATATTTAGAATGGAGTATTTAAGTTAAGATATAGTATTTTCAGTTGGATGCAAATGTCAAATGTGTACATTTCTGCATAACATACATTATTTTCAGTTTAACTGCCTTTGCTGTATGCAGCTTCATCTGTACAGTAGGGTAATGGGACACCTATACATAATATGTCAAGGAGGGACTTATAAATCTCTCACATCTCATATCTACATCAAACGGGCAGAAATATATTCATCCTGCATGGATTTTGTTTGTCCACACTGATTGTGCCCTCTTTGAAGTTGTGTGGACAAGAGAGTCTGAATGCAGACCTCTCAAATGGTCGATGGTCTCTTCCACCCCTTGACATTTACTTACACTTCTGAGAATGCTGCCCTCCTCCAACTATGAATGGCTCATCTTGATCAGTGAACTCATAATTTGTGTCATGCCTTTCAGACGCCCTGCTATCGTACCCTAATGGACTATAATGCTCTTCATCTTTATCTCTGTTACTTTATCCAAATCACTGTATTTACCATGGACACATGAGAATCTTCTGTGTATGGTAGATTAAAAAGTAAACTCTATCTCAGCTTGGAGCAAGGCTACAAGAATTTTGCTGTCCTGCAGTGCTTTGTGAAATTTGTGAAAATTAAACCCTCACAAAAATAACAACTTTTAGAGTATTCAATACTAATAACTAGTAAAATAGAAACTTCATCAAAAAGTTGAAAAGTTTCTAATTTCATATTGAAAATGTAAGACTTGAATATTTGGAATTGATAAAGGTAAGATATCAAATCTTCAATCATGATTTAATTTTTAAGAAGCTCTGCTAGTGTACCCTGACAAACTATGACAATGCACTTTATCAGGTCTCTGTTGCTACATTCAAACCAGTCTTCACCATAAACACACCACAATCTTCTGCGTAGGGTTGATGAGGGAAAATCCTGGCTTTGGAGCAAGGCTACTGAAATCTCGCCACACTCTCCACTCGCCATCCATCACTGGGCGTGCAGACGATTGGTAACTAATGACAGTGTGCTAAACCTTCAGGAGAGTGGAATAGAAGCTGATGAATTTTGCAAATGAATTGAAAGTAGGAGAGCCATGAGTGTGTGTGCATGGGGGTAAATCTCACACCCCCCCCCCTTTCCCCCTCCATCCCCCCCCCCCTTCAATCTTGGTGTCAAGATATGAAGGGTTTGTTTGCAAAAACCGATAAGTCCATTTTTGAAGATTTTGAAGTACGATCTCTGTCATAATGTACAAAATACCTTTCAAATGATATATTGGTCATTACATATAAAGGTATATTTTCAAAGTTATGGTCAAAAGAAGCAAACATTTTCTTATTATTCTCTTTATTTTTCTTGACCTTTAATCACAAATATCTCCATTTGGCAAATATGGACTTATCGCTTTTTGCAAACAAACTCTTCATATGGAATCATGGAAATGAGTAGGCTCTGGCCAACTTGGAGGAGGTTCATTGACTCCTACTAGTGTTCTCCTCAACTACCCCTCCCCCATAACACCATCCCTGCTGTCATGATCTCCCTGGTTTGTGGGGTATGGTATTCATTTCAAGAGTCTCCCTGGATGTGCAACTCTTATGCAGAAAAATGCTTCTCGAGGCTGGTCATGAATAAACGACGACAACTTGCAGAAAGCTTTTTCCATGTTTATAACATACACGCCAAAGATACCATAATACGTACATGTGAGAACCAAGACAGCATTAATAATGTACAAAGTCTGTCTGTGGAGTTAACACCTTCTTGCTCTCATTGGAAATCTGGTATCACAATTTCACCCGTACTCTTTGCCTGAGTCAACAGAAAAGGAACTAAAAATAAAAAAGATACTTGCCATCTCCATAGATCTTGTTTCTTTATACTCATAATAGAATGTTCAAGGTATTTGTAAGTCACAGAGAATTGCTTAATGTTCAAAATTTGAATCAATATATACTAAATGCACAATATTTTTATGTGAAATATATAACTTACATCCCCATAGAAAACCTTTGAATTGCTAATAACTTCATGACATTTTACTGATATTGTATGAGCCTATAAATAGATGTTATGTTACGTACATATGGGGGCAGCATGGGTGTGAACAGGTTTTGCAATTAGGTGTAATTGGAGAAGCTTGCACACATTTTCAATGACAGGTCAACAAGCTACGTAACTCTGGACAGGAACAGTGATAATACAAGTATGAGTAAGAGATTTAGAAAAAAAAAAACACTTTAATCAACAAGCTTTGTAAAGGCAACTAATTTTTGGTGGAACAAACAGGATTCCACAAATCATCAGTGACAAATAGAAAGTGACTGCACTTTTCATTACAAAAATGCTGCCACATATAAACACCCTCTGAATAACCTTATCCCCACCCCTATTACATTAATTCAGGATATCATTGTATTACTTTAAATGTCACATAGCACTTTGCTGTAATTCCACCAGTAAAGAGAACCAAAGTCCAAATATAAATGTGCATTGAGTGAAGAAAAAATGGTATCAGCAAAACATGTCATTGAAAGTTTGAGGAAAATCGGACAATTGATTCAAGAGCTATGAATTTTTGAAGTTTTGGTACAGTCTTGGTGCAGTTAAATGCCTGCATAAGAAGACTGCTACTGTTTATGATATCATTATAGACAATAATATACAGGAAATTATAACAGAAATTCCAACTTATTTTCACTTTTCTAGTATAAGAAAAGAACACTTGACTATAAACCCTCTTTCAAAAAGTAGGGGGAGTAATATTACCCTTAACATATGTCTGGGACAAGTTTGTGGAATCTGTACTTTTCATGAAAAATAAACTTGTGTGGAATTTTCCTTCTATTTTCTTTATATTGTTGTCCAAAATGACATTCATGAACTGCAGTAGTCTTGTTAATATTATCCAGCAATGATAGCACCTGAACTTAATGAAATTCATAATTTTGAATCGGTTGTCCAAATTTCCTCAATTCACACTTATATTTGGGCTTTGGTTTCCTTTAACAATGACTGGTTGCCACATTCATATCTACATGAGATCATGTTTAGCATATATTGTTATCAGTTGACCGCTTCACAATGCAGATCCACAAACAGAAGCACTGCATGAAAAATGCATCATGTATTGTACGTCAAATGCATGGTACCAACAGTCAAGTGGCTCAACAGAGATTGCATGTTGTTTACCGATTCAAGAAAGATGTCCTGCATTTGACATTGTCGAGGTAAGTTTGTAACGTACAGGGAATCAATATCAATACCAGTTGCAATGATATGCACGTATAATATTACCGCACTTTCGGACCAATGACGTCACTGAGATATGCATACTAAGCTTATTTGCAACATGAACCAAGCATTAAGCACGTTTCCCTCACTGACCTCAGTGTGAACGTAAGCACTGCTAAAAGCACTTTACAATCATTACGTTCCTCACTCCGTGTCTCATTCCTATCCTCCTCCACTCTCATCTAAGATGGGATTCTTCTCAACTAAGTAGGTGCATTCCACACATTAACCCTCTGACTGCTATACCATAAGTGTTGATTGGCACAGAACACCCCATGGCATCATACACACTGTCTAAAGTCTCTGACATAGGAAGGGATAACTCCTTGGAAATATTTCACCCATTTTAACACGTTGAAGACTAGTCCCCAGTATACTTGGGCAGGTGTCTATGGGAAAACTGTGCTACAGCAAAATCAGTTCATCCTCAATGAGTTAACCCCTACCGTTTTTAGTTCATGGGAAGGCATGCACACTGGAGTGCTTTAATTCCTCCCTGATTGGCTCAGTGTCTGGAATCTATACAGCAATGAACATGAACATTACACCAATACACTACCAAACCAAAACACTACCAGATCATCACTACACTACTGCAGCAGCACAGTGCAACACTAACACATTGGTACAACACCATATATATATATATATATATATATATATATATATATATATATATATATATATATATATATATATAGATAGATAGAGAGATAGAGAGATAGATATCATTACAGGTTTCATATTACCACATTACCACACTACCACACCATCACCACAAAAGTTCAAGACCACATTACTACACTATCAGACTACCACAACAATACTCTACCACCACATCGGCATACTAGCTCCACACTATTACTTTTCTGTACATCATTTTCCATCTGTGACCTCATGAATATAGTCTTCTCATGCAGCGATGGTCAATGGTGGAAGCAAAACTCTGAAAATTCCTAACTTTTGAATGAACTTTCAAATTTTCCTCAAACTTCAGATGTGTCTTACTATTTATATTGCTAAATGCACTCAATCCATACATACAAGTGTACGTTTTGTTTTCATTCCTCTTTGACTGTTTGTGTTCATTTTCAATGTGACAGAGAGAGAGAGAGAGAGAGAAGCAAAGTCATTCGGGTGCCAGAAGGATGTAAACATCTTAAAGGTAAAAATATGGAAATTATGCCCTTCTACTTCTGAACTACAAAGACACACAAGACCCGAGAAAATAATATTCACAGCATACCAGACATGTTCACTGTCACAACAGATTGGAGTATCACTACTGCCACTCTCCCCCGATGCACTTAGCACCGCTCGCATGAATTCGAAAGCGATGCTCCTCGCGCGAGCGGGAAATCATTGCGCCAGTGGGGTAGTTGGCTGGACGCTGGGGATGTTTCGAATATCACATGTATTTATAGCAGTGAAGGCGCTTTAAACAGCTTGCGATCAGCAATACTTTCTACATAAAGTCAACCCCGTGCCTGGGAGAGACAGTCCCCTGAAGTGCTTTCAAGGAAATGGTACAAACCTTTGCTTACATACCTACAATGTAATCCAAAACTCTGCCTTTTTATTCATTTACATTGTATATATTTATTTTTTGCATTACAGCTTCCATACTATTTTTGAATAAGCTTCCTGCTATGTTTTATTGACCTATGCATGTGTGTGTCTTTGGATCTATTGCAGGCACTTGTTAGGAATCAATTAAATATTCATGAGCTACCCATCAGCTTGGAGTCCCCTCGGTGGGACTAATGTATTGTAGGCATGAAAAATAAAATGTCTTGCCTTAGTTAGGGCACAACTTTTCCTGCCAGCTTACCTAAACCTAGAACTTCAAAATTGAGAGTTTGTGCAATCTCTATTCACTGAGCCACAACAGGTTCCTCAATAATTTTGAGTAACATCTTCTCATTATATAATATCATAACATATTCTCATATATTATCATTTTGTGTTCTTATTGGTAGGATATGGGCTTATGCATATCATCCAGTCCTGAATCACTTTGGAGTTTAATGATCATTATTCCCTATCACTATTCATCTTATTCTATTTTTCATCTGCTTCTTGATAGATGTAGATTCCTTTTTTTTTTGGGAACAATTTCAATCAAAATATAATGTGTCAAATGAGCAACAAAACTGCCATCTTGCAACTTCCCGTGACATTTAAATGAATGCAATTTGATAGGGGAAAAAAATCCATACAAAATAGCCTGCTGTCCTTAGGATAGCTTAATCCTAAATTTGTTTTCAGCTACACTATATGCAACCTTTGGGAGGGAAATTATATAAAACGTTGCATTGAATTTGTTTTGAATTTCATGCTCAAAGTTTGTTTCATCCTACAACTCAGATCAAAAAGACCTACTTGAAAGATAATGTCTGGTGGATGTGGCCACAGAAGGTCTCCATGACAACTCTGAGAATGCAGGACAAAAAACTGTCTTCCATATACAAAAACTGCCAAGTAGTAGACATGGATTTTTACCACACGCTGCATGCTTGTAAAAGGTCACGAATAATAAGAATGATATGGAAATTCTATATAAAGCGGTTAAGACGAAAATGTTTCTACAACTAACAAAAGAAAACAAACATATAAATTGACTACGTTGTATGAGTTCATATAATCCACAATTACATAATCATCGGTTCTGTTTTTGAAATAAATGGGTTTTGACAGAAAAGAGCTATAATTGGAAATGCCTTTTTAATGATACACTGTGTACACTGACAGTACTTCTCAAGATACAGATTCATGGGAAATTAGTCTTTTTTTTTGGGGGGGGGAAGGAGAAGGGATGGAAAGAGGTTGCAGCATTACACAGTACACATATGCAGTATGCAAGGCGCAGTCAGGTGGCTGGTAATGTTTGAAAGCCTCACAGTTGGTTTAAATGATATGTCGGCCAAGTGAGTTGGAAATGAAAGGTTATTTGCATCCTCCACACTGTCTCGCATGTCGTGCACGGGTGTCAGCTGATGCAGCTAGAATTTTGCCTCCCCCGCTCCCGAATAAATGGATCGCGGATCATTTGCAGGTGGCCGGGCAACAGGTTGTCGGATTAGCTCCCCCGGCCGGATTCATCACTTACGGTCTACGAGCACATGCGGAAGACACGCCCTCGATAAACCAGTACACCCCTCCCCCCCCCCCCCCAACAATCCATATTTCCACGAGTACTAAAGTGACTGCTTCCTATCCAGGCTTTACTAGCTTGCAGTCTCTTTCCACACACACCACACACTCTTGAAGACAAAATCAATCAAGGGGGGAAGCATCTGGCACTTAACTGCCCCGCCCGTCTCCTGGTGTCGAGACATTATTGTTGCCATGGGAACAGCAGAGGCATGACTAGGTTTGCACGTTATGGACCAACCTTTTTTATATTTTTTTTTTGATTGACAGCTTCATGCTCTTTTCACCGTAAAAGATGCATATGACTAAAATGCATGATTTAGACATATAAATCTACAAACAGAAATGCACAAGTCTATAGTATTGACATTTAAAAAGAATGTTTCTGTGATCATTCACATGCTATGACTCGCACGTTTATGCACTCACTTGAAGGACAAGTTCACCTTCATTAACAAAAGGATTGAGAGAATGTAGCAATTTTAGTAGAACACATCATTGAAAGTTTGAGGAAAATCGGACAATCTGTTCAAAAGTTATGAATTTTTGAAGTTTTTGTGCAGTCACTGCTGGATGAGAAGACTACTGCAGTGTATGATGTCACATGCGTACAACAATATAAGGAAAATATAATCTTTTGAAAAAAGTATGCATTCCCTTGACTCGTTAATGACATATGTTATGGGTAATATTATTCCCATTGCATTTAGAAAGAGGCAAGTCAAGTACTCTTTTATTATGCGAAAAAAGTGAAAATACGTCAAATTTTCTTTACATTTTCTTTATACTGTTGTACTCATATGACATCACGAGCCTTAGCAGTCTCCTCATCCAGCGGTTCCAACACAAAAGTTTTAAAAATTCATAACTTTTGCATCGATTGTCCAATTTCCTCAAACTTTCACTGATGTTTTCTACTAATATTGCTGCATTCTCTCAATCCTTATGTTAATGAAGGTGAACTTGTCTTTTAAAGACTTTGCTGAAGATACAGAACATGTAGTCTTTCTTTGAAATATTCATAGCTGTATGTGACTGTCACAAGAAACCAGGGTGTATGAATAAGTGTAAAAGAAGCATTATCTCTGTGGAGAGGGTAACATGAATATTCATTTTTTAATTACATTTTTGGAGTGCCAAAACAGCGAAAATATCAACAAGACATATGAAATTAGACTACTAACAGAAATGAACTAGGTGAACAACTTGGTTGTCTGCTCCATGTTTTTCTTGTCCCTGCACATGCCATAAACTGACTTTAGCCCTGATGACATTGTTGCAACCCAATAAGCAGTAAGTGACAGGTTGAAATACCACACAGGGTTCTTCTTATTCACTTTGTTCTACCATGATGCAAATCTAAAACAAAAGATTGTCCTCATGGACGACGCTACAGGAATAAAATCCACATCACAATTGAAGGTACAACCAAAACCCAAAGAGCAATGTTGATTGAGTGAAAGCAGCAACATCAGTAGAATTCATCAGTGAATTTCTCTTCGGGTTTTGGTTTCCTTTAAAGTTTTTTTGGGGCCTCACTTTAGAAATCCCAAATGTCAACGAAATTTCAGTCAAAGGATTCAACTTTCAATCCATTTCTACTCTAGCAAACTGCACACTGAAGCTGGACATCACCCTGTTAGTCTTCATTTTCACTTTGAATCTATGATTGCACCTCTGTGCTCGACTACTTTTCCAAGATGGGGAAAAATATAGATTCTTCTCTATGATGTCATAAGTTTGTTAGAAGAATAAAAGCAGGTGTGATGTCATCATTCCTTGTATGGTCCATAGGTAGCCTCGTCAGATAATGGTCTACATGGAATTCTAAGAAAACCTCTGGATGACCTATTACTATTGAAGGTTTCCACCCATCAATGAGAATAAGAAGAAAAGAACGGACGGAACTCACGTCGCCACCGAGAATAAAGGAGTATTTATCTATCTGAATCATCTGCACATCAAGGCATTAATGGCTTTAATTAGGATCCTTTGGGAGTTTTGGGATGGGATAAGGATGCAAATTAATCTACATTAATCTTAACAGAACTTTCCTTGAGACGGGCACTGGGAGGGTAATGATTGTGATCTCGTGCTGGTAATATCCACCTGCTTGCCTTCGTCGCTTCGAGCCCGTCTTCGCAAAAAAACTGCAAAGCGGGCTCTATACGAACGGCGAGCATGCATGCCGAGCGCGTGACTCCGCTCTCATTAATCAATTAGGACGCAATTTGAGCTTGCAGAGTTGACAGTGTTTCCGATTGTGCATGGCCGCGATAGGGAGGATGCCAATATAGTCAGATTGGACAATTAGACGTCTCTGAATTCGCCATTACCGAATTGGTCCACAAGAGGGGGGTGACAGAAATAGAAAATAAAGAAAAAAGTTCGAGATTGAGAGGGATGGGGGAACAGAGAATATGATTGAGGATCGGATACCATTTCCAAAGGGTGCTACTGTTAAATAATGAAAAATATGATACTGAGATATATATGCGCTGTAAAGCACAAGGAGAAAATGGATCATCGATCTATGTGCTAAATTGCGAACACTTTAGATGGAAATTACCTCGGAACAGAATGGAGGGACAAAACCAATTTGCTAGGTACAATTTTGAAGAATGTGCAAACTTTTCTCTTAAAATCAAAACAAAAAAATAAAATAGAAGAAAGAAATGTTTCAAGGAAAACAGAAAAGGAAACTTTTTTTTAATGAACTATGATATCAGAAATATGCACACATACTATGTGTGTGAGAAGATGAACAGTTTACATTATTTATATCAGTAAGCAAGCCTTCCTTAATTTTATTACATACACAAAATGTAGGACACAATAGTTATTCATGTAAAAGCATAGAGCAAAGTACAAATTAAAAATGTTGTTGTAAATTCATTCATAAGGTACCACATTATCAAATTAGCTTCTAATACTTATCATCATCAACATGAGAATCACCTTCTGTAACAGAGCATACATGTTTTAAGAATTATAGAAGATACAGCTGTATGGTGGGAGAAGCTAATGAGAAATGCACTTTTAAGCAGAAAATGAGGACACTTAAACCAAGAAAACAAATAAAATCTTGTGAGATGAAAGATGAACTTGACTGTAAAATAAACAATGATGTCAGATGACAAACATGAGGCAATTCCAACTGAACTATACAATGAAACAATCTGCCCTAGACTACCAAATGCACATAATGAGCTGGTTTGTGATTATATTACAAATCATATGCCTTTGTATCAGATGGATATGTCATCTCTGAGATGAGAGAAAAAAAAAATCTTGACAGAGTAGCAGTTAGCAATTATGGATTGAATGAATCTGGTAATATGAAAAAAAAATTCTACAAAGCAGGGTGAACATCACTTTGCCACTGAAAACTGAGCCAATACTATTCATTAACCTTGAAGCAGCGAGAAAGAGATGGAATTGGAAAGAATGTCAGACAAAAAGAAAGAAAGAGAAAGAGAGACAGAGATAGAGAGAGAGATGAAGAGAGAGGAATAGAAAAAAGTGAGATATACCATTCCCTGCTATCCTGCTATCTAGCATGATGGAAGCAGTTGTCATGGTAACATGGCACTTCATTGAAAAAAAAAAGGTAAGGTCTCAGAATAATTATGTCTGTGTGCTGACTAAATTGTTTATCACAGAGGTAACCTTTGCGGTGATGGGCTTTGGCGCATGCATTCACACGAGGGAACGTGTTGCATTGGTAATGTCAGGCTGAAATTCAAGCATTGAATAAAAAACACAAGCAAACTAGAAATGTCGCTTTGGCGACTGGTATGCCTCCGCCATAATGCATGATTTTCCCAATAGGTCTAGATAGTATATGTGGACAATGTGTGATTACATTTTCACAAAATTGGCAAAATATTGAAATGACAAGTTTGTCACAAATGTGTTGAATGTTCACCTTCCTTGACCTAGGTTTAATTGGATGAATAAGAGAGCATGTATCTAGGGATTGAAGGACTTTAACTTGACTTTGACCCATTCATACATTTAGGCATTGAGTAATTTTCAAGGTACAGGTGTGGAGAAAAAGTGCAATTTCTGAATTGAATAGTAAATTGTTACCATTTTCATCTGGCCCTTGACCCTAAAATACATAAGAAAATTACTTTCAGGTAGAACATGCATAATATGTACTAAGTTTCAAGATAACTTGAGCCACTTCCGAGATATAGAGGAAAAAGTTAGTTCAGCACTTTCACTTCATCTTTGACCTTTTGACCTTTGAGGCAAAAAAAGAAGAAAAAAAAAAACTGTCCAGAGAATTTCTATTAGGTTACACACGCATGTAGTTATACACCAAGTGTAAAAAAAATAACCCTGCTGGCATTGCATAAATATGAGGGTAATAGTAAAATTTTGAAGTCTTGCACTTGACCTTTGACCTCTGACCTTCTACCCCATGAACCCTACATTCTCTAGATAATCACTTCCAGTCAGTACATGTATATAATATGTTCCATGAAGATACCTTGAACAATTTTCCAAGGTACGGAGAAAAAAAAGAAGTTTTAATATTTTTACTTGACCTTTTGACCTTTGACCTTTGACCTCATGACCCAAACTTTCACCAGAGAATCTTAATTGGGTAATACATGTATACACTAAGTTTCAAGAAAATCTCTTCAGGCATTCAATAGATATGGTGGAAATAGTGAAATTTTATGTATTTGACCCTGACCTTTTGACCTTTGACCTTTGACCTCATGACCCAAACTTTCACCAGAGAATCTTAATTGGGTAATACATGTATACACCAAGTTTCAAGAAAATATCTTCAGGCATTCAATAGATATGGTGGAAATAGTGAAATTTTATGTATTTGACCTTGACCTTTTGACCTTTGACCTTGAGCATGTGCACCCAAAAGTTGATAGGCACAACTTCACCCCCTAATACACATACATGCCAAGTTTCATTAGGATACCTCAACAGGTTTCGATAGTTACCTTGTCCACAAAATTCATTACGGACGGACGGAAGGACGGACGGACGGACAACCCGAAAACATAATGCCTCCGGCACCACTTCGTGGCGGAGGCATAAAAAACAAACAGAAGCCCTAAATGGGTTGAGGGAATGAATATCACAGTCAATTTATGAATGTTTGTCAGGTTAAATAAATTGATGTATTTTTTCCTTCTTCTTATGGACAGTATTACATAATCAGTCATCTCCAAACCAAACTCTACTTAGTATACTTACAATAAGCCTAGGTTTCAAATTGCAAGAACATCTCACGAAAATGTCTGTGACCCCCTCATTTGCTAAAATTTCTGTGCGAAATAACAGCTTTTACAGCAAGTAAAAGCCATGTCACTTTCTGCCCCTCTGTTTATCCCTCTATCTTTTCCACACACATTCATTAACAACACTAACACAGACACACACACACACATACATACACCTTGCATATGTCTTGATGTCACATATGTGCACACACACTTACACAAAAACGATATCCACATTTTGTAGATCGTATACACAAACACGCAAACCTTGTTCATACCAGGTGATACACACATTCTCTACTTTTCTAGGTCATGCACACACACAAACACACAAATCTTATTTACGTCACAAGGTAATACACATCGAGACCTAAATGCACACATATTTTTTTTTCTACTTTTCTAGGTCATGTACACATACAAACACACAAACCTTGTTAATGCCACAAGGTAGTACACACACAAACCAAAACACACACACTTTCTTGACTTGCCTATGTCACAGACACACATACACACACGCACTTGCACTTTATCAACATCTCTGTTTCACATGCAAATAAACACACACACTGGAGCATGTGAAGAGTTTGTTTGCAAAAACCGATAAGTCCATTTTTGAAGATTTTGAAGTACGGTCTCTGTCATAAAGTACAAAATAATACCTTTTAAATGATATATTGGTCACTAAATATAAAGGTACATTTTTGAAGTTATGGTCAAAAGAAGCACAAATTTTCTTATTATTCTCTTTATTTTTCTTGACCTTTAACCGCAAATATCTCCATTTGGCAATTTTGGACTTAACGGTTTTTGCGATCAAACTCTTCATGTCTTCTATTTCACTGTGTCACTTTAAAATACACACATTTGTCATGTCTATCTCTACCTTACTATCTTCCACACAAACACAAAACAAAGACAAAACTGAAATGTAAAGAAGCAGAATGCCCACAAATCTGTCTCCATAATCTCTATATCTTTGTTATTCTTCTTATCAGTTATAACACTTTACAAAGAAATCCCAAGTTTGGACTGGGGCAGTTCAAATTAAAAAAAAAAAAAAAAAAAAAAAAATTACAGCATTTTTTTGGACTGGCAACCCGTTCCCCTCCATTTACAGCCATAATGCTTCTTGTCAGACAGCATGGGATGTGTTCATATTTACTTTTTGCAACCACCAGTGTGTTGAAGCAGGTGTATGAGTGTATGCATGTGTGTTTATTGAATATCTCTTTCTCTATCAACACAAATACATGTATGTAGGCCTATACACCAGACCTACCAAGTCCCACACATTAGTCTATTGACTCCCTTTTTCAAAACAAACAAATGAATAAACAAACAAACAAACAAATGCCCTTCACTATTCTCCCCTAAATACAAACAACAAACAAGCAAACATGGACTTCCATCCATTAAAAGTCAAATTTTTGGACATTATTCAGAATAAGTAGAAACATTACAACTAGAATGCACCAGATTATACGATTTACAGGTTTAAAGACCCAGCAGTGTGGGGATTCATGGGTGGCCCAATTCACACGCTGCCGACCGAGGTACATTCGACAACCACGAATAGCACCTGTTAGTGTATATCACATGCTCATCTGTGACCACCGACTCCAGTCAAAATTCTTCGGCTATGTGTGTGCTTACACAGAGTTCAGTAATAAAGCTGTACACATTTTTTTTTTTTTTTAAAACAGGGATTCTCAATATTCAATTTCAATTCAATTTAATTTTTTACTTCATTTTTCGACAAGAACATAATATACAAATATGTTTTGTTTTGTTTTGTGGTTTTTTTTTGGTAACAGAAAATATATCCAAGCCAGGCCAGCCTTCCCACCCCATGGTATCCCTGTGCTACCGGGTCATTAAAATGCCAAAGCTCCTTTATACTGCTGGAGGGGGTTACACCCCCACCCACGTCCCCCACCCCGCTTGGTCATTTCGCTCCCTCAGGCAGCTCTGAAGCGCCTCAAAATCTCACACCTAGCTGCTCTCGAACATGTCATCTCTGATATAAACACACTTCGTGTAGATTCTTTTTTTTTTTTTTTTTTTGCTTTGCTTTTTGCTTTTTGCATCAAGTAGTCAGATTGGCAACAAATATATCCTATCAGTGTCAAGGATGGCACTCAATCATCAAACTAGTCAAACTAGAAATGAAGTCAAATTGTAATGCTATGACTTCATTCATGTGTGCTCACAGCCTCGGCAGTAGTACATTACTTGTCTTCCAAATTTGCATTCTTTATGTAAAAAAACAAAAACCAACAACAACTTCCACACACTACTTTAAAAAAGAATTGAAAACCTGCTTGCATTTTCCTCCTTCCTTTCTTTCTTTTCAGGCCAAAATGTATGTGTATGTAAGAATTAATTCTCTCTTTCAAAAAAAGAAAACTGGGCTTTACAAAATACAATATAAATTGCACTTCATTGCTGGTCCAATGAGGATCCTAGATCTATTTTCCTGTTATCCACCTCCCTTATTTTCCTTTCCTTGGCCATCCCCTTCCTATACAAAAGTTCTCAGTTATGGTCTTAAAATTCATATCATAATCACTCACAATAAAATGGACATCATGCATAGCTATTTTTACTCAGACAGCCTGTGTCGTGAAGGACAATGGAATGGAAGGGGAAATATATCACATTTTTTACAGTTTCAGTTAATACTACTATTCTGAATACTAGTTGCTATGGAATTCTTTTTTTTTTCTTGGTTGCCAACCAGACCATGGCTTATTTGCAATTCATGCTCGAAGACAACATCTCTTCATCCCTCTGTACTCTGTATCTGCTACTGACTTTTAACATTTCATAGCATTTTCACACAAACAATCAAAATGCATCAACAACATCAATTTTCTTTTCCATCTGCCTCTAAATAATAATAACAAATATGATGTTAATAACAATGGCAATGATGATGATGATGATGATGATGAAGATGAGGATGAAGATAATGATGATAGTAATAACGGTATGGTCTTCTTCATCCAGGGTAGCCTCTTTAGTATTACCACTGCTCTACCTGAAGGTCCTGCCACTGAAAACAACCCTAGCGTTGCCAGGTACCCATCTATACAACTGTGCCGAGAGGAACATGGAAGGGACATGGTGACTACGAGAACAAGCACTTCATGCACATCAACTCTATGGGAAATTGCCCCAGCTGGTATCCAAACAGTTGATCAGCAGTATACCATTCTCAAAAGTTTCATCCTTCATCCTGACACGCATTCAAATGTGACCAGGGGGTTGCATCAGGTGGTTAAAAGCAATACATGAGCATGGCCTGCTGAATAATATCTACATTCATATTCCAACAGTTGTACGATGGCATCACAGTTTATAGTAAACAAGAATTTCACTGACATGGGAGATATGACTCTTTAATTCCATGATAGATGCATATTGGTATCACCACACATTCAACAAATCATCAAACTTGTGGTTAGACATGGATATGCATCACTAAAGAGGAAGGAGCAACACATTTATATTTTGAAAAATTGCAATCCGAGCGCAGTCCGTGAGCATGACAAGCTTGTCATTCTGCAGGTGCGTGCACGAGTCACTCGTACACTATGTTTTTGTCCACAAGCGTAAAAAGCAAATGAATATTCCAATCGTGTAATTACAACTGAGCATAGATTTGCTCCCCGTACGGTGTCCCTACGTAGTGGCAATGCACAAAACCACTCAATCACCCCATCCCGACGCTCTCCTTACAAAACTCTCGCCGGAGTCTTTAAACGACCTTTGCGGGCAGAATACAAACCTAATTAAGGAGGAAACTGATAGGGCTGAGATTTTTCCCTTTCCTGTCGAGTGTGTTTTGATGACGTATGGACAAAGACAACTTGCCCGTAACTGAAAACGAGCGAAGAATAATATGCACAGCCGCAGCCACACGCACTAGTAGCTGACAGTTTTCTCACGGTTGTTTTGTGAGATGCGATTAATCTCCTAACAATACAACTGCCAGTATTCTCAAGATACACGTATCAAACTTTCAACGGTGACAAATGTTTGGATTTTCTCCTCCTGTTTTTCTTTTCGAAACCATGAACTGAAGTGGGCAAATGGGGGTTCCAGATTGATGGAGGGCATGTACAGATATTTTGCTCTAGCTTCTGTATGTGTCAAAGCATAATAAATAACAACAACAAATACACTGCATTCGAATCACCGCTTGGAGTTAAGATATTCAAGGGGGCATCCCACCTGATAGGCAGTGCGAGTCAATGTACTTAGAATTACAATAATGTTAGAGTAATCTTTCTGTGTGTATTAACTCAGTTATCCCTGCCACATTTGTATTCATGATGCACAAACACGGTCTTACTTTCCATATAGATTTGATTCATCTCTATGAATTCTAATATTGTTGGAGAGTTCATGCAGTTCGTAATCAGCAAAGCAAAGTTGATGGAAACTTGACAGTGGTAAGGAAAGAATTACATTCTAACAAAATGGCTGTCCATGTTTGTTTCACTGTCATTGATCACTAACACCTCTTCCTAATTGGCAGTCTTATTTCATTTAAGGCATGGAATAGTATTGGTTGAGGTGAGGATTCAGCTTTTAACTTTTTGTGAGATATTTAGAAATCAATTCATGAAATTTTTAAAGAGTTTCCAGTTTATTCTAAGAGGAATTCAAAGTTGATTTAATGAAAATCGGTTTTGAAATGGCTGAGATATTAAAAAACAAAGTAAAATGAAGAGATCTTAATTAAAGGTGGGTCCCACATTTTATTAGGATATATACAAATGAATGAATGAATAAATATATAGAATATATATGTATTTATGGAAGGGCTACATCCAGGACCTCTTAGAGAACTACATGGAACATACTTTAGTATTCTTGACACACACACACTCAATAATATTGGCACATTTCCATGAATGCACAAGCATGTAGTCATATAGAGAGATTTGGAGTGCCTGCGGAACCAGAGCGGTTCCGTGACAGCTGTTCTGAATCGATATCTATCAAATAATAAATATTGTTAGGAAGTGAGGAGAAAACAGTCATGAGCTTGTCTTTAGGCATTCCTTTCCACTCTAAAAATTCAATTTTCTGGCAAGAGATACGCTTTATTTGGAAAGATCTGTCCCGTCTTTCATTTAAATGGAGCAGGGATTTGTGAACACATACAGGGGGGGGGGGGATATGTGATTTACAGGATGGAATGTCTCCTGTGAATGATGGCTTCTTGAGAAAAAGGAATACGTATCAAAACAATATATTATCATTTATGATTACATTCATCACATTCATCATAATCTGAAAATAATTATTGACGAGCACCTATTTTCTTTGGTGGGTCATGATGTCAGTACTATGCACACACACTACTTTACCTCTTCACTGTAAAGAGTATTAAATCCCTAGAGACTGTGTTCATGGGAAAGATTACATTTTTAACTATTTAATGATGACCATACTGTAAAAAAAAAAAATGAAAATGGCATTTAATGGGTTTTCCATTCAAACTTTTCATATGTATACTGCGCTAACTTATTGGGATATGTTTATATTATTCTTGCATTCTTTTTTTATTTCCTATCATGTAAGATTACATGAAAGTAGTCTAGTTCTGTGTACATAATAAACATATACATAATATTTTTGAGGGGGGGGGTCAGTGATATTTGACACAATACCTGCAAAACTCTGTTCTTCTAGAAAAATGTAATACCCAAGCATAATAATCGTTTGCTCATTATCAAAACCCATATCTTCTTATCTTGACATGATGAAAATATTCGCTTGCAGGAAACAGACATTTAATTGAACTCAGAATACTAATTTTGATTTTGGAGTAGAAAGCTTACTCAGGCTTTTAGATATTATTGTGTTTTGTTTTCCAAATATGCAAATCCATCAGCCTGCTATCTCAGCCTCCTTGTACAGACGTCCTGAAACTAACTATTCGACATGGATGGTGATTACATAATCCTTCCCATCCCCATTGTAACACACAGGCCTTCCTGTTGGACTGTGGTATTGTGTTATCTCAGTGGATATTATCATTCACATTGTAGTCATTTTTTTTTTATTTGGGGAAGAGATATGTTTTCAGGAGTTTTTTTTTGATTCATCAGCAGAGTTAGCTGCTTAAATGAAAGAGGGGATGCTGTTCCATGCTTTGGATACAGTCACACTAAATGAATGATCCCCTGCTTTGCTACAAGTCTTTAGAAGTATACTAGAATACTATCTATCACCAATCCCATTGTTGCTTTTAGTGATTCCAAGAAAATAAAGAGGGTTCCAGTTTTCGTAAATGTGCATACACACATTTTACCTCTCCTTTTCCCCACTACTTCCTCGTCCATCATTCCACAAATCCACTGCTCCCAATTTCGCTTTTTGACTGGGAGAGATTATTCAACAACACGAGCCACCCTTGCATGCGAAAACGAGTCAAAACAGAGCCTGAATTATTGAGCGCCATCACAGCTGGAAAGTGGGGAAACCTGTCACTTGGAAACGAGAACCGATCTCCCGCGAGGGGGCTTACCCCCCAGGGGTATCACTTCGGGAGCGGCGCTCATGTTTTACCTATATAGATTTAAATAATGTGCAAGTGGTCTGTTAGACTGGGCCAAACATTTTGCGAGAGCATTTACCTCTCTCCTCACGATGCATTATACATGGTCTACCCACACTCGGGAGATGGTTGCTATATATTAAGCTCCCCGGCAGAAGTGTTATATGTTACAACCCTTCAGAGACACATACAAATGTATTTGTATAAAATGGGCAGCTTCAGTACAGAAGCTACTGGCATCGCCTCCAGCACTTGGACCTCTGGAGACATGAATTTCACAAAGGTGGTAGCCATATCAAGGTTAGTGGTATTGAGGCCAGAAGTTTTGTCTAGGAGATATATGTTTTATAAATACAACTGATACAGCTGTATCTCATGTTCAAAAGCCAATAGTAGGATTTGCTGCTGTCGGAGGTTATAGTGGCTGTGGTGGGTCTTTTCCACAACAGCCAAAAATATTGCATGAGTAAATAACTGGTAAATTCTTAACTGGTAAATTCTTAATTGGTAATGGAGGACTTTGAAAGCATCATCACTGTTTGAATCTCATCACTGTTACATAATCTGAGATATTTTACATTTTGTGCATTGTCATTTTTTAATATTAGTGAAGAGCTTTTCATATCTGCTCAAACAAAGCAGTACTGAGATGGTACATCATGTCTGCACAGGAGAAAACCTTGCAAGAATCTTAAAACAACAACTGAAGCACCAAAGCTGCAAACCCCTGTGTACACACAAACACAAAACACACACACACACAAACACACACACACACACACACACACACACACACACACACACACACACACACACTTGCATACAGACACAACCACACAAACAAGCAAACTAACATACTGAGGCATACTAAAAAAAGAAAACAATCTTTTGATGGAAAAAAACATTTACTTTGTAAATGGGGAAATCATGCATGCAAAGGCTGATAAACAACCTTAAGAAAAAAAAAACAGCAACTATTATATATCTTTTCAAAAGCAATGCAAACATTGCAATGGATGTGGATGAAGAGGAAGAACATATGTGTACTAGATGTTGTAGAGGCATGCATATTCTGAAGTGCGTCTCTGTTCAGGTATTGGTAGCCTCAACATGATCACTCCATTTGAGGCACCAGATTGTATCCATGCTGGTAGAACATGGATCCTTGGTGCTACATCCACATAATCCACACTTCAAACCTTTTAAAGAAGACTGCAAGGGGGATTCACATCTTCATTAGATAACACCTGTTCTTTGAGAAATTGTTCTTGGAGTTCTGCATGAGTTGCAGCAGTGCAAGACGTGCTTTCATTCTCTTCTTTTTCTTTTTACCATTGATAATACACACAATTTACTTGTTCTAGAAGAAAAAATTGTGATAGATCTCTATTGAACAGAATAACTCTTTATGTGCCACGTTCGCACATCCGACTCAGTCGACGGCGTGCCAACTTCGCATATTTTGCTCAACAAACAAAGCCGCCAAAACCGATCGATAAATCGGCTAATCACTGCTAATCCCCCGGCACAATGAAAGCGTTTCTGGTGCTTTTGTTCCTCTCATATACGGCTTGCATTCTATGTGGTGATTGACTAAGCTGTGTTCCCAAATAGATTTGCTCGTACATTCTAAGTTACTGTCACGGTTTTATGTGCAAAAGTCATGCCTTTCCAGTAATGTAGCAAATGGTCATTCAAAAGAAAAATTGAAAAATAGATTCGTTATACAATTTGTATCGAAACAAAGCTTGACATTCCTCTTTAACTTTGCCTGCAATTATGCCCATCTTAACAGAATTTTGTAGAAGTTATACAAATTAGAATACCAGAATTCTTTCTCAAAGCATAACTACTTTTTAGTCTTAAGAATAACGTGGCACACAGGGGGTTTCCACCATGGCACATAAAGAGATAATGGTGGTCAAAAGCATCCCTCCATGTATTCCTCCATACAGAAGGAAAGATGGTGCACATGAAAGGGCGTGGTCCCTTGGGATTCACACATTGAATTCATAAGAAGAACTAGACGTCCAGTTTGGCCTCTGCACAAAATTTCTTAATGGGCTATGAAGAAGGTGTCAAACTCCTCCAGTAATCTCGTTTACCTTCCACTGACCTCCCCATCTCCCCTTGCAGTAATCCGCAAGGTGGAAACACATTTTTGCGGGTATAATCCTCATTCCCGTGGCAACCCCTCGGGAAGGCATTACTCCAGTTGAAGAAATAAGCTCATCAACACTTGAAAGGAGAGTGATAATTCACTGAGCAAACATATTTTGAAGATTTTGTATCCTAAGGAGCATTCACATTGGAAGTACTGTGGTATTCGATACCACAGTAATTTGTAGGCACTGTTCTCATTGAAGAAATAGCTTGGTAATAGATACTGGGACGATACAGTTGGTACAGTTCTCATTCATAAAATACCATGGTATATATTTCTGGCCTGAAAGTATACCTCTCCCAGGTAAGCACGACGCATGCTCATGTCTCCTACGATGAGAGGACAGGAAGAGTGTCATATCACATGGTACGTGAGAAATACAATGCAGTGCAGGGGATGGTATTTCTTGACACGATTCACACTCAAAGTTTGCATGCTTATTCCACGCCAAGTTTGAATTACCACCCTAGATACCACTGTATTTCACAAGGTATTTGCATTCACACTACAGAATATTGCATGAAATAACAAGGTGTTTCACCACCAGTGTGAATGGGCATAAAGTCACGTATGCCTTCTTTTTTTTGGGGGGGGGGGAGGGATAATTTTTGTAGCCAATGTCGGGGTGCAAAGAAAGATTGGTGTGAGAAATGGTGCATTTTTACTAACATCACATTCCCAAACAAAGAGACACACGTAGCTTCCTCTTTAACTTTTTATGACTATCCCAAAGCATATAAGGCTTTGACATAGGAAGGAGCGCACATAGTTTTTCAATGTATTTCAATTTCTGTGAAGAGGAACAGAAAGAGTAGTCACATCTAACTACTTAATTTTCCTGTAAGTTTACCACTCAAAAAAATAAATTCTGCCATTTCAATTCAGTTTGATTTTATCTATGCAAATTCCAAGAAAATAAGATGAATTAATAGTACATGTATTTGAACAAAAATCTATGACAATAAATTCCCAGTATAATGATCACAATGATTTTTGCACTACATGAACAAATACAATGAATTTCCAGAAATAAGCAACATACATATTTTCCGTTTACAATAGAGAAATAAAAATGCAGGAGTCTGCCGTCTTGGACAGGTACTTAACAGTGATGGCCAGCCAGAGATAAAAAAGAACAACTTCTACTAATGAAGGTTACACAACACGATGTTCACATGTCTTAGCATGAGTCTCTACTTGTAATGTACCAATATTCCTCATGTATTCCCCCTCTCTGCCATATCTCTCTTTATCTCTCTTTATCTACTTCTTTATCTGCCTCCTTCCTTTTCTCCCCTTTCAAAATTCTCTCCCTCCATCTACTTTCTCTTTCTCTATTTCTATCTATCTCTCACTCTTTTCTCATAATACTCTTTCTCTAATACCATATGAGATTGGCCTTAAGGAATTCACATCCAGAGACCAGTTAATGATCAATGTCATGTTTTCATGGCAACTCATATACAGAATATAATTCTTCTCTCCCTCTCTCCATCTCTCTCTCTCTCTCCTTCTCTTTCTCTATCTGTCTGTCTGTCTGTCTTTCTCCCTCCAGATAGCAATCTCCGGCCAGAAGATCATCCTCATACCCTGGGAATCTGCATCCCTACTAATCCATAAAGAAACATCCGCCGTTGTTGCATAATCATTCCTCTTTCCCCTCACTCACCAACCTCTTTCTTCCACTCACATCTATCATGCTGAGATTCTAGTCTCTCTTATCTAATTCCACATCCCCCCCCCCCCCCCCGTCAATATTTTTACTTCTCCGAACCAATTCATAATCTGCAGGAAGAAAATATAGTCTTTATTGAAAAAAAAGAAATCATATAAATGGAGATCTGATACATGCAATCAACTGACAAGGCAAGTCAGCTGATAGCATACATCATGGTGGGTGCAAGTGAGAGTGTGCTGATTGGCATTTTAGCAGACATAGTTTGACGGGGCTGACACAATAAAGCAATGTCTGATGATGTGACGGCTTATTGTGCACAATTCGAGTCCACATATTAACTCCTTATGTGCCATGGTGGAAACCCCCTGTGTGCCACATTATTCTAAGACACCAATGTTGTCATGCTTTGAGAAACATTCTGTTTTTCAAATCTATGTCACTTCAATAGATTTCTGTTAAGCTGGGCATTATAGAGAGCAAAGTTGTAGAGAAAATGCCAAGCTTTGCTTTGATGTAAATTATATGACAAATCTATGCTTGTTTTTCTTTCAAATGACTAGTTTATAGCTAAATTGTAAAGGCACGACTTTTGCACACAAAACAGTGACAGAAAGTTAGAATTTACACATACATTCAGTAGGGAACACCACTTGTTACTCTTTCTCAACAAAAAATGCAAGCTTTATGTGAGAGGAATGGAAGCACAGAAAACACTTTTATTGTACTGCGGCATTTGGCAATTTATCGGTTGCTTTTGGTGGGTTTGTGCATTTGAGCAGAATATGTGAGGTTGGCACGCCGACAACTGAGTTGGATGTGCGAACGTGGCACATAAAGAGTTAATGGAGACATCCACTTCTATATAGATCGAGTTATGTGTGTATTTAAAGTGGAGATATGTTCCCTTCAAAGGGGGAGGGGGTAGTAGTGACTGATTGAGGCGGCACTGGTTTCAGAAATGCCCATCACAAAATACATCTGTAATGTTTCAAATGTACTAATGGCTGTCTTTGGTTCTACGAGCATGTTTGTTTTGCTTCATTTTCAAAGCTACTATTAAGACTGAAAAAAAAAAAGATGATAGAGCAGTATGTCTTCTAGTCTCATGTCAAAGACATTTCACAAATTTTTTCTCTCTCTTTCACTGAGTCTCAGAAATGCCTACTGTCTATCACTCTTTGCTATCTCTTCATTTCCTTGTCTTCCTTTTGTTCTCTCGCTCTCGAGATGGCAAAGCATTCTCTCGTTCTCACAACCTGTCATCTTCTTGAGTGTTGATTATTCATACAGAGTGCTTTATGGCAAGACATCATCACACAACTCGGAATAGCAAATGAGGCTCTTACCTGCATTACGTATTCAGTGCATCCGGACAGCAGCGTTGCAAGGGTTGAGGAAAAGGAAAAAAATTGAGAAAGAAAAAGAATGAAATGTGGCATTAATATCGGGTGATATGGACACAGTCTGCAACATGAAATATGCATAATACACCATCAGCAGAGGCAAATGGAATTTCAGACATCTCAGATGCTTCCTCATCCAACAATGGACAACAAAAACAAAACTTAAAAAAAAAAGAAAACACCATTGTTTCCTGTCATTACCCTATCATCGTTCACTGAACTTCCATAAAATGTGCAGATGAGCTCTCCCCTCGCATGCATTCAAAAGACATTGTCACTCTTTTATCGACCTTCTCTATAGATCTTGGCAACACAAATGTGTTGTTTCTCAATTTCAGTTCAAATATACTGTATTTCCATCATGCAAGAGGTAACACATAATACAATGTATACATTTAACACATTATAATAGTTTTTAAAGTTTACACAAAAATAGTTTTTAAAGTTTAAACAATTATAGTCTTGAAAGTCGGTATAAACAAAAATAGTCTAAACAATTTAATAAGTAATAAAGTATCAATGCAAAGTAATGCAAAGAAATGTAAGAGAGAAACAATGCATACATTGTACTTTGCAATGGTGACAAAAGGTAAATATAGTGATGGAAACGACTTCTTCAGTTTTTTCTACTTGTTTTTCTATTTTCTTATTTTTTGCTTGTTTTGTTTTCCTTTCTATGTCCCATGTAACATATATTAAAGGCTTGCCAATCTGTAGATGAGATACCTTTCTTTGTTGTTATGAATAATGTAAATTCATATTGTCGTATATAATTGATATGTTTATAAACGCAACAGGGCTGTAGTTTTCTGACTGGATGATCTACTCTGTCATTTTCATTGAAGATGTTAATGGATTAATTTATAAATGAATGAAGATTAATCTCCTCGCATGGTCTAATTTAAGTTTTTTGAAGAGAACTACTGTTAAGCTTTGATATAGAAAATAATTCGGTAACAACCCCTGTTAAGCATAAGAGAATGGAAAAAAGCTTCACTTTTTATGACAGGTACACATGATGATGATGATGATCTCGCAATACAGTCTTGTGGTAGAATCCTTGGACCCTTTTGGGATATTAAAAGTGTTCGTGCTTGGTTTTTGATGGGTGAATAGTACATGTACAGCTGTACATGTACAAAATGTATGCATCAAGGGGAAATTTGTGCCTGTTTGCCCCAGCCGTGTTTCGTAAGATTTAGTCCTCGATACTTTTGTCAGTCTCTCATGTTGTCCCAGTGGTTAATCACAGCACGGGTTAGCTTCGAAGACACCAGGCATCTTTTATATCTTTTTTTTCCCCAGACCAAATGAGCGATACCCAATACACGTGTGGTTATAAAGCCTTGCCACACCAGCTTAAATGTCCCGAAGTAAAGCTCCCAAAGGATGGGCGCATGTGGCTAATAAATCTCCGAACCGCTTCATATTTCGCGATTGGGATGACAGCAGGAACAGGCTAAGATGCTTATTGTGTCTCTGGATGCCAATTCTGCTACGGCTGTACCGCCACAAAAAAAAAAGTGAGTTAGAAAGGATCTCTCATAATATAATGAAGGACAACAGATATGGCACGAATCTTGCACATTCAGGGTCTGCCAAATTGGGTTGTATGACATTCCAGATATAATGAACTCAAGGCCATTTCGCGCTCACTCTTCATCCAGTGATGTCTCCGTTCCACTGAATTCACAAACTCAGGCGAATGAAAGACACATCTGATTCTTTGCTTAACTCAGAGACACAGAGTTTGTTTTGAGTGAAGTTCATAATATCAAAGCAACAGATCACCAAGATGCAATATAATTGATTAAGTGTAAACAATGTTGGGACAAAGTGAGATTTAGCATATCGTGGCTTCCGGTGTATACTTTAACCCAATGAAGACTAGTCACGAGTATACTCGGGCAAGTGTTTATGGGAAATGTGTGTTACAGCAATATCAGCTCATCCTCAGTGGGTTAAAATAGAGAGCTGTCGCAGTGTAACTTGTGTGGAAATCTTAAAGACCTTTAATGGGAGCCATTATGTTGGTGGCAAAAGGAAGCAAGTGACAAGTCATCAAAATATGACTTACTCACCCTTTCAGATTTAGACTCAATTTGTTGTTATTGGATTACAAGTTTATAGCATACACACTCATCCTCCTGAGAGTTACATCTAGTTCTAGATGTCACAAGTGTACTGATATCAATGCCAACATGTTGCTCTGTATTGTACAATATAGGTCCTATCTGCTGTACTTGCTTCCTTTAGCCAGTGAAGGGTAGAAAGACAACCATCTGTAGATCTCAGTAAATAAATGTCACATATAAGTTGAGATGAACCATTTTTATGAAAGCTATATGATGAAGATTCTGCTAGGATTAAAAGCTCAGGCCCCTGTTGACTCCATAGCTAGTACATATTGGCCTTTCTTCAGCTTCTTGATATCTTTGACAACCATGCTTAAAGGGAACCCAAACCCAAAGAACAATGTGGATTGAGTAAACGCAGCAACATTAGTAGAACACATCGGTGAAAGTTTGAGGAAAATCGGACAATCAATGCAAAAGTTACAAATTTTTACAATTTTGGTGTTGGAACTGCTGGATGAGGAGACTACTAGAGGTTATGACATCATGTGTGGACGACAATATAAAGAAAATATAAAGGGAATTCCACAAAAATGTACTTTTCTAGCATAATGAAAGAGCAATTGACTAACCGTTTTCAGAAAGCAGAGGGAATAATTGCTACCCTTAACATATGTCAGTATCAAATTGAGGGAATGTGTAATTTTCATGAAAAATTAATTTTTATGGAATTTCCTTTATAATCCACATTTCTCTTTGGGTTTGGGTTTCCTTTAAGAGATTTTCACTTTGACTTCACAAGAACTCTTGATTATTTGACAAAAAAAAAATCTGGTACTCTGTATATGACTTCACAATTCATGATGCTATTCCAGATTCAAAATGATGAACTCTGGAAAGAAGTAACAGCCCCTTTAAAGCTTCCACCAAATAATGTTTCATGATTACCATCTAATGACACAAAGCACCTGATGCTTAATTTATTTACTTTTTTAAGGGGGGAGGGAATGGGGGCATTATCACTTTGTTTTTGATGAGCATGCTTGGCAAGGGCGAGGAAGTAAGCCCAAGGACACGTCAGGACAGAGTGTGATGTCTTATCAGGCTAATGGAAAGCATTCTTGGATTAATCTAGCAAAAGACATTCAGCACTCTCACTGCTGCTGCCCACTGGCCAGACAATCATGAGATGTCTGCATACTCTTACAGAATGTAGTTTTGGCTCCCTGGTACATATTGTCCCTGAGGTGACAAGAACTTTGATAATATATTAACCCATTGAGGATGATCTGAGTCTCGAGTATACTCTGGCAAGCGTCTAGATGGGAAATGCGTGTTGCAGCAAAATCAGCCCGCCCTCAACGGGTTAGAAAAAAGAATCATGTATTTTCAGGAGTGTAAAAACTTCATTTTCACAACATTTTTAATACAAAATAACATCAGTGTTGATGTCAAATAATGTAGAAACAACTGATTTGGATTTATTGATAGTAACTGTACTGTTTTCAGACTGGGCCCCATTTTATCAAAAGATAAAATCAATTCTAAATTTCCTTATCACACAGGCTGCCATAGACTTACAGTTGAAATCAACTACATTGTATGTAATCAATTTTAACTCTTCATAAAACAGGGCCCTGAAATTATTATTTTTGACATTCTACGTTGAGTTAAGAGATTTTTATTGCAAAGGCCAAATGAGACACAAGATCTTGTCACCCCAAGGACAATATATAATACACATGTTTATCACAATCAATGAAAAAATTGGCTTCACACAATCTTTTTCTAAAATAATCAATATAATTTTTCCAATACCAATCTGACATGACACATTTCAGCCAGCCTGGCCTGATTAAATACCTTATATTCACATACGCCTACACATCACGCAAAATCATCTGAAAGTCAGTAGACACTTTTCCCCCGTAACATTTCCAATGATATATCATTGTCTCATTAGGGAAATATTTTTGAATTACCAGACTAAATGTCACCTTTTTTGTTGTTACATTAAAAAAATGAATCAAATAGTATGCACAACAGACTATTGTTTGACTAATATCTACAATATATTTTGTTCATACCATCATTATGGTATTTTATTGTCTCATTAAATTGTGCATGCTACTGTAAGCTTTAGAAGATATGTAACAAAAATATGATGTGTCTGAAGCCATTTGAAAATGCATGTATATCTCACAGTTGAAGGAACTGAAAGATTTTCTTTGCATTGGAAGCATTATCACAATTACATTCTGAAAGTAGGTTGTATTTTTTGACCGCTGCTATGCAGATTATGATGCATTCACAATGAAGAGGACTCCTTTTTGTCAAACAAGTCTTCGATTGATCATATGACTCCACTGTGCTAAAAGTGGTTCCATGACATTTGCTTCTGCGACAATTGCTCCCATGAAATATCTGCATGCTAGAAGCCAAACGTACACTGTATATCCTACCCACAAATATAACCATAACCCTAATCCTAATCCTCAAAACCCTATCACAACCACAACCTAAAACCCTATCACAACCATAACCCAAGTCCTTGAAGAAAATAAGACCAGAGCAATTGTCACAGGAGCAAATGTTGTGTCACTGCTAAAAGTACACCATTAATTTGGTCGAAATATTTCACTTCACCATAATCTGAGTCTGGTCCGCACATCCATGATTCACGAAATTAGTGCAGCGAGCACTCTTGCCATCTAGACAGGCAAAAAAAGAAAGAAATATATTGTCCATTCTGTCCATCCCAGCTTCCTGACTTTCGCATTTCAATTCGCTGACATACAATGTACATCACAAGTACGTGGTCACTCTTTTCCTTTTTTAATGAAGCCAGCTGTGCCAACATTAGCTGTCTGCTCCTAACTTTGTTATCACTGCTCCCTCAAGGCAGGAGCGTGACGACCGACCGACGCAACTTCAGTCAAACGTCTCCTGCGGTACAAATGTATCGCAATTTCCTCAGAAATGCCACTTTTCTCAGATGACCAAGTTAGTGACCCGGTGTATATACAGCCATCGTTCACTTTACATGTGTATAACGTCATTTCCTTCAGACATTTGAATGACAGATGAATCAAGGGTTCAATCCTGTACTTAAACCTTACTTTTTATTGTTTTATTGATTGGTACATATGCTGGAAAGCTTTCTTTGCCTATTGGTATGGATGTCTAAAAACTAACTGTCAATGAGTAGAGATTAGCTAATCCCCCTTAATCCCTATTGTGTAACCATGGATTCCCTGATGGACTGAGATACACTGCTACTCCTGAGTGCCCTTGTTAACTCTATGAGGTCAAGTTTGGATGAATTACTGAACACTGATGAATCAACGTGGTAGACTGAGTTAAAGATAATAAAAAGTTTTGGTACCTCAAAAGTGTCCTCGAATTTTCTTGTCTTAGTTTGTGTTTCAGGTTAAAGTACCTTTCATATAACTAACACTGTGAGACTTACTCGCCCCAAAGTGCTCTCATGTCTTAGTAATCATGCAATTAACTGCGACCAGCAGCCCCATACGCATAGCGACCAGCAGTCCCATACGCATAGCGTAATCGGGCTTCGCATTGTAGCATTCAGGATCATGACAGATTTAGTATCGCAGGGTATATGTCAACTGAAAATCCCATAAATTCTTCAATTTGAAGACTTACCAATTAAGTTGAAGTATTGAAAACAGGCTTCGGGCAACGTTTGGTTCTGCCTATAGTCCCTTTCTGTTCGAATTGATGACTGAATGTGACTCGGTCGACAGGACCTTAGGAGAGCTACATACAGTACACTGAATACTACAGCCAGTGCACGCGAACACATCACATGCACACAAATTTCAAATCCATGAACGGATAAGATGTTTGTGTGCGCATGCGCTGGCCATGGTATCCAGTGTATGTAGCTCTCCCAAGGTCCTCTCGACCGAGTCACATTCAGTCATCCATTCGAACAGAGAGGGACTATTGGCAGAACCAAACGTTGTTCGAAGCCTGTTTTCAATACATCAACTTAATTGGTAAGTCTTCAAATTGAAGAAATTTTTGGATTTTAAGTTGGCATTTACCCGCGATACTAATTCTGTCATGATCCTGAATGCTACAATGCGAAGGCCCATTACGCTATGCGTATGGGGCTGCTGGTCGCAGTTAGCTATGCGAACAATGGGCTGCACGCTGCTGGTCGCAGTCAGTGGTTTCGTACAATATTTATCGACGTTGTACAGCGTCGGCTCTGGTACGAAACCATTATTGCATGATTACTAAGACATGAGAGCACTTCGGGGCGAGTAATTCTCACAGACAACGTACTTTAACCTGAAACACAAACCAAGACAAGGAATTTCAGGGAAGCTTTTGAGGTACCAAAACTTTTTATTATCTTTAAGCACCTGGTACATGAAGAGCTAACAATGTACTTTGAGTACAAGCATAGCGTTGCTGGGGTGACAAGACCTTGTACCTGCAATTTTGGTGAAAATGACTTTTTTTGTATCAATAGTCAAATAATGGGTTAAGTGAGGTCCTGTCCAAATCCCAACCGTCTTACTCCAAAAATGAAGCCACCACGGCATGTCAAAGGAAAGGCTATCCCATTCGCTATAGTGCTTTGGCTGCCAGGTTTTTTGGCTCTCCTGAACATTTGACATTTTGTAGATACGAGGTCTTGTCGCCCCAGCAACGATAGGTTAACCCATTGAGGATGGGCTGATTTTGCTACAACATGCGTTTCCCATAGGCAACTGCCTGAGTATACTTGGGACTCGTCCTCAACGGGTTAATACCACAATGTATGGCAAAACTATGATGAGCTCCACAATCAAAACATCTCCTTGGTATACAGAATGCTTCAGGCAAATATCAACCTCCTTCTAATTACAGGAAATCTTTGCCCACAAAATGATAGCATGAATCCTTTTTTTTTTCTGCAAACTGAGTAATTTGTAAATTGTTTGTTGTTGTTTTTCTTCTGATATACAAATGTACCATATCCTAAACACTAAACACTACCACTGACAATAAAGTCTAGAACTGCCTCAAGAAGTTTGACCCTTTATGTGAACAGGCACTACTTAGCTGTGCCAGGGAGTTATTGGAATGATCACCATGGCAACCCCTTGGCTGTAAAGACTTCACACATTTTTTTTTTTCATCAGCATTCAGTTAACTCTTTCAAATTACTTTCATACTGTCAATATTGGCATTGCCTCCCATTCTCTGAGTGATTGATTTTGAGAATGTGACAACAGAATTTTAAGGTCAGAAAATTAAGTGAAATGATTCAAGCGTATAATTCTGCCACATAAAGTAACTAATTTCAACCTGAAATGTTTACGAAATCAACCCATGAGAAAGAAACATACAATAAAATGGATGCATTTTTGTCCCTTTAATATGCACATTCTCTCCATTTTTTTTTTTGGCATTAAATTCTGACTATAGTTTAATTCCCTCATTTGCAAAGATGATTAATGTACGGGAAAATTGGAAGATTATCGAATTCCCCATTCTCTGCTCTTTAAAATATCCGGGGAACATGGCAACATCTAATAACGTTCATCCCAAATGCTTGGCACGAAATTTTCCAGAATCATTATTTGTATGGCCGTTCCCGTCTAAACGCACTCTTGCATTCTCCCAGCTCAAGCCAATTTGAATTTCAAACACAATTTGCCCAAGGCCCTGAGTGAGTTAGTTATGACTACAAGTTAAACACATCGCACAAAATTAGGTAACCACCAATAACAAAAAAAAAAAAAAACTATTCCAAATTTATGAGGTTGACATCACGCGCGATGACTCCAGATTCTCAAGAGCGCCGTATTTCATAGAAACAGCCGAGAGGGCCGCTCGGATCTCCATTCAAACACAATTTTCGTAATTAGTTTGCCGCGTCGAGGAGGCACAAGTACACACAAACATCTCCCTCGGGGTCAGACCAAGGCAAGTTGCCATGACAACCATGGGTGCTTAAAGTGCTTTAAGGTCTACTTCATATGGCCCCAAACAGTCAATAGCAGCTTTATGCTTTGCCATTCATATCAACCATTTATTGCACAGCAAAACCCAAAATGATTTTTACCAGCAAGTTTTCAAAATCAATCTTCATTAAATATATTGATTTTAATCATTTAGAGATAAATAGATTTGAGCAAGGGGAGATACTGTGCATATTACAGAGACTATGATGAAAATAAATATGATGTGTGTTTGCTTCATGATTAGATATGGGTTCTCATATGTATGCTGATTACCTAATGTGACATTCAACTATAAAGAAACAATATGGCCCTGAAAAAAAAAGATAAAAAAAGAAAAATATGCAAGAACAGCAGGTATTCTGCTGAAGCCTATAGTGTATGATTGTTTTTACCAGGGCCTCAATCTTTGAGCACGATTTGATTAGGCACTGAGGGGAAATCATATCATACATTAACAACACCATCAATCATTTCTTCCAATAGTTATTTTAAGGGTTTGTACAACTCCCAGCCCTCCACTTCTTGGAGTTGACTAAGAAGAGCGGTGTGATGGGATCGGGGAAGGGTAGAGGGATGGGCACCAGGGAGGGGTGAGGGTAAAGGAAGGGGCGGGGTGAGTACAGTGGGTAAGGCAAGATTTAGAGGAATAGTTCCTGAATGAAAAAGGGTGTGAGACTGATCAGTTGGAAGGGTGCCTGGGTGCTGAGGACAATTCCGGTCCGAGGTGGCAAGTGCGGAATTGGTCGCCTGCAAATGACTCTTACCGGACAGCGAGAAATATATGGGGGAGAAAGGCGAGTTCCATCACTTGTGACGGACAGAGAAGGAGAGAGGAGACTGAGTCACAGTTTGACACCACCATTATGTGGAGAGATTAAACACATCTTGTGTAATTTCTTGGGATTCTTTTCTCCTCTGGGACTAAGGTGGGGCTAGGGGGAGGGGCAGGGAGGACTATTACATTGGACTGCAAGCCTGAAGAGACTTTCTTCTGAGCAACTGATAGGCTAGTTTTTACTATAATGTACAGGGGAAAGAAATATGGACAACTGATACAAAATGAGATACATAAAATGAGATTGCTTTTTAAAAAGTACAGAAATAGAGTCAAGGAAATTTTGGCAAGACAGATATAATAAGACATTAAAAGGAAAAGAAAGGAAAAATATGAAACAGCAGGGCAAAAAGTAAAACCAAAAATAAAAGCATTGAAAAAGAAAATGGATACAGAGATGGGCCAAAATAAAAACAAAAAGAGAAATAAAGCAAAAAAGGGGCATTTAGGGAAGATAAATAGATTTGTTTCAATAGAATGAAAAACAAAATAAGTACATAGAACAGTAGAGACAGAGAAAAGGGGGGGGGGGAGATCAGGTGGGAAAATAAGATGGCAGAAGTGAGGGGGTGACCCAGATTGGAATAATTGGTCCCTCAAAGGAGGTAGTCGCGCTTATGAAATCAGTCACTGAGAATGTTGGGGAAGAGGGACGACAGACAGAAAGGTGATGTGAGTGAGGTTGTCAGGCGAAGCTCCCTGGAACGCTGAAGTAAGACTAAAACTAGAAAAGCACATGGAGAGTGCAGACCTCTGCCAAACAGCTCATTTCTACCCATTCACACACGCTGAAAATCGCCCAATATCCCAATATAGGAGCCTTTTGTTCACGTCATCAGATTAAGAATTCTTGCTGTGCAGCGCCGCGCACCTTGAGCAGAACACACACCTTAGTGCGTGTATGCAAACTTCAAATACACGCAGCTTGAATTTCCAAGTTCACTGTCCTTACATGCCAAAACATTAAGAAATCCATTAAAAATTCATAAAAATTTCCCGATCACTACCAAAATTTAGTCATTTGTTTCTTGTGTCATTGTCAACTTTCCCTGCAAGTTTCATCCAAATCTGTCCACAACTTTTTGAGTTATTTTGCATAGAGGCAAGCAAACAAACGGACAAACAAACAAACGGCACCAAAATCATAACCTCCATCGCGGAGGTAAGAATCAAATGGACATGTTCTTTGGAGGTATACAACCTGCACGGAGGAATTGCCAAGATATGCATATTTTGCGAGTAGCACCGCCCGACCGTGGCGAAATGGGGATTTATACGCTGGAGAGCACTGAGCCGCAAGATGCCCACGAGATGCTGTCAACAAGAGTACTATTGTGAGCTGCGGTTTCATTAGCGAGTGCAGTTTGGGTCATCTTCTGCCATTATTAGATTTGTTCTGGTCTACCTGACTCCCTATTCAATCTTTAGTGACAAGTTATTGACTGTTTGTCAAACACGGTCTATTCTTTCATGAAACGCTGGCACAATACTGGCCTGTGGCTTTTTATTTTTGTATGTCTGTGTGTGTGTGTGTGTGTGTGTGTCTGTGTCTGTGTGTGTGTCTGTGTGTGTGTGTCTGTGTGTGTGCATGTTTGTGTTTGTTTGTGTTTTTATTTTAACTCTTTCATGGCAGAAAGTAAAAGCCGCATCTTGTATAGTTCGGGGCAGCAGAATAATTTCATGAATCTGTGTTACAATAATGCGCGATATATGCCATTCTGCCTCCCAGGTAGAGTCAACAAGCCTATTCAAGAACCTCAAACAACCGTGTGCACGACTTCGGCGAATAAATCTCAGGGTGGTTTCCCCTCTTGAAAGACCGATCGATTTCAATAATTTTCATCTCCACCGGGCATGTTAGACCAAGCTGCCGGAGATCATACGCCAGAGTGCAGATCTAGCCATCGAAATTAAGATAACAAAATTTGAGCACACACCCAAGAACAAAAAGACAAAAACAAAAACAATGACAGAATTGAAAACCTCTATTAAGATTCCTCATTCTACTCCTTCTGCAATATGATTTGTTCTTCCTTCATTTTTTAATATTCTGTCAATTCTGGACAGGTCTCAAAATCAAGAAAATCATACAAATTAGTCGCTAAGCCTGCAGGCAGCTGGGAGAGAACCAAGATGTCAAAGCGGACAGATGAATTTACTGTCAGTCATATCAGTATTCATTTGAGACAGATATACAACATAGATAGATAGAAAAATAGACAGACAGAGAGACAGGTAGATAGATAGATAGATAGATAAATAGATACTGTAAAAGCTGTCATTTTTGTGTACAAATATTTTTACAAATTAGGAGGTCACAGACATTTTTGCGAGATGCTATTTTCGTTGACCCCAATGCTACCTTACATGCATTGTTACCCTTGTGCATGGCAACAAAATAGTAGATTACATTCATATCTAAATTAACAATCATACTTAATAAAAATTTAATGAAGAACAAAAGCAAAACAACATAACTTCATGAATGTTATTTTAGAATTACGCTAAAATGTTCTTCCCTACATTTTTGGCATGGAAAAAAAAAAAACTTTCATGCTTGTTTATCTCTGCTGATTTATTTACTTGGGCAAGACGAGTTCAGCAGGCTGACTAATCGGAAAGACCCAGCACATTCTGCAATCAGCCGATATAAGAATACAAGGCCGAACTGATACCAGAGTGTACAAAATCTCATCACGATTGAGTGTACTCAACCTCGAATGTATATAATGGCCCATTAGCGGACAGGATAATACATACCAAATGCATCAATATGGAAGGAATTTTACCACATTTCTAACAATTTAGAGGAATCTACTTCAGTCCGCACGTTTTGCTTATTACAAACTGAAACTTAAAGCAATCACACGTCAAAATATAAAAAGGTCGCTTCACCCCCACCCAAGACCAACCTGTCAATCATGGGGCTGATCCCAAGCTCCCATTATCTTATTGCAAGGTGATGGTCGGCGGCTCTCATGATTTTTCTGCAATCCAGCAAAGTGAGCTCTAATCCCAGGCCAAATGGACAGCTCCGTCAATTATATTCCATGTAACCATGGCGACCCAAATATAATGTGGAAGATACAGCCCAAGGCTAATCATGAGAAGCTCCGATCTTCATGCTTGCGTAAAAAAAAGGAGTGCTTGGGTGGGGGGGGGGGGGGGGGAGGGTGGGTTGGAGATAATCACATGCATTTTGATTGAGTAGACATCATCTCTACAATGGCCATGCACTTGACCCTCTCAGCTGAGGGCTTATTTCGCGATTGCCACGCACGTCAAGCCCCCAAAGAAGTAACAGGTTACTACTTGACGCCACATGACAATTCCTTGTCCATTTCTGCAACTGTTTGACCTCAGCATGTTCAATACCAATTCCCTACCAAATACCAATACCTGTAAACATTTTTTCATTCCTTTCTTAATCCACTGAGGATGAAAATACTTTTCTACATACCCATTTCCCGTAGACACCTGCCCGAGTATATTTAGGACTACAATCTGTGGTCTTCAATGAGTTAAGCATAATGGGTGACTAAAGCTCCTTTAGCAGCGTTGATGATGACATATTAATGCCTGTATTTATTTTACCAAAAAAAAAAAAAAGACAGACATTGTGTATATATCAACCATACATGTGCAACTATCCCGAGTGAAATGACAGTTACCCTCATGTACATACATACTTTAAATAATAGGTATATCATTACAGCCTGAAACATATACACACATTTGCATTTCTTTTCAATACATAGATAGACAGATAAATAGATAGATAGATAGATAGGGAGAAAGAAAGATAAATAAAGAAGACGGATCTGAAGTCCCTTGGCTGATGGTGGAGGACTCCATTTGTTTCCCTACACTCTCTCTCTCTCTTTTTAAATCCATACACCACGTTGGCATCAACATGTCATATCATACCGCGTTCAATCTCAATGTGTGGAAGCCGAGAAGCTACGAATCTCTCACCCCCCACTCCTCTCTCCCTTTCTCCCCCTTTGCCTAAACCTTTACTATTATTGATCGGGACCCTTTCCACAGCAGACCCTGGAGGATTAGAAGGCAGTGAGATCAATACAGGGTTTAGAGCCAGATCCCAATAAGGAAAAAAAAATAATAAGGGTGGGGGGGGGGGGAGAAAGTACTTAAATCCCAGCACAGAGTGAGAGCAACAATGTGTATGGCCGTCATAAATGGTGCAAGGCCCCCATTATGTGCGTCTTCTTCGCACACCCCAGGCGCCTGAGGCTTGAGGAGAGGGAGAACACAGCCGCAAGGCGTGCCTCGGAGGGTATACATGCATGGGGCGATGAACAGACCACCGCCAACGGGTTGGGAGAAAAACAAAACAAGACAGACAAAAAAAAAAATACACAATGCATGATGTCCGCTGCACAAGCATTGCAAAGCTCAAACTAAGTCGTAAACCTTCATTCTGTTCACTTCACATAACAATGAGGTCATCAACGAGGGAATGGTCACGTTCATCAATTAATCAGCTCGGAGTACTGTCATCAAGGAAATGATGTCTCCAGTAAGACCTTCATAGATATTACGGTATCAGTTCGTTTACTGCGACGGATAGTACACGTATATCATGTTAACACATTGAGGATGAATTCCGAGTATACTCGGGCAGGTGTCTGTGAGAAATGCTTGTTGTAGTGAAATCAGTCCATCCTCAACAGGTTAAGGTTATTGCCTTGAAATAAGTTGTATAGATTAATTTCAATTTCAAAGAACTTTGTCTGGAATCACTTTGTGGCCTTAGAACTGACTCAGCTTTATTAATCCTGTAATTGTTCATCATTTATCTTCATGAAAGCCTGATTAAGTGAATAAATAGCACTTTTTTCAATGTTCATATTTTTAAATTATCCAGGCTCTAAAATTTTCCACTGATGCATAATTCATTGCACTTTCTTGTCATTTTCTTTTTAGGAGAAAATTTCCTTGAAATTTCAACACAGCCAAAACATTAGGTAATTCCTAAATGACATAGTAGCATGGTTTACTTTAAATAAAGACAAAAAAAGAAAGGTTTCAAATTTTCCAAACATTCCAAGACTTTGATATTTGAACAAAAGGTAATCAGGATAAATAAAAATAATATAGATAGGTCACAATAAATAAATAAACTATTGAATTGAATTGAATTTGATTTAATTTAATTTAAGTGAACTGAATTGAAGATACCAATTTCTCATTCTCTCTTCATAAAAAAAAATAGAAATCCATAAATTTGATTGATGTTATATTTAGTCAAAGTAAAAGAGAAAATATTTAGCCATCACTTCACAGTCTCTACTCTCACACTACCAACTGACAAATATGAGCACAAAGATTTGAAGTAATGGTGAGACTTTGAGGCACTCCTTTTTCTCTCTCAAATATTCATGGATTCCGGCCAATGAAAGGTATGTGATCATTACCAAATCAACAATGGATTTCTTTCCATAAGATTTCTGAACACTCTTTTTCTGCCGAGTATTTATTATTATTATTATTATTATCATTAACATTATTATTATTATTATTATCATTTGATTATCAATATTATTATTATTATTAGTAGTAGTAGTAGTAGTAGTAGTAGTAGTAGTAGTAGAGAAGGAACTTGATGCTAAAAAGATATGTTGTTGAGACAGGCTGATTTACGCTCTTCAAAAACATATTTTGTCCTGCCTTAGGCACATTCTAGAATGTTTGAGTGACTTGATTGAATGGACAGAGCTTGTAATAAATGTCAAATATCCCCAGCAAAGCCAAGATAGATGTTTGTCAGGCAAGGCCCTCTCTCCGTATTGACTCAGGATTGTCGGTCGCGACAAATACCTCTGCCGAGATCATGTGTTTACACTCGCCGGATCGACTGGTAATGCGTTTGCCGTTCCGTCCATTGGGCAACAGCTCTCATCCCAAGATGGTGCTGCCAGAGACATTGCCGAAACCGATACGCCGGCCCGCGAGTTTCAATCTATCACGGGGGGCCACCACCGCACAAACCGCACGACCGCAGTTCACGTCCCACAACTGAATCCACAAAAAAAAAAAAAGGGTCGGGTGGTGGGAATTCGCTAATGAAATTTCTCCTTTTCCAGTTTGATTACTTGCTTTCACTTTGCAGGCCCTGTCTGACGTCCCTAGACTTGCCAAGTGTGGTCCACTAACGTCTGCTGACCCCAGCGTGCAAATAAATATGAGCTTCCCCCGGTCTTGATTAGTTTTTCTTGGCACCCAACGGTATTTTGCCCCCGACAATAGGCCCTTGATAAAGTTTGCACTTTGAAAACCAATTTTCTTCAACCCCTGTCTTGATGAATGTGTGTAATCTAGTCTATCTGTCTGTCTGTCTGTCTGTCTGTTTGGCTGGCTGGCTGTGTCTCTCTATCTTTCTGCTTTGCCCCACCCCCCGCCCCCCTCCCCAACAAATTGCTCTCTATGGATGCATTATTGCATACTTAACAAAAGGGGAGGGCACTTTTCTGAGATTTCGGAGAGCCAGATACAAGCACACACACACAGATTCATATTGTCCTCATAATTTGCTGTAACAAGGCAAAAGGGTGTATCTGCTCCATTCTCACTGGGAGAAATAGAATTGGGAAAAATGGCTTGAAAGTTTGTGCATTGGCTTTTGCTCTTATAGAATCCACAGTAACAGATGCTTCATGTCAGAGTTTGTCATCAGGTAGGCCCTGTGTTTTATATCATTATTATTTATTAAATTTAATAGCCTTTCAGACTATTCAGCACCAGAATCAGAGTCAGTTTTATCTAGATACACCCATCTGCCAACAAAAACTGACTAGTGTCACATTGAGATCTCACTCAAAATAAATATTTGTCATGGAATCTGAAAATTGCTTCAGGCCCCATGCTGACCTGTTGATCAAACCATCTACAGAAAAAAAAAAAAAAAAAACCTCCAAGGGCTGGAGACTTTTCACACATTGATTTCGGGGAAATTCAGTCTTAGAGCAATCAGGGAGCTACTCTTGAGTCAGACACATTTCAAAAGACGTAAAGATATTCCCAAACCATGCAGGTTGTCATATGTGAGTCGCATGCCAAGATTTTACGCGAGGACTCACAATGGGTGAAATGGGTGAACAGAGTCAGTTTTCAGATTGTGGTATTTTCTGAAAGAGCCATCATTCTTTTACATAATGTGTAAGTTTGAGATCATAAGATGAATGGAAGTTATGTTTTTGCACTTTTGTTGGAACACTTTTTTTGTGGAATGGTAATAAGGTAAGTTTAAGAGTCTCTATGTTATTTCTTAGAAACCTTCTACACCCTCTTCACTTTCAACTCTGATAACTTTTGAAAAGATAATGCTACTGCTTTCAGAGTTAATAGTGGGCATGAATCAAATGTTTTCATAGAGTATGCAAACTTTTAGCTTAATCTGATAATCCTTTCATTGTGGTTGCCCTGGAGATTTACACCCTGTGTTATGTTCCCTTCCTCTCATAGTGGAGCACAGCTTGGTGGGATTATCAAAGCACTTGAATAGACCCTAAACTTCAAAGCCTCTTATCTCAGTAAGCAATATTCCATGGTGGGTTCTTTTTCCCATTATTTAGTTAGGTGAGGAGAGTCCATTTGTATTGAGTTATACATCACTTTAAAGCTTTCAGTCTGCTCTTTCAGAATTTGCACTTAGCTAAAAAAATCCATGTGTGGTGACTTTGTGCTGGTTTTGTGACCCAGGGTCTCATATTATCTTGGCAAAATATGAAGAGATATTCAAATTTTGCAGGAAGTCTCCTGCTGCTATAGCAGTGCAGAAATATATCAATTTTGCAGCATAAGGGTGTATAGCGTACAATTGCAGCATTCTACAGTATACTGTCATGCTTCCCAATACAAAGTCAAAGATACCTGTACTGCCCCCACCCCACCCCAAATGTAAAGTTAATAATTAAAATCAGAGCAATGAAACATGCGGGCTCATGTTCATCTACAAAGTAAAGTACCACATCAGCACTTATGACATCATAATCATAAAATTATGGGATCATGTTGTAGTAACATGATATTTTTTTTTAATGTATATGTTTCATTTTGAAACTATAGATTTTCATTTATTTAAATATCACTGCGAGAAAATGAAACGCACCTGATTTTCAACATGACTCTAGACACAAAGCAAACGTTTTTGAGACCGAAACCTTCTATGGATTTGATGCATGGAGAGCTAAGGTCTTGAAGACAATCATATCTGGCAGGCAATGACTTATTACTGTAACATTTGAAATGGGCCATAGCATACATGTATGATAAACAAATCTATGTACACTCCAACTTTTATTATCCACACGCCTTGAATTGTCCTGTGGCCGTTATTCATGGTGAGGTGAAAATGACAAATAGCACTTTACCAACATACAGTCTTTAGCCAGGGTAGCCTGTTTTACATCAGCACTGCTCTTCCACATATAGGGCTCTGGAGCTGTCACTACATTCGAATTGACACCATACCCATTTTGACATCCCGGTAAATGTCGGTATTTTCACTGAATATTTTTCTTAATAATAAGAAGACAAAAATGATGAGATGACACTGTATAACATATACCTCCTATTGATAAGCTGGGGAAACTCAACAATCACATCACCAACATCAACGTCCAACATTTGTATCTGACCCCAAGTGTCATGTGATACTGTGTCTTCGTCCACTCATGGGAAAAAAAAAAAGAAGGGTGTATCTCTCATCCCATCCCCGATTGCCTTCCCATCTCCCCCCCCCCCCCTTTAGGGATCCAAAGACCAGGCTCATGGGGGTATTAGGGGGTTACGAGAAAATGGGGAATAACACATGGCACAGAAAATAAACACCGAGATTTAAAAGCTCCCCCTTGTGTATCTCCGAAATAGGAACCAGTGTTTACATTCGCAAGGCAAATACAAGAGTGCAGACTGATCAGTGGGGGTGGGGGGGGGGGGAGACTGAAATAAGGGCTCGGGAGGTTTTAACGGATGCTTGTAATATTCACACCCATCAATCATAAACACATGGGCCGCGTGGTGATGGGTATTGACTAGAGCTCACAGTTTTGCAATCAGCGGAACGGATGGCAATTTGCGGCAAAGCATCGGGACAAACGATGTGCAAATAATGTCATGATAGACCCTCCCACTCTGCATGTGATGATGTACTGCACGCATCCCAGATGATAATTCGGTGGAAATCTAGTCGTAGCCAAGAAACACACACACACACACACAAATACACTCACACACTGTGTAGAAAACCTCTGCGACCCTGATCTGATTGTGTAGGAGAAATCAAAAAGCTGGACTAAAGCCAAACCTTGAAAAATTTAATGCTCACAGATTTGACAGGGCACATTTTATTTCTGTTTCAAGTCAGATAATTATCTTTAGAATTTCATCCAAAGCACTGTGAGAGTTTCATTGCTTCTGTAACATTTGACGGTTCTTTTTGTTTTTCTTCTTCCTTTTTTTCTTGCAATAGCATTTTTGATGAATGCTTTTTTGCCATCTTGCAACAATTAAATTGATAGTTTTAATAAAAACATAGGAACATATTCTCAGTGTACTATATGTACACTTATCCATAGCCCGTACGCAGGAAAAGTAAGTACAGAATATTAAGTGCAATTACAAGGTTTAAAGTGTAGAAGTTCAAATGCTAGCACTTTGTATACTTATTTCTGTTGAAAGACACAGAAATATTGCAAATACAGGACAGGCATGGTCATCAGACTCTTATTTAAAATAACAATCCTGCGAGAATGGAAGCAATTTATCAATGTCAATTTCGTCAGCTGAAAACCAGAAGGGCTTTATTGCAAGTTTTTGGGGTATAGCTCAATCTCCTCTACATTATGTTATCAATTTGAAATTATTTTCATTCGAAGTATACTGTTAAAAATCAAACTCACAAGGGCACAATTTTACCCTATGTTTGGAACATCGCTTATAAATCTGTCAACTTTTGGTTAAATAAACTTTTTTATTTCATGAAAATTGATTGTTTTGTTTTTATCTAAGCTCAATCTTAGAACGTGGTAGTGTTCTACTGGTTCTCTGCTGATGATATAATGTGTAGTGTCAAGAAAATGTAACAATAATAAAGGTGATGTAAAATGGAAAAAAAATCACTTCAAATCCCCAAGTATTCACAGTGAGTAAACATTGCAATGTCTTCTGTCATTTGTTTAGGATTGGTGAGGTTGTTTTCTTTTTTTTTTTCTGCTGCTTACGTCGAATGCCATCTTTAACTAAGATGGTGAGGGGGGCCTGGCATGGGAAAACATCTATCCTTGGGAGATACAGCATCATCAGAATTATCGTAATAGAAAGAGGATGATGACAAAGCTTTGGTAAACATCAGAGTGCAGCACCGGACAGATATGTCAGTGAGCTCATTGACAAGTAATCAGTCCCGATTGGGTTAGGAGCAGTCTCCGAGCTGAGCCGAGCCGAGCCCGGCATCCGTGGAAAATTTTTCCCCGTGACCACCGAAATATGTGCTGATGAGTTCAACCGACTCTAGCCAGTTCGTACCTCGCACGCTGCAGACAACAGCCAGACCTAGCCCCCCCATCCCCATCCCAAACCCTCCCCCCCCCCCCAAGCTACCTTCCCAAACCTACAATGTATACCACCACACCCCAACCCTTGGGGCAACACGTGCAAACAGTTCACGCACGCTCTGGCAAACATGTAGATACAGACATATCACATGGTGTGGTGTGTGTGTGTGTGTGTGTGTGTGTGTGTGTGTGTGTGTGTGTGAGTGAGGCACAAATCTGGCCCAATGTTGTATCTCATCCATTTGGCAATGCATGCCTACCAAACACTAGCCAGAAAAGATCTGCCAGATCGATACGTCCTGGTACAATAATCAAACACACATTTCAAAATGTTTCCTTCCTCTGTACACCTCTATGTGAAGACTGTGACAAGTGCATGGATGGTTTCTATACTACCACATGTACAGCATTATATAGTTGGAATTGCTGGAATGTAGTTCTGTCATCCAGAATATACTCTCAATAACAAGTGCTCTCATTTCATATGAAGAAGTACAGCATCCATGGCTGACATTAGAGACACATTAGAGATATCCTATGTAAAAAAAAAAAACATACAACATACATGCATACTCATAAACACATGCCTACAAATGTAATAATCTATAATGATATAATTCAAGCAATTATGCCAACACTTTCTGTACTGAAATGGAATGCACAAATAAAAATGAAGTGAACTGAGATAATGACCGATTCAGAACTTCCAATAATGGAATCATATCCATATAGAACATATAGAAAAAATAAGTGGTAAGCAATACAACTTTGCACAATCTGCCACAGAGAAATCAATGTCAGAGCAGGGAGGTCAGAGAGAATGACAACGTTTACTTGACATATTTTTAAAAACTATTTATTCTGTTCATGTTTCAGTCCCAGTTGTACATCACACATTATACATACATGACTGTAATGAGGCACATGTCAAGTGTAAGCACTGTACGCCTCACGCAGTCAATAGACTTTGAACCCATGTGGCGTTAAACATATCCCATTACACTTGCCTTGCTGCGTGACAGTTAGTGGCTTACAATGAATAGCAATCCGCTAAGAGGATCAATCTTGCTTTCTCTGTGAGGAGCTTTGCAACACAATATACCCACCACATTTGCGTGAACTTACGTGATTCAGATACAAAATCAAACTGACATTTCCACAATAAAAAGAGCAATCAATGAAATCCTGCATTTCCCAAACCTCAGTATTAAGGTATTGCAACAAATGTGAAGGCAATTGAATAAGTGTGCAGCTGTTCTCTCCAACCCGTTTCCATGTCAGGGACTTTGTGTGTGTACAATGCTATGGGGTTTTGTTGTGTATATCAGCACTCAAGGCACACAAAGGGTTAACGGGAATCTACAAAAAGGAAAACACATTGTAAGATGGATATTGATAGGGTTTCTGGAGTATCCAATTCTAGAGGGGATTACTAGACCAAATATGATGCAGTTTGACAGTGCATACCCAGATTTGCACCATGGTGCTTGCTTTGTTAGATATGAAGTTCTCGGCTGGAACAGTTTTTTTTTTCTTCTTTTTGGGATGACAAGGCATCATGATGGGGCCCTTTAAGATCTAATGGGGTGCAAAGTGGCTTAGAATATAATATTGAGGGTGCAAAGTGGGATGGGAAGGGAGTGATACAAAACCATGCCAGACACTCGTTTCTACTCCTGCACTATCTGCCACCTGGATGGTCTGGTGTACATCAATCACACTGAATGCAGCACTTGGCTTATGGGTATGCGGGTATGTTTGCTTGTTTGTGTATATGTGACTGGGAAAATAGATAATGGGAAAAGATGATAGGAGAATTTGATTTTAAAAAATGTAAGGGAGAAAAAGACTTCTCTTACCGCAATATGACAACAGCTTGGCTAATTTCAGGACTACCACCAGTGACTCTCTCTTCGGAAATACTCAAGGTTATTTTTTTGTGTTGTTTTTTTTTTTTTTTGATTGATTGATTTGAATTTATTTCCACTTTGTGTTCATAAATACAAGAAACAAACATACCTGAGATGCAATGATTATTACTATTATTACTATACAATAACAGTTTGTCCATTTTTATGTACAAAAATAATTGAAACAATTATACTAATAACACCATTTGCAACAAATGGTAGCAGTCGCAAGAACGAAAGTGGGGGAGCCTCTAAAAAATTAAATCACATCATAGTGAAATACATACAGAGTATACAGGAATGGTATAAAGAACCACAACATTAAGTACAACTGAAACTAACGCTCTGCATTATGAGAGAGAGAGAGAGAGAGAGAGAGAGAGAGAGAGAGAGAGAGAGGGGTTCTACAATGAGGGGTTGGAGAATCAAGGATCACAAACTGCCCCCCCTCCTCCATCCCCTGGCAGAGTGATAGCCATTCTCTGACAGCTAAACTATACTAGCAAGTAGCTGCATCTCCTTTTCCTGTGGCCCTTGTCAGTCTTCTAATGGGGGGGGGGGGTTGGCTGAGAAGGGATGGGCACTTCAAGGAGGTCTACATTCTGTAAAAATGACACACTGCAGCTTTTGTGTTGAGCAGAGTTAGAGATGTAACAATTAAGCTTTCTCCGACGCCAGCATCCGAAATGCTCCAAGCATGCAGCCACCCTCTGGCTGAGGTACGGTAAACGGGTGTGGTCCGTTGAGATGCTGGCATGGGGGGTCCCTTCCCTTCATGGATGCCCCCTTGTTGGAGAATCTATCAGTGACTTGAACTTGTCCACAAGATGGCCCCCCATGGGTTAGACAGACGTGTCTGGGGGGGGGGGGGAGGTAGGGAGGGATGGCCGTTAGTCAAAACAAATGATACTGTATTGCTACCAGCTGTGCGTTTGACTCAGGAGGAGGAGAGGTATCAGCTCGATGTGTGCACTGAATGATGAGTTCTCTTTTCTCCAGTCCCATTGCCCATCCTCTAGCTGCCCCCCTTCCCCTCCCCTACCCCCCCCCCCCTATCAATCCCCTACCCTTGAAAAGAAAAGTTCATTAGGGCAGCCAGTTCAGGCCCACTGCAATCTAACCCTGGGCAATGTAACAAGATATGTACACATTAATTCGCTTTCATTTCATTTGCCTGTATGGAGAGTGTATCAAGGCCATTAACTCAGGGCCTGACGCAGTGAAGTATATTGGTCCTCAACTTGACTCAGTTTGAGAGAGATCTTTTTGTGTGTGTGTGTCCTTTGGTAGATAAGAGTCAATTTTCACTGGTACATGCTCTAGATTTATCTCTTCATCCTGTGGACAACTGAACTAGTGTAACCCATTGAGGACGGACTGATTTTGCTACAACATGCACTTCCCACAGACACTTGCCCGAGTATTCTCGGGACTCGACCTCAATGGGTTAATAAAACTCTCCCAGAACATATTTCTTCAGAGTTTTACTCTCACATGAAAAAAACAAAACAACAACAAGAACAAAGTCTTTTATTGGTGATATACAAAAATCAAAACTTTTTACCTCCAAGGAAATCATTGCATTCCCATGCATGTTCGAAGAGACAGAGAGCAGAATCGAAAAAAGAAGAAGAATTGAGCAAGATTTTTGTCGAAATGCTGATTAACTATTTTTCTCCACCGCATCCATCGAAGGTGGAAAATTCATCATCATCAAGAGAAGAGGATATAATGGAAACTCTGTTGCCTCACAAAAGATAACACCTGGGATTTCACCTTGGGGTGATTGAAAGAGAGCAACCGTTTGAGTTCAAGTTCAAGTTCAAAGCAACATTTATTTTCTTCAATTAAATACCTAATCATTACACTAAAAATATACATGGTGTATATACAATGGCAATTTGTGTACTTTGAAGGAGGCGTGGCACCAAAAAGCATAGCTTGTACCAAGCATGCCTAAACAATACAACACATTTACAGACAGACATAAGACCTAGCTCCAGGAGAACAAATTAGGAGAAGAAAAAATGAAAATTTCTAGAAGTGAACATGACTTGTACATCTGACAGAGAGTCGAAGTTGAAAAGCTTTCTATGTAATATGATTGAACACAGGTTAGATTCAGAGATACTTGAACAGGATAGCAGAATACCCACAACGTTATAAACACATGTATCTACCTTGGCTCTGTCTACAAACATCTTGCATCTCATAAATCCCTCTACTTCAAACATGGCACAAGGTGTACAGTGAATGGGTCACAAGGGGCATTCTCATTGCACTTGAAATGTTACAAAGTTAGAAAAATCGCAAAGTTAGGATAAGTTGCATAGCAACTGTCCACATTTCACAGGAAACTTCACATGTAAAATCACAAGTTCGAGTGTGTTTTTCTAGCTTTGTGTACAACTTTGCTCAGTTTTAGAGATGAGAATAAATTAAACAAAACAACGACAATGCAAACTTGAAATTTACTCATGTGACTTTGTCATCTGCTCCTCATTGTATCATAAAGCACGATGACAATTTCTTCCAGAAACTTCATGATTTTTTTTTTTTTCACCAGAACTACAATCACAAGTAATGAGGACATGAAGTGTAAAACATCACAAGTTTCCATGTTGTGATAGTTTGCAGTGTGAATGAACCCACAAACATTTGAGAGAGTGTGTGCATCACTCATATGGAGGACTGAGAGTTAGATCTTACAATATCTCCCAGCTCTCATTTATTACAACTTTTTTTTTTTGCCCTTTCATCAGCGGTAAATGAAAGGGGAAAAAAAATCTCGAGGGAAATGTCTAGCCTGTAGAGTGCATTTGATGAGTGATAAAGATTAATGTTTTGTTTGCTTGCTTTGCCACGGTTATGACACGGACGGAGCAAAAAATAGACATCGCCAAATCGAGCGAGAATTATTTTGCTTTCTGGATTTAGCCGACAGACAGTGGATGGGGAGGGGGGGCAGGGTGGAGGAATGAGTCTTTGCTTACTACCAAAGACAGCCCCGATGACATAGTGACCCTACTCACGGAACTAATTTGAGGATAGGAAAAATAACTAGTCTTCCAATTTTGGGTGTTTGGGTCGTGTCTTGTCGAAATTTTATAAGCATGACTAATGATGAAAGGATTCCGCTGCGCACGAGTAAGATGTTCCAGGGCATGAGACAAACGGCTCTTTGAGTATGAGTGTTGATATTACGATTTTTCCAATTGCGATCTGTCAGTCTAAGAGAGAAATGAAGAAGAAATGTCGGTGAACTTGTTTTTAATTTCTGCATTTTTCTAAGAATATGCTCAACAAAATTGTTTAAGATAGAATGACATGCAACTTGATAATGCCACAAAAGATATATGTGTAAATAATTGTTCAGTAAACTTGTAATTCACAGCTTGTATTATAGACAAACTTATTATGACAGTGTAATGTCATACTAGTTAATAAGATAAAATTAAAAAAAAAAAAACAGGGGTTGGCCAATTTCAGTGGAGCTTGACAAGAAAAGTAGCATTTTAAACATTATAAACATAGAGAAATATCTCCATATGACACATAACTCAGTCCTATGAAAATATTCACTATGTGCAATTGACAGAAAAACTGAATCATTGACTGACTTTTGCAAGTGTATGTGTGTGTCTTTTGAATGAATAAGAGTATAGGTGCATGATGCTTGCTACGAGAGTAACAGTAATGTTTTAGGCAACAGAGCGACAGACACTTATTAAGTCTTTGAGTGCAGGCTGGGACAGAAAAGCCCATAGCAATGTGCACACTTTCCAAAGTCCCTGAAACAGAAAGGGTTAGTGTCCACGGGCACACGGGTGGGGTGGGTGAATGACATTGAAAGGGGGAAATGGAAGCAGTTAATCCCATCCCGCTCCATAAACCGATCCCCCTATTCTACAATTATTGGATTTCTGGCACGCCGCTCGGCGTCGGCGGACTCGGCGATCGGCCCTCTTCCAGATGGCTTTCTGTGGGCAATTATCGCGGCGGGTAAATTGCAGCGGGCACGTGAGAGCAGAGTTAAGGCAACTGGAAAAGGTGTTCAGCACCCACTCAATCATGTCCAGCCATTTGGCAAAGACAACATGAAAGATGCCCTCTCTCCGAGATGATAAAGAGTCCCCTTTATCATGACATCCTCTCGCTCCAATCTGACGTGTAGGCCTACAGTGATTGTCCCTGGCCTGCACGATTTGATGACGCCACTACAATTTTGGCTATGACCCTTTTTTGATCAAAACCTAGAACTGTTATCAAATTAAATGAATTGGTGTCAAGTAACAACAGCTGTAGGATAGTATGTACTGGGATCTCTTTTCAATAAGGAATTGCAGGAATGGGAGAAATGTTTAAAAAATGTACATTTTTAAAGGGGATTTTTTAATCAGTATTATCTGATGCTAATAGTTCCCTGTCATTAATCTGAGAATGAAACTGCTACCTTTAACCCTTGACTTGCCTAGGCATTTTGTTTAACTTGACATGCTTTTATATTCTATCATTCAATACTGCACCCAAACCAGACAAAGTTGTAAGTTATCCAGCCCATACATGCATAATAATTGTAAGCCATGGTGTGTTTGTTTGTTCGATCTTTTTTTTAATTCTATTTAATCATGGAATAAAATGCCCTTGATCAGCCAGGTAAGGCTGTTTTTCAGAGAGGCCGTGAATACAGTGTTACACATAGTGACACAATAGGAATCTAGGGGATCAAGGGATTAGGTACTGTAAAACGAGGAATGTTCGCATGCATTTTAATTTCGCAAATTTTGCGAGCGCCAAGATTTGCAAAATTGAAATGCACTCGAAAGTTCTTGTCTACACTGTATGCATTGAATGCCAGTGGCAGATGGCGAAAATTTCATGCCGCAAAAAAGGCCGTCGCCTCCAATTCGCGAAAAATTCATGATGTGAATATATCATGTTTTACAGTTATTTATATTCATTAACTATTGGTTTCAAGACATTGGTCATAAGTGGCATCGAAGGCACATCAATGTCTGTGCCGATTTGAAAACAAAGCAGAGTAAGGGCTAACCGTTTTCAAAACGACACCTCCTTCCCAGCTGCTACTCCCAGAGGTGGACGGATCTCATCGTTGTTTATATATGTAGTCACACAGATTCTGAGAACCAACAAAGTTTCACTCTATTTGCACTGACTGTGGTAGGATACACCAATCTGATGATGATGGTAAGACAAATAAAGTCATTGTGGTAATTCGCAGGTGACTGGTTAACCAAGACTATGGTCATTTTCACGCCTGTCGAGAAACGTAATTGTAATAGTGAATTACAAACATGACTGGAATTACGATTCAAGTTATTGTCCATTCACACGGCCAAGGAAGACTTCGCGGATAATGCAGTTTTTTCAATTTCAGAGCAAGGAAGGGAAGTCTGGCTTTTTTTCCCAAGTTCCCATCAATAACTATAGAGCAGTAAGTAGCCCACGCTTTGACTGCAGTGCGAGCACTTGAAAAGCACATTTTTTTTCCCTGCGGAAGTGGTTGAAAGGTCACCATAAACTCTGCCCCAAACACATGATTTGGAGGTCAATCCATTCACACAACTCTTTCGTTCCGTAATTCTGGCAAGTCGTGATTGGAAAACACCTCCGGGCCATCATGTGAGACACGGCTGAAATTACAATTCAAATCACCCTCTGCAATACCAGTTTGAATTCACACGGTGAGAATGCTTCATTGGAATCACAATTCTAGTGATGCGCCATAACAATTGTCTTTCAAATTAAGCACTCCTATAATAATAATAATAATAATAATAATAATAATAATAATAATAATAATAAATCATTTATTCAGCGCAGAAACTATGTCTATATATTCTACTGCGCTTCAAGAGCTCTTAAGTTCCTATGTTGCACAATGCTGCATGGGAAGTACAAAAAGAAATAGGCCCATGCTAAAACAAAAAAGTTTTCACTTTTGATTTAAAACTATTTAAAGTCTGACATTTCCGACTGTCTAATGGTAATCTATTCCACAACCTAGGGGCTGCACAAGAAAATGATCGGTCACCTAAGGTAACTTTTGTTTTGATTTGGGGTATCTGCAATGTCATTCTATCATTTGTACTGCGGAGATTATGGCTATGAGTCTGAGATTTAAAGTTCAATAATTCACTGATATAATGTGTGGAAGTGAGCTGCATGTATGAAAACTCCACTGCATGCCACATCTCAAGGAGAAATTTGATATTCAATATTCTGTTCAGCATTCAAAAAAGGACTGCTTGGTTTCCAAGTTCTTCGGAATCTACAAAAACACTGACATAAAAAGAGAAAGAGAATAGTTTCAACAAATTCTTGTTTAGCAGGATTATGATAACTCTAGTAAATCGCACGTGCTTCTTCAAAATTTAATCTTGAGTCATGTAGGCCTATAGAATCTACTGCTGATTGTTAAAAGAAGGGTTTTTCACAACATAATTTCCTGGTATATCTCTTACAATGTGCATAATATCCTAAGCGCAATGCCACACAACTTCATTACTTTTTAGGAGGGTATTATCTTCTTGCCTGGGTACCATTACGATCAGTGCCTATCATATTTCTATTTTAATACGTGAAATTGCCAATCAATCCCGGAATCCCAAATCACCTCTTGCCAGTGTGCCACGACGGGTGCATAAAATTACGGAGGGATGAAAACAAGTGTGCCCCGAGAAACTCATCTCTCAGACCCTCTTTTAACCCTCTTAATATTTCATGATGTTGCTGCTGAAATATGGATAAAGCCATCGGAGGGACTCAATACCGCCATGCTTCACAATGAAGCTTACTTGACAAGACGCTACCCCTTCCATCACCCCCCCCCCCCCAAGCAAAGCAGAGGGAGAAAAAAAAGGCAAAGAATCATCCCCCAGGATTTCGACGTCAAATTAAATTGCCCACAAGCCAGAGGGGACTCATAGGACAAAGTTGCCCCCCCCCTCCTCCCCCCCCCCCATCCCTCAACCAATGGTCTCAACTCCTGCATGTTATCGTAACTAAATGTGATTGTTTTGATGCTCGATTGGCGCTTGTTCGGTCGATATCAGATTTGAATTGCCTCGGCCCGCAGCACTTTTCTTTTTTCATTCTTGTCATTGTCGGGCATTGGCAGAGGTGTTGTCAGCTTTCAGACATGTCCATCAAAAAATCTAATATTTGTGATAAGGATTCAGTGAATAAAGACAAACAGAGTGACAACAAAAGATGTTATATTACAATTGCGTTCTCTTTGTGACATACTACTAACACCTCTCTGACATTTGAATTGAACCTTGTTTTCTTGCAAGATAGGACTGTAGATTTTTGATCGATGATGAACTTTGAATTTAAATCCCTCCTAGTTTTCAAACATGTTTTTCTCCTGCAATCATCTCTTGAGTGTAACCCCTTTAGCACTCATTATTTTTTCTCATTCCTTTTTTATTTCCTTGCTGCGAGAATCTCTCCTCAATAAAAAAGATGATGTATATTTCACTTCACTTTGCATGCACAGGAAGAGCTTGAACATGCATTTAGTGACAATGACTGGACAGACTTGTGTGATATATTATGGATGCCAAAGAGACAATATGCATCTATTTATCTATTAGATCATTATTATTACCAGGCAGTTAGATATGCCATATAATAGTTCAACAATATCACAGCTCTTACAAGAAATACATGCACAAAAACAAACAATATACTGTATACACCATATATTTCGCAAGTCTAAAATTTTCGCGAATCAAGACTTCCCAATGATTTCGCGAGTGATTAAATTCACGCTCATTGAGTCCTGTACTGAATGGAGAAATGTGTATGCGTACGTCACATTCACATCAGGATTAGAGTCAATATTTTTTGCGTGTTTTTAATTTTGCAAAAAGCAGCTGACTCGCGACATTCGCAAAAATGAAAACCTCACGAAATATTCAGCGTATACAGTACATCGTGTTATTTCAAATCATTACAAATGAGGAAAAGGATAAGTATTTTTCAACATTTTCTTTAAAAGTGTGTACTTCTGAGCTTGCAGATTTGATGAAAGTGGGGAGTTTGTTCCATTCCTTGGTTCTTACACACTTCTCTACCCAGCACACACAATTTAAAGTCAACAGTAGGTATTTAACCCATTGTGTGCATTCAGTGCTGATTGGCACAGACGATCCAATAGCATTGTACACACTGTCCAAAGTCTATGGCATAGAAACGGTTAAGAAGGTGAAGGGTTAAACAAATTCTATATATCTCCTAAACCTATTGCTTCTGGGTACCCCGTAAGCCATGTATCGAGTCTGTTGGGCATCGTCATACACCTTGTATATAAAAAGAGCAAATGATTAATCATGCCAAGCCTTCGCTGTTTATTGACAAGTGCTATGTCAGGCTCCGTCGCATGCCATGTATTCTATTAGACCCATTGAAGACCCATCGTGAGTATACTCATGCAGGTGTCTATGTAAAATCAGCCCGTCCCCAATGGGTTAAAGGATCGCACCTGTAATATATCAGACTGTTTTATTTGTCCTATATTTCAGTTTTCTTCTAATTTTGCCTCACAATCCTGCTGATTTTATCTCATTTATTTCTGGGGGAGGGGTGCTTGTCTGTGTTGTTTGGTGTTTTGTTTTGTTTTTGTTTTGTTTTTTGCAACAGGAGCCACGACTGATACAATTACCAATTAGGGAAAAAAGGAGAAGCTCATGTTGGACATTTTGTTCCAATATTGTGCTCAAAGGAGCAGCAGTGCAGAAGATCCTATATGCGCTGTTCTCCATGGCAAACATTTGCTCACCTGAATGACGAACATAAAAGCGTAAAAACGTAAAGGTCATGTAGAATGTGTTTGCCTTTCAGTGATTTCATGCTCTATATCAGTGCAATTCTGGTGTCCGCTCCGTTAGCCACGCCGTGCCGAAATTCATCGACTTGATATTCACTGCGGTCGATTGTGCATAAAAGCCTCCGCGACCTCTTCCAGCGCCTCGGACGCTCTTGTGTGGCACCGCATCAATTCCTCTGGCTACTCCACGAGTCATTACAAGGACTAATTAGCAGAGATAAGCGGTGGTAATATCCACTTAAGATGGTTGCCATTTTTTTCTTGGTGCGTAATATTCACATAGATCATTTCTCAGCGCGGAAATTGGAACATACCTTGCCAACAACTAACAAGACAATTCTATGGGTTTCTGCTTTACAATACGAAAATTGCCTCAAGAGCAAGAAAAATAAAACAAACAAACTAACAAACAAAAACAGTTGCAATGGAAAGGGGAAAAACTTCTGGCAACAAAAACTACATAGCAGAGACCAAGCAACGAAAAGACAGAAAAATGTAAAGACATAAAGGTTATCACATTTAAATTACATCATGATTAAATTATGTCATCTCATGATAGTTATTATTAACCCATTGAGGACGAGTCCCGAGTATACTCGGGCAGATGTCTATGACAAATATGTGCTGTAGCAAAATCAGCCCATCCTAAACAGGTTAAGCTGCTATGGAACCCTCTATGGTCCAAATTTACGAAGGTGGTACAAATGAAACCATGGTTTAAACCATGGACAAAAACCACGGAGCGCCAAGTGTCACATGGAATATTTTGTTATGAAATCAATAATTTCGTCGATGAAATGATTATTTTGTAACTAAATTAACATTTCGTTCACGAAATGATAATTTCGTTAACGAAACGGTCATTTTGTTGACAAAATTACCAATTTCATAACGAAATATTCCGTGTGACACTTGGCGCTCCATGGTTTTTGTCCATGGTTTAAACCATGGTTTCATTTGTACCACCTTCGTGAATTCGGGCCATAGTGTTCACGTGCTTGGCTATAATTTGTTAAGCTTTGCCTGCACCATTCTGGCACAGCATATCACAAGTTATTCTTTACCAAGCCAACCCAAGCAATATGCCATCATTGTTGTCATCGTCAATACTTGGGCACATGTCTATGGGAATTGTGTGTTGAAGCAAAATCAGCCCAACCTCAACAGGTTAAAGGTAAATTCACAGAAAATCCTCCCAAAAGAAAAAAAAAAACATATATTATTCCCTCTTCCTTACCACCCACCCCCCACAAAAAGAAAAAGATATCTAAAAAGTCAAATACAGCCATGCGGACAAACAGATCTCTCTTCCGACAGAACAAATCAGATTATTACGCTGAAGATCCATTTTACTTAAGGTACGGGGATAACAGCCACTCCACAAAGATGCTCAGAGTTATCACTCAGAGTGCTCAGATGATTGTATGTGGAACTAAGAGGTGTTCATATGGAGACAAGCTGTAAGGAAAATGCCTTGGACGCAACTAATATGGTGGGTAAATATGGTGTCCACTTTTTCCCCCTTTTATTCTCGCAAACACGCTTGTACGGTTCATTTGATATGTACTTTATTCTATTATGGGTGCAGGGGGGTAAAAATGGGCAAACGCAGATTGACTTGGCAGTTGAGTGGGCTCGAACTCGAAATCCGCTATGACCAGGTATTGATCGCATTCACCTGACGTCGTAATCTCATAATCGCATATCTATAGTTTCCTGCCTGTCAAAGTGCGTAGCGATAGTTGGCTCTGCATCGGAATAGGACAATGTAAATAGTCCACCCGCTCTTCAGGAAATGTGTTCTTATTCAGCATACTCAGCAGGCAAAAGAAAAGGCTTTGTAAGATTTTATGTGAGTTATGACCACAAGTGCATTGTTATGTGGAGCACATTATTTGCAAAGACATGAGCACTGACAAGACATTTTTATCTATCTACTTTTCCCTTGCAAGCTCCCTTTGTTCTCATTTGTTATTTTTCTATATTCACACTCTCGTCCTGTCTCTCTCTCTCTCTCTTATATCATCAGCTGGGAACCAGAAGTACATCATTGTAACATTGGGGGGTAATGAATTATTGATCACATTTAGAGCTTGATCTCATTTACATTATGGTGTCAATTTCAAATCATTTTCAAATTTCAGTAAAATGCTAAAGATCAAAGCCACAAGGGTGTTATTTTATGCGATAATTTGAACAATGCTTATAAATCTACCCACTTTTGATCACCTTTTTATTTCATGAAAATTGATTGTTTCATTTTTATCTATGCTCAAATCTTAGAACACAATAGCCCATTTCTGGATCTCAGCTTATGATATGTATAGAATATAATATATTTATATCATTATATACACTTCTGTTTACTCTCTTATCTGATTTATTATTTTGATATATTTTTCTCTCTTGTGTGATCCAACTCAAATTCTGTGCATCCATGTTTCAACCCCCTTTTATTCAGCCTTGTTTAATTTTCTCTCACAGTCTATTTCTTTTTTTAATCAAATGAGTCCCCCATCTCTCCTAAATCTCCTCATTTCTCAACTATCTGTCTTTTTCTATATCCCTCTTCTGTCTGTTCTTCCTCTTTGAATCACTCACCATCTTTCTCTCCTCCCTCATCATCCCCTCTCCATCTACCTATCAATCTTCTCCCCTTGTCCATCTTCAGTCATCTATCAATCTATCTATCTATCAACACCCTTCCTTTTTCTCTTATTTCATCTTTTATATCTTCAATCTATCATTATCTCTCTCATTTTTTCTCTTATATTTAATCTATATGCTTCTCTATCTTCTCTATTTATCTTCAAAAATATGTTTTAACCTATCTATCTTCTCTATCTACCTACATTGTACCTATCTATACATTTAATAGCTATCTATCTGTCTACCTATCCATCTATCTCTCTATCTATCTCACAATATATTTATCTATCTATACTATCAATCTTTTCCTTCCCTCCTTCTTGCTGTTCCTTCCTCCCTGTCTCATCAACGGGTCCCCATCACTGCAGATAATCTATCCATCCATCTATGTATGTATGTATGTATGTATGTATGTATGTATCTATCCACCTATCTATCTATTTATTCATATACCTATCCTATCTATCTAACTATCTATCTATCTATCTATCTATCTATCTATCTATCTATCTATCTATCTATCTATCTATCTATCTATCTATCTATCAATCTTGTCTATCTGCCTATCTATCTATCTATCTATCCATCTGTCTACCTATCTATCTGTCTACCTATCTATCTACCTACCTATTTATCTATCTATCTATCTATCTATCTATCTATGTATGTATGTATCTATCTATCTGTCCACCTATCTATCTATCTATCTGACTATCTTTCTATCTATCTATCTATCTTCTCCCTCCCTCCTTCTTGCCATTCCCCTCCCCCATCCCACCAGCGGGTCCCCATCATTGCAGATAATCTTCGCTGGCCACTGGATCCCACCCGACTTTTCCACATCACGTTACGGCAATAATTGCTCCTACAATGTGCATCGTCTTGGGAGTATGTCTGCTTTCAGGCGCAAATGAAGAGAAGATGGGATGAACGAGGGAGAGAATGAGGGAGAAAGAAAGACAGAGAGAAGGAGAGGAGGGGAGAGAGAGGTCCACATATCATTACTCCTTCAAGTGGCTCACATAAATGCACATTCTGTCTGACCATGCCCCACTGTGGAAACATTCACGTACACCATTTCCTTTTTACAGTGTGTATAATAAGTACTGAAAGGATGTACAAGTCTTCACACGGAGCTTGCTCTGTATGAGTATATCTCCCTTTATCTTTCTCTCTCTTTGTCTACACATAGATAGATAGATTGATAGATTGATAGATAGACAGACAAACAGACAGATTGATAGATAGATTGATTGATAGGTAGATAAATAGGTAAATAGATTGATAGATAGATAGATTGACAGATATATAGATAGACTGATAGAAAGATAAATTGATTGATAGATAGATAGAAAGATAGATAGATAGACTGATAGAAAGATAGATAGATAGTTGATTAATAGATAGATAGAAAGATTGATTGATTAATAGATAGATAGAAAGATTGATTGATTGATTGATTGATTGATTGATTGATTGATTGATTGATAGATTAAGAGACAGAAAGGGGAAGAGAGATATACATGTATGTGCCTGTTATACAAATGTTGTTCAATACCTATTATCTTGAATATGCAAGGCAGAAATTAATAAACACGGATGCGGACATGAGAATTTTGACTGTCCATCTAAAGCACATTTTCAAAAGTAGTACAAATTTTTCAAAATGCAGAGGAAATTAATCAACTTCCAACACTACTCTTCCTATGAAATACGGAGAACACAATTAATTTGCACTATTTGATACATTTCTATACTAATAATGTGCTCCCACATTACTTTGATGATTCATTCCAGAACAAAAATATAAATCATTATTATGATACCAACCTCGCAAATGATTGTTGCATAATATGTGGTAGAACTTTATTCACAAATCCTGATTTCATACACATGGCACCTGTTCTTGGAATACATTCTAGATGAACTAAAGCAATTTTGCTACACTTTCTAGGGATCCAGCCAAAATTCCATATTGTCTTGATTTGACATACTCATGTGTTGTCAATTTACAACCATCTGATTTTTTTTTTTATTTATAAGCAGGTTTGTTTATATATAAAATGGAAAACACAAATATGAAGTCAATATTGTCAATAATGAAAAGTAAAAATGAAATGAACCCTATGCTAATCTATGGACCTACATTCCTCTAGTTATCATCTGGACATAGGCTGAATATTGACAGCATCTTTGTAGATGGTAAACTTTCAAAACAAGTGACACATAACAAACACATCACAGTATAAATGGGCAATAGAGCTTAGCCCATTTTTTTTTTTTGAGATGAAATCCCCACAGATTTTTTTTTACACATCTTACCAAATTTCTATACGTAATGGCAGCTACAACTCTCATCTGTCATAAAATGGCAACTTCACAACCTTGACTACCCTAACTATGTGGCATGATGGAATTGCCTTCAAAAAGTCTCAAGTCACTCAAATGATATATCTCGATCTAGGTCTTTGTTGTGAGAAACATAGCTGTGATTTAAGCAAAAGCACACTCATTATTACACTTTCGATACATCCTTCACAAACAGCTGTCATCGACATTTACAACCACAAAGCAGTCTTAATTCAACTTTGCAGTCCTTCAACAAAAAGTACAGAAATCAACTCCACCTCTATAGACTCTGAATACTTTTCTTTTAATCTTCTTTTTTTTTCACAGGTGGCTCTTAACATACAGCTAGCTCTTTCCTTGTATTTATGCAAACTATCAAACAGAGATGTTTTTACTTTTTCTGGCAGAGATTGAGCAGTGATGCTGATATTTTGCAGAAATAGTTTCACCGTGCGAGGTCCATGAAAAAAGATGTCCCTGCTTTTCCAGGCACAAACGGCAAGAAGCGCCATGCATTGGACATCATGGCGTGATATTTACAGCTCCATTTTCCCCCGGGCGTAAGAACGGCGAGCGTGATCGACGAATGGGCTGAACAGCCCACTTTTCTCAGAAGTAATCACGCAAAGCTTTGCTCAATGTTACACTTAGCTGGCAAAATGGCTGGAGCAGTATCATCAAGTTGTTGTCGCTGTGTTTTTTTTTTTCTGGGCGTTAGAATTCCTAACGATCGCTCGTTTGCATCCAAAGTCAAGACTGTCTCACACATGCGCTTTCTTTCACCACCTTCAAGGCATTCATTTTATTCCAGAGGGGAGGCATAATATTCACAATATTTCATATTGGGCCCCGAGTGTCGGTATCCATGAGTGAAATATCATTAATATTCTATTCCTATGAAGATGTACAGTGTTTGATGTCTCAACAAAAAGTGACAATTTCCATCAATGACTTGCACTACTTCAGATATTATTCATGAGTTTGGCACTGTTAGCTGGACAATAGAATACATGACGAGCAGAAAAAAAAAAACAGACAAGTCATGCCAATTCTTTGAAATCTAGAGTTTGATGAGGTATCACCTATCTCTCTACAATATCTTGACTGATTATGCCACTCAGGGCAAATATATATGAGAAACAAATAAATAATAAATGCATACTGAAACACAAAGACATACAAGGTAGAATTCCTTACACTTACAGTCAACACCACATAGAGTATTCACAGCACTATCTTTTTTTCTAAATTCAAGTTCTTACATCTAATATAATCTATTTTGTAGGGGGTGGGGGAAAAGAAGGAAGAAGGAAAGCTGAATTACTTACAGTCTCTGAGTCTCACTGGCAAATGCTTGTAAAATGTCACTAGGATTTGAGGGTGTTGATGTTGAAAGGGTTAATTATCAACCCAAATGTACTTGATCTACTTCAGTTTGTCTACTTGTGATTTGCCTTTCAAATGCAGGAATTAAATAAATATTATCACAGCAAAAATAAACCCTTGATATGTGCTTGTTATGTTTGTTTTTTTGCCTATTAATGCAAATTTCCGTGCCTTAACTGTACATTATGTAACTGAGTATGATCAAATCATACCAACTTTCTTTTGATAAAATTGCACAATGATTAATATAAGACTTTTTTTTTGTAACCATTTGTGTGCTTTGAGTGACAATTAACACAGAAAACTCAGTAGTGTTTTACACATTATCCAAAGTCCCTGATACAGAAAGGGTTAATGGGCAATGATCTCTGTAGAAACAAAGTTCAGGTGCTGACTCTTTGGCCTGCAATTGAGAATGAAGGCAAAGACTGACATCACCTGACCTTCATTTTGTTGTCATTGTTATCATTATTGTTGTTGTTGTTGTTGTTGTTGTTAGTAATTATAATAATAATTACGATGATGATGATGATAACAATGATGATGATGATGATGATGATGACGATAACAATGATGATGATGATGATAATAATAATAATAATAATGATAATAATAATAGTAATATCACAATAATAATAACAATAATAATAATGATTATGATAATGATTATAACAACAATGACTTTAATAATTGAATTTATATGACGCTTTATACGGGTGTTTCTAAGTGCACTGGTGTTATTCATAGTGTTGTTGTTGTTGTCTTTTCAATTCACCTGTTTGTCTAATTGTAATATTGTCTTTTCATTCTAGTCATGCCCTGCTTGTTCATTGTTTTATTTTGCTGATTGACATAAATGTTTCATGACAGTTCATTGATGATGAGAGACAACGTAATGCTCATGAATGTGATCATGAAATCTTGTACGGACAAGAAGCAGTCCTCGCCTCTGCATCCTAATACATAATAACTGAGAGAGGGCGGAGGGTAGAGGGTAGAGGGTAGAGGGTGGGGTGGGGTGGGGTGGGGGCAGACTGGAGAGGGGAGTGGGGAGAAAGATCCATGTAAAGCTCTACATGGAGACTTGGTAGGAGAATGAGTTCTCGCTACACATCACTCGACTGCAGAGAATCAAAAATGACGTGCTGGAAGGGACAGGAGCGTATCCCCCCATCTGATGAACTGGCCACAGGCACATGGACATATTCCTCGCGGAGGTACCTCACTGGAAATAATTTTGAATTCCCCACTAGTCCTTCAAGAAGAGGATTTTTTTTTTGTTTCTTTCTGTTTGGTAATATACAAGCACTCTACACATAATATACAAAAGGTCAGCTTTGCTCAAAAAATAGGGGGAAATTTCTTTGAAATTTTAATGCAGCTATTCCAAGCACAACCTTTACCATTATCCTTGTATCATAATATCTAGATGCATTTCTGTGAAATCACACTAACCTACAACAACAACGTGAACAAGTACAAGACAAGACATGGGCATGGTGATTCGGCTAATTCACTGGAAGGGACAGCATTGCAATTATATCTGAGTGCATGGTTATGTACACGTTTAGAGTAAATAAATGAGATGTTGATTTTACTATCAGAACTACAAATAACACAGGATCACAAAACAATTACATAAAAGTAGTATAAGAGGAAACTAGTTAAATATTTGATCTTGTACTATACAAAAGCAGAAGATGTGTCAGCAAGTACCATCAAATTTCCATGAAGACACAGCTTTCTTACAGTCCCCACAAGCCTGACATCAAGCTGCATGAATTACTAACACTCTAACTTGTTACAATTTTTATGGCAAAAACTGCCTCATTTTGCTCAAATCCCAAATGTATTTTGCTCTCTTATCTCATCATATAAAACTATGATTGATCGTTTCTTCCATGATTATTTTTAGATGTCCCTACAGGCAAGACATTGACATGCATTAATTGCTAAGAGTAAAAGTTGTTGTAGTTTAAGCAGCAACTGTTTAAAATTTCGCTCAAACCTCCAACAATATTCTGGTCTCTTATCTCTTTTGAATCATAAATTGATCCTTCTTCCATAATTGTTTTCCTACAGGACGGACATCAAATAGGGCAAATAAGTGACGGTCAAAAATTTGTCAGTTTATTAAAGCAGAAACTGTCTGAATTTTGCTCATTCTTCCAATGACAATTTAAACAATTATCTGATACAAAATGATATATTGTTTCATAGATGTATCATTACTTTTTGAGGCATAATGTATACCAATTTGGGGTAATCACTCACTATTTTGAACAAATATTTATCTCTCTCTCTCTTTTGTCAATAGAGAAAACTATAGTTAGACAGCCTGTGAATTGTTAAATCAATAAAAAAAAAAACACCACCAGACCAAGTGATACTTTCCTTCCATGTACCTGTGAAAATTGACAGTTAATCAGAGCCTGATTGGGGACATTTGAGCCACTCCTCCGTACAGTTTTTTTGTTTCATTCAGACAGTGGGGTTGAGTTTTTATACTTCGTAGGTCACAATCATTGTATAGCAGACAGCAGGAGACATGGAGTTGGCGTAGATGCAGAACATGCTTCCGATTGAAATTGATTACTACCATAAAATGTAATTCAGTGGCACCTGTGCTAGGTTTCACAAAAGATGGAGATGCAATGGTTACTTTACACATAGGCCTATATATTTCTCTCTATTCTCTTTCTCTTCCATTGTTAATATATATCTACTTGCTTTTATATATTACAGAGCATGTTCCTATGAATTAATGTTTATCTATAGATAAATAGGTGGATGAATATAATTACAGCAGACGTACGTTTATTTCATGAATGGATAACCACTGCTTTGTATCACTGAGACAATTAGTTTGCTAAGCCTTTTACACTGTAATCACTCCTGCTGACGACTTCAAATCATCTGTTGTTACTAACACCTCATACCCAGCCAAATCTGACAAACTGTTACCCTTTTTCTCGGTCACACACAATTATCTCTTCTCTTCCATGACTGCCAAGCAGACACTTGACAGGTGTTCCTGAGCAAATAAATCCTCGTTTTAGGGGTAAATTATTTGAGAGACTGTGGAGGATTTTCCTTTTAGGGTCATGACATGGATATCAATGGACAACTATACTGTATTTTAGAAAATTAATGGTTCACATAAAACACAAACATTTAACGCACCTTTTATTGCACATGCACAGCACTCACTCACATCTTCTTTTTCCCTCTAAAGCATAATATTGCAATAGAAAACAAATAAAACTACTTTCCGTCAGAGGCAAACCTGAGATATATTCCCAATGAGGCCATCAGCCCAGTCAAGCCATTCTTATGCTGATGGTCTCCTGCTTCCTTATTGAATCCTATGTACTGCCTTTGCTGTATTATAAGCAACTATAAATGTTTTACAAAGATTTTTGTTTAATATGTATGTAGTGTAAACTGCACTTTTGTATTGCTCCTTTGTCAGTTACCTATGTTTTGTTTAAAATGTTCACACCCATGTAATTCATTTTGATTTGATTTGATTTTGAGAAGCAAAATAAATACGAACTAACAAATGAACAAATAAAAGCTTTAAGAATATGGCTTCAATTTTGTGTATTGACAAGAACAGAAATGGAAGAATCAAGAACATCTATTTGTGATTTGATGTAAAACACATAACCTGTAAAAGAATGACATACAGCAGAATCTTAGCATATGATCTGAATAAGTTGCAGAAAAAGGCATACACAGTATTGTGTATTTTGGAAAGAATTGCAAAGAACTGTGTGCAGGAAGTAATGCATTAGGGGTCTTTTTTGTTTTTGTTTAAATTGCATTTTTGTTTTCACCGTGGCAACAAGTGCAGGGTAATGTGAGTAGAAAGGGATGAGTTACAAGTCGGCAGTAGAATGTGACAAACATACATAATGTTCCCTTGGGCTTTTCTGTTTCGAGTCGGAGAGTGCCTCCCTGCGTGTGTGTGATGGAGCAGCAGCATCTCCGCCACATGCATAAACTGATGGCGGAGAAAGCAAAACCGCCCTGCCCCGGCTTCCACGAGCATTTTCCGTATGACTCTGTCCAGCCAGTGTCATCTGCAAGACCCTCCCAAGCATCTTCTACCCCACTTCATATACCCCTCCCCCCACCCCCGTGACCCTCACACTTTCCCACCCACCGATACTCTCTTACCCTGGAAGCTAGTCCTACCTTGCATGAAATGATCCCCTGCAGGCAGTGTTACTGCACTGCTGTGGTTGCTGCCAACTTCTTCTTTTTTTTTTCACCTTGTGTCTTCAGTTAAATACTTTGTCCACTTGCTGATCACATCTAGGCATTATTGTGTCAATATTTCAACACAGTGTCTTTGCAAGACTTCAAAAAGCCTCCAAAATTGTTTATTTTACAAACCATAAGTAGACTTGAAATCCACACAGGAAGTATGTTATGTAGCACAGCTGTCAAACTGACAATGTTGTTAACAAATGCCATCCTTATTTCTTTTCTAGAACACATTTTTTTTCTAGAACACATCACCATCTTTCGTATTTTTCCAAACTTTATTGTGTACATTTTTACCATGGTGATACAGTTATGGGCCATACAGTAATTCAATTCCATTCAATTCATATCAACTCATATTTCCATTATCACACAAAATTCTTTCAAACACAATAATTACAAAAGTAAAGGTAATACAATATACAATGCAAACATACCTATACAATGTATGCAAGTGGCAAAATAAGCAAGTGCATAACCTATATTAAACTTTTAGAAAAAAATCACAGTATTATTGGAAAAGTGACTATACATAAACTATCTAATGCAAGAATGCACCATTCCTGTTACATCAATTATCACTGCAGAAGAATCTTTGCCAAAAAAAAAAAAAGTGTTTTGCAATAAATCCTGATCCAGTTATACTTGAACTCAAGGGGAGGAATGGATCTCGGGTTTCTTTGTCAGGAGACGACTTTATCATTCTCAGATTTTCAGCAAATTACATAGTGAATCAGAGCAATTGAACCCATAATTACAGGATGCCAGCAACTCTTGACTGAATGCACCAAAGGCCTTGACACTTTATTCTTTGCTGCTTTCCACTATTAAACTGCACTCAGGTATTCTGACTAAGATGACTCGGTGAGGTTTTTCATGTTTTATTTTGTTTTGAGGTTTTTGTATTATCTGCAAGAAGAGTCAGGGGTGGGGATGGTACTTCTAATTTTACAGCGCTCGGCCAAATAACACAAAGGCCTATTGATCAGCCTCCCTCTAAAAGCATACTGACATGCACAATATTTAAATGGTTCATTAAGCTCATTTTAAATGGGTCATACCTGCCCCACTGGCAATCAATGAAAACCACACTGAAACAGAAGCCTTGGACAAACACACAGCTAATTAAGCTAAATATTCCCAATACAAAAAATTTTCAGGGCAGTACAAGTGATGCTGACCTAGTCAGAAAAGTAGCAGGAAGGTTCTAACTTGTTGACAACAGGTTTTTTGGTTGTTGCTATTGTTTTGAAATCTCATTTCTACCTTTATCAGACAAAACTGCTCTTTCCTAGTAACTCAGTTAGAGTGATGATAGAAATGAGGGGAAAAGGAAATTAAAGTTTTCTCTCCATAATTGTGACCGTGCACCTCAAAACGAACATAAAGTCGCACACACTGATTTTGCGTGAGGACTGAAATAAGTGAAATGAGTCAACCTAGCCGAACTTAACTTTTTCATATTTTCTGAAAGAGCGGGTCTTCTTTTACATTATGCTAAAATTTGTTTTCATAAAACGGGCAGGAAAGTGTGTTTTTTTAGCAGTTTATCTCGAACATTTTTGGTAGAATAGTGTGATTATGTGTGCCTTTAGAATCCCTTTTTCATTTCTGAAAAACCTTGTCCACACTCTTCACTTTCAACTCTAATAACTTTTGAAAGGATAGTGCTACTGCTTTGAAAGTTGGCATTAATTATGGACACAATGTGTTAATGAGGCATGCTTAATTTCCGTTTAATCTGATAATCCCTTCATTGTTGATACTCTGGTGGTTTACTTCCTGTTTTTTGTCCCATTCATCGCACAGCCAGCACAGTTTGGTAAAGATTAAGCGCTTGAATAGACACTGTACTTCGGAGCCTCTTTTCTCAGTTCACACTTTACCTGAGTTTGTGCTTTCTTTCCAATATTTAGATAGGTTAGGAGAGTCCATTTGATTTGACTTATACATCATTTTAAAGCTTAAAGTCTGTTCTTTCAGAATATGGTCTTAACTAAAAATTCATGTCTGGCGACTTTTTGTTTGTTTTGAGGTGCAGTGTCACAATTAGCATTTTGCTGTCTTAGATGCCAGTACTGGATCACTAACAAAGGAGGTCTGCCAAGAAAAAAAAAAAAATTCCCTGCACACAATTAAAATAGACAAGAAATCTCAAGTTCAAATTACAGCTTGCATTTTCCTTCACTGTAATGTAAATGTCATATTAAAACACACAGCTAGCCACTATTGACCACTCAGCCTGTCTTCACAGTATGGGGCTAGCTACAACAGCTGTCGTGCAATTTTTAGAGGTCAGAGAATAAACTTCAAGTCACTTTGCCATTCAGGTCATTAGTGAACAAAACCAAGAAAACAAAATGATTGAGGAAATCATGAAATGCTATGAATTTCAGACCCAAGATAAAAGAAAACAAAATAACGAATGAAAAACAAAATCAAAGTTGGCCATGGCACAATAAAAAACCGGCATACTATAATACACGATATTTTAGCGGTATGAAATTTTTGCGAATTAGAGCTGACGACCTTTTTCACGGCATGAATTTTTCGCGAAGTGCCTCTGGCATTCAATGCATATAGTGTAGACAAGAGCCTTTGTGTGCATTTTAATTTTGCGAATCTTGGCTCTCGCGAAATGCACGAAATTAAAATGCATGCGAGCATTCCTCGTTTTACAGTAGGCTAAATCAATGTCCACCAATAATGAATGGACTTGTGAAAATTTCACAAACTGGGTGAGGTAGACTATGGCTTCTATTCCTGGCTTTAAGGGATGGTACAGTAATGGTGAAGATGAGAATTGGGCTTTTAACTTTTTGCAAGATACCAAGAAAACACTTATAATATAGTACAGACTACAGAGTATACCATTTGAAGAGGAAGTCAAAGTTTATTTGATGAAAATCTGGTTTGAAACGACTGAAACATCCAAAAACAAAGTAAAACAAAGCGATCGTAATAAAGTATGGGTCCCACACCTCATTAGAATCGCTCTTTTTTGGATATCTCAATCATTTCAAAACCAATTTTCATCAAATAAACGTTGAATTCCTCTTGGAATTACATGCTCTTTCATATTTCATAAGAGGTTTCTTATTATCTCACCAAAAAAAAATGTTAGAAACCTGAAATTAGGTCTCAACCAAAACTATACGATCCCTTTAACCTATCATCTTCATGAGATGTGAAAGTACTCAGTGGCATGTTGTACACCAATATAGTTTCAGAATGAAAAAAAAAGAAGAAAATTAGCTTTTGACCCGTCATACTTGCTGTCATGTTGATAATCCATCATGAACATTAATTCTGTGTCAGACATAAAAATCACACACTCATTATTCAGTTTCCAATACCACTTTGCCAAAAAAAAAAAAATACTGTGCACAGCAGATTACAATGCATTATTAATCTATTCCCACTCCAAATAAACAACATCTTGACAAACACTACTAGAATCTCTTTCTTTCTCTCTCTTTTGCAAAATAGGCAAAGCACTCATTTTGAAACATTTTAAAGTAAGTCCATCATCAGATAGAACAAAATAAAACCTGTCCAGTGATACCTCACTTGTAACATACATGTAACAAGAAGTATTCTTGATGTTATAATTAAGAATATCCCATTTTGTTTTACAATTTTCTTTAGGTTTTTTTCAGAAGCTTTAATTGCAAATACCTAAAATTAAATAGAATGGAGTTAAGTCGTTTTGCAATCAAGTTCTTCATGTAATATTATAAACCAGTGCATATACTGTATATCCCTATAGCATATTGTAGTAGGCCTTGTGAGGAGAAGCAGAGTCATGACTATTTGCTCAAAAGAAGAAGAAAAAAAAAAACACCTCCTCTCTCCATCTCAATTAAGAAAAACTGTCTTCATGAAAGATGTTTATCTCTTACAAATCACTGATTACATCTATACTGTCTCCTCTAGGTCTGACTGTACATTTGATTGGCATTTTGAGTTGAAATCTTAGCTGTCTAATGAAGTCTGTCAAACACTGTTGGGTTCATCAAGCCCAAGAATTTTCTCCATCAATAACCTCTTTCCTCTCATTTCATTACAAAATTATATCTATTTGTTTTGTTTTGTTCATTTTATTTTGTTTTGTTTTGCTTTTGTTTTTGTTTTCTTTTTGTTAATACTATCAGGCATTACAAAGAAACCAGCATTTCAAACCAACAAAGGTGTACCTTAATGGTACAGTGATTGATTGCAGTGCAATTTGAATCCTTCACATTATCTGATTGAGGCCTTAATATTTCACCAACTTCTACTGATGGCAAACAGAAAGCAGGAAATGAACTACTGCAGATTTTCTCAACAGTATATGCGTGATATGTTTCAACGTGCGGAGATTTTTTAGTACAGGAAATAAGATGTGGTCTATCTGCTTACGTTCAAGCAAAAGCTTAAGACAGAGGTTCCTGCTTTTATTTTATTTTGAAAATTTCATCCTAGCACGGGCCCACAGTTTTTCAAGCGTATGAATATAACTTCTGCTTTGCAAATCTTTTAATCCATGCCATTACAGTTATATAAGATTATACTTTATCAAGGCATGGATTTACATAATTGTTTAACAAAATGTACAAATACATCCATACATACGTCGATACATGGGAAGCAGTACATTCTTCAGCTCCAAAATATTTGCAAAATCTTGTTTCAGAATATGTCCCTGGGAGAAATCTCCACTCATGTAATAGTGATTAAAACACTTAAAAGAACAATCTCGACTCTCAGAGAAAAAGCCTTTATTTCTGCAGCTCCATCTCTCTGGTATGCTCGTCCACTGAGGATCTGATCACCAAAAACCATTGAAACATTTCAAGTATCTGAAGTCATATATGTTTGCATCTTATATTGGTGGAATATTTGTTGAATTCCTTACTGGGTGATATATATATATATTTCTATCTCTTCCTTTTTCTTCAACTTTCATATGTACAACTATATAATATATGTTATTCTCTTTATATGTCTCTCTGTGCCTCAGAATAGGCCACCAGATCGATAGATACATAACAAATGCTGTACTTACTGTTATCATTATCAAAATTGTGTGTATTTTTATCTACTTTACCTTTTCCAACATAGTAGTGCACCTATTTTGCAATAAAAGTTGAACGTGGAAAGGGAAAACATGTACTGCTTGACTGCTTTCCCACAAGCAGATTACCAACCTGTCCCATTGCCTTTTTGGTTGACGGGAAAAAAAAAAATCTTATTTGGGTGCATTGAAGGTTCTCAGAAAATAGCCACAGGAAAAGTTTAAAGTGATGAAAACATGCTGACTCTTGTGACATTTTTTATTTGTGGAAATAGGGCATACCTACTGTTGGTACATCTACACTTCAAGAAAAGAAGGGGGAGGGGGCTGAAGAATAAGATCCAACACGTTTCACTGGGAAGATGAAACGACGGGTGAACTTTTCCAACGGGGGTGAGAGCGTGACTCATGTTTCATTTCACAACCTTTGGAGTAGCAGGAAATCGAGCTGACGTTTGGAGGTGAATCAAGCGGAGCGGCATGACCCAGTGAGGAAAAATTAAAAATAGACATGAACTTCTTGAGACCAGTTAATGGACGAGAGACAAGGATGACAGCTATGCTACAAAGAGGAGGAAGAGTTTATCTTCTCCATCCCTTGCTTGGTAAATCATCCCTCGGAAGATAATTATTCCGCTATGAAGTAGACAAATAGTATATACTAGCAAAGTACATCGAGGCAAAACATTTCTCTATCTCTCTTTTCTTGTTCATTCTGAATACTAACGGGGGGGGGGGGGGGGGGTCATCTTGATTCAATTTCCGGCAATTTCAATCTCAAAATCCCACTTTGAAGGCACATTGTATTGATTTTTTTTTTTGAAGAGATTTTCAACCCTTTCTGTATCAGGGACTTTGGACAGTGTGTGCAATGCTACAGGGCTTTCTGTGCTTATCCAGTACTAATAGCACACTAAGGGTTAAGATATGTATGTGTAAATGTACTTTGTATGTGTAATGAGTGGTGGAAGTAGTAATATACATAGCAGCTACTCTTTTGTTTAGTACAAATCTCAGAGCAATGAGAGAACAACACATAGTAGAAGTTAAACTCCTCCTGGAGGTGGCGTGGTATGATGGACAGGTGCTTTGTGAGGAAGGTCTGGGGTTCAAAGCACAACAGCAGCACTCGTGGCAATAACAAGTGGTAATGGAGCTACAATGCTCCCCAGTGGAATGAGTGAGTGTACTGCAGGTGTAGGTTTGATTTAAGAGACCTGGGTCTCATTTTATTAAAAGTGCAATGACAGCAATTTTGGACAGAATGCCAACTTCTTGTAGCAACAGCCAATCAGGAAGCATGATTCTTATCATTACCATGACACTTGCCAATGCAGCAAGAGTTGTTTATCATAGCAACTTTTGATGAAATGGAGCACTTCGAAATGATATGTTGTTGTTGTTGTCGTTGTTGTCGTTGTTGTTGTTGTTGTTGTTGTTGTTGTTGTTGTTGCTGTCATCGTTATTGTTGTTGTTGTTGTTGTTGTTGTTGTTGTAGTTTGTGTATTTTGTTGTGGGCATGTATCTTCATTAAAATTACAGGACCAAGAAGATAACCAAAGAACACATAACCTTGCTACAAACACATCAGCTAATGTATGTGCAATCATGACAAAATAACCGAGCCGGCAAGCATGATGGATCATAGCCGTATTTCAGCTGTGTCTGTGACTGATACAGATACTCTTCCTAGGGGCCTGGGAAGAAAGAGGAAGAATGAGGAAGAAAGAAAGAAAGAGAGAGGGAGAGAGATAGAGAGCATAGAGGGAGCAGACGAGAGCCTACAAATATGAAATAACATATCACAGGGGATAAAAACTTACTCAGTTGTGAACCTTTAAGGCACCATTATGAAATAACGGTCCCCACCTGCAAGATTTGTTTGAATGCTTGGTGTAAGTGTGTGCTGCGTGCTTCCAGCATACCATAAAAGTCGGAGTTGATTATATACACAGTTACTCTGCTCTATTACGTGAATGTTTGTTCGCAGCCATTTGTCCAAGGCTTCGGTCAAACAGAGACATCACTGAAAACAGAGGCTTGATAATAAGTTTATCCAGGGTGTTTTTGCTCTGATATTATTATGTTCTCTCAAAACATTCTGCAATCAAATTACTCATGTTGTAGAGTGCTATGTGCACTGTGCTGTGGTACAGAAATACCATAAAACGATAAACACATTTACTTTTATTGTTATCACTCTTGCTAAATAACTGGCATATTGTAAAAGTGGATATTTTTGCAGGAGTAATTTTTCGGGCTTGGCCTAGAACGATAAATTTTGTGTGTTTTTAATTCTGCAGAACCAAGACATTACATTGCGGTACATAACGGAAGTAAAAATACAGTATTTGCATGTTTTTATTTTCGTGCTAGTTTCTGGTTGCATGAAGTGAATGAAAATGTTCACTTTTACAGTCGATTGGAACACCTTGACACTGGATAATGACATAATCTAATCTACTTGCATTATAAACAGATGCTTTTGAAACAAAACTCAGATAAGTCAATCACAGAAGAAAATAAAAATAGTCAGGCAATCTACTATAAACCTTTCTGTGCCAGGGACTTCAGACAGTGTGTGCAATACCATGGGCTTTTCTCTGCTAATCTGTACTCAACATACACAAAGGGTTAAAGGGGAAGGCTAGTAACTGATCAGTGGGAATCAGTGGAAATGCTGGGAGATGATTGTTTCAATCCTTATGGGATTCATTCAAGAGTTCATTGTATATCTATTGTTGTGTGAAAATGATTTGCGTCAGAATGGTCTCGTATTCAAGTAATGTGCAGTTTAATGCTTCCAGGTTAGCATCCCTGGTCAGTGACGGAGCATTAATCTGCACATTACTTGAATATGAGACCTTTCTGAGGCAAATTATTTTCACACAACAATAGATATACAATGAACTCTTGAATGAATCCCATAAGGATTGAAACAATCATCTCCCACCATTTCCACTGATTCCCACTGATCAGTTACTAGCCTTCCCCTTTAAGGTCATATATTTTGCAACAATCCAAGAATTGAATTTCACAAAACACTTGAAGAGGATACATGGAGCACTGAAACAACTGACGTTCAGCATTAACAGGCATAATTTACTATTTGATGAAACAAAAAAACAAGTATTAGTGCTCTAAAATAGTTCTAAAATGTGAGTTAGGGAAAGAAACAACTGCTGTAAAAATTTGAATCCGTATAATTGATGTTAAGTATTGTTAAATACACAAAATGTGAACAATAGTTATGGTAAAAAATGGTTCCAGACTAAACCGTCTACAGTTATGGTTTATTGAGAAAAATACTGATACATCCATATATTCTAGGCATTATTGCAAAAATTTGATATGGTAGGATGTTTTGTGATACAGCAGACCTACACATATGTATCAAATGTGATAACTTGAAAATTCTTTAAATCACTGCTCCCAAAGGTAAACAGGACCTTTAACAGTAGGAGAAGAGATATTCCCTACTCAAGGCACAAAACAACAAAGGAAAATCAACACGTTTATTGTACTGTTCTAATGCAAGACACACACATCTCCCTGAATATGATTTCAGTGAACTGAAACCCCTGATATGTACCTCTTGAGCAGACACAAGATGTTTTGAGATCATGCTTGAAGAGGATGGAGATGTATCCCGGAAGTCATACCATGTCAAGAGATGGTAACGAGAGATATGCAACGGTTCGTCGCGGAGACTGTCAATCGCAAAAATGAGTGACGGCATACGACGTCAATTGTGTCTCTCGCACGATTAAACGTTCACAGAAAGAGACGCATTTGCTGCCAACCTTGAGACCATAGCACTCACAAAACTAGCTGAGCTTATTCCTTCAACATCCTTCCCCCACAGCATCACTTTCTCCATTCACACTGATCTCCAAAACTATAGATCAACTTTATTAAACCTTTAACTCATTTAAGACTGGTCTCAAGTATACTCAGGCAAGTGTCTATAGGAAATGCGAAGGTTTTAAGAATTGTTTATTCTAAATTACCTTAAAGGGTGTGTACAGTTCTGGTCGAGGTGAGGATTTAGCTTTTAACGTTTTGTGAGATATTCAGAAACCACTCTATGAGCTGTCAAAGAGTATGCAGTTCTAAGGGGTATCAAAAGTTTATTCGATGAAAATCGGTTTTGAAATGGCTGAGATATCCAAAAACAAGGTGAAACAAAGAGATCCTAATAAAGTTGTGGCATGTCACCTTTTATTATTAGCACTTTTTTGGATATCTCAGCCATGTGAAAACCAATTTTCATCAAATAAACGTTGAATCCTTCTTAAAATTACATACTCTTTCATATTTCATAAGAGGCTTTTCGCTATCTTACTTAGGAATGTTCAAAACATGAATCCCCACCTCAACCAGTACTGTACAGTCCCTTTAAGATACTTCTTGAAGGATTTCACCCTCAAAAAATCCAAAACATACTAAAAGATATTACTTTCACTGATATGTTATATGTAAATCTGATTCTCTATCACATTCTCTCTCTCTCTCTCTCTCTCTCATTCTCACAAACACACACACACACACACACACACTCTTCTTGGATAGCATAGTGACATAACATCTATATAACATACAATGTAAGTGATATGGACTATATCATTATGACATTATCATTGCAAGAGCTTCCATTACAGTTTTGCAGCAAGTATCATGGATATAATTAATACATCCATGCCTTTAAAAGCCGAGTGAAAATTGGAGCTTTGCGTGTGGCTGGTGACTAAAAAATATGGAAAACATTGATTGACCTTTGCAATTAGAGCTACACTCAAAGTAAAGTGTGGGAATGATTTATTACCACATGAATAAAATATGTGCACAGGAGCAGGTGCAAAAGTTTGATATATGACCTAAATAAATGTTCAATTTCTGCAACTAAAAATATCTCACGAAAACTTCACAGGCTTTTTTTAAACACTATCAACAAACGCTCACGTGCACTCATAGATCTTGATAAGAAATTATGAATGCCGCTTTAAAATGGAAGTGATTAGAATTTCATGAATCAACTCAGCCATTAATGCATAAAAGGATAAAAATTGTCTGACTTTGCAATATTTTATGTTTTATGAATAGTAATGTAAACTGAATCAGGCAGATGATGTAGTTGTTGATCCTTTTATTTTTTCAGGTGGAAAGGGTGAGAGAGAAATCAGTGTATATGAGATGTGATGACGTTATTCACCATTCGACATGAATAAAGGCAAGGAAACATTGAATGCAGTAATCATCCTCTGGCTTAAAATGCCTGTGTTACTAACAGGACATACACGACAAAATACCCCTGAATATAGTATGTGGTCCTCCTAAATAATTTCACATGGTCTGGATGAGTAGTATCATCAATCTCTTCTCAGTACAGAAATGGAGAAGCAAGTATTTATGTTCAATTTGAAAGCATGCTAGCAATGTAACGACATAAGCATTTCATTTGGGAATGGCTGAAAATTTCACTCCAGTGATGGGTACATTCAAGTTGCAAAATATCACGACATTACAAATTCTCAAAATTTGATGACCTTCTATTCACATTGCAAGAAGAACCTGTGAAAGAAAATGTAAGTACATATATGTATTACAAGGCTAACTGTACCGTATGTCAAAAAAAAAATTACAACGATAACCCTTGCAATGATTAAAAAAAAAATGAAAAAATAGTGAATCAATCCAAATACAATTTCAGGGTATGAAACTATAACTTATTACCCACATCTTACAGAAAACCCCATCCGATTTGCTTCAATGATCAAAGAGAATTTAGAAATGTTGTAGAGCATGTCAGGAATCCTGTCCCTCCAAGTTCTGTCTATTGTGCTCACACATTAATATGCAGTTCCAAGTGCTAAACTTGGAAGAATCAGACCCATGACATGCTTTAGTAATACAACAATCCTCATTTCTCTGTAACCACTTAACCAAACTGAATGGGGTTTACTGCAAAATATAGCTAAGATGTTATATTTTAAGACCCTGAAGTAGCATTTAAACAGTTTAATCAAATTGATAGTTATCAATGAGAACATCCGTGTGTATTTTTTTTTTTTTGAGGGACATATTGTTTGGATTGTGCATGCATGGCTCTGCAACCTGCTGTTCATATTTATGAACAAACACTTTATTTACCCAGGGATAGTGATGCATGTTTTTGTGTTTCTGCTTGCAGGAATCCAAATGTCAGATGGAAATCACACGACAAATATAGTCAAATTTACTGTGGCAATAACAGTAATTCATTGCAACCAGGTCTGTGGTTTTTCTTGCCATACTTCCATGCAATTTTTTCTTATGGGCAGTTGCCTAGCAACACTCATCAAAACGTCAAATTTTTATTCATTGACATGTGTGAACAGCTCTCATGATGAGACTGATTGTGACAGTTTTTATCACATTTTTCTCCATTTAACTGAAATCAAGATTTTTATGTTCCACGCCATTTCCAAAGTCCACTATATGATCAAAGGTTAATGAACTGGATTCAGATCTTTATGATTGTACATCCCATATACAACATCTGCAATGTGAGTGTCTACTACACTTGAAGAGTTTGTTCGCAAAAACCGATAAGTCCATATTTGCCGAATGGAGATATTTTTCGATTAAAGGTCACAAAAAATAAGGAGAATAATAAGAAAATTTTTGCTTCTTTTGACCATAACTTAAAAAATATACCTTTATATGTACTGACCAATATATCATTTTAAAGGTATTATTTTGTACTTTATGACAGAGACCGTACTTCAAAATCTTCAAAAATGGACTTATCAGTTTTTGCAAACAAACTCTTCACTTATTTAAAGCAAAGCTAAAATTATACATTGTAGAGGCAGGGATCTATGGGACCATTTGTCAAACATTTTTTTTTTCCTGTCATTGCATAAACGAATATGGCCTACATAAACAGAGAAATATGCTACGTTTTACACAGAATACTGTCTTGATCCAAAAAGACATATCTAGATATACAAATGTGATCGCATTCCCCTCATAATACAGTAATCCAGGGGCTCATAAAAAATTTGGTTCAGCAATACCAGTAACTAGGCAGCCTTCTCTTACTTCTATACAGCATTTTATGTTTTTATCGGCTTAATTCAACTCAATGCAATTCAATTCAATTCAAAATATCAAACATATTCTGTTATTATTATTATTATTATTATTTTATTTGGCAGAAAACATACAATACACAATCAATTACAAAACTCAAAATAATCAATCAATACAATAACACAAAAATACCTAAACACTGGATGCACCTGAAGGGCTGCCAGGCATTGGGCAAAGTTAACTAAATAACTGTAGTCCGCAGACCGCCCTAACCTATCCCTTCCAGGCACATCCAGTGTTACAGATTTATGTGCCACTGAATATCATAATAAAATATTCATAACTATACCGTTTAAAATCTCTTGCATAAAAATACAAACTATGTAAAAATCCTTGTATATTTTACAAAATCAAATCACAATTTACAAACTCATGTCATAAATCAAAATATCATGAACATACATTTAAAAGCAGGGGAAAACATGCAAGTACAATAACTCTCACAGATTCTGTTGCAAATGTGTTACAAATGATGGAATATCCTGATACTCTGAATCCATTTCATTTACCTCTCATTAAACACTGGAAATGGCTTGGAATATAAAAACCTTGACTTTCCAGCTATGGAGAGAAACTTCATTAAGATGTGTCTTACTGTATGACAATTAAATTTAATCATGTTAATGTTTTTAAAAAGAGTGACTCAAATCTTTCATAAGGCAGGTATATGCAAAATATGGAATAACAAAGATTATGGACAGACACACTAGAAGGAATGTGGGCTGTGATTATACTGCTTTGACGTAAGTTGAGTATGAGGAAGGAACATGTCAATTTGTGAAGAGTAATTTCCAACCAATGTGGCATTTTTGCTGAATAATTTACAGTTTTCTCTCCTCTTTTTCATTTTCTTTTTGCAAAATACATTCATCAAAATGCAAATTGATGGGCTGTTGTAGAGTAAAGGCAGTGTGACACATGGAATGAAAAAAAAATGGACCAAAAAATGAGAACCTCATCTGTTTTATGAATAATTTACATTTTTTGCCAATTTAGCACTGAAGATGGACACTGTGCAAATTTGCCAGAGTTCTTTCCCCCTGCAGAGCCCATCCTCCATACTGTCAATATTGGACTGTTTTATGATTAAACAGGCTGCTGGCTGGGGCTAATTACCCCTACGGCATCGGAGCGGAAGAGTGAAGTATTAATATTCAACGGTAGGTTCAGGGGGGAAATCAGCATGTGCTCTTGATGCTCTAGACATACCGTGACCGACAAATCTGCCAGAATGTTAAAAAATGAATGACAAATTGCATTCTCCAAGGGTGCACTAATTGAAGTCACCTGAAAGCACTAAAATTCTTCACCTTCCAGTAACAGGATGAACTCAATGTTGCACACCTGAATACCATAACTATAATTTGCAAACTTTGGGTTAAAGTTACATTGATTCTTCTCAATCAGAAATGGTACCGAAATATACATGTGGAGCTAGTAAATGCAGCAATATTTATAGTAGAACACATTGGTGCAGTTTAAGGAAAATCAGACAATCCATTCAAAAGTTTTTATTTTTATTTTAAAAGTTTTGGCACCATCATCACTTGATAAGAAGACTATATATACAGCAGTTGGTATAGGACAACAATATAAAAAAAAGTAAGATAATTATATAACACACTGTATTTTCATTTTTGCATCCAGCATAATGAAAGATCTCTTCACTTACCCCTCAGGAAGCAGGGGAATAATATTACCCTTAATATATAATGTCAGTACTATATCAATATTAAAGGAAATGTGTACTTCTCATGAAAAAAAAAAAAAATAAACAAAAGTTTATGGATTTCTCTTTCTCTTTATATAGTTTCCTGTACTGATAATACAAACTGTTGCAGTCTTCTCATCCAGTGATGCTAGGATGAAAAATTTAATAAATTCATAACTTTTTAACAAATTGTCCATTTTCTCTCAAACTTCATCGATGTTTTCTGCCAGTATTGCTGCATTACCTCAATTGGCCTGTATATAAAAGCTATATGGATATATTCCCCTTTAACTTTGCATCAAAAACCTCAAAGAAAGAGTTTTGGTCTCCTCTCTGGATCATAGCTCGTGCCATCTTCTCCCATTCCTCCATTACTCCACGATCTGTCATCACCGTCTCTCCTCTCTCGACGGAATGCAAGCTACGTTTCCAGAAAAAGGTGCGGTTTTCTCCTACCTTTTTCCCCTCTGAACACCTCATGTACAATGGTGCTAAACCCCTGTACGCCATATCATTCTGAGATAGCAACACTTGAGAGCTTTTAGAAAATGTTTAACTTTTTGTATTGATAGCATTTCTACTAGGAATGCAGTGCAGCAAAATTGTGGAGAAAATTGCAAGCTTTGCTCTGATGTAAATTCCATGAGAAAGCTACAGCTATTTTTCCTTGCAAACAGCTAATATTCGAAACATCAGTCACACTGAGCACAGTTTGATCAAAATATGCAAGGTTTGCAAGCCATTGAAAGTGAGTCGGGTTTGCAAATGTGGCACACAAAGAATGTACCTTGCATTACACACATCCAGTTTGGAATGCAGAAATTTTTCATTTAACTTTAAATGCATTCTTTCCTTTTGTTTGTGTGTGTGTGTGTGTGTGTGTGTCATGTGACTGCAGAAAATGTGCTTGCCTTTGGTAATTACTATTTCATGAGGGAAAAAAAATATATCTCCATGAAAATTACCAAAAGATAGCAAAAACACCCAACATTAAATGCAAATTCCTTATGCTGTCATGAGAACATTGATTACAGGCAATGTACTGAATTTTCACCTGGTTAAGTATCTCTAACATAGAAATTAGCCGGGTTCACACGTACACCAATTAGCGGGATACAAATCTCGAGATTTGCATCGCGATCGTCATCCCGAGTTTTTTGCACGTGTGGACAGAAAAAACCTGAAAATTAGCGGGATAAGCATCGCGATGCTAATCCTAAGAAATCTTGCGCTGGTTCATCAATTAGCGTGATAATTGGCCCCGCGCTGGTACGTGTGAATGGTCGGGATTAGAATCTCGAGTTTTTATATCCCATCACGCAATGCGCACATCACAACAGCGAGGCCTCTACGAAGGACAAAGGAAGTGCGCGCAGGTAGTGATAGAGAAGGGCACTGTGTGACCCAGTTTGCAGGCTTTGCTGTTATCTCTATCGACAATTAGCGGGATAATTCGGTACGTGTGGACGCTCGCCAAATTAGCGGGATACCGATCGCGATCGCTATCCCGCTAATTTGGTACGTGTGGACGCTCGAAAAAAAAACTCAAGGTGTGGACGCTCGCAAAAAAACTCGAGATGTGGATCGCGATCGTCATCCCGCTATTTTGTACGTGTGAACCCGGCTATTGTCACTGAGCTTTTGGCAGAAAAATTGAATGAAATGAAACAATGGTAATAAGAGATGAAATCTACAACTTCTGCAGGCAACTGTGATGAAAAAAGACATTCCTTTTGTACATTACTCAGTATGCAAGAAGCATCTGAGGTGGAAAACAAAGAGTGAGAAGAAGGGCATGGAGTGATAAATTTCCATTTTTTGGTTTGGGTTTTGGAGAGGTACTGTCATTTAAATTGAATTAGCATTACGGACCGACAAGCTCATAACACATTCTTTAATACTCAAGAGTGTGCTGTACAATTTCAAGTGAGCAACACCATGTAGAAAAAAATTAAGAAGTAGGGGAGGAGGGGGAGGAGGGGGTTACTTTTCTGAGATGGAAGCACAGAGAGAGAGTGAGAGAGAGAGAGGGAGAGAGAGAGTGTGTGTGTGTGTGTGTGAATGTGTGTGTGTGTTCATCTAATAGATGGGGTGTTTTGATGGGGGGGGGGGTCACATTATGCCCATATGTGGTAAGAATGGAGGGAAGGGACATTACATCTAATGCATCACCGAAAAGCTACTTCATTACTAATGATACTTCTGGCAGGAGATACATTGATGCACTCAGGAGTAACAAATAGGTAGGCTCTGCTCGGTTTTAATGACTGACTACTTGAAGATGTCCACGTTCTCAGCAATGTCTCCGGGGAGGCGGTCGCTTAGAAACCATTTTTTCCTCCAATGGCAGTGACATTGAACTCCAAATTTCAGCTGCTACAATAAAGTTCTGAGGTGGAATGCTACATTTCTGGCTACAAGAGTAAATTTTGGAATAAGAGCATTGCTAAGACTGGTAAATATGCAATGAAGTAGCTCCATTTGATCACATTCTGCAAAATTATGCATTCATTTGAAAATAATTCTTTCTCATTTGTGTCTATGGTTGGTTGACCCATACAAATTTCATCTTTGGAAATCCCAACATTACACTTAATTTACATTCACTGCAGCTCATTCAAATTCCTAATTACCATCTGGAGAATTACCAGTACACAGGAGAGGACTTTCATAAACCTTAAAGGCATAATTTACCATTTGCAGATGAAACATATACCCAGCACAACTGTTTTGAAATAGTTCTAAAATGTGAGTTAGGGATAGAAACAACCACTGTAAAAATTTGAATCTGTATAATCAATGTTAAGTATTGTTAAATACACAAAATGTGAACAATAGTTAAATAATAAATATGTTCCGACACTAAACCATCTACAGTTATGGTTTATTGAGAAAAATAGGGATATCTCCTTATATTTTAGGCTTTATTGTGAAAATTTCATAAGGTAGGATGTTTTGCATTACAACAGACCTACACATAGGCCTATGCATCAAATGTGATGTCTTGAACACATTTTAAATGACTGCTCCCAAAGGTAAACAGCACCTTTAAGTGAAAACCAAAACATGGATCTGAACAGATACAAAGTGAATTAATTTGAATAATTATTTATTACTTAATTATTATTTAATTATTATTTAATAATTAATTTAAATTAATGCTGAATAACCTAGTTCATATGTTGAGAAAAGAATGTTTAAATACCTGCTGGTGCTAATGGAGTTTGTTGTTGTTGTTTTTTCTCTCTCTACAAAAATGTGACATGTAGAATGTTCAACAAATGTCTGTGGGACAAAATACAGACTGTTATCTTAATGGGTCAAGAACACAGCACGCTTATTGTCTTCTGACAGTTAAGAGGGCAAAGTGACAAGAATAATAGCAAAAACAGGTGCATAATGTTGCATGGAATTTCACCTACTAACTTGCAATTTGTTTGAAAAACACTTTCAGAACTACCCTTCAGCACTATTAAAGGCAAAACATAGTTTTTAGAAGAGCTCAAAATTCATCTTCCACCATTTGGAATTTACTTGCAATATACTGAAAGGGTCTACCAAGAAACTTGTCTGGATGATGCAATTTGCCAATATATTGAGTTGTTCTGGAGTATTCTGAGATCAAAAGCACTTGTAGAATAATTTGGATCGGGGTATGTGACTATCGTTCCTGAAGAGTCCTCCTCATTCATCAGTAGGTAGGTAGAATGTCATGTGATGATCAATCGTGCCCTAAGAATAGTATCAACAAGCTGCGTGTGATTTTTCTCTCACACATGCACAGAAGATAGATGGATATAGTGCTTTGGCCCAGTTTGTTGATTATAAATATGATTACAAAACATCACATAGCAGGCACAACTGGATATGTTCTCAGACTGCAATATTGTCAGTGCACCTTTTTAGCCAACATTTTGCACTTTCATCTTTACCCAACTGAAATTGTGTTATCACAACATTATTTCACACATTTCTTATGCATTATGTGTCCATTTCTGAGCAAAAATCAAGAGTTTCTAAAGATGCATTGGAATTATTTTTACCTTTAAAATACCACTAAGCCAATTAAAGGAACAACTCTGTGCAGAAGGGCAGGCATTTTCTGACTATTCCATATTCTATTCCCCTTGCACTGTGCAGGATCATATCATATGCATCCATGATAGATCCTGCCCACAGACTATGCCCATACCTGGTGACAAATCTTTAAAGGGATGGTGTAGTACTGGTTGAGATGAGGATTCAGCTTTTAATTATTTGTGGCATAGTTAGAAACCACATTTATGAAATATTAAAGAGAATACAACTCTAAGAGGAATTCAAAGTTTATTTGATGAAAATGGGTTTTGAAATGGCTGAGATACCAAAAAAAAAAATAGAAAAAGCGATCCTAAATAAAAGGTGAGTCCCACTTTTTATTAAGAGTGTTGTTGTTTTGTTTTGTTTTTTGTAATATCTCACCCATTCCACAACTAATTTTTATCAAATAACCTTTGAATTCCTCTTAGAATTATATGTTCTTTCATATTTCATAAGAGGTTTCTCATTATCTTGTATAAAAAGCTGGAAACTTCAAGCCCCATCTCGACCAAAACTATAATACAACATCTTTAAAGGAAAACGGAAGACAGTTAAATTTCCTAGTGTTTTGACACCTGGTATGCTGCAGAACACATAAAAAACAGCTGGCTGACTTTATTACACTGTACACGGTCTACAATTTTTAATCAAGGAAGCTAAAGAGGATTTCAGCTGGCCATCAGGCTGGTTAACTCAATACACTTGATTCAATTTACCTGGTAGAGTTTTAAAGTTCAAATTACCGTAAAATGGAGTAAATAAATCAATATCAATAATTTCTTCACCTGAAGACACTGGAATGACGAGTCCAATGCATTAAAAGAAAAAGAAGAGTCAAAATACTCGAATGATTTAACCAGAAAATGATAGGACCGATCCCTACTGTCAAAATAATATCAATACAACTGGAAATGCAAGATTAATTTTCTTAATGAAAGCCATGTTGTGCCTTATGATATAAGATAAGTAGCAGCGTCTTGATTCAAAATTTGAAACATGTATCCATGCAAATGTGGCACTTTTTATCAACCATCTTAAAAACCCTAATTTTGTCACAGGTGGGAAGGCTTGCACTGAGGGGCTAACCGACACCTTTAAACAGACACTGTGGCGTAAACCTGCGAGAGTCGGTGTCACTGACACAGCTGTGTGCAGGAACCAGCGCTGATGGGGGGACTCGATAGGGAGATAATTCTCTCAAATTAATCCATAATTCAGTCATTCTCCTTCCTTAACTGGCCGTGCCACTCTTCACTGGCATCCTGTATGCAGTGTCATTCCTCCGGCCCCACTTTCTCCAGTCTTCCTCCCCGTATCTGCTCTACCGGTCCCCAGCCCCCCCCCCCTCACCCCAACATCCCTCTATCTACCCCCCCCCCCCCATCTCTCCCTCTCTCCTCTCATTGTCTGATTTCTGCCCATTTCTTCTGCCTGTCTTTCTTCTTTCTCTCTGGTGCTACTGTAAAATTCCCCTGTGGTTACAGGTAATCTAACTTGGCCCAGTATTCCTTACATTCAGGCATGCACCAATCATGGACATCTCTCACTCTCTCTATCTCCTTCTACCATGCATTCTGGATCTCTCTCTCTCTCTCAATCTGTGAATTTTATGCACTATATTATCTACTGTAAACATCATAATATGTCTCTTACTCTCACAAAAATTCACAAATTGGAAAAAAAAAATATTAACTATGACTGCGGCATACATGTGATGTGGATGCATATATTTCTCTGTTAAGTACTGCATGTACTCCACAATCGCAAATTTAACCACTCGCAAAATTGTCAGGAAGTCACACACATGCAATATATATATATATATATATATATATATATATATATTTGCTAATTATATGGCATTTTGCTATTTATATGTTTTACTCTCTTCCTCTTTTCTCTATTTCCCTCTCTCACTTAGTATCATTCTGCATTGCAACAGTGGCAGATGAATTGACATTTCCTCATATTTATCTCTTCATATTCTCCTCCATCTCTCCGCCCCCCCCCCCCCCCTCACATTCTCATGTAATTCAAGTACTAGCTAATAGATGGTCACACACACACATACTGACACACACACACAGACAAACACCTATACATACACACTCATTATCATAATTATACACTTAATATCAGTGACATTTTATAACCCTTTCTTCGAACTCAGCGGAGCCTCTACCATGCACCTGCTAATCCAAAGTCATAATACATGGGGCAGGGTTCACTCAGTCACCCGTTGAAGAAGCTGCCACGATGCGACAGCTGTTTGACTTGTAAGTGGATGTTTAATTTACATCATACACAACATAATAAATGAACTCAGCATTAGGTTACAATAGAGCAAAACATGGCATTACAAGTCAAATGGTTCTCTTCTTATTAATGATATCAATTTTCACACCTATACCCCTGAAGACATGGTCATATTTTGACTCCATGTATATGTTCAAGAGCAGAGAATATTTACTTCAATTAATCAGTCTTTTATCTCCATGGCAAAAGATATAATTTTGACCCCATTATTCAGTGACAGTCACAAAGTGGCACAAATTGTTGAATTGACTGACTACTACCACACAGTGCCATGTACAGGTAACATGGCCTATGGTTCATGGCTAGTCATATGAGAATATCAAGGCAGGTATGCCATTCATCTAAACAGCATAGCAGGTAACTGTGTTCTAAAGGCTGTGAAGGGATATTTGAGGTAGAAAACAGCATTTTTATCTTTCCTGCAATAGATATACAATGTAGTAATACAATTTGAAAATAAAAAAAACAATATTTTCCACGAAACCTTCTTTTTTCTTCAAGGGTTGGGGGAAAAAGATTTACAAAACACTGCAAAACATAAAAGTTGGCATCTCTGATATATATCTCTGTTATGTGGAAATTTTCGAGGTGTTGAAATATTTGTGCATTTCACACAACCAGAAACTAGCAGGAAAATAATATCATCTGAAACAAACTGTTAACAAGTTTCAAACAGGAAGTGAAAACTGCATTGTGGGTAAGAACTGCTGTTGTGTCCTCAATACATGTGTGAGATAGTTGACCAGAGTAGCATTACTGAATGTCATCACAGCACATTTCAACAGTTCATCTGCAATGTTCTTGCTGAACATTCCTTGTGATATTGATTTGTATTGACTTTTCAGACCCATGTTTTTTGATGTGATCGAGAAACATGCACGTAGCTCAGTGAGCTAGCTCACACTGGAGATTAAACTCTATTTAGAGCACAGGCTGTCTTATTCTCACAGGTTGAAAGAAGTTGTGACAGATGCATCAGGAAGTTAACTTGCACATAAATGTCCTTATCAGATGATCAACTTAGGCCCACACAATTGAGCCGCAGACAGGCAAGCGATTTGCACGTAGCTTAAAAAGCCGTCAAAGAATCGTAACAATGTTTCTGGACCAGGTCTGCATGCCATTATTGATTTGCCTTAAACCATTGTGAGTTGGCTAATCGCAGCCATGCTGAGCTTGGAAAGTTGATACTAATGGACAGAAGGATGACGTCAGAGGGACTTCGACGAGAGGGTGCACTAAAAGGAGTTCACACCTCCAACAAAACACTTGGAGTACGAGCTAGCCACTTTCATGTGTGTGTGTGTGTGTGTACTATGATGTTGAGCCAAAGGCTATTTTCATTGACCCTTTCTCTACCAGGGACTTTTGGACAGTGTGTACAAGGTTATTGGGTTTTCTGTGCCAATCGGTGCTCAGGGCACACAAAGGGTTATAGCTCCAACCAAGACTCAATTCTGTCAAACCTCAAACACCCACTTTCAAGACATTCATGAACACATTAACACACACACACACACACAAACACACAGCCAGAAAATTATTTCATCATCAAGGCCTCCAACTTGGGTTCTACTGTACACCTTTGCATCAGGGAGGTGGGATCCCACGTACCTCCCTGTTTGCATCCTTCATCCCAAACCAAGGATAACTGAGCTGTCTTCAAAATGAAAGAGGACAATAACCTTCAAACAACGACAACCACATCAGCTTTTAAACCCACCTAAGGCCAGTGTTGCCTTGGTGTCTATTTCAGACATACTCTCTAAAAAACATCAAATGAAAATATTCACTCTCGAAGGAGTGAATACAAAAAAGGGTGAATTTAGAGTGAAATTGGAGTGAATTTTTAGTGAAAATATTCATTTTCACTCGTTTTGGAGTGACCTCACGGATCTCTCGAAGATTTTGGAGTGATCCCGAGGTCACTCTAAAAAGAGTGAAAATGAACATTTTCACTCAAAATTCACTCCTTCAAGAGTGAATATTTTCACTCGATATTTTTAGAGAGTATTATGTCCAGTGGGCTTTTAAGGGACAGGATAGTATAGTATTGGTGGAGATGAGGATTGGGCGATGTAACAAAGCCATATGAAATAGTACAGAGCATACAAGTCTAAGAGGAACTCAAAGTTTATTTGAAAAAAAATCGGTCATGGAATGGCTGAGACGTCCAAAACAAACTATAAAACAAAACAATCACAGGAAAAGGTGGGGCCACATCTTTTATTAAGATTGCTCTGTTTTTGGATATCTCAGCCATTTCAAAACCAATTTTTATCAAATAAACTTTAGGTTCCTCTTGGAACTACATGCTCTTTCACATTTCATAAGAGGTTTCTCATTATCTCACCAAAAAACATCAGAAATCTGAAGTTAACTCAACCAAAACTATACAATCAACCTTTAAACTAAAAACATGACTTTACTGAAATTGTTGATGGCAGATAAAAGTTCACCTTTAAACATCCCCTATTCAGGAGAAGCAATGACATGATTATATACTACATGTAGGTCCAACATACGATGCAGCAGGTGTTTAAATATCTAAGGAGAGCTATATGCCTTGATGCGAGTATGTAAAATCCAGTGCATATTAGAATTGGAGATGTGGTGTATTAATCCTATGGAGAATGAATATCTTGGTGGGCTATGGGTTAAGAGCTCATTTATGATTTCCTCTATGGGTGGGACATCTTTCTTTACTGGCTCACCCACACCCCTGCACAAATACAATGCACACTGGATGAGTACTACCTTCTTTCCTCAGACCCCCTTGCAGAGCAAATTAAGTAATTATCTTGTAAATGATGGTATATAATGGGCAGTGAAATGGAATTCATATCAAACCACTACCATTCATTAACCCTTTATCTGCTTTGAGTGCCAGTTGGCACAAAGAAATACCCCATAGTATTATACACACTGTCCACATTCCCTGGCACAAAAAGGGTTAATTGATTTATCAGAAGATGATACTGTTCTTTGACAGCAAAAGATGTTTGGGCCCCTGAGGCATGTGAGATAATTATGAGAGTCTTATGCTTGAGATATTGTCTCTAACTCACTAAACCTTTTGGGAAATGCTACTAAGTGCCCCCTTTGAGAGAAAGAGTGGGTAACACTGGTTAGATTCATTGAAATATTGGCACAATGATTGCTGATTTGAGACAGAACATTACCTTTATTTTCCATCTTTTGAAATGTCTTTGAGAACAAGTTAAGGATGAATTATAATAGTAGAATTAGCAATTTAGATGATTTTGCAACTAACTAGACAATGGCATGTGACCAAAATAGGCTTCATGTGAAAGATACCTTTTTATCATTTGACCAAATTATGAAATATTAGCAATTACTGATTAAAAGTATGATAAAAAGACACAACATTAACTGACAGAAATGTGCAGAGTTTGTTTTTGTTTGTGTCTTTTTTGAAGGGGGCTTGATAGGATAATGGAACAGATTAAAAAAAAAAATGCAAAAACTGACTTGACCTTAGTCATTAGCAAAAGTGCCCTTGGCAAGGGGAATTCTATGGACTGGAATGACAGCCCAAACACACACTCACACGTCAAAATGCGTCATGTGCTGTAGTGCATGACAAATTAAAAAACTGACAGAGACTATAGGTCAGAGAAGAGAAGGGGTGGGGCAGAACGATACTGGAAAAGGTTTGACAAATACACACCAGCGCCGTAATTACAACAGGCTGACTAAAAGGTTGTACATCACGGATGAAAAGGTGATCACATCTCGACAAATGTACTAAATGTACTCGCCAGGGTAACCAACATTAATGACTTAAAAGATAGAAATGCTGTTTGTTTTATTTTTAAAATACCAACAAAATTTCCTACCACCCTTGAATCCGCTATCTCAAAGAAGCACTGTTAATGGTGAATGGACAGGTAGCAAGTGGTAATGGAATGGTTAAATGAAAATTGTCTCTTCTGCCCTCCCCCCCCCCCCTCCCCCCTCCAAAAAAAAAAAAAAAAAAAAAATGTCACAAAGCCTCGGTTAGAAATGCCTTGAGCTTACAGGCATAATTTACCATTTGCAAATGAAACAAAAACCCAGCATCAGTGCTTTAAAATACATTGTAGTTCTAAAATGTGAGTTAGGGATAGAAACAATCACTCTAAAAATGTCAATCAGTAAAATCGATTGTACAACTGTAAATATTGTTAAATATACAAAATGGGAATAGTTATAATAAAAATGTCTCTAGACTAAACTGTCCACAGTTACAGTTTATTGAGAAAATGCTGATATTTCCTTATACAGTATTTTAGGTTTTATTTCAAAAATTGTATATGGTAGGATGTTTTGTGGTACAGCAGACCTACACATGTATGCATCAAATGTGATATCTTGAACATCTATTAAATCACTGCTCCCAAAGGTAAACAGGACTTCTGAGAGATGAGAGTTGCAAACATTTCTCAAATTTTGTTCTGTCTTTAGAAAGCAGTATAGGCACCACCAGGTCCCACATATAATGATTGATGAGGGCAATGCAGTTATTAACAGTTCATTGGCTCATTTGACCGCAACATGCATGAATGCTGTGACTTGAACACGAAACATGTGTAGACGAACGGCATGTTCCACCAGTTTATCGATTGCTATACGTATAGATGAACATATCAGCTCTCATCCACGGCAAATGCATCATGCAGCATGCATTGGAAGTGACTGCTACATATGGATGAGTTACAGCATTTCCTGACACATTTACTGGTCTAAACTCCCATGCTTTCATGCTTTTAAAAAAAAAAATCATTTCTTGTCTTCCATCAATACACTGAAGCTTTTGATTGCTTCTCTGGGGTGGCTATACACTACATGTCAATATGCATTATTTTAGCTCCTTTTCCTGTGGTTTTTGACATAATTTATATAGATGACATTTGCACCACTCCTAATATTCTACAATGCATCATATTTCCTCAGTAATCATGCAGTCACCTTTTCTGTACCACCTGCTCTTGTTCTCAATTAACTCATGCTGGGGGCAAGGACTCTTAACAAACAAACCAAAACAAAAAAAAAACAAAAACAAAAACAAAAACCAGGACAAAAACAGCCACTCCATTATCATTCTCATTACTAGAATAGTCTGGGCTTGCTCATTAATCTTCTAGCTAGTAGATGAGTATCATTAAATTGTCACTAGATGGTAACCATTTGCACTTATTGTGCTGGTAAACAATTAAACATTAACAATAAATCTTTAAAAATAAAATGTTGCATTTCGAAACTGATTTGTCATTTCTGATGTACCCGCATCAAGTTCACTTTGTAAATGTGCCTTCTCATTACCCCCCCCCCCCCCCCCCCTTTCAGAGAAATATTGCAGTGGCAGATCGGGGGGGCGCACCAGGCACAAATGCCCTCTCCCCTCCCCCTTTAATTTTGTTAAAACAAAAGAAATAAAAAGGAGCACACGTGCCCCCACCTTTAATTTTGTAAAGCCCCCCCCCCCCCCCCCTTTAGGGAATTTCTGGATCTGACCCTGTATTGAAGAGTTGAAATTGATAGGATTTTAGGGGGACAATAGCCACATACACACATACGAGTTACTGGTTTTTGCATTGTGACACAAAAATCAATCTGATTTGCTTGATATATTGTTTATACACACAACAACAACAACAAAAAAAGCCCTAGCCAAACAAACAGAAAACACACACACACACACACCAAAAAAAAAAAAAAAAAAATACTCAGCTGCAAATGAAGCATTTTGAACCAGCAGGCTATACTTGCCTAATGTAGGATAGGAGCATGACCCCCAGCCCCTGAGTGTGGAGTATGCAGACCTATGTCTTCACTGCATGTTGTTCACGCACACAGCACACGGCAAATTATCGTGCATGTTTTTGAAAAAAAAGGAAAAAGAAAATCAAGCTGGCCCATTTATCGAGAGTTGATAATCTTTTAGGGTCCACACACAAGATTTAACAATTTTTTTCATTGCCTTTCAAAAAAAAAAATTATAATAATAATGTTGTGTTCAGTACGTGTGAACGAACACAATGCATGGACCAGCAGTGATCAGTTGCATGAAAGACATTAGGGCAGAATCCTTTTTCTCACTGAAATCCCGAAAACAATCCTATTTGACAATGATCTTTTGTACAGGTACTCTCTAAAAAAATCTAGTGAAAATTTTCACTCTAAAAAGAGTGAATACAAAAAAGAATGAATTTCTAGTGAAATTGGAGTGAATTTTGAGTGAAAATGCTCATTTTCACTCATTTTGGAGTGGCGTCAGGGATCACTCCAAAATCTTCGAGTGATCCCTGACGTCTCTCCAAAATGAGTGAAAATGAGCATTTTCACTCAAAATTCACTCCAATTTCACTCGAAATTCACTCTTTTTTGTATTCACTCTGTTTAGAGTGAAAATTTTCACTCGATTTTTTTAGAGAGTAGTAGAGCTTCTGATTGTTCCTTCTGTATCATAATATTTTGGTAGAGAACATAACATCCACCTCACCATGCAGTTAGAAAGAGAGTGACACGTCTTGATAACTTACTGCTTACATATGTACTAAAGGTAGACAGGTTTAGACAAAGAGTTACAGGGGCGGATCCAGGAATTCCACAAAGGGGAGGCGCCTTTACAGAATCAAAGGGGGCGCACGCACCCCACCCCCCTTTTATTCTTTTTATTTCTTTTTTTTTAACTGTTTGTTTTTAACCTCTGGATCTGCCACTGATGGTGTATCATTACATTACCCAAGTCAGAGATCATAAGAGCAAGAAAATCTAACTTTGGCAGCACAACATTTACAGTTTTCTAATTTTTAATTCCTAGAAAATATTTTCCTTGTATTGAAGTAGGATAAATTATAAATCAATTAAAAGCTTAACATTTTGCAAATTTATATGCGTCAAAAATCAAAAATTACTTTCCAAACATTATGTGGCTTTCATGATGATGTATTGTATCATATGTAACCCTGCCCTGTTCTGTCCGAGTATAGTCGGGCAGGTGTCTATGGGAAATGCATGTTGTAGCAAAATCAGCCCATCCTAAATGGAAGAATTAAAGGAAACCAGAGGGTTCTGTTCTAGTCACCCAGCCGTTGGAAGTCATACTTCTGATTTGCAAATTGTGTATTTACACAGCTATCAGCTCTACATGATATCGATTTTATTGTGTTTGTCTGATCCTTTCAAAGTTGGGGTGAAAAGTGCTCTTTGATGTAAACTACAGTCCAGCCCCCATCATAAAGATCAAAGTTCCCGTGAGGAGCAAGCTATAAATCATGCCCCGTGGTAGTCATTTCCATTACACGTTTATAATTTCAACAATTTTTAATGCATGTTTTATGCTCTTTTAATGACAATTTAATGTGTTTACTGAGGCTCCATCTGTATTTGATTAAAAAACAGGCTTTCGCGGGTACACCATTCAACTTGTAGATTGTCATTGGAAAACAGAAATTATGCAGGCGATTCTATCCCATTAATGATGTGAGCGGTAAGTGGTGGTTTATTCAGTCTGAAGTGCTGAGGTGAAGTAGGAGAGCTGAAAATAATATCCCATTTCATTATACACAGGTGTGGTTCATTATTTTTAGCATGTAAATGGTATACTCATCTTTAAAGTACAGTGACACAAGTTCAAGCTAAATTGGATGTATGAAGAAAAAAAGAACATACAAAGTGGAAGGAGCTTCATTAAAGGACAAGTTCACCTTCATTAACATAAGGATTGAGAGAATGCAGCAATATTAGTAGAACACATCAGTGAAAGTTTGAGGAAAATTGGACAATCGATGCAAAAGTTATGAAGTTTTAAAATTTTTGTGTTGGAACTGCTGGATGAGGAGACTACTAAGGCTCGTGATGTCATATGAGTACAACAGTATAAAGAAAATTCAACATATTTTCATTTTTTTCGCATAATAAAAGAGCACCTGACTTGCCTCTTTCTAAAGGCAATGGGAATAATATTACCCATAACATATGTCAGTAACGAGTCAAGGGAATGTGTACTTTTTTCAAAAGATGAAATTTTGTAATTTTCTCTTTATATTTTCCTTATATTATTGTACGCATGTGCATCATACACTGCAGTAGTCTTCTCATCCAGCGGTGACTGCACAAAAACTTCAAAAATTCATAACTTTTGAACGGATTGTCAGATTTTCCTCAAACTTTCAATGATGTGTTCTACTAATATTGCTACATTCTCTCAATCCTTAATGTTAATGAAGGTGAACTTGTCCTTTAATACAGGTTAAAAAAAAAACAAAGCAGCAAACTTCAAAGTTCTGAATACTCTCATGACATTAAGTTCTCACAATTACATACAATTAAGTAGAGGTGGTGTTGTTTATCACCTCCAACACCCCTTTTGCTGTGTACACAAAAATATTATGAAAGGTGTATGTCTGATAAAAATGTAGCAACTAAATTCCTTTCCATCCCACCCCTCCCCCCCCCCCCCAAGCCATCATCACTCAGTTATCACTAGACAAAAATAATCTAGTTATATAATGACATATAGAAATACAAATTATTTAAGAAACAGTTGACTCATTGGCAGGGCTGCACACTAACCCATTTTTTCTGCCGGTCCAACCTGTCTCTGTCGGACCGGTAAATGCTCCGTTTTACCATTTTTTACCGGTCCGAACAGAAAATTTACCGGTCAACAACGACAACATAAATAAACAATAAATGACTCGCAAACTTATTTTCTTGTTTTTTTATGGACGTTTTACCCCCCCCCCCCCCCCCCCCCCCGAACCCATGTACATTTTACAGATTAATATTTTTTGGGGGTAAAACTTGCATTATTTGTTGCACAAGAAATAAAATAAAATGTTTGTTTGCGAATTACAGTGTAAAATGATAATGAACAAAATCAGATTGTATCAAATGCGTTTGTGACTTTTTCTAAACATCGGCGCACGAACTTGCTGCGTAACCTGATCTTGATGGTCAGTTGGATTGCGACGATTTAATGAATTATTTTAGCTGTGATATTTTCTGATGCACGCGCTACAAGGGGTTCTTTATTTTTCTCCCGATAATCTATTCGCATTTGTGCATGCGTTCTTGAAAGGTACACGACATGCAGGGCCGAATTCGCAATCCTTTTTGCGCCCATTTCCACCTCAAATATTAGCGGGATTGTGATGATTTCGTAAATTACTTCGGCTGTAATATTTTCTGATACACGCGCCAAAAGGGGTTGAAAATGTGTCCTTTATTTTTTCCCGATAAACTCTTCGAATTTCTGAAGTGCGTTCTTATAAGATGCACCACATGGCCGAATTCATGATACTTTTTGCGCCTATTTCTACCTCAAATATCAGCGGGATTGTGACGATTTCATAAATTACTTTGGCTGTAATCTTTTATGATGCACGCGCCAAAAGGGTTGAAAATGTGTCCTTTATTTTTTCCCGATAAACTCTTCGAATTTCGTAAGTGCGTTCTTAAAAGATGTTCCACACGGCCGAATTCATGATACTTTTTGCGCTTATTTCTACCTCAAATAATGAGCGGAATTGTGGCGATTCCATGAATTACTTCGGATGTAACTTTTTGTGATGCACGCACCGGCTAGAATGGTTGAAAATGCGTTCTTTATTTTTCTCCCCATAATCTCTTCTCATTCCGTACATGCGTTCTTGAAAGGTACCGGTATACGACACGGCCGAATTCATGATACTTTTTGCGCCCATTTCCACCTCAAATATTACCGGGATTGTGATGATTTCATAAATTACTTCGGCTGTAATATTTTCTGATACACGCGCCAAAAGGGGTTGAAAATGTGTCCTTTATTTTTTCCCGATAAACTCTTCGAATTTCTGAAGTGCGTTCTTATAAGATGCACCACATGGCCGAATTCATGATACTTTTTGCGCCTATTTCTACCTCAAATATCAGCGGGATTGTGACGATTTCATAAATTACTTTGGCTGTAATCTTTTATGATGCACGCGCCAAAAGGGTTGAAAATGTGTCCTTTATTTTTTCCCGATAAACTCTTCGAATTTCGTAAGTGCGTTCTTAAAAGATGTTCCACACGGCCGAATTCATGATACTTTTTGCGCTTATTTCTACCTCAAATAATGAGCGGAATTGTGGCGATTCCATGAATTACTTCGGATGTAACTTTTTGTGATGCACGCACCGGCTAGAATGGTTGAAAATGCGTTCTTTATTTTTCTCCCCATAATCTCTTCTCATTCCGTATAATGCGTTCTTGAAAGGTACCGGTATACGACACGGCCGAATTCATGATCCTTTTTGCGCCTATTTCTACCTCAAATATCAGCGGGATTGCCATGATTTCATGTATGACTTCGGATGTAATCTTTTATGATACACGCGCCAAAAGGGGTTGAAAATGTGTCCTTTATTTTTCCCCGATAAACTCTTCGCATTTCGTAAATGCGTTCTTAAAAGATATACGACACGGCCAAAAATCAGGATTCTTTTTGCGCCTATCGTTTCCTCAAACTTCAACGGGATTGCGATGATTTCATGAATTATTATTCGGCTGTAATCTTTATGATGCACGGGCCAAAAGGGGTTGAAATGTGTCCTGTATTTTTCACCCAATAATCACTTCGCATTGCGTACATGCCTATACGTCACGGCCGAATTCACGATCCTTTCAGCGCCTATTTCTATATACATCAAATATCAGCGGGATTGCGATATGTCATTAATTATTTCGGATGTAATCTTTTGTGATACATGCACCAGAAGGGTTGAAAATGCGTTCTCTATTTTTCTCCCGATAATTTCTACGCATTTGTGCATGCGTTTTCAAAATTATACACTGCGTGCAGGGCCGAATTCGAGATTCTTTTTGCGCCTATTATTGTTTACTCAAATTCCGACGGGATTGCGAAATTTTCATGAATTACTATTCGGCTGTAATCTATATGATGCAAGCGCCAAAAGGGGTGAAAATGTGTCCTTTATTTTTCTCCCGCTAATCTCTTCCTATTTCTTACATGCGTTCTTAAAAGGTATACGACACGGCCAAATTCACGATCCTTTTTGCGCCTATATATTTCTACCTCAATCAGCGGGATTGTGGCGATTTCATGAATAACTTCGGATGTAATCTTTTGTATAATGAACGCACCAGAAGGGTAAAAATGTGGGTTTTTTTTTTAATTTTCTCCCGATAATCTTGTCGCATTTGTGCATGCGTTTTTGATAATCAACACGGCATGCAGGACTGAATTCAAGATCCTTTTTTCGCCTATTATTTTCTCAAATTTCTACGGGATTGCGTTGATTTTATGAACTGTTATTCAGCTGTTATCTTCTATGATGCACTCACGAAATGTGTCCTTATTTGTTTCTGTTTTTTCTCCTCTAGAATCTCTTCGCATTTCGTATAATCGTAAGTAAGCTTTTGAAAGATAAGACGCGGCCGGTGGAATTCATGATCCTTTTTGGGACGAGTTCTACCTCAAATATGTAAGCGGGACTGCGATGATTTCATGATTTTTTTTTTCTCCCTAGTATTATCTCTTCACATTTTTTGCATGCGTTCTTAAAAAGTACACGGAAGGGCCGATGTCGTGATCCTTTTTGCGCCTATCTTCATTATGAGACCATTCTGAACGAATGAAATTATTCATTTGTGAAATGACTGTGTAAAATGAAAATAAACGCAATCAGATCCATTTACTCTATCGCTGAATATCGAATGTCTTTTTACTTTTTCTAAAAATCGACACAAGTAAATTAGTTATAACATAACTGCCACGCTGCTGCAAAGCCGGAATCGGATCGATCTTGCGTTAAAAAATCATGCGTAAAATGACCCAGAAATGCGTGCGCTTCTATCAATGTTTCTTGTCTGGCATGACCGCCGATCGCAATGAAGCAAACGAAACGCAGTTACACTGTACATGCTTTGCATGTATTGCATTGCATGGCAGTGCGTGAGCAGCGCCAAATGCGCAAGCGAGCGCGAATAACTGGTCGACTGCTAGTGCTCAAAACTAATACTGAGTATATGTTTACTGTACAAATTGCACCGGTAGACATAAACGAAAACTTGCGTAAAACTTGTTGAACAGTGCGATATCTTGCATTCTCTTTCTCCCTGAACGGGGCTGCTCTTTTTCTTTCTACTGACCCCACCAATGCTTTTTTTACTGGTCATGTCGGACCGGTAACTTGTGGATTTCCTGAAAAGTTACCGGTCCGACGGTGACTTTTGCCGGTCTTTGACCGTCGGACCGGCGCCAGTGTGCAGCCCTGTCATTGGCTTCACTACCATATATCACCTGTATCACTGCCTTGTATGAGAGCATGTGAGACTTTAAAAGTCTATGACTAATGTTTTCATATTTTATAACATGCTCAATAAACCTTCTATCATTCTATTTAATAAGTAAGTGCTCGCAAAGTGACATCATCATTAATATGATGGATAAGGAAATACGCAGTTTGGAAGACATACAGATTTTCAGTCAATTTCATGAGATAACGACACTGGATTCAGAAAAGTACAAATATTTTGGTTACAAACTTGTAAAGCAAATTATGAGTTCCAGGAACTCTAAAGAGTGAACATACTCTCTAATTTAATATATCTTTCATTTAATATCAAATTATACATAATTATATATAAATTACATTGTTGGCTCCAGTTTAAAGGATATACTTGTCTTTAGAAGTCTATTGTAAATTGGCTACACGACTCCAAAGTTTTATTATTTCTCTTTTACACGCCATGATCTGCAATTTCTGAATCCTATTTTTCCTCAATGTACCAACATCCGTTCTACAGCTTTTCCAGTTGTTACAACAATGATTTCTGTAATGTCTTCCAGAAGCAAAAGCTCCACTTTATTAAATGCTAAATTGTCATCACGAATCTTGTATTGTGACATGTTTACTGCGAGCTGTCCTTTTACAATCTATTCCTTTTCAAACTCCCAATGAATAACTTTTCAATCTTATTTCTTTTTCAGAATGTAATGACTATGTCTTCTGTAGGGATGAATAAACAGATCCAGATATGGAGGTACAGGCAGATGCAGGCTGCTTTTAGGCATATTCGTATTATTAACAACATGACTCTAATGTCACTACATGTCCCCTACTATTACGGAGCACTGTCATTTCAGAATCCACTTCTTTTTGCAGCCCCATTAGATTCTTTGTACATTTTGTTGTTGTTGTTGTTGTTTTTGCTTTTTCATCTGACTACATTTTGGGGGGAAGTTGCCTTGAGGCCAAAAGGGTCTTCTGTTTCAGGTTAATGTTGGATTGCCAACACGAATCCGGGAGCAGTGACATGTAGAGCCATACCGAATGGAGCTGTCAGTTTACAAGCAATAACTCTTTATGTTCCCAACTAATTCTTAGCAAATGAAGGCACATATCTTTAAGATCAGGGAGAATCACACAAAATTGCGGTCTCTTCCTGCCATATGTATTAACAATGAATTCATTTCAATTCCTACTTTCTTTCTTTCTTTTTGAACAACTAGGACATAATTGTGTTCCACAATGTACTGCTCCATGCATACAAGATTATCTTATCCATCTATTCATGCATCAAAATATTACCTGTCATTTAACTTGGTTTTTTGTCAACTGTTTTTACTTTCTGTCTAAAAAAAGAAGAAGAAAGTGAAACTGAAATGAAATCAATGTCAAGAAGACTACAGAGGCCAGTTGAAGTCCTGTAGTTGCTAAATGAAGCCTTTAGCTTGTGAGTGTATGTTCCATGAAGCTCCCAGACATGCAAGTTTTGTTTTGTTTTGTTTTGTTTTTGTTTTTAACAAAAGTATGAGCTGAAGAACTAGGTGAGGTTGCAGCCCCCCCCCCCCCCACCCTGCAACTACACCCAACCAATCTTTAGGCTATAAAGATGATGAATAATAACTAGGGCCTACATTTCATGATTAAAAAAAAACATGAGTACAGTGTAAAAAATGCAAGTCCATTATGCTGTCATAATTTGACAAAAGGAGCAAGGGACAATGGGGAATTTTGTAGTAAATAGTAAAAATGTGTTTTTCTCTCATATAATTATGTGTGAAATTTCTTCCTTTTAAACTATCAATATTTCATAAATTAAAAGTCACAGGCAAACAGGTTAAGAATACCTTAAATGTATCAGAAAACGAAATACTCAGTTTCGTAAAAAAAATGTCACTTACATCCTTTTGTCAAAGTAGGGCAGTATAACCCTGGATCTTTTTAGCATTCTGACCCAACCATCACTCCCAAACATTTTAACAAAATTATCATTCTGCAACCTCTGAAAATTCTTAGCTATTTAAGTAATAAGCCATTGTTTAAAACATGAGTGTTCCCATTACATTAGTAAGGTGGAATACACAATTTTTTGTTTTCTAACATGATTGCTAATGATTGCTAGATGTGAGGCCTGCAGCAGCCCTAAAACATGAACAATTCCAAGGTATGCAAGGTGCCTGCAGGAAAAAAAAAAAAGTTTAAAAGCTAATATACAAATATAATTTGTATAAGCATTTCATAATTTGCCAGTAGGGAACAGTTGAAATATTCTCTGAATATCTTTTTCAAAATAGTTTTGACGATTGAAGTGAAATGTTTACACTTTTTGATTTTATCCCTGATAGTCACTCGACAAACCAAAACGATATCCTTTTTTCTTTCTTTTTTGTAATGATACTTGACAGAGGATCTGTCACATAATCTTTATATATTTAATGTTTCTACTGTTCAGAATGTAGATGAATAATGATAATGAAAGCAAGAGATATGGCATGTCCGCCTTAGACTATCTTAACCCATTGAGGACGAGTCCCGGGTATATTCGGGCAAGTGTATGTGGAAATGTGTGTTGTAGTTAAATCAGCCCGTCCTCAATGGGTTAACATTAACGATGCCGGAATTTCAGAGTCTGGGTATTTGTTCCATGTTCATCATGTCACTGCCAGCAACCAGGGATAGCCTGGTGGTTGTGTCACTGCAAGGAAAGCAATAGATGACAGGTTCAATTCCCCTTGGTTCCTTTCTCTGACATTTTGTTAAAATGTAGATCAGCAGTTGCAATCTTATAAATTTCATAATACAAGTACAGCGGGGAGACAAACTGAAGAAAAATCATACCACAATAATGGCAAAGTTTAATCTTTTGAATCTAGCCTTTAAATTAGCATTTTATTTGTTGAACTGTCCAAACATTATTCTTCTATCTTGAATACTACACAATGACAAGCAATCACTCCTCACTTTCTAAAACCTCTCAATCTCAATCTCTCTATCTGTCAAAATAGAAAGTTAAAGTGCGAGTTCACCTTCATAGACATGTGGGTTTAGTGAATGCAGCAATATTAGTAGAACACATCAGTAAGAGTTTGAGGAAAATTGGACAATCCGTTCAAAAGTTATGAATTTTTGAAGTTTCTGCTGAGTCACGACTGGATGAGAAGACTACTATGGCTTGTGATGTCACATGAGTACAACGATATAAAGAAAGAATAAAGAAAAATCAACATATTTCCATTTTTCTTGCATAGCGAAAGAACACTTGACTCCTCTCTTTCAGAAGGCAGGGGGAATAATATTACCCTTAACATACGTCAGTAGCAAGTTGAAGAAATGTGAACTTTATTCAAAAAGAAAAGTTTTGTGAAATTCTCTTTTTATTTTCCTTTTATCGTTGTACGCATGTGACATCATACACTGTAGTAGTCTTCTCATCCAGCAGTAACTGCGCAGATACTTCAACAATTCATAACTTTTGAATGGATTGTCCCATTTTCCTCAAACTTTCACTGATTTGTTCTACTAATATTGCTGCATTCTCTCAATTCTTATGTATGTGAAGGTGGACTTGTCCTTTAATAACTACCTCTGACCTTCAATATCTGTACACACTGTGCAAAGAGAAGAGAGAGCGTGATAGAAAGAGAGGGGAAAGAGAGGTATGTGATGTGTCATTTTGCATGTACACAGCAGTACAACAGAACATAAATGATTGTCATGATTAGCCGTCATTCGAATGTAAATCAACTCCGACAATCTCTCTGAAATTTGCCCTTTCCTTGAACACATTTCGCATAATATCACCTCCCGGGCAATGTTGTCATATAACAGCAGTGTCCTTCGCGAGCAAACGTGCATAGGTAATGAATCCCATTCTTTTTATAAAGCGAGCGTACACAGTATGTGGCCTTTTATGTAATGTCTTGATACATGAGTATTATCATGATTTTATCAATATAGTTATCATCTTATCATCATCATTATCTATTATTATTATTCTATAATTATTTCATTGATTAATTCTCTCCTATGCCCACCTTGATGTAATTTTATTTATCATCAATCTTATTTGCATCATTCTTGCCACTACAGGGTTATTATTGTTATTATCATTATTGTCAGTACTGTCACTATAACTTTCAATATTCATAATGATTTCAATCATTATTATAATAATTACGTTATAATACTAATTATTCCTAAAGAATACGTAATTTCTGCAACTACCAATGCTTCTACCAATCATCTGTCTGTATCTCAGAACAACCCAGGGTCAGTGACAATTTCTGTGAATTGTTATTTTCATCGTCACAGTAGGTAATCGCCATCCAAATCACTTAAATGTAACACTTGAGGCTCTGAAGGTTACGTACTTAACACTAAATCTACTCTGTCTGAGCTTATTACCCACTTTTATACCAATCAATAGGGCAGTTACTGAAAGACAAAATATAGCAGTCACATGTGCAAGCACACGCATCATCTTTTTCCTTTTTTTTCTGTGAAAGAGAGCTTTACATTTTATTTTCTTTTGTCTTGCGATGTTAGCCTTATACTTTCACCCTTCCACAGGCTTTCTCTTCAGATAGCAATATTCAGATACCGTTCATATTCTATGAAATCCAAAATGCATTTCAAAGTCTTTTAGGGTGAGCTAGGTGAGCAAATGAAGAGAACATACAAGATAATGATTCTACTCGATGCACAGCACAGAGACCGTTCATGAAGCCATATTTTCAGACAACTCAACAACAAAAGTGAATCCAGGAGAAAGGTTTTGTAGATAGCAGCCATGTAAACCTGAAGGTTGCAGTCATCTGTCTGGTGAACATCTACGTTGGAAAGATTCACTATCAACTGCATCATCATGTACATCAAGGGCAAATCTGAAAAAGGCTGATGCCATGACGATATAACTTATTCAGTCTGATCAACTGGGCATCAGTCGTGCAGCCAACAGCCACTAATGCTGCTCATACATGATATCACCTTTGACAGAGTTGTAATACACATCTCAAACCCTCATTTATATTAACGCAACTTATCATTAAACTCTTTTGCATGTATTGTCATTCAAAATGCAACATGACCCATGGTAATTTTATTATGTTCCCCCAAAAAGTTAGTTTACATTAGAGAGAGAAATATGAGGAAATGGCTCTAATGACGGCTCTTCAAGGATGTCAGTTTCATATTAAAAAGGCATTGTCAATCATTTTACTGCAGCTATCATGTTTCAAAATGACAAGTTTATTTGCAAACAAGAAATAGTACACAATCTGCACCTAAATAAAGTACAGTATCAGATATCATCATCGCTCATACAGATCTCCTATTTCACTATTAACTTAGTTTCCTCAATTTGACTTGCACTGGGTCAACTCACACTTCAAACTGAAATACATTTCTCCAGATGACCAAATAATACTTGAAAAAATATATGAAGCAAACACAACTGAGAAATAAATCAACAAACCTGTATATCACTCAAGATAAACTGGAATTTGTACTGATATTAGTCCTGATTAATGTAGATATAGATAACAGTGTGTGTGTGTGAGAGAGAGAGAGAGAGAAAGACTACAAACACATCTCTTACTTTACTGCCAAGTTTGACTCATTTTTTTTTCTCAAATTGTCTCGCAATTTGTTAACTCACAATGTAAGCAAGCAATCATGTCTCCTTCAAATGAATAAAAAAACTGAAGAACATATAACAGACAAACATAAGTGGAGAAAATCCCACACAAGATATTAACCCATTGAGGACAAGTCCTGAGTATACTCGGGCAGGGGTCTATGGGAAATGAGTGTTTATAGTAAAATCAGTCCGTCATCAACGGGTTAAAATTCATACTAAAATTAGTCCTATAAAGTAATGGACACAAATTAGCAAGAGAGAAAGCGCGTGCGTGTGTGTGTGTGTTTGTCTACAAACACAACATCCCCATCCCCTCAGTCACTGGGGTTTTCACCTAAAAATCAATAGGTGGAGAGAGAGCCCCAGATCAATAATTGATGTGAAGACACCGTTGATTGTCGGCCTTGACAAAAGCAAGCCAATGCAAGGGGGGCAGCTGAACACCTCTTCATTGTACGGCATTATAGCGGTTTACAACACGGCCGAACATTGTGCAACATGCGATGCGGTTAAGCCTTACACGATTACCACTTTTGGCTGTATACATGTGTTGATACATGTGCTCATAGGCTATAATTATGTGAAAGCTAGCATCCTCACCTGAAGGTTAGACTGGTGGCAAGAATGGATATTAATTTAGAGTATACAATTCCTTTTTTTTTTTCTCATCTCTAGGACAAGGTAAAGCCAAACCATGAGGTTAATGGGAAGAAAAGGGTGCATAAAATAGCTCAGGAGTATTGTGGTTCAATGGAGATAAGATAAATGCGGAGGCACAGGAAAAGCTTTATGACCATTATAGACAACACTCCAGTTTCAAATGCCTACTCTGAAACAAAAAATTGTATACAAAGAATAGACAATGGTGAGGCCGCAAACAATAGGGGGCTTATTGTCTAGGTCACAACTAATGGCATATTAATTCAGAATGGTCCTATTGTAAGTTTTGATGCCCAAATGGATGATAGCAAGTGTTACCTCCAATCGTGTTGTGCTTGTAGTAAGCTCACTACAAGGTCATGCACCCATTGAGGCATTGACTGACAATCTTAGGGTAGAAAATCAACCATTTACGGCAAGAAAGCATGATGAAGGTGACATCTTTTCAAGTAAAAATCAGGCAAATATGTACAAGATATTCAAGTGTTTCTCTGTTTTCATATTTGTAGTTCACTGTGAAATTTTCCATGCATGCACCAAGGTAGTGGTCTCTTTGTACTATAAGTTTCCGTGATTTTACTGAAGAGCTACTTGAACATAGCAATATCAGAAGTATATAAATATCTGGTACATATCATTTCAAGGGCACTCAGAGTTTTAGGTTTCTAATTCCCGCACATCGTACAACCCTCTCAGATGTTGCAGAGCGAGCTAGGAGAGTGAAGATGTTCAAGTGGGATTATTAGGTTTGGAGGTGATTGCATTTCAAGGAAGTTAACTGAAACATTATGTAGAGTCAGCATACTTTTGGATCAAAATGACAATAATCATTAATCATCATTAAACCAGAACGTCATCATCACCAACAACAACAATAATGATGACAATAATAATATTGATCTCAATATAAAGTCAGTGTCTACATATAATGACTTACATAAGATTGCCTTTTAGATACACGTAAGCATTGTTCTTCCACACAAATCTTTCATATACACATCATGTGAAGAGTTTGTTCGCAAAAACCGATAAGTCCACATTTGCCAAATGGAGATATTTGCGATTAAACGTCAAGAAAAATGGAGAGAATAATAAGAAAATTTTTGCCTCTTTTGACTATAACTTCAAAAATGTACCTATATATTTAGAGACCAATATATCATTTAAAAGGTATTATTTTGTACTTTATGACAGAGACCGTACTTCAAAATCTTCAAAAATGGACTTATCGGTTTTTGCAAACAAACTGTTCATGTATATCACCCATGCAACGTTATGAACCTCAGGGTTTATTCAACCCTTTATGTGTCAAAAGTCAAATGTGCACCACACATTTCACACACATACCTATGGACAGGAGAGTTAATACTCTGACATGCAAAGAGTTAAACCAGGGCCATAGGAGACACAAGGAGTAACACAACTTGTCTAGGGACATTTGCACCAGTCAGGATTTCAACTTGGGCTCTCCTCTTTTTGAACCCAGAGTCTATTACTCTATGACAGTGTCTACCACCATGATAGGCCAAGATGGTATTCCTAGGGACCCTACAGTGCAGTTCTCCAATGTAGTAAATATAGACCTGTGCTCAAGATGCATTTGATAATAAATGATAGTAAAATCAGTTTGCAGGTTGTTTGCAGGGTTGAAATAAGGTTCAAAGTAAAACAAAGAATAATTTATTATTAGAAAGCTTTGAAATATTAAAACTTTACATCTGGCTTCACTGACAGTGATTTTTGTCATGACCATCACACTACACAAAGCAGAATAGGTCATCTAGACTGAGCAATACAAAGTTAAGGAGATTTTAAAAAAAAAAATAAAACAGAAGTGAAGATTTATGTGCAAGTCATTGAGTGGCAAGTGAGTTGAAGATCTCATTCTCCTCATCACCTCCAATGGCTCAAGTGGCTGCGATCCACAGCACGGATTGGTAAAAACATGTGACGCTTAAACTTTATTTCAGAGCCAATTTAGATGAAGCCATTTATCGCTCCACTTGTATAATTCTACTTTATATAATCAAAACCAAACTTACATATGATGCTGAATTGTACTTTTAGTATAGTTTGAACCTGAACTGAGTCAAACTCACCATCTTTCTTGTAGAATGTGATCTCCACTTGGCACTCCTCGCCCTTCTCCAGGGCATTTTTGATTTGATTTATTCCTTCCTCACTGGTGTTCTCGCCGTACAAGAATTCGCAGGAGCACGACTTCTGCATGAGCTCGGCCCGCGAGAAGCCGGAGAGCTCCCCAAAGCCGTCATTGCAAAAAATAATGGCACACCCCTCCACCTGAGCATTTCCAATGATAAAGTTCCGATCTGGAAAGGGGGGAAAGAAAATGGGGGGTGGGGGAGGGAGGTAAGTTGAGAGGAACATATCAAGATGACGAGATTACGAGGCGGAGGGCGGAATCTGAGCCCCGTGAAAATGAAAAGTGACAGCTTTGGGGAGGCTTTGATCGAAAAGCTCCCCGTTGCTGTGAGTGCAGGTACTGTGATGAGGTCAAGAGAGTTGATATACTTCTCAATCAATCACTGCTGATTGACTGCATGGAAATGCACAGACTGCTTCAGAACATTTCCTCACATATTACAAAGTGTGATGCGGCCCGAATTTAAATGAGATGTAAATGATGCAGCTAAAGCCTGCTTAGCTCAGCTCAAGCCAACAGTATTAAATATGTCCTCAAAATCAAAACAATGCAAAACCTAACTGGTAGACTTCAAAATATTCATGAAAGGTACATTTAAAAATCTCTGAGTTCAACTTATTTTCGACATTCATGACTTTGTATGAAATTTTGTGAAGTATTGTCACACTGATTTATTTATAAATACACCTAGTGGTACTCTTTCAGACAAAACAGAGTATATTGGGGACTGAAGAGAAAGGTCACTGGCTTGTAATAATGTCATTTTTATCGGTCAAAACAATTAGAAGTCATAAAAACTACCAATGAATAGTCTATTGTCTATCTATTAAGCTTTATATTTGTGAAATAAACTTTGTACTTTCAAATGTAGAATTATCTCCTCTTTTTCAGATTTTACAGCATACATGCCCTGGAATGTAATTATCTATAGGTGCTTCTGCCTTGGACTATTCTTGTAACACAAAGATTATTCTTGCAAGTCTGGTAATTGGTTGTACATTATGTAGACATAAATTCTGCACATAACTGGATTATATTATGAGAGATATTACAAGTCATTATCCAAAGTTCTTTTAGCAATGCTTTCCATCTCTTGTCAACTATAGTCAGTTTCCTTTTCTGCATATCAAAGAAATAACATTCAAATTTATGAGAAGCTTGATCATAACAGTTCTTCTCTTATTCAACTAATGATGGAGAAATATATCAATGTTGTTAACTGAGACAGAATTAAATATTGATTTCCTTTTAAAGGGGATGGCTAGTAACCGATCAGTGGGAATCAGTGGGAATGTTGAGAGATGATTGTTACAATCCTTGTGGGATTCATTTAAGAGTACATTATATATCTACTGTTGTGTGAAAATTATTAGCATCTGAACGGTCTCATATTCAAGTAATGTGCCCCGTCACTGACCAGGCACACTAACCTGGAAACATTAAACTGCACATTACTTGAATATGAGACCGTTCTGAAGCAAATAATTTTCACACAACACTAGATATATAATGTACTATTAAATGAATCCCACAAGGATTGGAACAATCATCCCTCAACATTCCCACTGATCAGTTACTAGCCATCCCCTTTAAGCAAAACTTGCATATTTTTGCATCTAATGTTTGCATCATATCAAGCTCAGGAGAATCTATAGCAGAGCTTCATTTTGAATAATAATATGTGGATTTTATATCACAATGAATTATAGTGTGTGGAGTATATCATGTAATTACTCATATGACTTAATGCACCTGTAATTCACATCTTCTATGAACAAATATCATAATTCATCATGCAAATATGAAAGACTAAAAAGCTCATGAAAAGTCCTAAATCATAAAGAAAAAAAAAACAAACCCACTACTCTGGACAATCACAGGGCAGTATATGGTATTTTGGTAAGTTATACAAAAAAAAATCACTCTAGAAATTCTATCCATTCAACTTGAATGATATATTACATACTTAGAACATATCCTGATACTATTAATTGTATATATGTCACATTATATACCCTCCTCGGGAATGAGGCAAAGGAACTGTTGCCAATGAAATCTTCTAAAGAAAACTAACATATCACCAGCTGAGTAGACTAAAACATAATAATCTTGGATTGCATCTGTCCTCTCTCTGCAGAGGTATAAATCTCTCTTATGAAGACCACAAAGAGTTAAATTGCATTTTCTCATTTTTTACTAGTTCTTCATTTGATAACTATTGGTGATTTTGGTCTCTACTTCCTCTCAAAACATAGCTATAGAGTAAAAAATAAACCAAAACATGGGTATGCAGTTGAAAAAAAAAAAAAACTACAAGTAAGATATGTGGTAGGCCGGCCTACATTACATCCACACCACAACTAATAAGTGTACTTGGTATATCACCAATCATGTGGAAGTCTTGTTTTGACTTTTGCTTTCAATGCTATCTCACAATAAACAACATTTTGGTCACATAAAATTTTTCACAGTAATGCCACATACAGATCATCAATGTTTTATATCCCATAGGCTTATAAACCACCTAATATAATGCCAATGGCAAATGCTTAAAGTTGAACTATGAATGATTTATTGTGGATTGTCAATTCACTTTCCCTTGATCAAGCTAGCAGTAAAAAACATGAATTCAAGATATTAGTATCACTTCGTCATATATTAAGTTCGTTTTTGGAAAAGCTCTCTTGAAAAGAACTAATGCGATAAGTGCATTCAAACACTGGAATTTGATGCAACTGCCTAATGTGGGAATTAGCTGTCTTTCAAGTCAAGCACGAGAGATCAAGCCGCAGGCTGAAGTGGCGGTGGGGCTTCTCGAATCCCGCTGCTGCACGTGCCTCGTCACAGGGGTGGTAGTGTACTCGTAATACATAATAGATATATGTTGCACTGAGTCGGTTCGTGCTAACTCTCTAAAATACAGACAACACAACGCAGTTTATACTCACTTTGCCCGTCAAACTTCCTGATGATCGTGTCAATAAATGTGTTCTGTGGGGCAACATGACCCCTCCGGACAGGCATGATGTATATTATTTATCTGTGAGACATTTTCCAGTAACAATCCATGGGGTAAAAATCCAATTAGGGGGAACCAGTGATGTTATCCACTCGCTAGGCGTCGCATTTCGATAGTACGTCTGTTGTCCATGTCATATCGTCTGCTACCGTACATGATGCACGCAATAATAGCAGGGCAGCTTCATTTCTGTGTTTTCCGGTGCGTGTGCGTCATCTTGCTGCGAGTGCCGCAGTGTCTAGGTCCATGGAAGAAAAACGCACACGATCTGCGACCGCCTCGCTCTTACCAGCAAGCAAGAGGAGGACAGTACACAGGGTACAGTACTGGAAGAGAAAGTGTCCCTTTGTTCTCCATCTTCGCGCCGGGGTCAGTCAATGGAAATTCTGCATCACGATTCCGGCGTGTCGGAGTGGCGCTTTCCAAAATCGATACCGCTTTGTCGTTGATCGCAGCCATATTATTATGTACCACACCGGAGAGATAGTTTATTTTATTAATTTGTTTAGCTTTTAATCACGCACACTCGCTCACATCAGCTGGTAAATATTAATGACGTGGTTAATTGCTGGAGAGTTCTCAATATCAATCAATCTAAAAAGATGACGTCAGCTGGCTTCTTTACGCGGTATATTTTTTTTTTCTTTTGCAGACAGACGTCACACGTTCTTATTACTGGAATCCTATGTGTTATTACATGAGTTGTTGTTTGTTTTATAATCGAACAAATTACACACAAGTTGTTTGAATATAAAGATGCTAACATTTTTATACAGTATGTCCCAAAAAATTACGATCAGATTTTCGCATTGATAACAACCGCAGTGGCGTATCTAGGGGGGGGGGGGGGGGGGGGCAAGGGGGGCACGTGCCCCGGGCGCTACTCCTTGGGGGCGCAAAAAAACGGGAAAAAAAAGCGAAGAAAAGAAGAAAAGAAAAACGAAAAAGAAGAAGAAGAAAAGAAAGAAGAAGAAGAAGAAGAAGAAGAAAAAAACTCGCCCGGAAAGGGGGGGGCAGAAAACCAAATCAAACAAGATAAAAACAAAACATGATGATGACGCGGACAAAATGACAATGTTTATTGTGTTCACACAAGAATTCCATGTTCCGTAAGCTGAAATACAAAAATTTTCGGCGCGCTCGCTGCGCTCGCACGCCAAATATATATAAAAAAGAAGGTAAGAACAAAACTTGATGATGACGCGGACAAAATGACAATGTCTATTGTGTTCACACATGTCATTTAATATTTAGCAGGCAAAATGTTTCACTGAGCAGCGGCTGCAATTTCTTTCGTTCTGAAGCGGTCGCCAATTGGATCAAAAGGCGCCAACGGTTTCGAACATACGGGGGGGGGGGGCGCAAAAAACCCTCATATCAAACAAGATAAGAACAAAACGCAATGATGACGCGGAAATATACAAATTTCGGCTCACTCGCTCGTACTAATTTAAAGTATTTTTTCAAGTCCTCAGTTTGGTGGTATAAATCGTTATCTATAAGGCCGTCACTATATCTTGATTAGAATTGTAAGATTTAATAAGCAAAAAATGACAAGAGTTCCATGTTTAGTAAGCTGAAATATAAAAATTTTCGGCTCGCTCGCTGCGCTCACTCGCCAAAATTTATCAAAAAAAGGAAGAAGAAGATAAGAACAAAACGTGACGACGCGGACAAAATGACAATGTCTATTGTGTTCACACATGTCATTTAATATTTAGCAGGCAAAATGTTTCACTGAGCAGCGGCTGCAATTTCTTTCGTTCTGAAGGCGATCGCCGATTGGATCAAAAGAGGACGCCAACGGTTTCGAACATACGGGGGGGGGGGCGCAAAAAAAATCAAAAAAGATAAGAACAAAACGTAATGATGACGCGGAAATATACAAATTTCGGCTTCAGTTTGTTGGTATAAATGGCTATCTATAAGGTCGTCACTATATCTTGATTAGAATTGTAAGATTTAATAAGCAAAAAATGACAAAAATTCCATGTTTTGTAAGCTGAAATACAAAAATTTTCGGCTCGCTCGCTGCGCTCGCTCGCCAATATATATATATATATATATATATATATATAAAAAAAGAGAGATAAGAACAAAACGTGATGATGACGCAGAAATATACAAATTTCGGCTCACTCGCGCGCACTAATTTAGAGTATTTTTTTTAAGTCCTCAGTTTGTTGGTATAAATTGTTATCTATAAGGCCGTCACTATATCTTGATTAGAATTGTAAGATTTAATAAGCAAAAAATGACAAGAATTCCATGTTTTGTAAGCTGAAATACAAACATTTTCGGCTCGCTCGCTGCGCTCGCTCGCCAATATATATATATATATATATATATATATATATATATATATATATATAAAAGAGAGATAAGAACAAAACGTGATGATGACGCAGAAATGTACAAATTTCGGCTCACTCGCGCGCACTAATTTAGAGTATTTTTTTTAAGTCCTCAGTTTGTTGGTATAAATCGTTATCTATAAGGCCGTCACTATATCTTGATTAGAATTGTAAGATTTGGTAGGTAAGCAAAAAATGGCAAGAATTCCATGTTTTGTAAGCTGAAATACAAACATTTTCGGCTCGCTCGCTGCGCTCGCTCGCAAAAATTTATCAAAATTCGCTACATTTAAATCACCCTCAAAAGACCCCTTTTAAGTGCTTGAAAAAAAGCATATCATGTAGACTTTGTTTAAAGTCCCTACCGGGATGGGGTTGGGGTTGAACACTTTTTCAGAAATTAGGGGCGCAATTTTCGCGCTTGCCCCGGGCGCCGTTTCCCCTAGATACGCCACTGAACACCCGATATGATTAAATTGTCTCAATGCTACTTCAGGGTCTTGAGATACATGTATAACATTTTAGCTCTATTTTGCAGAAAACCCCATTCGATTTGGCTAAGCGGTCACAGAGAGATGTGGATTGTTGTAAAGCATGTCATGAGTCTGATTCTTCCAAGTTTAGCACTTCGATGATCTTGTGTGTGAATACGATAGACAGAACTTGGAGGGAAGAGATTCCCGACATGCTCTACAAAATTCCTCATTTCTCTTTGACCACTGAAGCAAATCGGATGGAGTTTTCTGTAAGATGTGGGCAATGAGTTATAGTTTCATACCCTGAATTTGTATTTAGATTAATTCAGTATATTTAAAGATATCATTGCGGAGGGTCCCGTTGTATTTCTTTTTTTTTTTTTTTGGGGGGGGGGGGGGACATACGACACAGATAGATTGGCAAGCTAGAAAGCATGGTGATCATGTTAAATGAATAAGTATTACGTAATAACCTTCTGTCGTACGGATGCCACAGAAAAATCATAATTAAAACATGACCTCTACTCGTGTTTGTCTCTAGCTCTATCGTTCTCTCCCTCTCTTTTCTTTCCTCTTCCTTCTTCTCTCCTTCTCTCTCCAAGACAACTTTTCTTTGAAGAAACCATTTGACAACTCGACTAATCACTGTCATCACGATTACCATGACGACTGTCAAACGGAATTCGTCATCATCAATTTCGAAAAATAAGAGAGTAGAATGTACACAATGTTTACAACTTTACACAGAGTCACGCAGGCTACAACCCCATATAAAATGGCAAACACTGTTATTTTCCTTGTTAAATGATACATGAATAGTTATAGATTATAGGTCCGACCTTGAGTGTGGGTTATATAGGAAGTAGGCCTCCATGATATATTTAGCATGAGTATAGAACATTAAATAATAGGAAAACAACAAATTCATACCAACAAAAGGCGTGTATTGTCGGTCACATTGTACAACACGCGAGACAATCCGGATATCTCGCACATTTTTTTTTTTTAATTCACAATACATGTGTACTGTTAAAGTACGAGCGCGAGTTATTATTACCGTGGCTTTAATAGGTATTCCTAGAGTTATAACTGTAATATATAACAGAAAATGGTAGAGAGCTTGATCAAAATCGGGCCAAAGAATGAGACAATTATGGAAATTTAAAGCAATTTAGAGCAATCATACGCAAAGCGGCGCACTTGGGTATAAAAAGAAAGGAAGTAAGTCCATCACCCTGCAGATGGAGCAAAATCAAACCTTAACAATGATGTCTCACTTGTAGCAGAATAAGGTAAATTTTTGAAGTTATGACTTAACTTATCAAATGATATGTAATCATCATTCCTGCACATCGACCTGTAGATAAATCTTCACTATTTTTTTTTTCTTAATACGAACTAAATACAGGTATTAGGTTTGTACTTCTCACTAGATTGTTGTATAGTCTGCTAGTAATAGCCTACAATGATGCGCTCGAGGGGAAAGGGGTTATGAATGCTGAATCATCAAACGAGTGACGTGATTTGATTGTGACTTTTGTGGGTTCAATTAAAAGCAGAGAGATTTTGAGTGATGATTTCATCTACTCTTCACTGAAACTTATGTCGGCCAGGGATGGCTTTCAAATTTAAAAAGATGATTCAAAGGGTTAAACAATGAGAATTACAGCTATGCTTGTCAGTGTAAAAATCAAATAGTTGCAATGAGAGGCATATTACATGTCTTAATGCTGAAGACCCCCCCCCCCCTCTTATGGCTGAAATACTGTACATGAACATAAAAACAGTATACCCAAACCGGTGGAGAAAAAACTGTGTCACATTGTGAATTTGGGCGGATCCAGAAATTCCGTAAAAGGGGGAGGGGAACGCGCCCCTCCATTTTTTTTTCTTTTTATTTCTTTTCTTTCAACAAAAAATAAAAGAGGGAGCCCGGTGCGCTCCCCCTGGATCCGCCACTGTAGGTGAAATGAGTTATATTGCGCTATATTTTTTTTTTTTTTTAATTTTGGAGAAACTTTTTTTTTTCCTTACCATCTGATTGTTTTACTCTGTTTGTCAAAAGTCATCAAGATAAAAAAGGATTCGCACTTTATTGGTATATCTTTTCATTGAAACAAGAAGCGAACAGTAACCACAGGATAACGATAAAAGACTATAGAGATGAGTCACAACCACCCACCAAGTCCCTTTCATGAACACAAGCCGTATTATGATAATATCGCCAAAGGGTGCTAGCCTAACCCACTAGCCAATTTGCCCATCAGGCAACGAAAAATCAACGCTGGGCAAGTGAAATGAATGGGTACTTGCCTGATGAAATCTGCAGGCCCTTGTCAAATTACCCATTCTGTCAGGTCGGGATAAATCTTAAAACGGTATTTCTTTATTGTTTTAATCCTTTTGAAATATGTGTTATTGTATACCTGCAGGAGTAAATAATTATATCTTATATTAATAATAGTTTGCGAGTAGCGACACTATGTTTAGAAACGAAACGTAATACTATGGCCACAAGCCACATGTACCTAAAGAACCGTCGCCTGAAATGAGAAAGAAGTCTGTCAGTGAAATTTCCGGTATGTCTGGTATTTCGGTATTTTTCTTGTTTTTTATGAGTGTGTGTGTGTGTGTGTGTGTGTGTGTGCGCGCATATTTTCGAGGTGAAGGACCGATTTTGTCCATTCTCCGAGTAAGCTTTTAAAGAGGAACATGTTGGATATTCTATTTTTCTTTTCCCACGACTGCCGTTTTTGCTCTTGAATTCGTCACATGCCTTTCCGACGCAAACTTTCTACCAGCACGTGCTCGCAAAAGATAACCACTTGCCTTGATAAAGGAAGACGACAGAGGAAGGCTGATCTAGACAAAACCTGCAGGATGTGGTTTGGCCCGGAAGTTTACCCATGAACTATATGAGTTGGCCCTCCCTCCCTCTCAGCATCTCCCCCCCCCCCCCCCCCCCCCCGCCAGTTAATGGAGAAACATAATCTGGCTAATTCAGGCCTATTCAGTTGTTTTAACGGGTGCTGTTCGTTATTCCGAAGGTTCGCTATTCCGAAGGTTCGTTATTCCGAAGAGTCGTTAATCCGAAACACACAAATTCCCTATATACCTAGATGTTCGTTTATCCGAAAATGAAAAAGGGTTCGTTAATCCGAATAATTGTGGCGTTATTCCGAAGGTTCGTTATTCCGAAGATTCGTTAATCTGAAAATGAAATTCGGAACAATGAACCTTCGGAATAACGAATCTTCGGACTAAAGAGCCTTCGGAATAGCGAACCTTCGGAATAACGAGCTGTAACCGTTTTAACGTATCTCATTGTTGTTTATTTTGTTGGTTGTAATCATAGCTAAAGAACGTATGAGAAACCCGTACCTTACAATGGACATTGCGAAGTCAAAGAACATATCTTTTTTGATAAATATTACTTGTAAGCCTGTTATACACTTCGAAATTGACTTTAAAAATATTGTGCGATCTACCGAATTCAATTAAATACCTGAATATAAGAACGACCCAAGTCCAGATAACCAGTCCTCTTTGGAGATCCTTACCCAAGGCCCTTTACGAAATCATGCAAAGATAGATAATCAGTCGAATGACTGTTTTATATTTAGATTCATATAGATAACATTCCACTAACTGAAAAAAGAACTAAAATCATCAAAAAATGATGTATTGATTTCTATCTTTGTGTTCTAAACTATCAATAATGCACTAGGGGTCGTTCTTATTCTGTATTCAATTATCACAATTAAAAATTGCTGCTTCGTCCACGCTACTTGAAGCCTCCGAGAAGCCATTCCTCAGTGACAAAACGACATTACCGTCTTTTTCTTTTAAATAGAGTTTTTTCGAGAAGTTTTAAATGCTCACCTTCATTAATTTGTATGAATGCGAAACAATAATTGTGCAAATTCTTCGAAACTAGCTCTCGCTGAATACAGTGTAGGCCCTATACCGTTCGCCTTTATAGGGGTTTGGGGCCGGACATCTGAACTGGATTAGCTCTTTTTTTTGTGTGTGGAAAAAAAAAAATCATTCTTCTGATAGTATCCCGCACGAGCACAGGAGGCTATTTTAAAACGTGAAGGATGAAAATTAGCAGAGAAGATGGAGGGGGGGGGGGGGGGGGATAACCGTTCGGCAACAGAATTACTGAACTTGAACGTCACAGAGCACGCAATGACACTGAACGCTATATGCAGACAAAGGTCTCTTGAGAAGCCATTGCATTCTTGTGACCTCTGCCGCAATGTGAGGCCATCACAAGTCAACCGTATAAGACCAGAAATATAAAAGATGCAAAATGCATTGCGTGTATCAGTAATGATACGCACCTTTTCTCTGCATTAAGTAAGAACTATATGATGAACGTTTTATATTAGGCATGGTAAAAGCCAGACTGTTCTGTATGTCGTATAAGATAATAATGGAGGTGATAATTAAAGTATCATCTTTCATTCAATACATCCCTTTTTTCCAGCTGTAAACCTGATATTTTGAGACGAATTTTAGTTTATTGGTTGCTATCATAAATATCGCTTTCCAAATCATAAAGTAAATGCATGGTGCGGCAAAACGAAAGAAATGCTTTACTAGTTTCTGTAAGAGACCAAATTAATTTGATCGAAGTAATAATGGGAGAAAAACGCAGTGAGGAAGCAATAATTCGAGATGGATTGTACTGATTCTATCGATAGAGGGCAGTGTGACGAAAATTCTGCACGCTGTTTCTTCCAAATGGAAGAAACAACGTGAAGTGTATAGATTCAGGAAGAGTTTCGTAAAAGCAAGGGTGTCATCGTAACTGTACAGACTACTCGACGATTGGAAATGGAGTTGATAAAATCATAATGAAAGTCCTTCTCTCTTCATGTTGTTTTGTTAATGTCATGGTTAAACTATGCATGTTTTAGTGGTCTCGTTAGGTGCTATTTACAATAATATGTCCTGCTCATTATTGCAATTTGTATATTGAATTTGCTCATTATCAATCACCTCTCTTTAATAAACGTTTAACATTAATTAAAATACTTTGTATACACAGTCTTGTATCCGACCAGCCATTCAACCGACTACACACACATGAGAACCGCGCTTTTCAAGCTTGTTTTGCTTTGTTGTTGTTGGGTTTTTGTTTTGTTTTGTTTTGTTTTGTTTTTTTTTTCAGCTGGAGGCAAACTCTGGCTCTACAGACTCTTTCTAGGCTCAGTTAAATCAAATCTAAAAATTTTCATGTTATTTTGGGCCGACGTCGCTGCCTGCCAGTTGAGAAACTCTAGAAGAACCAAAATAATTCTAGCTTTTTAACAGAAACTACCGTCCAAGTATCTTGGGAAAGGAAAAGCGAACAGACAGACAAAAAAAGTTCATCAGCACTTTGTACAAAATGGTACTTTTTTACTTGCATGTATGTTGTGTGTGTATGTGTGCATATTATGTTATACATTGGTGGCAATTTGCCCACTATTCTTCCAGCTACATCAAGTCTGTAACATCGTTTTTCTTTAATGAAATACACCGTGTAAGACATCTGCAAGATTGATTCATTGATTTTTATTATTTTCATTTCATTGATTGATTGATTGATTGATTCATTCATTCATTCATTCATTCATTCATTCATTCATTCATTCATTCATTCATTCATTCATTCATTCATTTCCTTGGTTTGTTTCGTTCTTTATCTACTTATTCATGTGTATACCTTTCTATCTATCTATCTATCTAGCTATCTATCTATCTATCTATCTATCTATCTACCTATCAATCTATCATCCATTAAATGTATCTTTGCTGCAGTATGGTTTATTCTATAAAATACCTTCCTCACAAAACAAATTTTACACAGGTTTAGTATATACAGTCACGAAACGATAAAAATGAACCTTTATCAATACGGAAGAATAGAGAATTCATTCATTCATTCATTCATGCATTAAATCATTCATTCGTTCCTTCATTTATTTATTTCTTTGGTTTATTTCGTTCTTTATCTACTTATTCATGTGTATACCTATATACACATGAATAGGTAAAGTATGTACACTCACGAACTATAAAAATGAACCTTTGCCAATACGGAAGAATAGAGGGAAAGACGGAGAGAAAAGAGAGTCAAATTTCTGACGGATAGAAGAAAGGGTATAAAAGATACTCCTATATCTGTATGGAAAACTGAAGGCCTGCTCCCTTATTTGTCATGTCATTCCCTATCACGTACACACTACATGACAACGCCCCATGCTTTAATCCGATTAGAAATGAATGACACAGCCTGGTCCGTGAGACTGATCAAGAAATATTGATAACTTTGGTTGATAAACGACACCCAAACTGACAAGACCAAGGTTGAAACTTTCTCCCATTGTGCTGACGGTCGCGAATACCACCACTTAGCATGATTATTCCCCAGCCTTTTATAGCGACATTGGCCGCGATAATCTTTTTAACCCCTTGCAACTCAGAACTGTGCACTTGTGCCATATACATGTAGTTCATGTAGAGCAGCAAGGTGCAGTGCTTTTCTCTGTGGGACCATTGTAAAAAATCTAGGCCATTAGATGTAATGATGATTCCACGCATGGGTGACAATGACATGTTAATTTGTTGTAATTAGGGGTATGGTGCAATGTACGCTGGTATGCAAAATTAGTAATGAATAGTCACGTGCGTGATGGTACACAATTTCGTCCGAGGAAAAAAAGCCAATCAAAACAAAACAAAACAAAACGACCCCAAAAAAAAAATGGAGACGACACCGACCATTCAACGAGGCGAACAGAACCAGCGTCTCATCGTCTTTCACTGGATGTAAAATCTCGCCCTACCATTGCACAGAGACCATTCATTATTTGTTTTATACAACACATCCCTCGTCAATGGACGTCGTCTGAAACCAATGCCTGAAAAATGGCGGATTACAATGTCTCACGAAAGCGGGAAAATAACGAAACTGCAAGCTTGATGAAGAGACTATGAAGATAATAAAAAAGGTCGCTGATGTTGTCATGCACCTTTCATTTAATTTTCTCGATATTCGATTTGTAACAAACGTCACGTGATGACTAATTGGGGCAAGAATTATTTTTTTTCAAGGTGTTGTTTTAATAGATGACTTGAATGTATAATATTCGACGTTGTTTCTATCGCGGATGACTGTAGACAGGACTGGAGAGAGTGGTTAAAGAGGAATCCAAATAAAAACCAGGGAAAGGGTATAAACACAGAACTATTTCTGTGGGTATAACACACTAGGTCTGGCACACAGTATAATAACGCGCATGCGCACATAGACAGAACAATTTATAAACATCAAGTACATGTACTCAAGTAGGGCCTACAGCTATACGCACAATATCAATCTTTATAACGAGTTCAAGCTGCCAACCGTTACCCTTGTATTTTTGTTTCTGTGCATATTTTCTGTTGTTGTTTTCCAGATTATCCGCTTTATTGTTCATTCATGGTAAAGTGCACAACTTCACAAAGTGATTCGAATATTCTGGTTGAAGAGAAAATTCGAAATATCAACATATATTGATTTTTTTTTTTTTTAAGAGAGCAATTTTTGAACAATAAAAAACTTACAAATAAATGTCTCATACTGAATTAACTAAATGGTACTCAAGGAGATATTATTCTGCATGTATACTTTGCATAGACTAAAGGAAAGTAAAATTGAAGACGATAACGCTTGAATGAAAATATTAAAACAAAAAACATTAGTTCACGAATCTAAAATTTGTCGTAAGTCATTTATCAGCCACAACAGAAAGGGTAGATGTATGAAAATCAAACAAAAAAAAAATAAAAATTATATCTGAACGTTGGACCATCACAGTAGACGTTGTATGCGTACACAGGTATGAGGGCGTCCTACATGTTTCGTATCAACACCTCATTGCTTCGAAAGAAAGACCGGTGTCAAAAACAACGGTTATCAGTAACGGTTGCTGCGTTGGACAGGTAATGGGGAGTTGATTTCTGTAACCACGACGTACTCGGGAGAGATTCATGCCAGGTTTTGGACACAATAAAACAACTGCAATCTTTAGCGATCAAAACACAATCAAATGCAAATGTAATAGTGAACATTTGGAAATGACAGAGTAATACAAAAATAATATTATAAGGAGGACATAGGCCTAACGGAGACTTTGAGATTTCCACAATTATATTTGGCGCTATCTAGCACGATCAATAACAGTGAAGTCAGGCAACTTTCAATTCAATTATAGTTTTCTTTCAATAAAAGGAAATACATAGTACAAGGTGGTGTTACATTTATCAATAAACAACTTTTAAACGATTTAGAAGGACAAACCATTGCATATGATACAAATATTTAGCTCAGGTGTTACTGAAATTTCTACAGTGTACTTGATCACATAAAGGGGCTCTCAAATTGGATATGGTGTCAGAGGTTTGTTTCTTTTAAGATCTTCACAATATTGCTTTGTATTCAACTGCATGAGTTATTTAAACGTATACACTGAAAGCAAAAAATGGAGCGCGTAACTTGTGACTCTGCCTTAGCACTCCCATCATCTTTATTAGGAGATATCGTCAAGACTTCAAGAGATCTAATGGAACTACTCTACCTCTTTGGACTCAGACACTTGACCATGAACTTTAACATGTCTTTTCATTTCTAGCAAAGGTCTAATCTACCAACTGACGAGCTAGAATTAAAAAAAAAAATGGGGCGATGTTCATTATTCCGAAGCACTCAAATTCTCTATACCTATTATGTTCGTTAAAGGGCCCCTGAAATCCAAATGCATGTTGATTTGTGTTGATTTACTCGAACGTACTCGAACAATTTTCGCTAAAAAAACGATAATGTATACGGGCCCTAGATATTGGAATGACCTCTCCCCCGAAATAACAAGCTGCTTGTCTTTATATTCCTTTAAACGCAAATTAAAAGAGTCTTTATTGAGTGCATATCTTGCAGAAACGGAATAATTGTAATGTCTTATGTAATATTGTGGTATGTTATTGTCCGATCAAACATTCTTGTCAACACGCTGCAGATTCCATTTTAAGGTCTTGCTGTCAGGCTCTCCGAATTCATCATTATCAATTCCACATTCTACTTCGCTTCCCTCTCCCTCTCTTTCCCTCTTTCTCTCTCTAGCTTTCTATACAGAGCTTGACGGCGAACACCAAATGGCTTGATAGCTGTACATGTTACTTCTTGTGTCTTACTGATAATATCCTGGCGATAGCATTAATGCAACAACAGTTTATAGTCCTCCTGAAACCAATGATATCTCGGTCACAGTAATAGTTCAAGTTTTAGTTTTGTTTCTGTTTTTTTTTTTCTTATTTGGCACTCTTACATCATCTGGTCTTATCTACTATCCATTCTCCGTCTCTTTTTCACAAACACTGATTACTCGGGGCTTACAGCCAAACAAGCTTGCTTTCATGTAGGTCCCGCCATACTTTTCTTTGATCAACCCCATCTCGATTTCGAATTTGACCAGTTGTATACATATAATTACTGTGTTATCACCATGTATATTGTTGTGTTTTGCACATTGTTTACAAGGTGAAAGAACTTGTTTGATTTCTGTTATAATGTCCACAAATGAGAAGTATGGAAATAAAATGAATTGAATTGAATTGAATTGATTTATGATACCCTCAACAATTTAACTTTTGCGGTGAAACGAATATTTAGAAACATTCCATATAATATTATTTTAACAAGTTTTCCTATTTTTCTTCAGATTACTTGGGAACGCCCAAGTAATCTGAAGAAATTGTTAATGTTAAATTGTTAATTTGAATATGTTTTTTTTTTTCGCTAATCCGGAGATTCGTTATTCCAATGAAATGAGCTCCCCCCCCCCCCCCCAAGGTTCTTTAATTCGAAAAAAAAAAAAAGAAGTGTACTAACGAATCTTCGGAATTTTGAACCTCATTTCGTTTTTGGATTAATGATCGTTTCTTCTTTTTTTTTTCATTTTCGGATTACCGGACCTTCTGAATAACAAACCTTCGAAATAACGAACTGTAACCGAAAAATTAATGATGTATTATGAAGGAAGAGATCTATCTATTAATTGTACGTGTTGCTGCTGCTGTTTTCTTTTTGTTATTGTGGCTGAAAGAAGCATAATATTCTCAGGCGACTCTCACGGCTCGCCAGATTCGAAACAACGCGTCAGGCATCGAAAAAGAAAACAACAACAAGATTGTTCATTTTGCTGAAAGTTGGCAATGATCCATATTATGCAGTTGGTAAATGTTCTGATTTCAGCGTATACAGCATAATGTAGAAATAAAGAGTAATAATAAATAAATGGATAATTGAATTTGCCCCCTTGATAAGAAAAGACCATTGGAAAACAGGAGAGAAAAACTAACACTTTGTCCTGATGCATCATCGGAATGCCATTTTTGTAGCCTCAAGTCTCAGCTGTAACAGCCTCCACCCAACCACCCAACTACCGGGTGCTGTTCGTTATTCCGAAGGTTCGTTATTCCGAAGGTTCGTTAATCCGAAACACACAAATTCCCTATACCTAGAGGTTCGTTAATCCGAAAATGAAAAAGGCTTCGTTCATTTGAACATTTGTGGCGTTATTCCAAAGGTTCGTTATTCCGAAGGATCTTTAATCCGAAAATGAAATAGGGTTCGCTATTCCGAAAAAAGAAATAGGGTTCGTTATTCCGAAGGTTCGCTAATCCTAAAATGAAATTGGGTTCGCTATTCCGAAGGTTCGTTGATCCGAAATGAAATAGGGTTCGTAACGAACCTTCGGAACAACGATCTTTGTTTCATTTTCGGATTTGCGAACCTTCGGAATAACGAACCTTATTTCATTTTCGGATTAATGAACTTTCGGAATAACAAACCTTATCACATTTTCGGATTAACAAACCATCGGAATAACGAACCTTCGGAATAACGAACCTTCGGACTAAAGAAACTTCGGATTAACGAACCTTCGGAATAACGAACTGTAACCCATCTACCGATGGATGTTCTTCACTCTCGTCTAATGGAGAGTTGCTTGAAACCCATAATACTAAAGGAAGCATGTTAAAACAGAAAGCAGGAAGACAAGCCATACAAACAAACAGGATAACAGTTCAAACACAAGGATGCACGGCAATTAAAAAAAAAGTAAATTGGGAAGAGAAGGAATTAGGAAAGTGCTAAAAATGAGAGAAGACGCCAGGCATATCATAGAGAAAGGAGATAATCGGTGGTTGCTCTCCCCATAAACAAGAACCTCTTGACTGGTAGTGCTACAATTGGCGTCTGTTGCAAATCACATTTTCACCCATTAGGGCCTCAGAACAATATATTTCAAACAGTTTCAAGAAAAAGAGTCAATCCTAATGCCACTATGGATGATTGATAAGCAAATAATGAACCCTTAAAAACGGTCAAGATTAAACAAGTATCTGTCCCATAGAAATTGCAATTTCTCTGAAAGGGTTTTGACAGAAGAGTCAATATTTGACTAGTGATTAAGTTCAGATGACTAAGAACAAGTTTGATCACCTCCTCTGAATTTTGCTTCGTTTATCGCGTCATTAGCCTAAATCAAATAAAGATGAAAGCAGATAGCTTAATGCAAACTAATTAAAAAAAGTTCTAAGTTGGTCATTATAGGTAGATCCTGAACGAAGAATCTGAGAGAGGGAAAAAAAAAACACCTTAAAACAGAAGAGTGACATTAGGGATTACAGTGTTGTTTCTTCGAAAAGCGAAGGACTGAGGCCACATTTGAAGATATTGAAGATATGTAATTATGCAGACGAAGGTACAGACGCTCACACACGGAGAATAAGCCCTAATTGGTAGTCAAGACATTTAAGCAGCAGACGTGTTGGCATCAGTGCCTTGAAGTTGTACTCGCGTCCTCCTCCTCATCCTGTACCAGTGATGATGAACACCAGCGAGGCTACAGGTGGATACGAGCCGGGGTATTTCAGCTCGATTGGATCCTTCACCAACCTGGTCCTGACACCACCGTTTGGCGTACTAATGCACGTTCTTTTGTCGAAGCAGCGAACGGTGGAAGACGCAACGAGATGGCTGTACAGAATGTTTGCGTGGTTGAACACGACTATACACACGTCCTGGTGCTTATGGCTGATTTTCTGGTTCGCGCCGAGGAGCGAGCGGATGTGCGCAGCCACAAACGCTGTCTTTCCTTTTCTACACCACAGCTTGTTCACGGCAACATTGATCTGCCTGTGTTTGATCAACATCGACAAGTACCTCCAAGTCACTCGTCCCCTTCGATACCCGATTCTCGTGACAGTCGTGAGGGTGAAGGTCATCTTCGGGGGCGTGGTCGTAATGTGGACTTTGCTATGTCTCGTCATGCTCCCGTGGCCGCGACTGCCCTTCTACCGGTATTACGCTGACCGCTGTTACGGATCGAAATCCACTCAGGATTTCCCGACCTGGGTTACCGCATTCATGCGGACGCTCGGTTCCGCTCCAACGATTGTCGCTGGGGTGATTGTGACCACCATCAACGTCGCTCTCTGTCGTCTCGCCCTTCGTCATGCTCGCCGCATCGACGTCATGAATAGACTTACTGTGAAGTCGACGACGACAGAAGTGGGTCGAAATGCAGATTCTGGCGTGACGGGCGTTCCCTCGTGTCGACCACTCCCAGTCGTCCCGGAGAGTCATCGACCTCGATCCAAGCACAAAACAGTTAAAACGGTGATTCTCCTTTCCAGTTCGTTATATCTGTTTTGGCTCTTGTACTTGATCCACAATGTTTTGCCAGACTTCATGAAGGAAGTAGCAATAGTGCTGGGCGGCGTGAACGGATGGCTACAGCCTACTTTGTACATCGCCACAACGAAAGAATTTAGAGAAATCATTGCGCGCCGATTTACTTCGATATTCGCTCTGCGTTCTTAAATAAGATGATCAGAATGCAACAAAAATTACCAGACTGTCCATATTCCTATTCTTCTTTACTCATCTGATAATGGTTTTCGTCATCTAAGTTCACTAGTTATGTACTAGTAAAGCATTTAATTAGGTTAACCGAATGAAAATGACGCTTCTCAACTTTTTTTTGTTTTGTTTTGTTTTGTTTACCCGAGGTCCACATTGGCATCTGATCGAATACGAATCGTTTTTATTTAATTTTTGGCCGACATCGTTGCCCATCAGTGGGACAAGGACCACCGGACCAAAGGACCGAGGACCTAAATAATCAATATTTAGCGTTCAATCACGCCCTGAGTATACTACAGCCCATTCAGGCAAAGATCAGGAAATTCAGGAAAAATTCACATCTGTCACTGTGAAATAGTGATATAAACAAACGATGACTGTAGAAGACCACAATGGATTCTATTCTGGGAACATTGGAACATCACTGTATGTTTTTTGGTGACAAGAAGTATGTGTTCTGAGTGGCCCTGGACACCCGCTGATACATTCTTGGACGTCCCAGTCCCATGTACACTTTCAAGGCGTAAGGTTGTCTTCATACCGTGATATGACATTTTGTTTGAAATAGATCATAAGTTCAACTTTCATTTGATTCGAACTGCAGGGGAAAAAAAACTGATGTGTGGTCTTGTTCTTGTTTGGAAAACTCGTTGCCTTCTACACAAATATCGAAATCTAGCAATCTTCCACTATCCTAGTAGTTAAAACAATATACTAACTACTTATTGCTAGAAGGCATATTGGTTCTGTGTATGTGAACATTAGAGCATCATAATATGCTCTGAGATGACCTTAAGCATGTTAAGTATGTATCTCGAGTGGCCCTGCTCAACGCCTGATATGATCTTTGAACGCCATTAGTTCCATCTAAACTTTCATGACATTTTGTTCGTGTGTTCGTCATTTCTAGCAAAATGGCGCCGACTGCAAGGGAGAAGGCGCCATTAACCATTAACGAGGCTTCGGTCGACTTGGTGGCTACAAAGCTAAGCACCGTAACAAAGCTTTCCTTACGTCCATTCAGGACGTAGTGAAAGACGCTGAGTGAACTTGCCTCATTGTACGAGACAATTGAACGACAGGAAAGCCGCATCATGGATCATGAAAAATCAGTGGAAAGATCATTGAAAGAGGTTGCTGCCCTGTCCTCGAAGATGGAGAGGAAGAATGAGGAGATCATCCATCTACAACAGACATGTAATGACCTCGAACAATAAGGGAGTTCATTGTTAGCGCATGTCTCATTTGACCCCTACACAGACTTTCAAATAACATGGAAAGGACCCTGACAGCGCATTTTTTGTTGAAGCATGCCACCTTTGTAATCAATGTCAATGAAATGCGTGTGCAGCTTTTGTTAAACATTATTGATGAATCACTTTCACCTGTGCGTTCTAACAATGTGAAACACACAACTTAACATTCCAAATCCTCATTTGCCTGAGGATTCTTTCGTTTGAAAGTCAATGGCAAATACACAAACATTGTCATTTGACTTTTATTATGCACATACGCAAATCGCAGCCGTGAAGTCCCTTATATTCACGAAGAAACTGCATGCGCTTCTTCGGCATACCGGAGTCAAGGGGAGAGAACACTTCAGAGATCATTTGTCACATCGCGAAATAGAAACTTGGGATAGATCTACAGAAATCTGAGATAGATAGATAGAAGTCATCGAGTCGGAACGAAGGATGTTGGAAACAAGCACGCCGGAACATGTTTGTTTTGTTTTGTTTTGTTTTTGTTTGTTTGTTTGTTGTTGTTGTTGTTGTTTTGTGTGTGTGTGTTTTTTGTTTTTTGTTTTGTTTTGTTTTGTTTTGTTTTTTTGTTTTTTTTTTTTTGGGGGGGGGGGGGCAAAAACTCGACGGGGGCACATTATGTGACGGTGTGAAATCCTCGGCGAGTGAGCGAAGACATCGAGCGGGGGTACCACCCACGGTAGGGACTTTTTGTAAAAACAGATTACAAAAGTCACGTTTATAGGGCATTTAAAAGCAAATTCCTAGGAAATTACACATAGTGGAAAAAAAAATTAGTGCGAAGGACCATGATTATAACATTCGGGGGTACATTATGTGACGGTGTGAGATCCTCGGCGAGGGAGCAAAGTGACCGAGCGGGGATGAGGGTGTGGGAGGGGGAAAACCCCCTCCCACGGTAGATGTATGAAAATTAAAAAAATAAATAAATAAATAAAAAAAAAAATCACGAACGCTGGACCATATAAACGTTGTATGCGTACGTATGGGGGCGTCCTACATGTTCCGTATCAACACCTCATTGCTTCGCAAGAAAGACCAGCGTTATAATGTGTCAGATGTTATCAGTTGCTGCATTGACAGGTTATGGGGAGTTGATTTCTGTAACCACTACTCGGGGAAGATTCCTGCCAGGTTTTGGACACAATAGAACAACTGCAATCATGTTAAAAGTCTGTAGACTGGATTATAAGTTCAAGCTTTATACTTCCATTCACTATAGATAAAACAGCAGACAATTGTTACAGTGTTAGGAAACAAATATTACGAAGATATAAAAAATTATAAATACTGATGATATTTTATGAATCAGTGGAAAAGGACAAAAAAACAATATTATGTATATAAATATAAATATATATATATATATATATATATATATATATATATTAAGAGAGAGAGAGAGAGAATAAAGAATATAAAGGAAAATCGAAGTGCATATTAAATCCTAATTTCTATACATGCATTCTATTCAACTGTATAGTTTGGACAGTCGTTTACACAAAGCATAATCTAACTCTAATTTAGCCTATTAAGAGATATATGATATGCACAATTTATCATGTGTTTTTAGACGTATTTTGTCTTTATCATAGGAATGTACATAAACATATAACATACAAGGATCTCATGATTGTTGGTCGTCGTGTATTCTTATCCACTGAACCTCAACGGATCGATTTTGTCTCACCTCCCCGATTTTAGCGATCAAAATACAATCAAATGCAAATGTAATAGTGAACATTTGGATATGACAGAGTAATATAAAAATAATACAATAAAGAGGACATTGGCCGAATATTGTCATGGAGACTTTTGGATATCCAGATATATTTGGCGCTATCTAGCACGATCAATAACAATGAAGTCAAGCAACTTTCAATTCAGGTATAGTTTTCCTTCGATAAAATGAAATGCATAATACAACGTGATGTTACATTTATCAAGCCATTGCACATGATACAAACTTTTGCTCAGGTGTTACTGAAATTTCTACAGTGTACTTGTTCACATCAAGGGGCTCTCATATGGAATATGGCGCCAGAGCTTTTTTTTTTTTTAAATCTTTATTATTCTTTGTATTCAACTGCACGAGTTACTTAAACGTATACACTGAAAACAAGAAATGGGGCGCGTAACTTTTGACACTGTTATATAACACTCCCATCATCTTTATTAGGAGATATTGTCAAGACTTCAAGAGGTCTGATGGAAATTCTCTTCCTATTGGGACTCTGACGTTTGACCACAAACTTAAGCTTCAACATGTCTTTTCATTTCTAGCAAAGGTCCACTCCACCAGTTGACGAGCTACAATAAAAAATGGAGTGATGTTCATTATTTCGAAGCACACAAATCCCCTATACCGTTAATGAGAAAATGAAATAGGTTGCATGTAACGTTAATTCCAGCACTACTCCGAATATTCGTTATTCCAATGGTTTGTCAATCAAAAATAAATAAATTAATTAATTGATAAGCTTCCCCCCCCCCCCCCCCCAAGGTTCTTTACTTCGGAAAAAAAAAATGTACTACTGAACCTTCGGAATTATGAACCTTATTCCGTTTTTCGATTACCGAACTTTTTTTTTTTTTCATTTTCGGATTAACGGACATTCTGAATAACGAACCTTCGGAATAACGAACTGTAACCGAAAAATCAGTGATACATTGAGGAAGAGAAAATAAAATATTAATTATCACTATCAATTTGTTGTTGCTGTTTTTGTTGTTACTGTTGCTGTTGATGTTGTTGTTGTTGTTGTTGTTGTTGTTGTTGTTGTTGTTGTTGTTGTTGTGTTCTTTTTTATTGTGACGGACAGTAGCAGTCCGTCATCAGTAGACTGCAACGCCAGATTCGAAACGATGTACCAGGCATCGAAAAAAAAAAAAGATTGTCCATTTTGCTGAAAGTTGGATACACTATCTAGAGTGGTATAGGCAATGACCCATATTGTACAATTGTGATTTCAGCGCGGAAAGGCACCACATATAAAACATAGTCAGAGGCGGATCCAGGAATTCCGTAAAAAGGGGGCGCCTTTACAAAATTAAAGGGGGGCCCACGCGTCCCCTCAATTTTTTTCATTTCTTTTGTTTTGATAAGAAATAAAGGGGCGCGCGCCCGGTAACCCCCCCCCCCCCCCCCCCCCATCCGCCACTGATAGTTGAATCTGTCGCCTTGATACCAAATGGGGGAAACAAGAGAGAAAATTTAAATACATCATCCGAACGTCATCTTTACATCGTTACTTATCCCTTCACCCAACTGCATGCCGATGGATACACGACAAAGTTCTTCCTTCTGGAAATATTATACTTGAAGCTATAAATCTATGAAAGCATGTGAAACAAAAACAGGAAGACAAGCCTTGAAACCAGACAAGAAAAACAGTTCCGACACAAGGATGCACGACAGTCTTTTAAAAAAAAGTAAATTGGGAAGAGAAGGAATTAGGAAAGTGCTAAAAATGAGAGAAGACGCCAGGCATAACATAGAAAAAGGAGATTATCGTGGTTACTCTCCCCATAAACAAGAACCTCTTGACTGGTAGTGCTACAATTGGCGTCTGTTGCAAATCACATTTTCACCCATTAGGGCCTCAGAACAATATTTCAAACAGTTTCACGAAAATTAATTAGCGATGGATGATTGATTAGCAAACAATGAACACTAAGAAAGGAACATGTACATCACGATGGTCAAAAAAAGATAGTGTTTCCGTCTTGTAAAAGTGACACTTTCTCTGAAAGGATTTTGACATGAGAGTCAATATTTGAGAGGTAATTAAGTTCAGATGACTAAGAACGGGTTTGACAACATTCTTTGATTGTTGTTGCGTTTATTGTGTCATTAGTTTAAACCATATAAAGATGAAAGCAGACAGTTTTAAGTAAACTAATTAAAAAGGTTGGGTTGGTCATTTTAAGTAGATCCTAAACGAAGAATCTGAGAAGGGGGGAGGGGGGGAGCAAAACTTAGAACAGAAGAGTGACATTTGGGATTATTGTTTCTTCAAAAAGCGAAAGGACTGAGGCCACAACAACCTGACTGAATATTAAACAAACGCATCTACAATATACGCAGACGCAGACAATAGACGCTCACACACGGAGAATGAGGCCCTAATTGGTAGTCGAGACATTTGGCACTGAAACGTGTTGCATCAATGCCTTGAAGTTGTACTCGCATCCTCCTCCTCTTCCCCCGGCACTGCCCGGTGATAATGAACATCAGCGAAACTAATGGCGGATACGAGCCGGGGTATTTCAGCTCGATTGGATCCTTCACCAACCTGGTCCTGACACGACCGTTTGGCGTACTAATGCACGTTCTTTTGTCGAAGCAGCGAACGATGGAAGACGCAACGAGATAGCTGTACAGAACGTTTGCGTGGTTGAACACGACTATGCACACGTCCCGGTGCCTGTGGCCGATTTTCTGGTTCGAGTCGAGGAGCGAGCGGATGTGCGCTACCACAAATACTGTCTTTTCTTTCCTCCACCACAGCTTGTTCACGGCCACATTGATCTGTCTGTGTTTGATCAACATCGACAAGTACCTGCAAGTCACCCGTCCCCTCCGATACCCGATTCTCGTGACAGCCGAGAAGGTGAAGGTCATCTTCGGGGGCGTGGTCGCCACTTGGACTTTGCTATGTCTCGTCATGCTCCCGTGGCCGCGACTGCCCTTCTACCGGTATTACGCTGACAGCTGCTACAGATCGAAATCCACTCAGGATTTTCCGACCTGGGTTACCGCCTTCATGCGGACGCTCGGTTCCGCTCCAATGATTGTCGCTGGGGTAATCGTGACCGCGATCAACGTCGCTCTCTGTCGTCTCGCCCTTCGCCATTCTCGCCGCATCGACGTCATGAATACTGTGAAATCGTCAACGACAGAAGTGAGTCGGAATCGAGGCTCTGGTGTGACGAGCGTTCCCTCGAGTCGACCACTTCCAGCCGTCCCGGGCCCGGGGATTCATCGACCTCCATCCAAGAACAAGACAATTAAAACGGTGATTCTCCTTTCCAGCTCCTTATATCTCTTTTGGCTCCTGTACTTGATCCACAGTGTTTTGCCCGACTTCATGAAGGAAGTGGCAATAGTGCTGGGCGGGGTGAAAGGATGGGTACAGCCTACTTTGTACATCGCCACAACGGAAGAAGTTAGAGAAATCATTGCACGCCGATTTACTTCGATATTCGCTCTGCGTTCTTAAATAAGATGATCAGAATACAACAAAAATTTAAAAAGTTGTCCACATTTCTATTCTTCTTTACTTATCTGATTATAAATTTCGTCATCAGTCTAAGTTCAATAGTTATGTACTAGTAAACCATTTATTTAAGTCAAGCGATTAAAATCGACGCACCTCAATTTTTTTTTTTTAACCCGTCGCCCACTTTTAGTCCAGTCAGATCGAATACGAATCGTTACCATTTCATTTTTGGCCTACACCCCGGCCCACCAGTGGGACAAGGACCACCGGTTGAGAAGCACTTATTTAGATAATCAATGTGATATTTCTGCGTACTTCTCTACGAAAAAAAAATATATATATATATATAGCCATGTACAGTGTAATTATTCTTATACGAATATGATTTCGAAAAGCCATTCTATAGTTTATCATGTATCAAAATGAACGATCTCTGATTATCCTTGTTTCTTACTGTGTTGATCTCTGGTGCAAAGGCAACCCCTGGATATTCATATTCGTCAGTACATAAGAGAAAAAACTACAAGGAAGTTATTAGTAAAATGATACATAAATTCATCGGTAAATAGATAGAGCCATATCTTGGGAAGTCCGTTAGGTCCCATCTTGTGACTCTCAATTCTTAAAAGTGAAATGTCATTCAAGATGTGCAAGCTCACTTCACCTTTGAATGAAAACTTCTGAATAGAATGTATTCACATAGTAAATATTGAAAAGTGGAGAACGATAAAGTTGTTTTTCATATCTCATGTGATTTCACAAATCAAAAGACTTTTTTTTTTATATGAAACTTCACCATTATACTTATGGTATTGATTTTACTCTGTTTTTTTTTTTCAAAGTCAAATTGAATATGGTTGACATTGCATAATTATAAGGGTACAGCAAAATATAAATCAAATGTTGATTAATTCAAAATTACATACTATAGAATAAATGCCAAAGCCGTGAAAGTCCAAAGCCATAACTGATATTCAGTCGTTTCCACGACAATACCACTCCCCCAAAAATATTATCGAAACGTTACGCTGAAAGAAAGATACAAATGAAATGCAGACACACATTATATTTTGTCTGTTAAGAAAATGTGTATATCAATAAACATGTGTACATGTGTACATTCATACAGCATGGGAATGCTCGTGTGTCTACTATATAAAGTATGTCTGTGTGTGATAAATTAACCGCGGAAAGCGTTTTAAATATAGGAGCTGAACGACCCTTAAAGGGATCATATAGTTTTGGTTGAGACCTACTTCAGGTTTCTAACATTTTTTGAGAGATAATGAGAAACTTCTTATGAAATATGATGAAAGAGCATGTAATCCAAAGAGGGATTAAACATTTATTTGACGAAAATCAGTGTTAAAATGGCTGAGATATCCAAAACCGAGCAATCGTAATCAAAGGTGGGACCCACCCTTTATTAAGATCACTTTGTTTTTCTTTGTTTGTAGATGTCTCAGCCATTCCAAAACCGATTTTCATCAAAAAAAAACTTTGAATTCCTCTTAGAATGGTATGCTCTGTATCATTTCATAAGTGGTTTATTGATATCTCACAAAAGCTTGAAAGCCCATTCCTCATCTCTATTACTGTACTATCCCTTTAATTATGAGCGGGGGTGGTGGGGTTCATGCAGAGGCAATAAGGGAGTTGACGGTTGCGATTTGCGCATGTGCAAAATAAAGGTCAAATGAGAATGTTTGTGTATTTGCCATTGACTTGCAAACGAAAAGAATCCTCAGGCAAATGAGGATTTGGAATGTTAAGTCGTGTGTTTCACCTTGTTAGAACGCGCAGGTGAAAGTGATTCTTCAATAATGTTTACACGGGTTTTACTGACAATGATTACAAAGGTGGCATGCTTCAACCAAAAAAAAAAAAAAAAAATGCTCTGTCACAGATCCTTTCCAGGTTATTTTAAAGTCTGTGGTGTAGGGGTCAAATGAGACATGCGCTAACCGTGAACTCCCTTATACCCGAACCCCCGGCAATGTTCGGACGTCCTGAGTTTTAACAGCTGTATTAATTCTCTCTTCCGCTTCCTTTGTGTACTCTTTCCGAAAGTAGAATCTGAAGTAGCTACGCTCGTATTTTGAGCTTGCTTGACGATGAAGAAGAGTTTTACGGAACCTCTGCTGGAAATCGGCTGGGGAAATAAAGCCCAAATCCACAATATAGTTACGTTGACTTTCATTAGTGAATAGTGTAAGAAGAGACGAATGTCAGCAAATCGGATATGAAATTAAAACAAAATGAGATCTAAAGTCTACCATGTTTTCATAGAATATACTCTTTTATGTTGAAAGAGGCGGTAGAACATCCCAATAAGACTAACTCATTTTGTTTGACAATATACACTCTTTATTTTTTATTTTTTTTTTAGTTCTGGTTTAATGAATGGTTTTAATAACTGTATCCTCTATCTCAACTTGGTTCTTACAAGGTTATCACAAGACTACAACGACTTGATGTGAAGGATCTGGAAATAAAATCATTGATTTGAGAAAACAAGAGAAAACTTTGAAATCCGTATTTCAAGTCAGACTCTGATGCAACCTCTTATACCATTCTGTTTCTCTGATTATATTTTATTTTTATAACCAACTTGAACAAGGTGATGTAGAATTGCATTTAAAGATGCCAAATATATGCCGGAGATGTAGCACGAGGTTATATGGCGGCAAGGAAATAAGAGAAAAGGAGAGAGGAATAAGGTATAGGTAAGGATATAAATACTGGTATATGAGTGTGTGCGTGTTTGTGTGTGTATATAAGTATACATGTATATATATATATATATATATATATATATATATATATATATATATATATATGTATATACATAGATGTCCTAAGATGACAGAGGCGTACGGTACGAGTATCAGCATCATCGCACTATATATATATATATATATATATATATATATATATATATATATATATAGATATATATATATATATATATATATATATATATACAAGTAAACATGAATCTATATACGTGTGTTATATAAAGAGAGAGAGAGAGATGTGCCATTATAATCAGTATTCATCATGACTTCACGCATCTCAACAATCTCATATCTGTTTTTTAATTGACAACATGTACAAACTCATGAATGTTTGCTCTGGATTACGACAGACTGTACAGTTCTGTCAGTTAATCTACAGGGTACATTACAATGCTTCTGCGATGTTACAGACGTTTTTTTAATGTCATGCATCATCCCTGCAGATTGAAATTTAGACTCCTCTCTGCGTTCATTTCGACTTCTAATAAACGCATCAAACTGAAACAAAGAGAGGGATAAAAAGTTTCTCTAAATTGGACGAAAACGAAAAATCAAGTATTTCAAAGTTACACGATATTTTTTTGACGATGTCTAGGACACATGATATCGAGGACATCTTCAAAGGAAAAGCAAGTCAACCTTCACTATTTGTTATAATTGAAATTTCTCAAGGTCAACATGTGGGGCGCTATTCATTGCAATATAAAGAAATGTAATATGAAACCTATGATGCATTGCTTGGAATGGGTACATAATATTGGTATAACATTTCATATTTCAAAAATATTGAAATTTTGAGTTTGTAGATTGATAATAATATGATAAACAAATGATGGGGCCTATTACAAGCAAAGCTCGTGTGAAGATAACACAAAATAAAAAGGTAATCTTTGAAAAATGATGTATTTTCGATTATTTCTATTATATTTATTGTTTGATGCCTACGTCATATAAAGATAAAGGAAATAATAAGAAGACCATTTCAGGATAATTCACAGCCATAATTACTTCACATTTTGGTCCTTCAGCAAATAACAGCCAAGAAAACCCCGAGGATTTCATCCATTATTATATTGTTAACTGAAATTGGAACAGAAAAATCATGCAAAATCTGACTAACATGGTTGTCAGTTTACGGTTGCCATGGCAACCAGCAATATCGGACATATCTTAATTATACTTGTATATCAAAATGTTTGCAATAGGATTTAAGGGAAAGTCACCAAATTTGGTTGAAATCGGATAAAGGGTGTAGGAGTGGCAAACGAAAATATGGTAGGGGACACAATGTGCCCCCCTTGGACTTTATAGGGTTACTGTAACTTTGCACAGGAGTCAATTGGTGTGTAGGCCCTATACGAGTGACGGTGGTTAACACCCAGACAATCCTGAAAATCAGAATCCTGTAGTGTACACTTGTATGCAAGCACATGTTTCATGTGCATGCATTTTATCCTTTACCATGAATTCAGACTAGCAGTGCCCAGGGCAATCCTTCATGAACTATTAATAAAGCATTTATGTGCCTTATAATATAGTAGAGCTCTGAAAAGGTGGCATTCGCGGTATATTATTCTTGTGTGTCTATTGTTCATGGTCATTGTACAGTGAGCACACACTCTATTATTCACATCATTGGTTCCTGAGTGCAGTTCAATCTTGTACAGAGGGTTCAAATTTGACCAAAATCTGGAACCTAACTTTCAGATTAATCATGGATTTAATGAATCTGTTTCATGCTTTCATATTCAAATCACCTCCAACTACACTGTACACTATTCAGCTATACTCATATCAATGACGTGCTATCTGATATATAGTTTTCTACCTATTAGGGATGAAAAGTGGGAAATATTTTTGTAACACCTAGTAGTTTCGAGGTATAGTGGATAGCGGCTAGTCCTAAATACTGTATTTCGTTTGGCTGTCTATGCTGTTATCATGCCACGGACGGGAATGATTATGCATGAACGAACACACACACGAGTGCTTCCGCTTGAGCCGAGCATGTGGCCATTGCACAACTTGCACAACACGTTAGTGCATGCGAGGTACCGTCATGTATTATCTCCACAGACGCTCGATCCAAGGCGCCAGGCCAGGCTGACCGGGCTGCGTGAATCATAATCGCTACTGACTACCAGCACACAGCCCAGTCGCTGTAAAAACAGTGCTCCGCACGGCGTCTGGGCAGGCTAAATTGCTACAAGCATTCTGTAAATACTAGGATCATTGTTCCCCGTATTTTCCACCTCCCTGTTTGGGCTGTCGTGCTGAATGAGGCGCGTTGGAAACTCAAGTCTTCAACATCAAAACGCACCAAGGCAGTCATGAGGTCGTATGTCGTACGCCGTGCAAGAGTAGACGACTGTGAGGAGATAATGTCGTTGATCAGGGATTTTACCGTCTACGAGAAAGCCCCGCCACCGACACTCACGCTGAAGGGTAAAGTGAAATCAAGGAGGTAGGCCTGCAGGCTGATTAGGACCTCCTTCTATGGTGAAATTATCGATGCAGTTTAATGTATATAGATCAATCTTGGTGACTGTCATTCCTCACGTGTTCATTCCAATGTTTACTACAAATGCATCATGTAATTCTAATGTTATTGGCGCTCGACTGAAGTAATAATGCACGTGTAAATACAGGTAGATAAGTACCTAGCTACTAAAACTGTTTCTCGTGCTGAGATACGTTATGAATATTTATTACATGCTGACCAGCTGGGAGGGACGAGCATATTCATTGGTGCAACCGTGTTCTCCAAACACACTTGATTCAGCCGAAGATTTCGATGATACATTATTGTACATGAACGCATAATCATACACGGTAGATATACATGTATGTGTCCAAATATGATACAAACGTACATGTATTTCATTTTACATGTCGAATTTGCATCCATTCAGTCGAGAATATCTGTGAATATGTGATTCGTAGCCATGTTTAATCAGTACTATAAAGATATAATACTATTTGTGGTGCAATGCTGGGCCGAGTTGAAGAAAACTGATTTTTATCAAATAAACTTTGAACTGCTTTAAGAATCAATTTAATGTTCTTTGATAATCATTTCATAAGTCAAGTCTAGGTACAATGTGTACATGTATCACGCAAAAAAAGAAAAAAAAAGAAGAAGAAGTTAAAATCCGAAGCTGATGTACACTATACTCCTTGACGAATAGAAGGAATGCAAACTGCATCTTCAGCGCTCTAAGTACAACCATAGGCCCCTGCATCACTTTTACATTTACGTTTACGTACATGGTCATTTAGTCTGTGATACTTTCTCGCATCTAGCAATTATAATGATCAGATCTATACCACAAATGCATCTGTGATATAATTTATATGACATCTATTATACAATGATACAGAATTGATTCCGCCGGCTGAATTCAGTACCAAATCATCAGTTTTTTCACCACAGAATATTATCTATAATATATCTAATATATGATATATAATTATATGATATCAATATGTAGGCCTATATTACAGAATTGGTTCTCGGCTAAATCGAGCGGATACTCCTCCCTGTGTAGTATCTATGATATCTCTTCTCTACATCATAGAATTATTTTGTTCTCGACTTAGTCGAGCGCCAACTTATCTCACCGCCGCCTTGCACCCCAATTATTTATCATATTTTTACGTACTTATATTTATTATGCAATTAATTTTCGGCTGAATAAAGATATGTTTCATAATTGATATAATGTCTATAATACTGATATCCATTGTAGCATTGATTCCAGGAGATGTTTTCACTTCATATTATTTAAAAGATGAATGTTCCTCGCACAATGACTTTAATTCAAAGTGCTTAACTTTTTTTTATTTTGTTACTGCTATTATAGAGAAGAGCGAGAGAGAGACTGTTTAGGAACATGTTTCCGCATCGAGGAAAAAGAACTATTTTTTTTTTTTTGAGGCGAAAAGCAACACTTATTTGATAGCCATAGTTATCAATTAGCAATTAAAGATTTTCAATTAGATCTATGAAAATAATGTCCACATAATTTTTTACAAATTCGACTTCTGACTATTAAATCCTTGTTTTGTCTTGATGATAGGCCCTAATACTCTTTATGTATTCAGGCTAAATGATTATTTCGATTTCTCCAAGGAAATATGATGATGATCTATACTGTCATCATTTTGATAATGAATCAAATAATACTAATTGTAAACACATGTCAATCAATACTTGGGTGAACACACACAAACAACATCTCTGTGTGTGCGTACCTACATGCGTGTAATATGGCAAAACAGTGCAGTTTCCGTCAGGGTGGAAAGAAAAGAGGTATTGAAACTATATAAATCGTGTCAAGATAGTCTCTTCACAAAATGAGTGAATGAGGAAAATAATTTCATTCATTCATTCAATCATTCATTCATTCATTTTATTTCCACACGGTCACTTGTTTCAGCCACAGACTGTTCTTCAACAAGTCCGTGCATCTTAATAAAAAACAGTTACAAATTGTACATCACGTAATACAAAAACATCATGATACACAAAATCATACTGAAGAAAAGGAAGAATAGGAAGAAGAAGAAGAAAACACTTGAGCTTACAGGCTACATATCACATTCTCTATTCCCCCCTCCCCCCCCCCCCCCGACACAAATAACTCTACGCAAAATCCATACATGCTTGGACTTGTACATAAGATTAAACAAACAAATATACACCAAACACATGACTCCATCACTGAAAGCAGTCTCGTTAATCAAAAACTATATATTCAATTTAAATCTAGTGAAGGACATTTCCTTCAGATTCCTAGGCAATCGATTCCATTCTTTAATTCCTCGAAATTAAAACCTCTTCTTAATATTGGTTCGTTGTTTAAATAACTCAGAACAATTATACTCATTTCTTAAGCCATAATGATATTCTTTAAAAACAAAATGTTTTAAAAATTCTCCCGGTATCATATCATAGGCAATCTTATACATCATATACAAAATTTGCTTATTTCTTCTATCAGAAAGATTATCAATTTTCACAATATCAAACAAATCCTGACTGAGAAAACTCCATTCCTTCTTCAATATAATCCTGAGAGCTCTACTTTGCAATTTCTGTAATTAATCCAGTCTTCCTTTCCCAGCATTTCCCCAAATAATGCTACAAAGTAATATACTCTGTATGATAGATTTGTAACGTGTAAATGCAGCTTGTTGAGTAACACAATATCTTATTCTCTTTAACAAATAAATATCTTTGGCTATCTTTTTCGCCAAATACTCAATATGTTTATCCCAGTCTAGATATTCATCTATGAAAACTCCCAGGTACTTACAGTGAGTGACCCGAGAAATTGGAATATTTTGAATATATACATCTGGAACCTTGACAGACTTGAGTCGTTTTTTAGTTCCGATCAAAAGAAATTCACATGTGTTAACATTAAGAGCTAAACTATTCCTTTTTAACCATTCATCGATCATCGACAAGTCTGCATTCAGCATGTCAGCATTTGACTCAAGATCACTACTAGCATAATAAAGACAAGTATCGTCAGCATATAACGATATTTTGCACTTGCGCAAACACAATGATAAATCATTAATGTACGTACAGTTGTATAGCAAAAAGTGAAGGGTCTAGGATTGAACCCTGTGGTATTCCACACTGTATCTTTTGTTTAGAAGATTCAATTTCATTTACACATGAATATTGCATACCATTAGTAACGTAGCTAGTGAACCATTTGATTGATAGTTCATCGACCCCAATGAGGCGCAGCTTATTTTAAAATGATTTGGTGATCAACTGTATCGAACTCCTTTTGTAGGTCAAGGGTGACAACTCCAACATACTGGCCTTTGTCTAGACTCTCAGACCAGTCTTCCGTGACATTTGAGTATAGAGCTGTCGCGGTAGACTGCTTTGGTCTGAACAAGGAGGTTTTATACATTGGAGTTCCAACTGGCTGTGATTATTCAAACAGTTGTCAGATTTCTATTGATGTACAAAGGAATTCCACAGGTGCACTTGTGCCTTTGATGATCGATGTTCCTTGCCGCCGTCTTGGACCCCGTTTACAGTGCGAGGCTCGGCCGCGGCTCGGCCGCGGCCGAGCCCAGCCCCGCTTCAGTGTAAACGCGCAAAAGGCCAAATGCGAGGCCAAAATTGGCCTCGCATTTGGCCTCGCTCTGGAGGTGGTCTCGGCCGCGGCTCGGCCGCGGCCGAGCCCGGCCTCTTCTTGGTGTAAACGCAAACTGGGCCAAATGCGCGGCCAAATGCGCGGCCAATTTTAGTCTGGCTTCCAAACCCTCTGCCTGTATCTTTCGCTATTCACGATATTAACCCCCTCAACGTGGAAAACTAGTATAGCTTAAGGTGGTTTTGTCCTGCAAAGGATTTTTTTCTTCGGCAAAGGCCTTTGCCCGAACGGCGACTTCGTCGCCACGGAATTCATTTGGCAAAGGGTCTGAAAACCAGACAATACCAAATTACGTTTGTTTACAAGCAGAGCGCCACTACGACAAAATATTGAAACGTTTGAGTCAAAAGCGCGGCCGAGCCCAGCAGTGTAAACGGACAAAATTGCGAGGCTCGGCCTCGCAATTGAGGCCGGACTCGGCCGCGGCCGAGCCGCGGCCGAGCCCGGCCCCGCACTGTAAACGGGGTCTTGCTCAGCATTCTGAAGATTAATTTTGAACGTTATCATAATTTTGGCCATATTTTGCTTATCTATTTTTTTAAATGTAATGAAATTTCAATTAATGATAAAGCATGTAAAACAAAAGACAGTTCCGTCCAGAAATTTGCGCAAAAGTGTAAATCTGAGCTGTATCATGTGAAAATGTTAAAAACTGTACCGTCCTGGAAAGCTGGTTTTATCACTTTTCGCTTAGTTTCCACAAATGAAACTAATATGGAATAATCTTCAAGTATAATTCTTTATTGATAGATATATCAAATTAGTGCCCGCATATGCCCAAGTGCCAGTCGAGTAATTTTCATCTTCATTTCAGCATTTTTTGCTCAATTTCTATTCGCGCATCCTCATGTCTGTATATCACCTACCTTTTATAAGAAGGGATAACGAAAATTAATTACCATCACAAAGAAATATCTTCCTTTGAAAGTGGCTAGTGATTATGCAATGAGACACGAGTTAATTGTCTTCCTATCTGCTTGAAAGATCCTGTTATGCGCTATGCTTCAAATATTTTTGAGCGGCGGCTTCGAACATCTAGCAAAGGAAATAAGACGGTTGTGACTCCATTCTCTAGAACCTCCTTGGTCTGAACCCACACTGAGAGCTACGTGTATAGATGGTATTCTGATCGACGTAAGAGTATAGTTGATCGAATGCCAACTTTTCAACAATAATTATTTTAGAAGAGACAGAAAGAATTGATATTGGCCGATAATTATTCATGTCGCTTTTATCGCCCGTCTTACAGTATGTATCGGAATAATACGTGTTTCTTTCCAATTCATAGGGGAAACGCCATTATAAGAGGGTTGTACAACTGACAGGAAGAAGAATAAAAGTAGGGCCTGTTGCAGATTCAATTTTGAAAGAATTCAATAAGGAGAAATTATTATCCTCGATAGTAGATTTCACTAATGCAGTAAAATGGCATAGCAAATATTCTTTTCAAATGGGTGTTTCTTAATACAGATTTATAAAGTTGCGATATATATTCGCCCAGTCTCAAAGTGACCAGGATCACTGTTTCGTAATAAACCTACGAAGATCAGAAATGACGTGACCTCCCCCCCCCCCACCCATTTTCATAAAACTTTCTGTTGTATTTTGTGGACTCACTCCTTTGAAAATATGTCCATCATAAAGTAATATACTGTAAAGTTTTGTGTGAGCATACATGTACATGACTAACACGGGGGCCCTCGTCGTTCTAAAGTGTATTGTATCTCTAATATCTCCTCCTTCTTCCCTCTTTCTCCCCCTAGTCTGCCCATTTGTCCGTGCAAGTATGTTTGTCTGTCTGTCTGTCTATCTATGTGTCATGTTCTTTATATATTTCTCCTCTTAACATCTCGAAGAGACTGTGCAATCACTTATTGACGAACTTGAGATCTGCGACGCTAATCCTATAAGACGCGGTTATAAATGTCAAAATACTATTGTTCTGCGCATGCGCAAGACAGCTGCGGCTGCGGAAGGTGACGCGTCATAAACTACTGTATATAGCGTCGCAGATCTAAAGCTTGCCATTATGCTGTGGAATACAACTGAAATGAAGAGATCTTGTAACCTTCTCATCTGCTTTATACCCCTGTTTATACGAACAAAACAGATCTCCGCGAAGATTCTTTCGGTAGTAATGCGTGCCAAACGATCTACGTCGCGGAATACCTACCATCCGGGGACTCTGGGCAGGCGGACGCGCCGGAGAGAGCTGGTAACCAAGAGAAGGAACTCGTTGGGTACGCATCTGTCAGCTATATGCACGCCACTTTCACCGGCCGAGCTGGATATCTTAACGCACTTTACCTGAAAGAAGGACACAGAGGTACGCCCTATCATGATAATTTTATGTTGGTCAAATGGTTTCTTTTAATTCCTAGTAGAGCAAGCAAAACGCAACACAAACTATTTAACAGAATTACACACAAAAACATCAACAACAAGTAAATGTGGGGTGAAAGCTACAGCACCAACAAGCCAGTGTACACACCTGGAAAAAAAAAGGGGAAAATAAATTTATTTGATCAACCCGTACTGTAACATACACGTATACTTCTTTGCAAAACGCATGGTGATATCGGCAGACCTATATACAACTCCTAACAGGAATTCGTTATTCCGTGGTTTCGTTATTCCGGAGGTTCCTAATTCCGAGGTTCGTGATTCAAACTAGGTCCTATATACATGTACAATCGATGCAGTAAAAATATCTACCTGAATAATGTCTGGATGGTGACATAACCCAATAACTCGTCACCACGTAGTTTGATGCAGTGGCATGATGATGACGATCTAACGTTGATGATGCTGATAGGCCTGATAGTGTGGTCAATAAAGCCCCGAGCCAGTGTAGGCATAATTTATCATTATCATCGATATGCCGCTGATGATCTCACATGGTAGACTGATGGAAAGTATCCATTATCACATCTTCATTTTTTTTTTAACCAACACAAATAGCAAACAAACAAACAAACAAAAAGCAAAGCTTCTGACAGACTCGGCTGGCTTGGCTGAGAAGAACAAAATCAAGCAAATATACAGAAAGCGTAGCGTCAAACAAACTCGGCTGAGATCGTTTTCTAACGATCAAACAGTATAATTATCAAAGAGTTGTGGATTCTGGTTTTCATGAAACAGCTACACATGCATTTGCCTCAACGACATCATGTAAAAAAAGGTTAAGTTATTGAGGAGAAAGGAACAAATTTTGACACATTGGTTGTATTGAAGTTATGGTAAAATTACCCTGAATTATGTATTTGATACATGTGCCAAGATGATGAATGATGTGACAATCCAGGATTGTCTATTTGATTAGGCCTGTATGGTCCACCGACGGGTTAAAAAGCAACGCAAGCGGGAAACTGTGGCTATTACTAGGATACCCTGGTTAGTTAAAGGAGACCTCCGGATGATTTTCAGATTTTTACATTTGGACAACTATAAATTAGTTATACATGTACTGAGGACAGAGTTTCAGAATTTGTGATGACTGGGATGAAGAATAATAGTATTTTCAAAATCTAGAACAAATTGCAATGAACAAGGATGATGACTGGAAGAGTCACCATAAGAATGCATGGGTTGGGGCTCAAGGAAGCAGAACAAAAGAAAAAGGCATGCATTATAGATTATACACAGGTGAACTCGCAAGCAAGCGGTATTGTAATGAATTACACTGCTACATTTCTGAAATATGTGAACCTCCTATGTCATCATCTTTGTTCAGTGTAATTTGTTTAAGATTTCTCAAAGTATTGTTTCTCAGCTCAAGAACCACAATAAATTCCACAAATCTATACATGGAGTTGTCGATTTATGTACTACATGATGTGAAATTATGAAAATTGTCTGGAATGTCCCTTTAAATCAGGGAGGTGGAAGAGAGAGACCTCCCTGGTTACACCTCATAGCAAGAGGGCGCTCGTCAAAATGTAATTGCAGTGCCGTAACAGCTGCGGAGAGGTTCACTACCCTGCTGTGTATTCCGTGTGTATAGTCCAAACATTCATGCGTACTTAGTTAGACGGTATCTATTTCTTTTAAGTGCCATTCACTCAAATTTTTTGAATAGTTTGAGAATAAGAGTGCCACCAGAATAGTATCAAAAACTTGATATGAGTGGGCAAAGAAAATAAGGTTACAAAATAAGTTTCGCAACAATAATGATGCAAGTGCGACATATCTCTTTAATTGACCTATGCCCCCACAAATGTCCGGGTTTTTGGAGCATTATATTATTACAAAGAATTAATTATACTAGTTGCATCAGTGAGTACCGTATAATGATTAAGCAATGATTGCTTTGGAGAGGAGGGCTTTAGAGGGGATTGAAATTTGCCCCCCCCCCCCTCCCCGAACATTACACAGGAAACAATATCAGCGAAACAACTCATACACATGCACACACACGCACGCACACACAGTTTAAGTCCTCTGAGTTCTACGTTTGTAATAGAAACTGTGAGAGATAGCGCTTATTTTATGATCACAGAAATGGATATCATTCCACGGACTTCCCTGTTCCAATGTTCCCATTTTTTTTTTTCAAATGAGACTAAAGGATATCCTTGAAATGACTTTTCACTCTCCTACATGTGACTTTTTTTTTTTTTTTTTTTTTTTTTTTTTGCTGTTGTTGTTGTTGCAGGCACACGTTTAGGGACGGCTCTGATGAAGGGAATAACAAAGGTGAGTTATGTGCTGGTGGTTAGCCTGTTTCCCTCCCCCTCCTATAAGACCCAGCTTGTTGTCCATTCTGGCTTCTGGCTTCCAGGTGTTGTGTTATATCCATATACACTTAAAGGGATTGTATAGTTTTGGTTGAGACCTAATTTCAGGTTTCTAAAATTTTTGGTGAGATAATGAGACACCTCGTATGAAATATGAAAGAGCATGTAATTCTATGAGGAATTCAACGTTTATTTGATGAAAATTGGTGTTGAAATGGCCGAGATGTCCAAAAAATAGCGATTCTAATAAAATGTGGAACCCACACTTTATTACGATCCCTTTGTTTTACTTTGTTTTTGGATGTTTCAGTCATTCCAAACCCGATTTTCATCAAATAAACTTTGAATTCCCCTTAAAATGGTATGCTCTGTACTATATCATAAGTGTTTTCTTGGTATCTCGCAAAAAGTTATAAGCTCAATTCTCATCTCCACTAATACTGTACCATCCCTTTAAGGTACATATGAGGTACAGTAAGGTACATGTGACTGCGATATCATGATTATGTTGCATACACGTTCTCTACATAAGTTTATTTGTTTCCTTTTGTGTATCTGCATAATGTTATGTACGTGTATTTAAAAAAATTGTGTGTTGGTTGTGTGTGTCTGTGTATGTGAGCATGTATAACGTGAGTTTGCTTTATGATGTTTATATGTGTGTGTTTGAGTACCAAGATAGAAGAATGAAAATCATCTTATTTCAAATAGTGTTTGAAAGAAAACTTAGAGAAGACCAGTGTTGTTACTACGCGTAGGTCTCAAAAATTTTCTGCGTGGATGAAAACACAACGAGGAAATCATTTGCAGATGAAACAAAAACCCAGCATTAATGCTTCAAAATAGTTTTAAAATGTGAGTTAGGGATAGAAATAGCCAATGTAAAATTTTGAATCAGTATCTGATTAATGTTAAGTATTATTGAATATACAAAATGTAATAAGAATGTGTACATTAAACTGTGTTCAGTTATTGTTTATTGAGAAAGATAGTGATATCTCCGTATATTTAAGGCTTTATAGCAAAATTTGTACATGGTAGGATGTTTTCCGATACAAGTGACCTACACATAATATATCCATCAAATGTGATATCGCGAACATTTCTTAAATCACTGCTACCAATGGTAAACGAACGAGTGCCCATTAAAGTACCTGTATGTATGTATTATAGACTCTGTGTATGCAAAATAATGTATGTATTCATGGATTAAAACCGTGACATGTTTTTATGGCTTCTAATATTATTTTGGTATCCTCCCCTCCCCCAAGGAATGTCTGTCGTGCGGCGGGAAACTGATGAATTGGGACGTTCTGGGCTGGCACGATGATACCAAGAGATTTTACTCCAAGATCGGCGCCACCAACCTGTCTGAGACCAAACAGTGGGAATACATGCAGCTTGAGGTAGACGCCTTCAAAAGATTCGCATCTGACACGGAGTTTCGCTGTCCGCCCGGAGTCAGCATCACCTTTAACACGGACTAATTCGGGTGCACGTCACGAGACCGACACCCACGAGTCATACAGCCTACGAGTTATACAGCCCACGAATCGTACAGCCCATGAGTTCGACACTAAGCAAACAAGGCTCACGAGACCCCGTGTTGCAGGCCTATGTGTCGAACTCGTGGGCTGTTTTTACCTAGTGTCAGTCTCATGGGCTTGAACTCGTGGGCTGTAGGACTCTTGGGCTGTATGATTCATGGGTGTCGGTCTTGTGGGATGACCCCGATACCCATGCTGTACACCTATCATAGCTCTTATTCACCGTTACCTCCCGGACTTGTGATAACAAAGTTGTACTTTATATTACGTGAAATAGGTGGTATGTTGGAAAAACAAAAGGTACAATGCCGTCCTTGGTTCTTGGATATTACTGGTCGATTTAGTCCTTTTGTGTTTTTATATCTTTGTTTGAGGTGTTTTGACCCATCGATGCTCAGAAATGATGAGAAAGTAAAATGCTCATTTAGAACGAAAGGAAACTGTATAGTCTTATATCAAGTGTCTCGTTATGTCAGATCACATTTTCTATGTTGTTATACTCGAGTGGAGAAAACCATCACCCATTTCACTTACTAGCACGTGTCTGTGTGAGCAGTGCATTGTGTTATACTACACACATTCACATAATGCATACTCAGACTAGACCGATATTTCGCTTTCAACAGTGAAATTTCCAACCCTTATCCCCTCAACAACAACAACCAGTCAACAACAACAACAACAACAACAACAACACCACCACCAACAACAACAACAACAACAACAACAACGTTAATGTCGCTTGCAGAGTTGAGAAGGGAAAAAAGGAGAACTATAACTGAAATCGGTGCTTGTTTTCTTCTGCATAGCTATGAACTACAGTTCGTTTAAGTTAAATCATTGTATGTACATGGAAGCACACAGGTAACTGCGAATCCAAGGAGAATAGTGGACGCGTTAGTGTTATTATTATACGTAGTCTAGTTGTGCAATCTGCCATTTACATTTTTGGCTTCCCTCTTCACTTGCTTTCTTTTTTTCTGTACCTATTTCATTACTGTTACATGTAAGTACACAAAGCCCATAATAGGGTATATACTAACTGTCCATGTACCGTGTATCGGACACTGACGTTGCCGTAATAGGCCACTGATTTTATGATTAGGGATATTTGGAAACAAAACGTGTATTCTTTTATATATGTGTCACATACAGTTTAGTTCAATTGAATGGCTCGTGCGCCCATCCATGTCATTGATCACTCGGCATTCGTCATTTTATTATTGTTTTTACAGGGCCCAGTTTCATAAAGCTGTTCGTAAAGTTACGAACAGCTTACGAGCGACTGGTGATCAGTTCTGATGTGCTATACTTATCTCAGAATTTCCATAATAATTCAGCACAAGAACTGATCACCAGTCGCTCGTAAGTCGTTCGTAACTTTACGAACAGCTTTATGAAACACCCCAAGACGTCATAAATTCACAACACATCCTGACGTTTTGCGAACACAGCTTTGAGCAAAACCACCAAAGGAATGTTGCACTTGTATACAATATCCTTGGTGCACATGAAAATTATACAAACATGCTGACAAATCACTTTGGTCACGCTTCATTTCTAATAGTGATCTTTTTGTACCTCCGCCAAAGTGTCGCAAGAGGCATGATGTTTTTGGGTTGTTGTCCGTCCGTTCTTCCGTCTGTAATCAATAGCGAACTTTAGATCTGCGGCACGAACATACTATTGGGCTTACGATGGTGTTTTGCACATGCACGAGGCAGCTGTTTTTCATCGTTCAATGTGGGAAGCTGTGTCGTCTGAGCGTTTGCGTCCCAGATCTAAAACTCGGTAATTTTGTGGACAGCGTAACTTAAAAACCGTATTAGGTATCTTGATGAAACTTGACTATTTATCATTATGTATGAGTGGACACAGTTGTGCCTATCAACTTGTGGGTGCACATGCTAAAGGTCAAAGGTCAGGATCAAATTCTTCAAAATAAATTTCATTATTTCTGACATATTCAATGCCAGCAGGTATTTTCTTGAAATTTAGTACATTGTACACGTATAAAACATGTAAACCAGAAAGTTTGAGGCCATGGGGTCAAAGGTCAAAGGTCAAGTAAAATGCTAAAATCTCACCTTTTCTCCATAGTATCTCGGAAGTGACTCCACGTAGGTATCTTCATGAAACGTAGTAAATTATGCATTTATTGCCTCACAGTGACCCTCTTGGGAAGTTCAGTGCCATGGAGTCGAAGGTCAAGGACAAATGGTCAGGTTAAAATGCTAAGATTCTGCTATTAATGCTGAAATTACACTTTTTCTCGATACGTACTGCATTGAAGATTATTCAATGCGTATAGACTTAAACAACGGAGGACCTACATGTATGTACATGCATTACTGCACAATTATTATTCTGTTAGGAAATACTTGGTCCATGGGGTCAAAGGATGAGTGAAAATGTTAAAATGTCACAATTTCCCTTATTTTGAAAATAGATTTAAGTATTGTTTTGAAAATGGATGTTAACAGTTGGTGTTTATCTGAAGAATTGGAACCACGGGGTCAAAGGTGAAGTGAAAATGTTCAAGTTCCTGAATACTTGCTCTCTCAAAGAATCATAACCATCCTTCCAAATGAAACCTAGTTCCAAGGAAAGGATATGTATTGTATGTTAATCAATGTCGTGAGCTGATTCTCCCCTTCAAATTATCATTGTGATAATATTTATTGTCGTTGATGCTGCATGTCTGTTGCGAATATTATACATCGGGATAGTTCAAAAAAGTGATGATCTGGAAACCAGTTTATTTTTAAAAATTAGATGGTCTTTCTGTTAGAATTGTGCTTGGGAACCAGGGGTCGGTTTCATGAAAGTCTCATGAGAGACTTTTTTGCTAATAAGACACACGAGAGACTTTATGAAATGGATTTTACTTCTCTTTTTAAAGTCTCTCATAGCTACATGAGCGACTTTGGCCATTCTGAGATTTATGTGAAGACTCGGAAGTGACTCCACGTAGGTATCTTCATGAAACGTAGTAAATTATGCATTTATTGCCTCACAGTGACCCTCTTGGGAAGTTCAGTGCCATGGAGTCGAAGGTCAAGGACAAATGGTCAGGTTAAAATGCTAAGATTCTGCTATTAATGCTGAAATTACACTTTTTCTCGATACGTACTGCATTGAAGATTATTCAATGCGTATAGACTTAAACAACGGAGGACCTACATGTATGTACATGCATTACTGCACAATTATTATTCTGTTAGGAAATACTTGGTCCATGGGGTCAAAGGATGAGTGAAAATGTTAAAATGTCACAATTTCCCTTATTTTGAAAATAGATTTAAGTATTGTTTTGAAAATGGATGTTAACAGTTGGTGTTTATCTGAAGAATTGGAACCACGGGGTCAAAGGTGAAGTGAAAATGTTCAAGTTCCTGAATACTTGCTCTCTCAAAGAATCATAACCATCCTTCCAAATGAAACCTAGTTCCAAGGAAAGGATATGTATTGTATGTTAATCAATGTCGTGAGCTGATTCTCCCCTTCAAATTATCATTGTGATAATATTTATTGTCGTTGATGCTGCATGTCTGTTGCGAATATTATACACCGGGATAGTTCAAAAAAGTGATGATCTGGAAACCAGTTTATTTTTAAAAATTAGATGGTCTTTCTGTTAGAATTGTGCTTGGGAACCAGGGGTCGGTTTCATGAAAGTCTCATGAGAGACTTTTTTGCTAATAAGACACACGAGAGACTTTATGAAATGGATTTTACTTCTCTTTTTAAAGTCTCTCATAGCTACATGAGCGACTTTGGCCATTCTGAGATTTATGTGAAGACTTTTATGTGATAGCTTCATGAAACGGACCCTTGGTTTGTGGGATTTCAGAGTATATGAAAGTCCAGTTCTCAAATTGCATATCAAAATACCTCTTGCATTCACATTTTCCAAAATCCTTCTAGACTATCATGTACAAGTGCATATAAGCACACTCTTGCCAGCTTTGTTTTTAATCTAATGAATCGTTAAGCGCCTCCGCAAGAAGTCAGGCAAATATACAAAATCAATGTAGCATTCAGAAATTCAAACTATTTTCAACTTGAATACACTGTAAACTGTATGTTCAGCGTGACTGATGATGCCTGACTATGCAAATATGTACAAGAACTGAACTATACAGGAAAACAGAAATGCAAGCAATAAGAAACCGTATTTCCGCTGACGAGTTATTTGCACTGTGCTGTTCCAATGATTATGAAAGCAGACTGTTACTTGTCGATGCTTTACACTGCAAAAACATCAGTGTTAGATTTAACACCATTGGCGTTAAATCTAACACCGATCAAGTGTCAATAGAGGGCCACACCCACAGGTATAAAAAATACAATGTATGTTGTGATGGTGTTGAAAAATGTTCACCTGGCATTCGTGGTGTTGATTTGACACTGTAGCTGGTGATATTTTTTGACACTGCTCTGGTGTTCATTCAACAATGACACCGCATGGTGTTGATTTGATATTGCTGGTGTTGATGTCAATGGTATAACTGCCGCCCAGTGTCAATGGGAGACCACACCAACCGGTGTTACTGTGGTGTAAATGTGTTCACACGTGTTTTTTGTTTTTTTTTAAGTACTTCATCGGAAAGTTCTTGATCGTCTTGTTGAAGTTCAAAATCAACAAGAAGAACAGTAACAAAGAAACTATTCAAAAAACAATTTCAGATTTCGAAGTGACACCCGGAGGTGTTAGTCTAACACCACAAATAAGCACCGGTGTTTCATAATATTTAAAACCTGACATTTTGCAATGTAAGAAAACAATCAAACAAAACATACAACAGACGCGGAAACGTCAAATATTACAAAGTTTGTAAACATGCCAAGTCAAGGAAAAGCTATACTATTGCTCCGCTGTGCATATTATTATTTGCATAGTCAGGCATAATCAGTCAGTGTCAACAAAAATTTGTGAAAATTATCAGCACAATAATACGGTTTTTCAATTTGCACTAGAACAGTATAAAACATAGGAAAAGACTACAGAGTTTTGCGGAAATAACAGCAATATTCATGCAGCTAGTGCCCAATATGCCTCTGCAATTGTCTGAAAAATTAGTCGGAGAAAAGGCTATTGCAAAACTGCTGTCAATTCCTTCCTAGAAAGCTCACCAAATCTTGATATATATATATATATATATATATATATATATATATATATATATATATATATATATATATATATATATGTATATATATATATATATATATATATATATATATATATATATATATATATATATATATGTGTGTGTGTGTGTGTGTGTATATTTTGGTGATGTTATTGATAATGGTAGAGTTAGTAACATGTGGAAAAGCGACATTTATCTCATATTCTGCCGTAATTACAACAACTTTCATATCTTGTTCCAAGTCTGACCGTCAAGGGCTCAGTTTGACTTCTTACAAGAGAATCCATGAGCATTTTGAAGGGAATCCTCGAGAAAAGAAAGAAAGATGACCATGCTTCGGGGACGAGGACTTGCGTGTAAATAAATGGGAGCATCGATCGGGGACATGCGACCGGGATGTCACCGCCTGCTCTATTGTGATCTCATGCTGCACATAATGTGGTTGGTAATTAGGGTTGATTATATCTCTACTGCTTGAAAACAATTTTCATCTCATACAGGTCCGACGTTGACAAAATCAACACCATTCAAAGTTCGTCTGGTGATATTCTATTGTTCTAAAATCCATCTTGAATGTGGGAACGGATAGCTGTAGATGGGCGATTGACAACTGCAATGACGTGCACATATAATAAACGTGAGATATTTTTATCGAACAAACAGGGCAAAAATCACAAAAGCATTAACTCATACAAACTGAGACATGCACACCATTCAAATAGTTCTGAGATGTGAGCACACTAAAACAAAACTGATAAACACACACACACACACACACACACAAACACACACACACACAGCACACGCACGTTCACACACACACACACACTTACACACACACACACACACACCAGCCCCTGATCACTTAGATGATATTATGCAAACAATAATGAGCACGTTATGCATGTAAAAGGAGAACTCGAATCCCTTAATTTACCCCGTTACGAAGATGCTGAATCAAAATCTGGATGATGCATCAACTCTCGACTCTGCATCCTTGCGGGGGTTAGAGATATTCAAAATGGTTGCCAAAATCCGAAATTCCACTATATTTCCCTATAAATGGTTAAAAATTGGAAACAAAAGTGAATGTCTTTCCACATTTCGAGAGTGCTCAATCCGAATCTGGATTATGCAGCTTTTACTTCTTTGGGGGTTTTGAGATTCAGGACCGTCACCAGCTTTTTTCATTGGGGGTGCGTTTGACACTAGATGCATGGCCGGCGCCACGTTTTTAAAAGTGGGCCAGTTTATATTTCTGGTTCCATTTCCGGGTTTCATCAGCTAACAAGCAAGCAAGCAAGAAAAATAAATGAATGAATAAATAGATTTACAAAAAAATTATAAAAGCAACAAATTATGCGTGCCCTTGATAAGTAAAATTTCTTTAAGGATCTGGGGGGGGGGGGGGGGGTGCGTTCGCACCCCCCCCCCCCCCCGTGACGGCCATGAGATTTTGAAGATGGCCGAAAAAAATGAAAAAAAATCTCCTATCTATCATCTTTCATTTCAAATAGTGAAAAATTGAACAGATTTGATGGTTTTGATCAATCTCGAGGGCGCTGGATCCAAATCTGAATTGATGAGGCAACTCTTGCATCCCTGTGGGTTTTGAGCCATCCAATTTGACCACAAAAATTGACATTTCAATACATCAGTATTTCCTTATACATAGTGAATAAATGGAAAAATTAATCATACCGTCTTATCCCATTTCGAGGGTGCTGAATCCGAATCTGCAACTCTTGCATCCTCGAATGTTTTGAAATATTCAAGACGACCGCCAAAATGGTCCCAAAAATGAATAAAATCTGAAAAAAACCCTCAAGAATGGAAGTGTTACATCAGCTACATTCGGATTCAGCACCCTCGAAATAGGGCAAAACCATCAATTTTAAATCTTTTTTTTCACTATTTATAAGGAAATACTTAAATTGGATTTCAATTTTTGGCTGCCATATTGGATATCTCAAAACCCTCAGGGATGCATGAGTTGTCTCAACCAGATTCGAATCCAGTCCCCTCGAAATAGAATAAAACCATTGATTCATTTCATTTTATTTTATTTTATCGATGAGAAGGCCATCATCATCCGAAACAAAAACGCACTCAATAAAAGATCCGAGCTTATATCCAAATGCCGACACCGGAAAAGAAAAATCATCCATGCGTCAAACCGATCCACCGCGCCACACGAGCACAGAAACACACCACTTTGTCGGTCTGCCTGAGGATCGCGACAGCGCGAAACCGCCGGTAGCAGACAAGGCACCAAAACACAGGTACGCCTATATAATTATATATATATATATATATATATATATATATATATATATATATATATATACAATTTTTTATTCTTCTTTTATTTTTTTGCAAAATCATGACGGCATTACATGCACGAAACAATAGGACACGATAGGAAGCAAGTTAAACGTTGTTGCAATGATGCAGTGATTGCTCAAAATCAATGCGTATGTCGCGATATTATGCTTTTAAGGGTTGCGGGGGAATGATTGGATGGACCACAGCCAAAGTCACCAATTTCAGAGTGCAGTCGAGCATAAGAATTCTATTTGCACAGACGTAACCCATTAAAATATCATTATATGGGAATAACAAGCTTATTTTAAAACGATGAAATATAGATGCATAATCAAGTTTTTTTTTTTTTCATACATAAGTGCATACAGGCATACAGCGCATCGACAGTGCGTGTGTGTGTGTGTGTGTGTGTGTGTGCAGAGGGGGATGAGCCATGGGGGCGGGGGTCACTGTTGTTCTCGTTTCACCGCAAACAAAGATGGACATATTCTCGGAAGATCATTAAAACCAGTCAAGTTTGGAAAACGAATTAAAACCATGATAACTGCTGCCTGAATCGTCGGCTCACTACGACCACTCGCTCAGGAGTGATGGTATGGGGCTTGAGTTCTATCACGCTTTTACAGCTTCAACCTGTGAATGCACCAAGAAGTTTAAGAGAAAGGAAACTCTTGTTCAACGTGGATTTCTATCGGCAAGATAGCATTGCAAGATTTTTATTGAATTCTTAACGGCATTATCTACCGTCCTTCCTCTTCTGTTTAGGCAAGCGTTGAATATTCCGTGACTTCAAGATCAAATTCACGCAAGGTGTAATCATGAAGGCATATGTCGTACGCCGTGCCCGAGTTGACGATTGTGCGAAGCTGATGCCACTAATCAGAGAATTTGCAGTTCACGAGAAAGCGCCGCCGCCTACAATTACAACAGAAGGTAAACACATGTCAAATGATGATGGGACAAACGTCTATACATTTGATCTTTAATAATTGTAATAGCCTCCTTTACCAATTTTCGTCTGTATGCGCCTTATATTTTTGGACGTTTTTATTTTTGCGAATTTCGCGAGTCGGGTGCTATTCGCGAATTTAACAAGACGCGAAAATATTAAATCTGATCCCAACATGAATGCGACGTGAACTTGTACAAATCAGTATAGTCCAGTCAGAATAAGTTTCACCCACCACTAGTTGCAACAGTAGGAATTCAAACTGCAGTGCAACTTGTTATGATCTCCTATATACTAAAAGTCCCAAGAAATCCAGTATGGCAAAATGGTTAAATTTGTATAATATGCAAATCAATTATGACTATATGATAAAGATACAGTGTTTCCATCAAAGCTGTTTAGGGGCGGATCCAGGAATTCCATAAAGGAAGAGGGGCGAAAAAAAATATTCGCAAAAAATTGTAGATTCGCTAAATATTATGACGTATATCCCTGTTCTATAACGTGATTGATACATGAGTACTAAGTAGATGTATACAAAATGTACCAGAAGGCCTAAATTTCATTGAAGTTAAGTTCTAATTTGTGATTTTTAATTCAGGTTGATACCTCCGCCAACTATAATGTTTTGTAAATAGAATATCTTGCAATTCGAATTTTGATGAACACATTGCTAAAATTATACAGAAACATTCTGTAATAAATTAATTTCATTATAGGCGAAACGTTATGCGGGGTCGTTTTTTCACTCATTACACAGTAGACTGTTGGGGAGGTTGACGGCTGGTTCAGGCTTCCATACACGTAACGAAATCTTTGCTTTGTTCATAGTGCGTTTATAAACTGTAGGTCCTAAGCACAAATTAGGCCTATATAAGGAATAGAGATTACAATGCAGTATTTTATTATTATTACATAATCCCTGGTTAGGCATGATTGTGCTGATAAATGTGTGTGTGTGTGTGTGTGTGCGCATTTTTGACACATTTGCTCCCAGATGTAATGTGTTAGTCTTCAAGTATACAACGATATGATATACTAGTAACAAAATTCCACAAATACGGACATTTTCACATATGGTTTTCAGTGACGTATAGTTAAGGGGGGGGGGATAAAATGACAGAAAATTAGTATTTTGGGACCTATATCTCCCTCATGCCCTCAACTGACCTGTTGCTTCACCCACCCTCACTACATCATACGATGGGAAGTAGCAAAGGATAGATTTATTACTATTTTATTTTGTAAGTTCGAAAGCAACTTTACTACACATTATTATAGCCAAATTAGTCGTTGTCATGTTAAAAAAAAATAATAATTGTTTCTTTAAAATTGTTGACCTGAAAAATGTGATGATTTTTCTTCCATTTTGATCGTAATATGTCTCGGGCATACGAGCACTGAGGGGGATGCTTGGGTTATTTTAACAACCCCCACCCCCCCCCCCCCCCCCACCGTGAGTGAAAGAAAAAGGTGAAAATGGGTACTTTGGAGCGTTTGAACATATGCGGCAGTCCTTCTTCCGAATAATTTCTCAGATAATTATTTGGAAATTTGGTAATACGAGTTATATTTTGTTGATGAAATTAATTTACACATCGATTTTCCTAATTGAATCATGTACATTGTAATCTGCTTACTAATATTCCATGTGATATTACTGAAAAGAATCTTGATTTATGTATGAAATTGTGTTGGAAGAAAAATAAATCAAACAAACAAACAAACAAATATGCAGTAAACAAACGTCGTTATGTAATCTCAACCCAATGTTGATAGGCCAAGGAACTCCTTGAACTCCAGAATGATGGGTGGTGTCAGAGACAATGATTCCTGATGAAAGGATGAAAGAGACGAAATGAATTGTTTGTTCATAATCCGAAAATAAAAGGAACGTGCACACCAACGAACTTTCTGAAGAATGTGGTTGTGTATGTGTGTTTTCCATTTTCGGATCTACGAATCTTAGGAATTACGGACCTTATGTCATTCTCGGAGTAGCGAATCTCACTTCGAATCTTATTTCATTATCGGATCGACAAACTTTTGGAATAACGAACTATTTGGTTCCAACTTAAATTGCTATCAGTAGAAAAAAAAAATCTTATATTTTCATAACGTGTCTCATTTGGACGACTGACAAGAGTTTCTTATGTCAGCTATTTGGATATTATGTTTCATTACGTCCTTTTTTTATTTCCGCTATCCATTTGCTTGCCACTGTTTCACCAAAACAGATATCCGCGAAGATACGTTTGGTATCAATGCATGCCAAACAATCTACATCGCAGAATACGTCACACCATCCGGGGACTCTGGGCTGGCGGACGCGCCGGAGGGAGCTGGTAGCCGAGCAAAGGAAATCATTGGGTTCACATCTGTCAGCTACATGTACTCGGTTTTTACTGGTCGAGTTGGGTATCTGAATGCGCTCTACCTAAAAGAAGGACATAGAGGTATTATTCAGTAAAAATAATATGCCTATTTGTCAGTCCAAGCAAATACCCTGTGAAAGATAACGCCGAAATCCCCTATTATAGAGGATAAAGCGGGAAGACCGAGCGAACTTGCGGAGTCTGGCTCACATGGTGGAGCTGAAGGGACATCGTAACTCGTGAATATCGGCGCCGATATTTGCGACTAAATCTGCGATATTGCATATTTTGACGCAAATATCGGCGCCGATTTTCACGATGAGTCGTGAATTTCGCCGTGAATATTGGCGAACATATTATTCACGACGAAATTTGCGACCAGTCGCAAATATTGGCGCCGATATTTGCCACAAAATTTGCAATATCGAGTTAGTCGCGAAAATCGGCGCCAATATTCACGACGAAATTCACGACTCGTCGTGAATATCGGCGCCGATATTTGCGACTAGTCGCAAATTTTATCGTGATATTCGCCAATGTTCACGACGAAACTCACGACTCGTCGTGAATATCGGTGCCGATATTTCACCAGCAATGTCTTGGTTCATGAATAAGTAAAAAACAACACGATGACCAGTTAATACCTTGTTAGTTACCTTGCACGCCCAACTCGCCGCACTGCCACTGCCACACATTCAAATGCTTAGTTATGCCATGTCATTGAAGGGAGAACCTGACTCCATAACTGCCCTTCATAATACAGTGTACTACCAATAAATTCATTGGGGAAAATGACAACAAAGAGAATAAGTTTCCGCATTCCTTTTCTTTGTTTAATTTGTTTTGTTGGTTTGTTATATTTTGCTTTTGCCAATACAGGAGAGTTGCTCTCTCTGGCATTCAACAACAAAAAAGAGAGAAAAAGATGTAGGCCCTATATCAATCTCCATTTTATTGAAGGTATCATAATAATAAAGGCTGTCCTAGCTTGTCAGAAAATTTGAAGTGTGTAATCCTTCATTTCTTTCTTTTATCTTTTTACTTCTGTCTGTCTTTGCCAAATTTGCTTTTTTTTTTTTTGATGTTACAGACTCTTCACCATACACATCAGCTACGATGAAACAGTGTCCTTGGAAGGCAAATTAATGTCCACCAAAACATCCAGATCTCTCTTTACCTTAGTTTCACCACAGACAGCAGTGATATACCTTTTCTTCATGACATAATTTGGGTCTGGACATTGCTAATTTTCATCACGATTCATTTATCAGGGCATAAACAAAGGTGGATTTTAAATTCCATCTTTTTTTCATGTCCAAGTTTGATGTAAGTTCATAATTCTATTATTCCTAGTAGGCCTATTACTCTATAGAACAACCTCAAATTTTGTTGAATTGCACTTCAATGAAGCAAGTAAACAAAACTAGAAATATAACTAAAGATGTTATACCCCCACCTAACATACCGGTACTCTCCACTCCGCGAACTGACCTCGAAAAACATTTTGTCTTCCATGGCTTAACATTGTTTCACAGTCACTATTTCTACTGAATGAGTATACCGATTTAAAAAGAATTTCACCACTGTGCACAGACTGTTCTACACTCGAAAGTTTGAATGATTTATATACAAAAATGCTGTTACCATGGAAACACAAATCTTGACGCTCACACAAAAAGTGTCTTGCACAACCACACATTCAATTGATCTTAGGCCTATGCAACTGAATTGCCAATTGAGAGAGTATTTCAATCCACGACATATTGGTTTGATTTTCATTAAAATTTGCCATTATCATGGCAATGTGTTAATAGTAACGAGGAAAAATGTGTCTTGCACATCTGCCAATGATTTAACGGTTACACATGCCAAATTTTAGGTTCACTGCCATACTAAAAGATCGAGAGTAGTTTGATCCACTAGATTTTGCAATGAACTGACCAAGGGACCGTCCAATCACCTGACTGCCCTGCCCGGCCACCCAACTTCAGAGTGATTCCTCCCCCTTATCTGATGCTCAAGATTCATCCTTTATTTTTGCTATGTCACTACCATAGCAACCATGTTTGGGACACTGCAAATGTGTCATGGACTATTGCATATCAAGGTCAACATGTGTACCAAAGTTTGAGAGATTTTCTTAAGCTATAGAACAGATTGCAATACATTATAGATTGAATTTTGAATAGAATATTATAGCTGAATAAGTGCAAGCTTTACATTAATGGCTTCATTAGTCTTCATTGCATCTTCAAGAGAACTACACTGCAAAGACACACACACACACACACACACACACACACACACACACACACACACACACAAATAATGCATGTCACATTTTCAACCCGTGCACACATTGCTGTTATAATACATGATTTGAGCAAATTGTTCTGACAACACAAACAAACATCTTTCAGAGTAAGTTGATCACTAAAGTTTGATAGCAATTGTGGAAGATAAATATACAAAGGGGAGAATTTCATCTGCACAGATAGTCACGATTAATAAAATGAAATTAAAGATGGTTAGAACAGGGAGGTCGAAGAGAGATTTCCACCTCCCTGGTTAGAAGGCCTAATTCTTCAACAAGTCAAGGACTTAGACAGTTTACCTGATTCAAAATGTAGATCTTAACCATATTTTCATTTATAGCATGTGTGTGAGATGATGTGTGTAAATATGCTGTAGAACAAGAAAAACATCTTCATTTAATGGTGACTATAAACAAACATACAAGCTTTTAATAACATGATGAATTTCGCATTTCCAACCCTTATCCATATGGCCGTTTGTTTTCACAAACAATTGCTAAGATAACACAATCTGGTACGTATTAAAATCCAGTGATCAATCGTAGTTTGATAAACATTGTGGAAGATAAATCAAGATGGGACAGGCAGTTGGAATTCATAAAATGAAGTGAAAAACTATCAGCAACTCTTAAAAAACATTAACTAAGTTGGCTGAAAGTAGTTCAGATGGTAAATTGTAGGTAAATTTATGATGTTACAATATTTTTATTTTTCATGTGTGCATGTGCATGCATGTGTGCTACATGAATTACTTTTAGCAGCAAAGAAATATCATCTGATCACTGGTGTCATCAGAATATAGCAGTCATGTCGCCCAAAACAAAATAAATGTCCAACATGACAGGCTCACAGGCTCATTGACATTTCTATATTCTTCGTTCAAGTTCAATACATGCACACCAGAAAACAAAAGAAAAACATACAAAACAAAACAAAACAAAGGGCAGAACAATGAGAACATGACAGCAAAACAACAACAACAACAACAAAATCATCATCCTCAATGATGTTAATGTAAAGATTACTTAAATGCAACTTGACTACGTGGTATCCAAAGGGAGAAAGCTACACAATACTCGAAGGATTGCTTTTCAACAAGGCAAGTGCCAAAATGTGTCTCGCCCATTCGCGTAGAAGAAATTAAATTTTTCTAATTCCTGGAAGTTCATTGACCCCGCCTATGACCACCTTGTGGTGACCTTCAACTCCCCAAGGGACATTTACCAGCCAAGTTTGGTCACAAACGGACATATGGATCAAAAGTTATGAGACATAATCGAAACGCGCCGTAAAAACGTAACATTGAGCCCTAAAAGTTCGTTGACCCTGTCTATGACCTTTTACCTTGTGATGAACTTCATCTCCCAAAGGCACATCTACCATCCAAGTTTGGTCACAAACGCACATAGGGATCAAAAGTTATGAGCCATAATCAAAAAGCGCCGTAAAAACTTAACATTGGGCCCTAAAAGTTCGTTGACACCTGTCTGTGAGCTTTGACCTTGTGACCTTGAATTCCCCAAGGGACATCTACCATCCAAGTTTGGTCACAAACAGACATATGGATCAAAAGTTTTGAGCCACAATCAAAACGCGCCGTAAAAAATTAACATTGGGCCCTAAAAGTTTGTTGACCCCTGTCTGTGACCTTTGACCTTGTGGTGACCTTCAACTCCCCAAGGGACATCTACCATCAAGTTTGGTCACAAATGGACATATACATCAAAAGTTATGAGCCATAATCAAAACGTGCCGTAAAAACTTAACATTGGGCCCTAAAGTTCATTGACCCCTGCCTGTGACCTTCGACCTTTAGGTGACGTTCATGCTTCGTAGAAATGTGTAACTTTGTATTACCACTCTTCCCTCCAAGTTTGATTGAAATTGAAATCCTCAGTAGAGAGTTATTCACGTTTTTGTAGCGTTACGGACGGACGGACGACGCGTCGTCCGTCCGTAACGCTGCAAAAAACTTGAATAACTCAGAACGGACGGACGGACGAAGGACGGACAGACGCCGCAGGCGATCCCTTAAGGCGGCCTCATAATGAGGCCACCTTAGTCTCCTCGCACCTCCGGTGGGCTCGACAAAAACTATTTCTCTAGCCTGGGGATTTGGAGGAGCTAGAGAGAGCCTGCAAAGAGAGAAATGAGTGGCGGTGGTTGTGGGGTTGATGGTGGGGGAGTGATGTTGTTTTGTGTTTTTATTTTCATTCCCTATGTCGGGTTTCCTCGATACCCCTCAGATGCCAGTGAGATTACCATGAGTAGGAGCACGGTATACGGTTTATCCCTGTGCACTAACCAGGCATATTCTTTCCACTTCCCTGAATCATTGAATAGACGCTGCCGTGACTGCGTCGATAGCATTTTGGGAAGACCAAGGAGGCATTGTGTGTTATACGTACTTGGGACTGTGGGAGAATCATAACTGAAAATAGTTCCATGTGAGAGCCAATGAGATGTGTGATACCATCTTTACAGTTCGGAAAGTGTGCCACGGGCAGGTCTCTCTCAGTCTGTTCTGCCATGGACGTCACTGTCCGTTGGCGATCACTGATGCAGTAAGCCTCCTCCAGCTCCCTCTATCGTCGCACGAGCAGGTACGAGAATGAAATCCATTCAGGTGCCAGAACTGGATTTTGAATTGCGTTCTGTCTGTGTTCTTATGTGATAGATGCGTATGTCCACACTGCTTAAGGTTGTTTTCTCAGTCACTGAGTGATGGTTTGATACTGTTACTGATAAAGATTTACTAATATTATTGATACCTCGTGCACAGTATCATGATTTTAAAAAATTGGTTATACCTCGCAAAGCATTGGATACTTCAATACTACACTTTATCAATGATGACATTGTTTTTGTTTGCGTTTCTTCGCGTTCCTGTGTGTGTTTGTGTGTGTGTGTGTGTGTGTGTGTGTGTGTGTGTGTGTGTAGGACTGTGTGTTTTGTTTGTGTGTTATTATTCTGCAACGGCTATGTGTACTTAGTGTAATAGTTTGGATTGTTAGATTCGTGCAAATTGTCAAAACGTCGACCCCGTTTACAGTGATTGATAAGGCCGGGCTCGGCCGCGGCCGAACCCGGCCTTCATTTCACTGTAAACGCGCAAAAGGCCAAATGCGGCACCAAAATCGGCCGCGCATTTGGTCGAGCTATGGAGGTAGTCTCGCGAGCCGCGGCCGAGCCCGGCCTTTTCTCACTGTAAACGCAAACTGGGCCAAATGCGGTACCAAATTTAGTCTGGCTTCCAGACCCTCTGCCGTACTGTTTCGCTATTCAGGATATTAACGCCCTCAACATCGAAAACTAGTATAGTTTAAGATGGTTTTGTCCTGCAGAGGTCTTTGCCTTCGGAAAAGGCGGCGATTTCGTCGCGGGGCGGCGACTTCGTCGCCGCGGTGTCCAGTTGGCAAAGGGGCTAGAAACCAGACTATACCACATTGCGACCGGCGCCCTCCCAATAATAGTGTTTGTTTACAAGCAGAGCGCCACCACAACAAAATATTGAAAGGCTTGAATTAAAAGCCTGTAAACGGACAAAATTGCGGGGCCGAATACTGCAATTGATTGAGGCCGGGCTCGGCCGCGGCTCGACCCGGCCCTGCACTGTAAACGGGGTCTAGGTGTATGATGAGTACAAGGCCACCCAGATCATGGTGAGCGTGCAAAATCGGCAGATTTTAAGTCATGAATCGGAGCGACCTGCGACGAGAAAAGAGATAACGATCGCAACGCTGAATAGCCCTGAGAGGGAAATTCAGGTTATTCCTTCACAGGGTACTTGCTTGGACTGTTTGTGTTTTGTAGTTGTGAAGACAAAGAAACTAAGTTAGACAAGCTAAAAAAGATAAAATTTTACATATTTTAAGGAATGAGAAGGAAAATCAGATGAAAAAAAAATAGACACATTAAAATCAGATGGAAAAAAGAGGCATTATTATTTTTAACAATCATCATTGAACGTACCAGGGTGGTAATATAGCACAGTCACAGAGCGTCTGCCTTCCGATCTAACCGGGTTCGATTCCCGAGTCTCACCATTGAGCAATCGAGCAATGTTGTGTGTATAAGCATGGAGCTACATTAGCTCCATTCTACATTCCGCCACCTACTATATGTAAAGAGGCAAAGACACTCTGTCCCTGAGATAGGACATTAAATGGAGGTCCGTGTGTGAATTAGCCACAACTCGAGCATGTGAAAGATCCCACTTCATTCATCGCCAAGAGCAGAGTGCTAAGCCGGTGAATACCCACAAAAAAGGGCGAATGATTCCGCCCCCTCATGGTTCGCCCTGTAGGTGACTAGCGGTAGTCAGAAAACCATATCAACCAGGCATATCGTGCATGCCATACGCGTGAACGAATAAATTGAACGCACTAAATACAAAAGGAGCGAATTGTTAATCATGCCCAAATAGGCTAGTGTCGTTCTTGGCTGGCCATAAAAGTAGGCTTTACCCACCTGAAGCAGGTACTATTGCATGCAAAAAAAAGTGTCCTTTTTTCTGAATTAAAAACTTATATCATTTTGGGAGGAGGGGTGTACCCATAATATTTGCAATAACTATAGTCTTCTTCAGAAGTCTTTCGTTTTTCTTTGTTCTTGAAATCATTTCAATTCAATTTCAATATTTATTTTCTTCTATCTATCGTGCATTAAATCAACATGACATGATGCTTCAATGTAAAAATGTCCTTCAAAGATGTCATCAAATTTACTTTATCACTTGATCGTTCTCTACAATTTGTTGTGTTTTGTATCTGATATTTCAGGCTTACGCTTAGGGACGGCCCTGATGAAGGAAATAACAAAGGTGAGGAATGTGCTTGCAATTATAGCCCCCCCCCCCCCCCCTCCCCATATCCCGGCCTCCCCCACCTCGTTCCTATTGGAAATTCAGCATTTTTAATCGCTTCTATTTCATGTATAGAGGGAATTAATAAACCGATGTTTAAGCGTGGTAGTCAACCTAACATGTAACATATGTGTATTATTATATACATCGTCTATCGTCTGTCGTCTATCCTTGTCTGACAACGTAATTATCTGATATATACGATCAGGATATATGTATACATATATATAATATATGTATATAAACATATAAATGTATATATATATAAACATAATATAATAGGTTCATGTGAGATTGCATTTAATAAATTCGAACTATGTCGCTGTGTCATTTCTCAATGATCATAAACACCCTAACCCCCTTTCTAAATTATTTTTTGATAGAAATATAATTGCCCGTTGCCCGTATCTGGTTCAGAAAAGTGATAGAGTGCACATAATCCCGTTATACATTTTGTAGTTATAAATCAACAAAACATAGAGTCATGAGCTTTCACTGACTTAGCTTAACCCATAGCATTTCCCCCTTATATACAAAGGAATGCCTGTCGTCCGGCGGGAAACTGCTGAACTGGGACGTCCTGGGCTGGCACGATGATACCAAGAGATTTTACTCGAAGATCGGCGCCACCAACCTGTCCGAGACCAAACAGTGGGAATACATGCAGCTTCAAAGAGACGACTTGCAGAAATTCGCGTCTGACACGGAGCTTCGCTGTCCGCCCGGCGTCAGCATCACCTTTAACACGGACTAATGTTATGGCTAGCTCACAATTATAGCTCCATCCACCGTTATTTCACATTTCCCGGGCTTGACGACTCTAAATATCTGAAACGACTTGGTATAATTACACACATTAAAATACCTGGGAACAGGGAGACCGTTTGGTTGATTTAATCAGGGCATATCTTTTAACTCACCATCCAGAAACGGAAAAAAAAAACTGACTCAATTGAAATGAAGGCAATATTGCACAGTCTTGTCAGGTATCTCATTAGGCCTAAATGTGAATCTTAATTGCTCCTATTTTAGAGAAACAATATCCCCTATATAATATTTTGATAACCCTTGCCTGACTCTTTAACCTCCTCCCCCATCCCACCCCCTCAAAAGAAGAAGAAGAGGAAGAAGAAAGGAACACACACAAAATCGTGTATGGACATATCGGAAAAAAACGTCCTTTGATGTGCCAGTGTTTTCTGTTTTCAACTATTTAAGTCTGTTGTTCTGAACTGCCTCTTCAAAAATAGCTTACACTGATTGTACTAAAAATTCATGACAACACGCCCACGCATTAGCCAATTTATCAATTTACGTGGTGCTGTCATGATTTGAATAAGTTTGTTGGCTTATTTAATTTTAAGTAGCATTATGTTGTCACTGTATGTCTTATTTGAAATGTAGCTCATGTTCGTGTAATGAGAAAAAAAAAACAACACATGCTTCGCAAAAACATGCGGCATTCATCCATTATCTTCCTTATGGCTCACTCTTGAGACCTCCATGCAGAATCATTAAATTCCTTTCAGATACTGGAGTTTATTGATAGCCAAACCTGTATGTGACACAATAACATCAACCAAAAGTACACATGGCCCCACCGCCCCCCCCCCCCCACACACACACACAATTATGATATTATAGCTCGTCTTGTATGCTAAAGTAAAACGAGGCAATAACTTTTAGGCCCAGTCACACTGTAAAGCTAGCGCGTATATGCCCGGCGCATATTATTTTTGTGGGCAAAATTTGGTTAGGTCCAGATACCCACGAGTTCTTGTGCAAAATCTGGCTCATCCAGACGTTTACCTATACGAATGATGCTAACAGTATTACTTGTGTAGGAAGTAACGAAGGAAAGCACACGCCTAGCGTTCATCCAACGGATGTTGAGCGCACAAAACGAATGATCAGAGAATGTCCGACGGATGCTGAGCGTATGAAACGAACAATGATCAGCGAATACCCAACGTATGCAGAGCATTATACTGTAATTTGATTATATTCAAAATAGCATTCTACTCAATGCTTTGTTGTTTATTAAAATATTTAACAATTTCCTTGCAAAATTTCGGCTCTCTTTACCAATCTCTTCAGTAGCGTTATCAGAAAGGGAAAGGATTTTCAATAAAATAATTTGGGTGTCTCCAAAAGTATTTCATTAGTCCTTGTTTGCTTGAATTTCTTTAAGACCGGATACTGAAACAAGTAACGGAATTCATCACCAATCTGGCTAAATCAACTTTATTTTCACAGATTATTTCACCTCATATGGGAACGCTTGAAAACTGTCCAGTTTATTACTCCAGGTTTATTATTCAAGCACCTAAAGTGACAAAATTCTTCTCAGTCGGAATAAATTTAATTGAATAACTTCCTAATTCAAGTTTGTATTAATTGCTGCTGAGCTGAAGGAGCTCAGGGAAGGAGCTACCCGCCTCTAAACTGCTACCCGCACTCGTTACTATCGGTAGACCAGCTTCAGGCACGTCAGATGAACGCCTTTTGAAAGTTGAAGTAGTTCGTTTGTTCCACTGTGTATACGTTGTGCATTCGTTTTGGCAAAGATAGGCTGGACGTATGTGGACGAACGGCGGGCGAATAAAACACGAGCAGGCGGCGTGCGAAACGTTTAAACAGCGAATGTTCAACTAATACATAGCGTATTGATTGATACGTTGTCATCCGCTCAAAGTTTTGAACACGTCCAAAATATGAAATCAGCTCCAGCGTATCTCTGCGAATCTCTAAGAACAGCTAACGAATACAACGAACGGTAAACATGTTACGATGATAATACATACGTTGATGCGAACGTATCTTCAGTGAATTTTCGAATTGGTTGGGCATTCATTTCAAATAATATAAGAAAAACGTCAAAGCAACATTAAGTATTTCACTGAGAGAGAAAAGTATGCCATTATACTCCTGTATATGCCTTTGGTTTGATTGAGGAAGTTTCTTTCTTTTTGTGATGTCATCGTAGAGGAACAGTTTCCCTTAGAAACAAAAAATAGGACCTAACACAAATCACACAAAATTTCATCGACAGATTCCATTTGTCATATTCATAATATATCAACGTTAACATCATCCCCCGCCTTCTAAAGGATTAAGAAATATGACTGTGGAATGATATTGTAATGCACTAGTCAATGTACCCGTGGAGTGTCAGAAATCCTCCATGGGGATTCCCCCAGAAATGGTCAAGGTCACTGGGTCAACAGACGTCAAATATCTGTTTTGCGCTACTCCTTGGTCCGATCTTGGCCAAACTTGCTGGAAGCATAAGTAGGCGTACACCAAAGAGATTTTGAGGAGAAAAATCTCTTTGGCGTACACCTGGGAATCCCATATAAATAGGCCTAAATAGCGCCCTATATCGGGTGTCTGAAGTTATTTGACCTTTGACCCCAGTGACCTTGACCTTTCCAAAAATGAACCCCTCAAGGGCAATTTCGCGGTCAACCTGCATCCACCCACTAAGTTTGGTGGAGATCGGACCAAGGACCTGGGAGGAGTAGACGAACAAACAGACAAACGTTGCTCGAAATATAGTATGATGTAATCATAATTATAATATTATATTATAACTTTTTCATCTTTTTTGTCCTAAATAAAACAATAGTTTGTTGAATTGTTGAAACCAGCGATGATGGCCCGTAGGTTTAACTAAACCCCTTGAAACTAATAATTTTTGAACGGATTGTTCGATTTTCCTTAAATTTCACTGATAATTCTGCTACCCAATATAATGGGGTAAATTCCCTTAACAGCTTTATCATTTCACTTCATTTGCATTCTCAGCATTTTGATGAAAGCGTGAGAATTGCACTGACGAACGTATACTGCACAAGCCACAACTCTCGTCAGTCAAAGGGAGAGAAGGGTGACCCGATTGAATCAATCTACATTCGCTGCCCACCGGGATACATTCGAAAATCTATTCAATTCAATTCAATCTTTATTTCCGATTCAATATTCAGTATAGATAAAAAAATACATGTAAATATGAGCACATTGTGCAAAGGTGCAGAAATACAAACAAAACAATGAAAACATTGACAAAACAGAAAAATATTATGAGAAAAAAAAATAAGGAAAACAGATAGAATATAGGTACAATAAAAACAAAAGCTCATTGACACTGTGTATGTGGTTAACCAGAAAAAGGTATGCGCGTAGAAAGCCAGATAGGCTTGTTATGTTGCACATACCCCGTCTATAATCGTTATAAAAACTAACTCGAATGCTATTATGATATGTACCTAAAATCGATAACAGCAATGGATATACTTTATACATCATACAAATAAAAAAGAAGACTAATTATCCATATCCAAAAATCAATACTTACTAATCAACATCTTCTTATACTGTCTTTTAAAAATATTATTAAATTGCACATTAAGTTTGCTCAAATCTAGCGTGTTCCAAAGAACAGGACCAGTATGACGTAACGAGTATTTACATTTGTCAGTTAAAAAACGCCATCGATGAAAATGAGTTGAGGATCTCGTATAATAATTACGTACATCAGAATTCAAAGAAAACATATTTTGTATATAAGGCGAAAGAGTTTTTGCATGATAACGTTGCATAAAAGAACATAATCAAAATTTGCATTTTATTCACATCCTGCAATTTAAGGGTGTGTAATAATTTAAAAAGTTTAGATGTTGGAGCTCTATAATCTGATTTTGTACAAATTCGAATTGCTTTCTTTTGAAGTAAGAGAAGTCTTTGTGTTTGGCAAGAATACGTATTTCCCCAGATATAGAATTACAGTAAGATAGAACGGATAAAATATAAGCATTATAAAGAGTGAACAAAATGTAACCTGGCACATCATATTTCAGTCGATTTAAGATGCCAATAAAACGAGAAATTTTTGCACATACAAAATCAATATGATCATTCCAACTGAACTTACTATTCAGTACAATACCTAAAAAAATTTACAGATTCATAAAATTTTAAACGAGTTTCACCAATTTTCAAAATTACATCATCAGTATTGCATTGCACATCTCCGCGTTTCAAAAATACACATTGCGTTTTACTTGTATTTAAAGTAAGCATATTGCACTTGAACCAGTTATGTACTTGAAAAAGACTTTTATTTAAAGATTCAGTCAAAACATTAATATCATTATGTGAGGCAAGAAGTGAGGTGTCGTCTGCATATAAAATGAAATGAGATTCATGGCAAGAGCTTACAATGTCATTTATATAAATTAAAAACAGTAAAGGTCCAAGAATGGATCCTTGTGGCACACCCGTTTCAATATTCTTACGAGACGAGCTAAAAGAATCATAGTACACAGTAAATTGTTTTCTTCCATATAAATAAGATCTAAACCAATTAAAACACACACCTCTAATACCATAATATTGTAATTTTTGTAATAAAATTTTGTGAGAAAGACAGTCGAAGGCTTTAGAGAGATCCATAAATACTGCTAAAACATTTTTACCACCATTAATTTATTGAATTATTCTGTCCTGTATTTCTATGACTGCCATATCTGTAGACAGGTTTTGCCGAAATCCATATTGACTTTCATATAATAAATCATGCTGGAGCAGAAAACCATAAAAACGAGTAAAAACTATTTTTTCTAATATTTTGGAAAACAAGGCAGGTTAGATATCGGACGGTAATTTGTAAATATTTTGGGATCATCTTTTTTAAAAACAGGTATAACTTTTGATACTTTCATTTTAGATGGTACAATACCAGTACTTAACGAAGAGTTACATATATACAAAAAAGGTTCAACAATAAAAGGCAAAACATGTTTGACCACAATTGAATCAATATCATCAAAACCACAACTTTTTCCAGATTTCAATGCCTTTCCAATATCTAAAATTTCATCTACTGTAACTGGTTTAAAAAAACAAAGTATTAGTGACAGGTTCATTCATATAAGTAAGAAATTCGTCATTATTTATATCAGTTGTATAACCAGCGGATATATTTGATCCAATATTGATGAAGTACTCATTAAAATGTTCAGCAATTTCACTGGCATCATCAATATCAGTCCCGTGAAAATCATGAACAGCGCAGGCTTAGGATAGAATAGAATTGCCCATCAGCGAATTATGTGCGTCGAAGCACATTACGCTCATCGGTAATGTTCGACTCCTGTCGAGATCCTTCGACCATGTGTGTATACTAACATAAAGATCAGTGATGAAGCCGTACACAATAATTGTTACGGAGATTTCCGACCAGTCGACCCAGTCTTCCAATTGTGTATCCGTGCACGCTACCGTCCTGGTCATTGATTGATGAGAATGATTGTCAATCATAAAGCAGCTGTGTATCTGTTCCCCACAAGGTGGCGCTGCGCAAATTGAAGGTTCAGCATATTCAAACTGACTGCTACTTTGAATAGTTTTATTTTTTCCTTTTTCGGTCTAATGGTTTTTGTTTTTTTTTTTGTTTTATATATAGTTTCTGATTGTTTTTGTGTGTGTGTTTGTGTGTGTGTGTATGTGTGTGTTGGGGGGGGGGGGGGGGTAGACGAAATTTACCCATTCCATTCCAATCCAGTCTCAGTATATAAAATGCGTAATGGCTAAGTCACAAAGTGATGATGACGTCACAACCCACATAATGGCTCGTATTTACCATGGCACTGACCTGCTTTAATTCTAATCTGCTCAATTTGCATGTCATAGCAGCTGGTGAATATATTGCTCAATCTGACGGGGGACTTCACATTATTTTGTTTTCACATTCTTTCTGTTTTTCCTTCCTTGAGTTGGGAATTGATTTGTGTTAAATTATTCCCACTTTATGTTTTTTTAACAAAAGACGCAAGACACTCATGGGTAAAATAATATTACATTGTATTAATGGCAAAAAAAAAAAGTAAAGCTAAGGAGATAAAAAGGAAAAAGATAAAATAATTATGTCCCTAACCGGACAGTCATCCGACCCGTCCTACCACGCCATCTAATCCACCCGTCAAATTATTACGACATTGGTCAACACACTTGTTCCTCAGAAATGTCATTTCTCAGAAATGAGTATTGTTACGAATCTAGTACGTCCCTATTTTTTCCTCGGGCCGGCCATCTTTTCAAGCAATGCTTATAATGGCGGCCCTCTGCATAATTGCTTCTTAACTACAATTGTTTTTGTAATCCCTGCTGCATAGACATGCATACTGTATATCATATCATTGATTTCCTTTTATATCGTTGTTTATGCAAGTCAAACGACTTTGTGTTGAATTTACTTTGTATATTTCCTACATGTTCATGATTAGGTAACTTATGTATATTGATTTGCAGAAAATAAAGTATCTATCTATCAAATATCATTTCATTAATCTATCATATTCATAAAGAAAAAAAATGTACTATTCAAAGAGAGAGAAGTTATGTTTCTGTTTTAACAGCATCCTTCCTGACTTAAGGCCCTGTTCCACTGGCCGATGGACACAAAACGTATGCAGAAAGGACACAGTGGACGAGCAAAATTTCGTGGATGGCTCCATCCGATTTCATCCGCTCCAAAAATTGACAGAATTGGCGAAAATTGGCGAAAACAGAACGGAAAAAGAACGGACGTGGGTAGTATGTAGTGGGGATGTTAAACGGATGTTCATCGGAAGCCTAGCGGATGAAAGCGGATGGAAGGGGATGACAGCTATGAAGGGGTAACCGGAGATAATTGCGAAACGGACGCATAGCGGAAAGAGCGGATGCAGAGCGGATGCAGAGTGGATGCAGAGCGGATGAAGCGGATGCATCACGTACGCCTAACAGAAACAAACGCTTTGTCCATTCTAGATACTTCATATACGAGATGCATACGCTTACATCCTTTCTATTTCCGTGCTATTAACGATGTATAGACGTTCCATGTACCAAATCTTTCCTCCCTCTTTCCGTTTTGAGCTGCAGCGGATGTGAGCTGCGAGGATGCCCAGAGGATGCATAGGATACAGCGGACGTTTAAGGGATGATAACGGACATACAACGTTTGTTGCTCATTATGTCGCGGATCTACATCGTACACGGCGGGAAGTTCATCCGTTCTAAGAGTTTGCGGATGAAATTGCAGTGGACGGATGCTCGATGGATAGAGCGTATGAAACACGTATGCGATGAGTACACAGCGGATGCGTAGCGTTTTCCAACGGATGGCACGATTTTTTTACGTTTTACATCCTCTTTGCGTCCGTAAGTGCAGTGGGACCGGGCCTTTAAGTCAGCAGCACTCGATCGCTGCAGCGTGGTACCATTGAAATGCATGAACTCTTTCAAAAAATCGCAGACAAGATTATCTTGCCTCACATGATTGGGGATCTTTAGCTTTGTTTGCTGCCATCTAGTGGTGACAACCAGTCAGTGAGACCTTGCTCTCGACTCTTTTTCCAGCACAGGAAGCAAGGTTCAATGTTGACTTTTGTTTGTTTGTTTGTTCAGTTTGACTTCATAATGAATTGTACAACATGTGTTTTGTATTGACAAAGGCAATAAAGGTTTTCTCAAAGTAAACTATTTTGAAATGGCTGAGATATTCAAAACAAAGCGATCCTGATAAAAATTGGAACTCACGTTTCATTAGAATCGCTTTGTTTTATTTTGTTTTTGGATATCTCAGCCACTTCAAAACCTATTTTCATCGATGAAACTTTGAATTCCTCTTAGATTTGTATGCATATAAGTGGCTTCTAATAATGTCTCACAAAAAGTTAAAATCTGAAATCCCATCTCAACCAAGACTATACCATCCCTTTAAATTCTACTGACGATAAATCAACGCGTAATAGAAAGTATACATTATGTCAATTCATATTGAGAACAAATTTAATGTGAAAGATTTGTACAACTCATAAGGAATTATACAAAATATATGCTAACGATTATATAACGAGAAAACAATGTATACTTTGCAATGGTGACTGTATGTTTCTAGAACATGGTGATCTTGTGTGGAAGTACGATCATACACAGTCGGTCGGTCGAGAGAGAGTTAATGTAAGGATGTTTATAAAAAAAAAATCAACAAATTGCAGCGAGTGGCAAACCTTAAACACACATGCCTGCGCATGCGCATGGACACCCATGCACACCTATAACAGAAGAAAAATGCCCCCAAAATAGCAATTCTCATTGTCAATTCATGTTATACAGATCATATATATGTATATATACATTATCTACACACACACACACACACATATATATATATATATATATATATATATATATATATATATATATATATAATATGCATATATACATATACATATACATATACATATAGAGCAATTTAAGAGAGTAAAAAAAAGCTCTTTCCATGTGGTTATTATGATGTTTGATATTCTAATAACCAAAAGAGCCTGATGAATCAATGCGCATGGTCGAAGTTGGTTTTCCTTGCGCCACTGACACGTTGATATCATCTCTTCAAGAAGAGGAGAAGAATTTTCTTTTCTGTCTTATTCATGATCTTTTTCTTGTCGTCTTAAAACAGTCTGTAAGATTTTATGATGTCTATTAAAAGGTTATCATCATTCTGATCAGAGAGGAGAGGTAAATACAAGGTTTTTTACAAGTCTAGAGCGAAACGTGTATGCCTGATGAATATTATTAGTATCGGAGGCGAGTTTAGAAGAGAGAGAAGAGCTGATGGAAATGAAAAGAAGACCAGAGAGAAACCTCTAAGAGGGAAAGAGAGAGAGAGAGAGAGAGGGGGGGGGGGGGATAGACCGTAGAGAGTCAGAATCGCCATTGCAGAACGCATCAAAAAGTCAAGTATACCCTAGAGCATACACACACACACACACACAAACACACACACACACACAAAACACGCACACCACCACCAACAACAACAACACCAACAACAAACCACCCACACTCTCGAAGTCTAACTCACAGATTACGAGTATTCATTAAAAATGACGAAGATGCTGCTATGGAAGAGTCTCCGTGGAATACATTATGTATAAGAGGTATGCAGTGTGTGTTAGCTCTTTAAGAATATGCATAATGGAGTTGCCGAAGAGGGCGAGCACATTAAAGGGGATTGGAGGAATTTAATGACGTAAGGGGATTGGAGGAATTTAATGACGTAATAAAGCAGCACTATTATGTTCTTTGTCTTTCACTTAGTACATGATAACAAAAATGCAAACTTGTCTTTCGATAACAACAAATGCAAAGCTCTCAAATGATAATGTGTAAATTTGAGGAAAATAGAGGCATAACTTTCTTCCCCTTTCAACTTGAAAGTGCACAACACGAAGATTATAATTTATCTTGATTCATAAAATCCATCAAAAGTAATAGGTAAAAAGAATGCTCCAACTACGGTTTTCTCAAAATGCACGCAAATATTCCTTGATAACGATAATAATTTATGATCATAACATTGATAATGATGATGATGATGATGAAATAATGCTATTGCTTTTACACTGACACTCTTTGTTAAAATGATAAACGAAATGATCTCAAATGAATTGATAACAGCAATATTGATAACAAGAATGATATCAATTCAAATATCATACTAATAATGATAATGCCGATTATGATATCGATAATTAAACAGCAACAATGTATCTTATCGAGAACAAGACAATCCTGAATTATTTTTTAAATTCTTTGATGTTTCTTCTTTAATTGGGATGACATGACCATGGATGGTAGGCCCCTATACATTTTTTTTTTTTCTGTCTATTGCTATTATGTTTGCTTCGGGCCTCGGAAATATTTTTTTTTTTCTTTTTTTACTCTTTTCTTTTTGAAATTTGTCCCTCTCTAGAAAATTATTATGTCTGCTCAGCAAGGTGCAGAGAAATTGCGTTCAGGTTATTACGATTATTCTCCGTTATTTTGGAGAATAAAAAAAAAAAAAAAACATCTCACTTACCTTTTTTATAATTACTGCGCGTGAAATAGTATATCATGGTATGAGCGCGGACAAAAGATGGACGATCCGGTCTGATGGGTATATACCCGGGATGAGTAGTAGTGCACGGAAGTGTTTCAGTGCGACCCTCGTGGGGACCCCCTTTGTGACGTGGGGGAAGATTGACCTGGGGGAACGCGGAAACATTACGAACAGGCCTATTCATTCACAAAAAGGGAAAACAAAACAAAAACAAAGGTGATCGAGAATACTTTTTTTTTTCTGTTACTGTATAGTTGAAAATGCCGACAATACCGCAATCAATGAAACCCCGATATTATCACGTGTCAATGTACATGTGTGAATTGAGAGAATGCAGAACTTATTTTGTAGCACACATAAAGTTTGAGAAAAATCGGATAATCCTTTCAAAGGTTATCATTTTCAAACGTTTCTTTACAACCATCATTGAATAAAAAGACCGTAGCAGTTTGTGATGACATACATAGACAATAAAATAAAGAAAATATAAAGAATGTTCTGTGAAATTTCATTTTCTAGCATGATTAAAGAACACTTTACTTACCTCTTTTAGAAGGCAGGGGGATGACCCTTAATATGAGACAGGGGCGGATCTAGGAATTCGGTAAAGGGGAGGCGCCTTTAAAGGGAGCGCCCGCCCTCCCTCCTCCATCAGTTTTTTTTTTTCTTTTCTTTTCATTTTTTTTTTTTTTGTTTTAACGAAAAAATAAAGAGGTGGCGCGCGCCCGGTACGCCCCCTCTGAAACCGCCACTGTATGATTATGACAGAATATCAAGTGGAAAAAATTAATTCTTTCAACAAAAATTTAATCACTTCCCTCTCTAGTTGCCCATGTATATCGCGTTTCATTGTCGTGTTCTCATTCGTTGATTTCGGTACCGAAACTTAAAAAAATCATAACATTTGCAGGGATTGACCGATTTTTCTTCAAATTTCACTGATGTGATTATCAATATTTGCATTCACCAATACATGCAGTCGTTTGGGTTTCATTTCCCTTTGCTGTGATTGGGTCATTTTAAGTCCTACAAAAAAACGTTCCTGGCATATAATAGATTATATCAGCTTTAGTCATTATAACTATTAAACCCCTTCCCTGCTTGACTTCGAAATCAGGATATACAGAACATACTCATCAGTTATTTATGTTTTATGGCTTTTCCCAATAGATTATGACACTACGCAGTTACACTTACTAGTAGATTTACGATGCTGGGATGGACATTCTAATATCGGCAGTAGGAAGCGGAAAAATGAACTGAAGCACTAACGATACAGCAAATTAGATGAAATTGAATGCTTGGTGATTATGAGGACAGCATGGTTGCAAAGTCCAATGAATGGACCGTACACCGTCGCTTGTTTACACGAACCGGCTTACTCGCCCACCTCATTAAATTGCATACCGACTACCTATCAACTGACATAAAGCCCACGCATTCCTTGCTCTGACGTCATCCACTGTGGGTCAATATTCAAACCGAAAGACATGAAAAGATCAACCAATTATGTGTTATTTTCCACTTTTCTACGTCCAAACGTTTCCTAGGGAAACATGACTAAAATCTTAACGATAACAGATTTTTCATTCATCACCGATCCCTTTGGAAAAGGCACAATACAGTTCCGTTGGCGTTGTTGAAGAAATCAGCTGCTTTGATAGTTGTTTGTTTCAGTCATTAGTGTATGAAATAATGGAGACTGCTCTAAGATTTACATGAATATGCGATAGGTATTTAAGCATTATTGAACACGTAATAATCTATGTGATATAAAATAAACAAATACCTGTATCATCTAGTGGATGATACTCTTCAGATAAGAATTCATTTCAGAAAAACCGAGCAAAAACTGTAATCACGGTATAGTACACAGACTACAGAACTAGTATGGCTACATGGCTTCAGCGTGTGTTATCACCGTGAAGTCATGTGTGTGTGTGTGTGTGTGTATGCGCAGTGTAATCTGATGGTGCCTCGCTTCCCAGTACTCCTACGCACGTCAGGCAGGCAGCTCCTAACGTCAGGGCCGGTCCGGTGAATGCTCATGCCGTGCATGCAGTGCGTGTGTTCTGCTAGCTGGAGGATCCAAAACCGGGGAGGAGGAATTTACCATCTCCGTGCGAAGGAAGGCATCACCCAGACGACACACTCCGCGAATCTCTGCGTTCTCCATTTTTCATGCAAGGAAACGGACCATAGTAGTGGACCATATCACATCAAACATGGGCAGGAGGAGTTAAAGGAGCAATGTTGCTGAATTTTCTTCGCCTGGCGTGGCTTTTTAACGCTGTTTTCGCTTCTTTTGCCAACCCATATGGGAACATAGGTGAGTGGCAGTAGAAGGCATCTCCGTGTATCACGTCTTGAATGTGGGCGCAAACAGGTTGTTGTGTATGAAATCGCTCATTGCCGAGTACACTATACAAGACAGTGTAGTGAGGTTCGTGAAAAGAATTACCAGCTGTTTTGCACAGTGTACTAGGACGTGTTGTGAGTTGTGACACTAGGGTTTATGCTGCAATGGGTTTTGCTGTCATTTAGAAGACAGTGCAGTTCCTTTATTGACAAACTCAAATTTCCATAAATTCTGCTGCTTTGTTTGAGCTTTAATGTTATTGTTACATCTTACTCATCATTTGTATAGCTGTCACAGTGTCAGGGGCATCCTACTAATTTGTTGTGCTGGCTGGAGTATACTATACGGTATGATTATGAAATTGGTGTGTACATCCTGTCTGTTTCCTATAGTGTTAGTGTTTAAATGCAGTGATGCTCAAGGTCCATACTGTACGGTTGAAGTCTGTCTGATAGTGATAAGAGACTGTATGTTCGTTGAGTGTCGATTTAGTCAAGAGAGTTTAGTAGCAGCCAGTGCATAAGATTGTACAATTGTAGGTTTTATAGTGACAGTGGCTTGCTTTGCAATGTTGCATCTGTGCATGTTCTGGTATTTACATTGTACATTGTAGATCGATCTTTGGTGTGTATATTAAAAGAGGAAAATATGGATGGTTATCAATATCTAATGATATAAATGGTGATTGTGGTGAGGGCACAATAATATGATTATAAAATGAATACTGAATAACACTTTTTCCATGTTCATTGTACAACTATACTACAATGTACAAGCTACGTCACAACAGAGCTGTGTAACGAAATGCTTTCAATGTTAAGTCATACAAGACCTCAAGACATCCCTCCCTTTTTGGATATCTGAAATTTACAGATAAGCAAAATTTTGACTTTAAAACCTTTATTGTGCCTGTGTATTATTTACAATTTGTAAAGGCCTTACCTTTTCTTTTCTGTAACCTGAACAGAGCATGAATCAATAAGGGTGGGTTTGCATAGTACAGTGTATGCTGTTGGTATGCAAGAACACAAGTACATTGTGTCCCCTTTGATGCACTATTGATATTTAGTGGGGCTGATGTTCTGTGGTAAAACACAGTTACAGTGTATTCAATTTATGCATTATTAGCATCTTGTGTGAACCACCCCCCCCCCTAAACACACACACAGACACATCAAGTTTAAAAAACAAACAATTTGCCCACTGACAGAAATTTCTTTAAAGGACAAGTCCACCTTCATATACTGTACGAGCTGAAATTTTCGCGGTGGTTTTATTTTCGCGAATTTCGCGAATCGCCTTCGAACCGTGAAAATAATGCGCGATTAACTAAGTTCAGTTAGACCCTCGTAACCGCGAAATAAACAACACGCGAAAATGTGCTCCAAGTAGCAATTCGCGAAAATATCTGTACGCGAAGATTTCAGCTCGTACAGTACATGTGGATTGAGTAAATGCAGCACTAGAGATTAGTAGAACACAGTGAAAGTTTGGGAAAAATTGGACAATCCATGGAAAAGTTATGATTTTTTTAAAGTATCTGCACAGTTACTGCTGGATGAGGAGACTACCACAGTGTATGATGTCACTTGTGTACAACCATATAAGGAAAATATAAAGAGAATTTCACAAAATTTTACTTTTAAAAAAAAAGTGCGCATTTCCTCGACTCGTCACTGACACGTGTATGTTAAGGGTAATATTATTCCCCTTGCCTCCTGAAAGAGGGAAGTCAAGTGTTTCTTTATTATGCGAGAGAAGTAAAAATATTTTGCATTTTCTTTATATTTTCTTTATATCGTTGCACACATGTGACATCACAACCTCTAGTAGTCTTCTCATCCAGCAGTGAATAAGCAGAAACTTAAAAAATTCATAACTTTTAAACGGATTGTCCGATTTTCCTCAAACTCTCGCTGATGTGTTCTATTAATATTGCTGCATTCACTCAATCCACATGTCTGAAGGTGAACTTGTCCTTTAAATATATATACAGTATATTAGTGGAGTGTCATGATTGGCTTGGCCAAATAGGAAAAAAACATACATGTACAGTAACTAAAGGAAAAGAGGAGGATATCAGATCAAAAGGCAATTATTGATTTCTGCTGCTGAGAGTGCAGGACCATGTAAATCTGGCGGTGCATTGTTCATCACAGTCGGCTTGTGAGATATTGATTTCTGCTCTGGCAGAGGTGCCGATGTAGCGGGGCATTACGTGCAAATCCCCCTGCCAGGCGCCAATTGCGAATTATCGGACTAAGCCCTTTGGCCAGCTCTTACCTAAGAGATGTACAGCTGTATCTAGGGTAAATTAATTGTCAAAAAAGCGAAAGCTGTCGTATCCCCGGAGAACTTGATATTGAAGCAATTATATCATACATGTATTTTATTTATGGGTGCTGGATATGAAAATGCCAATTTTGAAAATGCCAATTTCCTGTAATTTCTTCACAAGGAATAATGTTACAGTTGGACTGTTGTGGAATTGCCCGTGATGGCATTTAATCGTAGGGGTCACTTTTATTGTACTGCATATGATCTGTTCTGCTGGGGAAACATAGTTAAATCAATTATGGAAAGCTTTGCCTGTGCTCAAAATACAAGTTGTGTGCTGCAGGAGAAAATAAGTCAATCAGTGACATTATAAGCTTAGAATCTAAACACAACTGTAAGAGGTTCAGATGAGAAACTGATAGATCACTCAAAAGAGTAATCTTTGTTACTGATTTGTGCATTTTTATATTATTTGTAGGACCTTGGGCCTGTTTCTTGAAGATTGATTACGTGTAAGATTAATCTTACCGTGTAGGGTTGATATGATTTGAAAAAGTCGCACTCAATCTGCTGTTATTGTTTTATCTTTGAAATATTCTGATCTAATGCTTGATTCGCAGAGTAATGCTCAATAAATTGAATGTAAGATCAATGATAATCTTTATGAATTCATGAATAAATCAGTTTCAAAGCAACATTTGGAAATTGACAATTATAATAATACAGTAATAATAATAATAATGATAATAATAATAATAAAGAATAGAAATAAATAATGTAATAGTAATAATGATGATGATAATAATAATTTCATAATGATAATAATATTGAAAATTAATGATAATTATTATTGTTATTATTATTATTATTATTATTATTATTATTATTATTATTATTATTAGTGTGTACAGTACAGTCTATACATGACTCATACAAACAGAACAGTTGTAAATAAGATTCATTATTTTCATATCTTGGACACATACATGTAGTTATATGGAAGTTTTGATGATATGATTTGTTTCACTGTCGACATGAAACAGTGATATTCACTGGAACCAATTTGTTATATCCAAATTACAAAAGGAGGCAATGCAGTTGTACCTCGGCAATGTCATTATCTCAATCTTCCCCCAGGAAATAAACGGCATGATGAACAACAACTACTATTTTTATCGCACAACTGAATGTTTCCATGCAGGGTTCTCCTGCCTTTCATAATGTCATCTGGAGCAATTTTAGGAAGTACCCTAGACATGCTAAATACAAAAATAGGATTATTTGTCTCTGATGCATTGTTGACTCCTTTAGGAGTGTTTAGTTTTCAGATAAAACTCTGTAAGTGCCATTCCGTATGCCTTGCCAAGGCAAAGTCCTAATCAGAGATGATCAAACAGTCAACCAAACCCTACTAAACAAGGAAAATCATAGGATACAAACATTATTAGTTTGTGCATCATTTCCTTTTTCCTCTCCATGTATATTCTGCACACTCAGAGAAAGCTGACATATGAAATATGATTATATGCTCTAAATTTTCCACATAATGAGCATGTAGTAATGCAATCTGGATTTATTCCTCTGGACCAGCCACATCAATAGGATTGGAGCTACATAGTGTACAAACGTGTAGAAATCACAGCAGCCCCTATTGACAAGCCACAGTTTTCTGTGTTTATCTACCAGTGTAGCAAGATATTCTACAGACACAAAAGGGTATTATGCTTGAAGAGACTTTCATATTTATATAAGAACTAGTGATCACACTAGTCTGACAGACCTGTTTTAATAGCACACGCAAAGGCTTTCTAAATGTAATATTATTTTTGTACACTGTAAGCTACCATATTTTTTTTTCCATTTTTTGAATTCATTTAAATTCATTTATTCACTTTAGCGGTATGCAGTAAAGTGCCATGTAGTTCATGTCATTTTTGTAAGGTACAGAGCAAAATGCTGTGCAATTGTTTGTACAATGTAGGTGAAGAAAATCCAGAGACAGTGTTGTGCCCCTTTGTACATTGTGTGACATATTGCAATGAAAAGGGCTTGGTTTTAAATGTCAATTACACTAATCCTTAAAGAGAAATGGCCTCTCTAGATGTATCATTTGATCATAATTCCTTTAATGGCAGATCCCCAGATGCATTCCACCACTACCACTACCCCGATTGTGTGTTTGACCCCATGAAAGTTGGATCTTATAGAGATCACATGTACTGTACCTTTTGTGATCTTATGCAGGATATGTTTGGGAGAGTGAAGGTACTGTAGTGATTCATTGCAGTTTGTGTATTGTGTAGGACCAGTGAGGTGTGCGATGCAATCTTAACTGGCCCGTTGTATTTGTAGGATCTTATACGGTTGAAGAATTTAAAAAAGCCCCCTTCCAAAATCCAGCACCTGGGCAGGTATTATTATTTTGCCTGTCCTTCATGGTGAATTGAAAGTATATCTGTTTTATATGAGTGAGGTGATGTCTTGCCTCTACCCCCCATGAATAGCTACATTTGTACATATCATAATTGCAGACGTGGGGTATAAGTACCATGAATTGAATAAAAGCCACAGAGGTTTGCCCACATGGGCGTGACAAAACTGTTATATTCCTGCAATGATACACAAAATGCTGCCCGGTCGTTTTGTACCATTGTTCAGATTATGACCCTCCTCAGTTGATTTGGTGAATGCTGTTCACTGCTATTTGAAACAAGATCCTTTCATCCAGATCCCATAGTGATGAAAGTATAGTGTAGGTATACAGTGTATGCTTTAGTTTGTTTTGTTTTGTTTGTTTGTTTTTAAATGAAAGTATCCTTTGGTAGCTTTACAAAGTACCCTGTACAATTGTGGTGCTTCAAGAAATATTTTCAAAAGGCTTGCCCATTGGACCTAACAATTGGAGGTCAGAAGATTTCTCAATGCTCAAAGTGTTTAATAAGATACAAAAAAAAAATAGAAAGGTTGAGTCATAGTCTATGCTTTAAAGGCATGATTTACCATTAATTTGCAGATGAAACAAAAACCCAGCATTAGTGCTTGAAAATACATTGTAGATTTCCAGAATGTGAGTTAGGGAGGGATAGAAACAACCAGTGTAAAAATTTTAACCAGTATTTAAATGTTAAGTATTGTTAAATATTCAAAATGTGAACACAATTATATGTTTCCAGACTAAAACTGTCTACAGTTATGGTTTACAAATGTAATGAGAAAAAATGAGCACAGCTTCCTTAAAATCAAAATATCAACCATGCACAATTTCGTCTTGGGTTTGCTGACATCTGGGGGGTGTTTCATCAATCTAGGCCGCGTTCATGCGAATTTTGTATCCAGAATCACAAACATGAATCATGATTCAAAACGGCGTTTCAAATCACGGTTTCAGCGGAAGAGCGTTCATGCGGGCTTTCGCAAGGCTGATTCTGGCTCAGCTCATCCTTTGCCATTGTGCAGTGCACTGCGCAGTTTGACCTTGTCTCTGCAACTCGAGCCAGACCTCCTTATTCCAACTGTACAGGCCATTACGTTTTTATTTCGGTGAATACTTTCAGATAAGCTGTGGCATTCAGGCTCTGCCCACAGATCGAGGAACAGATCGAGGAATAATCCTTATTCTTCGTCTCTCCAATTGTTTCCCTTGTTAGACACAGCAGTGCAACCATTACCTTTATCAACTCAATTGGAGAGTAATTACATGTAATATTATATTAAAGAGTTAATGTTAGATACTAGCATAGAATCGGTGTATGGCGTTGATGTAAACAAACAAGTGCAACTAATGGAAAAATTGCATGAACGCAAAGCAACTAAACATGTTTAGCGACTAAACGTGTTTAGAAACGCAATTCTAGTTTCGCATGAACGCAGCCTGAGTCAGTGCTGACAAGTTGTCAGCCACTGACAATTTCAGCAAAATCCTTGGTTTTGATTTGCTGAGATGCTCTGGTCACTGACTGTTACTATGGTTATTGTCAGAGACTGACAACTTGTCAGTGCTGACAACTTTCATGAAACAGTCCCCAGGTGTCAATGTGATTGAATTGTAAATTGCGTAGTCAATTGCGAGTGTTTTTGCGGCCCTCCTACACAATCCATGAGATATACTTATAGCGGATTATAGGTATAAATGGCGTAAAATTTCAGATGTATTGAATTTCCCCCTTTGTCTTCATTTAGAAGATGAGATTGTAGCTTTCCTCACAGTCAGCAGTTTTTTTTTCAATAAATGCATATCGTTTATGCTGCTATTAAAGTTAATGAACTTGAAAGGTGTGCCTGTTGTGCACACAGAATTCTGTAGTGCTGATCAAAATGTGCATTGAGGTGAGAAAGTATGTGTTCATACATGGTTAGTGTTGGGTGACTATCAGAGTGGTATTAAAGGCATGGTTATACTAAAGAGGTACAGCCTAGGCGAGCCTAGTACCTCCTTGGTTTACACCTCTAATTTGTGTAGTATGCAGGGCCGGCAGAGCGTTTTCAAAAGTGTGGGGGCCCACTTCCGGGTTCCATTTAATAGTTAACAAGCAAAAAAAAAAAAAAAGTCCTCAGCTATATCTCCTCAGCTAATCTCTCCCCTTCCATTTCCGGGTTTCTTTAGCTGACAAGCAAAAAAAGAAAGAAAAAGAAGGTCCTCAGCTCATCTCTCCCCTTCCATTCCGGCTTACAAGCAAAAAAAAAGGTCCACAGTGGAAGAACATAACCTTACCGCGCTCGCACTTCAAGATCTCTATCTATTTCTATAATAGTACCACTTACTGTACTTACTTCCGGGTTTAAAAAAGTGTTGGGCCCCTAAGTGATGACACCTTATGTATTCCTTTATACTGTATGGTGCACAAAAAGTGTGGGGGCCCGAGCTCCCACGGGCCCCCACGGTTCCGCCGGCCATGGTATGAATCCACATTGTTCTTTAACCCAGTAATAGAGCCCCATCAAGTAAACATCGCTTTTGTGAATTTTTTTTTTTTTTTTTTTTTTTTTTTTTTTTTTTTTTTTTAATAAATAGATATCAAGAAAATATATGTTGTTAAGTATCAAATTTTGAATTTGGAATCAGGGATTAACATGAATTAGAAGCAAAATAAACTTCCTGTAAAAAAAATTGTATCAATTTTTATCAATTATAAATTGAATGGAGTTCCTGAGTGTTAAGACATGGACTTTAGTATGTTGTACGATTGTATATATCGGCCATCCACTGTACAGGCGAAATTAATTTTATTTTGTAGTGTGTTTTACTGTGTAATTTGTGTGATAAATATCTGTCAGATACAGTATGTATCACTGATATATGGTATTTCCACTTCCATTTCAAAGTGTACTGTATATGAAAGCCAATGTGAAGGAAATATACAGTATGGGACAGAGAAGTAACAACCATCACATCATCAAGGCAGATTCCCATTCTACAGACTGATTGACAGAAATGTGTAAAAAGAATTAAAAACACAAACATGTTTTGCACATCACTGGGTACACGTACACTCATCAGAACGCCTTCAATTTGACAGCACCTTGAATATGGCAGGTGTGTGTCAACTGTACAAATGATTGACAGTACAGTCCCCCACATGATGTTATTGACCTTCGAGTTTTGTTTATTGTTTTTCACAATGTTGTATCTCTCCAACATAAGGGGACATACAGTGTACATTATTTATACTACTACTGTACAATGTAGAATTTACATGGATTCATTTCTACTGAATTTACTGTACTAGTAATCTGTGGCCTGCTGCAGTGATGTAGGCCTATTACACATGCTTATAGTAAGAAGGAAAAGAAACATTAGGATTTACAATGTAGATTAAGAAGAAAAATCACTGTAGGATTTAGACAATGTGAGGAAATAGTAAGTTTTTATTGATAAGAAAATGTAGAAGGTACACTTGTACATTGTTGTATTGATTCTTACAAAGGAAGCTGGATAAACTGCATTACTTTTGCAATGTGTGTGCAGTAAAACCCATTTTTTTTTTTTTTTTTTTGGGGGGGGGGGGGGGGGGGTTAACATGTAGTCAAGTGCACACAGTTGATACCGAAGGTCTTGAACACAGAGCCTTGAAGGTACACGTAACAGGTATTAAGGTACGTGTACATTGTATTCAAGCTTTGAGGTGCATTTATGCATCTAAGGTTATTTGTCACAACAGAGCAATCAAAGTTGTTACTAAATGGAAATTGTACCGAATACAAATGGTGTGCATAAAGTGTCTTATCATGCAATGCAAAGCATTCCATGTTTGAACAGCCATGCTGTTTTTATTTGTCTTCCCAAAGCACTTTAGTCTCCTCCCCACCATTTGTTTTTCCCCATCTTCTACCCCAGTTTCCCTTTGCTATTTGCCTCAAATTTGTCCCCCCCCTTCTCTCTACAGTTCCTTCATTTTTCTTCTCCGGCTCCTTTACTCTTCCTTCTGTGACTCTCCCCTAAACATCCTGTCGTTCCACTTCACCGGCAATCACTCAGGGAAGCTTGCCTCAAAGAAGAGCAGCTCTTTAACCCATCTTGTCCCGAGGGAATTTTGCTGCAGAATTTATTATTTTGTCCTTTTGAAATAGACAACTCTGCAATTATTTACTATGTCATTAATGTACAAATTGTACATGTTCTACAGTACATGGAAATATCATCTGCAATAACAGTACGATACGATGTTGGTGGATCTGATTTGTAAGTTCATTAAATCTGCTCAGAATCAGAATTTTAATTACAATTATGTAAATCAATGGATAATTTTTGAAAGTGTGTTGCCAATTTGAATAAGGCCCATTGTATTTAGCATTTTAGTGTATAAATATTTGTTTTTTTTTGTTATTCTACTATAGATTCTGCATGTGATGGAAAAAACCCACCCAAACTATAACAGAATAAAGACTCAAATAAAAATGATTATTTTATCCATCCATATGATACAAGAAGAATTCATCAAATTTTTGTATTATAAAAATGATACATTAAAGTAAATAACAGTATTATACTGTACAATATCAAACCAAAGAAATGTGCTTTGTGGGATTTCATGGGTTTCAAATGGGTTATGAATATGACCACATTTATCACAAAATACCTTCACATCATCATCTGATGTAAAAGTGAAAATTTTTGGGGTGTTGAAATTTTTGCTTCTTTCACACACCCAGAAACTAGCATGAAAATAAAAGCATGTGAATGTTTTTACTTGCCATATGTTCCAGGCAGTAGTTGATGTCTTGATTCTGTGGAATTAAAGGAATACGTGAAACTCATCTTACCCGGCCGAGAGTGAAAAATTACTCTCGCGAAAATATCCACTTTCATGGTACCTGATAGATTTAATTACATGTGACACAGTTCATAAATTCAGTATTCAAACCAAAGTGCAATTTTATTACATAGTGCTTGTAAAAATCTTCGATGTGTATTCAGAGAACTGAAAAGCTATACCTGCTTTCTTCCATACCTTGGAGTATTCACTGATTTTTATAGAGCTGATTGTGCCATGTGATGTACAAATGTATGTTGACAACCCTAAGAAATTGGATCAATTGTACAGTGTACTATTTCTCTGCATGTGGTGGTACACTGTAACTGTCTTGCAGACATAGAAAAATGGAAACTTATTGGCATTTATATGCTGTGACGTGGGATACATTAAGTACTCCTCTCCCTTCGATGAGAACAATTTTGAAGTACTTTCATGTCTGATATGTGCTAAAATCATTTAAGGGAATAACAATAGTAGGGAAATTGATGAATTGCTGAGATGAAACATTTTCTGATCTCCTCAGCAATGAAGACGAATCATATTAGAGCTGAAGGTTTGGCTTCTAGAATGCACAAATATTGTTTTACAATGGCGTGCAGTGCATTGTAGATTATAGAATTTTAGGGTGTCACCCTTGTACGTGTATGTTCATGTCTCCGTACCTATTACATTGATTAAAAAAACTCACTGTCCTTGCACATTTTTTTGTTGTTGTTTATACTCACTATTGGCTGCATTGCATTTGGTCCAAATTATCAGAGCTGTGATTATTGACAGTGTACATAAATATACACACATACCTACACTGTACATGTACATTTTGTATGATGACTCTTCCAAAGGTGATATACATACATGTAGTGTTTATAGAAGGGGTGAAATTATCACAACCTTAAAAAAAAAAAAAGTGAATTATATTATGGACATGTACAAGTATGTATAATAATGCTATTAAAATGCATGCCCTCTCGGATGATTGTTGGTTGATGATTGTAACTCACCCAGCAATTGTGTCTGTGGTTCTTGTAAAGGTGATTGTTAATCTTACAAAGAAAAAAAATATATATTTTTGTGTTTCTATGATGTAATTTTTGTTGTCTTCAATAGGACTTTACAATGTACAGCTGTAGGACCACTTGTTAGCTCACTTTACAGCAAATGTTTGCGTGGCACAACAAAATTTTGCAGACATTAATGTCCACCCCCATTTTTGACTGTCACCTTCAAAATGCCTAAATGTAGCTGTCTTGCCATTGTTTACAATTTGGTTTCACTATACATGGTATTAACAGCATAAATCTAGCTGCCAAGTCTCTTTGATTTCACAAGATGCTCTGTGAAAAATTAGTAGATTACCATCGCGCTGTGACAAGAAAATATACGCGTACAGTAGTGTACAAATGTAAGAACCTGCCGTTATGGAGATTTTTTTTTTTAATTTTTACCGAGTTATATTACATTTTGTCATTCAGAAGCACACAGTTATACACAATACATTTGTACAGCTGTACATGTACCTCCTTGATTGCTCTCTGTAACTCCCCGATTTGGATGCATAAAAGATGGCAGCCCATTTTAACCGTGTGTAATGACTGTATTTAAAAGCCTGTCCTACCGTAGACTAAAGCAACTTGCATCAACTCGCTGATACCGTAATGATGTGGTCTCCATTAGGGTGGCCACCACTATTAACATCACTGGCTGCATTGATTACGATTGTGACAAACTTCATTCAACAGTATCGATCAAAACAGGAATAGGTACATGCAAATGCCAGGTCTGTGATCCTTAGCTACACTTTGATACATGTAGCTGACAATCGTTATCACATATTGGATTTTGACTTGCACATTAGCACTCCCCAGGTGCTCATTAGCAATTAGGGTTTGCCACATCAATACTGCAAACTTTCAGAGAATGAAAGGTCAGGATTTTTTTTTTTTCAAGTGACCAAAACAACTGGAAATGAAAGTGTTTGCTTTTTTGTTGTCATACGTTGCATTCTGTTTTTGTAGAGCGGGAGAGATTTTGTAATGTTTTTTTTTTTGTTGTCTTTTTTGTTGGTCAAATTTGATGATTGCATGGCTTATACAGAGAATATTGGCTTCACACTTGCAACCTGTACCTTTATTGCTGATACAGTTTAAAAATAGTTTTGAAGAGAGACCAGTCTTTTTTCAAACTTATATATTTCTAGTGTGAAAACCATTCAAGACCTTAATTGCTAGGGCAGTTCTTTTCACAATCTTTGGGTGCGTGTATCAACTCTTTTTCTCGGCAGAAACAGGTTTTCCAAAGGGCTTTCAGACAATTTTTACGAGATGATAAACGCAAAGCTGTTTTGAAAGCCCTTTCAGAAAGCCTTTTCAAAAGCCGCAAATTTTTGCTTTCCGAAACAGGTTTCCTAAACAGGTTTCCAGAAACCTGTTTCTAGAAGCCTTTTGAAGCGAGATAAACGCAAAGCTCTTTTGAAACGGCTTTGTACTGCAGTTACAAACCATGCACGCCTTATACTGTATGACTTCTTCTCCTCGGGTCGAATTGCACATTGCAGCTGTGCAGTGACAGGCCAGTTATCGTGTTCGCGAAGAGGTGATACATGTACACCAGTAAAAGCAACTATTTTGGAAGCCGTTTCTAAAGGGCTTTGGAAACGGCTTTGGAAAGGGCTTTGGAAACGGCTTTTGAAAGCCGTTTAAACAGGGGAAAGATGATAAACGCAGCCTTAGATCATCACACACTTTAATTAACCCATTGAGGACAGGCAGATTTTGCTACAACATGCATTTCCCATAGACACTTGCCCAAGTATACTGGGGACTCGTCCTCAACGGGTTAATATCTGGCCTAAAAGCCATTCTCCTGAGTCACTGTTCATGTTTGACTCTTCAGTCTTTCCTCATACTGTATTAAATTTGCAACAGGGAGATCAATACAGTGATTTCCTGCAGTACAGTATCTTAAAACCACTTGCATGGGGATGAGAAGGTGTACGCTGTGGATGCTTTGTCTTTGTTGTTAGAATTGGTGTTATCAATTTTTATGAAACTGTATTTAAAGTGTGGCATTTTTTTTTTTTTGGGGGGGGGTGTCAATATGAATCAGTTGTTGTGTATTTAAAGTGTTAGTTTGTTTTATTTTTTCTTTGTGTCTCCCTACTGTAAAGTTGAAATATATAAAATTTTATTTTGTTGTTAAGTTTGATGTAAACCAAATACGTAATACATAGTCTTCGGATATTTATTTGGTGTTTTTATAATAAACCAAAGTTGAATGGTAGATGCTAGTTTCTGATCAGGGAATTTTTCCTCATTCTCTATCTTTGTCTTCGATAAAATTGTTCTTTGTTTAGAGAATGTTTGTGGTTGAAGATCATTGCTTGTGTGCTTTAAATGTGTCCTGTATTAACTATTATTATCAGTGGGGAAAAGTATTATCTTTTGTTATGTGAAATATCTTCTCCCACCCCTACTAAACACAAGTACGGATTGCTCTGCAATTTATGTTTTTAGGGAGTGTTCAACTTCGACAATGAAAACATACAATTTGCATAATATACCTGTAGATACTTACTTGTACGTACCGACATGCAGACAGATACACACACAGATAAAACAAACATCAGGATCAGTTAGTATCTAATCATTTTAGGATGACTTGTACCATCTTAACCTCAAAACAACAACACTGCATTCTTTGAGGAAAAAGGAGGGCTTGAGATGTACATATACATGTATACATAATGACTTGAATTTATTTGTAACGTTACATGTACAGCGTAAGTTTGCAACATGCATTATAGGTCTTAAAATTTACATTTTGCAAACTTTTGTTTGAAATATATGATTTTTTTTGTAAGTGCATATTAAAACAGAGAGTAAGATAAAGAGAGTAAAGAGAGAGAGAGAGAGAGTGTGAGAGAGAGAAAATCAGAGAAATCAAGCATTTTTGTTCTGGAAGTATTAATATACATGTAGTAAAAACTAGAGACTGCAGAAAACTAATTTGTCAGTCTTCGAAGCATGGAGCCACAATGAGTGTATACCATGTGTCCTTCATAGCAAGACAAAGGGTTGAGGCCTATTCCAGCTTGAATGTGGCTGTCATCATGTATCATGTTTCTCAAGGGCAGGGATGTGGAAGATTGAACCCCCACAATGATTGGCGATGTCATAGGGGGTGAAGATGGCCTGCCACGCAGGGTTGGTCATGCGCCTAATGAGAATGAGATTGTGCTAGGAGGTCTCGCCTCCAGTGAGAACAGGTTTCGGGGCTCCTCCGGTGACAAGGTTTAAAAGCTGATGGGTTGCAGGATGAGGTCACTGTCTATGGAGCAATAGATTTTTACTATCTGCCGCGGTGAAATTTATTTGTTAACCCGTTGTTGATGGGCGGATTTTGCTACAACACACATTTCCCATAGACACCTGCCCGAGCATACTCAGGACTTGTCATCAATGGGTTAAGTGACTCAGCGGAGACTTTGGGACAATGGTAGTTACTACAGCAAGGGAAGCATCATAATACTGTATAAGCCATATATATTTCGCGAGTCTAAATTTTCGCGAATCGGGAATTCCTGACAATTTCACGAGTGGTTAAATTCGCGATTGTGGAGTCCTGGTACTGAACGGAGAAATGTACACGCGTACGTCACATCCACATCGGGAACAGAGTCAATATTTTCGCTTGTTTTTAATTTCGCGAATCGCACCGAACTCGCAAAATTCGCGAAAATAAAAACCTCGCGAAATATTCGGCGTATACAGTACTTGAGACTGTTGTCAAGGAAACAAGATGAGATTGCTACATCTACATTTTATTCTTTAATTTTGTATTTTATGGACATATCGTAAATGTGATTGACATGTGGTGCGTACACGTACATGTACAATAATGTATTATACCATACATCTAACGTGTTGACAGCACCAATGCTTTGACATACATAGGTCTCATAAAAGAGCACCAAACAAGATGTCTGTTGTCAGAGCACTGAAATGCCAATTTTTTTTCTTCATGATATTTGATACACCTCAATGCCAGATACGCTATACACTGTACATATTTGTGCGAGTAATATTAGTCTTATACTTCAAGGCCTGTTTCTGGCATACAAATTCAATGCATTGGTGTAACAAATCTTGTGATTCTTTGTATGTAAAGACAGATGTCATTTACCACCATCTCATTTGGCTGCCAATTAGTTGAGTTGACAGTGACTGCAGACTAAAGACTACAAGTGGTACTTGAGTGATTAGATGGATGGTGTAATCACATCCTACTGTAAACAACATACAAAAAAAAAAAAGGAGAAGGAGAGCTTTAGAGAGAGAGAGAGTGATAGTAAGAGCTACAATTTGTATAGGGAAAAGGGGAACATGATATTAAAGGACAAGTTCACCTTCATAGACATGTGGGTTGAGTGAATGCAGCAATATTAGTAAAACACATCAGTGAGAGTTTGAGCAAAATCGGACAATCCATTAAAAAGCTACAAATTTTTGAAGTTTCTGCTCAGTCACGGCTGGATGAAAAGACTACTATAGCTTGTGATGTCACATGAGTACAACGATATAAAGAAAGAATAAAGAAAATTCAACATATTTTCATTTTTCTCGCATAACAAACGAACACTCGACTTCTCTCTTTCAGAAGGCAGGGGGAATAATATTACCCATAACATACGTCAGTTGCAAGTCGAAGAAATGTGCACTTTATTCAAAAAGTAAAGTTTTGTGAAATTCTCTTTTTATTTTCCTTATATAGTTGTACGCATGTGACATCATACACTGTAGTATTCTTCTGTTCCAGCAGTGACTGCGCAGATACTTAAAATATTCGTAACATTTAAACGGATTGTCCAATTTTCCTCAAACTTTCACTGATGTGTTCTACTAATCTTGCTGCATTCTCTCAATCTTTATGTATATGAAGGTGGACTTGTCCTTTAAAGAGATGAGATTGGGGAGGGTAGAGGGAGAGGAAGATCAGCAGTGAATGAAGACAGTGGAGAAGGTAGAGAGAGAATGAGAGTTAATTGAAAGAGTGGCACTGCATATCATTAGACAAAGGCTAGTAGTCATTAAAATATGATTGATGGGGCTTGAAATGATTCTGGCAGGTGGACATCTGTGCATCCATTGTTTCGACAGAGTAGTGGGAGGGGATTGGCTATATATAGGGAGAGGACAATACCGTGTCACTAATTTCATCCTCTTTTTCACTCTATTTCAGTCTGCCACCTGTTCAGGTATAGAAGTTTAACCCATTGAGGATGAGTCCCGAGTATACTCGGGCAGGTGTCGACCTATGGGAAATGCGTGTTGTAGCAAAATCAAACCGTCCTCAACGGGGTATTGAAAAGAAAAAGTCATGGCAATGGTTGTATTTGTAAACCTGCTGGAGGATTTTAAGAGCCCAAAGGAGAAACTGATTATGAATGAAAGTGGTGAATATTACAGCCTCATATTACCAGAAATTTGATAGTAGAAATGATGTATAGGGTCTTGACAGTTTGAATAACACTGGTGGATTCACTGCCTCAAATTACACAGAATTTCACTTTTACAAGAATTTGTCAGGAAATCATCCATCTGTCTTCATATATTGTATGTGGAAACATTCTTTCTTTTAAATGACAGGTGTGTAGGAATGAACATTTCATAATATTGGCACAAATGGACAAAAACTACTACCTTTAGGTACAATAGTGGTAATGCCTTCAATTTTGTTGGAAACACAAACTGTACACTGTGGATGTGAGCTGTGATGTGCGTGTGTGTGTATGCAAATGTTGCAACAAAAATATTGGTACATGCACAGATTTCTTGTTTCTGCCGTGACTGGTGAATTTTGCCAGCATCAAAGGAGAGAGAGTTGGCAGGTACTCTAACACATCCTTGGCATTTTGTTCTCTAATAAAAGGAAATGGCATTGTCACATGGAAAGGTGATATTTGAAGACACAAATAGTATCGCGGGGTACCAAACAAAAATCAGCCATTTTGTTGAATTATTATTTAAAAAAAAAAAAGGTTGTACCCTGAGTGCCAAAAAGAGGAAATTATTTTGGTGCTGGAGCTAGCGCGCGCTAGCCACCGCACTGCACTGCACTAAAGCACATGCTAGTGCTATCGCAGCTTCCATGCACGCATAGTATAACATGCAGTGGCATGGGAATGACTATGTACACGCACACACAGTGCATGCATTTTTCTCTGGCTGTCCTTGAGTGGACGTGAGGTGGCGCTACACAACGCGTGATGCATCATTTCTAGTGAAACTTGTTTTACCAATTTATCTGAATCAGGTCTATGACATTGCAATATTATGGAATTCGATTCAATACCAAGTATGAAGAACACATACAAATGGCTCCAAGATTTTGGAGTGGTAGAGATGGGGGAGGGGAGTGGTATTAAAGCAGAAAAAACTAGAATCAAAGGGAAAGGAAAGAAAGAGTCAATCCCAAAAATGGCATACAAGTAGAGGTGGGCTATAGAGGGTCAATTTTTGGTCACATTTTCAGAACATGCTCATCACACCTTAGTTTGATGACTTTGTGCCTACTGACACTATTTTGGAAAAAAAGAACGAAAAAAATGCGAAATCCAGGGTGCCCCGGCCAAAATCGTTAAAAATCCAAGATGGCCGCCGTTTCGGCTTTAAAAAGACATGTTTTGCTATATCTGGGCTATTTTTTGGTCAATTGTGATGGTTTTGGTGTCTAAACCCATGTTTTAGGGGTCAAGGAAGTGGATTATAATAATAATTTTAGTGTAAAACCAGACCTTCCACATGATATTAACCTTTTTCCCATATTTAAGGTTAGATTTTCCTTGTCCTTTACCCCTACCCCAACCGCCATTTTTTGCACTTTTTTTCTGTATTTTTTTCAAGTCGTGTTGACTAACATACTCTTAATATCAAGTTCTAGCTATCAATCTGGTGTTTTCTACAAATAATACAGCAAGTTATATAAGTGTATGTGTCATGCAGGTACCGGTACATGTATGTGGCTGGTGCATTCAGGATGCATGGTCACTGTGAAGCCAGTGGCTAAACTTTATGGTATCTGCTTTATTAACATTTGGTCTTTAGACGTGTAGTCATAAACTGTATTGTACAGTTCTACTGTAACTTTCAGTCACAGAGAGTGAGATGATGACTCTACCATTATGATGCTATAGATGTGAGGAACATACATTGTACATAACATTTGTTTGTCATAGAACTGGTTGGATAATCACTCAAATGATATCAAATTTCCCATGAAACGTGAGGACTCTTGCTTTATAAAAGTACAGCAATATACCATACATGGTAGGGAAAAGCAGCCATAAGAAATAAGGGACCAAGTGGTGATGGAGAAACACAAAAACTAGGCTAAAAGATGAAAAAATGACTTGAGTTATGGTAAAAAATGTGTTTTCTAGGCAAGACGGCAGATACAATGTACATCATCCAGTCAAGTACCTTTGTGCAGGACCTGTATATAGAAGGCTTATTCAAGTCATTTTACAAAATTGTGCACCTACAGTAGAATTGTACACTTTGACTAATAAAGTCTAATGACCAAATGTCAATGGGCACCATAAAGCAGATACAGTATTAGCACTGTATGCACAGTTACCATGCATCCTGAATGTACCAGCCACATACCGGTATCTGCATGACACATACACATGAAACGTAAGTTATTTGTATATTTCTTGTTGTATCGTTGGTAGAAAATACCAGATCGATAGCTAGAACTTATTCAAATTCATGAATAAGTTTATTTATTTACGTCGATGTAGGGCAATTTGTCAATCAGTAGCTAGAACTTGTTATTAAGAGTATGGTAGATAACATGACTTTAAAAAAATACAGAAAAAAGTGCAAAAATGGCGGGTGGGGTAGGGGTTAAAGGACAAGAAAAATTTAACCCTAAATATGGGAAAAAGGTTAGTATCATCTGGAAGATCTGGTTTTACACTAAAATCATCATTATATTCCATTTCCTTGACCCCTAAAACATGGGGTTAGACACCAAAACTATCACAATTGACCAAAAAATAGCCGAGTTATAGCCAAAAATGTCTTTTTAAAGCCGAAACGGCGGCCATCTTGGATTTTTAACAATTTCGGCTGGGGCACCCTGGATTTCACATTTTTTTCGTTCTTTTTTTCAAAAATGGTGTCAGTAGGCACAAAGTCATCAAACTAAGATGTGATGAGCATGTTCTGAAAATGTCACCCTCTATAGCCCACCTCTAATACAAGGATAAATTCATCTAAAGACCTGTGCAGTCATCAATGCATGACTGATATTACACGAGTCCTAAAGGTCAGGGTGTGTACAGCAAAAACGATGAACTCTCTCTATTAAAAAAGCTGTAGTTTCCTGCATTCTTTTGTGATTAAAGGACAGAGAAAGAAACGATGACATGGTACAAAGACGCTGCCATCTGAGGCCAGTGACACGACTTGCACATTCTAAGGGCAGCTCCGGCATGAGGGAATTCAAGTAATATCGCCATGGCACAGACAAACGTCCTCAATTTTTTAGCGGTCCCTATGCACAAGAGGGTCACGTATGGAGTGTGTTACATAAGATATGAGAAGAGATGGAGAGAGAGAAAGAGTGGAATACGAATGCTTGATCAATTCCACCTGCGTCAGTTTTAAAGGGATGGTGCAGTCTCGGTTGAGATGGGGTTTGACGTTTCCGATTTTTTTTTTATGATGATTTTTGAGATAATCAGAAACTCCTTTAAATGAAATATGGAAGAGCATACAATTCTGAGAGGAATTTAAAGTTCATTTAATAAAAATTGGTTTTGAAATGACTATAAAGATATCCAAAATAAAACGATCCTAATAAAAGACTGGACACATCTATTTTAAGGATCGCTTTGTTTTGATTTGTTTTTGGATATCTCAGCCATTTTAATACCTGTTTTCATTAAATATTCTCTGAATTCCACTTAGAATTGTATGCTTTGTAACATTGCATTAAGTGGTTTCTAAGTATCTCGCAAGAAGTAAAAGCTGAATTTTCACCTCAACCAATGCTATTTCATCCCTTTAAGCCTTGGCATTGTGAGGATTTCCTTGTCCTTGCTCTCGCACAAATTGAAAGGAGTGAGAGAGATAAAACAAACAAAAACATTTGAACAGGAAGAAGAGAAAGGGGGGGGGGGGTAAGAAGGAAGAGTAATAGAAAGAGACAGAATAAAGAGAGATTGGGAATAAGAAGTGAGAAGACAGAAGGAGGGGAGATGAAGGAAGATAAAGAAAAGGAGAGATATAAAAAGAAAGATGTTTGGAGGTTTTTCCAATGTTTTGTTCATCCTCTGAGCTATAGAGGATGTGGAACAATGAGCAGAATGTCTAGATACAATGTACATGCACACAGTGTCAGAATGGATTTTCTCTGTTAAAAGAAGTGTCATTTGTGTACTTGGCAAGGGAATGCCAGTGTTGATGAATAGCTGAATATGTCCATGGGATACATTATTTGATGTCTCAGAGACATTTGTGTGGTCATTGCTTTGGTTGCATTTCCATGGTTTGGTCATATCACCTCCTCCCCCCCCTTCCTTTACAATATCCATTCCATTGTTTTGATGTATTTTCATGTAAGACCACTTCTGAGGGCTTTGTAAAATTGACAATCAGAGTCGGATGAATGATAAACACCTACACTACTTTCCTTAGCTTAAGATTGCTTTAAATGGGCATTTGAGGAATATCAGAGGAGAGCAACCATGCTTTCTACTGAGAAGGAATCAGTAGTTTTACATCTTATCAAGATGAAAACACACAATGGCTGCTGTGTGTGTGGTTCCATGTTTGTGTGTAGATACACAGGGGAGAGAGAAAGGACAGGGAATAAGATAGAGAATATGTGTATTTATATGTGTATGTGTGTTATGTGTGTTGTGTGTGTGTGTGTGTGTGTATGTGGGGGTGTGTTTGTCTGTTACTGTTAGTGTGTGTTTTACTGTGTATATGTGTGTGTTTTCCTTGTCTAGTGACAAACATGCACCCCATCTACCCCTGATGATACTACACCACTTTTCTCTGCTGAACAGGCATGTCTACTGTATCTTCAGGATAGAAATCCTCCTTTTTCTCTTTGTTTTTATATAATTGTAATCAATTATTTATTGGTATTTGGCCCGTTTCACGGTTAGGCGCCACTTTTTGTCAACCTAGGGGTCAAAATTTCAAGTTCTCTTTAAGAGATGGAATGTCTTGATTTTTTATTCCCAAGAATGTGAATTTAATGGAAAATGTAATGTCAGAGCTTAATTATTATTACAATATCTGATATTATGAATGGTTCTATAGGAGATGAAGGTAATTTTGCTGAAAGATAACACTATGATACCATGGACAGAGCTGACACACTATGTGTCCAACAGGTAATTTGATACTGTAACATGATTAAGTGATATTTAAGCAAACTTCGTGCCAGATTTTGTGTTCTTCTTTGGATTTATTGGAAAATTGTACCGCTTTGAAGGAAAAATATGGTGTGAAATAGAGTAAATGACTTCAAAAAGTTTCTCTTGTTTTACACTTCCTCATTCAGGATGTGTAATATTTCATGGAGATAATGCTTATGTTGGGGGACATACACACACCTAATATTAACATTGTGAGTGTCCAACTTTTAAATTTAAAATTTCAGCTGGAGGATGTGGTGGATGTGACAAAAACAGATGTGAACGGACATTTTACACCTTGAGCAATAAACAAAAGAAATAAGCCAAGTGATTACCCAATGAACAGTCAGCACAAGTCAGTTTACAGTAAGAAACAAATTATGTTTCACAAGAAAGCTTTTTTTTTGTTGTTGTCAGCATAAATGATATCAGTAATATCCGACACGGTGGATGTGACATGTGAACGGAACACCAATTTCCTTATTTTTTTTTCCTGCACACCTTGCATTGCAACCAATGATTATAATGCATGCAGTACCATCAAGAATGCTGTATTCAAAGTACAAGTCACTGCTGACAAGGTTCCATGTCCTGTAAAAGTTATAAATGCCTGAAATTCCTTATAAGTGGTGGATGTGACGGAGAGGAGATGTGAACGGACATTTGTACTCTTCTTCAATTTATACTTAATAGTAATAGTTGAAATCATTACTAACATTTCTATTGGCTCACATGCACTGAATGACCAAATTATTTTTTAGGTCTTTTTGCAGACACACATGTACACTGTTAATTGTACAGTTCACTTAATTTTCTTAGAGTAAATTGGATCCAACACAGGGGATGTGATACCAAAATTGTGAACAGAATTCCGAATTTTAATCTTTCTTTATCATAAACTGGTAACAGTAATCCTACTTGGAAGAACCACATAGAAAAACCACATTTTAGAATGCAAATCACTGCTCACAAGGGTCCACATACAGTTGTATTCTCAAGTTTCAATGTATGAATGCCTGAAACTCCTTGGTGCAGATGTGACAAAATCAAGTGTAAACAGACATTTTTTTTTTACCTTCAATTTATGTGAACTGCATATAAATAAAACAATAAATTCATCAATATAGTAATGACATCCTTACTCTTTAACCAATGAAGTCATACATAATGTTTCTGTAGAGCAATATGCACTCAATTTTTCTCACAGTAAATGATATCCAACATGGTGAATGTGACATTTTTATTGTGATCAAAATCCCCAATGTGCAGTTAAGCGTTTTCCCAGGGTATCAAAAAGAAAAGGTACAAGTACACGTAATGTGAGTCTTAATCTTACCTTTCGTCCTACCTATAGTTTCTGCCTATGACAAACTTTAAAAGTGAAAACCTGGTATAAAGACCAATCCTCAATAATAATAACAAAAAATGCAGATTATGTGGTCATGACCCTGTGTGCATTATGCATTGTAAATCTACAGCACAGGCAAAAGCTACAATAACTCTCGCATATGCCACCTACCAGGATTCCACCCATAAACTTTATCATGTCAGTTAAAAATCACATTTCTAATTTGCCATAGTTTGTTGATATTGAAGCACCACTGTTAGTATGTTAATGCACAGGGTATACATAGGCCCTACATATTGACAAAATGAAATCTTTATTTGTATAGTTCGTGTTCTGTAAAGAAGCATTTTCTCCTCCTCATCCATATACTGTACCACCCTTCCACGTCTCCTACATCATCACCAGGATAAGCCATTCTTTGTCAATTGAAGACCATTCATTTTTTTTTTTGTGGAAATAACAAACTTTATTTCCCTTTTTGCTTTATGAGTATCATTATGTATTCAGATTAAAAAATAATAATTTAGGGTTACCAAAACTTGTTACACCTTCAGATGAACAAACCTTCAGAATAACATGCCTTATTTCATATTTGGATTTATGAACCTTTGGAATAATGACCTTTATCTAATTCTTGGATTTACAAAGCCTCAGAAAAATAAACCCTCTCTCATTTTTTTTTTTTTTTTTTTTTTTTTTTTTTTTTTTTTTTTGCTGAACAAGCCTGTAAGTTAAGGGAATTTGTGTGTTTCAGAATAACAAACATTGGGAATAATGAACAACCCTAATGAGCTTTTGATAGCTGGCTATAACATGTAATCTTGTGAAGCACATACGAATTGTACAGCAAATGTATTTTTTTTTTTAAATCATGGCTAATACTGAATAATGCTAATTTTTGTCAACAACGGGCAATTTGTCAGTCAGTTGCAATAAAAACAACTTGATACAAGGGTTTATTTATTTGCATAAATATTGACTTACCCTCTGCTAAAAAGAATTGGAAGGAGCACTTGTTTGCTGTTGGGGTTGAGGCAGTTTAGTGGATATATTACAATGCCTGCCTAATAATCAGGAGCTTGTTGGTTCCAGAGTTGTATGCCCATGATTTTTTATTAGGACTACAACTATAAACACTGAATAATTGGTGCTTATTGTACATCGACAAGGGGCAATTTGTCAGTCAGCTCCACTTAAAAACAACTTGATCTAAGAATTCATTTGTTTGAATACCAAGTAAATACACTTATCTACTGCACAGGATCACATTCATGTACATTGTAGAACTAGCACGGGCTCTGTAGCGGAAGCTTGGTAGTCTAGTGGATATGACGCCAGTCTGGTAATCGGGAGATGGTCGATTTAAATCCAGCTTGAGTATCATATGGCCATGATTTTTTCATCACACATTTGGTTATACTCCTAAAACACTGAATAACTGTGCAAGAATTCCTTTCTTTCTAAAAATGCATTGGAAAGCGGGATTAAACGGACCCCTTCAGTGAGATGGACCCACACCATTATCTCTGTGAATCACCTTCCCTGTACCTTCACTGGAAACTAAACATCAGGAGATAGCTGGTTTAAATCTGACCCAAGTTGAATGCCCATCATTTTTTGTCATGGCTGCTACTAGAACACTGCATAACCGGTGCTTACTTATGTTGAAGTGCAATTTTCAATCAGTTGCAGTAATGTGATATATAAATCAATTTAACTTTTTTTTTTCACCCCTCAATCTAAGTTAACCATTCCAATGGTTGTGGATCACTTCACACTGTGTTCAAGTCTTGATGCTGCGTGAAGCATTGGGAACTAATGCTGAAAAATGCTGTGTGTTGGGGAGATATACTGTGTGTCCGTTCACACCCCAAAATGTCACATCCACCACATATTCAATCATTTTTAAACTTATTAAATACAGTATACAGGAGAGGTCTAATCAATGTAATTAAATAACATATATATTTTTTTGCCTTTTTGAGATTAATTATCTGTAAAATTGATTAGAATATGTAGAACATCAGTTTTCACAGTCACAGTGACAAAATCATACTACATCCTCACTGTCAACAAGTATTCTAATGTAAAATTATAGTGAATGTGGTATAAAAGTGGGTGTCTGATATCTAGATATCTTGGGAAAGACATGTTTTTTAAATCTAAACATATTTTGTCCCCCCAAAAATAAGTTGTCCCTAGATTTTATGTGATATTCACGGAAATGTCCGTTCACATCTTAAAATGTCACATCCACCAGGGCATTTCACATATTTTTTAAGTTTTTCAAATTTTTAGTTTCATAGTAATCTCAAAATCAGTGGCATTTGTAAGGTTAATAAAGAGTCTAAAATGTGTTAAGATTTAAAGTTAATTGGACCAGTATTTACTGAGATGCACACCAAAATGTGTTTCTGACAAGAAAGGCTGGTGGATGTGACATGTGTGAACGGACACCATGTTTTGTGAAATAAAAAAAGCATTTGAATTTCAAATCCTAAGTTGTTTCAGAGGGATAGCCACCCAACTGTGTATCATTGATTTATGCAAAAATTTTAGAAATAATCTAAACCATTAAAAAGTTATAGATTTATAAAATCTTGGTGGATGTGACAAAAATGTGAACGGACATTTAAATTTTGTTTTCAAATTCCTGTCATTTCATCAGATGGAACTGAAGCACAAACAAACTTTCTACAGTCACTCATACAAAGCTCTACTTTACTTTTACATTATTTTCCTGAGACTTGCCTTTGTTTTCTTACTTACACAACCCATATAAGCAGATGATTAAATGTGAACGGACAATGTCACATCCACCAAGAGAATTTTGGGGTGGAAAAAATGTAACAAAAAGGAGTTCAAACTTTTTAACTCTGATATGATTCATTATGGCTACTCATACACTTAACATAGATATGTTCACTTAGCTCATAGCTAGATATGATACAGAATGGCAAAGTTTGCAAAAAAGGGATGTTTGCCAGGTTGACACACAGTTGGTCCAATTTGGGCACATCTTGCCTCACTGTGAGCAAATGCTTTGGAGTTGCATTTTCGTTATGCTATGGGAGGTAGACCCCATGGGGGTCTAACATATGCATATCAAAACATTTCATGAATCTACTCTTATTCTGTGTAGTAGACTGAAAACTGAAAAAAATGAAAAGTGGCGCCTAACCGTGAAACGGGCCATTTATGTATTTCATGTGTACTTGTGTCATAAAAAAATGTTTTGTATGGGGAGCATGAGAATATTTACGTAAATGCCACCTTTCATTTAAAGGTACTGTTTACCATTGGGAGTAGTGATTTAAAAAGTGTTTTGACGCATATGTGTAGGTCAGTTGTATCAAAAAACATCCGACCATGTAAACGTTTCACAATAAAGCCTTAAATGTAAGGGGATATCACTATTTTTCTTACTAAACCATAACTGTAGGTGGTTTAGTCTGGAAACATTTTTATTATAACTATTGTTCACATTGTGTATATTTAACAATACTTAAAATCAATTAATGCTGATTTAAATTATTACATTGGTTGTTTTTATCCCTAACTCATATTTTAGAACTATTTTGAAGCACGAAAGCAGACTTTTTGTTTCATCTGCAAATAGTACATTATACCTTTAATATTCAGATGTATTATCCTTTGTGCTGATAATGAAGTCAGTTTTCATTTCTCCTCATTGTCGTGAGCAATGGCATTGTGATTTAGAGAAGGAAATTAGGTATTAAAGGGCACTCTGCTTTTAATACTCTAGATGGTTGCGTACATACATGTACATGACAGTAGCTTCCTGATTCGATGGTCATGTGTATTCACGACATTGTGTTCCAGATTTTTAGATCAGCTGTAATGAATGAATCCAAGGTTTGCAGAAGGACTTTGTGATATTTCATTATGTCGTCAGGTTGTATTAATCATCAAAAAGTCCTTGTTACGTGGAGGGATATACATCTTGCTGTAGAATTACATTGTAATAACATGTTTATGCAAGTTCTGTTTGCCCGAGTCCTGATTTTTCTAATAATTATTCAAGGTGAGAATGTGTAGTATTGTCATACGTGTCTTCTTTACTTTGTTTTTCTCAGGAAATTTCTCCCATACCTTCTTGATGCCATTGCATCATTTTCAACCTGTGCCAGTCGCTACCATCATCCAGCTTTTAATCTGAAAAAAAAAAAAGCAAACCCACAGAAGTTATTTGATGGTGTTTTATTGATTATTCCTGGAAGAAAGAGGGAGAATTGTGAAACTACCAAATGGAATCCAATCATACCAAATTACAGTTTTTCTTGCATACTGTATTCCCAATACTGATACTAATAGTCAGAGTAGCAAAAACAAGCAAGACAAACACAAAATTGTAGGGCATTGATCAGAGAGAAAAAAAAATTCAGATTGACCAAAGGAATAATAATGGCAACAACCTCACGGTGCCTCTCGGGGGGAGAGAGAGCTCGCCCGCACCTGCCGCTGTTTCCATTTCAGTCTTGCAGTGTGAAATGCATGATGACTTTCAAAACCCTGAGCTCACCATTAGCATCGGCGTGCAAAAGACTTGCCTTGCTCCGGCTCTGTAGGTCCCGACTGGAGGAAATTTCATCCTTTGCTGGTAATGAATGTATCGATTCAGTTCTTAGTTGTACCCTTTACGAAGCGTGGACACTAGAGAATCAGCGTTTTGAAGCGCAGCAACCTTTTCTTACCCCTCCCTCCCCCGTCCCCATCTCGCTTTCTCTAGAGCCCTACTTCTTTGCGTTCAATCTCCGTCTCTCTCATTTGCCTGGCACTGTCCCATCGAGATTTCTAGCCCGGGAGTGTAATGATGGTAATGACAAACAAATAGCGGTGGAGAAAGAAGAATTGAAAGGCAGGTGCCCTGTAGCTATGAGCAGCTCAAAGCAGCCTTAAAGGCACTAACCCATCCTAGTTTCCACAAGATTTCATTGGTAGATGCAGATGTAGATTCATAGTTCAAATATCAATCAGATTTGGTACACTTTGAAAGAATGACACAGCTGTATTTGCATAAAATGTACATTTCCTTTGTTTTCGAGATGATTGATTCATTTGTTTCAGCGAGATCATTATGTTTTAAATGTGTCTCTACATACAATGTAGATGTGCTTAAAATTGTGCTTGCTGCTATTAAACATGTACTGAGTGCATTTCATTTTACTGCAAGAGCTCACGTAGTGGAAAGATGGGTAGAATGCTCTGTTTAACCCATTGAGGACAAGTCCTGAGTATACTCGGGCAAGTTTCTATGAGAAACTTGTGTTGTAACAAAATCAGTCCATCCTCATTGGGTTAAATGCAGGATTAATTTGTCCTGTGTGGACTATCATACATCATAAGAATTGGACGGGCGAGGCTTTAATAGGTCATTTGTCATAACAGGTGCTTGTCTGCATTGGCCTTTACCACTTTGTGGCCATTAAGACGTTCTGTAGTTCACCCATAGAGTTGATACGAGGTTGTAGGTTAAAGTCATTGCCTTTTGCCATCAAATAGCTCCTGTACAAAGTCGATGATGATGTCATAATCTGGCAAGGAAAGGGTTTACTATTCCCATAAAGAGCAGCAGGACTCCAAGCCATGAAAAAAATATAAATCAGTCTTTAAAGCTATTAAATCTTCACGCCACTCTCAAGTCCCTAGAATCTACAGTATATTCCTCTCATAAGCATTTAAACTTTAAAGGGGTATTAAATTTGCCTTTGAGCATCTTATTAAAGATGAATATGAAGATGTACTGTACAGATGGAAAATGAATAAACCAAAGCTAGGGTGGTGTTTTATGAATGGGCTTGAATGATTAGGATCAAGTTTGATAACAATAGAATGAAATGAAACTTGCCTCATTACTAATTTGATCGATAAAAGGCATTGGCTTGCACCTTCCCCTAAGCTATAGCATACATGTACAGAAACTGATGTGATCAACACGGTTTGAAAAGATGCGGGTATGTTTTGCTTAAGGGAAGGTGCAGACCAATATCTTTTGTTAATCAGATTAAATGTAGCAGTGATTGACAGGACCTGATGTCATTGACAGAACTTTGGTTTGAAAGATTTTTTTTCCTATTTTTTTATGGCAGCTCCAAAATGTCTAAAGAAAAATTGCCAAAATTCATTATAGAATTGATGGCACACATTTAGAAACTGAATGCGCTTGGCAGCATAAGTACAGTTGTAATGATCAGGGTATCTTCAATTGACACAAGTTAACATGGAAACAAAAATCTGCATTGCGTAGGTCCTTTGAAGCAACCTTATGTCATAAATACTGAAACTCTGAGAATGCATTTGATGAAGACAGCGATACTGTGCCAAGTCATGATTTTCATGTCTCTGCAATACAAGCAGAGGCAAACACGTGGCCATGATGTTACGGCCTTGTGGCGTACACTGCGGTATCAAGTCATGATTAAGTGTAGTTTTATGTCTGATTCGCCATATGTACAGTAACATACCGGTTCTCTTCTCTGCTATTACATTCAAAATATTCAAACTCTCTGAAAGCATTTACATGTAAAAGCCACAGGGTGGTGCGAAGGTGTGAATTCTGTTTCTATACCCAAATATCCTGGATGCATGCACATTTTTGCCTTTGAAATATATTGCTTTGCATAAAAAGAGAAAGTAATGATGCACAGATTTATGTACAAGTGTTTGCTGCCATGCTGTAGTTCCATAAGTGGTTTGTAAAAGCATCATAGAGATATTTTTGATCAGCCTTCCTGTACAGTGAGATGAGATGAAAGAGAGTGCGTTGTCATATCAAAGGCATAGGAACATTCACAAATGTCAAAATGCCTCTGTTGATGTGGTCCATCAACTGACGTCACATCGCATAAATGATTAATCTGCGTAATGCGTTGTCACAGATGATATTTTTAGTCACATTTTCATCCATTCAATTACGTTGGGATTTAGAGCCTGGCAGTCTTGCCGGTGTCATTCTGAATTTCTAATGAAATTAGACTCTGCAGTTGGAAATGGATAGCATACAAACATTGGTCTCTAAAAACCAAGGTTAAAGGAGCATACCTATGAATGCATTAAAATAACATTAAAAAAAATGTCTCCTGTGAAAATGAAGTGTGACAAGAAAAGTGAGTTCTGGAAAAAATAAAAAGATATTGACTGCCCATATATTTCCCGTAAGTTTTATGTCTTTTTTGTCTCTGCAGCATGAGGTAATTTGCCTCATCAATTTAAAGCGCAATTCTGCTTCCCATCAAAACTGGCTGCAATGAATGAAATGAAACCAGACAGACAGAGTAGTAGAAATTAAATCAGCTATACTTTTGTATATTATATGAGAAAATTCAAGAAATTTGCAGGTTTTGTCTGTGTGGTGATATTTTTGAATAGTGTCATTCTGTGTACTCACTCACACATACAGTTGAGTACGAATAGATGTATGAAAATCATACTTTGCTTGATGATTTTCCAGTGTGATTCTAATCCAATCTGATATGTATAATTGCCAATTCATTGTATTTAAAGTACACATGAATATGAGCAATTACAAAGAATTTAGTTGAAACATTAAAAAAACAAACAAGACATCTACATGTATGTACGCATACTTCATAACGAAAAAGTTATTTGGAGAGGTCTGTGAAGCCGCCCTTGAGCTGCCCTCTTGGTAAGAGCGCACACCATTTTTTGTGTGTGTGTCTTTTGAGTCGTACAAGTCTATTACTGTATACGCCATATATTTCGTGAGTCTAAATTTTTGCGAATCGGAAATTCCCGACGATTTCACGAGTGGTTAAATTCGCGATCGTGGAAGCCTGTACTGATTGGAGAAGTGTACATGTGTACGTCACATTCACTTCAGGATCAGTGTCAATATTTTTGCGTGTCTTTAATTTTGCGAATAGCACCTGACTCGCGAAATTCCCGAAAATAAAAACCTCGCAAAATTCGTGAAAATAAAAACCTAAAAAATCTGGCGTATACAGTAGTTGTGGCAATTACAGTGATGTCTCCTCCAGTTAGCTAGGCCCTTTAGGCCCTGTAGGGAAGCACATCAAGGAAAGCCTGATACTCTTGTACTATGCTTGAAGTGTTATTGCGACTATTGTATTTTCCTCTGGAAATGCAGAATAGATAATATTAGTAATTGAATGATGATAACAATGACATTGAGGATGTAAAATTTTAAAGTCTGTCTAGCAGCGTTCCTCTGTAAGATTTTGCTGAAACAAGTACCATTGTGTTGATGTTATTTTAATCAATCCTAATAAATTCAGCAGTTACATTTGTACATGTATGCAGCGTCAGTCTCTGGTGTAAATTGAAATTTGCAGAATAATTTTTTTTTTTTCACTGTTGACCACTCTTGGTGGAAGCGTTCACCATATCATTTTGATGGGTCACTTGTTCATCATGTTACACATACATTGTATGTGGTATATTCTGTGGTGTTTTTAATTTCACGCAATGTCGCATGTCGACTTGATATACCTATAAATTGTGAAATTGACTACTGACTGCCCATTACCCATCATGTACTGTATGTTATCTTTGTGGTGGGAAATCACTAATTTTTCTCCTGAAAAGAATTAATTGTTAATTCTGCCCTTGTGGTTCTAGATCATGAAATCAACCACTGGAGAAATTGTTTCACAGCCCCAATTCGTTTTGATACTCACAAAACATTGTATGCCATAATACACTCACACTGAGCTGTGCTGTATGCATGACCTGTTTTTGGTGTGTTTTTTTTTAAAGATAAAATGCATTTTGCATGAAGACTGTGTCCTTAAGTCCCCTGTTGATACTGCATATACTGAAATGGACTGAACTGGACCGAAATAGAGTAATGAACTCCGCCTTATGCAAGCAACAGGCTACCAGCTATAAAGCCAGAGCCACCCTTGGGTATTAAAAGGGCTTTTCTCTGGTTACTGTTCGAAGCACAGAGATGTGCATTGGAATTCTCCCTATCACATATAAGAAAGCTCTCCGAATCTGAACGCGTGTGGCGCTCTAATTTTTTTACCGTTAATTCTTGGGATATAAACTTCCGGTTATGAACGCACATTGCGTAAATGTACGCTTTCATGCACATTGAACACTGAGGTACTAGCTAGTATTCATAGATCGTATCAAATTTGTCTCATAATCTCGCGAATAATAGAGTTACTTTATTTTCTAATCTGTAACTGTACATTTGATAAATGGGATTGTTCTACAAAGCAACCAAACGCTGGGCCAATGATGCCAAACGACAAAATTATGGAAAATATCTATAGATGAAGGAGGTGACACGGGTGAAGTTTCCAACAGACAAAGTTCAGTGGAGAGCGTGGAAAAATCTGCTTTGCAGGAAAGACCACTTTGACTTGAAGTCAAACTCACATATTTGTTGAAGACATTTCCAGAAAGGAATGTACAATGAAAGATCCTACGCTACATAGGATCTTTGGTACGACTTTCTAGAACCGCAAAACTGGAAGTATACATCCCAAAGGCGATCGATCAGATATCGGTGTATCGCGAGGTGCAATGAATATTTAATACTTGTTTGACGAGGAACATGGTTCATATTCTCTGTAATGCGCTATTTTATACTTTGTCAACTCAGAGTGCGAAACGAGTCCTTTTCAATCAGTTCTGATTCAGTGATGCGGGGAAACAAATGCACTGCAAACAATACAATGCGCTGTCCATGCACATAATCTCGTATAGTCATTCAAGATCATGCACTGTGAGGTGCACGTGTACAACAGTGTCATACCTTGACTGGCAAAGTGCAAACACAATGCCACAATGATTATTTTATGGTTACGGGTACTGAGGATGTGGACTTTGTTGTGTTTGAATAGAAGGAGATTGTTTGCTGACAAAGGTATATTCTGCTTTGAATAGTAAATTTGTAATTGTGTCAATAGGATGGAAGTAAGAAAAAAAAAGGGAAAGAGATCTGAGAACAACTTTCATTCAGAGATTGTGTGAAACTTTGACCTTCTGAAACATTCTCCCATGACTTTTTTAGAAAAACAGATCGAAACAAAGTAAAATGCTGTATGGTGGAGTGATGATACAGTATTATGATATATGGCAAGCTACATGTAATTCATCTATTTTATTTTGGTACTTTTTTCTGAACCTGATAAGACTAAAGTTAGTGTATGTAAAGAGTGATAAAGTAAGTATGATTTGTTTAAAGATTTTTTTTTCAGAGTCACAGCAGTGTAAAAGTATATTCTAGAAGTGTAAATGGAGTAATTGTGTATATATAATAGTTCTCATAATCAATCAAAAAGTTTGATGAAATGAAGTACATTTTAATTTCCATGAAAACTGTATGCCAGATGCTCACATTGCGCTTGTACAAGCTTTGCCTTTATGGTCAGTCAGCCTTGATAATGTCCTGGATGCATGTTGTACAATTTATGCTGAACTTTGTGAAGTGTTGCCAGATGGACAACTGTGTTGTCAAGACTGTCTTGCAAAGTTGTATGAATTCATTGCCTAGACCAGTATGTGAACATGCACATCTAGAGTATACTGTACCTATCCATGAAGCAATGCATGTAGGTACATGTACATTGTACATGTATTGCAGGAACATCAAAGTACAATTTGTACATCTAACAGGTGTCTTTAAAGCACATCATACATGTATGTGACCCTGCACCTCAAAACAAACAAAAAGTCGCCAGACATGAATTTCTAGGTAAGACCATATTCTGAAAGAACAGACTTTAAGCTTTAAAATGATGTATTTGAAAACTCAAATCAAATGGACTCTCCTAACTATCTAAATATTGGAAAGAAAGCACAAACTCAGGAAAAGTGTGAACCGAGAAAAGAGGCTCTGAAGTACAGTGTCTATTCAAGCGCTTAATCTTTACCAAACCGTGCTGGCTGTGCGATGAATGGGACAAAAAACAGGAAGTAAACCACCAGAGTAACAACAATGAAGGGATTATCAGATTAAACTGTAATTAAGCATGCCTCATTAACACATTCTGTCCGTAATTAATGCCAACTTTCAAAGCAGTAGCACTAGCCTTTCAAAAGTTATTAGAGTTGAAAGTGAAGAGTGTGGACAAGCTTTTTCAGAAATGAAAAAGGGATTCTAAAGACACACCTAATCACACTATTCTGCCAAAAATGTTCGAGATAAACTGCAAAAAAAAAAAAAGCACTTTCCTGCCCGTTTTATGATACCAAATTTTAGCATAATGTAAAAGAAGACCCGCTCTTTCAGAAAATATGGAAAAGTCAAGTTTGGCTAGGTTGACCTATTTCACTTATTTTCAGTCCTCACTCAAAATCAGTATGTGCGACTTTATGTTCGTTTTGAGGTGCACAGTCACATATTGTCTAACTCAGTGGCCTTTTTCACACTTTCTTCTTGGATTGTTTTGTTAAATTTGTTTGTTTTTTTATTTCACAAGAATTGGATGCAAAGATGGGTTTATGTGGGATAGATACCTTTCTTCACTCTATTAGGTAACATACTATTTCTGTGCATTTATTTGTTTTATTTGCTCTTATTGATTTGTTCACATGCTTTTTAATAATTGTTGTTAATCACATCAAAGCTATTAATGGATAATTGCTTGCAAGGTGAATAAATCCTTTGCAGAACTAGTAACCATTTTTGATGTGATATATATATATTTTTTTCTGGTTCAAAGATAAACAGAATTTGTTTGTAATTTGTTGTCTTTGTAGCATGATATTTACATGTAAGATACAGCTAGTAAAAACAAAAATCATGCATTACTGTATTGCATTAAAAAAAAAAAATCAGGTGTAATTTTGATAATTGTCACAATCAGTCAAGTAAGTCTGTTGGAAATATTAGATGGTTTTGATGTCACGTGGTCAAACCAAATCGACTGAAAGCATTTGTTGTTTTGTTATTTACTCAGTGATGCATGAAAAAAAAAGGCCACTGTGTACACCTGTAAATGGTATTATAATTAAATGATTATCGTTCAGCCTTGTGGGTGGTGTGCGTCAAACCTGGGTATCAAGATGAACTAATTCTCGGTAATAGTGTTTGACGTGACACAGTGTGTGGGTACACGTGTGTGTCCATGCTACATGTATGTGAAGGTAAAAGCATACATTGCACGTACGTTAGTACTGTACGTACGTGCAATTTTAAAGTGCATTGCCCTTCCATGTTGAAATTGACATTATACATGTAGTAAAGAACAAAATAAAATGGTACAAATTTTATCGAAGTCGGACACAAAGAAAGAAAGAACTCTACAATGTAATGGGAGGTTTAAACTTTTACTTTCAAATGCTTTTACAAACCGGTGATACCTGGTAATTCCAAGCCGTGCAGACAAATGCATGTATTTCATCTTCAGTACTTAATACTATTTGGATACATCTGAATTGTCTTTACAAAAACTACATATAATATACAATTCTAGACAAACTCTGTCCAAATGCAATATACACTATGGCTACAAACATTCCTACTAGAGTTGTAATCCTTCCTGCACGGTGCCAATATTGAATTTTGAGTACTTACATGTAAGAATGTTGGCATTGATTTTTGATGTGATATTTGATCATTCCTTCCTTCTGTCAAAGTAATGGATGTACATTTTGCAATTTAATTTTAACAATTTACTTGCAGTATTAACATTCCTGCCTTCTTACAAATGCTGTACATTGATAATAGGGAATTAGTAAGAAAATGGAGTAGTTATGGCTCAATAAGAAAAAGACACAATAATCTGGAATGTGATTAATTTGCATTGGTATGATAATACCAAGTATCTTCAGTCTTTGTCTTTACTGCCTCCATGTTAATTATCTTCATTCTTTGTGCCAACACCAGTGGCAATAGCAAACAGATTTACCAACAGCTACACGGGCTTTGAGTTGGTGTTTGAAAAAAGATATGATGTATTTCCTCCAGAAAGATACACGAGACCTACTCTTTAAACGTGAGGCATGAGTGATTATTTTAGATGTTCGGAGTAAACGTTCCAAGGAATATCTGCTTCCCATCCTTGGATTATATCGTATTCATGGATGAGAAGAAGTAAATATCCATGATTATCAAATGCGCCTGCATTGTGCAGTAGTGCCGCTGTCGTGCCATAAGAATTTGTGTGGGTGTGATATATATGCGTGTGTGTGTACTCTGCTGTGCTTTATCTGATAATATATGCATTTTGTGCAGAATTTGGAATATTGCATGAGGGATGAAAGGAGAAAGAACGGGAATGAAACCGAACGCTGGTGGGCACCAGCATCGGCAGGCTGCTGCGGAGGTCATCTTGCAAATATTTGCATGGAATATCTGGTTGCCATGGAAACTGTGACTGCAGTTTCCTCCCTTTGCGGGATCCGCGCCTCCCTTGGGTCTTGTCCGTCGTACAGTTGCTGGAGTGAAAAGCGATCTGACGCAAACAGAGCGCAAGAAACAAGTGATTGACCTTTACACGAATAGAAATGAGAAATATCCCAGAATACAATAGAAGAAGACCCATGTGGGGAATGCCTCTAAACAGCAACATTTATCATTCCTCTAAAAAAGCACAAAAAAACATGTCACTAATGCCATTGTACAAGTGTACAATATAGTTGTTTTGAGCTTTTACGCTTTTTTTGCTCTCTTTAAATGTTTGCGTGCAATACTTAGTGCCCAGTGTAGAGTACGCTAATGCCATGAAGACACACATATTCTTAAATTTATGAAATTAAAGTCTTATCTTTACAGTGACATTATTGACTCACGTTATTTCTATAAAGTGTTTGTCAGTAACCTGGAATCTGTGTGTGTACTTTATTTTTGTATGTTTATGCAGTAAGTAGATGATGAAGTATGGTGACAGATTTCATATATTGATTTTGGAAGATGATGTTTTGGTATCGACAAAAGTTACTAGGTTATATGTTTGTGTATGTCCTGAAATGAGTGTTTTGACATTTTGTACGTGTTATTTTTGTTTGACGTCCGCTCACCAGCATTCTTCTTTCTCCTATCTTCTCTTTTATCTGCAGGGTGCCATTTTAGTGCAGTATGTAGAGAAAATGAAGAATGTGTTGATGGTGAGTATAACCAGCGTATTCCAATCTTATCTCGTAAACTGCACTTTGTTGCCCATTTCAATGATGGTTTGTTGGAATTGGTTTAGTCACGTTTATGTCCAATGGTTTGTATGCTATATTACAAAGTAGTGATGGATGGATTTCAGAAAGAGTATTCGAGCATCTTTTTTTTTTTTTTTGGTATCAGAAATCTACAGAGTAATTAATGCAAGATGGGAAAAAAATTAATTTGCAGTAATTTCATACAATACAACACAGTGTTAAGAAGAGATTTGATTACAAACACTAATTTACTCTTATATTTACTACTTTCCTATGAAGCATATTTATAAATAACTGCATGATCAGATTTAAAGGGTTGGTATAATTTCTTTTGAGATGGGGCTTCTGGTTTCCAACATTTTTTGACAATTATATTTTGAGAAAATGAGAAACCTCTCATGAAATATGAAAGAGCAGAATTATAATTCTAAGAGGAATTAAAAGTTTATTTGTGACTGTGCATCACAAAATGATCAAAAAGTCGCAATCCGTGATTTTACATGAGGACTCAAAAAAGGTGAAAATGGTCAACTGAGTCAATCTTCAATTGTTAATATTTTCTGAAAGGGCTATCCTTCTTCTACATTATTCTGTAGTTTGGGATCATAACATGAATGGGAAAGTGTGTTTTCAGCAGTTTTTTCTACAACCCTGTTTTTGGGAAGAGTAGAGTGATCAGATATGTCTTAGAGGACCCTTTTCATTTCTTAAAATCCTTTGCACACTCTTCACTTTCAAGTCTAATAACTTTTTGAAAGGATATTGCTACTGCTTTGAAAGTTGGCATTAATCATGAACAGAATGTGTTGATAGAACATGCTTAATTTCATGATATCTTCATTGTTGTTGCTCTGTTGGTTAACATCCTGTGTTTTGTCCCTTTCATAGCGCAGCTAGCACAGCCTGGTAAAGATTAAACACTTGAAAATTAACCGATGTGTTGGCTCAGTGAGTAGAGCGGCTGCCCTCACAATCGGGAGGTCGTGGGTTCAAACCCCGGCCGCGTCATACCAAAAGACGTTAAAAGATGGGAGTTGCTGCTACCTTGTTTGCCGTTCAACAGTTGAAAAGGTTAGAGCAACGTCGATCTGGCGCTGCTCAGTGGCTGCCGGGCCCACGATCAATTGGGCAAAAAGAATTTTCATTCTTGGACAATGAAATTTGGAATTTATATCCAAAACAATTATATAAAAAATTATATATATATATAAAAATAGACCCTGTACTTCAGAGCCTCTTTTCTCAGTTCACACTTTTCTAGAGTGTGTGCTTTCTTGGCAGTATGTAGGTCAGTTATGGGAGTCCATTTGAATTGAGTTATACAGTACATCATTTTAAAGCTTAGAGTCTGTTCTTTCAGAATCTGCCCTTAAGTAAAGATCCATGTCTGGGACTTTTTGTTGGTTTTGTGATGCAGGGTCACATTTGATGAAAGTTGGTTTTGAAAAGGCAGACATCCAAAACAAAGCAATCCAAATTATTATGGTGGGACCCACTTTTTATTAGGATCGCTTTGTTTTGCTTTGTTTTTAGATATCTCGGCCATTGCAAAACCGGTAAACCTTGAATTCCTCTTAGAATTGTACGCTCTTTAACATTTCATGAAGGGCTTTCCAAGTATCTCACAAAAGTTAAAAGCTGAATCCTAATCTCAACAAATACTATGCCATCCCTTTTATGGGCTCTCTCTTTGTTCCATTTAAGCTTAGCTGTTCTTGGTACTGTTGAATAAAATTGAGTGTAATTGGAGGAATACTGAAGTGTTGTGTAACATTGTGCAAATGATATTAAAGAAAATTTTGGAATGAAAGTTTAGCATGTGACCTTGAAATACTAGTCGTGTAATTGGACATAATCACATTTGCAGAGTGGTGATGATGTCATAGGTGAGGTGATGATGTCATTGGTGAGGTGATGATGTCAGAGATGAGATGATGATTGTCATATGGATGAGAAGTGTCACATTTTCTTCCATGTCAATGTCCACATCAATGTTTTTGATTTTATGAATGGATTACAAACAAAATTATGTCTGTCACTCTGATTTAGTTGAGAGGTGTCATACCTTCAAAAGTAACATTTTAGTGCATCAAAGCACATAATTTGCCACAAAATATTACAAAATTTTGTAAGTCAATAACTATAGGGAGCACTCTCTGAAAACATGTACCATGCATGTTAGCCAGGCCATATAATGAGGAATCAAGTGATTATATCAATTTTTGCACACATGTAAGTGATTCCAGTTGTATACCTATTGAGTCACCATTTGAAGGGATTTTTGCTTGCTGGATTGTTTTGCATTCATAGTTAATCATTACTCAATGCCGAATTAATTCTTTTCAAATGAAGGCAGGTGCAGTTGTATTTATAATCTACATGTATTATCAAAAGGTCATTGGTCCAAAGTGATTGTTATGGTGCAACGCATCCTCATCATTGGCAAGCTGTGCTCAAAATATACCTGTTTGTGTGTGTGTGTGTGCGTGCGTGTTTATGTATGTATGCGTGCACGCAGAAGTGTTGCATGCTTGTGAATGTCCAGTAACGCACATTATTGCAGGAGTGTACATGCTTCCAAACCTGGGCTTGAAGATAACACAATGATGAACTTTTTTTTGGGGGGGGGGGGGGGGAAGGGGTGCTAAAATGGGTCTGTAGAAAGGAAATCAATTGAGAATGCATTAGGCATGGCTCTACATATGTAGGTAAGACGTTGCATGCCTGGCATGGAATAACTTTTAACCTGAAAGGTAAAAAGTGTGCATTCTCCATTATATACCATGATATTTTATTGCCTGGATGTGTTCACTTTTTGAAAGTTGGTAGCAATCTTACGAAAGACCATTAGTGCCACGGAGAAAAAAAAACTACTATTTCTACTAATCTGTTTAAACAGATTATAATCTGTAATAACAGATTACGGTATTTCTACTAATCTGTTTAAACAGATTGTAATCTGTAATAACAGATTACGGTATTTCTACTAATCTGTTTAAACAGATTACGGTATTTCTACTAATCTGTTTAAACAGATTACGGTAATTCAACTAATCTGTTTAAACAGATTATAATCTGTTATAACAGATTACGGTATTTCTACTAATCTGTTTAAACAGATTACGGTATTTCTTCTAATCTGTTTAAACAGATTATAATCTGTTATAACAGATTACGGTATTTCTACTAATCTGTTTAAACAGATTACGGTATTTCTTCTAATCTGTTTAAACAGATTATAATCTGTTATAACAGATTACGGTATTTCTACTAATCTGTTTAAACAGATTACGGTATTTCTTCTAATCTGTTTAAACAGATTATAATCTGTCATAACAGATTACGGTAATTCTACTAATCTGTAATAACAGATTAGAAGAAATACCATAATCTGTTTAAACAGATTACAGTATTTCTTCTAATCTGTTTAAACAGATTACGGTATTTCTTCTAATCTGTTTAAACAGATTACATTATTTCAACTAATCTGTTTAAACAGATTATAATCTGTTATAACAGATTACGGTATTTCTACTAATCTGTTTAAACAGATTACGGTATTTCTTCTAATCTGTTTAAACAGATTATAATCTGTTATAACAGATTACGGTATTTCTACTAATCTGTTTAAACAGATTACGGTATTTCTTCTAATCTGTTTAAACAGATTATAATCTGTTATAACAGATTAAGGTATTTCTACTAATCTGTTTAAACAGATTACGGTATTTCTTCTAATCTGTTTAAACAGATTATAATCTGTTATAACAGATTACGGTATTTCTACTAATCTGTTTAAACAGATTACGGTATTTCTACTAATCTGTTTAAACAGATTACGGTATTTCTTCTAATCTGTTTAAACAGATTATAATCTGTTATAACAGATTACGGTAATTCTACTAATCTGTTATAACAGATTATAATCTGTTTAAACAGATTAGTTGAAGTAATGTAATCTGTTTAAACAGATTAGAAGAAATACCGTAATCTGTTTAAACAGATTAGTAGAAATACCGTAATCTGTTATAACAGATTATAATCTGTTTAAACAGATTAGTAGAAATACCGTAATCTGTTATAACAGATTATTATCTGTTTAAACAGATTAGTTGAAGTAATGTAATCTGTTTAAACAGATTAGTAGAAATACCGTAATCTGTTATAACAGATTATAATCTGTTTAAACAGATTAGTTGAAGTAATGTAATCTGTTTAAACAGATTAGTAGAAATACCGTAATCTGTTTAAACAGATTAGTAGAAATACCGTAATCTGTTTAAACAGATTAGAAGAAATACCGTAATCTGTTATTACAGATTATAATCTGTTTAAACAGATTAGTAGAAATAGTAGTTTTTTTTTTTTCTCCGTGGCACTAATGGTCTTTCGTACAATCTAATCCTGTAAATGGAAAAAATTACTGTGTGTTTGGCCTTAAAAAGTGTGTATGCATATACTGTTTATTTTATTGCACATCATGTTTGTTTGTGTGTGTGAGTGTGTGTGTGTGTGTGTGTGTGACTGTTTGGCACACGCTGTTGATGAAATGATTGGTTTGAGGAAGAAAGCACTAATTGCGTGTTTTGCCCATGCTCTTGCATCTTTCGTGAGATTGGTGCATCCATAGCTCATCAGAACACTCCGCGATGGGTCAGCCCCCACTCTAATAATAGCTGATGTATGCAATTACTTCATTGTGTGCACTGGGAATACTCCAGACACAAGTCTTTTCAGCCTAAATTCGTAAAATCATTTCAGCAGGATTTGGATGAAATGAACCGCAACTTGAAATAACATATAAATGATCATGCCTAATCAGAAAATTAAAGGAGACAAAGGAAAAAGTAAAATAGATCCAGCAACTATTAGGGCCTGCAGCCTTGATTTACAGTACGTCATGAGCACTATACTAATGAATCTGTGTTATTGTATAGTTTTCCATACATGTGTACATCTAACACTGCAATCACTTAATGAGTATATGTTTTGACGTAGGAGATAGAACTAATGCCCTCTGGTTTTCAGCTGCTGCGATCTTTTCTTTTTTTCCATCTTCTTGCCTTGAGATGTCTACATCATTTATGGTACCCTTTTTCTGCGGCTACTCTTACAATCAGAAGCCACAATTCTTTTTTTTTTCCCCCAATATATTCATGAATTCTTAAGTCAAAGTGCTCTTACATGTGTAGGGCAGAGAAATTGAAGTCAAACGTAGTATGGGGTACTGGTCATTTAAATGCAAAGTTTGTTTCTTCATAAATGTACATGTAGAAGCGATCTATATTTCTATTTGAATGAAGAAATGTAAACCAGTCTGCTATTGGGCCATTACTTGAGAGTTATACTGTAATATAAAATATTATGATCTATTCTGATTCCATGAAAAATTGTCATTTTAACTTATCCTGTCTGTTCAAAGTGATTAGATACAAGTTATTCCCTACATAAATGTTGGTTCTTGTATGTGATCGCTAAAAGGCATAAAGAAATGAAACCACAACAAATAAACGAATGACCCAACAAAGTCGTAGATATGCTTTTATAAAAAATGCAATTATTTTAGTTATCATTTGATTGTACAATTTCGAAATTAATTGAAGATTTGTATACAGCTCAATACTAGACCTCAGCTATTTTGAGTATGCAGAATGTATAGTTGTAAATAATGTAACTACATGTAATCATGTTTATAACATGGAAAACTGTAGAATTCTGTAATTTTCTTATTCTTTGCTCTTTAAAAATACATACATTTTTACCTCCCTGTCCTCAATATCATGAACTTGTCTGTGATCATATTTTGGCATTTAATCTAATTCAATTTCATTTTTCTTTCACCAAAAAATGCAAAAGCAAATGAAGATACAACACAGTATAAAAAGTCTCTGCAATGTAAGAGCAGTACAACTTAATACTCTTACTGAACATAAATACAGTGGACTATTAAAAGGGTTTAGGGACACATTAATGTTGAGATACATGTACTGTAAGTGGGGGAAAATTAAATGATAGTTGGGCCTTCACGATAATAAGCTTATTTGAGACATTAAATCCAATCTTATCAAATCTCAGGAATTTTAGATTACAGAGATTAGACAGACACATAGTGACCAAATTGAAACTAGATTTGTGAAAAATATTTAGCATGAGAAAAGTTCTTTGCACAGTAGTTTGCACGTTGGTTTGTCATGTCAGTGCCTTTATAGTATGTGATTTGTGACAATATACATTGTACATCTCATGTAGTAATTGCCACAGATTGAGGCAATGTTACAATATATACGAGTCTTATCAGAAAAGGGAAAATTTATTCCAAGAATGCCATTTTTTTAATAAAAATGATTTAATGTTATCGTACAGATTTAGTGAAACTATGAATGATACATCAGGAACAGCGTGGAGTCAAATGAGCTGTTTTGATGACAAAGTTGCATTCTATGCAATGCGATATTGAAATGTCATGGAATGTGATATTGCATGGCTTCCTATGGAATGCCAAGCGTACCTTTTCTGAATTGGGATTGAGAGTGACTTTCATTGGCTCAGTAGATAGGGAATTATGATGGCCTTTATTTCCAAAAAGAAAAAAGAAAAAAAAAAACATTTCTGTGGAGGAGTTGTAAAATAACAGACCCTTAAAGGACAAGTTCACCATCATTAACATAAGGATTGAGAGAATGTAGCAATATTAGTAGAACACATCATTGAAAGTTTGAGGAAAATCGGACAATCCGTTCAAAAGTTATGAATTTTTGAAGTTTTTGTGCAGTCACCGCTGGATGAGAAGACTACTGCAGTGTATGATGTCTCATGCGTACAACAATATAAGGAAAATATAAAGAGAATTTCACAAAATTTCATCGTTTGAAAAAAGTATACATTCCCTTGACTCGTTACTGACATTTATATGTTATGGGTAATATTATTCCCATTGCCTTTAGAAAGAGGCAAGTCAAGTGTTCTTTTATTATGCGAAAAAAGTGAAAATATGTTGAATTTTCTTTGCATTTTCTTTATACTGTTGTACTCATATGACATCACAGGCCTTAGTAGTCTCCTCTTCCAGTGGTTCCAACACAAAAATTTTAAAAATTCATAACTTTTGCATCGATTGTCCAATTTTCCTCAAGCTTTCACTGATGTGTTCTACTAATATTGCTGCATTCTCTCAATCCTTATGTTTATGAAGGTGAACTTGTCCTTTAAGTGTAACAGACCCTTAAATGTATAAGCATAGGATACAAGCATCATTGAGTAACAGCTGTGTCACAAAAACATGTTTTATGTCCGTTTCTCGTAAAAAGATCCTTGCAATCAATATGTATGTTGACCTCTATTGATGCCTTTTGGTCTGTACATAACCAAATCCCTGAATCACTTTTTAAAATGTAATAATTACTGAAGGTGAATGCGATTAAAGCAGATCTATACAGTGATCACCAAACCATGGAAATTTGGTACTGCTGTGTCTTTTAACAACAATTCTAATTATATTTTGCACAATTTTTTTTTTATTTTTATTTTTTTTTATAGTAATCTTTTGACTGGTTGTGTTATCCTAATTTTGTTCTGATTCTGATTTTCTCTTTAGAAGTATACTTTGTGCTTACGAGTACTGTCTTATGAGAGTAGTGATGTGGTCATTATGACTGCCACTTGATAGCGATGGGGACCAACACAGTGGAGCCATTAGATGAAGAAAATGGCTTCCCTGTACAATTGTAGGTGTTACTTTGCCAGATCCATACACTGTAGCCTAAATGTCATGATCATGCGTCATGAGCATAAATTCTGTACGTCAGCTGCCTTCCTCAGTACTATTATTTTGCTGGAAAATGAGCCATTTTGCAATCGTGTAATGTGATGATCCGATGTATCGCGTTGGTTTTACTCCCCTGAATTTTCTCTGTCTCCGTCTTTCTCATTCCGCTGTTGCTTGATTATGTAATTATTCAATAAATGTCTTTTTTCGATGAATATTACAGACAATTTATTACTTCATGCAAGATGCTTGAAATCACCACCAGTGCATTATACTATTTAGTATTCCAGAAATGTAATGTATCATATTCCTCCTCTTTTAAAAAGAAAGAAGAAGTATGTGCTATTTTTATATCCAGACAATTATCAGCAGTCAAATTGGCAATGCCACCAAATGAATGTAGTGGTAAAAAGCAAACAAACTATTAAGATGACAGCAGATTGCTGAAAGCAGAAGTCAACAACTGAACATGATTTCCGCACTTGTGGTGCTGCTTTGAATTACGTCAGAGCACTTGTGTTACAACATGTGCATTGAATATTGCCACTGTGTTGTAGACGAGGCACAGGTATGGAATGCTCGCATGCCGCCACCATTGCAAAATTGAAAAAGAGGAGCTGCTGTTGTGAGCGTGGACGTGTAAATTGACCCACGGCACGAGGATGCAGTGGTCACTGCCGGCCAATTCACCGCAATTTTCCCCGCGTGCACGTCATGAATCATAATGAGCATCTGCTGCAAATGAATAAAAAAAACCCGACAGAGGTTGGGGGGGGGGGGGGAGCTGAGAATAAGCAACGGGCTCAGCTATGTCGCAGTGGGAAGATACTGTGTAATGAAATCGTCAGCTAAATCGTGAAAAACATATTAGCGTAAGTAATACTGGTTTAGGCTTGTAGTTATGGTGGTAAGTGGTCATTAGTGATTGTTTTCACCAGGTACACTGTAATAGGATATAAACAACTCTTTTTACCCTAGTAGTAATTAAGTGTAGTCCCATGAACCCTAATTTGTGTGGGTGGGAGGAGGTGTGTTTGCAAAACAGGCTATGTTAATGAGGCTACGTTAATTAGGGTATGGATAGGATAACCACGTGGAGTGCTGACCTCTTTTATTTTCAGTGGTCTTCCCTCTCACTCTCTACCTTCCCCTTTCCACCAACCTGTTTCTTTCCTCTCACCTTTTTTTGTTGTTGTCTATTTTCCATTTATCTGTTTCGTCTTCTCACTCTCTCCCCCCATCTCCTTCCTACTTTCTCTCTCTCAGACTCTTTCTTTCGAACGCTGTATAGTTTCGATCAATAATGCTGCCTATAAAGTGTGCTAATATCCAGATTACTGGGTTACGTTATGTATGGGCCGAGATACTTGTTTCATGCACGGACATGGATGTTGGGTGTTGCTGATGGCGAGAGGGTAATTGGAAAATTAAGCCTGACCACTTCATCTGTCTCCCCTCCCCCCCCCCCCATAACACTTGCCCATCTCATGATAAGAGTCTCATCAATAAGAAGGGATTTTACCAAGTTCCATCATCACTTTCCTTCCCGCCCGACACCCCAACGATGAAATTGACTGTCGTGCAAAGAGGATTTATGATGCGGTAATCCGAATGCTGAATGTGTCCTATTTTGATTCCAGTTTCCTCCACTGCAAGAGCTTTGCCTCTGTGCATCTGGTTCCCACATCATCTTCCCTCTGAAAATAGAAGAAAATTATAGTTCATAAAGTGCCTGCCTCATCATTAGCTGCCATTATATGGATAATGACTGGCGTGGGAGCGAACACACAAAGTTATCCATCCGAAGTGTTTGAAAGGCTATGGAGGGGACGTGTTAAAAATCCTGAGACAAAGTCGATGGACTTTAAACCTCCTGATCATATACAGCATCAAAACCATATGGTCAGAATATTTTATATATTCCTTCCCACACCAACAGTCTATTGCATTATCTAATGCTGACCACTTATGTGCCCAGACATATGTCTGCATTAACTAGCCAAGCTTTTTTCAGCAGCATTCAGTATATCCATCTAAACTTGACCTAGCTGTAAAATTTATATTCAGCCCACTTATTCATAACAATGTGCCACAGCCCATTGCAAGATTAAGACCATGATGACACAGTGAGGATTAGGGGGGATTAGGTAATCTGTATTCATTGACAGTCAAGTTTCCAGACATTTTTACATTCAGCAAAAAAGGCACTCCAGCATGTACTGTAAAACCAAAAATGTTCTAGAGCTTTTAAATTTTTGCGAATGTCGCAAATGCCAAGATTTGCAAAATTAAACTGCTTGCGAAAGTTCTTGTCAACACTATGTACTGAATGCCAGTGGCAATTCACAAAAATTTCATGTCACAAAAATATCTTGCTTTACAGTATTCACTTTCCTATTCAAAGCCCACAAGGGTTGAGTTTTAAACAGATTTTTTTTTTTTTTTTTTTTTTTTTTTTAGAGCATGCAATGGTAACTGCATCTAGACCAATAGTTGGTAGCCATCTTTGTGGCATGCAATGGTACCTGCTTCTTGACCAATAGTTGGTAGCCATCTCTGCGGCATTACAACCAAGCCCAAAGCCAGCCAGCTAATGCTCAGCCTCAACTATAATTGGCTTCCGAGTGTTTATGCCTCATGTGTGCAGTGTTGACCCAAACCGTGTCCCTAAATATTATTATTTACCTCTCACTGTTTCATAATCGTATCATATCTGTTCTACCTGCCACAAATACAGCACAATGATTAATATCTGTAACCTCTCCTTTTCTTGACAATTTGTGCTCAAAAGGTATTTCACTATTTTTGTGTAATGTACTTTCATAATTCCATGAATGCTTCTGCCTTAATCCTGAAGAGTTCGTGCACAAAGACAACACTACTGAGTGGCATCTTCTTGTCATACAGGGAGTTGGGTCAGTCTCATTTCTGTGTGAAAAATTCATTGCTGTCAGTGAGTGTATAATTCATATGGAACATGTGTGTTTGCTGGACATGAATAATGTCTCGATAGAGGCAGAGAGAAATTCTCCTGGAATTTTGTAGACATTGTTGTTGTTGTGTTTTTTTTTCAATGATCACAACTCACTATCAAGTTGTTGTTTTTTTTTTTTTGTCTTACCAAACACATTTCACATGACTTGTGTATGAATGTTTTCAGATCTTAGGAAGATAGCATTTTGCATGTTTTGTGTAATTTCTATGTAAATGTAGATCTTGAGGCTTACTGTCTTGTCTCGTTTGAAAGCGATTTTCTCCTAAGAATATGATGCCTGCTATATATGTATTCATATTTTGAGGCCGTCAATTGAAGAATTATTGTAATCAGGTTTTTCAACCAGTTCTAATCATCTGTTCATTCCAATCAAATGTGTGTACATGTGATTACATTTGGAATCTCTGCATATACATTCTGGGAGGACATTCTAAAAAAAGGGATGATATCCTGCTTTAAAAACAAAACAAAACAAAACAAAACCCAAAACTATCATTGTATTTGCACTGAATTTATCCCAGAGTGTTTACGTGACGTAAGTATAGTGAGCATGCATAAATAATGGATGATTTTTATATAACTCACGAGATTGATATCGTATTCCTCAGCCGAGTAAGTGTGCAGAGTGGCTGACAAATACTGCTCCTTTATTACCTTACTAGTGTGTATGGGGGGGGGGGGGATGATGGGCTCTGAGATTGTTGGAAAAGAGGTTAATGTATATGTATGCCATTTTGCATCAAGCCAGAATTGATAGCTATGATGTGTTATGGCTGTGATGTGATTGTTTACTGAGAGAAGGTGTGGGTGCGGCATTTCGTAATGTTCGAATGTGATCTAGCCGTCATAATTCTTCACTCGGATGGATTTCGCACTCTCGTGACTAATATAGTTAGGTTAACTGCGTTGGTCTTGCATTATGCAAAAGTTGTCATTTGTATTCATCCTCCAATTTATTCTCTCTCACTCTCTCTCTCCCCATTTCTCACACATCCAGATAATTTATTTGGTTCCTGTATTAATTCAGAGTCTGTCACTCTGCCATACTACGATGTAAGCGCTAACGGGTTCCGCGATCTCAAGATCGTGATTAAGCTGCTGCTCAACCGCGGCTACCAGTGGAAAGATGAAGCAGCCCAGGTGAGTTCTCCCTCCAACCCACCCCCTCGGTGATGCCTCCAAATCTAATTTGCATAGATAACCTCCTCTCATCACCACACTTGTGTAGAAGTCAACGAGAGCAACGGTGAAGGAAGACTTGAAAAACTCAAGAATTGATGCAAGCAACAACAAAAAAATCGTCTTGGTGGTTTCACAGGGCTTGATTGTTGTACTGAGTGCAGGTGACATATAATTGGAATCATGTCATTATTTTTCTTAGATTGTTAGAAATGGTTATTGGTAGTAATATTATTGCTTCACAGTTGTTGCCGCTCTCACTAGCAATCTTGTGTGTCATGTAAGGTAGATTATCTTTTAGTGATGATGAATTCTGTAATCTCGTTGGCCAATCAACCATACAATATTTCCTGTATTTTTGTGAATTAGGTCATTGCTCCCATTGTAGTTGGTGTTCAGTATTGTTTATATTGTTCATTTGCATGCTTTGCAGCTGGGTGCACTTGAACTGTTATAAATTTCTACTCCCTAGCAACGCTATACTACAGCAGTCAGTTATAGTGTATATGAAAGAAATGAATAAAAAACCAACAACAACCCAAGCATACTGTACGAGCTGAAATTTTCGCGGTGGTTTTATTTTCGTGAATTTCGCGAATCGCCTTTGAACTGTGAAAATAACAACACGCGAAAATAACAACGTGCGAACGATAAGTACAGTTAGACCTCGCAACCGCGAAATTAACAACACGTGAAAATGTCCTCCTAGTAGCAATTCGCGAAAATATCTGTACGCGAAAATTTCAGCTCGTACAGTAAGTGGTGGGTGACCAGAGTTTTTGAAATGTGAAATTAGGAATCTATGTTTTCATAAAAAAATTTAACAATGTAATTACACTGAAAAGATAAGATTGTCGCCCCCTGCTTGTTCTTACGAATTAAATATCTACATGACATATCTATGGTCTGGTGCCTTATGGAATATGTCAGCAAACTAGATATTTCCAGTATTTTTGTGAACAAGCAGGGGGTAACTAATGATAGCACATGATGTTACCTGTATGTGATGCAGTATTTTCGACATTTTGTGTTTCATGTTGCAAGCCTATTTTCTTTTCTTTTTTTCTTTTCTTGAAGCAACAGCTTTATTAGAACACTGTGCATCATTTACAAGCACAAAAACAACAACAAACAAACAGTAGATTGCCATGGATCAGTGATAAAAATTAGCGAGAGAAGAGCTAGATTTAAAGTCTACTCCCTAGGACCATTTTGTGGAAGTGGATGGTTGCTTTCTAATTCTGTGCACAAGACGTGTGCATATTGTGGTAAAAATCCATTTTTACCAGCATTAGTCTTACCCTTTATCACCGCATTCATTGCGTTCGGCACATCTATGATATAATCCCTAAAAATCTTTGTGTGGGAAGAACTACAGGCCAGTTTCCTTTTTGTCAGTAGAATAGAGACAAGGGGGTTATTCCAAAAATAACCAAACAACTTGGAATCAAACCATATCAAACTCAAAATAAGATTTCCTAAGGGGGGTAAGGTTCACACGCAAACACACCCCCACACACAATTGAAAGAGTTCACCGAACGCACTCGTGGAATAGATGGAAACAGGATGCGGTTTTCACCATCTCTGCTGTGGAATGTGCTACAAACATGGTACAGTGTGCATGGAATATTGTAACGCTTCTGTCTAGTAAAATAGAAGCTCACTGCTTAATGCACGTGTAGGGAGAAATTTCATTTCCGCAGAGAGCGTTCAAGGTTTACTGGTCACGAAACCGGATGTCATTGCTCAAAGTGATTTCTGTAGGCCTTCAGGACCCTTTGCTAGAACTGAACATTAGCTATATTATTATCTATGTATTCTTTGACGTTGATATTACTTTGAATATGCACACATTTTTTTTTTTGTGTGTGTGTGTGTGTGTGTGTCTGAGATACTTGCCACCTTCCCGTTGTGAATAATAGCATAGGCTTTGTGCCAGGTTTCCCCAGGTGACGCGTTAATGCTTTGGTGGATTGAGTTCTAAACATATTTGTAATCAGACTATACTACATTGTGTATGTCATGGCATGATGTCAAGGAAAATACCAGTGCAATTTTGCGTGCTCGCCATTAAAATATGCTTTCCAGGAAACGGTGTCTTTCCTTTGGCTTTTAATGCTAGAATATGATTAGCGCTCAAGGTGTTTGCCCTGCAATTAAATCCGTGCTCATATTGAGTGTATGCATCAAATCTTGATGACTTTTCACTCCCAACGCAATCCATAATGGGCACTTGTGTAGTGCGGCAGGAAAGAAGAGACCTGAATTATGGTGATTGTAAATATGAGAAATTGGGTTGCTGCCCTATTTGTAAATGCAGTGTGGACGTGGTTAATGCCAGGAGTATTGAAATTGGCGAGAGGAGGGAAAAAAAAATAATGTGTTGTAATATGATGTACCCTCATCACCATAATAAGATGGGGAATAGGAAGATTGCATGTAGTTTTAGGTTCCAATGACTTTAATCAGGATATTATTTGTGGGGTAACTTTGCTGTAGAAATTGCAATTTGTTCTCATTGAATTTTGACAACTCCAAATTTTGCTCGGTGTCATACGTTGTATACATTGAAGACAAATTTGATGGAAATGATTTAGTTCATTAAGATCTGTGCAAAATCAGAAAAGGACTTTACAAAAGAATTGCCAGTTTGAGAGAGGAACAGAAACTTAAATCTTCTAGTATATGTTTCCAATTCAAGAATCAGTTGGAGATTTACATAATGTACATTGTAGCAATTTAATGCTTTTGAATATTCCATAGCCAAAACAGATATAAATGAACAACAAAGGACTCAAATAAATTGTAGAATACTTTACCTTTATGAAGCACAAATAATGTGAAGGACAAAAGGAAATAATGTGTTAAAAAGATACAGTATTGAACGAGAGAAATATGGTCGTAGACATGATGGATAAAATGTGAAGTCTAGATACCCAATTGGGGAGGAGCGGAGACAGAGAAAGGACACATTTAACTCTTTATGTGCCACGTTCGCACGTCCGGCTCAGTCGACGGCGTGCCAACTTCGCATATTCTGCTCAACAAACAAAGCCACCAAAACCGATCGATAAATCGCTAATCAGTGCTAATCCCGCAGCACAATGAAAGCGTTTTTCGTGCTTTTGTTCCTCTCATTATACGGCTTGCATTCTGTGTATTGATTGACTATCAAGTGGTGTTCCCACACTAGATTTGCTCGTACATTCTAAGTTTCTGTCACGGTTTTATGTGCAAAAGTCATGCCTTTACAGTAATGTAGCAATTGGTCATTCGAAAGAGAAATTGAAAATAGATTCGTCATACAATTTATATCGAAACAAAGTTTGGCATTCCTCTTTAACTTTGCCTACTATTATGACCATCTTGACAGAAATTTGTAGAGGTTATAGAAATTGGAAAAACAGAATTCTTTCTGAAAGCATGACTACCTTTGTGTCTCGGAATAACGTGGCACACAGGGGGTTTCCACCATGGCACATAAAGAGTTAACCCCCTTCCCATCCCACCCCCAAATCAGTTTTCAGCTATCAAAGTGTAATATGATTGAATGTTGTGATGCAATATGATAACCACTTGCCATAAAGCGGAGCCTCATTGTCTCAAGATGTCGTGGGATGATTATTTTATGTGAAGAAGAAAAATGGAAGTGGGAAGGAAACAGCTTCGATTCTACCTCGAGTCCTCAGTCTCCAAGTCTCTGAAATGCATGGTGAGGGAAACTATATCTGAACCACCGAGAAAGGGCCTTGCTGTATTTACAGAGTTGCATCTGAGCAATGAAAGCACCCTCCTCCCCCGCTTCATAGGCACCAAGTCACGGCCTAGTGTTAGAATGCAAAGGTTAAAGGGGAAGGCTAGTAACTGATCAGTGGGAATCAGTGGAAATGCTGGGAGATGATTGTTCCAATCCTTATGGGATTCATTCAAGAGTACATTATCATATCTATTGTTGTGTGAAAACTATTTGCTTCAGAATGGTCTCATGTTCAAGTAATGTGCAGTTTAATGTTTCCAGGTAAGCGTCCCTGGTCAGTGACGGGGCATTAATCTGCACATTACTTGAATATGAGACCGTTCTGAAGCAAATGATTTTCACACAACAGTAGATATATAATGTACTCTTAAATGAATCCCACAAGGATTGGAACAATCATCCCCCAGCATTCGCACTGATTCCCACTGATCAGGTACTAGCCTTCCCCTTTAACATTATATTTATGTGCACAGAATAGTTCCTGAAAGCGTGCACTGTAACTCCCCCATTTAGCATCTTATTACTGCCTAACTACACTTTGTATTTAAACCTATTGTTTGAATTTAATTGAATTGATTTCTTGTATTTCACAGCAAAATGCAATACATATCACTGAACCAACTGGACTGTTTCTATCTCATATTAGGAATTTCTTTAAAAAATTTGTCTTCTGATTTTGCGCATATATCATGAAATAAATCAGTTCCTATAATCTTCCACTAAAATGATACATCATGTATGCAGTTAGAATCTATGGTGCTGATCTAATGATGACAAACAGTTAATTCGTTGAGCAAATGTTGCCGGAAGCTAATGGGTTAACCAAATTTTAAGATTGCATAACATCTTAACAGATTTTTCAAATTTCCTCCTACATGTAACTCCCTGAATGTTACTCTAATCTTTCTGCGTTCGATGAATTCTTGTGTATGTTTAGGTTCAATTTCTCCTTTAATGTCCCAAGACTGTTGCTGTATGATAGCTTAACAAAGGTCGTGTTGTAACCCCCTTGAATGATGTGGATGATGTAGGATTACAGATTTGTGAGTGTATTCATTTCCATTGCTTCAATGTGGATGATGAGGTTGGCATCATTATACATACATCAGCAAAGTAATTGCACAATGACAGGGTGCCATTCTAGTGCTTTAGTACCAACATTTGCTAGTGTGATGTCATTTGGCAGTTACAAAATATTTGCAAGTTCCTTTAGTAGAAACAGAGAGATATTTCTTTTGGGTGGATAGTGATGAATGTTGACATGAAAAATCTCAAAGTTTAAAGCTTTAACCCGTTGAGGACGGACTGATTTTGCTACAACACGCATTTCCTGTAGACACCTGCCCGAGTATACGTGGGACTCATCCTCAACGGGTTAAAGATTCTTCTTGTTATTTAATGTCAACACTTCATGGCCCATTATTATTATTTTTTTTTTCAAAATGGAATCATTTTTTTTTTTTATTGCAATTTCAAACTTCACTAAGCTAAACACCCCAGTCATGGTAACAGAACTTTCATACTTGCAAACTGTTATAATAGTATTGATTATGACCATTAAAAAAAATGAAATCATTGCATAAGATAGTCATATTAGATAAGACTGAATCAAACAAGTTTAAATGAAATCAATCAGTTTTGAGGTGTATGAAGTGCATGTAAATTAGCAGCAAGCCAGATATTTTTGAATGATTCTGAAATCTCAATTCTAATATCAGTCATTGAAAGTAAAACCATTTGTCTGCAAGATATAATTACATTCGAGACTGGTTTCTGTATGTAATTCATTTAATATGGTTGAACAGTGGTGCGTGTTAATCATAGATAGGTGATCATAGAAAGAGCTGCAGAGCCATAATTCACCAAGCTACTATGTTTCATGGAATGAGCATAAATTACTAGAATGGATGGATAAAGCATTCCTAAATACACGTATAAACCAAGCATAATGTGGGTGACATGATACTACAAACCAATGTTTTGCGATGATTGCTTTTCGCTCAGTGTTCACGTTGGACGTACAATTTGCATGTGCGGATTGATATCTCCAATTGCAGAAGCCGGTGACCTGATACACGCCGTAGAGAGACAAATCCGCGCAAGACAGTCATTCATCTTCAATTAACCGCAGTATACAGCTTTCTATCACTGTCTCTCTCTCTCTCGTTCTGTCTATCTTTCTCCCTCTCTCTCTCTTCATCTGTATCCTTCTATTTCTCTACCTCCTCTCTCTACCTCTCACCATCTCTCTCTCCCTTGGATTGCCTTTTAACAATGGGTTAAAGCTTGTGAGGTTCAGTATAATGCACTCTGCCTTGGTTTGGGGAGAAATAATGCATTGAGCTGGGGGAATCGACACATGTTTGCTCACTGCGCGCAAAGCAAAGATCCATCCACATAGCAGTGCCTTGAATGACGTACCCGAGGTGATTAGGAATGGATGAACTCGACGATGTCAGAAGGTCTATTTTTATCGGGAGGCAACTTTGAGACAGACTGCGGTGGGAAGGAGCGGTGATACGTAGGAGGGAGTCAAGATCTAGCTCAAGAGTGAAAGCTAGTGAAAGGGAGGGATCAAGGTGGAGAGAGAAAGAGAAAAGGTAGGAGACATATGGAGACCTTTTTTTTGACAAAGGAGGAGAAGGAAAAATTAAGAGTAATGACTGGAGAAGACAGAAAAAGAATAAGAGAGGGAGAGAGAGAGACAGAGATGAAGGGAAGAAAGACATAACATTATTATGTAAAAAATGAATACAAAAATGAAATAATGAAAAAAAAACAATCAAAATGGAGACAAAGATAAATGAAAAAGGGATGGAAATGATAGACCAAATAAACAGAAAAAGAGAGAATAGATACAGAGAGAGACAGAGGAGAGATGGAGAGAGAAAGAAGGATGGTGGGGAGAGAGAGAGAGAGAGAAGAGCAAGAGAGATAGAAAGTCTATTTTAATATTTAAATGAAGATAAACAGAAAGATGATGATGAAGGATCAAACATGAGAGAAAAGAGAGTTGATACAGAGAGATGAGAGGAATATATTATATAATATATATTTATATATTTATATATTTTATGTACATATACATACATATTTATATATTTATATATTTCATGTACATGTACATGTACATACATATTTATATATTTCATAAATGTACATATACATATACATATATTTATTTATTTCATATAATATACATATACATATATACCTATAGAGAGAGAGAGAGAGAGGGAGGGAGATGGAGAAATGGAGAGAAAGAGTGTGAGAGAGAGGAGAGAGAAGAGGAAGGAGAGAGGAAATTGGGAGGAGATTGGAGACAAAAGAAATTAGAAGTAGTGACGTGGGCACCTGCGTATGTGTGCTTTTGGCATCCCTCTTTCAGAGAAAGACGACCTAACCATCATTGCCTTACAGCTGTGCCCATTCGGTCAATTCAGAAAAAAAAAAGGAGGAAGAGGAAAAAAAAAACAGCAACTAACTTCCCGTTATAGAGAGTGAGGGGAAAGGGAGAGAGGAGAGAGAGAGAGAAAAAAAAAAAGCAGCACAAAATTGTTGGAGTGCACGGGCACGAGCGAGTGCAACTGTTGTTCAGTGGCCGGTTGCTAGCGAAACGGTGACGTGAACATGTCATAAAGCAATCTGCGTTATTTCCACTGTAATAGATGCGTTTCTGTGGGGGTGTTCCTACTGCATCTCCTTAAAGTTAAGGATATATATATATATATATATATATATGTGACATAATTATCTCTCATCACCAGGCAGCCCATGTGCCTTGTAATCAGAGGTCCCCACTTTTATATTGCTGCGAGGTGAGACAAGGATGAGATTATCTGCAAAGTCACTTTATAAATATTCATTATTTTCTGTAATAAGGAATATTTTCCCATGTTTCTTCATTTTGTTTTATTTTGTTTTGTTTGTTTGTTTGTTTGTTTGTTGTTGTTGTTTTTTTGTAGAAGCACTATATATATCTCTGTTCTATTTTCAATGTCATGCTTGTTCCTAAAAGATAAAACTGTAATCTTAAGTTTGCTATGTCGCACTATACATCTACATTATACATTCTTTTTATTATGCCCCCACCACGAAGTGTTGCCTGAGGCATTTTACTGTATGTTTTGGGGTTGTCCATCCAGCCTTCAGTCTGTAATTGATTTTGTGGGTGGTGTAACTTAACCATTTGAGGTACAGCTGTAAAACCGGGATGCTCACATGCATATTAATTTCACAAATTTTGTGAGAGCCAATATTCATGAAATTTGAATTTTTCGTGATTTTTTGGAGCCGACGGCCTTTTTTTTGTGGCATGAAATTTTCGCGAACTGCCACTGGCATTCAATGCATATAGTGTATAAAAGAACGTTCGCGTGCATTTTAATTTCGCGGATCTTCGCGCTCGCTAAATTCGCAAAATTAAAATGCATGCAAACATTCCTCATTTTGCAGTATTCATCCAAATGAAACTTGGCATATAGATGTGTATATTAGTGGACAAAGTTGTGCCTATTACCTTTGGGTTGGATGCATGCGCTCAGGGTCAAATTCTTAAATTTCACCATTTTCCCCCATATCTCCGCAGTGCATATAAGGTATATAAAAAAAAACCCAAAAAACTTAAAGTGTATTCATGTATACCTGATAAAGGTTCTCTAGGGAAAATTCTGGGTCATGGGGTCATGGGGTCAGAGGTATTATTAAAGTGCTAAAATTATGCTATATAATGCTGAAATTACACCACTTTCTCCATACCTTGGAAATAACTCAGTTGATGTACACAATTTGACTTGATATATACATTATATACTCTTGTTAGCACACAATTTTTCTGTAGGAAAAGATATTGGCCTTGGGGGTCATCAAAGACGAAATGTTAAATTTCACAATTTTTTCCATATTTTTTAAAATGATTTAAACCATTGTCATGGAAATTGGTGTATGCATATTATTTGATGGTGATTAATATTTAGAGAAAGTTATGGGACACGGGTCAATGATTGAAGGTCAAAGGTCAAAGTTTTAATGAAACTTGGTTCAAGGCATTATGTGTAAAACCACTCAATGCATTTTGGGATTGTGCCATCAAGCTTTTCAACATATCATTTCAATTTCTCTCCAGTTATGTAAAACTCATCTCACATTGATTGATTGATTGGAATTTATTTCCACTTTGTGTTTGCAAAGACAAAGAAATGAATATAACTGAATTACACAGATTATAACAATGATGCAATGGCATTTAGTTAGATTACATATTAAAAGGAAGTAATAGTCTTAATATGGTCAATGGTAATACAAAATAGAAATTCAAACATTGTCAAAATGTATTGTACAGGCCTACTGGGAGAATGACGCCATATAGTGGAGGCAGGCATACAAGTCGCCATAGCAATGTTTCTAGTTGATAAAAAATGTAAAAATATTATAGTCTTCATAGTGTATATTCATGTATACACACATGTATGTGTATGTATGTTTGTGTGTGTGTGTGCAAATCTGTATTCATTTGTATTTTAGCAGTCAGCTTTGTTTTTCTTTTCGTCAAACCAACCAGTGGACTTGGTGATTGAAAGTATCATACGCGGTGTAGCCCAAAATGCCAAGGTTTGACCTGATCGATGTTTTTGTGAGCAGTGCCTCGTCCAGATTTGCACCACTGTGCCAGGCTGCACCTGCCTGTGATCGTGTGGTGGTTCAGCTGCAGGGGTTGCTGACGCGTGTTCTAAAGTCGCTTATCGCAGAGAATGATCCATGGCAAGGAAATGTGTGTGTGGGGGGGGGGGGGAGGGGAGACAAAAATAATATATGCAACTGTGTGGGAAGGGATTTTGGTCGATGATTCACTGGAAATCAGTGCTTTGCTCGTGCAGATCTTGCAGGGTTTTGATCTGGAGCTTGGCTCGGTCATAAATCAATTCCTCAAGACACTGTTTTCTGACTTTGTTTCTGCATAAGCTATAAAAACAGGAGGTGTTGGTGAGACAGGATGATTCTTCATACTGATTAAAAAAGAAACGAAAAACATAACAAAACTAAGAAACCTCAAAATGAACGAGATACAACACTTTACAACACTTGATTCATCAAGGTTTCTTTTTGCATTTTTGCATACTAAATATTTGTCTGCAGAATTCAATAAAGTCCTTAAAGGCAACACAGTAGATGTTTGGGGATGGGGGAGGGGTGGGGAGTTGTCACTGAAACTCATAATTATCCAATAGCTTCTCATTCAAAAGAAACATTGGTGGGTTATCTATGCATAGTGACTCTGTCAAGATGAAATATGGTCAGTTTCCCTTAAGATATAATTATGCACATGTATATGTGTGTGCATCTTGCTAGTTTTGTACTGGAACAAGGTATAAATTTTCTATAAATCTGTACATTGCACTTGTATTTGGGCACTGGTGCATTAAGTACTTAGATGTGTGGAACATCAGTAGACCACATTTTGCTATCATTTTCATTTTTTAAAACTAATTTCAACCAGAATCATTCAGGTACACTGAAATCTAATTTTCTTGCCTCAGTGAAGCACATTTCAATAATAAGTTTTGATATTAAAAAGCAATATGTTTCTGTGTAGCATATTAAAGAATGAATCTGTCACATTTTGGTTGGACAGCATATTTTACTTGGAGTGCTGTCTATAATCTCAGCATATATATTTGAATATATGGGAAATGAAAAAAATGAAAATGATGTAAGCCCTCCCTTAAAGCCAATGTTTACCATTGGGAGCAGTGATATTAAAAATGTTTGAGTTATTACATTTGATGCATATGTGTGTAGGTCAGTTGTATCACAAAACATCCTACCATATAAAAATGTTTATGCAATGAAGCCTAAAATAAGGGAGATATCACTATTTTTCTCAATAAACCATAACTGCAGACGGTTTATTCTAGAAAAAATTTCAATAAAGTTCACATGTTTAACAATGCTTTGATTATACTGATTAACATTTTTACATTCATTAGATTTTTTCTATCCCTAACTCACATCTTAGAACTATTTTGAAACACTAAAGCTGGGTGTTTTGTTTCATCTGCTAATGGTAAATAATGCCTTTAAGAATGTCTTATTTTTGAAGAGTTTTCCTCCTTGACCATATCTGACCACTGTCTTCTCTTGAGACTACTGACCACTCCCGGCCTTGCTCACCACAATTGCCTCTAAATCGTGCACACTTTTGCACTGAGCATAGCAAAATGAATTGTAATGGTCAGAGAGTTTTTGCGCATACACGATTCAGTCATCCGGTCCGCTCTCTTGGGAAAAGCCTCCATGAGGAGGTCATCGCCTAGTTGCCACGGCAACATGATACCTTGCATCTCGTGCAGAATAGGGCCACTGCCAGATGGTTGAAGAAGAAGAAAAGTATGATGTGAGTGATATGAGTGAGGGAAAGGTGGGGCCTGGAAGGGACGTGAAAGAATGAAGGACATGAAGGAAGAGAGAGAGAGAGAGAGAGAGAGAGAGAGAGAAATGGAAGGAGAGAGACAAAATATAAAAAAGAAGATGAGAATATTCAAAAAAAAGAAAGGAATAGAGGGTAATACAGTAAAAAGAAAAATAGAGAGAGGAAATGAGAGTAACAGAAAGGAAAAAATGGGAATCTAGACCGTGGGAGAGAGCTGTGAATAGAGGATATATGTATATATGATTATATGTGTATATATATATATAATTTTGTATGCATTAATGTAATTGTATTTACTATATTTTTATAGAGAGACAGAGGGAGAGAGAATATTTTGCTCCATCTATTCCATTTATGTCTTTCTGAAAGGGATTTGTTTGTATATGTTGTGCTTCATCACTTTCAGAGGAAAAGACATCTTTTCTCTTCACAGCAAAATTCTGGAAAATTAAAGTACTGCTAGCATAACTAGCAACCCTATCCAGATTTTTCTGTCAAATCCAAAAGCATTTTTTTTCCTATTATCAATGATAAAGATATGAAACTTCCTGTTTTCTGGTAACAGATCTGAGGAATGATTTATGGCACTAAATGAAGTGGTGGACGATGACCTAATGGAGAGAAGAAGAACATTACAGAGATTGCTTTTGCTGGTGGGGCAGAAGTTTTCAGCTTGCGCAGTCGTGACGAGTGAAGAAGTGGAGTGAGATCAAGATTTTGGCAATGTTTCTCTCTCTTGCCATTCTCTGAATATCTGTGGCTTTGGATTTGTAGCTTTCTCGGGTTCTGTGAGGACCGACCGACGGAGACTCGGGAGGCTGAATGAAGAGGGTGGTGAGGATATTGGGAGCCAGAAGAAGCACCCTGAAGGACAACTTACCCCGTCACTCAATGATGGATAGAGGTGTTCGATTTCCTCCGCCTCGAGAGATGCTTACGCCAAGAGGAGTTTAGTGGGATGTGTGTTTGTGGGGGGGGGGGGGGGAGGGGAGGGGGACCGAAAAGACAAGAGAAGAAGAGGATGTGATATAGAGTTGTTGTTGTTTTCTTTTTTTAATGGGGGAGGGGTGGAGGAGGGTGGAAGAGATGGAGAAAGATGTCATGAACTTTCGGGAGTTGGCCAAGCATTGATGACGACGACAGTGGGATTGCGCAGTGGAAAGAGGAGAGGGCAAGATCAAGGGGAATTTCTGGAGATTAGTTGGGGTTATGAGTAAGGATACACCCAGCCAAGTCATTTGAGCATGTGGGAATAGAATGGTGGGAAAAAAGGAAGGTAATTCCATTAGGTGAGATGTGTGGATACTGTGACAAATATTGAAAAGATGGGAAGGCATACGTCTTCATTTAACATGTAGGTATAGATGAGTAAATAAAAGGAGGAATGCTAGAAAGAGAGGGACTGAAGAGGTAGCTGGACTGATTCATATTAAAGTATATTTAGATAAATGAAAAAAAAATGATAAGTAGATATAAAGAGAAAATATACATCTATGAAGAGTTTGACTGATTATTGAAAGAATGTATAAGCTGTTATTTTCGCGTACAGACTTAGCGAATGAGGATGTCACGGACATTTTCACGAGATGTTGTTTTTTCGTGAATTGACACCGAGGCTATCGTATTAACTGCGCTGTTACCCTAGTGCATGGCAACATTTTCATGTGTTGTTAAATTCGCGGCCTAACTGTGATTCGCAAAATTTGCAAAAATTTAGCCCTTGCGAAAATAACACTTCATGAAGTATTGAAATGTTTCCAAGTGGGTAAAGTTATCCACTTGCAATCTATTATTAAGAAGCTTCTGGTATCCTTTCAGAAATAGTCTAGTAGGAGAAAGGGGTTCCCATGCACCCCAAACATATATTTTTTTAATCTACTTCATCTAGACCAGTTTTGTGCGTAGATTTCAAAAATGCAATGTTAACAGGTCAAAGCGTGTCCCATAGTGGTCAAAAATCCGTTTCCATGGTAACGCATGGTGAAAATGTCAGTATCTCATAAAAATACATGTAACCTTTGATTAAATTGTTCAATTGTCATGGCTTTGGTATCAAATTAAAGAAAATTAAATTATCTATATGATGATACCAATTATGTAGGGGGTTATACCAACCTTCATCTTAATTTTGAGGCCAGAATACAATTTTTTCACATTTTTTAGCAAAAATGTAATTTCACCATAAAACTTATCTATCTCTAAATCATACCAAAACATATTCAATTTGTTTGAATATTCTTCAAAATTATACTAAATATGTATGCAATACAATGTGAAAATTTCATAGATATTGCTCAAATAATAAGAAAGTTACGGCCATCCAAAGTTGACATTCAAGCATGTCAAGAATGTGCAGGTGGGAGTGTGATGTACGCCCTCTATTGTTGAATAATCTCATTTAAACATTTCAGTCATCATAATTTGGTTCCAAAAGCATGAGAATGAAGTTGGATGTGATAAAGTGGGTCATCTAGACCAGTTTTGTGGGTAGAATTTACAAAAAATGCATTAACAGGTCAAAGAGTGTCCCATGGTGGCAAAAAAAAATTGTTACCAAGGCAACGCATGATGGAAATGTCAGAATCTCCTTAAAATGTAATATTTGATACAATTGTTCACTTATCATGATTTAAATGTCAAATTTAAATGAAGAGTATTAAATTCTTTGAATGACATACCAATCACACGGAATTTATACTAATCTTCATACCAATTTTGAGGTCAGGGTAGTAGTTTTAGCAGCGCGCTGCGGGGGGGGGGGGGGCGAGAAGAAAAAATCTTTGGTTCACATAGGAGTACAGTACAGTACTAGTATACTATTCGGGTATACGGTGCACGTTTTCGATCGAGGCCATGTGAATAGCTTGAATCGAACAATAGGATTTCGTAATACCGGGGCCCTGTTTAAAATTGATTTTATACTAGTAGTTGATTTCAACTGTAAGTCTATAGGCCAGTGAATTGAAGCTGAATTTTGGGGTCAACTGACAACTATCGTATAACAAACAAATTTTGTATTTGAAAGTATACATGTATGTCTTAACAAACTTACCAGTAAAATTTACCCAGAAGTTCTGCTTCGGAACATGCCGAAATGACGTCATCAACATGACCACCCCACAAACCAGATACTAGTAAATGAATGGGAATTTCAGGATACCTCAAGTGTTCATTATACAACTGATACAACGAGATAAGTTTCTAGTGTATGTATTTCTTATTTCCTGCCTTTCTTCAAACAAAATTGGGCACATTTGGGTCCTCTTTTTCAAAAAATCTGAGCCCAAATAAGGTCATTTCTATGGAAACTTTATGCTAAAAACAATGTTTTTCTGAAACAAAAAAAAAAATGCAACACCTTCTCAACGTTAAACACCATTTTAAATTTACATAAGTATGCAAATTCATAGCTATTTAATTGACTGGAGGTGAGACCTAACCTGTTAGAGACCATAGCTACCATGGTTACACTCAAACTTGCCTGTAGCCATTATAACACAGCTGTCAAGAAATCACAATTTTCATTATTAGTGGTGTATTATATTATATTTTCCATCCCAGTAGCTGGATTTTTTGTTTTTTGTTTTGCATTTGGCACAAGCTGACATTTTGTTCAAGTCAATTAGGCACAGAACATAGTTTAAGTCAATTTCTCATAAAATGAGACCCTCCTCTACCTCTGCCCCCAATCCCAATAAAAATGGTTAGTTCATGTCTTTTCCTTTCTTGCAGTCCTGTAGGGTGTTTAAACAAACTTTTCATTGGTTTCAGTTTCACTTCACTGGTTTCAGTCTCGCTATCTCACTTTTCTGATTGGTATGTTTTAGTCACGAGGACTTGCTAAGTGAAACTGAAAACACTAAGTGGCACTGATCTCACTGAAATCAATGTTGGTGAAACGGGTCCTGCATGAACTTCTGTACGATACCAGAGCAAGTTCATTATATACTCGATTGACTACTACAACAAATACTGTACTTCTGAAAGAAATGACGCACTGTTAAGAGACACCGGATACACATTTTGTCATAGATCACATTAGTCCAGTCAAAATAGGGTTTCACCCAACACTAATTGCAACAGTAGGAATTCCACTGCAGTGCTATACTTCGTCGGCCTCATGCCAATAGGCCTTAACAGTGTACAAAGTCTATGGTGTTAAGGCCCTTCTGGCATGAGGCCGACGACTTGTTATGGGCTCCTAAACACCATACTAAAAGTCCCAAGAAATCCATGGGGCAAAGTGGCTAAATTTCCATAATATGCAAATTAGCTCCCATTATGATAAAAATACAGTGTTTCCATGAAAACTAGGTTTCTAGTTTTCAGATTGGAACACCGAAAGTGTTGAAACTTATGTTTACAATGTCACTAGTGCGATGCAAACATTTCACCATGTACATAGTCTGGGCCTCATTTGCATAATATGCAAAGGGTTCCGAGCCAACGGAATATTTTGATGCATCAAAGTGCCCGATATGAGCATATCAAGAGTGTTCAAATATGATATTTCAGTTTCTGTTCACCAAAAACAAACTTTACAGCATTAGTAAACTAGCATGAATTATTATTATAATATTAGAGTTTGTTATCAGACAGATAATGATAGCTTATCCATTAATATTACGTAGAATCAAAGTACGAAATTAAACAAGTGTCAACATCTACATGTCTACGGTAATTTTGTAATGAATGAACTCTATTTGGAGGGTGGTTTGTTCAAATCTTGATGATTAAGCTCTTGCATCCTTGAGGGTTTTGAGATATTGAAGATGGCACAGTCAAAGGAAACCCTGTGGGTAGTGCCCAAAGTTACCCCAGTCGAGCATATTATCCCACGACCGTTAATTTACAAAACATGCATCAACCAACACGATTTCCGTTGTTCTAAGCGTACAAGATTTTATTCTAAAGTCGTTTCGCCGTCTAGCAAAGACTCTGTTATTTCCATGAAATACAATTGGCATTGACAGCGGAGACATTTTTCTACAATGTGTACATCTTTAAAAAGTGATGCACAGTCAAAGTGGCTCGCATGCAGGGAGGTACCCGAATTTATCCCTATACCCTCACGGCCCGGTACAAAACATATACACACGTGAATACAGCTGTTTGAAGCGAAAAAAAAAAAAAAAAAAAACCTCTGTGCATAACGTCCTATTCATTTCATTTCCATTAAAATTCAGTGGAAGTTCTCGAAGAATTGTTGTTCTACAATATCTTGGTATAAGGTGAAAATGGTTCACATACGAAGACAACCACGTGGAGGGTGCCCAAACTTACCCCACCCAAAGACAGTCTAAGACATGCAATAATCATGTACCAGCGCAAATACATGAATATGTTCTATGGATACATGCCTTTAAACACTCCTTCTGGTCCTCTAGCCCAGAAACGTTTATTTAATGAAATCCAATGGAGTCAACCGACGATGTATTGCTCTGTAATTTTTACTTACACTGACATAGTTAAAGTGGTTATCATTCGAAGGGAGCCTACTATATGGGAAGTGCACACATTAATTGCCTCTATACATGGCCTTTGTAATGCAAATATCAACGCAATTATAGTATATACAGTCGTTCCAAAAGCGCATGTCTCAAAAAAAAAAGGTCGTTCCTTGAGTTTTAGGACTATCACTTGAGTTTTGTGACTATGTATAATCATCGTATGGTGCTATAATCATTGTACATTCTTCTCATTCGACATAATTTTACGCACCTCATTTTCTGTTACAAAGAAAGTGATGTCTATCTGTTCTTGTCGAAAAATGAAATAGAAATTGAATTGAATTCTAGTGAATTGGATTCCTGCCATATCAAGACACTTTTTTTTTTCTATAAAAACTGCCGGGGTAGAGATAAAATAACAACATTGATCCATAATATCTATGCTGTCCAAAGGGTTCACTTGCAGAGACCACCTTGTGGGAGGTGATCAAACTAATCCTAAAGGCAATGAAAAACATGCAGTATACACTGTACAACCGCGAAAAATGTTCCATGGTTACATGCCTCTGAAAAGCTCTTCCGCCTGTGTAGCACATACGCTTTCGTAAAATGAAATTAAGGTGATATAGGAGACGTTGCTTTACAATATCTATTTTGTCAAGCCCTTGGGAAGTGCCCAGATCACCCCTGCCCTGACCGTCGTGGTCCCAAAACAGATTAACAAAACATACATTATATGCCACAGTAAACTCACTTGTACATGCATGTAAAGTCGTTGCCGAGTGGTAAATAAAGACACTTTACTTTTCATGATTTTTAAATGGTATATAGACACTGCTTTACAATCACCATAGTCAAAGGGGTGCACATTCAAAGGCAACCGAGTGGGATTTGTTCAAAACCATCCAACCCCCAGGGCAATATAGGAAACATGCACCAGCATATAGCACAAATATGTTTCAATTTACCATGCCTTCACATTGTCGTTACGGTTGTACAGCGATTGCCCTTTTGTTTGTATGAAATGCAATATAATTACAAAAAGTAAAAATGCTCTACATTAACTATATTGTTAAAAGGGTCAACATTCAAAAGCAATCCCCTGGGAAGTGTCCAAAATAAACACCGCCGCTCAAGCCCCGTAATTACATCACACGGATACTATGAACGCAAATACCGACGTTCTTTCGTGCATGGTTTTAGAAGTAGTTCCAGCAATACAGCTACACACTTTTATATCAATAAATGTCGTGGAAATGATAGGAGAAGCATTGCTTCAAAATATCTATTTAGTGAGAGGATGTACAGTAAATGCAAATCCTGTTGGATGTGCCCCAATCCCCCCCCCCCCCCCCCCCCGATCCGCCACCTTCAGTGCAGAGGCATGAAAATATACCTCATGAAATATTGCAAATTTAGATAAAATTTGGGTGCTTCTGTTTACATTTTGTTTTCACCATCAAATTAATTACATAGAACTAGACTCTAACATTACAGATCTATTGTAATGAATACAAAATTATGTGGAGTCTACAGAACTAAGGTCTACACCAAAACTAGTATTATGTTACAGACAGTAACATTCCATCAAACTAATCTTGTAATCTGTTACTTTCACACTCAGCAAAGTAACTATACAAATAACAATCTATTCATAGATGTTCTCTTTAAATATTAGTAAATTCAACTCAATTCAACACAGCACATCAACAAGTTCTGATTTCATGTCATACCTAAATCCTAACACATTTTTAAACGTGTGAGACTGAAGTTCAAGGAACATAAACTTGTAGTGGAAAAGCTTCAATAGATGAAGTTTTTGGTACTTTGCTTTCAGGCAAAAATAAATGTATGTTGCAGAATGGTTTTAAAAACAATAATATGACACAAAATGTAATCAAATACAAAGGTCAGAGGTTTGATTTATGGCAGATTTCTTTGACTGATCCGGGTCTGATCCAAACAATAAAGCTTCTCACCAAAACTTTTGTCCTATCACAAGCAAGCTTGCTTATTTCTCCACAATAGAGGGCGCGCATCATCATCCATCTGGAAATTCTTGACCAATTCTTGACAGGTGTCAATGTCAACTTTGGATGGCCGTAACTTTCTTGTTATTTGAGCAATTTCTACGAATTTTTTACATTTTATTACATACATATTTGGTATAATTTTGAAAAATATTCAAACAAATTGAATGTGTTTTGGTATGATTTAGAGATAGATTAGTATTATGGTAAAAATGCATTTTTGCTAAAAAATGTGAAAAAATTGAATTCTGGCCTCAAAATTAATATGAAGATTGGTATAACCCCCTACATAATTGGTATCATCATATAGATAATTTAATTGTCTTTAATTTGATACCAAAGCCATGATAATTGAACAATTTTATCAAAGGTTACATGTATTTTTATGAGATACTGACATTTTCACCATGCGTTACCATGGAAACGGATTTTTGACCACTATGGGACACGCTTTGACCTGTTAACATTGCATTTTTGAAATCTACGCACAAAATTGGTCTAGATGAAGTAGATTAAAAAAATATATGTTTGGGGTGCATGGGAACCCCCCTTTCCGACTGCACTAAAAAGGGAGAAAATGGGAGGACGGACTTGTAAAACTCTTTATAAAAGGCAGTTATTATCATTTGGAAAAACATTGTTGTAAATCATAGTCTCACTTATTGTGCCAAGAATATTTCGCTTGCCATTAATTTTGCATTTTTGTATTTGTTTTGTTTGTTTTCTTTGTTGATAGGCTCAGTGCACATCTCATGCTTTTTACACATCTTACCCTGCACAGAATTCTGCAGAAAAATTCTGAACACATTTCCAACCTTTCTGCACAGAACGCCAGGGAATCCACACAGTATACGACAAGGCCGGTATTGGAGGAGACCTGAATATTAATCTGAATCAATTTCTGTTTTTTTGGGCTTGTTGTGTTTTGTTTTTGCCTCCTCCCGAGGATGCGTTCCCATGTGAAATTGTGAAAACAAGTAAATGCAAACAAAATGCAGAGGACTTCAAAATAAAGATAGATGCTGTATCTGCATCTACGAGTGCCCCTCTGCTCACGTCCTTGTGCGGCTTTGGTGTTGGCATGTGTACTAATAAACCCCTATGACAGTCAATATCCTAACAAAGAAGGCTTTGTTTTACATCCACAGTGATGGAAAAAAACCAAACAACTAAAATAAGCTCATTTCCTCCAAGGGGCACACTTCTTATTTTTAATAGAGTCTATGTTGATTTTATCGTTTTGGTTCAACAGAGCCAGAATATTACCAGTGTGGCAATCAAATCTTGTGGTGTTCTTAAAGGCATTTACCATTTGCAGATGAAACAAAAACCCAGCATTAGTGCTTTAAAATAATTCTAAAATGTGAGTTAGGGGTAGAAACAACCACTGCAAAAATTTGAATCTGTATAATCAATGTTAAGTGTTGTTAAATACACAAAATGTGAACAATAGAACTTTGTAATAAAAAATGTTTCCGGAAACTACTACCAAAACACTTTTGATCAAGTCACTTTTTTTCCTTCCGTTCTTTTCCAGTTCCACAATGACATTTCGTCTAAAATCCAAGATGTGGCATCAAGTTGCCAACAGACAAACCGATACTGGCATAAATTTAAACCTTTGTGGCACAAATGATTGTTGATGAATAATTCATCATGAAGACCAAAGCAAAAGAGCTATCTTCATCCATATTCTTTATTTACTAGTAATCGATGCGAATTCCACCGGTTCAGTACATTTAAAGGACCTACTGTATGCAAAATTTCATTTTTTTTTTCTCTCTTTGAAGTTAGAATACCATAAGAGTCACAGACAGCATACCATCATTTTTATGTTGTGCTTAACTTTAAGATCATCTTCAGTCCTTCATTATGGTAAATCCACTGCCATTCTGCTTGTCTCATTTTATTCTCTATTGGTGTAGATTTACACTTAGAAGGTTTTATCACTTCCCTTTTTGGGGCATCTATGGGGCTCAGTCAGGAACACATCTCCCTTGCAATCTCCTGACTTGGGTTCAGTTCCCATTGAGTCTTGCTGAGCAATGTTGTGTGTCATCATACCATCCCCTCTAGCAAGAGGCAAAAACACTCTGCCCCTCGGATGAGACATTGATGGAGGTCTTGTGTGAGGGAGTCATGTCTCGTGCATGTGAAAGACCTCGCTTCATTCATTCATTCATCGCAAAGAGCAGTGTGCTTAACCTGGTGAAGCGGTCCCCCTACCCGACCACACTGTAAAATGGGCGAATGATGGCAACCCCTCGTGGTTCACCCTAGGTGATGACTACCAATAGTTAACAAACGGTATCAACCAGGTACATTGTGTCATATGAAGAAGACAAAGGATGCGTTCGAGCGCTCTTCTGCAGCGTATCTCACCATACCGCACCCATGCTAGAGGAGCGCTTAAACGCTCCTGAAGTTTTTAACGTACCATACTATACCGAGCCAAAAGTGAACCACTTGCCAGTGTGCTGAAAGTGTATCACAACCGTACTAGTAAGATGGCAAGAAAAGAATGTGTGTAACATGCAAAAGTGTGTACATCATAATGCAAAGAGTTGATTTTCTTTGATTGGGACACATTTAATGTGGTGTAAGTGTGTCAGGGGCATGACCCTATTGCTACAAAATGTGTGACCCCTTCTAAAAATAATGCTTTCTCCACAGAGCGCTTGAATGCTTCCAGTATTACATAGTATGATGTGGTGTGCATTCGGTTGGTTCTCTTTGGTTTGCTTTTGAGTGCTCAAACACGGCCGAAGACTACCCTTTTGAACAGTTTAATAGTAATTGATGTTTTTTTTTTTTACCCTGTTGTGCTACTATCCAAAATACTTGAATGCCAATCCTGCTCACTGAGAACCAGGGGGTTAATGGCTCCATTTATCATTAATAGAGTATTGATTAGCTGATATAAACCACCTTTTTAACCTTGTGAAAATTGTTATGTTCACTAATTATCCTTCTTGAAGGTGTGATTAGATCCTGAAAAGGTCATGGAGAGTGTCAATTTTGTGTTTTATTGAAGAAAGATGTTAAATGCAAGTGCTTTTCAAGGTTCCTGCTACAATGAGTACCTTTGCGGTAATTTCTGCTTCTCTCTCTTAAACAACCAGGCAATACATGTATATACACACACACGTATGCACATACAAATCATAGTCATCACATGCATTGTTTGTTTCCAATATCTTGACATGGACACTAAGTAAGAGAAAACATGGCAATATATTTTTAATCTTTGTTGCCCGATTGGGCCACCAAATGATGTGCTTTTTGAAAGTTTTGTGGTCTGATATCAATTTTTTAATGGCATGGGCCACTGGGCTACCACCAGTGGTGAGCCCTGATATATCTACACACACATATACATTGCATACATATTTATGTAAAATATATACTTAAGAGTATCTACAGAATTTGGGTGCCCCAGTACCAGCATTGAATCTTCACAACATATGCTAGGTCACTTGTTTGTTTTGCAAGTTTATAGCCCACCATGTACTTTCAAGAGAGTAGTTTACTCTTCAGTCTGTGTTGCATGGTTGTGGGCAGCTTCCCTACACTTTGCTCTTTCCATTTCTGATAGTATACTTAAAATTGACCGTCGGCAGAGTTTGCCGTCTATTTTCGGCAGTTAGTTTGAATAATCTTGGCTCATCTGTCTGGGGGGTGAATTGCCCTCATTAGAAACGATTTCGTGGCACGTATCCAAGATGGCGCCTTGCGTAGGCGAAGAGATAAATACGTATCAAACTGTAATTCCACTTTGGATTTGGCAAAGAGAGAGAAAAAAAAATCGATAGTAGAATATGTCCTCTAAAATAAGATTCTTCTATTCTTAGGTATCATATTTTGTAGTTTTTGAGCTGGGTATACTGTGAAAGACACAAAGATGTATACAAACACATACTGAAATGTATTTCAGTCTAGGTGTGCTGGGGAATTTTAGTAGTTGAACAGTGATAATGTTGAATAAAACTAGTCAAGAGCTGTCCTTAAAAGGGTTGTGTAGAAGAGGTGTATGGAGTAAATTGATTGCAGATGGGGAGGGGGTGGGGTGAGGCAAACACCTTGATCAAAGTAGAGCCAGTTTTATCAGTTTGTTGACCCAGTTTCTGATATCCTTACCTCACTCAACCATCGCTCTCGTGAAAAGTTTTGAAAATGACGTACATGTAAATATGCGCTGGCATTACGATGGCAAAAGGAAAAAATAAATTATTTTTATCAGTTTTTGCCTGCTTTACACCTTTTGGCATTTCAAAAAAAAAGAAAAAAGAAGGTAATCTGCTGACACCAAATCTCCCTGTATTTTTTCTTTCCTAGTTGATCTCTGTCAAAGTTAATGCTGATCCTTTGATCTTTTAGATTCTTCCTGAATTTGCTATGAGGGTAGTGTGCATTTTATCCGTCTCTGCTCTTGTGCATTGACATTATTTTGTTGTCCCTTTCTTTCTGTGACTTTCCTTTCCTGTCAAAATATTTTCTTTATCTTAACTTTAATATGTGGTGCTAACAATAGGCCCATTCATGTAACCACAGATAGTTGGAACTATTTGTGTCATGATTTGAATTGCACCACAAAAAACATTTTCTTTTATTTATTTGGACATTACAATCATGACTATTACTAAAATTCAATTCATGATGCATGCACCACTAAAAAGTGTGAAGCTTCTGAAATAGTCCGGATTTTTTTTTTTTTTTTTGAGTGGCCATTATTTGTTGCCGAAAGTGTCTATGAGCGGTATGGAAAATCACGGAAGGAAACTAATTGTCCATGAATAGAAGTACTTAGTTTTGGGTCAAGTCTGGGTTGATTGGCGAACCCTGGTAAAAGAGCTCTGCAAGTTAAGCCAAGGTCTTAAAGTTATTACTTAACTCTTTATGTGCCATGGTGGCAACCCCCTGTGTGCCACGTTATTCTGAGACACGAAGGTAGTCATGCTTTGAGAAAGAATTCTGTGTTTCCAATTTGTATAACTTCTTCAAATTTCTGTTAAGCTGGACATAATAGTGAGCAAAGTGTTAGAGGAATGCCAAACTTTGCTTCGATATACATTGTATGACAAATCTATATCAAAATTACCTTTAAATGACCACTTGCTACATTACTGTAAAGGCGTGACTTTTGCACATAAAACCATGACAGAAACTTAAAATGTAAACGCAAATCTAGTTAGGAACACCGCTTGATAGTTAACCACCACATAGACTGCAAGCCCTAAGTGAGAGGAACAAAAGCGTGAGAAACGCTTTTATTGTACCGGGGGATTAGCGATTTATCGATCAGTTTCGGCGGCTTTGTTTGTTGAGCAGAATATGTGAAGTTGGCACGCCGTCGACTGAGTCGGACGTGCGAACGTGGCACATAAAGAGTTAAAGTCCATAAGTTGGGTGCCTGTGCACTTTAAGGGTTAAAGGTAGGGGATACCTTTTACAGACCTCCCAAAATGCAGCAAAACATTAAAAATGAACCTCAGGGGACTTGTTTAGGCCACTGCTGAGAAATTTGGAAGTCAACAGTTATCTACAATTTGAATAATGCACAAAACTCAACTACTCAGTAGTTTTGTGTGTCAGCCACACTTAATTAAACCTTTTTGTTGCAGTCTTCTGTATCTTTTATCTATAAACATGAATCTAAAAGTATAAGAGCTGATGTAATAACATATAGAGTGTGTGGCAAGAATGTATATAGAAATGTTTGTAAGTTTTGATGAACTTTCTTCACGAAATATACATGATGGACACACATGCAGTGCATGGGTCTGCAAAGGTAGCCTAGCAATGTACTGGAATTTACGGTGAGCCCCGAAAAAAATTCAATTCAAAATCTAACGGTCAATAAAAATGTACTAAATGTTGCCTTCCACTTTCAATACTTTATGGGAGTTTCTAAAATGATACTCTCTTCAACATACCACTGTATTTATACAACTCTTCATTTAGAGCATGCAAAGGGGATTCCCTACCTTTAAGGTTAGATCTCTCTCTCTCTCTCTCTCCATCATTTGCTCTCTCTGTTTGTTTGTTTTTTCATGTTTTTTTCTAGCATTCTTTTTCTCTCGTCCTTTTGTCTACCTCTCTGTCTGTTTGTTTTGTCTGTGTTTGTGTGTTGTCTGAGTATGTGTTTGTCTTTTCTCTGTCTGTATCAGTTACATATCTGGCTATTCCCTCCACTTCTTATCAGTTTCATGCTCACACACACACACACACACACACACACACACACACACACACACACTTGCACACACTTTTTTTGTTTTTCAGTAATCTGTTATTTTGATTTCTATAATTTCACATAACAAAAACATTCATCTTAAATGTATATTAAACATGATATACAATCAGCAATGTAAAGAAAGAAAAAAAAACACACGCACTGTTCATGTTTTTCTTTCTTTGTTTTGTTTTGTTCGTAATGCAGAAAACACTTGCCACAATCCTGGAGCCGTACCAGATGGAGTACGTCGATCCCAGAGTGGAGGCGTTGGAGAAGGAGGTGGAGCGTGAGCGGCAGCTAGAGGCCCTGGAAGAGATGGCCCGCCAGTACCGGACCCTCTTCCCGGGCCCTAGAGGCCACGCCTTAATCCAGGTGGGTAGAGTTAGTATAAAAGGCATAATATACCTCTTGCATATAAAACAAAAACCCAGCATTAGTGCTTCAAAGTAGTTTTAAAATGTGAGTTAGGGATAGAAACAACCACTGTAAAAATTTGAATCCTAGTTATCAATGTTAAGTATTGTTAAATCGACAAATTGTGAACAGTAATTATAATAAAAATGTTTCAAGACTAAACCGTCTGCAGTTATGGTTTATTGAGAAAAATACTGATATCTCCTTATATTTTAGGTTTTACTGCAAAAATTTTATATGGTAGGATGTTTTGTGGTATAGCGGACCTACACATATGCATCAAATGTGATATCTTGACACATTTTTAAAATCACTGTCCCCAAAGGCAAACAGGGCCTCTAAGGGTCAGCGCATATCATGCACTCTGTAGCCCATTACACACACATTGCCGGGCAAGCATTGTGCATGTACAGTAGCCCCAGGTCAGACTATTAGACTCAATCTATACGTGACTTGACTGCACTTTTGTAGTGTTGATTCTACTAAGGTTAGCAGTGATTAGACGATGGGGTGTAATGAAGTGTGAAGTTCAGAAGGGATATGCAGAAAACAGTGAAACGTGATACTTTGCCATCATTCATTTGACCATAGAAAGTAAGGTATTGTGCACAACAGTCTTGATCATACAACAGTATTTTATGGTCAGTGGATGTTCAGTCCCTGCCATTTGTAGTTCAGTCCGTGCCATACAATGGATTGTGGTCACCGATCATGCGATGGGGTTGCCCAGGGTAGGCAGATTTTCTGCTCCAGCGACAATTCGTCTCGCACACTTAGACAATGTCATTTGTGATGGTTCATGTGATATCAAGATCTGGTGAACTTGTTTGGACTTTTTTCACCTGTAGACAGGAGAATTGTTTCTTTTTTCTTTGCATTTGTTAAAGCACTGTCGCTTTGGCATCATCCCACTATTGTATTCTTTCTTTTCTGGCTTTGCTGATCTAAATAATGACCCAACCCAGGAGCCAGAGCAGACACGGGTGTATTATGACGACCAAAACCAGGCAGCTAGGGGGGACAGGGGCGAGAATGCTGAGCAGTTGATAGAAGAGTACGTGCAAGCCATTGAAAATTCAGCCAACAATGCTGAGATGGAGGAGGAGAAGGTCAATTGGCTGTACCAAGAGTACTACCAGAAGTACCTGGATTTGCTGGAGCAGTACAGAGTCATGGAGGAAGCAGCAAAAAATGGGTAAGGGTCACTCTCTATCCTATACAAATAGTACTTTGAGAGTTAGTGCCAGTAGCTTTTAACAATGGATAAGTGTACAATGGAACAAGAATCTCTTTTTTGCAAAAACTTCTCCCATGGGCCTTTTCTTTTGATATTATTGTGTAGTTGAATATAACAATGGAGCTTGTTTCTTTTTTTTCTTTCTTTTCTTGTGATTTTGACAAGAACCTGCATGAGAGAGTTTAATATTCAGATGAATGAGCTAAGGATGTAACCAAAGGTGTAAAGCACATGAAGTTGGGTTGTTTTGTATGTTTTTTTTTTTTTTTTGAGATACTAAGTTTACATATATCTCAAAAAGCAAAGGAAAAAAAGTGTTTTTGTCATTGTTTGTGTACAAATGTGTGTCTGTGCAATGTAAGTATGTACATGTATGTTTGTATGTATACAACTGTTTCTAAGTGTGATTTGTGTGTATGAATATATGTCTGTATTATGTTCATAGATATAAAAAACTATATTGCCCCAGGGGTGACAAAAGACCTTGTATCTCAAAATCATGAATTTTTAGGATAGCAAAAAAAAAAAAAAAAAAAAAAAACAACAAAAAACAAACAAACTTGTAATTGTTTTCCAACATCAATGTTGACCTCAAATAATCTAGAAATGTCGTTATTTATGACATTAATAATTGTTCTGTTTTCAAATCCGTCTTTTTGATATTTAAAGTTGAGTTAGGAGGGTTTTTTTAATGTCTATTGACCGATTCGGGTTCGTTGAGGGCAGCAGACATTTTACGGCACTGGGCGCAGCCATGAGCTCAAATTGCGGTGTCTCAGCCGACCCCCCCTGCTCTCCCCCACCCCACGGGCAACATGTTTATCGCGCACTTGTAACAAAGGTTCGCGCACTAAGCAAGCATTCGCGCACTCAGTACGAGATGCCCATTGGCTAAAACAATCATGCATCAGTTTTTCATTCTGCGCGCGTAAGAGGGGTGGGGAGAGAGGAGGGGGGGTCGGATGATACACCGCAGTAATGGCGCTGCCCATGCCAAAAATACACATAGCGCGTCACAGAATCGGTCAATAGAGATAGTAGGTCTTGTCACCCCAGGGATAAATGAAACACAATTTATGTGCATCCTTCTCTTCTTGATGTCTGGAGTTTCTAATCAAGAAGTCCTTTAAATTAGGGTCAAGATTTTGCGAAATTATAGCAAAGCAAAGTTTAGTTTTGTGATTTGTTTGCTAGCACCAATGCATTATCAATTCTTCGCGTGGATACAATGGGAGTCTGTAAAGATGGCATCAAAGCAGAAAACAGAAGCATCGATGAAATGCTTGTTTTACTTCTGTTGTGGATGCTGTGAGCACCAACATGTTTGCGGGGGTTTTATTTTCATGATTTGGTGAATAGTGTCTTAGCCCACTGAGGACAGGCTGATTTTGCTACAACACGCATTACCCATTGATTTCTGCCCGAGTATACCCGGGACTCGTCCTCAACGGGTTAATTTTGAAAATGTTGACAAAAATGAAAACAGTAATATTCTCACACGCACTGTCCAAGGTGAGCACTGCAGAGTGGCACAATCAAGTGACTTCTAGAGTACTTTACTTTTTTTTTTTCTGAGAGATTTGATCTCATTTCAAGGCTTTAAGCAATGTTTGTAATTTTAAAAAAATATGTTTTTGAGAAGTCACATTTTTTTCTCAATGTATGTAGTTGTTGTTGTTTTTTTTTGTTACAATTGTCATGATGATGAGAATGACCACAAAGTACAAATTATCTGGTGAAAATGTCCAGTCAACTGCCATTCGTGAAAATATCTGTTCGTGAAAATATCAGCATTCACAGCGTATGGCTTCTTGCCACCCCTAAGTACCAAGGACACTAAAGAGTATGCTATATGGATTCCACTAGACTTGTGTTCTGGTAGCCCTACTCACAAAATATTCTTAACGATACTGAGATGCTTTAAGTGAAAACATAGTTCTGGTAAGGGTCTGAGAACCCGTCTTGCACCATTTCATATTTGCTTCAATATATCGAAAGAGTCTACCCAGAAACTTACCTGGCTGACGTGGTTTGCTAGGATGATGAGTTGTTTTGGAGTATTTTGAGGTCAAAAATAAAAGTCGGTATACCAACTTTTATTCCAGAAGGATCCAGGCTTATTCGGTCTCAGGGGCAATTCAGCCCTATTTCAGACAATTTGCACACAGTTTGTGAGCGCCAAATTTTATACACAGGCACATGTTCATTTTGTATGCGTGCCAAAGAGGTTCTTTGATGTGCGTGTTGTATCAAGTTGGCCCATAGATGCGACCAGCCAGAACACGAAGCGCTCCCATAGTACAACACTGTAAAATCCAGGGACAATTTGGCCTGCCATCAAAGCGAGGCGGAGTTGTCCCCAAGTCCGACTTAATCTGACCCCTTTCTGAGACTGCAACTCAGGCAAACCTTTTTGGTTAATATCTCGCATTTTTATAATTACCCAACGAATACCTCGTTATTACAGCATTATTCCACACATTCCTTAGACATACGTGTACATTTTGGAGCGAAATTCAACAATTCTGCAGGCGTACCAGAACTATGTTTACCTTTAAGACAAGCCCCCATCAAACAAAACAAAAGAGAGAGAGACACACACACACACACACCACACACACTTGCACACTATTCAGCCCGTTGTGGACAGACTGATTTTGCTACAACATGCATTTCCCGTAGACACCTGCCCGAGTATGCACGGGACTCCTCTCCAGTGGGTTCAGTTGCCATGTGGGAGGATATGCCAGGTACAAAAGCTTTGGATACTGTTGCCATAGCAACATGCATCTTAACAATACCAGCCATTCTGTAGAGCTCTTTTTCAGTGTAGTGCATAAGTCGCTCTTGCAGTACGGAGTGCCTTAGATTACCTGATGTGTGCTGTTCTCAGTTTTCAGAGTACTCGTACTTGAGATGAATAAAGGCAGAGAGGGTAACAGTTTTCAAAGTCACCTACCTTGGTCTATCCTTTTCAAAAAAATTCTCTGTGTGCCACAGTTTGTATAACCCCCTTCTTATGACATTATTCTGAGACTGCAATGCATGAGCACTTTTGGAAAACATTTTGTTTTTCAAAGCTACACGTTTTTTTATAGAGAAATTTATGCTACAAATGTAGTACAGCAAGGGTGTCTACCAAGAAAATGTGGCAGTCTTTGCTATGATGTAAATTCTACAAAAAAAAAAAAGAAGAAGAAGAAGCTATGGCTATGACGCTTTTAGTGTACTGTGGCATATTATGGATTTATCGATCTGTTTGTGTGTGGTGGCAAGCCATACAAAGAGTTAAAAGAATGAATGTGGGATGAATACCCAAGTTTCCTATACCTGTTCATTGCCGTAGTGCATTTACCGAAAAGAAAAGAAGAGAAAATAATAATGAATAGATATAATATAACAAGTTCTGAAATCAAATTTTGAGGGCATATACTGTTGTAGATGCCTGGACATCCATAGTGAAAAGGAAAAAGTATTCAAAACATACATAAAGACATTCTATTCCTTTGCTTGCAATCAATCATGATTGATTGATTAACCTGTGGAGGACGAGTCCTGAGTATACTCGGGCAGCTGTCTATGGGAAATGCGTGTTGTAGCAAAATTAGCCTGTCCTCAACGGGTTCAAAGATCACACTTCATGTTGCAAGTAACAAAGTATGACTTCCACGATTGAATTGCTAGGCCAGAATGCATTCAAATAAACCAACCTCAAACTGATGTTTACATCTGTCTCTCTGAAAATTCATGTCGGCCAAGAAACATTATTATTATTATTTTTTTTTTTTTTGGGTATTGCATTGATAGTAGAACATGTACACCCAGGTTACATTATTTCTAACATTTGATAGTGCTTGAATTTCCTCTTCTTTTTTTTTATGCCTCCGCAACGAAGTGGCCGGAGGCATTATGTTTTCGGGTCGTCCGTCCGTCCGTCCGTCCGTACGTCCGTCCGTACGTCCGTCCGTCCGTCCGTCCGTCCGTACGTCCGTCCGTCCCGTTTTGTTTTTGTCGATATCTCAAGAACCGTGTGGTGGTTTTACATCAAACTTGGTATGAGGGTATATCCTTGGGGGATAATACTTTGTGTGGATTTTAGGGTCACAGGGTCAAAGGTCAAAGGTCACAGGTTATTTTGTGAAAAAAAATTGAAATTCCACATATTTCTCCATATCTCGCAGATGGTTCAAGGTATCTTCATAGAACTTAGTATATATGCTTGTACCGATGGGCAGTGATTATCTAGGGAAGTTGGGGGTCATGGGTCAAAGGTCAGGGGGGTCAAAGGTCAAGGTCAACTCCTCAAAATATCACTACTTTCCTTAAAATGCAATATGCCTGAAGGTTTTTTTTTTTTTTTTTAAACTGGATGTATGGCATGTATTACCCAATATATATTTTTTGGGAAGTTTCTTGCCAAAAGGTCAAAGGTCAAGTGAAAGTGCTAAATTGCACTTTTTCCTCCATATCTCGAAAGTAACTCAAGGTATCATCATGAAACTTACATATTTATGCATGTTCTACCTAACAGTGATTCTCTGTGGAACTGTGAGGTCAACGGTCAAAGACCAGGTTTAGATAATGCTATTTTCCCATTTGATACTGAAATTATACTTTTTCTCAATACCTTGAAAATTACTCAAAGCATAAACTTATAAAAGGGTCAAAAGTCAAGTAGAAATCATTAGTTCCCCAAATACCTGCACTCTGACATTTGAATAATTCATCCAATTGAACCTAGTTCTAGGAAAGTGAACATTCAGCACATTTGTGGCAAACCTGTCATTTTAATATTTTGCCAATTGTGTGAAACTGTCATCACACATTGTCAAGACATTGTACTATAGACCTATTAGGAGAACCATGCATGATGGCGGAGGCATATCAGTCGCCGTAGCGATATATCTAGTTTCTGTATTTGCCATTGACAAAGAGTCCTTCAAAAAAAGAAAAAAAAATGTTTGATCCAGATGGCAATCCTGCTCTGTTCCTTGTGATATATATAAACTTTTCCTGTGGTTTTCCTCTAAATCCATTCACAACTCTTTAACCTTATTATTTTGCTGACAGACAAACCAAAGGTGACAAAAACATAACTTCCTTGGCAGTTCTAGGTAATGAGCAGATACAGCACCAAAAGTACAGAAATGTGATTTCTTTGACCTCATAAAGAAGAGGGAAATTGTATTCAGAGAGCTTAAAGGAGCAGGTCAGTCATGGGAGGAAGGACGCTACTGTAAAGGCACAAAGCTTTGCGTGAGTGAGTTTTCACGCTTGTCTGGGCGAGATAAATTGTGCATGTTTAAATGATTATTTTCATGGACGGTCACAACAAGTGAGTGGGCACTTCAAACGGCTCACCGCTTCCACGGCGGTTAAAGTCTTTGGCGGCACACACTGCCTTTAAAAGGTTAATTGGTCCACATAATGACAGCAAATTCACTCATGCTACAGAACTAGTGAATGTGAAAAATGTCATTGTTTATAATATTGTAGGTAAAACTGCATGTTTGTGTGTATGGAGTTAAATCATTGTGGGAAGATGATAATGGAGATACTATAGCTGGGAAGGCAGTCAAAATATGTTCAAGGAGGTAGATAAGTAGATGGATAGATGTATCTATCAACAACATGCTTGCATTAAATATTGATGTTATGGAAGAGTTTTTTTTTCCCCTTTCTCGTGTTCCTATCAATACTCCTCTGACCTGTAGACTCCTCAGTGATGACTTGCCAGGAGGCGCCAACGAAGAGGATTATGCCCGGGTGATGGAGAAGCTGGACTACTTAAAACAGTACTTAGAGGAGCTGTACCGGGAGCAGGCAGCGGCGGAGCAGGCTGCGGCGGTGCAAGAGGCGATGGAGGAAGGGGAGGAGGTTGCCGTGGCGATGGAGGATGGGGAGGAGGGAGAAGAGGGTATGGGAGGGATGGCATCAGCGGCGATGGCTGCGGCAGCGGGGGAAGGAGAGATGATTGGGGTCAGCCAGAGTGAGAGCAGCTCATGGTCGGAGGTCGGCAGCATCAGTGAGGCAGGACTGGAGGAGATTCTGGGAGAGGGTGAGTGGATGGGTGGGTGGGGGGGGGGGGGGAGAAGGATGGAGGATGCAGGGAATGGAAACTTAAAGGATTAAAGAAAGTGGACCAGATTTGAGATGGATGAAATAGGCTTCAACGATGATGGTGATGCAACATTTTTTTTTTTTTTTATTGACATTTTATTCATATTTTTCCCCATAGAGGATAATGCAGAGCTGCCAAGTCTCCCTGATTCTGCAGGATTCTCCCTGAAAATGTCAAAATCTGCTCATGTCTAAATAAGAGAATATCAAAATCCCCCAGATGTTAGAATTATTTTCGCCCATTGAAATGCATGTAACACACAGATATCTCCCTGATTGCTGTGTGGAATCTCCCTGATTTGGATGTGGGAATATTGGCAGACCTGGTAATTGCCACAATAATTAGCTGCCAAATGGAGCAACTTAATGCAACACAATAATTGGCTACCTTAAAAAGCAACTTTAATCTGAAGACTTGTATGATCGCAAGAAATTCGTAAGAACCTTGGTAACACATAAATTACCTCTTTATCTACTCTGGACCTCAAGGGTATTGAGAATATAATTTGATTGCAGTGAAATGATAAAAAAAAAATAACGCCCTAAGCAAAATTGAAGGTGTATGAAAAGACTGAATGCAACAGTTTAGAAGGTTTAAAGTAACCGCTCCTGGGGTATCAGAGTCTTCCCTTTTGAGAAGATTTCAGTAAACTGATAGGTTGATAAAGACATATTAAAGGATTATTGAGATGATGCAAATCAAATGCACACAACATTCATGTGTTGCATTTTTCCAAGTGTCATTATAATTGGAGATATTACTGATTGTTTGTTATGTAAAGATAATTTGTAACACCAAATTGAGCAAGTCAATGGTTAAATGTGAAGGCCATTTGTAACATCAAATTGAGCAAATCAATGGTACGTATGTACGTACATGTATGTAACAAGGATGGAATTATTGAAGAATGTAGTGCCTATGATGAGAAAAGCATACTTGTTAACCCGTTGAGGACGGTTTGAATTTGCTACAACACATGTTTCCCATAGACACCTGCCCGAGTATACTCGGGACTCGTCCTCAACGGGTTAAGAAATCAAATAATGTATCCATCAGGTGAATGTTGCAAGGATGCTGTTACATCTAAAGAAGATGTGAACTTTGCTCATGGCCATTTCAGATTGATATGCGTTGGTGTTTGAGGATGCATCATTCATATTCTCTGAAGTTGTAGATTTAACCCCTTTCCACTTAGAATTAGGTACAGAAACTACGAGGTCCCAGTATTCAACAAAGGAGGAGCAGTGTCAATGAATAAGTTTGTAGGAAATACAGCCTTATGGTTGTCCCTCAGTGTTGTGCCGATGTGTAACTGTGAACAAGTTAGTGATATCATCTTTTGGAGATGAGGAATATGATTCCAATACTACCCTTGCCTCTCTCTCTCTCTCTCTCTCATGCAGAAATCGATCACTTAGCCATCCAACAATCACGAAAATGAGATGAAAACATGGTTTAAAGAAGAAATCCACCCCAAAATGAATGAATTTCAAAAGAAAGAAAAAAAAATATTCCCCACAGAATGATACAAAAATGACCAAAATCAGATAAGAAATAAAGAAGATATGACATTTTGAAATTTCACATTTTTCCGGAAAACATTTTTTGACCAGTTCTTATGTATAAATGAGCAAGTTGATGATGTCATATCCTTACAATTTTTCATGTATGTTATATGAAATTAAAAAAATATAGATATTTTATCTAATACAAGTAAAAACATGTTCCCATACCAAGATATATATCAGAGTGAGCATCTGTTCTTTTTTTATTGGGTGGTTTTAAGGCAAGTTTTATTTCTATTCTGCTGAAATATTAGATTTTTGTCATTTCTGTATATGAAGTGAATAAGAAATTGTGAGAGCATGACATTGTCAACTTGCTGATTTGAATATTCATAATGACTGGTCAAGAAATATCGAATGATTTCAATCATAATGATTGTTCAAAAAAAAGGTGAAATTTCAAAGTGACATATCTACCTTATTTTGTATTCGATTTTTGTCATTTTTGTATTGTTCTGTTGGGAATATTTTTCTCTCTTTTTTGAAGTTTATTTTTGGGGTAGATTTCCTCTTTAATGCAACTCTTTGATTCAACCTTTTCCAATCTCTCTCTCACATGCAGAAATCGATCACCTAGCCGTCCAACTAATCACCAACGAGCTCATCCCCCAGATGTCTCCGGCCGAGCAGGCACAGTGGCATCTCCTCAACGAGGAGGAGAAGGAGGCCATCATCGAGGAGGCCCTGGACGCCATCGACTGGGTCGCCATGGAGATGGACGACCAGCAGGGCGTCCGGGAGGAGTTGGCGGAAGAAGAGGATGCCGGTCAGGGACAGGTGGATGTAGCAAAGGAGATGATGATGGAGCCACAAATGGAGGAGGAGGAGGAGGAGGAAGAGGAGGAGGAGGGGAAGGAAGCAGCCATGGCAGATGGAGGAGATGAGATGGTCTTGGATAACAGGGAGGAGGCGGTGGCAGCGATGGAACCGGAGGACACGGAAGGTTGGTGACTCAAGATGTGGTATTTGATGTCATAAAGGCAGAGACATTTATTCCTCAGACTAATCCTCCTTAGAGAATTGTTCCCCTCAATTGTCAAGTTAAAGGCCTGTGATTTACATGCATGCATGTATGTGTGTGAGTGTGTGTGTGTGTGTGTGTTTTACATTTGATTTTGCCTTCTTGGCTGATTTCTACATCTGTAACTAAGCACAGTCAAAGTTGTCTACTTATTTGGCTGATAGGGTTGGTGACTGTTTTGCCATGGTGAGACGCTGTTGTCTCATTTCCATATTGTGTAACCTGCCATCCGTCCGAACTTTCAAAAAGCCTCTCTTTTGCAATTTCTAGAGTGATGTGGTGCTTTTGGGGGGCTTTTTTTGCTTTGTTTTGTCCTCATTTTGCTGGACTTTGTATTTATGACAAGTACATGAAACTGTGCATTCTGCAAATGATGTCTAGTTTCTGCAAATCTGGTTTTAAATCACAAAAGAGAACCCCTTTTTAGTGTAATAATGCATTTTATTCTGTCTGTGATATCTTGTAGAGCAATGAAAGCAATAAGAATAATGATAGAAACTCAAGTTGTGTGTTAGAGGTGATGTGGAAATAAATTAGATCATGAGAAAACGATATGATATAACCTGAAAGCTTGACCGTAGAGATCACATTGAGTTCTGTTACGACAGTGAGTTCTGTTACGACATTTTGAGTTTATGAAATGGCACCCAGCTTCAATCAATGCTGGATTGTCTCAGCACTGTAATATAGATTCTAGCGTAGTGCCACAAATTAGACCTAAGTGAAGAGGAATTGTTTCAGAGGCATATCGTTGCAAAATCAGGCATTGAAGATCTTATCACGCGTCGCAAAAGGAAAGCGGAGCGACACGTACGGCATCTTGAACGAGATGGGAGCAGAGGTCTTCTCAGCTGAATAATTTTCTCCCCCCCTCGGAGGCGTTTTCCGAATATCGAGGGGGTTATCTGATCGTCGAGGCGGTTGCGCTTGAAGACGGCGAGTGCACGTCAGCTCCTCTGGACTGTCAAATCGCCATGGCAACGGGGCTATATTGAGAGAGAGAGTCAAGGCCACTGAGTAAACTCGTCGTGGCCGAGGCCTCGTCGGCGCGATGTGTGCATTCCTGCACATTCAGTGGGTGGGAAACACCAACAAGCAAACATTCGTTCAGCCCTCAGACAACTTGACGGAGAAAGATTGAGAGACGTGAGAGAGATAGAGAGATATATAGAGAGAAATAAAGAGAGAAAGAGATAAGGAAACAGAGAGAGAAAAAAAAAAACCCTCACAAAACAGACAGAGAAGCAAGGGACAGATAGTATTTGACTAGTTTATGAGAGATATATCTACAAAGGTAAAAAACGTCTGGTTTATAAGTACATAAGATGGACGGGAAGAGAGTTTCATAAAGGTAAGATAGATAGATGGAGAAAGTTAGGGATGGAGAAAAAGAGAAAGAGAAACAGGCGGAGAGGCAAGAGGCAGATGGCATGAGACGTATTTAAAGAGAGATATATCTTCCAGGATAAAGGACTTCTGGGTTATTACCAGACTGTTATGTACATAGGATGTATTGAGAAAGGAATTACAAAGGTAAGATCAACAGAGGAAATAGAGAGATGGGGAGAGAAAATAAGCAGATAGAGAGGGGAGAGGGCAAGAGACAGATAGCGTTGGACGTTTTTAAGAGAGGTGTACCAAGATAAAGGGATTTTGGTTTATTAGTAGAATGCTAGGTATATAAGATGCATGGGAAGAGAGTTTACAAATTTAGGCCAGATAAATAAAGAAGAGATATCTATAGAGTAAAATGAAGATAGTGAGAGATAGATAGATAGATAGATAGACAGATAGATAGATAGATAGATAGATAGATAGATAGAGATAGATAGATAGATAGATAGAGATAGATAGATAGATAGAGAGATAGATAGATAGATAGATAGATAGATAGATAGATAGATAGAGAGTTAGATAGATACATAGTAGGTAAATAGAGAAAAATGTTGATAGAGATGGAAAAAAATAAAGAATAGGAGCAGGATGTAAATGGATGAATGAAAAGGAAGATTATTTACAAAGGTGAGATAAGTACAGAGGAGATAAATATTGAGAGAGATAAAGATTGAGAGGTAGATAAAATGAGAGACAGAAAGAGAGATAGAGAGAGATGTTAATAGAGATAGAAATACAAATAGGGAGCAGTAAGTAAGTGGATAAATGAAGAGGAAGAGGGTTTACAAAGGCAAGATAAGTACAGAGGAGATGGATATACATGTAGAAAGAGAAAGAGAGAGAGTGTATCAAAGAGAAATGTTGGTATAGATAGAAAGAAGAATAGGGGGCAGGATTTAGATGGATGAATAAAGTGTGCAGGAATGGAGCATACTGAAAAATGCAGAGAGAGACATTTTGTAGATACTCCAGACTGCATGTATTAAAGTGGAGATAAACAGACGTGCAGACAAATACCTATTTGGAGACATTAGTAATACTTATCTCTGACACAATTCATTTGCTAGGCCCATGACAGTACCCACTATATTCCTCTTATGTTGCAGGATATTATTTTCATGAAATGGTGAGGGTTCTACAGTTCTACAGAAACTTTGGTAACAACTGATGTAATCTGAGAGCATCCTGGTATAAATTGGCACGAATTTGGTGTGTTTTGAATCCAATGTGTGGATCCTATGTTACCTTTTGCTACTGATAGCTTAAAAGGCCATGAACTACGTTGTAACCATGAACTACTGTATAAGCTGTTATTTTCGCGAGGGTTTAATTTTCGTGAATTTCGCGAATCACAGTTGGATCGCAAATTTATTAACACGAGAAAATGACTCCATGCATTGTGTTCATAGAGCATTAATGTAAACGTCGGTGTTGATTCGTGAAAACAACATCTCGTGAAAATGTCTATGACCTCGTCATTCGCAAAAATATCTGTATGCAAAAATAACAGTGTATACAGTACATTGCAGAGCTACTTTAAATGGAGACATCAAGATTTGTCTCAGATGTACATGACAGTCCTGTCAAACAAAACAAAGAAGAATTTGAATATTATTTTTGGTGACCATTTTCAGCTTCTGCAACAACAACAACAACAGCAGCAACCACCACAACAGCAACAACATTAACAACAACAACAGCAGCAGCAGCAACAACAACACCAAAACAAAACATCAAAAACAACAACAACGACAACAAAAACCCCCACAGAACCCATACACTTAAATAGTGAGGAAATCAATGTTGTTAGCCTACCTGGCTGTAACTTGCCAAACTGTCTGATCGATACATGATTAATTTCTCTGGGTTCTATTCTCCAAAAAAGCTTCATTTGCATCATCAAAGCCAATATGTGGGACTGCTGTCTTGTTACATTTATTTTGGTCTTCCTATTGTTTTCGTCTCTAGTGAGCCGGGCTGCAGCCGCAGAATTCGAGGGGATAGGGTGAGCGAAACAAGAAAAAGCATTTTAAAATTTGTTCAGCAAGTTTGGAGCTCGGTGCATGGTTGCACGCCAAAGTGCTGACAATATCCGGATACACTGCTAATCACGCTAATGTGCAACTGAAGCGCGTTGATGGCACAATAAGACATCCTGTGTGTGTTCAGATTCCACCGGTTGTGTTTACCACAGAAAACTCCAAATGTTTGTGATGCGAGACACATTTATCCTCAGTGTGCTGTATCGCATTTCCTCAAGAGGGTGATCCCGTGGGGAAGGGGGGGGGGATGGAATTAACTGAGAGGGAGAGAGAGGGTGTCAAGGTAAAAAGATACAAGAAGGAAAGAATGGAAATACGGTAATGGAAAGGAGAAGAGACAAATCTAATCTAGTTAAGTGAAAGGAAGCGGTCAAGGAGACGGAAGTATATTGTTCTCACGCTCGTAGTTTCTCTTACTGTCCTGATATTGGAGCTGCCAAGTCTCCCCTATTCTGCAGGAGACTTCCTGAGAAATTTATGATATCGATGAAGTAATTAGAGAAATAGAAGCCTCCGTGATTATTATTGTTTAGTGAAATGCATGTAACAAACTGTAATTTCCCTGTTAGAGCCCTCTGTAATCCCCTTATTTTGATCCAAATGTGAATGATGCCTTATTGTGTGTGAGTATGTGTGACAGTGTGTCACCTGTGTGTGCATGAGATTTCTGGGATGAAATAGAGTTTTTAAACCTTTGTGTGTGTGAGTGTGGTAGAGATATTATTTTCTCAACCCATTGAGGACGAGCTGAATTACCTACAACACACATCTCCCATAGACACCTGCCTGAGTGTACTGTATATGCCGAATATTTTGCGAGGTTTCTATTTTCGCGAATTTCACGAGTCAGGTGCTATTTGCGAAATTAAAGACACATGAAAATGTTGACTCTTATCCCGATATGAATATGACATACACGTATACAATTTCTCCGTTCAGTACAGTAGTCCACAATCACGAATTTGACCACACGTGAAATCATTGGGAAGTCTTGATTCGCAAAAATTTAGACTCTCTAAATATATGGTGTATACATTACTTGGGACAAGTCCTCAATGGGTTAATCTTTGTACGAGTACGAGTGATCAGGAAATTTGATGCTGTTCTTAATAGCATAACCTTATCCTCCTGAAGAGTGTGGTAATTAGTCTGTGCACTCTTCAATCTTTGGCAAACTTTTGCTGAAACTCTAATGATCTAGTGATACACAGAACTATGCTACAAAATTCTGTATCTAATTTTTTTTTTCTCATATAAATTATGATTGAAATTCTAGTTTAGCACATTAATTTCCATCAAAAGGTCCATTCAAACACACCTGAAATTAAGAATGCTTGATAGTAAATGAGATTTCAACACAATGCAAATTGTGTGTAGACACACTGAAACAAAAAAAAAGAGTTAACTCTTGCAATATGCGCCGCCATGTGAAAATCGGTCGAGCTTGATTTTGCTTAGGAAACTCTCATGGTGATTTGCACTGTGCTGCTTGTGTGAATGGTATGCAAAGAAATCCTCAATTTTTTTTTTTTTTTTTTCAATTTCATAATGCAACTCACCACAGTATGAAGCTCTGTACACTTGGGTGCCAGGGGTCAATTTCTGATAATACAGTTTAGGCATTCACAGTCCCGAGATTCAAAGTACTTTACATGTATCTGCAGCCAAGTGATTTTTTTTTTTTTTTTTCTGCCAAGTTTGAACAGTGAAAAATAAAATCGATTTTTGCATCGAAACCGATAACTCCCATGTGTGAATAGTGGCTGTAGCAAGGTTATTGAACTCACGACAAAAGAAGCGGACTCCGACTGTAGTGTAATCATCGTAAAGTTTTACCAAGAAATGGAAATAGCAGGAGGGATAATCTTAAGGCCTACTTGGGGAGTGATTAATGAGGTCATTAATCAATTGATGGGAATTAACAAATCAATGAGGACCATGAAGCTTTTGTGTGTGTGTGTGTGTGTGTGTGTGTGTGTTTGTCTGTATGTGTATGTGGGATGAAATGGAAGGGGGGCGTGGCGTAGGGAGGGGATATTGCAATTTCGTAGGTTCGTGGAAGGAAAATTAGCAGTGGTCAGGGACTCCGCCGAAGTAGGTCACTGACCGTTTGAGTCTACCGTGCCATCCCTTTGTCCTGGCGTTATCTCTCCTTGTTTCTTCTTCTTCTTAGGTATTGTAAAGGCACTCCTTAAAATATATAGATGCGCATACATATAAACATGCACAGACACACCCACAATAAACATACACATGTCCTGTACATACATACACACACACACAAACATATACATACATACGTACACACACACACATGGTCATATACATACATACATACACACCCACCCTACACCATACACTCTGTCACATGAACATATGCTCATACACACTCATACACACTCATACACACAACATATATGCACACACGTGCACACACAGACGATTCATTTCAATTTCTTATTCGTGATCCCAATGTGTATTGTGATTATTGGCAGCAGTTGGAATGATAGGTCCCAGCTCTTAGCACCCATTAAGGCCGAGTGATATGGGAGGAAAGGTATGGAGAGCTTTGGTCAGAGCCATGTGTACAGTTTTGCAAATTTTTCGCTGGAACGCCAGATGAGGATACCGTGGAAACTGAACTCCAAAGAGAAGAAGGGAACGCATCATATAAAACGATTTGATTTGTCCAGGCCCCGTCCTTCTTTCCACATTAAAAGCATTTAATCAAAAGAAGGATTTAACTAATTGAATGGACCGGTTTTCAGCGCAGAGTGTTAGCAGTGCTTCAAAGAGGAAAGTCGGAAAAAATAAATCAGAGGTTTCTTCAGGAGGTGTTGTGCTTGCAATGGGGTTTAATGATTTACAATGACCCCTAATGGCCCTTGCTGCCGGTAGGAGGACTGGGCACACAGGAAGACTTAATGGAGGTAATTTTCAGTGGAGCGGAATGACACGATGAGTAGATTATTTTAAAAAAAAAATGGAGTTGGAGATAGTGGGGCAGGAATGAGTGAGACTGCAAAAACAGGCAAGGTATGGTGGAGAAATTAATGAAGTCACTGCTAAAGAGCAGTGGAGTGAATAGAGAGAGATATAGGTAAATGTATACATAAACAGTGATAGATAGAGAGAGAAAGATTTACAGAGAGTGATATAAATACAGAGAGAAGGAGAAGAGGGAGAGAAGAGAGATATAGAGATAGATAGATAAAAAAAGAGATATAGAAGTAGATAAAGAGAAGAGATAGATGGTAGATAAGGAAAAAACAGAGGTAGATAAAGAGAGAAAAGAGAGAGATAGATAAAAAAGAGAAGTAGATAAAGAAGAGAAATAGATAAGGAGAAAACAGAAAGATAGCTAGATAAAGAGAGAAGAGACAGATAGATAAGGAAGAGAGAGAGACAGAGGTAGATAAAGAGAGAAAAATAGAGATAGACAAGGAGAAAAGAGTGAGAGAGGTAGATAGAGAGAAGAGAGGGAGATGGATAAGAAAAAAAGAGAGAAAGAGGCATATATAAAGAGAGAAGAGAATGGAAAAGAGATAGAGAAGGATTGAAGAGAGGAGGTGGGAGAGATAGAGGGATATATATGAGAGAGTAATTAGAAGGGGGGAAAAGGAATAGGAGAGGGAGGTTAAAAAGAGAAAGCAAGAGAGAGAAAGGGGTGGTATAGAAAGGATTCACAAGATCAAGTCAAGTGTTGAGATAAAGGAATTGATAATTATGCTAAAGAGGTTGTCACACCGTTAGGTTCACATCTGGCTATGAAATAAAGAAAAACTAGAACCCAAGAACAGAAAGTGGCATTGCCTCACAACACTTGCATAACTAACAAAATTTATTCCAGTCTATATAAAAAATACAGTTGATCTGCCAGTAGATGAGAGGAATTCATTAACATTTCTGTTTGTAATTTTTACTTGTTTTTCTTGAATGGTATAAATTTTATTCTGCCAGAAGGGATGACATTAGTTTGGCAAACTGGGAATTTCCTCAAGTTACCATTTTGCATCTTCTTTTAACCCGTCAAGGACGGGCTTTCTTTGCTACAACACACATTTCCCATAGACACTTGCCCAAGTAATACGTACATTGTATACTCTGGACTCGTCCTCAACGGGTTAATATCCATCTGCTTCTGTAACCTTATTAGATTTCTAGAAGGAGGAGGGAGTTTTCTTAGTAGATTGGTATCAAATTTCATGCAGCATGAGTCATTTTATCCACAACAGTAGATACTGTTTGGCCCATATCTACTGGAAATAAATATAGTAATGTCAAAACTGACGACCTCTGGCCTTTTCGTTCACACTGCTTTGAGAAATTGCCGCAGTATAGCACAAAAAAAAAAAAGGGGGAAAAAAATCACAAATTTTTGTCTCTTTAAACAGGCTATGCAATTATGGCTATGTTGGAAACAGCACCCTTGGCAAGGGAGCTGCAGCATTCTGTGGGTAGCAGCAGGGAGTGGGTGTTAACTCTTTATGTGCCATGGTGGAAACCTCCTGTCTGCCACATTATTCAGAGACACCAACATTATCATGCTTTGGGAAAACATTCTGTTTTTCAAATCCATGTAACTTTTCTAGATTTCTGTTTAGCTGGACACATAGTGAGCAAAGTTGTAGAGAAAATGCCAAGCTTTGTTTTGATGTGAATTGTATAACAAATCTATTATTGCTTCTCTTTCAAATGACCAGGAACTACATTATTGTAAAAAGGCATGACTTTAGCACACAAAATAAGTGACAGGAACTTCGCATTTACACACAAATTCACTGATTGCTGGTTAATCACCTCATAAAATGCAAGCTACAAATGTATATGTGAGAGGAACAAATGGGCACATTTTAGTGACAGCCCTCTTTCAACCTTTTAACTGCATTATTTTTGGCCCCTAGCTTTTGTATATATGTTTGGTTAGTTGGTTGTGTTTTACATGCCTCAATATTGACTGACCTACATTTTGTTGTTGAACCAAATGTTCTTCTCATTTGTTCGTATGTGCACTATCAGCTTTTTTTTTGTTTGTTTGTTTGTTTGTTTTTTTTTTTGGGGGGGGGGAGCTTAGCAGTGCAGTTTGTCAAGTTTATGGATGTAACCACTCCCCACATGCTCCCGTTTGAGAGCTTTCCCCTTGAGAATAACGAACACTGCTTTATGATACTGATGTATAATTGTGGGTGGGTGGGGATGGGATGAGGGTGGGGTGGTATGAGGATGAAGGGGATCCCGAACGGAAATTAGCTCATCAAAGCAAACAGGCAGCAGCTAGGTTTTGCAAGGGCCAACAAAGATCTGCAAAACTTTATTTGATGCTTTCTTAGCTGCTGGTTCTAAATCAAGCCCCTAGCTCCATGACATTTTTATACCACTGAGAGTGAGAATGCAGCTCTTGATCTTTTTTTTTCTTTTTCCCCATTTTTTTTTTCTGACAGCCTCAAATACCTTTAAGATTCTTATAGAGGAAAGGCTAATCTTATGATCAAATGTAATCATTGTTATTATTCTTGCTTTTACCTTTATTACAATTTTTCAGTCAATTTTTTTCTGTTGTATACATAGCACATGGCAGAGAAATCACTTGCAATAAAAAAAGTAATATTGCTCATAATATGTACCATTTCATACTTAGTAGTCCAGGCACCCCTGGTTTGGGTTCAGAGATACCAATTGCTTGTAGGAACCGTGTGGATTCTGCAGAGTGTCTCGGTGGGGACTTAAGTGTCTGGTAGGGAAATGGTTAAACGATTTGTCGTAACTCCTTGGACTGGATGGGAGGAGATTGCATCAATACAGTGCAACAGTGATTTGCATGACAGGTTAACACAGATATGAGAAAAAAAAAAACAGCGTGCAATGATAACCATTTCCCCTTTCCTTTATTGGTGATGTAAAGCTGAAAGATAATTTGTGACCCGCTACAACAAAATGATCCTAAAGTCGGGCGAGGTCGATTATTTGAAAATTGCATGACACAATTTCCTAATCTTTCTGCTTTAAATTGATATATAACACGTCTTATAAAAATAATCGGCTGCGGAGATATCGATGTTTAAAAGAGAGCATGTCAAGACGTCTGGGAAATCACTGTTTCGAGAAAAGCGCCATAAAAGTTCTCCTTGCGACGCAATCACAATCAAGAGACACGCAAGTCAGTATTCACCTCCGGACAATAGAAGTTAAGCCCTAGTAACCCCCGAAATGCTCATTCAAACACAGCGTCGGCGGTCTCCTCACCGACCAATCAGCGACCAGGATGTCAGGAGAAGCGGCTAGGCATAGTGCAACCCGCCCGCACGCACCAGTCGACTGGGCAGTGTGTGAGCTTCACGCTTCGGTTAGCGGCAAGCAGCAAACAGACCAATGAGATCACTCTGGTCGTTGTTAGGGGCGGAGCCTATGTGTGGCGCTCAATCCAAATGTTCGAACCAGTTTCTGCTTTGTTGAAACGCCAAAAAAACATGGCCCAGAAAAACGCTATTTTTTGGTCTTTCATTTCATCATTTTGCTTCAAAATTTCGACAGATGATAGAAGACATGTCAGACTATAATAATATGTCAAATTCAGAAAATTGTAAGTTTTGACCAATTTTGATGCTCTAACTTCAAACTCGATTTTCACGGCTTCGACCGTGCGCGACTTTAGGACCATTTTGTTGTAGCGGGTCACATTTTCTGGGGAGAACAGCAATTTTGTCTGCTTTGAGATTATTTCTCTTTGCAAGCTCCCCGGGTGGTTTGTGCAGCAAAGCGGGATTCTTCCTTTAAAGAGTCTTTGGTGCAGCCACCACACATGCTCTCTGTATGAGGCATTCATGGTTACATTTCCTGCGCCTGTCAGGCACTTATGAAAAGCAGCATGAAAAATTGGCTGTTACCTTGACTTTATGGGGAATCGGCTCGCGAGTGAACGGGACGAGAATGTCATTCTTGCGTCAGTTTCAGACGAAATAAAAGAAAGCAAAACAAAGTCTGTGTGCTTGGGAGGAGAAGAGAAGCTTAGTCCTAGCAGTTCTCATCATGCCTTGTTTTTAGGAGAGTGTGGGAGGAAAGAGCTTATGTAGGTTGGTTGGTTTTTAGATTTGTGTCTGGGGGAAAATGTGTGAGGGGAAGAAATGGGTTGGATTCCCAGAGGATCAGAGATTGTTGACTCTCAAAGTGGGTCAAAAGAAGAGGAGGCCATCAGACATTCTTATTCTTTTTTTTTTCTGCCACTATGGCAGACACTCCAGTAGTCCTCCCTCCCACACATTGATTTTAAAAATAGGTTAAGGCATTGTGGAGGAAAGGAATAGTCTTTTTGTAATAATATCTTAAGTGCCCTAATCCAAGCATTTACTATACTACAGTGCATTTCAACAACAGCAAAAAATAGAAAATAAAAAAAATGTACTGGGAGTATTAATACCTCATCCCCCCTCAAAGAAGAAGAAAACAGAATACCAGTAAAAATATTACAATTAGTTTCAGCAGGTTGTATAATTAAGATGTACATGTATGTGAGTTCTTGTGGCAGATGGAAATATACTGCAGCAGAAGTATATTTTCGAGCCAGTCGCTATATCTATCTTGCATTCACTGTATGCATGTGCACAGTAATGGCGGCCATGCTGCCAAGTTAAATAGGTTAATAATAACAGGTCAAAACACTGTTCCTGGTTGTGTAAATCTCTGGGTGGTCACATTGCACGGTAAAGAGTTGAGGTATGGGGGAGCTGGGAAGTCAACATTTGTGACAAAGTTTTATTACAGAAAATTGAGTGGGAGTGACTCTTCACTATAACAGCAGAGACAGGTTGTAAGTTTCATCATGTGTTATGGCATCATTTAGCATGAAGCATGGCGGTAGCAACCGATATTTTTAATTCACGTACTTGAGCAAACCGTTACCGCATCACAGCGTGCACTACGTGGGGGTAGAAGGAAGATAGTATTACTTTTAATATTCCACAGTAATCCACCGACTGCCATTATAGTGTGGTGACATGTCAACGTTTTTAGTCGTTTTCCCCCGTAAGGGGCGAACTGACTGATGAAATGAAGGAACACCAAAAACAATGTGTGGGACTGTGCAATAACATTATCTTGCTCTTAAGAGGGTGTTATTCATGGAGGTGATATTCTCGGACATACTGTAGAAACAGGGTGAATACATCTGTGCAGGCAGCCGTCAGCCATTCCCAAAGGCTTCCGAAAACATCCGTATCACCCCCATGCCCATCGTTCACCCTCCCCCTCGCCCCTCTCTTGATCCCTTTTCCCCTTCCGAGCCCTCAAAGATGCGGCAGTTCTTATGTCCTCCACTGCCGCGGGCTTTCCGGAGTGTTGGTAACCCGATCCATGGTGTTACAAAGGGCTAGAATTACAGTACCAACATTACTTTTCTTTCTTTTTCTCCCTTGCTCTTCCCCACTTACCCATCTTTATTAAGTCTGTGCCCTTATAAGGACTAAGGATAAAGCGCTTTCACATCATAAAATGCAAAGAAAAAAGGAGAAGAAAAGAAAGCGTAAATATAATCTGGAGAGCAGAGGAGGGTGATTAAAATCTTGACTTTAAAGGCAAGTATAAAGTGGTTTTGAAATAAATTGCCACTGTGACCTTATCCCGCAGGAAACTGAAATGGCAAATGTCTTGTTGCAAACCTGTCTGATTTTAACACATCCCATGTCAGCTGCGATGATAATGCAACCCCTTGTAAAGCCCTTGGACAATTTTGTTAACCCGTTGAGGACGAGTCCCGAGTATACTCGGGCAAGCGTCTATGGGAAAGGCGTGTTGTAGCAAAATCAAACCGTCCTCAACAGGTTAAAGAATAAAGAAGGCATTATGCTTCAAGAAATATGTTGTATCTTCAGAATAGGTGCTAATGTAAATGTACACTATTTGTAATCAAGGCAAGTGACATTGAATTTTATGATTTTAGATGTGCTACGCACTGTGTTAAATGTAAAATAGCAAACATGACAGTCAGTGTTTTTGTCAGTAATTACTGCCCCTTGTCATTTTCAGTCAGATTTGAAAAATATAAAACAAACAGAAAAAGAAACAAACATGGGTGCCACTACATTGTTTTAGATTACACATGAAAAATAAACAGACAAACAAACAGACATGGGTGCTATTACAGGGTTGCCATCTAACCTGCTAAAGACAAGTCTTGAGTATTCTCAGGCTTGGGTAAGTGGAAAATGCCTGTTATAGGAAAATCAGTCCATCTTCAACAGGTTAGCTTTTAGCGCTTTATATACTGTCATATTCTTCTCTTAACCTCATCTGTACACTGACATTGTTTATATTTTCTTTTCTGTCTCATGCATTTGACTGTGGAATAAAGATAATGTTTTGCAGACTCCTGTTAGTCTCCCAACATCATTTTCAAAAAGTTCAGAGCTGTGAACATTTATTGAAAGAACTTCCTCTTTATTCCTTTGAGGAGTTAATGATGGTTTCTATGCCAACTTTATAGAGACATGATACAGTAAAAGTGAATATTTTCGCGCAACTAATTTTTCGAGCTTGGCCAGGTTAGAGGAGTTTTGCGTGTTTTTGATTTTACAGAATCAAGACATCAACTACTGGAACTTATGGTAAACAAAAATATTTGCATGCTTTTATTTTTGCGCTAGTTTCTGGTTGCGCAAATTGCGTGGAAATTTCAACACTGCAAAAAGTTCCACTTTTACAGTAGCTATATTTCAAGATCAGTGCTGGTGGTCAGTGCACTGTTTTGATACAAGATCCAGATAAGCCACGCATCTATGCTAAACAGAAATTTCTGCTATATCTGGGAGGGAGTACTAGTAGTTCAATTACAATTTATTTGTAATGGTTACAGAGGTGTATGCTATCTTCAAGCAAAAATGTAAAGTTGGAGAGAAAAAAAAAAGCAAAATTATATTTGACCCAGATGATGACGTAATAATCCCAAAATCATTTCCAAAAGAAAACGAAGTGACTGGCAGTCGACCTGCGAGCCTCTCGAACGGGAAATGGACCCAAGTCGCTCATCAGAGTCTGGCATCTCAAGTAGATGTGAAAGTACCACTCAACCGGTATTAGCGCTTCCGTGACCTTTGGATGCCAACTGTGCAAATGCCAGCGATAACGGCGAAAAGCTGTTAGTGCATACATATCCTGACAGGTATGGGTTTGAAGTACAACCCGCAGTATAAATGAAAAAGGTGTGCAAATGTGGGGAACCTACGTCAATCAGGACAGACTTGACAACTCGGACGTGAATGTTAGTCAATCCTTAACCCTTTGTGTGTGTTGAGTGCTGATTGCCACAGAAACACCCATGTAGTTGAACACTGTTACCGTCTAAAGTCCCTTGCGCAAGAAGAGTAAAAAACTGACAATAACTTCAGTCATTTATCTATTGTGTGTGTGTTTGTGCATACTAACTCCTGGATCGGGTTGTATACTGTATCAGGGTGGATCTGTTTTAACCAAAAATAAAGAAGGGGCGCGTGCCCAGTGCACCCCCCTCTGGATCTGCGACTGCTGTATTATCATTTGCTCTGTGTGTTTTGAGCCAGAAGGGCATTAGCATCACCAGGTCTCTGCCTTTCTGCAACAGATTCTGAAACAGATATTGGGATGAATTCTTTAGATACATTGTAGCTATAATGCATGTGTGGATCCACAAGGAAAATGTGTGGCAGAGATGAAAATGTACAATTGTATGTCAATTTTGTATTGTATTTGTATGCTAATTTCTATGGCACTGCAGCTATAAACAGACATGCTCTATGGTGACTTTCTTGCCCAGTGCTACATGAGGCTCCCTCACTTACTGATTCTTTACACACCATCTGGCTAGATGTAGCCCAAGTTCTAAGACTCCTCCATTGTAACATATTCAGAGAAGTTTGAAGGGGAGGGCAAAGGGTACTGATGGAGTCGACAAAAGACTGTTAAACTTTGCTGATGCTGTTGTGACCACCAATATCCAATACCAATGCAAAGGGATTACATTTGAATAGTCTGCGTTCTTTTTGTCAAACACGAGTTACCAATAAAATTGGGAATATCTGCGTTCAGTCTTCAGCTGTCTGTCAGTGAGTTGTTGTTGTTGTTTTTTTTTTCTTTGTCTGTTCTGCAGCTTTTGTCTGTTGATGTTTCTCTTTGTCCCTGTTGGATTCTTTAGTCATTCTGCAGCTTTTTCAATCATTCATGTACAGATGTCTGATCTCTGCATTCCTCTTTGATTTTTGTTTTTCCAATTTGACATACGCGACAAGAACTCTGTCATTTCTGTGCTGTTACCACCTCGCTTAGTATTGATGCAAATAACTCTGCTTGGATGCTGTGCTTACGTGAATGATGCTCACACACTGCACTCTGCAAATGCATATATGTGTGTGTATGAACATAGCACAAGGAGGTCTTGCAGGTTGTACTACACCCTGAAAGACTTTAGTGGAACCTACAGCCATTCATCACCAGTAATGGTTGTCAATAACGATTCCGGAAGAAAAAAGACAAGACACTTCGACGCAACGTACAGCGGTGATGACGCACGTACATTCAGCGTCGCGTACAATAGCGGGCAAATGCAATCAACATCCAACTACACTGTACTGTATTCTCCAGGAGTGGATGTGAGACCCGCGCTGTAATTGTGAATAGAAACAAAATTTGGGATATGTGCGCGTTGTGTGGCAAGCTTTCTCCATCCTTTGTCAGTCCCACCTGTACTTCTTTATGCTGTATTGATATCATGGCATCCATGTCAGTTGTAGGAAGCTGTCAGTTCTCTCTATTCTATATTGTCGTCTCTGGCATCATGCCATGTCATCTGTTCTCTCTCGTCTTTTTCCTTTTCCCGCAAACTCATGCCGGCTAGCCTCAGAGAGTGAGCCATCAATGCTGAGAGTTATAAACAAAATTAATAATGCTGTCGTTTCTTGAGGTATAGGACCTTGCAAGATTGCAGGCGTCGACTCCATTCCCTTTACTGTTCCTTCCTCATCGCCAATATAATCTATCTTGCCTACTGTCTCATGAAATGTGGACTAGAACCCCACCCAATCATTAAAATAAGTGAGTAAGTTAGGAGAAGAATGAATAAAGCCCTGTTTCCTTTATAGCATTCCTTCTTGCCATACATTATCCTCTTTAGAGTGATTACACATGTATTGAAGAAGGTGATGGGTCCCTTGCATAACATACATACATACATACATACATATGCACATTTATAATTACACACATACATACACATTCATGCATACACACATACGTGTACATGTACATACATATACATGCATACATGTATACATACCCACACACAGGCACCTTTCATTTGCAGGAAAATATACTCTTACAATCTTAGGTTTGGAATCTTTTGGTCCCTTCGAATAAGCCATTTGCTGTAAGATGTGATATGAGTACTTAGTGGATGTTTATACATGTAAAAAATGAATGACTTAAAGAGCCAGGAAAAAGGAATAAAATACGTCTGTGGATAGAAAGGGAATACTTGCGTGCATCAGCATTCTTTTTTCATATTACATCTGATAACGTATTTGCGATGCCACGAGTACCATTGCCCTATTGCCATTTGCACTGACCTACAACTACTTACCTCAGATTTGGTGAGGCTGCTCATTAAGATTGCCAGCATGACCTCACTCACTCACGGTAAACAACCCAAGAAGACGGAACGCCCGCAAGAACCCGACTCCCACAATACGGACTTAAGCAGCGGTCCTGAGCATTATTCACATTGATAAATGATGTTAGATCAGAAATAGTCGTCAGATATCTGGAGCATCTGTGGGTGGCTGCTTTTTTCTTTTTGTTCACTTCTGTATGCCGTTCTTTGGAAAGAAAACCTCCAATTTATGGATGAGTAGGTAGATTATGCCCTCAAAAATGTGAAGGAAAAGTTGTATCAGAGGAGAATCTGTTTTGATGGAATGTGGTGATTCCAAATAATGAGCTTAAAGGGACTCTCTACCCTGGAACTTGGCTCAAAAAAGAAGTAATGTCACAACACATTGATAAGTAAAAGTTTTATTTGATTTGGAGAGCAATGACAAAAGGATGGATTTTTACAATTTTTTTTAAAAATCCTAAACATCTTTTCCATGAAACGGTTGTATCAATAACAGTGGAATGTATGTGCAAAGGAAGTGATATTATTGCCTGACAACTCTTAACCCGTTGAGGACGAGTCCCGAGTATACTTTGGCAGGTGTCTATGGGAAATGCATGCTTTAGCAAAATAAGTCTTTCCTCAACGGGTTAAGTATTGGTTTTTACGTAAGAGCACTATTAACTAATTTTTTTATCTCTCAGTCTTTCAGCTAGTACATAGGTAATCTTCACTTGCACAAATTCAGCAATATTGCTAAATTTCTGCAAACCTTGAAGAACTTAGGATGCAGAATGTAATGTTTTAACTTGGCTTCATCTCAGTAATAAGAAAAAAAAAAGAAATCATATTTACTTGGGATTCCTGTCACGGGTAGATTGAAGACCAGTGGTGCTTTGTCATCTGGCTGCATATATGACTGTGACCAATATATCTGTTCTAAGAGAACATGTGAGACTTATAGTACTTTCCTTTCATTTTTCCTGACTGAAACCTTCGGTATTCTGTTTGTGTGATTTTGTTTCTCTGTACATTGAAATCAGCTTTACCATGGGCTGGTTTCCCCTTTTTAAATTTAAAGACAACTGAACAAACCTATTAAGTATGTTCTGACCATGTGAGTACCGATATCTTGCTGGTATGGCAAACTCAACAGGACTTCTGTATCCTCATACATCTTCTTTTTTTTTTTAATTCTTCTTAATGTGATGTTCATCTGCTATTTTTACAAATTAAATTTCGCTAATTTCTCTTTTACTAGTGTGTAGAAATGTCCTTTTGGACTCATGCCCATATAACACTGAATTACTTTGTTTGCTTGTTTTTTGTTTTTGTTTGTTTGCTTGTTTGTTACTTCCAAGGCAGAGAACATCAAATGTCACTATAAAATTGGATGAGATTTTTATTTTTGGTTGCAATGTACTGTACGAGCTGAAATTTTTGTGGTGGTTTTATTTTCGCGAATTTCGCGAATCGCCTTCGAACCGCGAAAATAACAACATGCAAAAATAATAACACGTGATTAACTATTAAGTTCAGTTAGACCCTCGTAACCGCGAAATTAACAACACGCGAAAATGTAGCAATTCGAGAATTCGCGAATGTAGCAATTCGCGAAAAGTAGCAATTCGCGAAAATATCTGTACGCGAAATTTCACCTCGTACAGTATGCAAATCAATGATGCATACAGCATTACAGGAAATTTTTATACTATTAGTGAGTTTACCAAGGTACTGTAGCTATTTGAGAAAGCTCTGATAGTTAATGGGAGTAAACCAAACAGTCATAGTGTTTCTGAGCAGTCTTCCACTTTTGCATGCATTCTTTGTGCATAATGCTGTGTTTGTTTGTTTGTTTGTGTGTGGGTTTTTAACTGGCTTTCATTCTTATTTCATTCCTAAAAAATGCTTTGAAGTGACTATTGCTGACAGATTATTCATATGCTTCAGTCAGCTTATTCAAACACGAGGCAGCATTCTCATTCCGCATCATTGCTGTCCTTATGTCCAGCAGTGTTTACTACTTTTCAGGGGCATGCGCAATTATCTGCCATTCCTTTAAATACATTGTAGTATGTCACAATTCAGCCTTTTAAAATGTTATCCCTCTTGGTAAGATTATGAGGTTCACAATTGGGGACCTCGATATACTCTTGTTGTTGTTATTTGCTTGTTTGCCTTTGTTCTAATTTTGTGCGGTGTGTGATCACCGGACAGAAATGCTTCAGTATGTTTCCGGCTAGATTAAGAATAATTGCATTTGGAAACCTTTTACCTTTTTTTTTTCTTTAAAGACTCCATAGTCACTAATCCTGATATTATCTATAATACAAGGTCAGAGAAATGAAGAAAACCAATTTTGTGGCAATAATCCAAGGAATTATTGCTTTTTTTCTCTCTTTTCCCAAGAATCTCAGAGATTATTTCTTCATTTGAGCAAAAAAAAAAAAAAGAAAAAAGAAAAAAAAAGAATTTTAGGGAGAAGGAAGGTGGCATTAATGCAGCTACATTTTTTTTTTTCGTCGAGACACCACGGAGTATCCTGTCTTTTTATAGCAGAGGGCATACAATGCATTGCACTGTGATATTTAGACAGGGCGCCCACTGCTAAACCAAGCTTTGATTCAATCAGTAACTTGATTCTTGCGGAGACTCTCCAGCCTCACTTCCATCTGGCTTCTTTTTTCTTTTCTTTTTTTCTTTTTTTTGTCCCCTTCTGGCTATGAGCAGAATAGCTTGGAATGTGTTTATATATGGTATATAGATATATCTATATCTCACTCAAACATGAGGCCATAATCTCATCCTGCATCATTGCTGTATGTGTCTGTGCTGCAGTGCATACCACCTTTCAGTATGATACTGCATATGCCATTCATTTGGCGAGTCTAATTTCCCACAAATTGGGACTTCCCGACAATTTTGCATGTTGGTAAATTTGCGATAGTGGGGTACAGTATTGCACAGAAAAATGTATGCCTGCACGTCACATTCATGTCGGGATCAGAGTCGATATTTTTTGTTTGTCTTTGAATTCACGAATAGCAAGCAACTCGCAAAATTCACGAAAGTAAAAAAACTTGCAAAATGTTCATCCAATACAGTATTCCTCTAGATATACAGTGTACATTATGTATATATACATATAAATGTATATATATATAGAGAGAGACAAACAGACAGACAGACAAACAGACAGACAGACAGAGATTACTTGTTGGAGGATGAGATGCGATCTTGTGGAGGCTTGAGGTTTAGACACTCTGTCTGTCCGGATATTATTCGTAGTCTGTCAATTGACCACAGTACTATTCTCATCCGCAAACCTGTCTCATTTACATTCTGATCATTAGCCACCAGTGTGAACTTCAGCTCTTCCACACTTATAAATAGTATCACTACTTGATAGGATTCACTACTTGACAGGATACTAAGACAAAGTAAGATATTTTCACGGCATGAAATTTTCACAAATTGGAGCTGATGGCCTTTTATGGGGGATGAAATTACCACAAATTGCCGCTGACATTCATTGCACATAGTGTAGACAAAAACTTGCACATGCATTTCTGGTTTTACAGGATGCTTGCTGGTTGCTTTGGTGTTTTTTTGTTTGTCTCCCCTTCATCGTGTAGAAAGTTGATCCCCTTTCCAGTAAATAATGACCTCATATTTGATTTAAAGGGACATTCCAGACGATTTTCATAATTTCACATCATGTAGTACATAAATCGACAACTCCATGTATAGATTTGTGGAATTTATTGTGGTTCTTGAGCAGAGAAACATTACTTTAAAAAACCTTAAACAAATTACACTGAACAAGGATGATGACATAGGAGGTTCACATATTTCAGAAATGTAGCAGTGTAATTTCATTACAATACCGCTTGCTTGCGAGTTCACCTGTGTATAATCTATGCATGCCTTCTTCTTTTGTTCTGCTTCCATGAGCCCCAACTCATGCATTCTTATGGTGACTCTGTCATGTCATCATCCTTGTTCATTGCAATTTGTTCTAAATTTTGAAAATATTCTTATTCTTCATCCCAATTATCACAAATTCTGAAACTCTGTCCTCAGTATAACTAATTTTTAGTTGTTCAAATGTAAAAATCTGAAAATCATCCAGAGGTCTCCTTTAATTCACAGAGTGATATAGCAGGGCTCCACACTAACTTTTATTTTTGGTGGCCCAAAGGCAAACATCCATCCTTTTTTGGTGGCCCGATCAGGCCCACCAAAGTCTTCATTTTTGAAATTTTGGTGGCCCGATGTGCGTTTTTGGTGGCCCTGGGCCACCGGGCCACCGTTAGAGTCGAGCCCTGGATATAGAGAAGAGCCTAACTTCAATCACACACACACAAATGATGCAATGACAAATTGATGCCATTGTCATTTGATTGAACTGTTTTATGAGAAATTATGAATATATTCAGTTCAACATTTATCATTACTCTAAAATTCCCACTTAGAAATTAGCCTTGATCTGTGAAAAAAAAAGATTTATTTACTAGTGTATTATTTGATTTAAGTACAAGCTTAGTATTCATTTATAGTTCTATTCATCAGAAAAATGATATAAAGTGAAGGAGGCATTAAAATGGCGTGCCCCCTCAGGGAAAAATGTGGATTTTGTACGCATCAATCATCTTTGCTAGAATCTTGCATCTCATTGTCCCCATGGCAACCGCCATGACAACTGTCTTGGCTGGTTAATCTACCGAGCGGGGTGCGTAATCACCGGGGGGCATCGCAGCTATTTTAGCAGTCGACTGTCTCAGAATCAGGCTCGTAGCTTGAACCGCCAGAGTCTGGAATTAACTTAATGTGACTGAAAGCCATTCTTGGAGAATGAATATATACTGTTTAAGAGAGAAGGATAGACAAGTGGACAGATAGATAGAGATAGAGAAAAAAATATATGCAGGTACAGAAAGATAGAGTTAAATAGAAATAGATGGGTAGCTAAGAAGATAGATAGACAGATAGAGGTAGATAGATAGATAGATGGATAGATAAATATTAAAGAGAGATAGGTAGAGAGAGAGAGAAGAAGAAGAAGAGGGAGAGAAGTGGGAGAGAAGTGCTAGCAGAGAAATACTGAAAGACAGTGGTAGACTGGGATTATAGGAAAGAAGAGATTGGAGAGAAAGATATATTTGAAGTAGATATGAATGAATATCATTGGACGAGGGAGATAAACATAAGGGAGGAAAAGAAATAAGTGGTAAGAAAACAAAGGAAAGGTGAAGGGAGTGGGAGAGGAAAGGATGCAGGTGACATAGCAGAATGGAAGGATGTGTATTTGACTTGGCTGCTGACATATGGTATGTGGTATTTGGTTTTTGCTATATGGTATATGATATATGGTATTTATGATATCTGTTATATGTTATATGGTATATGGTATATATTACAACCCTAGTTACCAGTGAGACAAATACAATATTGCTGCATCCCCATGCTTACATGTCTTACTGCTGCTAAATTGCTCTTCAAGTAGGCATCAGTTAAGATGAAATAGCCCACTTTCATGTCAAAGCTCATTGGTCAACAGTGTACATGACCACAAAAACTGGATGAAATCACAAGATGTTGAGTTCCTGGTGTTGGTTCCTTCAATTTCCTTGAACCTGAGCTGTCAAATGATATATAGTCAAACCTGCCTTACAGTCAAACCTGCCCTAGCGGCTACCTGTCTTTAGCGGCCACCTGTTGTATACAGCCACTAAAAAATCCCCCCCCCCCCAGCCTGAAAAGAAGAGCCATGTTAAAGATTCTACCTAAAGGCAGCCACCTGTCAACAATGGTAACTTTTTTTCATCTCCCTCTGGTGGCTGCTATAGACAGGCTTAACTGTACATATAATGTGCCCCACTTTACTTCCAAATACCTACCACAGAAGATGCAAGAGAACGCTCAACAGTCTTAACAAATCTTTCAGAGAAAATTGTGACTGACATTAAGATGCATTCAAGTCCCCTTGAAATATTGTCCTGAATTCAACCGTTGTACTTTAAATTTCTTTTGCTGATAATGCAGAAAATGGAGAGAGTCCCCTGTTCCAGCCAGACGAGGAGGAGGAGGAGAATGGTGGAGAGGATGCGCTCCAGCTCAATGTCCTCCCACCACCAGCCAAGAAGGATGAGAGTGAGGACGACACTGGTGAGTCTACACCCCCTCATCTCTTAATTTGCATAGATGATCCCATGAGCCTCTCCCCCTGTTCATATCTGACAAGATTTATCCAGGGGTAGCACCTTGCATCAGCTTTCCCTCCATTTCTACTTCTTGTTGTTCATAAGTATAAGATTTAATTGAGGTCTGTAGCAGCTTTAACAACTTTCTTAGACCTGTTTCCCCACAAATTAATACTTGTCCTCTTTTATGCAAGTCTGAAAGAACTAGATTTTTTTTGTTTTATTTTTTGAGTTTGCCTGTTGTTATTCCACAAATAATTAAGCTTTATAAGCCCAAGAGAAGCTTGGATAGGAAAATTATTCCAGAAGATAGAATATTGCCCTAAAGCCTGTTTTTAGATTGCTTGGGTTAAAAGAAATACACAAAAGTAGTAGAAAGTACTGTCTTGCAAAAGATTGTGTAAAAGGAAAATTTGGATTGTGTATGCATCATTTGGTACTTTTTGAACTCTGTTTTTTAGTATGTTGTCTCGTTTGCTTGAATTCTAGTATGTATTACAAAAGGGCATTCAACTACAGGAAGAATTCCCCTCTATTTCCCTTTAACCATTACATGGGTTAAAATGAGAAACATAAGATTTGAGGGTGCTCGTATTTTGTAGTGGCTGTGTAAGAAAGGGAAAATATATTGTTCTTGAATGGATGATCCCTAAAGGTGAAAAGGTGACGTATCTCCGAGAGCAGATAACTCCCATCAGCTACACCGTGTAATCACAATATCACGATGTCGTCAGTCCTTCCCTTCATATAGGTTGGTGGACAACAACCGTAGATCACCTGATAAGATCGGAATTGCAGATTCCAGGTCATATTGTGATACGTGATGGATATTGTTGTATCCTCCAGCATCCTCTGTAGAGTCTTTGAGGGATTTCTCTTTTGTATGTGTGTGTTTTGTTTGTAATAATCTTGCTGGGAACAGGGTAATCATCCTGTGCAATCTGTCTGGTATGTCTCCCCCCCCCCCCCCCAAAAAAAAAAAAAAAAAAATCAATCGGATTTTAGCATTGAGAACTTCCAATATGATGAAACTATCTGAATGCTATTTCAGGGTCTAAAATATAACATCTTACCTATATTTTGCAGAAAAAACCCATTCAGTTTGGTTAAGTGGTCACAGAGAAACGTGAATTGTTGTGAAGCATGTTGTGGATGTGATTCTTCCAAGTTTTGCACTTGGATGCACTTGGAACTGCTTATTAGTGTGTAAACACAATAGACAGAACTTTGAGGGAAGGGCTTCCTGACATGCTCTGCAGAAATCCTCATTTCTCTTTGACCACTGAAGCAAATCAGTTAGGTGTTTTTTTATTTATTTATTTTTTTTTTTCAAGACGTGAGTAATAAGTTACACTTTCATACCCATAAATTGTATTTGAATTGATTTACTATTTTTCAAGTTACGATTGCAGAAGGTCCCGTTGTATTTTTTTTAAAATATATGGTACAATGGTTCTGCTCTGCAATTTTGACAGAGTCTTTTATTTCTCTGATGATTCTTTTAATGCATATTGAATACATAATGTATCATTTCCCCTGTTCAGGTAAATTTTCTTGCTGACACCAAAAGCATTATCCCATTCTATCTATCTCTGATTTACCAATTCATTTGATTTTTTTTTTCCAGTCTAGCCACCAATTACCTTTCTTTAAGTACCTGTAGTTTAACATTAAGCAGATATATTAAAGAAAAAATATTAAATGCAGCCATTTAGTAATTCTTTCAGTGTAGCAGTGCTGCGCCTAAGACATGTAACTCCACAGAAATTAAGAATTATGTGACACTATAACTTTAATTCAATTAACAAAATAGTAATAATAATAATAATACATAAAATTTTGAAAGCACCTTTTCCATTCTGATTAAATGCTCAACGCGCTTGGATAAATAAAGTCTAATCAGTAATTTCACTGCCCTCCCCTTTAATTTTTTAAATAAATGTTTTAGTCTTAATCTTTAATTTCATGAGCATGTTTTTTTTTTTAAGGTATGTTTAATCTTTATCTTCAATTTCATCTTAATTTCTGATACAGTGGACTCCCATTATAATGAAGTCCTCGGGACCAGCAGTTTTCTTTCGTTATATCAAAATTCTGTTGTAACCGAACAGACAAACAATAAAAGTGCATTTATAGATAATCTTGCGGCCTGAATTTTTACTTCATTGTAACCGGAATTTCGTTATAATCGTGTTTGTTATAATAGGAGTACACTCTGTGAAGCTGATAGTGCAGTTCTTTAAACTCTTAGCTGTCTTTTTTTCTTTTCTGTTTTGTTTTTGTTTTTGTTTTTTGCCTGTTCTCATTTATTTTACTTTTCCTTGCAGTCTTCTTGACATTCTCTTTATATCTTTCTGTCTATGTCACCATGTATGTGTTTGTCCCATGTCTGCGTTTTCCTTGAACACATACACAAGCACACATACTCTCTCTCTCTCCCTCTCATGTTCTCTCTTATTTGTCCGCCCCGCCTGTTCCAATATTGAATGTGGTTTCTGGTCGGGAAAATCGAGTCCCCTCTCCATGAGCAATCATGCGAGGCCAGGGTCATTGATTTTGCCCAACGAAGTACATGCATATCAAATTGTGCAACGCCGGCCGTGTCACTTGGCACGAGTGATCGTATTTTGATTGGTACTTGGTGGAAAGGGAGGGAGAGAGAGAGAAATGTATACTAAAAGTGATTTGAGACCGAGAGTCAAAATTGCAATAGCCCCACCTTGTGGTTGAAATTTGTGCAGTGTATTAGTTACCTCCTCAAGCTGTAATAAGCATAGGCTTGTTTGAAAGGAGAATGTGAAGAGATGCTAATAAACACCAGTGTGCAATGGACTTGCTCATACATTGTACCGCCAGCGTGTAATCCATACTTTAGAGTATGCATTGAAACAGTTGGATGATAGGGTAGAGTGTGTGTTGGCAAGACACTCTGGCACAGACACATGTATACTGTTGACAAATATGCACAAATTTTGTACCTGCCATATTTAGGTTAAGATAAAGACACACACACACACACAAACAAACAAACAAAAGAAGGCACATGAAACATTGGAAATGTTTCCTGGCCCTTGACTCATGCATGACATAAGATGTTCTGTCAATTCCATCCCGATCCCTTAACCCCATGCGGACTACCGTTTCAGACTGTCTTTGACTTTTACATGCAAGCAGGTTGCTCATGGCAGTGTGGGAATTAATCTGAGCTGTAGGCTACTTGAAGTAATATCTGGGTCATATATTTTTTTTTTTCTCATGTTTTTCTTCTTTAACAAGTGTTTTTAGTAGGACAAATGCCTGTGGCACATAGTCTTAAGAAGGTGGGCGTGCTATTATCACCAAAGTGGGTCAGAGTGAAAACAGGTCAAGGAGAAAAAAAAAAAGTCTTATCAGATGATGTGTGACTGGAGGCATTCCGTTATTTTGTGATTTGGTTGTTGTTTTATTTTCATTATTTCATTTGTCATTCCATTCCTAGCAATTATATATTTTGTAACATCCACGTTTATGGCAGTCATTTGAAATATGAATATTAATGAGACATAAGGGTAATGAATATGTGAGATATTCATAGTAATAATGAATGTTGATGAGACATTTGGGTAGTTGATATGAATAATTGTCAGACAAATGGAGTTCAAGCTCAAGTTTTTTTTTTTTTCCATCTCCAGCATTTATAGCATATACGCACAATGTTAATCAAAGGAAACAGATGTCAGCATGAGTGTTAAAAAGAGCTTGGTATATTATACTTTGAAAAAGATGATATGAATGAAAAATATGAATAATTAGTGTGTAGGACATGGGTCATGGATATATTCATATTGATCAGCAAGACACAGGAAATTCTGAAAATGTAGGGAGTAGACTTGAGATTTTGAAGTTTTTCTGACATAGCACATTGATATGTGCTGATAATGCTTCATAAGTTCAAAAAATGTTTATAGTCTTGATCACTATGCTGAAAGTGATTGCTGGAAGAAGAACATACATGTACATCCACTCAGATAAGCCCATGCTTATAGCCCAACCCCTCCCCCCCAAAAAAAAAAAAAAAAAAAAATGAAATGGAGAAGAGTAAGAAATGAAAATACCAGAAAAAAGATGAAATTATGGTCCACCAAGATTGGGACCATAAATATGAATTAATAAATACACTGTACTCATGTTGTTCATCTGCAGAAAGGCTCTGCCAAATAATAGTAAAATTCAGTGATCATCAATTAAGCATGTGACTTCTATTCTATTTCAGCCTCGTAAAATTCTGCATATTTCTTTAGTATTCTTTAAAGATATGTGCTTCGATGCAAAACAACCCACGGCACTGTACACCACAATCAAACTTTCATATGAATATGAAATAGGAAATTGTACACAGACATGTTAGCAGCTATGGAAAGAAACATGTTTGGTGCAATGCTTGTCACTACTTGGTCCTACTGCTGGCTAGTGTGATGTCTGCATGGATGCTGTGTTTCTATGGCAACCAGACAATTACAACTTAATTGTGGCGATGATTCTGTTTCGGCAACACACGGGGCATCATATGCAGTGAGTTGAATGATCGCTGTGTGGTCCGAATATGGACTCGTTGCTTAAAACTCTCTTCTTCCTTTATCTTTCAGGGGATGTCGTTGCCATGCCGACAGACAAGTCTGGAGATGCTCCCGGGAGGTCGGAGGACACAGACAAGGATGACTCCTCGGAATCCGCCTCGTCTGGCTACATTTTTATCACATTTAATGAAACGTGAGTTCCGTGGTCCCTGTGTATGAAAGTCTGGTAAAACACTGCTGAAAGATGCAGCTGTAATTTCCAGTCTGTTATATGCCAGACATATGATTCCCTCTTTATACCATGAATCTTTGAATGTCCATTCCCAATAAATATTTCCTTCTCTGAAGGACAGGGCAGAGATGCCAACTGTTACTTTTTTTTCCCCCAGATTCTGTACTGTTTTGTTTGTTTGTTTGTTTTTCTGCCAAAAATACTGCATGTTTTTATGGAAAAAAAAATCTGCAAATTGCATTGCTAAACATGTCTATTGCAGGAAAGCTAGAAATATTGTTTTTCTAACAAAAATATGCCTTTTCATCCCTCATAGTATTGCAATACTGTTGTCAAGGTTGGCACTCCTGGGCCATATAGAGCATGGGATCAGTCAGAAATTGTACTGCCAAAATAAATAAATAAATAAATAAATAAATAAATAGATAGATAGATAGATAGATAGATAGATAGATAGATAGATAGATAGATAGATAGATAGATAGATAGATAGATAGATAGATAGATAGATAGATAGATAGATAAATAAATAAATAAAACTAAAATAATGATTTTCATGGATCTTTGGCTGTTGGTTTACTTGGAGGGAGCAGACTTATCTCTAAACCCTTTTTATTAATCCGTTGATGACAAGTCCCAAGTATACTCGGACAGGTGTCTATGGGAAATGCATGTTGTAGCAACATCATCCCATCCTCAACAGGTAAAAGCAAAGATAGATTTAAGTAGGGCAATGATATGAAAATCAAGATTAGTGTGGAAGAGCTTCCATGAATATTGAGTGCAGCGCTTTCACATCTGTGGTGAAGGAGGGGAGGATGAACTACCTTTCTGTTATTTTAAATGATCAATCCTTTTCACCTTTGCATCTGACATCAGAAAAGAAAATGATATTTACTCAAAGTATACAAACAAACAAACTTTGTTTATTCTGGCATCTTGTGATTTTCCTCTGTGCATATTACTTTCTCGTGATGACTGTTCATACTTGCCCTATGCACTTGTAAAACTGCAATCATTACATGTTGCCATACCAGTGGAATAAATGTGATTGCCTGAGTGTTTCTAAGTAATTTTATTTATTCATAGATGTAATTATGGGGAAAAAATGAGAGGAAATGTGAAGTTTCAAGGTCAAATCATCCAGTTTTCCTTCTATTTATTCATCCATTTATTTCCATATCAAAACATAACATTTACAAAAATCAAATACAATTGCCTTGGTACAATTCATACAGTTTGAATGGAGGGATCATAGAAAGCACACAAGAGGTATGTTGGAAATGAGCCCCTACAAATAATTATGTACATTTCAACTGAACAATTATCACACAAATTCAATTGAAAAAACAAAGGCGGAAAATACAATGAAATGAGTAGAAAAGGGGCAGAGGTATTGACACAAACCAATACATCTACCACAATTGAAATCATACCTCACATGTGGTAGTTCCACATTGTGCAGGCCAGACATCAAACAACTGCATTCTGCTAACACAACAGTATCCCTGGGAATTCCAGCTAAATTTTATAGTTAGAGTATCCGTAAAGCCATATTCTTTCCTACTCCCTGTGACCCATTTGTTTTCCGTGGCTGCGATTTTCTGTTGTCCCACATGCCCAGCAGGCAACAAAATTTCCAGGGCAGTCTTTTTTTTTTATTAAAATGAGGTATTCTTTCGTGCTATAACACCAGCCCATGCTTTAGATTTGATGACATCAAATTCCTGCAATTCCTCTATTACGGAGATACTGAACTATATCAAATTTTTTCAAATCATTTTTTAAAGGGATACGGAAATATATCAAATTTGGCCAATATCTGTTGAAGGGATACCGAACTGTATCAGATTTGGGCAATTCCTTGTTTGAAGGAATACTGAAATATATCAAATTTGGGCAATTCCTTGTAAAATGATATGAAGAGATTACACCAAAATTGCACGAGATGAGATTCTGATCCGCTGGATACAGTGTATGTTATCCTGCACTAGCCTTCATCGAGAGCAATACCCGGGCAAATGCTGAGTAAAGGGTACCACTCGTTATCTTTCACTGGGAATGAATTTTAGCCCGAAATATAATATCATTCCTTCAAATGCAAGCAAGAACAAAGTGCTATTGAAGTGTGTTTATGACTTTTTATGATTTAGGAAATTAAAGATGTAATATTTCAATGAGTAGGAAAACAAAATGGTTAGTTGTATAAGTCTCTAACTTGTGCACATTGTGGTCTATCTAGAGTACTTTTAACCCGTTGAGGACGAGTCCCGAGTATACTCGGGCAAGCGTATGTGGGAAATGGCGTGTTGTCGCAAAATCAAACAGTCCTCAACGGGTTAAAATTAGATGCACCCATTCTGGATTGAAGAGTAATATCTGTCGTTGAGTTAGATTCTGTAATTTTGCACTTAAGGCCCATTCACAAGCAAAGATTATGGATAGATATTATTCACCACAATTCACACATCAGCAAAGAATACAGATTCTACATCAGAAGCATTTCGAATCTGAACTATGTATGCCTAAACACTGTGTATAGCACAACTGTACTAAGCCTCACCTGTGCTTAGTGCGATGAACTATGGTTGTAATGAACTTCATAGTGCTATAATAGTGTTATAGTTGTTGTTTTTTATTTTTTAGGTATTCTTTGTGTGTGTGTGTGTGTGTGTGTGTGTGTGCCATTCACACATTGTGAAGATGAAAAAAAAATCAAAGTACATAGTACGATCATATTTTACCACGAAATATCAGATGTAGACAGTAAAAATACAGTGTAGATTTAGATAGATGATATTCTGTCCAGTAAAGTGTGCACTGAATAAGCAGAAGAAGAATCATCATGTACACCCCGCAGAAGAGGTATGTAGTTCCCAAAAGCAGGAGTATTACACTGCTGGAAAAGTTTATAGAGTTAATACATTTCAAAAGCTCCCTCTAGTGGTGGGTGGCTGTATGGCATGTCATTATCTTGTCATTATGACATAAAGAGGATGCAAAAATTGTTCTGCTCCAATGCATACAAGCTGTCTAGCGCAAGGTTTACTCACTCGAAGGCCTCCCCAGATTTTGGCTGTGATAACCCCCTCTAGTGATGAGATTGCATCCAGTCTACAGATATAGTGACCTTTACACAGGCAGGTTCAAGCTACTGTGCTTTACCTTGTGAAAGAAGAATGTTAAATGTCATTGAACTTGGCATATGTAAATTAATGAAATTATCAAAGGCATCATGAAATTTTTAAAGTCAATGAAATTGAAATGAAGATACTATAATCTTTTTGTTTTCTTTTTGTTGAAGTCACCATTTCATCCAAAGTATTTATGTGAGGTTATTTTATGTTTTAATTTATGGGCAAGAATATCTTTGCTTGACATCCAAAAGCAAAAAACCAAAGTCACATATGACAGACTGAAAAATCAAGATCTGATGTGATTGCTTCAATAGTTTTAGATTTTACAGTTGTAGATATCATAAGGCATTTTTAAATCATGTGTTAACCCATTTAGGATGAGTCCCGAGTATATTTGGGCAAGTGTCCATGGGAAATGCGTGATACAGCAAAATCAAACCGTCCTCAACACGTTAAAATATGTGGAGACTATTAGACGTTTGCTTGGTCAAAGCGTGCATGTAGTGGTAATGAACTTGATAATTTGATTAAGTGAACTTTGACAAGAACTCTGTCAAATCAACAATCAACAACTCCAATTAATACTCTTATGGATATTAAAGTAACTTGCAGTCGTAAAGGACAGTTACTGAAATCTGTTGTGTACTTGTAAACATAGAAAATAATAGTATAAACTTCCTAATGTGAGTGTTTTAGTCCAAACGATGCTTTATCCACTTTTTCAAATTCAAGTATGAAGATGTGTGTATCAGATTACTTACACATCACCTATAACAGTAACCAGAAGTTTCATCCATACAATTTATAGAATGGGTAGCGAGAATCCTGCGATCTGATTGGTCGAGAGCTATGTGTTCATTTTTACTGGCCGCACGCTGAGTCACAGTGGTAAACATGTTATCGCGCACTTAACAAGAGTACGTGTACTTGTAACAAAGGTTCGCGCACTAAAGCAAGCGTTCGCGCACTCAGCTTGGCCATGCATCCAGTAAAAACTGATGCATGGCTGGCCATGCATCCAGTAAAAACGGTAAGTACGGGTATGCATGCCCTTTACGGAAAGCCAAAAGGAAATGCATCCAGTAATTTTGTCATCGGGTAACACGATAGAAAACTGGGTTTTTGACAAGAAAATTACCCATTCTATAAATCAAATGATGCACATGTCTTTTCGTGCGTCAGTCGGAATATAGTGTGCATGCGATAACTATGGAATTTAGCCTAAACCCACTCGGCTTCGCCTCGTGGGTTAAGCATTCCATAGTTACCTTATGCACACAATTCCGACTGACGCACTCAGACCTGTGCATCATTTGTATACCGATTTAGATGGAAAATCTCTATATTGTGGACACGATTAAGAATGCCATTTGCGCAAGAACAAAATGAATATATTTTCAGTATGTTTTTCCCCAGTTCCACTCAAGAAGGATTTTCAGCCTTTTTTTTAATCAAAATGGTCATATATGCCATGTGTGAAGGTTTTGTATGATATCTTTAGTCAATTTATGCATACAATTTTCATCATTTCTTCCTCTTTTTTTTTTCCAACCTCTTATAGAATTAAATATTTTAAATCAATACTTCGTTCCATCCAGAAACTGAGAGCTCTTTCAGATGATAGAAAAATATGTCTTTTAAATCATCTTCATGAATCTTGTTTTAAACTACCAAACATTCATATGCTTGAATGTAATCATGTTTGTAAATCTTTTGGAGTTTTGGAGTTACGGCGCTTCCTAACCTGTCAGTGAAACTCGCAAAGCTTGTGCTAGCTGATGCAGTGCAGGCAGATCGCGTGACATTTGCATGGTCTGTGGGCGGAAATAAATGTAAAGGCGAGCTAAGCCCCGCCTCCTCAATCATGCTTTGAAGGTGGAATGTTTCAGATGGAAGGCGTGCACCATTAATCGAGAAAATTAAGATTGGGGAAACCTCCCGATGTTCATTTGCAAATCGAGATTCTGGAATTGTGGTTGCAATAATTTGCTTTCAGACTGTGGAAATATCTCACCTACAATCATGATTCTTCTAATAGAGATTAAAATCATGATTACGAGAGAGATTTTTCTACTGTCTGAAAGGGGCATAAGTATGATTGAGGATGTTGGGCGTGGAGCTTCTTTGGAAAATCAATACTTTCCACCTGTATCCTTTGAAGAAAAAGGACTAGTGGATTGATGGAAAGTTTTTTTTTTTTTTCCTACCATATGTTGGGAGCCTAGAAGTTAAGGTTGGCTTGATTGATTAGTTGTCATGCTTAATGTATTAGTGGAGGGGGAGCGAGAGTTAGAGAGCGTAAACATTGGGTATTGATCCAGAACATGTGATGTATGTTTGCAAATTGAGTCGCTCTCCGTCTTTCATGATTTCTTTTTTTTTTTTGACAGTCTTTTCCGTGTGTGTGTGTGTGTGTGTGTGTGTGTGTGTGTGAATTAAACTTTGATTGAAGGGATGGGATAGGGCTTGGTTAGGGGTTGGGCAGCAGGAGGTGTAATAGGAAGAAAGGGGTTGGGGTGGAGTAATTTATTAAAACTTTTCATGAGTCTAAGCCCCTTTATAAATATGTGCTTTAGAGATGATAGAGATTTGCATGTGGTTTACGGAAATTCACATGATTATTAAAATCATATGATTTGTAAGAGTGATTTGCCGTGTTAGTCAACTGGAATCTAGTGGTGCAGGAAATCTAATTGCTTTCTTAATCTTGTTGAAGTAGAGTACATGTATATATAATGCAAATTGTACAGTGATGGGGGATGTACTCATGAATTTATTGGTGTCTTGAAATTAATTTAATCCTTGGTTTAAAGAGATTTTTCAAGAGGAATGGGATGAAATATGACACACTCTGCTATTATCATAAATAGAACTACATGTAGTTCATATTATTTTAACTAAGAACCACATGTGAGGCTATCAGTACAAAGACATTTTGCTTTAAACCTGCTTGAATGTAAGTTCAAACCTTTGTTATATGACCGGAACTGCTATACTCCTAATGAATGTAATGTGTGCGTGGAATGGTGTGTGTAGGTATTTAGTGATTAAGGGTTGGCATTATGCATGGAATCCTGGGGGGGGGGGTAGGAATTTTGTGGGAGATGGGATAATACTGGCAGTAGCAGACATTAATGTTGTCCAACTTGAGCCACTCAGGCGCCTGGCCTGTGGCCCAGGTTCAAGTTGCAAAGCGACACTGTGTTTGTGGGCAAGTTTATCTTTGTCATAAACAACTGTCAGACTAGAGTTTGCCCGCCACTCCAACCATGATGGAGGGGGATGCAGCCACTGCCAAAACAAACTCTTCCGGGGCGGCGACGGGCGCAAACACATGATGGAACTTGACACGGTCAGATTCTGTTTAACTCCTCGAGTCCTGAATCCCGAATTTATACAGCACATCGGAGTTCACGAAAATGAGCACATATACCTCGGTATTCACGTTTGCTAAGCCTTTCAAGGATGATGGTGCAAACAAATCCTGCGTGTCCTTCATCAAATCCAAAGAGACCAGCAAATGAGTGGATTCCATCGGATGACAATTATTTTTTTTTTTTACTAAAATTTGCCAGATTCTTTTTGCATTCAGTGGCATATTAGTATCAACTATTCAAGAACTGTTTTGCAGATATTGGCAAATTTTTCAAATCTTGAAACTTCATCACTTCCTTACTTCAAATCAGATTTTGATCAAATTTTCAATGTTGTGTTTGTGGAATTTTGCTCTTTCTTTTGAAACTAAAATGCCATCTGATGCGAAATTTCCCTTTAACCCAGTGAGGACGGGCTGATTTTGCTACAACATGCATTTCCCATAGACACCTGCCCGAGTATACTCTAGATTCGTCCTCAACGGGTTAAGATGTACGTTTACTGCAATCGATAAATGCAAGCAAAGGGAAACTGACCAGAAATATATAATTTAGCAGTGAAAATTGAAAGTTACATCATCCCAAATCACCGGAATGCACATGAAGCATGAACAGGGGATGCAACCAAAGTTCAGTATTAAAGCATACAATCTGTGGACTCTATGTGTCTTCTACACGGAGGACACCCATGGTTATGGTCAGGTATTATATTATTGATTTGGTGTCCCAATTAGAGCTAGAGCTGTTTGTCTCTGGACCAGATGGCTTGCCATAGCATCTGTTGCATGCAAACACAGAATCCGTGGCTAATTTTTATTTCCACATTTTTTTTTTTTTTTTGGGGGGGGGGGGAGGGAGAATGAATTGAACAGCTTTTACAGTGCCAGCAACTCTGTATGTGCATTATGGTACATGTATGCATCATCTATGAATTATGACTTGTTATTGTGAAAACCTGATAAAGATTCCAAATGGCAGAGTAAGTTCTGATAAGCAGTACCTTCCATTTTGTCGGGCAATATGCTTTCAATGTAGGTGATTTGCCTCACTGCATCTGTAACAACCTGCCAAAGACGTAATGGCTTTAGAGCTAGCCACTAGATAATATGTAGCTGAGAACAGTGGCTGTGAAGTTGAGATGCAGTTTTGCCGGTGGGGAAAACAGTGTTCACACACAATAAGTAATTGCAAGACACCACAGCAACGGGTGCTGTTCGTTATTCCGAAGGTTCGCTATTCCGAAGGGTCATTAATCTGAAACACACAATTTCCCTATGCCTAGAGGTTCGTTAACCCGAAAATGAAAAAGGGTTTGTCAATCCGAACATTTGTGGCATTATTCCGAAGGTTCGTTATTCCGAAGATTCCTTAATCCGAAAATGAAGTTCGGAACAATGAACCTTCCGAAGAACGAATCTTCAGACTAAAGAGCCTTTGGAGTAACGAGCTGTAACCCACAGCAACATATGTCAGATAAAAGCAAAAAGTGTCTTAATTCTCACTCTCAGATTTCAAACTTTTAATTTTGTTTTTTTTTTAAATCAAATTTTGTGTCATTCAAATTGGCTTTAATATGCAGTTTTGTAGTATTCAGCTTGAATCTTCTGTAACTTCTCATGGTAGCATGGTGACTGACCACATGCATACATTTATGTGTATGTATTTATGAATTAACATTTGTGACCCGCGACAAGGGTTTCAGGCAAAAGTCGGGAATTTTGAAAATTCATTTTTTCACTGAATCACATTGCCCATTTCCTAAGCTTTGCACTGATATAAAACACTTGTATTGTTCGGCACCATAAGTTGGCATGGAAAGTGAAATAAAATGCACTTTTTAAGTTGTTAGCCTGACAAAATTGCGAGAAAACGGGCTTTGAAGTTTCACCTCTTACTCAAAGACAATGTCCGAGCGGCGATGCGAGGTGAGAATCACCCATCCGTACGATGGTGCCAATCGATGTTAAGCTCCGCCTCTAGCAACCACATCGCCTTCTGATTGGCTCACTGAATGAGTCAAATTTCCCGGGCACCTTTCCTAGTAGCTCAGCATATAGAGCCGAAAAACAATGCGGTTCGCTCGGGTTTGTTTTACCAGTGCGTCTTTCAAGATGGCGGATACGATAATTGCACGTATTGTGTACACTGTGTATGGTATACGCATTACGCAATGGCATCCACACGCCATGACCATGTGCATGTGTCAGGAGCGGGTGGCGAATCCACACATTTACAAATCGCGTTTTCATTGTTGCTGATTTGACTTTATCATTGACGACCCTTTCGAAGGCAGAAAAATGCCAGTGCTGGCAAGGGTCATGATTCCTGTTTGTTTTGCTTTTAGAAGCCGTGCATATGTTGCCTTGTTCGGTGGTGTTGATTATATCAAAACAAACAAACAAACAAACGCGTACGACTCGTTTGGTGCGATCTTGATGTGTAGTATTTGAATATAACTGGTTACATGTGACCTCTCCTTTCCTCTCATCGTCCTTCCTTTGAGTCGGTCTGCTGTCATAATTCTTACTACATGTACAAGTAGACTATCTTTTTTCTTTTCACACGATTATGTCGTGCTACATGATTTTTGTTTCACTTCCGTTGTCGAACAATGCGGTAGAATAGTTTGGATAGAAAGCCAAACGAAGAGCACGCACTACATAGCGAGCGTATAAACCACTATAACAAGAACAATGGAGTGTGTAATCATGCACGCGTGGACAAAGCATTCCCAAAACGCTGCAACTGGTGTCTCCGAAGGCCGAATTATGTAAATGTGTGCGACGCACCAGCCAATCGCATGCGAGACCCTGCGCCGTAGCAACGCTGGGGATATTGGCGCGGCGTTCGAAAGAAGCTCGAAACCGACGAGTGCGATCCAACATAGCGTGCTTAAAATTCCATTTTCGATAGGAAAAACGTAGTCTTATGCTATGAAATTTAGTGCAGATGTAGAAAACATACCAAAGATTCGATTTCTGCAAAAAAAACAAATCGACCAAAATAATGGTAAAGATCTTTTTACCCTGCCTAGGAGGGAATTTGCTCTTGCGACTTTTGCCTGAAACCGTTGTCGCTGGTCACATTTTTTGTATATTTCATCCTAAAGGTAATATATTTGCACATTTTATATGCATGCACACATGCACTCACTCACACACACACAGACACATACACACACTTATTTGATTCTTTGTAATTAACCCATTTAGGATGGGCTGATTATGATACAACACGCACTTCCCATAGACACCTGCCCGAGTATACGTGAGACTAGTCCTCAATGGGTTAAACGTCCTGGAGACAGAGACTAATTGTTGTTTGTCATTTATTTTGTTTTTCTTCTCTTGCTTTGGGGAAAATCAAGATTGACTGCTGTCTGACCATCTGAGTCCACTTCATAAAATTGATCGTAGCATACGGCCTTTTGAAACTGCTGCAGCCAAAAGGAAGAAGGGAGAAAATCCCTTGTGCTATTTTGCACACTTTTTTTTTTTCATTCCATTTGGGTTTGCACAGTGGTGATGAGCTATTAAGTCTGTGTTTACCAAGCTTTAGGATTTCACTTTCGGGTTCACACACACAGCGTGCAGCTACTCAGGACCCACATGTGCTTTGTAATGTGAATCAAATATTGACTTGTCTGTCCAAAGTGTGACAACAGAGGGCAGTATACTAGCATTTGGTTGCAAATGGTATGTAAACCATATTTAAAAGCATCATAGTATCTGCCTCTGTGTGTGTGTCTGTTATATCATCCAATGGAATTGGTAAAGGTATATAAAACAATACCAGTTTTACTAAAAAGAATAACTGCAACCCCATGAAAAATACAGGTGTAAAGCTCATTTGATTAAATCACAGGATGTATATGCATTGATGAAGTGTGAATACATTGTTTGGTTCAAAAGGGTTGACTTTGATCAGTCCAGACATTTTTTATAACAAAGATAGCAATAGAGTTAAGATCAATATGAGCTGTACTTCAGTAGCTAGCTGTTTGCTAAACTACATTGTGACAAAAATATTACTCTATGAATGCAAACTCCTGGGTCCCATATTGTAGGAAATTAAATTGATACTACTGTTGCTACTACTACTACTACTACCACCACTACTACTACTTCTACCACTACTACTACTACAACTACTACTATTACTACTACTACGACTACTACTGCTAAGTAGTACTACTACTAATGCTACTTCTATTAGTACTACTACTACTACTACTGCTATTGCTACTACTTCAACTATTGCGCTGTGATAATAATGATGATGCTAGTAGTATCATCATATCTATCACTGATTTTGTAGTATTTGCATTGCTATTAATACCACTGTTATTACTGTTATTATCATTGATGATATTGACATTATTCATATCATATTATTTTGGGTGTTGCCATTTCTTATCCTTGTGCATGACTAAGCTTAGAATGACACTCACCATTCATCAAAGACTACCATTGTGTTGGGGGAGCTCAATGCTTTTATACACAGATCACGTACATAATCACAATAAATGATGTGTCTAAAAGGAGGTGTTATTCACCAAGGATAGACTTTTGGATGCAAAGAATGCTCTCTCAGAGGTCCTTGACTCCATTAATCCCCCCAACAATTCCAGGCACCCATTTCTATGCCTGGATGAAGGGGAACAGTTTTGATGAGGATGAATGGGCAGGGCGGGCGTTGAGCCCAGAATTTTCTGTCCAAGATCCCAGAATCCTGTTCACCCTGAATAGACTCACAGTCACATTTTCTCTATTACGTCTCCGTCAGTGAACATGAATTCACATTGCAGTACATGTTTCTTCTCCTCCTCCTCCTCCTCCTCTCTCCCCCCCCCCCCCTCCTCCCGTTGCTATAGGATACCAGAGGAAGAAACGGACCTCATCGTCGATGAGATTGCCCGGCTGTTACAACTTCCCGCCAGCATATTCTCCTTCGTGAGGTAAGCCTCTCCCCCCATCTCATTTTGCATGCTTCAGGGAAAGATTGTTGGGGTGCAGATAAGGATGAATGTGACCACATGAGCAATCATAATGAAAGCTTACATAGCATATGCCAGGGATTTTTCTTTCTTTGTTTTTGTCTTTGCCGTGGTGATATTAATGTGAGTAATTGTGCATTTGTGCGTGTGTGTTTATGTGTGTGTCGGCCATGTGATATTTTACTGAGAGAGCAGTGTCAATGAACTGGCACCTTCTCAACCCTTTCGGTGCCAGGGACTTTGGACAGTGTGTACAGGGCTATGTTTTTTTTTTTTTTTTTCTGTCCTAGTCAGCACTCAGAAGCACACAAAGGGTTAAGCAACTGGGAGGCAGAATGGTATGATATGTACCTGTGGACATTGTTTGGTGCAAATCAGTTGTCTTCTGTGGTTGAGGATTTCATCCATAACATGTTCCCAAACATCTGCAAGCATTTCTGCAACTGTGTATTGATATTGGGTCAAACTGCAGATTGATTTTACTATGGTAGCTAAGAAAGCATCGGTCTCAAGTCCCTTCAGAAGGGCTGGACAGCTAGAACTTACATTTCCGAAGTGCCTTGCCCAGGCAACCACCACTCTGGCCAGCAGGCTCAAACCTGGATTCTTGTGATTGAAAGACTGTGTTCTTGTCCATTGAGCTGCTGCTTCTCCTCTGTTGTATTCGATATACGGCCCTTGTCTTCTTGCGGATGTATCAAGTATTTCAAAGCCTGGTATTACATAATTGTATGTTAAAGAAATACAATAGAAAACAGTAGTACCAGGGTGACGTGCATCAGAAGTTGAACTGGATTAAATGTTTTTTAGTGTTTTGCCCGTTGATACTTTACTCAGCAATTTCTATCAAGTTTGGGTGGTTTACATGTTAACCTATAACTACTGTAAAGCAAGATGTCTTAGCAGCATGAAATTTTCATGAATTGGGGTAAGACCTTTTTTTTTTTTTTTTTTTGCGGCATGAAATTTCTGCAAATTGTCACTGGCATTCATTGCATATAGTGTAGACAAGAACTTTCGCATGTATTTTGATTTCACAAATTTTGGCTCGTGAAATTCGTGAAATGCAAATGCATGCAGACATTTCTGGTTTTACAGTATCTTACCAAACCCTGACCATTTTTTTGTTCACCAGTTGGTATGCATGCTAATGTGCTTACATGTACATCCCAATTGGCACAAATACCTAGAAACTAACTGCCAATGAAAAGAGATTGCGTATTCCCCTTAACCCCATTGTGTCATCATGGCGCACCTGTTGGACTGGGGCCTATTGCTACACCTCGGTAAGCCTGCTTATCTACAGTTTGGTCAAGTTTGGATGGATTACTGAATGCTGATGAAAAAGCTTGACAAGTTCTGGTGTTTGCCTGGATTCACAATGTCTATGGAGATGATGAAGATAGTGCCCCTTCTCCACAAACAGTGGTGGGATGTTCTTGATTTTACAGGAATCAGTTTAACTATAGACTCAAATTTAAGATTTTCTAACAGGACCCCCTCCCCCCCAAAAAAAACAACAACAAAAAAACAAACAAAACAAACAAAAAAACAAACAAACAACCAAACAAACAACTGAACCATACTTCTTGTTGTTTGAAATGAGCAGTCAATTAAATGTCTACTCTTTTCATATCTAAGTAAGATTGAAGTCAGAAAAAAACACGATGACATGTATCAGCGCAATTCCTGGTCTGTAGTTAGGAACATCAAAGCAAGGAGTGTGGTAGAGCTTTAAGTTACTGATATATGTAATATGAGAAATATGTAGGGTGTTTCAGTAGATTTATTTATCATATTTTTGTGTACGGGGGGAGTTTGAGTTACGTACATGTTGCTGATGAGGCAAGATACATGTGGTGCGTATTATCGTAGGCCAGTGGTCTGTTTCAATGCTGTTCTTTAAACAACTGGTAATGTCAGCCAACCTGTAAAGCTGGGATGCAAACGGAAATGCCTCTAACATTATGTGATGTGCTGATAAGATTTGGTGGATGTGCAACATTGTATGCATTTTTTGATGAAGAAAATCCTAATGTCATCGGCAATTGGTGTTGAGTTTTGCTCATACCTCGACAGAACCTGTTCAAACCTTAACAGAACCTGCTCCACAGGCTGCGTTCACACTTACAGTACAGTACATACAAACACATCATGATTGTATCAATGATTCATGGATACTGCAAAATTGCCTTCAGATGCTATCATAGTGTGTCACATGCACAACTTGTTTTCAAACTTCACCAAAGCAGAAGTATCTCATTTTGATTTTCAATACTTCATTCAGGTCATGTTCTGCCTACCAAGGTAGACAATTTGAATGTTGGGATATAAAATGCAAGTTTCATATCACAATTTTGCTCTTTGCTATTGTATAAGTAGTGTGGACGAGGTGACTGCAGATGCTAATTTTCAGTCCCCTTCCCCACTGAGACACTGTTAATTGTTTTAAGATTTATGTCAACTTGATGAAGAAAATGTAACCGTGTACAACAAAATATAATGGCTGGTTTATAAAGCATATATGTACTTTAAATGGATTAGGAAGACCACTGCCTGAATTTGTATGAAGGTGTGACTAAAACCTTCACTTTCTTATTCTACCAACATGTCATCTCTATGACATTCTTTAGGTGTCATCTTTTTTTTTTTTTTTTTTTTTTTTAGATCGAACCAAAATACTCCATTTTAGCATTATAGTTTTATTTTCTTGGACTATCAGTATTTTTGAGTCGGTTCAAAGTGAACAGTGTGTATGATTTTTATTAATTTCTTTTTGTGGGGGATGGGGAAGAGTTACAAATTAGAAGTATTGTGGCATGCTCTTTTTTTTTCAAAAATGGTCAATTAAAGGACAAGTCTACCTTCATAAGCATGTGGATTGAGTGAATGCAGCAATATTAGTAAAACACATCAGTGAAAGTTTGAGGAAAATCAGACAATCCATTCAAGAGTTATGAATTTTTGAAGTTTCTGTTTTATAGTCACTGCTGGATGAGAAGACTACTACAGTTTTTGATGTCACATGTGTAGGATATAAAGAAAATATAATGAAATTCAACATATTTTCACTTTTTTCACATAATAAAAGAAAACTTGACTTGCCTCTTTCAAAAGCCGGGGGAAAAAATATTACCCTTAACATATGCCAGTGACAAGTCAAAAAAATGTACACCCTTTTTCAAAAAACAGAATTTTGTGAAATTCTCTTTATATTTTCCTTATATCATTCTACACATGTGACATCATATACTGTAGTAGTCTTCTCATCCAGCAGTGACTGAGCAGAAACTTCAAAAATTCATAACATTTGAATGAATTGTCTGATTTTCCCCAAACTTTCACTGATGTGTTCTACTCTATTGCTGTATTCAATCAATCCACATTCTATGAAGGTGGACTTGTCCTTTCAGGGTAATACAGGAATAATAAACATCACACACACACATATACACAAACACATGTACATGCACATGCACACAGACACATTCATGAATATATATTTCACATATATATATATATATATATATATATATATATATATTGCTCTTTATTTCACATTTATAAATATATATGTATATATATATATATATATATATATATATATATATATATATCACTCATGCATGTATAAAACAGTTTTCTCATTTGTGTATGGTTGTGAATCTGTGAGATCATTGAATTATCTATCAATCTGGTTCTATACTCTCTCTATCTCTTTGCCGACAAATTTCCTCAGTCCACCCAACCCTTCTCGTCATTTCTGCTCCGACCCCAATTTTGAGAAATTCAATCGAGTGTGTCAAATGGAAGAGGGACTGCTAGAGGAGAAGGGAGAAAACGAAAGAATCATTATCGTCTTACGTCTTACTCTACGATCTCCCCCTCCCACCGTCCCCGTTTTCCTCCGTGTCGGTAATTGTTTACCGTTGATATCCACTCTAAATAAATCCCAGAGTGCATGGGTGTGTGTGTGTGTGTGTGTGGGGGGGGGGGGTGTTGGAGTGAACGTAAACAACCGGCTAGTGTTGCACGAGGAGAGCAAGAAAGTGATTTAGAGAAACTGAGATTGAGAGGGAGACATTTTGTTTCATAGATTCCATCCTCTCTTCTATTTCTCGGTGGTCGGCCGGGGACTAATTCGCTTCACGCGCCTCCTTCCTGCAGGCATTGGGGGCAAGGTATTTTCGACACACCAGCATTCCAGTGCAGGCTTCAGTCCCATTCAAACAAAACTCACTCACACACACACACAGACACAGAGACACACACACACACACACAGTCACATTTATCCCCCCGTGGTATCTTCATATCATTACATCACCATACGCAATGTGCCAAGCGGCAGGTCCCACTGATTTCACCGTTTGCCTGTGGCCGCTGGCGACAACAACAACGTGCACATCAGGCCGACCCTACCACCAACATCATCATCACTCAACCCGCATCGGCCGATATTCTCAGTCGCAAGTGGTTTTGGCTTTCGGAATGGAATAGCAACGGCAAGAGGGATTCCTGAACTTGGCGTCGGAATAGCTGTATTATTATTGTGGGTCTTTTCTCACTTTGGCTGCTTCATCCTCACCTTCTTTATCCCATCCCTTTCACTCTCATCTCTCTCTATCTCACCATCCCTCTCTCTTCTTCCTACACCTCATGTGCGTGTGGCTGAGTGTTCTATTCAGAGCCGTCATGCTTGCATGTGATCATTAGCTGTGAGGTGAGTTTTTGTCTGAGATTTTCACACTTTCTCCTATCCTCATATTCCCATCTATTCAAAATACTTTTAATCTTTTAGATAACAAGGTCATACTCAAAAGTTGTTCTTATATGTTATATTTCTAGATTAAAAGAGACGATAGCAAACTGAAGTGACTGAACTAGCTCAAGTGGAAGATTTGACCACTTAACCTTTTCCCCTCGTCGAATCCCACATCAACCTCACAAGAATGACCGGATATTCTTCATCTCCATGTAGTGCGCTTTGTATTGTCCTGCAGTATAGCATGCATGAGCGTCTAAGAAAGTGGACAAATTGGTTGTGACCATAAATGGCCAAGTTGAGTTCATAATGATGGCATCACTGAAAGATGCCGTTCACAAGTCTGCCTGGCCATCTTGAAAAAAAAAATGAGTGAAGTGAGAAAGTGTGGTATAAGTTTAGTTTGTTCCAAATTTTATGCTTGTTTGTCATTTCATAGAGATTTTGTCAAGTTATTTTTAAGAGTATTCATTTTTTTTTTTTTTTTTTTTGGGGGGGGGGGGGGTGTTATCCAGCAGAGCTGGTTATTGGCTACATAAAACTTATATGCAAGGAAGGTCAAGACTTGGGCTACTACCCAGTATATGCAGCCCTCTGCAACAAGTCATACTTTTGCTGTGGACTGCAGACTCTTCAGCCATTTCTATACAGTAGCTACACCTGTAGGTTCCCCCAACATTTCTGAACTTAAAGATGAACTTTACGATCTTTAAGATTAAATTCACAGTGCAAGTCTCTCTCAAATGATTCAACCACAGAGCCACAAGAACTACATGCTCCGTTAGTGATAAATCTGATGTATGACGATACAGTAGTGCACAACTTGCAATGATGTTGACTGGAGGCTAAGGGAGAGTAGGGTTCACAGAGAGGTCATGCAAACTTTTGAGTTCATTGACTATCCTGTCCATGCAAAGCTAAACTGTGAGTGCGAAATGTGCGAAAATTTCCACACCACAAATATTTCCACTTTTACAGTAGTTGTAAAGTTAGCAAGCCAACTCAAGTGTAGCAGTGTGCCTGAGTCCAACAGGTAGCTGTTCTCATGACGTGCCACAACCTTGTTGCTTCTTCTTGAGTGAATGTACACTTGATTGCACATGGTGTCACTCAACTGGGCCAGAACAGCTGACTTTACCATACTGTTGGTGCTTTGAATAAATCACATGGCTTTCTGAGTCGGTTGTGCCATATGGTCCAAGACCAATGAACTTTATGTGTGAATGCACCATGTCAAGGAATGTACATGTATCCGTAGGCACCCTCAGTTTTCCCATAATCCATCATTAGATTTTTGTTTTCTGTTAAACCTCAATTTTTAGATAATTCTTCAGTTTCACATCATCCCTGTTTTCTCATTCTTCAGTTTTCTTATCATTCTTCAGTTCTTTCATTATACTTCAGTTCTCTCGCTTTTTTTTTTCTCTGCTTATTCACAATCTGTCTGTAGGCCTATGCAAGAATCCAGTCACAGTGTGGGGATGGCTGCAGTTTGCAGCTACGATGTAAAAGACACTTCTTTCAGTTCGTGAAATTCTTCTGTCGAGATGTTTTCATTGCAACTGATTGACAAATTGCCCTACATCGACATTAAATGAGCACTGAAATGATCAGTGTTTTAGTAGTAGCCATGATGAAAGAAATCATGGGGGTAAACACTCGAGCAGGATTTGAACCTACAACCTCCTGATCTCCGAACAGGTGTCATCTCCACTAGACCACCGAGCTTCCGCCCAACAGCAAGTGTTGGTTCTAATCCTTATAGCATGCAGCGGTTACTGCATAATTATTCAAATTCATGAAATTCTTCCGCTGAGATGTCTTCATTGCAACTGATTGACAAATTGCCCTACGTTGATGTAAATAATAAAATACGCTTCTGCTGTTTGTTTCCTGTACTGGCCACAACTGCTACACCCTGTCACATAACTGGATCATGTGACCATTGTGAGCCCTCTCTCTTCTTCGACAGCCAATTGGTGCATCCCCTGGGGAATGCAGAGTTGCCAAGTCTCTCTGATTCTGTAGGAGGCTCCTGGAAAATGTCAAATATTTCTTTCAGGCTAGGCAAAAGATTGTAATAGCCTCCTTGTGTTGTGAATCATTTCTGCTAGTTTAGATGCACGTAATACATTCATGTAACTAGTGGTATCTCTCATTGTGGCTTTGTGGAATCTCAGTGAATGTGATGTGTCAATGTTAACAGCCCTGGGAATGGTGTGTTTGCAATCTTGCAATACGGGGGCAAATGTTTTTGAGCTTGCTCTCACAGATGAGGAATTATGCAATTATTCATCTCTTTCTTTGCGAATAAATGGCTTTTATGGGACTGTTATTTTCATTCCATTAATGGTCTCTTCTCATGTACATTATGACTGTTTTTATGGTGTTTTTTTTTTTTTTTCCATGACACTCTGTGCCTTAATCAGAGATTTGCCGAGTAGTCACTCAGTTGGTTCCACCCCAAAACCTCCAACATTTTGAGTTTTACTCATAATAACCTGTGATATTCAAAAGGTCACATATTTGGTCCTATCCCTAGCCCGTTTGACATGTGTGTGGTATTGCATATGTGTGATACGTTGTGTGATATGTCAAGACATAGAATTCAGTCGTCATTCATATCTTGTCCACCCTGTCTGAAGTGAGACAATGACCGAAAACTAGGGTCATTTGCTTCATATCTGTCCATTTATTTTTTATTCCTGTCAGGGTTATGTAAAAGGGCCCTCATTACACAGGAATGTGTGTTACCTGTGTACATCGTTTATGGTTACGTACCAATATCAAGTTTACAAATTTGAAATAAAACACTTGTGACTGCTTTTAGGTTCAGATGTGCAAGACATATTGTTCTGTGGTGAAGTTTGCTGTTACACAAATTAATTTTACCCATTGATATCAATTTTTAGTGGAATAATGCATACATGTGAACTTGATTACTACATTCCACAAGGAGTGCTGTATTGCAGGGTATTAAACACATTGAGTGATATTTGTAGATTTTTCTTAAAACCTAATCTTGAGTTTCATGCTATCCTCTGTTGCTCATTCATTCTGCGTTGCGTTTTGTTTTATTTTTGTACAGTGTGAAAGGGAAGGAAGTTACAATCAAAGTTAATGCATCTTCAGAGGGCCTGACTCTGACCGATATTGCTACCAAGATCGGTAAGTGATGCTCCCAATAACTTTGCCCCTTTTCCCTCCCCAATTTCTTTCAAAGGGATATAGAATGGGATGAAAACTTTCTAATCCTTGATGGATTTGGAGAGAGGATCTGCCAGGATTGTATTAATCTGAGCTCAAAAAGATTCTGTTCTTTTCCCCCTTCTTTTTCTTGAATGGAATGCTCCTTCTGCTGCATGATTATATTTATTTCAAGGTAATTTGATTTTGCTCTATTTGGACGAGTTATTTATGTCATCCAAAAGTAAAAAACATGGCTGTAGAATAAAAGGTACATGATGTATGTCTGTTATCTCACTGAGCATGCTTTTTATGTAGAGTATCCAATTTTGTTTTTGCCTCTTTTATTCATTTTTTTTTTGTTGCAATAGAGGCTGTTTGCCATACCTTTTCTGTATCTTGAAGTAGTTCAAGGATAAAAAAGAAATCTATTTTCAAGATTCTGTGTTTGATCATTGTATCAAGTTTTTTTTTTCACACGTAAGAAGAAACATTTTTTTGAATGCAATACAACTTTGATATTATTTGCTGCTGCCAGCACATGGCAAAAAAAAAATGAATAAAAAAATAAAAGAGACAAGAAATAGAGAGAAAAATATGAACTTACTCACCTGCAAGTGAAGCACTTTTAATTTCCCAATTGAGCATGCCTACAAGAGTAACTGGAGTGTGAACCTGGGCATCCTCATCCTCAACTTAGTACAGGGATTTTTTTCTTTTTATTTACAAAGACACTCAAATTATTGTAAGGGTTTCAAAATAATGAAGATGGAGCTAGATTTTTGCATCATGATGTAGATCTTCATAGTTTGTAGTGTGTGTGTGTGTGTGTGTGTGTGTGTCAGCATGCACCAGAGTCATCATTTTTTTGTGTCGCGTTTCAAAAATTGATTTTTGAAAAAAAAACGCCATTTTTGAGTGTGTGTGAATGGGCCTATTGTCCGACCTTTAAAAGGAAGATTGTCAAACCAACCAACCAAGAAACAAACCAACCAAACACACCAACTAAAAAGAAAGAAATAGGCTTTGCAGCTGACCTGCTTCATCACAAACTCAGTATGTGTGATGTTGCCCAGCATCTGATGTCGCCAGCGTGCTATGCCAAGATAATCATGTCACCTGTTAAAGCCTGCATGAATTCCTCGCCCTGCCGAGATTGAAAGTGGAATCGGCTTTCATCTTATTACCCGCGAATCGGGCAAATCCCGATGGTGGTCCACTCCAGCTCAAGCGATCGGGTGACTGCTGCTCTGTCCGATCCCTGGGCGAAAAAAACAAAACAAAAAAGCTGTCTTGGATGGCCTGGTTTCTCTTTCTTGCCCGCTGGCCAGCGCGATAAAATACAGTTTTGCCCGCAAGACATAGAGGGCATCGTTGTGAGCATAGACCTCGAACAGAATGATGTGTAGCTGGAGGCAGTCCGTCTTTTGCTACCGTATCCATGGCTTTTATCGAGCAGTGTTGACTTGGGTCCTCCCATCTTTTACATTTTACTGTTGTCCCCCCATCTTTTACATTTTACTGTTGTAATCCGAACGTCTGCGAATGTATGCCAAGGTATTATGTAATGTTGACCCCTGTCACACCCTTTTTGTGTGTGTGTGCTTTTTGTTGAAATGACAGGAATGAAATACAGCTGAATTTTGATATCATTTTTAACTTGCGTGAAAAGACATTTGATATCATACTTGAAGAGTTTGTGTACATGAAGGCATGACTTTAAGAACAGAGTCCTTATCCTGAACTACCTAGATAATGTATCTTTAAAATAACTGAAAAATATTTCAAATGCTGAACTCAGGCCCATAAACAGATACAGGTATTGCCAGTTCTAAGAACATATGGGTTCTAATATTCTATATATGCTTTTTCTTTTTTTTTTGTTTTACTGATTGGAAGAATTCATTATGCGTGGTAATTCTTCAATACACCATTCAGGACCATCTTCATCCAGTGATGAGGCGGCACCAAACTTTAAAAATTCATAACTCTGTAACAGTTGTGTCCAATCTTCCTCAAACCTTCACTGATGTGTTTTCTAAAAATATTGCTGTACTCATTCAATCCACATGTGTATTCGATGAGGCTTCTCCTTTAAAAAGAAAAAAAAAAGGAAGGCAGCGAATATAGGCAGTGCAAAGATATCCATTCTGTTTTTAAGACAAGATATTTTGTGTGTCAGCTTCATGCATACGGAATGAAAGAGAGAGACAGTCTGCTATGCTTCGTGTCTCTGAGGATATCCGTATTGATTTTGCTTTTCTCCTCGAGGATATTTGTTTCAGCCCTCCCATTTTTTTTTATCGCTTTCCCCTTTTATTTAACCTCATTTCATTTAACACTCTGCCATCTTTCTTTCTCTCTCTCTCTTTCTATTTCCTCTCTCTCTTTCTCCTTTTTTCTCTCTTTCTCTTATTTTGTGCAGCACAATAATGAGAAAAGCCTCCGTGCTATCCAAGGTCAAAATTAGTCAGTGGAAGATATGAAACTATTTGCCGTAGCCTATTCCTGTAATTTTTGAGGTCTTGAGTTACTATTCATATCATCTCTGTTCCATATATGTTTTTGTTCCTGTGTGTGTGTGTGTGTGTCTGTCTGCCTTTCTGTCTGTCTGTCTACCTGTTCTTCTCCTCATTTCTGTGATTTACAGCACCTCGCCTGTGCTACAGAGTAACCCCATCAGTAGTAGATATGAAACTACTACTACCTGTTCAAGCTGAAAACTAGAACAAAAAAAAAAGTTTAGATGTCATTTCCAGCAAATTTTCTTCATCTCTCTCTCTCTCTCTCTCTCTCTGTTCTTCACTCACACTTTGTTTTATTTTTTTTTTCTCCTCTCACTAACTTTTCCTAAAATTGCTTCATTCTAGACATAGGAAAAAAATGAAACTATATGAAAAAATATCGTCTACATATCGTTGCTGGGGTGACAAGACCTTGTATCTGCGATTTTGTTGAAAATGACTTTTTTTGATTAATGGTCAGATAATCAGTTAATTCATGTCCCGTCCAAATCCTAGATGTCTTACCCAAAAAATGAGGCCACCACGGCATATCAAACCCCGCGTTCACAGTGGTCCCCGCAACACGGGGACAGCCACAAGAAATCTTATCTTTTTTACGACTGACCGTTCACACTGGTATCTCATCTGTCCCCGAGCTGTGGGGGCATTTTGGGGCTTGGAGCGAGCTCTGCCACTTGAATCCAGGCATAGCGCATGCGCATATTTGATGACCACAGCTGGACGCTATCAATTGCGCCCCAAGGTCACTCTCCCCTCCAAGTCTTGTCCCCGTACCCGACTTGCTTCGCGGGGACGAGGGGACAAGTCCTGGCGAGCGTTCACATTATTGTTTTGGAGGAGAAAGTCCCACAGCTCGGGACTTTCCCCGTGTCGCGGGGACCAATGTGAACGCGGGGAAAGGAATGTCTATCCCATTGGATACAGTGCTTTAGCTGCCATGTTTTTTTTTTTTTCGCTCTCCTGAACATTTGACATTTTGTAGATACGAGGTCTTGTCGCCCCAGCGACGATATGTGACCTGCTACAACAAAAGGATCTGAAAGACGGGGGAAATCAATTTTCTGAAAATGGCATGACATTATTCCCTTAGGACTCGGTTGCATAGATATCAATGATTTTATGAGAGCATGTCGAGTGGTCAAGGAAATCAGCATTATGAGAAAACTGCCCTCAAAGTTTTCCTTCCGACACAGTCGTGATCACGAGGGGGTGAGACAGCTTTCACCTCATAGAAGGTATGCTCCTAGCAACCTCCGCAATGTCCATTCAAGCTTAGCGGCAGTGGTCTATGCACGACCAATTCAGTAACCAGGATGCCACACACTGACCAACAAGATCACTTCCTCGTTGCAAGGGGCGGAGTCTAAATCCAAATCTTCGGACACGTTTCTGTTCAGTTGTAATATCTTGAAATCATGGCCCAGAAAAATGCTAATTTCTTGTCTTTCCTTTGATCATTTAGCTTTGAAATTTTGGCAGATGATAGACGATACATTAGACTACAAACATACACCAAAAATCGAAATTCAATGGTTTTGACTGATTTTGATGATCCGACTTCAGACTTGATTTTCGCGGCTCACTGTCGCTGTCAGCGACTTTCAAATCTGTATGTCGTGGCAGGTCACATGTGTCTAAAGAGCATCAGTTCCAATATGTTTTGATGTCAATTAGTGATATCAGTACAAGCTTTTTTTTTAATTTCCTAGATCATTTCTGTGAAAATTGGTCAAATCCTAGGGTTTTTGTAAACACTTTTCCATGTGATTGTGAAATCACTGTAGACTTTTCACAGTACCCACCAGATTCCCAACAGGCCTGTTCATTCATAAGCCAACAGTATTTGAAAATGATTTTTATCATGTGATCCGTAGACCTTAAATTCTTGTGTTTGGGTGCCAAGAATAGTCAAACTGTCCTTAGACTCAAATAATTGAAAATCGGTCCACCTTTATTTGTACTTTTCCAGAAACTCTCATAATTTGCCGGTGGTTTGTGTGTGAATTGCATGCGAAAGAGCCAATTTTTGTGTGAATGTGGCCGTTAGCAGTGATTTAACCTATACTGTACTGTTTTACACCTGTAAATGTGTAATCCATATCTAAAACTAAATCCTACAAATGTGTATACAGTAGGCAGTGGACAAACTGTTATGTTGAAACGAACACAAACCTGTGAGTGGATGTTTATATTTGCGTGGGAGAGGGCTGTCAAAAATTTATTGTTGTAATGAGAAAGGCAAACTTGAGAGGCTTTTTATTTTCGTTCTTTAAAAGATATATTTGAGGTTCTAGCCAGTGCAAACATACAGATTACATGTACGGTAATAAACATGATTGATTCTGGACAAACTCGACATCTCAATTTCCCCCGCTCGTCAAATTCTGAGATTGGGGCTTAAGTCTCATCTGGAGAGCATACCGTTTCCTCCGCCAGAGTTGACTTCCTCTGTGGAGCCTGCCCAAAATCTTTGCCAAGTGCTATTTATGGCACTCTCTATACCTTCTTCATATGGACTGCCCCGTAGAGATAGTGTAGGAGAAAGGGGGGGGGGGGTGTGGAGAGCGAGAGCGCCAGTCTAAATATTGAGATAGCCGGCGGGGGCCTGCTGCATCAGGCATGGGGAACCGGCGCAGCACTTGGGAGTTAATCACATGTATCGCTCGTGGTTTATCTCATTTCCCTGCATTCTTTAGCACCACAGAGGGGAGATACGGTAACGAGAAAAATACTTGGTGAGCGATAGTTTAGAAAGATAGAGAGAACACGAGGGAAAAATACAGATCTTGTTTTTGTGCATTTGTTTTTTTTTTAGCACCATGGAAGAGAGATAACATAACGAGAGAAAGACAAGGCAAGAGATATAAGGTAGATAGCTGAGAAAGGTAGTTGAAGAGAGAATGTGAGAGAAAAGTACGGATCTTATTTCTCTGAATTCATTAGCACCATGAAGGGGAGATAAGGTAATGAGAGAAAGATTGAAGGAAGAGATAGATAGTTAAAGAGATAATCAAAGAATGTGAGAAAAAAACTACACATCTTGTGTTTCTGCATTCTTTAGCACTATGGAGGGGAGGTAAGTTAATGAGATAGATAGACTGAAGTAAGATATAGATTGTTAGAAAGGTAATCAAAGAAAGAATATTTAGAGAAAAGTACAGATCTTATTTCTCTAAATTCATTAGCGCTATGGAGGGGAGATAAGGTAAGGTACGTAACGAGGGAAAGACTGAAGTACGAGATAGATAGTTAAAAATATAAAGAGAGAATGTGACAGAAACGTACAGATCATATTTCTTTATATTTTTTAGCACCACTGAGGAGAGATAATGTAATGAGAGAAAGACTGAAGAACAACTTGTAGTTAGAAAGATAATCAAGAGAGAATGTGAGAGAAAAGTATAAATCTTATTTTTCTATATTCTTTAGCACCACAGAGGGGAGATGAGGTAATGCTCATCTGATGGGGACTTAAAATGTATCCAGTACTTAGGCAAAACAAGGCAAAAAACTCCTCACTGTTAATCAGTTAAGGATGAGTCCCGAGTATACTCGGGCAAGCGTCTATGGGAAATGCGTGTTGTAGCAAAATCAAACTGTCCGCAATGGGTAAACTGATTAGTCAGCAGTGGAGTAAAATGTGTTCATTATTTTACTTGTATCCAAAATGAATGCCTAGAAGATACTTTATGGAATTTTGTTAAGGGCTTGACCTACATATACTACACGGAGCAGGAAAGGAGCATTAAAGGGTGTGTACAGTTCTGGTCGAGGTAAAGATTTAGCTTTTAACATTTTGTGAGATATTCAGAAACCACTCTATGAGATGTAAGGGGGAATGCAGTTCTAAAAGGTATCAAAAGTTTATTCGATGAAAATCGATTTTGAAATGGCTGAGATATCCAAAAACAAGGTGAAACAAAGAGATCCTAATAAAGTTGTGGCATGTCGCCTTTTATTATTAGCACTTTTTTGGATATCTCAGCCATTTGAAAACCGATTTTCATCAAATAAACATTGAATCCTTCTTAAAATTACATGCTCTTTCATATTTCATAAGAGGCTTTTCATTATCTCTCTTAGGAATGTTCAAAACATGAATCCCTGCCTCAACCAGTACTGTACAGTCCCTTTAAGGATTGAAAATGCCTGTAACCTGTAATTTAGGGATGAGAGCTACTGACTCATTGCGGTGCCCCATTCTACACATGTGATCTTCCCAGAGGGGGGACACCTGTTGCCAACAATCAATGATATTCTTGTTTAACCGGGATACTGTTACGCATTGCCAATTTGAGTCTTGGAATGGGCTGAAGTGTTCATAATCCGTAAACAGAGATTCATGTAACTCATTATATCATGTGCATATTTTGTTTAATGATTGTATGTACATATAATGTGTTTATTTATCTATTCACTGATATATTTATTTATATATTTATTTATATTCTTTTGCTGCTCCAGTGGGTAAATGCCTCTTATCTCGCCTTCAGGTCACTAAGAAGCTATTGTGTATTTATACCAGTGCTATAAAGATAAAATAAAAAAATTGACTTTATCTACTCTTGCAGCAGAGTACTCTTTAGTAACATTTCTGATGTCAGTCTCATGTCAAACTGTTGCAGTATTTTTTGTCTTGTATCCCTATTGTGCCCAGGCAGTGACAGGGTAAATGCCAAATTGCTAATTCTGTCTGTGTCAAGTTTATTCTGAGGCAAAAAGTTAACAAAAACGGGATGATCTCATTCTTCAACAGCATGAAGATTCCTTCTAAAGCCTGATAGAGTGTAGAGCTGGAAACTGCATGTGCAAAACAGTTTAGCCTGTGAATGCATTCAAGATGATCCATTCATTACATTGCCGTATTCACTGGCAGATCATTGCACTATGATTGAGAGTGACATGACAGATAAAAAACACACAGCAACATTAGCACTACATTGAAGTAGTGAGAAACCTCTTATGAAATATGAAAGAACATATAATTCTAAGAGGAATTCAAAGTTTGATGAAAATTGGTTTTGAAATTGCCGAGATATCTAATGTAAAGCAATACAAATGTACTTATAAATGATGGGACTCACCTTTTATTAGGATCACTCCGTTTTACTTTGTTTTTAGACATCTCGGATAAAATTTCATAAAGTGATTTCTAAGTGATTTCTAAGTAAGGTAAAAGCTGAATCCTCACCTCAACCAATACTATACTATCCCTTTAAGCAGAAAAAAAAAAACCCAGACAAAACAAATGCATCCACTCCTGTTGGTAACGCTTTTTGGAATTTCTTCTACCCCTCTGGATTTTTCTGCTCTCATTTTCCTATTACTATTCTTATTTCTGTTATTATTTTTTAGAGATGACTGCATCATCTCTCTCTCTCTCTTTTTTTTTTAAACCTTGAGGTAAAAATGTCCTCTAGTCATACATTTGATGAAGCCTTCTGCAGGGCGTCTGCATGGCAGGTTGTTTCTATTTTCCTCAAGGCAGCCACCCCGCTCTCTCAGCTTAGATAAAGCAGCGCCAAGCATTGAAAGCTCATGGAATGCAGTCTCCTGGGACTTCAAGTGGCTGTAAAATGATAATTTTGTGGATTGAGAGGGAGAGAATTGAAGGGAAGAAGAGTGTAGAAAGTGAAAGTGGTGGGATGGAGAGGTATGACCATAGTGAAAGAGGATGGTGTTGAAAATGATAGGAGGAGGAAGAGAAGAAGCTTTGAAGGTGTGAAGATATTTTTTTTTTTCTTAAGATGAGGTGTGAATTTGAGGTGAGGCGATGTAAGTGAATCAATGCTAACGATGTTACACATGATTGATTCATGGAAAAGGAGGAAGTTAGCTTTGAGGAAGATATTAAAAAAAGGAAGTAGGTTAGGAGAATATTGCTGGAGAGAAAGACTTCAAGCAAAAAGAGAGAATAAGTAAAACTTGTACAAGTAAGAATGATGAAAATGTAGCTTACAAGCAAGCTCAAGGAAAGAAAATGAAGTTCTGACAATGCAAAGCTTATGATAATTGAACACAGAGAAACAAAGAACACTGAAAGGCATCAAAGGTATCTAATGGCTTTTGTTTTTCTTTCCATGAAAGATTAAGAAGGCGTGCACTCATATTTGGTAGGGAGCAGATGACTTGAGTTGGGAGACGATGATGTACTCATCAAAAGAGGATTTAAAGAATGGTTTACTTTGAGGTTGTGACGGGGAGGGCGAGACCACCAAGCACAACAGGAATGCTGAGACCACAAAAGTAAAGAGCAAGGGGAAGATGCAGTGGATGAAAAATGGGAACTTTTAGTTAGTGGAGCAGTAGGATGAGGAGGAAAAAGTAGATGTAGAAAAAATAGGAGATGAAGAAGGCAAAAAATAGAAAAGTGAGATAGAGATGAAGATGAAGAAGAGGAAGAAGATGAGGCAGAGGAGGAAGAGAAGAAGGAGAAGGGAAAAAGAAGAAACAAATGATGATGAAGAAGAAGAAGAGGAGGAGGTGGATGCAGAGAAGCAGGAGAAAAAGAGAAAAAGAAGACAAAATTGTGATAAAGAAAGGGAAGATGAAGGAAAAGAAGATTAAGAAGAAGAGGAGGAAGAGAAGGAGAAGGATAAGAGGAAGAAAAAGCAGAGGAAGAAGAATAACGAGGAAGAGAAGGAGAAGAGGAAGAGAAAGAAGAGGAAGGAAGAAGATGAAAAGGATGTAGAGCAGTTTGGATGCAGAATGAAACAAGATGCTTGATGGCCGTTGGGGGTCAGGAGAGTGCGAGAGCATCACTCTTATGTTAATGTATTCTTCCCTTGCTAAATGCGTCAATCGTCGAATGGGGGCTGTCATCTCCACTTCTCTTCGTCCTCCTTTCACCGTCTTGTCTCGCTGGGGTCTTTCAGCATTTTTTTTTTTTCAATGCCAGCCAAGCCAAAATGTGGCATGTCCAATAATGTTTGCTCGGACATATGCCACATCTTTTACATTACGCATTACTGCACAGTTAAAAAAAAGAAAAGTAAGAAGAATACTTTGTAAGAAACTGCCTGAATTGCAAGGAGCTAGACTGGACTGGCATTCATGCTATTTTCTGGTTCCTATTATCCTTGCTTTTTCCATGTGACTACATATTTGTAAACATGTACAATGATTACTATTGCATTTGATGATAGATTCAGATTAATTAAATAATTCATTCATTTATTTATTTATTTATTCATTGATTCATTGATTCATTCATACATTCAATCATTGATTCATTCATACATGTACATTCATTCATTGATTCATTCATTCTTTCATTCATTCATTCATTCATTCAAATGATGCTTGCTGAGACGTAGTACCGCTCATTTTTCCTATATTATTTTATATCAAAGGCACTTCATTCTCCACATATTATCTGTATTTTTTCCCTTTTGTTTACATTGACATTACTCATACTGTCATTCAGGAGCAACTTATATTTTTGTTGTAGCTCTTGAAATTGTAGTCATGCGCTTCAAATTTTTTATGTCTATTATTCAGTAAGCCCATTTTTCAACGGTTTGTTTTGTTCTGAGTTTCGTGTTCAATGATTTGAGCCATGTAGACAGATCACAGACATCAGTGTCAACGCCCGTTGAATATTGGTTTATAGGGCAGCTGCCGGTGTTCATTGTGTGATGTTAGTGGTTACATGAGAAATCATTCTTGGTGTATTCACTCTCACCATCCAGCACCTAACAATAATTACAGTCAGCACGGTATACTGCTGGGGAAATAGCTTTTCTGCTGTGATAATTTTAGTTTCTCCATGACAATTGTAATCGTTGCGAGTTGCAGTAATTGCAGAGTGTTGCTGTATATTCTTTGTTTTGATTAGATAAGATTAAATTTGGTTTTATTTGATTCTTTGTATGTGACATTGGTTTACAATTACATCAATTTGCAACAGTTTTATTAAACATACATGTATACATACACAGATATGTGTGTGTGTTTTACATGATCTGATCTTAATCCGTGTCATGTTTTGTTGGTATATTGGCATGCATGCTGGAACACTTTCTTTCAAGATTGTCACAGATTCTGGAAACTAATTGTTAATGAATATAGATTATCTAATCTCTATTGTGTCACCATGGACTCATGAGGCCCATTATTACACTTGAGTGGGCCTGCTAACTTTGCAGCTATGGTAGGTCAAGTTTGTATGGATTACTGAATTCCAATAAAAAAGCTGGGCAAGTTAAGCTAAGCACCTGGACACATAAAAGGTTAAGTAGTACAGTCAACTGAAGACCAATTTTTTGTTTTGTTTATCATAAGGTTAGAGGTTCAAGCCATGGCTTACATAATAAAAATACAAAGTATGTCTGCGTGACATCATCCAATACACCATAACCGTTGTAGATTAGTCCCCACTCCTCCCTCCCTCCCCCCCCCCCCCCACTGTATTCTCGAGCAGGTGTCTGTGGGAAATGCTTGTTATAGCAAAAGCAGCTCATTCTCAATGGGTTAACAAAGAATGAGCTATGGCCTCAAATCCAGGCTCTAAAGATGGCAGCTGGTCTTGTAATGCTTCCCTGGAAATACAGAATGGTAGGGATACAAAAATAACAAAAACAAACCATATCCTATGACCCAGGTAGTGACCTTTTAGCAGTGCCAGCATCGAAAGGCGAAACACCACGTGAAAAAGCAGCCCCATGCACAAAGGAGACCGACCCAGTTTTGCCACAACTTCCCTTCTTGCCTTTCACACCGTGGGCCAGGTACTTGACCCTTTGTCCTCAATATTTGTGGGGCATTCAGGGAACATTTTCCATTCTCAGATTTGCCATTTTGCAGCCTCACCCCCTCTCCCCTCATTCTTTTTTTTTTTTTTCTCTCTCCTCCTCTTTTTTAGTTTCAATTATCTAACCCGTTGAAGACGAGTCCCGAGTTATACTCCGGCAGGTGTCTGTGGGAAATGCATGTTAGAGCAAAATCAGTCCGTCCTCAACGGGTTAAGCAACCGTGATTGGAGTCATCTTCTCCCTGTATTATTCATGGGGAGATGGCGGCCAATTTGGCTGGGATGTGATGGGGAACGGAGGAAGAGGTGACATTCATGGTCGACAGTGATTAGGTTTAATGCTGCTCCATTATCAATGCGATGCTCTCATTTGTGCACAAGCATCCAATGCACTGCAGCTATTCTCTGCATGAAGAAAGTATTTTTTTGTTGTTGGTGGTGGTTTTCTTATGTTATATTCTTGAATGGGGAGGAAGGGGATGTGAATTAAGATATAGGAAAGAGAAAAAAAAATGTGGTTAATAGGGATTATTAGGGTGTTGGATGTAATTGCTTCCTATCAGGATTGAGGTTAGATGATGATGGTAATCAGTCTCACCGCCTCCATCATCCAGAGGATGCGAGATGAAGAGGAGAAGGACGAGTAGGAACAAGAGATTGGAATAGGAGAATAAGAATGTGAAAATGAACGAGGAAGAGAAGGAAAAGATGAAAAAGGGGGAACTGAGAAGTTGATGACAAAGAAAAGTAGCTTCTGAAGAAGAGAAAGATGGAAAACTTGTGTAAGGACTGTAAGAGAAAAAAAAAAGAAGAAATGCGATGAATGTGAAATATAAAGGAAGAGGAAAATAGATGAACGTTAAATGTGATAGTACATTCAGAATGTCTATTCACCCATTTAGAATGAGCTGATTTTGATGGGTATAACACACACTTGCCATAAACACTTGTCCGAGTATACTTGGGGATAGTCTTCAAAGACATACTGTACAGCATACATTGACACACATCTACATTATATCCTCTGTAATGTCTCTCAAAATACTTGAGGTTTATCGGGACACTACAGGTGTCAGTATGGCCTTTGAAGTTCTCCTGTTCTGCGATGTTCTTGCGCTCACAGTGATAGTCTACATTTCATTCGCAAAACTTTTAAAACAACTTTTTTGGGGGAATTCAGTAATTAACTCTGAAAAAAATATGGTACCAAAGAATTGAAAGTGCTATAATAAGATAGGATTGTAGATTTACGTACTGCTGTTATTCTCATCTTCAGCTTTGCCACAAGTTGTACCGTCAGTGCCCTCAGACATGGGTTCCAGTGTTGTTACCACGTCAAGATCTGTGAATCTTATCGATAACCTTCCCCTTGAAGGGCTTCTCAAATACCGTAGTTTGCAAAGCTCACATTTAAGATTAAAGGCAACTACTTGTGGACAAATGCAAATGCTTACATCCGATGAATATTGACAGCGTCGTTTCTGCATTAGAAGAAAAGGAAGAAGACTGAGAATAGAGTGAATGTACAGAGTACATGTAAATCCTTCTTTCTTCGAAACTGTTCGATTTCTCTTGTCTCTACATGTACAGTATTCCACTAAAACTCAAGCCTTTTGTACAGCACTGTAGCATATACGGCAAGACAGGAAGGAGGGATGCACTTTCGCATGCAAATCTCTCTTTCTCGAGAGGGAAGCAGCACGCCAGCGTCGCCTTCGCCGTAAGTGGGTCAGCGGTTTGCGGGGCGATTCTAGTCATGTCGCTTGCCGAGATGATGCCTGAGATATCCCTCCTTCCACTGCCCCACAAGAGTGCATCTGCCTAATTTGCTTTCAACTGAGGAATCCACCCATTCTATCTGCCTTGCCCCCCCCCCCCTTTCCATCTGTCTTACTTTTTGCATTTGGCATTCTTTTTATAACCGAAGCACAGGGGGCACGGGGTTGTCACATAACACTCGCTAGCGAAAGGAAGAGAGAAATTGAAGCTGATCAACACACTGATAGAAAAATTACTTCCTTCGTTCCACACCCCCATCAGTTTCGGGATGGGGGGGGGGGTGGTAGGGATCCCACAAAATTCCTTAAGTTAAGGTCATTGCTGACTTGGGGAGGATTTATAAAAAGTTAGGTTGCATGATATTGCTGTGAAATATCGCAATTGTCCTTCCGTCCTTTCATTGTTTCCCATGCTCTGGACCTGTTCTTCAGTTAAAAAATGCATTCCAGCACACATGTAACTAATTGCGCCATAACTTGGAATAGATCTCAACTGTGCAGATGCACAAAGGAACTGAAAAGACATCTGCAGAGTTTAGAGACTCAAATTCGTTGTTCTGATCATGATGCATGTGGAGGTATTTCTTAGCTTTTTTAGGTGATCTGAAGGAGTGAGCTAACTGTGCATATTTATCATAGATTTTGTAGTTTTTTTTCTTGTTGTATCAAGTACCACTCTTAAGAAATTGTAGACTCTGAGGTGCATTTATGAATTGAATTTTGTTTGTTTTTGTTCCTTTGCCCTTGAAGATAGTCAGATGTATTTGATTTTCAGTATTTCTAGCTTTGCAATGAGCATGAACACAGTTTTTTTCGTATTTTATACCCTTTTTCAGCATTTAAGGCGCGGTCAGATTGACAAAAGATCGAGAAGTTTAAGATCGCGAAGTTTGGGCCATTGGTACACGCCCAAGAAAGAGTGCGCCGTCCGATGGCTAGTGATTGTGACGTAACAATGCACATCTGTACATGACAATGGCTTCGCGCTTCGGAGACACCACCCGCAAACAGATTGAGAAGTTTTGCGGGAAGTTTGCGGTCACACTGGCAAAACTTCGCGATCTTAAACTTCTCGATCTTTTGCCAGTCTGACCGCGCCTAGTGAGACATGTTCATGCAATTCCAATTGTCATCCTATGATACATTCTAACCTATCAAGAGCAAGATTGCTATTGATTTCTATGTTAATGCTCAGTCTAAACACATTCCTGTCATGTAATGCTAATTGTTTTCTTGGACAAAATTTGGTGTAAAGAAAAGTAGTTGGAATGTGGAGAGAGCAAAATGTATACATACAGGCTACTGTGGAGTTACTTTACACTGTAGAAACTATTTCAAGGTAACTGCTAGAATTTCTGCTGCAAAATCACTGTGGTATTTCTTTACTTTCCAATCTTTTCTGCCAACCTGCATCCTTGTGGCCTGTACAGCCCCACCTATTTGTTTTGCACAGCCACAGATGGTGCCCATACACTGTGTACTCAGTGCATACATACGTAGACCCCTGATTCAACATACCAGGACACGGCATTTTGCCACGTCGACTGGAAAGTACCATTTAATTCGGGGGAGATAAAAGATGATTTGCCAAGCATTTAAAAGAAGAACTGTGTATTTCCCAGTGGAACTTATCAAAGTTTGATCTTTTTGTGGCATTTTTTATTTTGCTGTAACATCAGTTAAAAAGTATTAAAATATTTGTTTTTTTAAATCATGATTTTATTTCTGTTGCCATTGCTGGAGACCTTATATCCTTAATTTGAGATATATCTCTTATTGTTGGGTGAGAAAAGTGGCATTATTAGATATTGCAATGGAGTAAGACTTCAAAATTAGATTCCCTAAAATGAAGACTGTATTTTGGCCTGTTGTGGCACCAAACACCCATAATCACATCAATCTGGCACTTATATTGTCTGGAAGGGGCATTTATATCATTAGACCTAACTGGTGTGTGTTTTGTAGTGAAACATATTTCATGTTAGTCATACTGTCTGCATTTGTATGGGTATGTCAGCAGACACATTGTGTGTTTTTTAGAAGAAAACAACAACAAAACAATTAGTCTATATCCGCTGATAAAAATTGAGGCACAGACACAATTAAACACACCCAAAACACACACACACACACATACACATACAGACATTTGAGTATACATTAACAAACACATCCTCCCATTTCTTTTTTTCCCTCTCTTATTAGCGTAGCTATACATATAGCAAAAGTATGCATACATATGCACATATATACACACATCCATGCACACACACAATACATAAATGATTTATAAATATAGACATATATATGAATATATATGCATACATCATCTTTATTAATTAGCACTTTCCAATATACTACGACAGACAACAGACCTGTGTATTGTCTGTCAAAGAAAATGTTTTGGGTGTCACATCTTTAATTAAATGCCTGATTCATTGTCTCCTCTCTCTCATCTCAAAGTGGATAGATTCCGGCTGTCGTAACCGACAAAAGATAGGAAAACGTCTCGTGACAAAAGCATTTCGTGACGGGAAAAGGTAAAGAAGAGAAAAAAAAAAAGATTGGGGGAGAAATATGATATGTTACAAGTGCATTTTTCGCCTGAAGTACTTCCTCGCTTGACGGGGCCCCTTTTCGCTATTGATGGAGTGGAAGCCAATATTTGCTGAAAAGGGAGATAAAAAAAACAAAGGGAAACCAGGGTCAACATTGATGTTATTGGAAGGATTGAGAGAAAGTGGAAATGAAAGGGAAGGAAAAAAAAATTACCTAGACCTAAATTAATACATGCATGGCACAGATGCTGTCGAGGATTTGCCATGCAATACTGGAAGCTATGGTGTTGAAAAAAGAAAGAAAATAAATAAACGAAGAGTGGCTCTGCCTTCCACTCGACGATTTCGGATTTGGACGCCATGACAGATACACCGCCATATAGGGCGACTTTGTGCGTAAGTGTTTCTTTCACTTTCGAGATTTCAAAAATTTGGCATAGTTGACAGATTGGGAATAACTTTGGACTTCACTGTTTTATTTTGTTTCTGTTGATATTTTGTTTCTACAGAATGTTGATGTAGATTCAGCTTTACTTCGTTTGGAGCATTCGGTGCATTCCTGCATTGCTGTTGGTCAAGAAGTATTGTTTTGGTTTGAGGGATTGACGTACCTGCATCCATTTTTTCACTTATATACATAATATATGCTTAATATATTTTTGCTTATATATATATATTTTTTTTTTGGGGGGGGGGGGATAGAAGGGGAATAGATTGAGTGGTATAGTCAAGAACCTCTTCCTCTTGTTCACTGATGATGCAAACATCTTTTGATGAATGCAGGCCAAGTAGAAAAAGGGGTGGGAGGGGCAGATGTTTTGGTTGAACTTGTAAAAGATAAAAGAACAACTCAACAGGGATAGTTAGTAAAGCCTTTTCTGTGTTGATCTCCCCCCCCCCCCCCCATTAAAAAAAGGGGGGAGGAGTATAGATATCTATAATCATCTTTTTTTTTTGTCAAAAAAAAAATTGTGCCAAAACAATAAATCCCCATCATACCTATCAAAGGATTCTTTGGGTTTGATAACTAATATTTCTATAAATGAAAATACAACATATGTAACCACTTAGTTTTCAATCTGTATTATTAAAATCTGTATTATCTGTTAATATGTTGTCATGGAAACTGAAACTGAGGATATTATCGTATTACCCGAAAAAGGACCATCCCATTAAAAAAAAAAAAAGAAGAAAAAAGGAACAATGGCTTTAATTTCAATGATGGTAGTAATGATTATTTTGATGGCAATAATAGTGACTTGCCCACAATAGTGCACATAGGTAGCAAGATTTATTATTATAAGAGGTTAGACAGCCATGGTGAGGTAACACAAAATCCATGTTGACCATGAAATAGCAGAGCCTACACTAAATTGTGGACTTCCGATGCATTTGGTCAATGCAGCCTTTAAACAACAAATGCAATACAGTGTAGGTGTCATATGTCTTTGTTGTTATTTCTAACCATACAACTGTATGTCGTAAATCTAGTTTTGATAATTTGATATTTAAAGATTTAATAATGTAGAATAATCTTTATTTTGTGTAGATATTGTTGGATATGACAAATTAAATATCAGTTTCCTCAATATGAAAGTGCAGTCACACATTACTATTTTATTTTTTTTTTTCTGAACTGTGTTGGCTATTCCAAAGTGTACTTATGTCATTATAAAAAAAAGAAGCCAGAAAGAATGAATAAAAAGCAAGAAAGATGCACTTTTGGAATTTCTTGAGGTTGGTAAAAGAAGATTTGCACCTGCTTCAGGCGATCCTGGAAACATTCCAAAGGCATGCAAATGGTTTTGCTGGTTTTGTATAAATTTTCGAGCAATTTTGCTGAAAATAGACCGTGTCTAGCCACTGGGATTTCTTTCTGTTCCTTACTGATATCTTTTCTTCCCCCTGAAGCAGCTGATTTAACTTTCTGCAGATGAACAAATAGCATAGTTTGAGCCTCTTGTTTGAGACTGAAGTATTGTTGTTGTTGTTGTTGTTTAAACTGTGTATAATTAGAAGCAAAAAACCTGAAAATGCCTCAAAGCTTCTTTTTCGTAGTCACACATCTAGAGACAATGTTTTACATCTGTGCAACTATAGACAGGTTATGACTTTCAGGCAAATTGCAATTATTGAGTTGTTGATGTGATATTTGTTTACAACATACACACACATTTTCTGTATTATTTATTCCTTTCCATTCAAATACTTAAAGAACAATATAAACTGGTTCTGCTGTATCAAAATAAGATAATTTGAACACGAATAACAAGAGAATTATATCTTTCCATGTACACAAATTTTTTCTTTTCACAGAAGTATAAGTTTTAACTTGACAATATAAACAAATAGCATCCTATTTGTCCGATGAATATCAAATTGAAAAAAAAAAATATACAGGAAGAAAAAATGGAAACATGTTCTATATAAATCACACACACAAATACACACAGACGTACACCTACTTTCCAGTTTCTTGTACCCATAATCACATTGATGAAATTTACCATTCCAATGCTGCTTGGTTTTCTTTTATGGCAATATTCCTTGTGATAAAGGATGTTTGGTGTTGTTGTTGTTGTGTTTGTTTGGTGTGGTATTTTTTTTTTTGGGGGGGGGGGGGAGGGGGAAGGGGTATTTTTCATGATGTAATATCCCTTATGGTACCAAATGCAGCCAAATTTCTCATAACTTGGCATTCTGTTTCCAATAGGGGGAATGTACTTTATTACCTCTATAAACAAGGAAGGGGTTATGTTTTGTCGGCGTTGGTTTGTCTGTGTGCAAAAAGCACATTAAAAAGTTGTGAGAGGGATTTGGATGAAACAATACAGGAAAAGTCGAGAATGACACAATGAACAGATCATGATTAAATTTTGGTAGTGATGCAGGTATCTTTATGAATTTTTGAAGGATTTTTAAATATTTTGGTAAATAGGGTCAATGAAATCGGGAGTTTAAGTTGCACATACAATATCATAAAGTTAATGAGGTAAACGCAGGTTTCTTTATCATTGGAAAACCTAGGCAGTTTTCAGCATGCGTGTATGGATGGAAATTTCAAGCTGCTTGGCAGAGGTCTGCGCTCTCCGAGTGCTTTTCAAGTTTTTTAATGAATTCATGAATTCAGATCTTGCCCTCTGCCATGTCATTGCCCTTTATGAGACCCATAATCTTGATACATCAGACATCAAAAAACAAAAACAAAAAACAAAAACAAAAACAAAAACAAACTAGGTTATCTAAGCAGCTCATTATATTCTTGAATCTTATTATTGGTTAGTGAGGAGATCTTTATGCAATCCAATAAAGGATTGACTATAGTTTTTTGTTGTTTTTTTGTTGTTCAAAATATTACCAGAAACAAAACAAAACATTGATTTGTTGTTGATTATCTGGAACTGATAATTCAACATGACAGCACAGACAGCATAACACGCTTTCATGTATGATTTTAGTGTATGATTTCAAAATGCCAATTTAATTTGAAAGTATATTTTAATGTGCTTGTGTGTATATGAGTGTAATGCAAATGTAATGAAAAGAAATCCATGCAAGCAACTAGAATCTTAATTGGAAATGACAGATATATCAATTTTCTTTCCTGAAGCACAGCTGTGGCTGTTTTGTCTTTAAAAGCGTGTAAATTAAATCTGTTCCACTGGACTTGTGAAAATCACGGAGAGAACAGTTTCGTGAACTGTTCTCTCTGTGATTTTCACAAGTAAGTTCAGTCGAACAGATTTAATTTACACGCTTTTAGCATACTACCTGGATGAATCAAAATCTACATCGATATGTTTTGTTTTTAGTTAAACTAAATAAGTCTCTGTCAAAGATTTCATACTGGAACTCTTTAACTTCTGTCTCAGTGGTTTTTTAATTTTGCTCAAATTATGACTGATCTGCCGCTTGTTACCTAGAGATACCTAAATTAAATTTACTTGTGATACAGTGCTTCTTTAAGCACACTTATATGTCTGTCTCTCTTACTTTTAAAGCAAAATTGGAAGTCTCATAAAAATTCCACATAATTATTTTGCAATTCGAGCAGACTGTAGGTGCCATGTTTTCTACAGTTTCTTTGTAGTAATAGCGTACAGCTTACAATGTGTAGATAATTTCTCTTGAAAGTCCAGCCATGTTTACATTCTTCAGCAGTTTGTTGCTTTTTTTTTTTTACAGCAATCCTCTTCTCACATTGAGGTAGGGGAATAATGATAATAATAATAATAATGATGATAATAATAATAATAATGATAATGATAATGATAGTAATGATAGTAATGATAATGATAATAATGATAATAATGATAATAATGATAATAATGATAATAATGATAGTAATGATAGTAATGATAATAATGATAATAATGATATCAGCGTTCATACTGTAATAGTGTGAAATCAAGGAAACCAGGACAGCCAGGGGCATTGTTATTATAAATGCAGAAAACCTCATGCCAGCACACTGTTTTTAAGCTTGATGTGCTCTTCTTGAAATTCAGGGGGGGGGGGGGGGGAGGAGGTAATTAAAATGATAAAGATGATAATGCAATTGCTATAATGTCCATCATCTGTAATATTATAATTTTTGAAAATGTTTCCATCACCATCACCACTACCATTTCTGAAGGAATCATATCATCAGTGCAATCATAATTTTGATCATTATCTTACTATTCAAATGTCATAAAATCCTTCTGTTACAAAGAAGATCGAATATAATTCTGCATTCATTCATAACAGTGAACCAACACATACCCTGGTTTTAAAACATCCCCCCTATATTTCAAACCCTGGCTCCTTTTGTTTCTTCATTACATCATATCTATAATTTCGTGAGACTATTTCACAGTCGAGTACCTTCCACACACCTTTCATAGTTCCTGCTTCATAAAAAGATTGTGATATTTACCAAGCAATTCTGGAGTTGATAAGGGGAAAACATTGAGCACACCCTTCCTCCCCCACCCCTTCACCTTCCACCCTCCCAAGGAAAGAAATGATGGTAGAAAAACACTAACCATTGGCAAATATTTGTCTTAGCATTGACATTACGTATTTGCCATGTATGGTCCCCAATCATAGACTTTTCACAGTTTGAGGATAATAGAGAGAAGTGCTTTTCTTCACAGAAGCAGGATATGATCATCTGGATATGTTCCAAAAGAGGTTAAAAAAGCTGAACACTGGAAGCCGATTAGTCATTCCTGTCATTTGTCTATTTAACATGAATTTTATGTTCATGATTGTCTACAAACTACAGTATGTGCCATTACTGATGTGATTGCTTCCGAAGGAAAAGATAATGATGAAGTTCAGGGCTCTGTGGCAGACAGTTATAACTGTTTAAGTCTTTATGTGCCATGATGAAAAACCCCTGTGTGGCATACAGTGTATTATTCTGAGACAGCAGCATAGTCATATTTAGGGACACCATTCTGTTTTTCAAATCTATGTGACTTTTATAGATTGTTGTTAACCCTGGACATGAAACAAACAAAGTTGTAAAGAAAATATCAAGCTTTGATTTGACTGTGAATTGTTAAAAAAAAACAAAAAACAACATTACGGTTTCTCCACCAAATGACCAGGAGCTAGAGTATTGTAGAGACATGACTTTTGCACACAAAACAGTAAAATAAACTTAACTTAGAATTTACTCGCAAATCCAGTAGGGAACACCACTTGATAGTTAATCACTACATAAAATGCACGCTACATGTGACTGGAATGGAATTTGGAGAAATGATTTTATTGTGCTGTGTCATTTGGCAATTTACTGATTGGTTTGGGCTTTTTGTGCGTTTGAGCAGGTATATATGCGAACTTGGCACGCCGTCGACTGAGAAGGGCGTGCGAATATTGCACATAAAGGATTAACCTTTTCAAAACTGCTGGTTTTGAAAAGACCAGAACAGAAATTCTGTTTATGAAAAACAGAACTTTAGAGCTCTGTAGTGTTGAAATCTGTACACCTTCCATGAAGAAGAAGAAATATTAAAGTGCATGTGTCAGAATTGCATGTTATATATATATATTTTTTTTTTGGGGGGGGGGCAAAGGAAAAATGTGTATAATATTGACATTGTTGTTGCTGCTGCTGCTGCTGCTGCTGCTGTTGTTGTTGTTGCTGTTGTTGTTGTGGTGGTGGTGGTGGTGGTGGTGTTTTTTGTTGGGGGGGGGGACCAACAAGTGTGTAAGTAGCAAGACTTAGTTCTGTTCACCTCGAGTAATAAGCTGAAAATTCTTTTGCCCCTCACCAAGGTTTACCATTTACTACAAGAGAGGAAGTCAGTCTGGGAGAAGACAAGACTGCGACAATTTTATTTCTACAGATGATTATCAGATAAAATCAGCTCACGGACATGGAACTAGATCCTTGAAAGCATAGCCAATTAAATAGTGCATAACAGTCATGATTATACTCTAAAGGCATATGTCATGTTTTAATTTATTTTTTACTTTGAGAGACCTTGTTGCATGGAAAATAAAGCAAGACAAGGATCTTGTTATAACAATTATTTTACCCGCCATAGATAACTAACATAGCTTTAGCTAATCAGCCTTTGATTGGACCTATGAATATTCCCTTGGTTGTTGTTAAAGTACACATTAATATTCCCTTTGTTGTTGTTATTGCAAGTTGTTTTTAAAGTCAATATTGCAGAGTGTCATTGGCAGGATATGGGTTTTTATCTGCTATCTTTTATCTTGCAAGCCTTGATAGCTGAACATTTATTTGACAATCTGTAGGTAATACCTTCCTCTCTCACTACCAGGTATAGGGACTCTTGGAGCGCCTTTGCATTTGTGACCCGCTAGAACAAAAGGATCCGAAAGTCGCAGGAGGTCGATTTTCTGAAAATACCATAATATCATTCCCTTACTCTTTCACTTTAATTTCATATATAACAAGACTCGTAAAAGTGCTCGGTTGCAGAGATATCCATGATTTTATGAGAGCATGTCGAGTGGTCTAGGAAATCAGCATTTCGAGAAAACCGCCTTTGAAGTTTTTCCTTGTGATGCATCCATAATCAAGGGGAGGCATAGCCAGTTTTCACCTCTTGACAATAGAAGGTACACTCCTAGCAACCTCTGCGATGTTCATTCAAGCTTAGTGCCAGCGATCTATGCACGACCAATCAATAACCAGGATGCTCCGCACTGACCAATAGTGTCACTCCCTCGTTGCTACGGGTGGAGTCTATCTGCAGTGCTAAATCCAAATCTTCAGACACATTTCTGTTTCGTTGAAAAGTTGGAAAATCATGGCCCAGTCACATTTCTAAAGCATTCAAGTAACCAATTTGCAATCACAAAGGACATTAGTCTGATTATGATATTGCTAAGAAACCACTCTCTTATGAAACATGATTTTCTAAAAGCCATCTTGAAAGTATCAAGTTTGGAAGAGGTTATGTCATCAACTTTCAAAGTCGTGACCTATGCCACTTTCTGTTATTTTTTGTGTACTTCAGAAGAAAATAGCACAGTAGCAACATTAAAATGGGGATAATGACAATGAAGGAAACAATGATGATCAATGTGATTTAACAAGGAAATATCTAACCAATGTGCCAAACCCTTGAATATTGTGGATACTGCTGTTTGTGAACATTCACAGTGCATCCAAGCTTTGTCCTGTATGATCTGCAAAATGCCAGCAGAAAAATTTTCCATTTGTACCTGTGCTGCAGCCTAGTAGCTAGTCTGAGTCTGTTATTGGCAGTAAAACTGTCGGTTCTATCTATTATTTTCTTTGAGTAAAAGATAATAAAAGGGAAAAGTAAAGTGAACTTAATTTGACTAAAATAGGAGATTGCATGTGTGGAGAACATTCAATAATGTATGACATCAAATCGACTGGGAAATTTATCTTGAAACCAGACCTCCCAGTGCACCGTAATATCACGGCCGCTTTTCAACGTATGATCAAAGCAGATTGCCTGTAATAAGTAGTGTTGAAAGCATGCTGTGTTATGCATGCTGCAGTGCAATGTCAAGTGTATTACGACCAGAGTTTCAAAGTCTGTGAAGGCCTTGCGAGGCATTGTTAACATGTTGAAGACTATAGTCCTGAGTGTTCTCGGACAGGTGTCTATTGGAAATGTGTCTTATATCAAAATCAGCTCATACTTAATAGGTTAAAAGCAAATTTCTCAATCCGAAAAATGTGAGCTGCATGGTCATTCTTCCACGCAAAGTCTCTGATATTGTATGAATATGAAAGAAACCCAGGGTTTAGAAAATAAATGCTGAATTTGTCAAAAAAGATGAAAAATCTGCAAGTGACCAGCTTGGCTATACTCATCCCTCAAAAAACCATAGTGTCCAAATATACCATTCAAATGGGTTGCTAGTATGTTGATATTTGATCTTACCAGATGATCTTGGTATATTGGACTCTTGGTGAATTCTCGTGCAAAATACAAGAAAGTGTATGGGATTGCAAATGTCTGTATGATCTTTAGAAAAAAATGTTGCATGGAAAATGAGGAAAGATGGTTTATCCTAGATTTGTTTTTCTTCTTTGTTATTTTCTTACAGTCAGCACCAGAGTAAGCCTTGCTGCTGTCATGGGTGTACACATAGAAGAAGCTGTTGTGAGCAGTGAGGTAAGTACAGGAAACTTTGATATTTATCTCTGTGTTCTCTGTACAATGTTGGTTTGTCCAAGAAATGTGTGAACGAACATTGGTGTCAGTATACGTCGTTGTGATGATGAGTGGATGATGGGAAATTTATCACAAATTTTGTTCATTTTGAGTGGGTGGTACATTTTTCCGTTCAAGATTTTGCGCATTTCTATAGTTTCCCTGCATATGAGGATATACATTGTATGATTATTATTCTATAATTCCATTTTTTTTTGCCTAGTTGGTTTTGATGTTCCTGTTTTGGTGTGTATATAAGTGTGGCCAGTGTTTTAGAGCGTGGTGTTCGGTGTCAATTTAATTTCTTTTGTGTTGAAGCTCAGATTTGATGCCATGGCTAGATTACATTTCTCATGGAGTAGTTCACAGTACATTTTCTGGGGCTGGATTTAAGTTATATTTTGTGAAGAGTTGAATGCAAGATTGTCTGTCAAAAAACAACAACAAATAATCTGTATTGCGGGAATCAGGTATAAATTGAGTAATCGATAGTATCTGAGAATATGCGAGCAGTATACTGTGAGCTTGTGGACTTTGAAGATGATTATATATAAATGTCAAGGGCTCAGAGTATTGCAGTGAAGTGCCAGAAAAAGAATGAGAAGTGGCAAGGGAAGGAAAGAGGGAGAGCAAGAAAAACCTGTGATGATGAAATAAAAATAAAAAATCCTTGACACCGTTTCGTGAACTTCATTCAACACCTCAGATTTGCATTGTCTCAGAGTCCCAGCATATCTGCAGATGTTTTTCAATTCCGGTTTATTAGGGGTAAGAGGAGGAGTGTTCTGAAGGGGAAGTGGTCCTTGAGCCAAAGAAAGAGGGGTGGGCAGAGTACATCGGAGGACATCCTTTTGTGTCTTCCATTTTAAGCCTTGCCCTTTGTGTTAAAACTGGATGAAGAGTGGAAGATGGATCGGTGTGGTCTGGCAGAATAATGGCGTTATTGATGAGATCTGCAGTGGGGGAGCTGTCACTCGACGGTTGCGTGACTTTGACCCGGTCGTTTGACACGTGTCCGATAAATATTTCATCCCCTCAGCCCCAGAGATGCAGGCATCTCAGTTGTGTGGATGAGGTATCTCATTTCCTTGACGACTCACACGCCGTAAACTGGGACGAGGAAGGATAAAACTTGCCCTCATCTCTCTTGGTGTGGTTGTTGCCACGGTTACTGCTGCAGCAAACACTTCTTCCTCCCATTTAATTTTCACAGTGAAACACCATTTATGGCTGCCTCTTCTTCTTCTTCCTTTTCTTCTTCTCCTTAAATTCTGTTTTCTCTCTTTTTTTTTTTTAAATCCTAAAAGTACCCAGAGATCTGAAAGCCAGAGGAAGATGCACCCTACGTAGTGTGTGGGTTTATTTTCGGGCTAGAAGTGCACAACTTTCTCATCACCAACATCATGAATTTACTCACTGCTTACTCAGGCTGGAGTGGAACAATATAGCTGGCAATTAAAGTTTGTGTGTCTCTATTGCAACCCTGAAAATTAGATTCTTTCCATAAGCTTGTATATTGTAGAGGTTTCCTCGGAATGACAAAAACTGAAAACTTCTTTATGAAGGAGGGGGAAGCAATGCTATAGATATCCATTGAATTTATTCGGACATCCCCAAAATTCCAACCATCATTCTCAGTACAAAAGGGGAGTGTATTCTCGAGTTTGATAAATTGAGTTATTTATTTTTTAATTCTTGAGGTGTATTTCATAGTATTTCATACAGAAGACTGGTATACATTATTCTTCAACTATGCAATTTTTTTTTGACATTTGCAAAAGGGATATCCGCCTTTGACATATCAAGTCCCTTAAAATACACCTTTGTGGTTTGGTGCCTCTTTACAATGTATGATGACTTTGATTCTTCATTGTTTATGTTTCATACAAATGTACCTTGTTGTTCACTTGTAATTGTTTCTTTTGGTTGCAAAATTGTCTAAAACCACTTTAAATTACAATATTTTTAACTGATAGGAGGTAATTATTTTTATGATGGTCATTTCTAATCAAAGATATTGAAAAAAAAAAGAACAACATAACTCCACATTTTTCCTCATTTTGTGACTATGGCATGGCAAAGAAAATTTGATTTCTTTGTCTTTGTTTTTTTTTTTCTACTTCTTCGTTTCATTTTTGCCACTTCTATCTGTTCTTCTTCTTTCTTCTTCTTCTTCTTCTTCTTCTTCTTCTTCTTCTTCTTCATCTTCTTCCCTTTCTCTTCCACATCTCCATCTTCATCTTCTTCTTCTGGGTTGTACTCCAATGTGCCTGCACTGTCTTAGTTGTAGTGAGCCCTCATGTGGCAGAAATAAGCAAAGCCCACACTGACTTAGTCAATGTGGACCCTATTATGTGGGTATGTGTAATGTGTGTGAATTTGTGTGTGATGCAGGAACACAAGTAGAAATATTAATGTCTCCATTCAAGTTTGTATTCCATGTTTAAAGTGTTTGTCATTTGTATCAGTTTCGAATAGTGATGTCGGAGAATTCTTTTCTGAGTTTCTCGGAGTTCTTTGCTCCTGTTGTTCTTTTTAGAAGGATTTTGAATCCTTTTTAAGGTCCTATTTGGCTACCACCTGTTCCTGTCAACACAATGGAGTTTACACTGTAGGTGCACACAAAAATGGCAAGATGTTCATTTTGAGAAGTTGTGCTGGATTATTTGTGCAACTCTAGAGCCTTTTTCCCCCACATAATGTACTCCTCTTATGACAAATTTTGTGCCCTACCGCCTCCCAACGATGAACCGTTTCATGGATTAGTGTTTCGTTGTTCCATTTGTACACAAAGGCCTGAATTCACGAAGGTGGTACAAATGAAACCATGGTCTAAACCATGGACAAAAACCATGAAGCCCCAAGTGTCGCATGGAAAATTTCGTTAAAAAATCAGTCATTTCGTCGGTGAAATGATTATTTTGTAACGAAATGACAAAATTTTGTAACTAAATGAACATTTCGTCCACGAAATGATAATTTCATTATCGAAACGGTCATTTTGTCGACGAAAATGACCAATCTTGTAACGAAATATTCCGTGCAACACTTGGCGCTCCATGGTTTTTGTCCATGGTTTAAACCATGGTTTAATTTGTACCACCTTCGTGAATTTGAGCCATTATGTAGAGTTCATCCACGTGTATTCTTAGTGCCTTTGAGGGCAGGCAAACCTCTTGGCTGTGATGAAGTACCGAGCCAACCTTTGGGTTGTCTTGGATAACCTATGCGAAGGAAGTGTGCATAAAATGTAATAATGCTCTGAAACTGCTTTAAGTATCAGTGCAAAATTCTTTCCTTAATCTTCCTGTATGCAGATGGTAAAGATATTTTGGAATTGCCAGGAAATGAAAAGAGAAATAAATATCAAAATTGTCATCGTGTGTGTGTTCACGGCAGTTTGAAAAGAGAAACAATATCTGGTCGGGATTTGGTTTCCTTTGTTCTCAAGAAACTGAAACTCCTTCTGTCTCATGGACTGTGGACAGTGTGTGTATATAGTGCTTTGGAGTTTTCTATGCCAGTCAGTGAACGGAGCACACAAAGGCTAAACCTGCATTCTTCAAGATTTTAGAATATCCGCAGAGATGGTGGGTTTACTGTCATATTCATGGAAACGTGGTCGCCATGTTACATCCGTTACAATTTCTGTGAAGAGTTATGCACACAAATGGTTTTGGACTTTGAACCTGATTACATGCATAGAGAGTTGCATTTACATCTCTTCATATTCCTTTCAGATCAGGCTGAATGAAGCAAAAAGCGATATACTTTCAAGGACCAGGTACTGTATGATGGCTATGGCTGAATGGAATTTTGCCTAATATTTCTAAACTGAATAAAAATGAAGTGCATTCAGTGTGGGAGATATGCGACTACAATTGAATGCTGGGAGGTGGTTTTGAAGCCCTGTGTCTCACTTTGGCTTGACTTAATGTGAATTAGAGCGGAATGGAGGTGAAAGGCCATCTTTACCGTCATGCACTGTTTGAGCCCAAAAAGCGAGCATGCTCGCTTTGACCTTTAATGAGTTATATCCTATAGTATGCATACCTGAGCATTTTAGCAAGCAGGCTATGCCTGGGGGACAATGACAGTGTATGGTGTTGATGAAATATTTTTGTGTTGCCCACAGAATGTTTCATTGTGTTGATGATGTATTTTTACATCATACACAGAATAGTAGTCTCCTATTTAGATGATGAATATTATACTTTATTTGAAATAAATAGTCAAAAGGCAAAGCAAAGGAATGTGAAAGTGAAACAGTGTTTTAAAATACTAAAAAGCTTTTTATTTCATTTTGTTTGCCCAAAAGGACTGTAAATACTTCTGTTGATATTCATTTTTCTAATTATGGTGATCAGCTTGAATTCCCAAATGTAATTAATTTCACATAGCATTAGTGATTGACAGGTGTCACATCACTTCTAATCAACTGGAATCAAAGGGAACTGCATTAATTGAATAGAATTGTTTGAAATGAATGAGAGTACTGTAAAAGTGGATATTTTCGCGCGACTAATTTTTCGCGCTAGGCCGGGTCAGAAGAGTTTCGCGTGTTTTTAATTCCGCGGAATCAAGACATCACGCACAGGAACGTATGGCAAGCAAAAATATTCACGTGTTTTTATTTTCACGATAGTTTCTGGTTGCGCGAAATGCGCGAAAATTTCCACTTTTACAGTATGTGATAACAGTTTGTGCCTATTAAGTGTATGACAAATCAGTGGAGAAATTAATTTTGTTGAAACATCTGCCCCCATGTGAAGTGTAGAACTTAGTATTCACATTCTACACACTTCTGTCAATCCGTAAGGGGGGGGGGCATGGATGGAAGAATAAAAGAAAGAAAATAGATTAAGTTAAGATAGGTCACTTATTTCTCACAGTAATGAGTATATATTTCTCTTTTTCTGTAGTTTTCTTTCATTTTTCTTTTAAAAGCACCTTGTGTCATTGACTTGCTCCCGTACAGAAATAATGTTTGCATAGTGTTTGGAAATACACACTGAAGTTTGAATGGATTGACCTTTAGCATTTGCCTGAGAGTTGTTGGTTTTTGGTTTGTTTGTTTTTTTCTTTTTTCCTTCTTATTTCTACATCTTTAACAAGGGCTGTTTAGGAGTATTTGGTATTAGATGCTTAGATGGTCTGTATGAATTATGTATATTTCCAACCAACCCCTGTTGCATTGTTTAAATTCCTTTCAGTTCTTATTCAATCCTCTGCAAAGAAGTCCATTCATCTCGGCCAATAGAACAAATATTGACCACTCCAGTGACTGAGCTTACAATTTATTGACCCAAGATGAATTGCACAAATGCAACTGTGACCTGCATTAAGTTCAGAGGTCATGATGTGCTTGGAACTAGACTCTCGCTTTCTCTCTTTGTCAACAATTTGTAGTCTTCCCCGAATTGTATGATGTAGTAGTAGCTAATAGATGTGTATTTCTAAATACCAAATATGTCAATGATATTTGAAGAATAGAAGAATATTCTACTCAAACTCAAAATTATGATTAAACAGAGACTGAAATCACAATGTCCATATATCATGGGATAGCATTATTGCTGGAGCAAAGAATTTACTTGTAGCTGTCAGGAAAATGTCTGATAAAGTCACTATGCCTTGATTTTCTGATTTCACATGAATAAGAATGCTCTTATGCTTTACAATTCAGTTTATAGATTTATTCATCCCTTCAGTCACTCATTCATCCATCCACCCATCCATTCATTCATTCTTTCATTCATTCATTCATTCATCCATTCATTCATCCATTCATTCATTCTTTCATTCATTCATTCATTCATTCATTCATTCATTCATTCATTCATTCATTCATTCATTCATTCATTCATTCATTCATTCATTCATTCATTCCTTTGTTGATTCAGAAATGGTATAGAAAATCAGTCACAAGACAAGCACAGGATAATCACCTTGTAAATTCTGATATTGTGAAGAGGCAGGAAGTTTACTTTTTAAATGCAAAAGTTAAATTCAAAGCATCATAAACATGCATCATGTCTGCCAGTAGTTTTGCAATTGTAATGTAGATTTTGAGATTCCAACATGAGGTAGTGAAAGAATGCCATTACTAGATTCAGCCAAGTCCACTTTTTTTTTTTCAATTCCTGTGCCATCACTTTATCTGGGTAATATGATGATGGATTATGAAAATAATTGCTTTTTGTTATTTTTTTTACCCTACTCTTGCAGACTGTGCTGAAATTGTGAATGAATGAATGAATGAATGAATGAATGAATGAATTGTGAATGAATGAATGAATGAATGAATGAATGAATGAATGAATGAATGAATGAATGAATGAATGAATGAATGAATGAATGAATGAATGAATGAATGAATGAATGAATGAATGAATGAATGAATGAATGAATGAATGAAAGAATGAATGAATGAGAGAATGAATGAATGAACACTCTTTTCACAGTAACAGTCAGTCATACTCAAAACCAGTTGTGAATGGGCTAGTATTTCCATTGAGCTGTAGACTCAGTGTCCAGGTGTTTCCTCTGTCGGTGAGTTCTCCTTGGGTTAAGCAAGAAATTAACCTGTTGCCTACAGGTTCATCATTAGTCTTGCATACAATCAATTTAGATTTCAGCCTTTGGAAGGGCAGGGGTTAAGTGTATAGCTATTTGCAATAAGCAAAAAGGTGCTTGCAATGTAACGGTGTCCAAAACGTCCCACTTTAGAAGAGCCGTGTATAGCAGAATTTAATAATGAATGAGGTGATATATACACACTTTGTGTGACTGGGATTGTATGGGGTAACACCCCACATTGTTTGACACTGGGTGCAGGTTAACACCTCCAGTGTATGTCAGTGTGAAACAAAGGTGGCTACTGTGTATACTTTAACAAGGGGAGTGATGAAAGGCTTAATATTTTCAGCTGCCGTTTTTCCACTGTTTGATTTTTCACGCCTGTGTGTGTATTTTGGGCGGGCAATGCACGCGTAGAAGCTCTGAATACATATATGCAACTGCTGTGGAAGATGGATAGATGGATAGATAGATAGATAGATAGATAGATAGATAGATAGATAGATAAGTAGATAGATAGAGAGATGGATAAGTAGATAGATAAGTGGATATAGGTAGATAGACAGATAGATAGATAGATAGATAGATAGATAGATAGATAGATAGATAGATAGATAGATAGATAGATAGATATAGATAGATAGGTATAGCGCCTTGAGTATCTTTTTCAGATAGAAATGTGCGCTTTATAAGAGTCTCACTATTATTATTATCATAAGTGGATATGTAGATAGATAGATATAAATAGATAAATGAATAGGTAGATAGATAGATATATAGATAGACAGACAGATAGATCAGGCAGATTTGTAGAAGGTAGTATTGGAAACATCTGAGATAATAAGAATGCAGGAGAGAGAAAAGGAGAGATGGGAGAGATAGAGGAGAGAGAATACAGCAGTGTGATGTTCCTTTTACTTTTAATACTGTGCCTTGAAACATGCGATTAGAAAGATAGAGCATCTCTGCCGAAGCGGCAGCTATTTGCTATCATTGTTGTTGAGTTCTTTTTTGTTTCTTTGCACAAGTTTGTCATCATCCATTGTAGGGGAGGGAATTGCAGCTGAAATAATTCATTTTTTTTTAATCACCTGATGTAAATTACTGTATTGGCAGGGAGAAACATTACAGCATTGCACATGGTACCAGGAAGATTGCACTTACATTGGTATGATAAAGATAATCTCTCCCTCTCCCCCTTTCATTATCTCTCTCTGTTCAACCCCCCCCCCCCTCTTTATTCTTGAATACATATACCAGGACTCAACATCAACTTTTTTTTTCTTTGTTTGTTTGTTGTTGTTTTTTGCTCTGAAGGCCCAAAATAAAAGGAAATATGAAAATATATTTTAAATTTTAGCTGTCCAATCGGGCCACCAAGAGAGAGAGAAAAAAAACTGGTGGCCCGACATAAAATTTTAGTGGTCTCAGACGACAGGGCCACCACTAGTGACATGGCCCTGCATATTTATACTTATAGTTTTATATCATGTATTATGTACATTATAGTGCCAATGATTGTTGATGCACCAATGAATAAAAATAACAGGGTGAGCCTAGTTGGTTATTTGGAAGCTGTATAAATCTAGACCCAATAAGAGGTGGAATGGCTGGGAGAAATGATATGTACAATGAAATAAAAGGAGACAAAAATCATTGAAATTCAGAGTAGTATGTGCAATCTGTATTACCAGAGACAGTTGTATAGATTAAACTTTTTATGACCGAGACACAAAGAAATCAGAGTTAGAATAAAAAAAAAGGACAGAACAAAAAAGAACACACGCACACACAAGCAGCACATTGACTGTAAGTTTGCATGTACATATGACAATATTTGTGTATGTATGGTATTACCCTCATATTTTGTGCTGTAATTTACAAGGTCTTACAATATCCAAGTCTACCAGCAGAATCTAGAGAGCTGTGATTGTTTTCTCTCAGTAATCTCTCTCTCCTTCTCTCTCTATCTCTCCCTCTCTCTCTCTCTCTCTCTCTTCTCTTTCTCTCTCTATCCTCACACATATTCTCTTTGTCTTCACCACGGGCGTGGATCCACCCGCTTTCTTTGCATTTCAAATTTGTCACCTTTTCAATGGCTTTTGTGGAAAAAAAAAAACAATACAAAGCAAAAAACGAATATGAGTGAAATAGATGTATTGCATACCAGCCTTTTCTTGGCGATTTGTATCATAAATTATGATGGGATTGATATGTATTCTTGCTCATTATAAATGAAGGGTGCCATATGATACATCTTTCTGTTTGTCTGTCTGTCTGTCTGTCTGTCTGTCTCTCTGCCTTGGTATTCAATGTTATAGGAGAACATGGTTTCCTTTGTGCTTTCCCTGTGGGCTACAGAAGCCACATTTTAATGAAGAGCTAGGGGTGGAGAAGATACTGGTGGTAGATATATCTATATTGCATGTGGTATGCATGCCATATGGTATCTCGTACTGGAAAGTATGCAGTACTTGAATATATAATTATATAAATTACATTCATGATATATATTTGTATACATATTAGTTCATATAGTTATTGATAGAATGTAGCTCTGTTTCCCCTCCCCAATTACACTTTTCATGCAGTGCAGCAATTTAGCAAGTTGCAAAGGATTTTAGACACATTTATCGCAAGGGAATTACAAGCCCATCTCTTATTAGAACTGCTTAACAGCAAAGAGAAACATTTTCCTTTGAAATGCTGAATGTTGAAATTAGATACATATCAATTGCATCTATTTTTACAAGTATCCAGCATGTAGCAAGATGAGGTTAATATCTATTAACAATCCATTCATACCATCAGTATATAAGTGTATGTGTATGTGTATGTGTATGTGTATGTGTATGTGTATGTGTATGTGTATGTGTGTGAGTGTGTGTGTGTGCAAAACTTGGCATAGTTGTGAAGGAGTTAAACTGACGTGATATCCATGGTGGCAGCTGTGTAAACACGGCTACTACGTATTGAAGACAGAAGAAATATGATGTAGTGTTGTGGGGAAAGCCCAACCAGTTCTGTTTCATGTATGGGCAAGACATACATTTGGTAGAACTGAAGTTGTGCAATAGTAAATGCCACTAAGTGGAAATGTATAATTTCTGTACATTGCAAGTTCAGACTTGATCAGAGAATGCCAAATCAGTTTTGTTATTGTAGTTATGAATGAATGAATTGCTTTATTGTCCATAAAGGAAATTGTCTTTTCACTGGTTTTTTACATATAGTCCACATAATGAACAAAACAAAAAAAAATTGCAATTACACATTACAAATTGACAAATTCATCATAATGGTACTTTGCACTTCATTTTTATGTTGTGTGTTTTTTTTTTCTTTTCTCAAGTATCCTGAATGTGAAGGGTTCCACTTGATATAGGTGGGGCATGATTTTAGGGTGTGGTGTGTTGGGTGTGGTGGGTAGGGCATCATAGAGGACCATTGTCTTCCATTGTTATATCCTCCTTTACAGTTTGATTTAAATTGTGTGGAGCCTCATGAGTAATAGTGTTTCAAAAATATCATGACTAGTCTTTGTTCCTTTTCTCCTTCCCCTACAGAAAGAAACACAACCAAAGCAGAACAGAATGAAACCAAAAAGGGGGGAACATTTGTCAGGACCAGGCAAGGATTATCAGCATTGATAATAGAATTACTGCAACGCTTTCTCCTTTGTGTTGGTATATAAGATTGATGTTTTCAAAGGGAGGGACTGAATGATCATAAAATGTTCTCATGTTGTCCCATTAGCTGGAAATCCCTAAATCCTTCTGCTCCCCCACATAATACATCGAGTTTTGTGCAAATTTCAACAACCTAGGTGATAAATCAGAATGTGGAAAGAAGGTGGGGGGGGGGGGAGAGATCTGAGGGGGAAAAAAAAGGTTTCTTGCATGCCCGCATCACTGGTTTCGCTGCATCTAATTCTTTCGAGCGAACGCTTTCCTCGAAATTCTGCTATTCATACAAACCAAACCTCCATTGTGCATGGTGGGGGGGGGGGGGGGGAGGTGAGAGAGAGCAAGCATCTTTTGGTGGTATAGTGGCAACAAGAGGTAGATTCTCCGCTGCGCCGATTGAGGATGCGTTGTCATGGTGACACAACATCTGAAAGCCATCCACAGCATGCCTGCAATGCGTGTGAAGTACACGAACAAAGTTGTGTTCATGGCCTGGCATTAAAAGTATGTGCTCGCATTTCCCTTTAACCATGTAAGGGCATGAAACATATACTTGAACAATATACATTCAGTGATTACTTTTTTTCTCTCTCTCTTGTGCTTTTTGTGAAATATATCAGCCATTTTTTGTCATTTTGTGTGTGTGTGTGTTTTTTTTTTTTGGGGGGGGGTAGGGGGTGGTGTTGAAAGTGAATGAGTTTACACAACAGTTGAAATTTTATCCACAAGTGGTACAGGCTTATGATTGTAAAAATGAACATAGTTGAAGGAATATGAAAGAGATTAACGTCACAAGTTTTAATGTTAGAAAGAAAGATTAAAAAAAAGGTTTATAAAGTGATTAACAAGCAGTGTTTGTCCCCCCCCCCCCCACCATGTGACTCTTTGTGGGGGAGTTCTGCAGAGAGATGCCTCACTAGCTTCTCATCCTATTTGCGTAGTGTGTATTCGTAGGTGGAATTGCAAAATAAAATCGGTACCCTGTGTTGTGATTTCAGGGTATGATCTGATTCTCATGAGGTTATTATTGATGCCAGGCACACTAATCAAACAGCTCAATATGGTTCCACATCAGCTGCCTGCATCTCCATTGGCTGTGACCAAACTGTAGGTTGCTAGTGTTCTCGGCGGTTTTCTTTTCCTATTACTCTCCCCCCCCCCCCATCACAGTCTCTCTCCTTTTTACCTGTAAATCAAATTTATATTTCCAACATGTTTTGTGGGATCATACCCAACTGCTGCTCATCCATCGCCATGGCTCCAATGAAATTCTTTTCATACAACTGCGACCGATGAGTGAAATTTGCAGGGTTTTTATTTTTGTTGGTGTGTATGTGTGTGTGTGTGTGTGTGTTTTGTGGAGGCAGTCTGCTTGTTCTCTTTGGAGACACATTTGATTTGCTTTCAGTATTAGATGGCAACATACAGCCTCCTTAGAGCCCGAGCACAAGTATGTACACATAGTGGTGTTGCATTTAAACTATTTGATGTATATGGATGGATGGATGGATGGATGGATGGATGGATGGATGGATGGATGGTGGATAGATGGAAAGATTATTAAATAGCTGGAAGAAGACACTTCAGGTGTTTCTAACTTTCAATCATTCATGATTAAAGGGTGTGTACAGTTCTGGTTGAGGTGAGGATTTAGCTTTTAGCATTTTGCGAGATATTCAGAAACTGCTCCATGAGATGTCAAAGAGCATGCAATTCTAAGGGGTATCAAAAGTTTATTTGATGAAAATCGGTTTTGAAATGGGTGAGATATCCAAAAACAAGGTGAAACAAAGAGATTCTAATAAAAGTGTGGCCTGTCGCCTTTTATTATTATCACTTTTTTGGATGTCTCAGCCATTTGAAAACCAATTTTCATCAAATAAATGTTGAATCCTTCTTAAAATTACATGCTCTTTCTTATTTCATTAGAGGTTTCTCATTATCTCACTTAGGAATGTTCAAAACATGAATCCCCACCTCAACCAGTAGTGTACACTCCCTTTAAGGTCATCTTATTTTTCCCTTTGTTTGTTATATGGCCACATATCTGTTACATGCTTATCCACCTTTATTATGAAGACTTTCTGTCTACAAATTGTATGTGATCTACATGTAATATAATGTATATCATATTCATGGTGTAGACAGGTAGATGATAAGTAGCTTGCTAAAATAATGCCAACATTAAAGGTAGTTTGATGGTCATTAAAAGTGATGATGAAGCTACGAACAAAATTTTGAGATTATTCAGTCATTTCTTATGTGTGCGTGTGTATCCTTCCAATTTACAGCTAAAAATGGCATTAGTCATATAGCTCTTGAACCTGTCTTTACCACTCTGCTTTTGGTCTCTCATATTCTTTACAAATTTCTATCCCCCCCCCCCCTTTCATGCGGCTCTCAGTCTCTGTAAGGCTGAACGTGAGGTTGAACTTTAAGGCAGTTGTGTAGTCGGCAGTTTCGTGTTGCCACGGCAACTCCTGCAATTTGCATCAAAGCTTCATCAGCACCAAGGATGACAGACTTGTTAAGCCGATGAAGAAGAGTGAGAGAGAGATGAAAAAAAAAAAATTGTAGCTTGAAGCAGGTGATTTTTTTCCCCTTTGCCTTAATTTTAGCGTTCTTTTTCTTCTCAGTTCCTAGTCGTCAGTGTCAATAAATCCCCACTCTCATTACGATGACAATTTTCTGCATTATCGAGAGAGAGAGAGAGAGAGTGTGTATGTGTGTGTGTGTGTGTGTGTAATATATGGAAGGCATCTGTGTGTGTGTGTGTGTGCTTGTGTGTCTGTGTGTCTGTGTGTGAAGACAGGGCTGGAGACAAGGAAAAGATTAAAAGTATGCAGTGAGTCTTGGATTTCAAAAGAACAGCATGGGGTCCTACTCTGCATCGAGCTCAGAGGATAATGGCTGTTCCTCTGTCTTTTCTTGACTACACCATTTGGCATGCAGTCAACTCTGAGACACAAGAATGATGCTGTTACTCGAGCAATATTTGACTTATCTGATGCACATGTCGCACATGTTTTATGTATATTGTGTAAAAATTTGATCTGGCTGTGGTAATTTCTATTTTCCAATTTGGAGACCTCTACTATACTTCAATCTATCCTTTAAAAAAAAAAATAATAATATTGTCATGTTGGCCTGAGACATTCATGCACCCACATCACCACCACCACCAACACCACCACTACTGCCACACAGCACACACCCATACATACACCAGGGCTCGACACTTAACTTTTTTTCTCTGGTGCTGGCCTGTTCGGGCCACCAAAATCTTTACATTCGACATTTTTTTGGCTCATAAGAGAAATGTGGCCCAAAATAGAAAACGTAGCAATCAATTTGGAATCTTAGTTGACCGATTGAGCCACTATTAGATGCGTGTTTAAGGAGTTTGGTTGCCAGACACCAATTTTTAGTGGCCCCAGGCCACTGGGCTACCGCTAATGTCAAGCCCTGCATACACAGCCTATATCCTTCGCACACACACACACTCACACATTGTCACCCAAACACACACACATCCATCTAATCCTGATTAATGCAACAAGGAGTCTAGTGCAAAAAGAGTTGCTATGTCCAGGTGGTCATCTCATTGTCCATCCACCTCCCTGTGTAGAACTTGTATGTCTTCTTCTTTCTTCTTTATATGTTTTATTTGCTCCCTTTTCCACGATGTCATCAACTTTTTTTCTGTCTTCCAATCCCCTGTTTTTCCTCAACATCACTACTGCATCCTCGAAACACACACACACACACACACACACACAAAGAGAGAGAAAAAAAAATATTGTGTGACTATGAAGTTGCATTAATGGGATTTGCTTGCTACACAACTCCTGAAAATCCATGAGGTTGCCATGGCAATAGCAAAGCAGGTACCCAAGAGGGGATGAATTAACGGTGAATAAAACAGCTGCCATAATTACGCAGACTCAAGAGCTCAAGTTTAGGCTCTTGGAGGGTCTTTTTTTGTCCCCACCCTGATGTGCTTCTTGATTCTTTTTTTATAATTTGTCTTCATCTGTCTTTTTAAGTGATTAAGGGCAATTGATATACTTGATGCATCCCTTGTGGAGATAAGGGATACCAGAGCTGCAGGAAAAATTAGATGCGAATCAGGAATGCACTTGATATAAAGACAGTGGCACACGTGTCAAACATCCATGCAACAGAGAGGAGAACTTGATCAGTTTTCGTAGATAGTTCCATTTGTTTTTTACTCTCTATAGCAAAATTCAATGTATACACCATACATTATAGCGCGTCTAATTTTTCACTAGTTAGGACTTCCCGACAGTTCGGCGAGTGGTTAAATTCATGATTGTGGAGCGCAACCTTGAACAGAGAAATGTATTCGTACATGTCACTTTTATATCAGGATCGGAGTTAATATCTTCGCTTTTTTTTAGATTCGCAAATAGCAACCGACTCACAAAATTCATGAAAATAAAAACCTCACGAAATATTTGGCATATACAGTTATGTAGTGCAACTACTATGACATTTGCTCTGATAGCAGTTTCGTCCCAGCAATCGGCCGTATCAATGTGGGCACCTAAATCTTGTGCGACGTTCTCCAGTATTAGGCAGACTTTTTCTTGCTCCTCAAAAGTACGTCCTTGATGCTTCTTTCCGAATACTTCTTCATTTTTTCTCTTCTGATGTGATCACTCAACCGTAAGCACAGCAATTTGCTCTTTGTGGCAAAAAATAATCTCTTCTTTAATTAGATCAGTGATGTGCATAAAGAGAACATGAAGGAGGAAGCATTGGAAAGAAGCACATGGTGAACTAAAATGAGGGGAGAGGATGAACATTTGTGTCTACCAATATAATCTGAGTGATTTATCCATCTATACTTTAGTTACCATCTTTAAAAAATTATGCTTTCATCCCTGTGTTAAAAAAATCCATATACACACACACACACACATCAATGTTTGACTTTAACCTGTTGAAGACTAGTCCTGAAGTATTCTTGGGCAGGTGTCCGTGGGAAATGCATGTTTTTAGCAAAATCAGCCCATCCTCAATGGGTTTAAACTTGTTACGAAAATTCATAAGATAAGCTGTGGCAGACACGAATGGATGAGAGCAGGATGCGGGGTCAAACAGCAAATGTGAGAGAAGGTCACGAAGATGCCAAGCTCAAATTCAGCCGCCAGTTTGCAACCCTCTTTCCGTGGGAGTGATGAGAAGGCTGATGGCGGTATTCGGGGGATGATCAAAATCAACTCGCCACCTTGTTTCTCTCCGTGCGGGGAAACGGGCAATTGTCACGTAACGCGTGAACTTTACAGGCATGACTTATTCATTGCTTCTAAGTGCCTGTGAACCCATTAGCATCACGACAGAACTTTTTCCAGCCTGATGGTATCCAGAGGGGGAAAAGATTTGAAAAAGAAAAGGCAGAGACAGACAAACAGACAAATGGTTGGACAGACAGACGGACAGATAGATGTCACCAGTTGAGGACATAAATTAAAGAAGACTTTAAGCAGGCCATAATTATGAGAAATAAAGAATCTTCAGAAAGGATGGTGGATGATTATATAAATTAGGAAAACAAAAAGATAGAAAAAATGAGGAAGTAAAAAAAAAAGAAGAAGAAAAAGAACAGGAGAAGAGAAGAAAAGGTGGAAGAAGAAGAAGAAGAAGAAGAAGAAGAAGAAGAAGAAGAAAATGAAGAAAAAATACTCAGATTACCAATCTCGTAGCTTTCAGCTTCAAAATAACACAGACGGAGAAAGAGGGGGCAGAATATAGATATGAAAAAAAGATAAGAAAATGTAACTTTTTGAACATCTGACCTGAAGAAACATGCATGATCTATTTATTTATTCTTTATTTTGTTTTGATTATTCATTCCAATAAAAGATCAGTGGTTGCAGGAAGAAAACAATCAAAATGAAATCAATTACATAAATCAAGCAAAAACAAAATTAGAATTTACATTTTTCTTTTTTGTCATATCAAGCAGTACATGGAACTGATAAAGAGAACCAGAGAAACGCCTTGAGGCCTCGTATGAAACAAGTTCTCTCAGGCATATATGAGTGTTTCCAAGGAGGCATATTGAGTGTCATACATTTTCAAACATCAACAACAAGAACAACAAACATGAAGATGTAAGATTTATATGAAAATGTGTGTTTGGGTGAGTAATAACTTCAGTAGACAAAAATGCCTCCCCTTCCTTACCATATTTTGCTTGTAGCATGATTTTACTTTTATGGCCCATTTCAAGGGGGATTTTTTTAGTTATGTGATCTTTTTTTAGCTCACTCTTTGTGTCCCCTTCTACTTTTGAGAGTATCCAAGTAAAATCTACTCCAATAGGGGAAAAGAAGAAGAAGATAAATTGAAAGTTCCTGCATGCATTCCCCAATAGTAATTAATCCTGTAGCATTAACCTAGATGTTTCCAGCACTTCAAAAAGGTCACATGACGATGTAGACATGTGTAGAATCATCCTTCAACATCTTGCATGGGGCTCTTCGCTGACATGCATTCATGACAATTAGTTGCTCTTCTCATGGACATCTACATATTTGTATCCATGAGTAGACAGGGCTGGGCAACTTCAAATTGATCATAATACTCTTTTTCACACTAACATGGTCTCATGTCTCCTCATTTTCATTCATAATGGAAAATATTGTGCTGCATTCTGTGGATGTATTCCTCCTGCACTAACTCACTGTATGATGCATTTGTTTGTTGACTTTTTTGTTTTGCCTGTTATAGTTATTTTTGTTTTATTTGTATTGTGAGTCATGATGCCATATTAACCCATTGGGTATTGACTGATTTTTGAAACAGCACGCATTTTCCATCGACACTTGCCCGAGTATACTCAGGAATCGTCCTCGACAGGTTTAATTTCTGCCATATCAAGTCGGTCATAAGTTCTCTGGTGAATCTTACGTTTGCTTTAAACTGGGCGTGGAAATTCGTATCGAGCATGACCCAGAAATTTACTGCTGTCTTGTTCGAATTAATTGCTCTGTGAGTTTTGTCAAATTTCAGCCCATTGTCTCTTCTTGGGAAGTAAAGTCGGTCCAGTGCAACATCTGATTGAGATTTCAGAATTTCAGAGGAAGCGGGTTAACTGAAATTAACCTGTCAAGGACGAGTCCCGAGTATACTCGGGCAAGTGTCTATGGGAAATGCGTGTTGTAGCAAAATCAGCCCGTCCTCAGTGGGTTAGGGATCATGGAGGGACACACACAAAGAAGTCAAATTTGATCATCAGATTGTTTTATTTTGATGTATATTTTTTTTTTCTTTGGTAAGAAAATATAAAAATTGAGATGTTTTATTCTGATGTATATTTTTTTTTTTCCTTTGGTAAGAAAATATAAAAATTGAGAGCATTTTGTGATGCTTTCTGGTCTATCTATTCTGTATCTAAATGTCACTTGGAGTGACAAATTTCATCTCTAGATGCAAACTTTTAAGTTAAAGGCCATTTTCTGAAATGCAGGCTCACTAATTGCGACTGCATCTTTGCGTATCGTACATCTCTCTCTTGCTCTTTTTATTTTAATCAGAGCAAGTAGTATGATAGAAGGCTTTTAAGAGCTATCGGAATTGACAAGACTGAATAAGAAAATGAACAGAAGAAGTAGGAAACAAGCAAAAAAGAAAAGAAAATGACGAAGTGGGATGGTGGGACAGAATTCAACTAAGTGGAAAGATTTAATGCATCTAATTGGTTTTTCTTGTGTGTTTGATGTATATATTTTTGAGTTAAATAGCAAGAGTGTGTGTAATACATTTCCTGTCAGCAACAAACCGTTTCACTGATGTGCTCTTCAAGCATCAAAGTATCTTTTTCCCCCAACGCCAAGCAATTATAATGTAGCATGAAATGCACTGTTAAAATAAGGATATCTGTGCATAGATATTTCTATAAAATTTGATTCAGATTAGTTTAATGACTGAAAAGTGTTCTTACAGAAAATCACAAATTAGCAGTGGATGTGTTGTTGTGCAAGGTGTACCGAGTTGGCAGTAGGTAGAGAATTCTTTTTGTGTATATCCCTATTTCATCTCTAACGAGTCTTTATAATCTCTTGCTGTCTCTTTCCATAAACAAACACACACACATTCATTTATGTAATATAATAGGTATATATGAATATATAAATACATAAATATATGAATATGTAAATATATGAATATATAAAGACATAGATATACAGTACAGATATATGGTATATGAATGTATAAATATATGAATATATAAATATGTAATCGTCTGTGTGATCATACATGTTCAATACATGTATACACTTGTTTGATCTATTTAATCATACCTTTCCATGATTCAATGTTCTGTAGACTTGCATATATCTAAATGCTTCCAAAGATGTTTTACTATAGCTAACTGCAGAAACTAGATTTATTTTTAAATACATCAAAATTGTATGAGATCAGGCCAAAAGAATTTAGACTAGTGATTTTAACCCAATGAAATATTTGTTGCTACCAGTCTTAATTTATCAGATTGACTGTTATTCTTTAATATATATATATATATATATATATTTCTGGCAACAGAGTAACAACTTTGGAATAATGTGACTACTTGGGAATCTTATGTTAAACAACAAGAGTATCATAATCCACACTGAAAAACACTCCACTGTATATGTTTCTACTGTCTTTTTGATTTTTTATGTAGGATATATTTTAGTTTAGACAGCACACAAAATCATCGTAGTGCCAGACTTTATGATAAATGCCCTCACATTAAGTTTCTCTGCCAGATGGTGAAATGCTAATGCCATCAAAATGAGCTATTGGCTAAGGCATTGATTTGAGAGGATTTCTTGTTTATATTGTATGTGTGTGTGTGTGTGTGTGTTGTATGCTTGTGTGTCTGTGTGTGTTACGTCTCTCCTATGAGACAAAATACACACACCCAAAAAAGATAAAAATGTAGATGCTTGCATAGGTAGAAAAGCTATTCGTGGAGATTCCGAGTAATGACTTAGTTTTTCCAGCTATGACCTTAATGCATGATTATTTCCAAAGGTTGATAACCAGGTAGATCAGCGGAAGATTGATGAGTTAGATTAATAGATAGCATATATCAGTAAGCATTAGAAGCATACGTGCATTCCTTTTTCAAATATTGGAAGTGTGATATAGCCAGAAAAAATACTGTGTATGATTTATGTGGTCTGGGGACCGAAGACATACAGCCAAGCAGATTGTAATTTGCAGATTCCAAACATTTGTCACCTGTCGTCATGGCAACCCTGAGGTCGTCCAATAGACTGCCTGCCCTGGGCCTGCCATATTTGCATCAGGAATAGCTCTTTACATAGCCCGCTTTTTTTTCCCCCTCTCCCTCTGTCTTTCTCTCTCTCTCCAAAGCATGAATCGTATGGTTAAGTGGTAGAGAGGCAGGGGACGGCAGCAAAAGAAATGTGTGTGTGTGTGTGTGTGTGTGTGTGTGTGCATTTGTGTGTGATGTGTGTGCGATGGCTGGTTCATACGTACAGAGTGCACGAGGTGTGTGTTTGTGTGTGCTGCTCTCTGCACTTGGAAATGCGGGCCTGCGCGTATAGGGGCGAACGGTTCGGCGGCGGTTCTTCTCAAGAATAGTAAGGGGGGACTTGCTTCATTTCTTCCTGATTTATTTCATATTTTCCTCTCGCCTTGTATTTAGCGCATTTTTTTTTCTTCATGCGCCATTCCAATGGCAGATACGTTGTATTGTTTGGGCCACAGTCATGTCGGCAGCCAGGTTGCTAAAGCCATTCCACAGAGACGAGGCATTCTATCCCCTAAGGAGTGCAGGTAGGATCAAGAAAGCTGTCATTTTTTACCTCTATTGCAATCTTTTTCAGAAATGATTTATACTCTTAACTATTAAGAAAGTTAAAGCGCGGTTTGTTATTGTGCGATGAAAAGCGTGGCGTGCATATGAATGAAGCGTTGCTAAGGAGCAGCAGCAAGATTCTTCTCAAGTTGTATGCAGTGATGTTCTTTTCTGTTTGATGTATGTGCATATCTTTTCATGCATCTGTGTATGTGTGTGTGTGTGTGTGTGTGTGTTTGTGTGTGTGTGTATGTGTATGTGTGTGATCAATTGAAAAAACAATGCTGCTTGGTCTGTAGTAATGTGATTTTAAGCTTCTCCTGACTCGGCTCGCATCCTTCATCTTGGTACTTCAGTCCCATGCCTTTCACTCCCAGTTGCCTACCCCGAACTGCATTCAAATCAGCCGACAGCATAGTACTCGGAAGACTAATATAACACACAGGGCATGACATCCTCTATCTGCATTGAAGTGTACAATCTCTTTAGAGATTTTAGAGATTATGATGGTGATGATGATTGTGATGATGATGACGACGATGACGACGATGACGGATGGCGATGATGATGCCGATGACGACGATGACGGATGGCGACGATGATGATGATGACGACGATGACGACGATGACGGATGGCGATGATGATGACGATGACGACGATGACGGATGGCGATGATGATGACGATGACGGATGACGATGACGACGATGACGGATGGCGATGATGATGACGATGACGATGATGACGATGACGGATGATGATGACGATGATGACGATGACGGATGATGATGACGATGATGACGATGACGGATGGCGATGACGATGACGATGATGACGATGACGGATGATGATGACGATGACGATGACGGATGATGATGACGATGATGACAATGACGGATGGCGATGACGATGACGATGACGATGACAATGATGACGATGATGACGATGACGATGACGATGACAATGATGACGATGATGACGATGACAATGATGATGATGATGACAATGACAGTGACGATGATGATGGTGATTACGATGATGATGATGATGATGATGACAACGACGACGACGATGATGATAGTGGACTAGATGGTCTATTGCAGTTGTTACTAAAGGTGCATACACCATAGTCATCACATAATGGAGATTTCTGTGAAATTTGTGTTCCATATTTTGGTGTCGCCTCGTATACAAGCTGCTTTCTGTCATGCAGTGCCGTATATTAAGAGAGTCTGGCCAACTCGGTTTTCGGCTTAGGTGTTTTGAAACATGTGATTGGTCAAAAGCTGGTCCCGTGACCTACAGGCGCCATGTTGTTACCAAAGTCATTCACGCGGGCGCGAGCAGAGCTCATACGCAGTGCCCATTGTTCATTACGCGCAGCTGCGCGCTAATTATTGCCTGCCTTGGGGACTTCCCCTGAATATCAGTCATGGTGCAGCGGGGATACTTTCATTGCCGTTGTCAACTTTATTGAAGTAGAAGATACAATACGAAAGATGTTTTGATCGATATCTTACTGCCATAAACTGAAGATTCGTCATGCCTTCCTGCGCAGCATGACGTTGCGCAAACCGACCTGGCTCTTAGTGTAATGATGCACCGCTTTCCGACAGATCCAAAACGAAGGAAAAAGTGGGAAATCAGAGTGCGACGGGAAAACTATATGATTTGTTTTCTTTGGAAGCCTCGCGGCGTCTTTCAGACTATCCAAGTTTTGATTCACATTTGTATGTTTCCGCCATATATACGAAAATGTTGCCTGAGGCATTTGTTTTGGTCGTCCGTCCGACCGTCCTTCCGTCTGTCCTTCATTCCGTAATCAATTTTGTGGGCATCGTTTGAGGTGGTTGAAATGAAACTTGACATGTATGTTTGTGTGAGTGGACGAAGTTTTGTTTTTCGCTTATAAACTTTTGTATAAGCACGCTCAAAGTGAAAGGTCAAAGTCATTTATATAATGGTTCAATTCTTAAAATATCACTATTTCCCTCATATCTATATGCAATTCCTGAAGGTATTTCCATGTATTTCCAAACGAAACTTACTGCCTGACCGTGATTTTCTTGTAATTTGATTTACTTACAAGTACCTGATACCGGGTGTATTTACTTATTTATTTTTCTTTCTTTTTTTTTTTTGGGGGGGGGGGATGCGAGTATGGGAGGGGTAAGGTTCAAGGATCAATATCAGGTAAAATGTTAAAATTCTACTATCTATTGTTGAAATATAATAAATAATAATTTCCCATACACGTCCTAAATACCTATTTTTAAACAATTTTAGATCTTATTACTTACTTTAATACCGATGACGTTTTCATGTTGTACATTGTACTATAAGTGTATTCCTTTTGAATAACATACTATAGGCCTTCATGTCAGTTTCATACATAATATTATATGGGACGAAATAGGATGGTAATTGACGATTATTTACGTGAGAAACCTTGATAACTGTGGAATTCGTCTATCCTCTGTGCACAGCTAGAATTGTAAGTTTATATTCTTGTTCATATCTGGACAACTTGCTAAATACAATATACATACAGTAGCATACAGTCTAGTGACAGTTTACGATACGACTCACTGTGAATTCTTCTTTTATTTTTACAGCAATAATTTATCATAATATTCAGGAATTATGCCCTTTAAGACAGCTTCCCTATTATTTATACGGTATACCTGTGTGCTTGTGTCTATTTGGATGTGTAAAAATGATTGATTGTTGGCTTCGTTAAACGTGGATGGAATGAAAGAATGTCCCTCCCCCAACCTATACCCCCTTTACATTATACATTGGTTACCCCCTTTATATTGGTTACACCCTTTACATTGGTTACCCCCTACATGGTTACCTGTAGAGAGAAAAAAAAGGATTATTTTCAAGATTCTGTTATTACTACATCATTCAATTCATTCTTTTCCCCCCCGTAATTCTGTTCAAAAATACAATCCGACACGAAGGCTGCGTTCATCATCTGATGCATTGTTACTCCAAACACCCAGAGTAAAATATTGATGGGATAATCATGCTTCCTCCGTTATGGGACCAAAATTGTGGAATCAGTTAACTATTTAGCTAAGGGAACTGCCATCTACAGAGTCATTCAAATCCAAACTTAAAACTTTCCTCTCACACTGAGGACTGTAATTGCTGTATGTCATTGACAATATTGTAATTTTTATTGGTTTATGTTGTATTCTTTATTTGGTATATATTTTTTTTTTGCCATTTTTTCTTTGTTAACATATTTGAACATGTATGCATGTACATGTATAATTATTATATGTGACCGTGCATCACAAAACAAACAAAAAGTCGCACCCCTTGATTTCGCGTGAGGACTCAAAAAGGTGACATGCATGGGTCAGCCGAGTCAATCTTTAGTTTTTCATATTTTCTGAGAGAGGTATCCTTCTTCTACATTATTCTTCAGTTTGGTATCATAACATGAGTGGGAAAGTGTGTTTTTATCAGTTTTTCTACAACCTTTTTTTTTTCTTCTTTTTTTTTTGGGGGGGGGGAGAGTAGAATGATTAGGTATCTCTTAGAGGCCACTTTTCATGTCTTCAAATCCTTTGCACACTCTTCACTTTGAAGTCTAATAACCTGTGAAAGGATGGCGCTACTGCTTTGAAAGTTGGCATTACTCATGGGCAGAATGTGTTAATAAAACATGCTCAATTTCAGCTTAATCTGATAATCCCTTCGTTGTTGTTGCTCGGGTGGTTTACATCCTGTGTTTTGTCCCTTTCATGGCACAGCTAGCATGGCTTGGTAACGATTAAGCGCTTGAATATACCCTGTACTTCAGAGCCTCTTTTTCAGTTCACACTTTCCAGAGTGTGTGCTTTCTTTGCAATATTTAGGTAGGTTAGGGGAGTCCAATTGAATTGAGTTATGCTCTGTCAGAATCTGCCCTTAACTAAGATATATCCATGTCTGGCGACTTTTTGTTGGTTTTGTGGTGCAGGGTCGCATATATCTTTTCATTTTTGAAGCGCCATGAGCACTGAAAAGTGGACCTGTGCGCTATACAAGTAGCCGCTATTATTATTATTATTATCATTATCATTATTTCTCTCTCACCCTCTCTGTCTCTCTCTCTAAGAGAAAGAAAAGTGAAGCAACACCGTGCCTTTGGGACGCCTGCGCGTACACGCTAACCCTCCAAGCGCACACGCTAAAATCATAAGCGCACTGTACGCTGGGTAACGACATGGCGTCCAATTTATGAGTTGGCCAGACTCTCTTAATATACGGCACTGCTGTCATGGAGATAACATTCTCTGAGATGCGAGGCAAATTGAAAGTCAAGTATAATTGAGAGGAAGACTCCTAATCTTGTGATCAGTTTATCCTTTTTATAGATGAAGATCACAAAGTAAATGAATAGTGACACTAATTGCTGTGATTTACATGATTATACCAATCAAAAGACAGAAAAAATAAATGAGACAATGATGACCCTAATAATTATGATGATGGTTATGATGAAGATGGCTGTGATGACCAAAATTACGGTGATAATGCCCAGACATATTTTTGTCTCCTGGTAGTTGAAGTCTATGCAATTATCACAATAATCAGACTTGGGCAAGTTTACAGATTACCTTGATGATGTCAAATCAGTGTGATAATCATGTAGTGTTTTCATCATGCAGTGGGTTCAGTCCAGGTTTTGCAGTATTGCATCTTCAGCGGAAGGCAACCATGATACCTTTGGGTGTACAAGCACATCCATTCTCCTCACCCGTATTGATGCTGTTGTGAAGTAGACAAGTTCTAGGTGTTGTGACCTTTGCCAGTTATCATAAAATTTTCACTGAATCCTTTTTTTTTTTTTCGAGATTTTTTTTTTTTTTTTGCGAGTTTGAAAATGCTTCATTTAATTTAGGAGGGCAGGTCTCACCCCATCAGCTTCTTTTACTGAGGACCAATTTGTGAGTATAATTGCGCTGCACAACGCAGGCTATGGCAGACAGCGTTTGCCAATTACACAATACCACACGCTCACATCCTTCAAGCTTGCTCCACCACATATGTGACCCTGCACCTCAAAACAAACAAAAAGTTGCCAGACATGAAATTTTAGTTAAGACCATATTTTGAAAGAGCAAACTTTAAGCTTTAAAATGATGTATAACTCAAATCAAATGGACTCTCTTAACCTATCTAAATATTGGAAAGAAAGCACAAACTCAGGAAAAGTCTGAACTGAGAAAAGAGGCTCTGAAGTACAGTGTCTATTCAAGCACTTAATCTTTTATACCAAACCGTGCTGGCTGTGCGATAAATGGGACAAAAAACAGGAAGTAAACCACCAGAGTAACAACAAAGAAGGGATTATCAGATTAAACTGAAATTAAGCATACCTCATTAACACATTCTGTCCATAATCAATGCCAACTTTCAGAGCAGTAGCACTATCCTTTCAAAAGTTATTAGAGTTGAAAGTGAAGAGTGTGGACAAGATTTTTTTCTAAAGACACATCTAATCACACTATTCTACTAAAAATGTTTGAGATAAACTGCTTAAAAAATGCACTTTCCTGCCCGTTTTATGATATCAAATTTTAGCATAGCGTAAAAGAAGACCCGCTCTTTCAGAAAAAATGAAAAAGTCAAGTTCGGCTAGGTTGACCCATTTCAATTATTTTCAGACCTCACGCAAAATCAGTGTGTGCGACTTTATGTTCGTTTTGAGGTGCACGGTCACATATGGGCAGGTCCTGAGATTCTGTCTGCGATTAATACTTTAGTATAGGATACTGAAACAGAGGAGATGGAATTCACTGCAACTTGGAATGTAAAGATTTTGCTGATAGCCTCTAGAGATGACGATGAGTGTGTTGAAAATGGTGGTGATGGTGGCACAGATTTTGTTTGGTGCTATCCCTGATGCTGTAATGCTGTTTAATAATGAGGACATACTGCTAATTGTTACAGTACCTAGATTGCTCAATATTGTGTAACTGTAAGTAGGAAGATGAGAATAGTCAAGTTAATGCTGATGGGCGTGGCAGGAGGGAAGAACATTGCAACAATGCAATAACTTTCAACAATACTTTCAGTCTCGGTGTAATGACAAGTGCAGTAAAGGGTCTGCTAGATTTGATCAAAGACAGGATGGAAGTCAGAAGGCTTAAAATGATCTATCACATTACCATGCAATTACTGGTCACCTCAGAAATGGATGGTGGACCCCAAGGTGAACTATGCCACAGCTGGATAAGATGGGAAGAAGCAGGTAAGGAACAAAATTTATGAGGACTCTTGCAAATATGTCTGATCGCTGGTACACTTTAGCCTTTAGGGAAGGGATATTTATTCTCACTAGCGTTCTACCGCGGGATCCCGCAAATTTGCGGTAGGACGATTTGCCGAACGCGTAATACGCGCTGAACGTTTTTTTCTACGCGCAGCGGCAGGGGAAAAAAATTGTGCGGAGGAACGCGGCAGGACGCTGATCGTCCTGCCGCGGTAGGACGGGCATGATTCATTCTTCGTGTGCACGCAACTACGGGCAGATACTGAAGTGGTGCACGCGGATCATTTGATCTCTGTGGCACAACCTTTCTAACGTTTGATGCATGCACGATACACTCGTTACATGTATCATGTTGTATTTGGGCGGCTCGTGTGTTTCACGCCGGGTTAGTAACGGTGCGTTTCAATTTTTGAGTTCTCTTGATCGTATTAATAAACATTATACACTTTCTTTCGATCTCAACATCAGCAAAACTGCGTTTGACTTGTTTGCACTTTACGAATTCTTTGAGCTCTGACCTCTGTCACAGCAAGATCATGACAAAGTTTTGTCAAATTCTTTCGAAATCATGCTCAGCAAAACTGCGTGTGATTTGTCTACAAATATACAATCTGGCAAATTCTTTGGGCTCTCTCCAGCACGATCATGACATTTTTCATCTAATTTTATCTTTTTAATGTGTTTGTTCGATCTCACTTTCAGGAAAATTGCGAGTATTTATTTTTTCTTTGAGTTTGTACAGTACGATCATGACATGTGAAGCAATCTATCACATTTTCTCATTAACACTAGTACATTGTAGTAGTAAAGTTGGGCAAGCGTTTTGGAACAAGGAAAAAAAAAATGCTTGACCGAATCGGGCAAGCAAATTATTTTGAGGTCATCCTTTTCCCCCACATTTTCCCTGAGCTCCAATATCGATAAACCCATACAAATCAAGCATACGGAAGCCCTAAACTAACGACTGTCTAGCGCTGCTACGCAGTTTCAACAACTTTCTAACACTTACTTTTCGATGAAACACGAACACTCGAGAGATCGCTATGATCGGAAGTACGAGTAGTTATACAATGTACTTGAATATTCCATTGCAATTTGTGTGTGAATAGTATTCCGTAGTGACAAAGCCCAATATTTTGGCAGTAAAAGTAACCACCAGCAGAGGAAACTGGCGTTTTCTGCTCGCCGTAAGCTGTTTGCAGGTGAGTATAGGTGACCCCCCTCGTAAACAGCCATACAGTAACTGTTTGTGCACCACGTGTCTGTAGAGCACGCAGCGAATTCGGAGAAACAAAACAGAACGCAGTCACGTAGACAAAGTTGTGAACACCAACTTGACCAAGAAGGAAAACATGAAAAATCCCACGGTGGCAAGGTGCCAGACTTGGGGAAGGGTGGGGCGGTAGAACAGAGAGCATTCAACAAAGGAAACCGCGCGCACTGGTGCATTCCTGGAGGTTATAAACAGTCTGGAGCCTGGGGCACCCGGGATGGACAGGTAAGGAAAGCAAGTCGAAGACCGAGGGCGAAGACCAAGGATGTCAAACATTTAATACGATTCGTTATCACAGGCTATTTTTTCTTTTTCCTCTCATTTCACTGTATGATCTTTCATTTATCGGTAAAAAAAAAAACAGTAATTGATGTCAGGATTCCAATAACTTGTTTTTTTTTGTGTGCCTTATTTTCTTTTCTACTAAATTATATCTTACCTGAATTATCACCACTGATCGGGGAAAAACAACAGTATGAACTGTTCGTTTCTCACAGTTCACAATCCGAAGTTTTTATGCCTCCGCCACGAAGTGGTGCCGGAGGCATTATGTTTTCGGGTTGTCCGTCCGTCCGTCCGTCCGTCCTTCCGTCCGTCCATCCGTCCGTCCGTCCGTCCGTCCTTCCGTCCGTCCGTCCGTCCTTCCGTCCGTCCGTAATGAATTTTGTGGACAAGGTAACTATCGAAACCTGTTGAGGTATCCTAATGAAACTTGGCATGTATGTGTATTAGGGGGTGAAGTTGTGCCTATCAACTTTTGGGTGCACATGCTCAAGGTCAAAGGTCAAAAGGTCAAGGTCAAATACATAAAATTCACTATTTCCACCATATCTATTGAATGCCTGAAGATATTTTCTTGAAACTTAGTGTATACATGTTTTACCTAATTAAGATTCTCTGGTGAAAGTTTGGGTCATGAGGTCAAAGGTCAAAGGTCAAAAGGTCAGGGTCAAATACATAAAATTTCACTATTTCCACCATATCTATTGAATGCCTGAAGAGATTTTCTTGAAACTTAGTGTATACATGTATTACCCAATTAAGATTCTCTGGTGACAGTTTGGGTCATGAGGTCAAAGGTCAAAGGTCAAAAGGTCAAGTAAAAATATTAAAACTTCTTTTTTTTTCTCCGTACCTTGGAAAATTGTTCAAGGTATCTTCATGGAACATAGTATATACATGTACTGACTGGAAGTGATTATCTAGAGAATGTAGGGTTCATGGGGTCGAAGGTCAGGGGTCAAAGGTCAAGTGCAAGACTTCAAAATGTTACTATTACCCTCATATTTATGCAATGCCAGCAGGGTTATTTTTTTACACTTGGTGTATGCGTGTTTAACCTAATAGAAATTCTCTGGAAAGTTTTTTTTTTTCTCTTTTTGCCTCAAAGGTCAAAAGGTCAAAGATAAGTGAAAGTGCTGAACTAACTTTTTCCTCCATATCTTGGAAGTGGCTCAAGTTACCTTGAAACTTAGTACATATTATGCATGTTCTACCTGAAAGTAATTATCTTATGAATTTTAGGGTCAAGGGCCAGATGAAAATGGTAACAATTTACTATTCAATTCAGAAATTGAACTTTTTCTCCACACCTGTACCTTGAAAATTACTCAATGCCTAAATGTATGAATGGGTCAAAGTCAAGTTAAAGTCCTTAAATCCCTAGATACATGCTCTCCTATTCATCCAATTAAACCTACGTCAAGGAAGGTGAACATTCAACACATTTGTGACAAACTTGTCATTCCAATATTTTGCCAATTTGTGAAAATGTAATCACACAGTGTCCACATGTACTATCTAGACCTATTGGGAAAATCATGCATTATGGCGGAGGCATACCAGTCGCCAAAGCGACATTTCTAGTTTGTTTTGTTTTTGTTTTGTTTTGTTTTTTTATAAAGAAAAAAATGAAAGAGTGAAAAAAAAAGTTTCGGTATCCGAAGGTTCGCTTTACCAAATATGAAAAAAAAAAAAGAAGAAAAAAAAAGTTAAGTAATTTTGAAGGTTTGTTGATTCGAAAGCGAAACACAATGTGTAATTCTGAAGATTCCACAATCCCGAAACTAATAGGCCATAAGTTTTGTACCACGCAGACCTATACATGAGAGTTCTTTCTAAGATTAACAAACTTTTTCTCAGATTTACAAACCCTGGGGATAATGCCACATTAATATTCGTATTTACGAATCCTTACATTTTCTTTAACAAACATCTGGAGATTTTGCGTGTTTCAGATTCGAAATAACGGGGTCATCCTACGAGACCGACACCCACGACTCATACAACCCACGAGTTCGACATTGAAAACAGGTCGATGAGTCATACAGGACTGGTCACGAGTCATAGAGTCCACGAGTTCGACGCTAGGCAAATGAAGTTCATGAGTTCGACACTCGGTAAAAACGGCTCACGAGTTCGACATAAATAAAAACAGCCCACGAGTTCGATGGATCACAACAAGGGATTTAATGTGTCGGTCTCGTAGGCCTTTTTTGCTGTAAGTTCCTCGACTTCGTCTCGGCACTTATAACCTCCCTCAATAGCATTTCAAACCCTTCGGATGGAGCATTCGGTATTTTACCTCCCCCGCCAGTGGACATCACCTATGTCGAACTCGGGGCTCTATGACTCGTGAGGTGTACTCCTGGACTGTATTATGTAAATATGACTCGTGGGTGACGGTATCGTGACGTACATGCACCCGAAATATCGAAACATCATAATTTCCTTTCAACGGAATAATGCATACCGTGCCTGAAAGAAATCAACCATTCTAAACCAAAAGATATGTGTACTTATTTGTTACGATTATACCTCCTTGTAAGGTATCACTCACTGCTATATGAATACTCCTCGATAAAAAAGTAAACTATGTCGAACCATAGTTAACTTATCTTGCCTTAAAGATTTTGTCTTTTCTTGATTATCCCTAATAACCAGAAGGTTCGATAATAAAAAAGAAATAAATATATAAAAAAATGAGAGGAAGAAAGGATCGAAGGTTCGTTCATTTGATAACGAAAATTGATTCGGTATACTGCAAGTTCGTTTATCAGAAAAAGTTTCGTACGACGTGATTCATTCTCTGATCAACGAATCTTATTTCATTTCCAGAGAAACGAAACTTCGGAATAATGCCACTAGTCGGATAAACGAACCTTGCTGATTATTTTCGGATTGACAAATTTCTATAGTCGGCAGTGGGAATCTGCGTGTATCGGATTTGGAATAACGAACCATCGGCATAACGAACCTCCTTCTTCTTCTTCTTCTTTTTTTTTTTTTTTTTTTGTCGGAAATGAACACCACGCCTAGAAATCATCGATAGTGTCGAATAAGAATGAAACTGATTTCTTATACTTCAAAGACTATTCTTTTCTGAACTTTCTCCCAATGCCCAAATAAAAAGAGTGGTTTTTAGAGCGTGTTGCTCTGAAAGTGCTTTATTCCAAAGGTTCGTGAATCCGAAAATGATGAATGATATGGCCTATTAAATTCTCCGAAGGTTCGATTTTCTGATGGTTCGTTTGGTAGTTCATAATAATAATAATAATAATTATAATTATATATATATATATATATATATATATATATACATAAGGGTACTGTTCGTTATTCCGAAGGTTCGGTAATCCAAAAATGAAATAGGGTTCGTTATTCCGAAGGTCCGTTGATCCGAAAATGAAATAGGGTCCATAACGAACCTTCGGAATAACGAGCTTTTATTTCATTTTCGGATTAATGAACCTTCGGAAGAACGAACCTTTGGAATAACGAATCTTCGGAACAACGAATCTTCGGACTAAAGAACCTTCGGAAAACGAATTGTAACCATTATGTTATGTTGAAAAAATGGTGTTATGTTGAGGCGCATAATTAAAAACACAAGAACACACGATTCACACACTAGAATACAATCGTAATCTCTATTTGTGGAGTTGATGAAAATGAAAAAGGGTTCGTTAATCCGAACATTTGTGGCGGTATTATGAAGGTTCGTTATTCCGAAGGTTCGTTAATCCGAAAATGAAATAGGGTTCGTTGTTCTGAATGTCCGTTTATCCAAAAATGAAATTCCTTCGGGATAACGAGCTTTGTTTTATTTTCTGATTAACGAACCTTATTTCATTTTCGGATTAATGAACCTTCGGAATAACAAACCTTATCACTCTTTCGGATTATCGAACCTTCGGAATAACGAATTAACCTTCGGACTAAAGAACCTTCGGAATAACGGACCTTCGGAATAACGAACTACAGTCGGCAGGCGTAAATTCACACACGAATACACAATATACACCAAGAGACGAACTGGAATATAATCGTTATCTGAATATGTGGAATTGATTTTATCATTATTATTTTCATTTTTTCCTCTTCCTCTCCCTTCTTACGAAACTGTGATGATGAAGAAAAAAAAATAATTTCTGCTTCTTGTATATAGGTTACTTCATTATTCCACACTTGTGTGCGAAGGTAAGGTGACGGGTACCGAGTTGTCAAGTGTCGGGGTCATCCAAAGAGACATTGGACATTGGAGTAGTGCATACAGATGAGGCTTATAAATATGTCTTACGGTATTTTTTGAAAAAGTGGACCTTCCAGACATTTATTTCATATTTATTTATTTATCTATTTACAATGTATTTATTTTTGGGGGATGGCGTATAATGTATACGCACCCTACTTCCATCCCCGCTACAGGCCTGCTGATCCTGATCATCCTCTTTGAAATAATGGGCTGCGTGTTCCCCTTGTCATAATTTATCAGCCCCCTCTCATCATCATATAACGATGACCCCCCCCCCCCCCGTCTTCGCTGCAGGTTATTCATTGCTGTATAAGTTTATTTTAATTTGATTAAATGAGTGGTATAATATATTGGGTGATTTTTTTTTTTCATAGCAATATACTCACAAACAACCTTTATGAAATGTTGAAGAACATACAATTCTAAGAGGAATTGAACATTCATTTGAGGAAAATCTGTTTTGAAATAGCTGATATAAAAACAGGGTAAAACAAACGATCGTTAAAGTGGGTCTAGCTTTTATTGATCTGCTTTATTCCACCTCCCTGATATCTCAGCCATTTAAAAAACAATTTTCATCAATAAACTTTGAATTCCTTATAGAATTATGTGTTCTCTATTATTTCATTAGAGATGTCTCATCTAAAAGAAAAAAAAAATCTAGTCCCATCTCAAACAAAACTGTACCATCCCTTTATCGAACCTTTCCCTGTGGAATAATGAACTGTCGGAAAACACCACAGAGTCCGGATAGAATTCCGCAAAATACTAGTACGTGGTGGCCATATTTTACTCTTTCTTTACAGACCGATCTGCAATTCCAAACGGTAAAAACAAATGCCAGTCCCTTCCAGTCAAAATGGGATGATGTTCGTTATTCCGAAGGTTCGTAATTCAAAACAAACTTTCATCAAATACAACTTTGAATTCCTCACAGAATTATGTGCTCGTAAGCAGAAATTAGTAGGGACATACATATAGTCAGCAGCTCCAAAATTCGTATTTTGCCCTAAAGAATAAAGATTCCTATGTTTAGCGTTCATTGATAGCTTTATGTTATCACCAAGGACGCAATATCTGATCTCCAAAAGCTTCGGAAGGGGGGGGGGGGGGGTGCGGAAACTCCAGCTGCCTTTCAGGGGAGGGGGATACTTTGATCTTCTCAAGCGAGCTTTTGTGAGAGCGAATGCAAAACTTTGTTGGGTAATTTTAATTATCGTTTACTATAAAACATAGACATTCGTGTCAAGCTTTAACTTTAAACATCACCATTTCTGAAGTATATTATTCCAGTTTCTTTTCCCCTAACTATAATCTGAAAGTCTGCCACATGCATGATCGCTAAACGCCACGCTTTGCGTGGATGTGCCGAAGTACGAAACGGTTAGTGAGCTCGTTATTCCGAAGGTTCATTATTCCGAAGGCTCTTTAGTCCGAAGATTCGTTATTCCGAAGGTTCGTTGCTCCGAATTTCATTTTCGGATTAACGAATCTTCGGAATAACGCCACAAATGTTCGGATTAACGAACCCTTTTTCATTTTCGGATTAACGAGCCTCTGGGTATAGGGAATTTGCGTGTTTCGGAATAACGAACAGTACCCGTACGAAACACGTGGTTTCACTCGATTCAAAGGAATGAGGTTATTGCAAGTTCGATGGATCGAATGCCCCTCATAAATCAAGAAGTCTTTTACGAGCAAAGAAATAAAAATGAGAATGAAGAAAAGAAAAACCCCGAACGAAAGTTGCTAGCCAAAATATCTCAGTAAAATTTAGTGGAAATTTACAGTATATATATATATATATATATATATATTTTTTTTTTTTTCACAGGTGAAGTTCCTTCGAACTTTGAATAAGGATACGCAGTTTTGAGGGGCATGAAATTGTCATGATTTTGCTGTCTAATCGGGTACATGTAGCTCTCAATAAGCATGCGGCTGCATAACATTCTCGTAGTGAATTTGTCTCGGCATACGAGACCCTTCATACTAGTAATATTTCTGTAATTCCATTTTTGATTGAGTGATATCATTAATCAATCCCTTTTATAGTTCAGTGAGCATTAAAAATACTGGTATTCAAGTATATATAATCGACTGTTCGATGTTGTCTAGTATGGGCCAAAAGAAAGGCTATACACAATCATGATGTGTTGCTTAATAGAATCATGATCTTTGCCAAAGCTGATCGTTGTTCCATCGATATTTCCAGGCTATATAATACGCTGTTTATTACCAGAAGTGCGCGCATTCTTTCGTCTAGCACCTGGAGTCTGGCAACTGTTTTTGTGGAAATGCCCACAAGTGCGTGTGTGTGTGTGTGTGTGTGTGTGTTGAGGGGGGGGGGGGGGGGGTCAAGTTTCTTCTATCCGAAGAGACTGCATACGCACAATCAGCTCTTCGCTTTTATTTTACTGTCGTCAATGTTTTTTCCCCTTATTCTTTGCTGGTAATAGCATTCATAATTTAACCGAAAATAAAAAAGGTCAAACGGTTGGTTACTAGTATTCGGCAATTCCATCCAAGTTGTAAGTTATTTTATCATAAAGAGCAATACATGTACATGTACTAGTATTTGACAATTACAACAGTGAAAGAAATGATCAAATTTGATCCTAATGGCGATGTAGAAGAGAGGGAAACGTGGCAGATGGAAGGATTTCTTTTTTTATCATTGAATTTTAAGAAAATTACAGATCACCAGTATATTTCATTTCGTCAAAACTATATCGTGTTTTTGTGTTTATGTCAGTGCGTGTATGTGGGCATATGTTTACTTGCGTGTTTTAATTCCACTCTCATCGTGTAATATCCCATAACTATAATTACAGCAATCTGCGCATCCCGAGAAAAAAACTGAAAGATGTAGCATCTCCTTACTCAAAGTCTTGTACTACGCCTCCCCCTCCACCACCCCCCACCCCTTGGAAACCAACCTAACATAGTGTGTTTGAAAACACCGCTGTGCTTCTCAAAAAAATAAAGTAATAAAAGATAGAGAAGAAAACAACTGTACATTTCGCGTCGTAACGTGTTGATTGCACGTCGGTCTCCCACCACTCAAAGAACATCTATGACACCGTGGGAGCTGAACATGAAAGTTGCGTTCTTCCCAGGCACGCACATGTTGAATGACAGCACGTGGTTATTGCGCACCTCGCGCATTGGACACATACTGCAATAGACTGTTCACAGATTCTTGCAGACTGACTCGATTACAGTTGTTCTCATCAACTAGTAGTGTACGCGTTTCTCTTCATATTTTTATATTATGCTGTTAATAGCCTGCAGGGAAAACAACAGCGTGTTTGAAATGGAATTGATGGGAATATATCACAGGTTACTACTGATTTGAGAAGAATTTGCTTTCCTGTCTTCCAAAGTGGTATGTACAGGCAATCTCCCCTAAAAGCCTAACCAATTTAGCGTAAAATCCAGCGGTTTTCTTGGGATTGCAACGGTATTTCAGCACCAGCCGATACTCCTGTACTGTAATGATAGATCAGGAACGAAATTGCACATCGTTTAATACAACCTTGGGCGTCGATCCTTACTTACACACGGAATGAGTTGCCCGTCGAGGCGTGGTAAATATTCTGTGGACTGTAGGTGTATGTACCATTATATACCAGATTAAGAACTAATTTCCGTAAAACAGTATCCCGACAGTGAAAAGAACTGCCGTGTCGGCAAAATAATGTCAATGTGACGATCAAGCTGTAATAACAATGTACAAAATACAATCTACAAACTAAAAGAAAGACATGATATTACATGCGTTCATCAGAAGTGAAATTCATCCACCAAAATTTACGTCTAAAAAGGCGAGTCTAAGGTGTGTGACCGTGGCACATATTATGCCGTATGTAAATATTCGTAACAGTTGTCAAAATGCAGCTTCACGCCACTCCGATGTCCTTTTTGTGACTTGTGTTTTGTTTTGTCGGGTTTTTTGTGTTTTTTTTTTTTCTTAACAAAGTAGCTTCGATATTTGAAGCTCACTTTTCCCATTGGCATTTTAACATGTCAAACGTTGCACTCTCGCTATTCAATTGCCTGACAATTAAATGATACTAGGAGTCACGACTCACGTATAAGATATTTTTTTTTCCAGTGATTTCGTTCATTTATATCAACACAAGACTCGCGAATTGTCATGTCACATTAGTCATTATATAGCTCATTTCACTGTCGTTAAATCAGGATTCAGGTACTACTAGTAGACCTACTTAATCATAATCACTTCATCCTTGAATGTAAATTAGGGCCTACACTTTATTTTTTGCGTTAATGAGTGATCCCGATAGAATAGTGTCTCAGCTTGAAGGTTGCTCGACGATATTTTTCCACCTCATTTGTGATTAAACTGGCATCCATACGGCCACAAACGATTTCAAGCCGTGTAATTCTAGTCTTTACGTTATAAAAATCGTCATACGCATCGTAGTACACCCAGCTTCTGGCTCTCGTTGGTTGCGTTGCTGCTCGAATTCCCTCTTCTGTTGATTGGGATCACACGGCGTACAACCAAACCGGGCTCCCACACACACGCACAAAGCATGAGACGTGACCAATACTAGTACTATATGTGGCGGTAGAACGCGGAGGGACGCCAGTCGTCCTACCGCGGTAGGACGATTTCTCTCTTACAGAAAAAAATCACCAGCGCGCACATCATGTCAGATGCGCCTATATACGCGTAAAATCGTCCTCGAGCGTTCCATGCGTCCTCCTGCGGTAGAACGCTAGTGAGAATAAATATCCCTTCCCTTACATCAAGTCGATGGTTGATAAACGAGTCACATTTATGAGACGGATAAAGAAGGGGGGAGGGGTTATAAGAGGGTGCGAGAGTCAACACTCCTGGTGGGAGTGACAGATGAATGTTTAGGAGGATTTCATGGTGTGTGAAGAGAGTGGATGAGGGGGGTTGCCATGGCAATGCCTTTCTGGTGTCAGGATCAGGAGATCATGAATTGTGAGGGAGCCAGGAGGAGTGAATGGAGTGAGAATGGAAGTGATGAGTGAAGAGGGAAACTCTTCTACATAGGAGGAATGGTTACCAGAAGTTTCTTAACCCCCCCCCCCCCCCCACTTCCAAAAACCTAGTGGATCATGTGCACAGGTCTATGTGGGTTTCAGAGTCCTGTAGGGCATACATTACGATAGTCATATTTTATTTTTCATCCATTGATGCAAGTAATTTGCTCTCACATTGAATGTGTCAATGTGATATTTGGTCCTGCTTTGTGTGTGCGTGTGGATGTGTGTGTGTGGGTTTGTGTGTGTCCTAACCCTAACCCTAATCCTAACCTTTTTAAAAGGAATGGCTACTAGTACTACATAAAATTCCCTGTATCATTCCAACCTAATTTACGGATGGATCTCGGACAGTTAAACAATGCAGACATCATTCAGGTGATTCCAAACATTCACCTCATCCTCCCAGCAATGAAATGATAACCCTGGTACTACCAATTATCATTTCGAGGAAATATGTATGTATTGAAACATTAAAGGTACTGTTAACTGTTGGGAGCAGTGATTCCAAAAATGTTTGAGATATCACATTTGATGCATATGTGTAGGTCACTTGTATCACAAAACACCCTACCATGTAAAAAAAAATTGCAATAAAGCCTAAAATATAAGGAGATATCACTATTTTTTTCCAGTAAACGATAAACTTTAGACGGTTTAGTATAGAATCATTTGTTTAGTATAAAATCAACTATTGTTCATATTGTTCACGGTTTAGTATAGAATCAACTATTGTTCATATTGTTCACGGTTTAGTATAGAATCAGCTATTGTTCATATCTTGAACTATTGTTCAAAATAGAATAGAATATGAACTTTTGTTCATAGAATCAACTATTGTTCATATTTTGTATATTTAACTATACTTAACATTAATTATACTGATTCAAATTTTGGCATTGGTTGTTTCTATCCCTAACTCACATTGCAGAACTATTTTGATGCACTAAAGCTGGGTTTTTGTTTCATCTGAAATGGTAAATAATGCCTTTAATTCTTGACTGTCATCATATATTTGATGTGAATTTCAAGAATCTTACATAAATGTAAAATGATGAAGAATGAAACGTGCATGTATGACTTCTACTGTATGTCTGTATTTTTTCTTTTACAAATCACACACATACACATAAAGTATAACTGATGTATATAAATGATAAAAAGAGATAAAGAGATAAAAATGGCTGGATATGATAGATAGATACATACATAGAGAGAGAGAGAGAAAGAGAAAGAGAAAGAGAGAAATAGCACAAGAGTAGAATTGTATTTCATGGGAAATACTACCACCTGTGGTGACTTCAGAGTGTGCCAGAATTGATTTTTTTTTTTTTTTTTTTTGGAGAGAGAGAGAGGGAGGAAATGATAGTGCACAAAAGCTTTTGACCAAAAGAGATGCTTTTCACACGCAATCTGTAACCGCTGCTATCGATTGTTCACATAGCGGGTCCGATATCCAATTCAGCAGCCGGGGCAAGTGTGTGCTATCGATGTGCTACTCCACGCCTACCATCGATGGCAAATATCGCGTAAATCCCTTTGCGCGCGTCCCATCTGTTGGTATCACATGTTTAAGTTACCATGAAGAGAAGAGAAAGAGAAAAAGGTATTAATTGTCAGTGATGCTGGAGTAATGTGATGGTAGTGGGTTGCTCATATCAGCTGAACTCACATGCACAGTTCTCATAAAATGGATTGTAATGTTGCTATAATGTAATTGCTTTGTACCAGAATCCATAATGATAGTGTTTATCTTCCGCTTTGTGTGTTTTTTCTTTTGGTGTAATTTTCTTTTTAGTCAAAGCGAGTGTAAAGGATCAGAGATATGTAGTCTCTTAATTCTACCATTTTAAAGCAAATTTCTGCCAATTTAGTCAAAAACTATGATTTTTTTTGTGGTCATGCTGGGGGGGCATTTCATGAAGCATTTTGTCCAACAACTTTGTCAGACAAATTAGCTCTCAGCCAATCAGATGCAAGGATTTTAGTAGCTTTAAACAGTTTGTCAGACAAAATATCTGACAAAACGCTTCATGAAATGCCCCCCTGATCTTCCATATTTATTCCATATAGTGCCCAAAACTCACACACACACACACACACACACACACACACACACACACACAAACAAATTGTACTTGAAGAGTGGTTGTGTCAGTTGTCCGTGTAGAACCATGAGCATATGAATTTAGCTGGCATCATTTTTCAGAGGTATGGACATTGCCATGGAGACGATGCTGCTTCTTCCTAGTCTGATATTCTGGTGCTTTTAATTCGTTGAAGGTGAGCTTGTCTTGCTGTGACATGCATTTCCAACAGACACCTGCCCGAATATACGTGGGAATAGTCTTCAAGGGGTTAATTAAGGTTCATGTTAAGGTCCCACCAGTGGTGTAAAATGAGGTGTCTGTATTCCATCCAGGCCTGAAGAGTGTCTGTTTCTGTAGTGCATCAAAGCTTGAACTCTCTTTTTGAAAAGTGGGGACGGATTGATCCACGTTAGCAGCGTACCTGTGCAACCATATCCAATACTTCTTCTTAGTCTGTTAGGAATGGCTCGGTTTTAGTTGTGATTGGGCTTCAGATAGCCAACATTTTTTATGATGATTTTTTTAAGACAATGATAAACATGAAATGTATGAAAGAGCATATAATTCCAAGAGGAATTCAAAGTTTATTTGAAAATTAGTTTTGGAATCACTGAGATATCCACACACACACAAAAAGTGATCCTTGCAAAAGGTGGGAACCACCTTTTATTAGGATGCCTTTGTTTTGAGATATCTTTGCCATTTCAAAACCAATTTTCATCAAATAAACTTTGAATTCTCCTTGAATTGTATGCTCTTTAACATTTCATAAAGTGGTTTCTTAGTATCTCACCCCCCAAAAAATTAAAAGCTGTATCCTCACCTCAACCAATATTCCATCCCTTTAAAGATTCTCTGTGTGGTTTTATGCCATGAGGAAAGATGCTTGTCCAGTTATAATGCAGGTTAAGTTCAATTTTCTTTTGCCTGTGCAAATGGTGATCAATCTTTTTAAGGAATGAGCATGCCTTATGTGGGATGTTTGATTGCAGGACTGTAATACCATTTGATGATGAGCCGAGCTTTCATTATTCCATCTTTCCCCCGCTGCCGCTGCCAAGTCACCACCGGCTGAAGGACCCTTGACTCCAGTTTGGTGGGGCGAGGATTGAACTTTGGGCATCGGCCATTAGCAAATAATGCGATTAGCTGTTTGCCCACGCCATGTTCGTCGTTGCTAAAGTGGACCGTTTCAGGGCCGCCCCAGAGAGGGAATCTTTCGCCGAGAAGTGCTTGAAGGACAAGATCTGCTTGAGTGTATCACACGTCGTCCAAGCTCCAGCTGAACTTGTCAATATGTATGCTTGTGAGCTAAGTGTGGCTGAACCATTTCTGTACTAGGGACTGTGAACAGTGTGTACAGTACTATGGGGTTTTCTGTGCCAGCGAACATTCAAAGCGTGCAGAGGGTTAATTGATAGCAATCATGACCCACTGCTTCCAAGATTGTGCAATTTTCTCCTAGAATTAATGTACATGTATGCCTCACTTTTCTCCTGTGAGCATGAGGGTTACCAGTTGGACAAGTAGTCCACCTTTTATCGGTTGCCAAATATTGCAAATAGGAGTAGTTGATACTTGTATCTGACCGCCCGACTCAAACCCACAAAAAAAGTCACAGATTAGGAGTCTCCATAATGGACAAAAATAGTCATTTGAGTTGACCGACTCAAATGTCAAGTTTGTCTTACTTGGCAGGGTACTCTCTTCTCTACATGCTGTTAAAACTTAGTGACTTAAAACACAACCAAGATGGAGATATAAGCAGGTTTTTAGTTGACAATATATTTTTGGATAGGCCCTGCATTTACTGCGATTTTCATTGATACTTCATCACAGCATGCCTGATGAGTAACTCTAACACAGTGTGCCACAGTGTGAAATACAATATGAAACACAGTGTAAACACAGTGTGAAATCTCTTTACACTGTTAACTTTAAGCATTTTAACATTGTGAACACATTGTGAAATCTCTTTACACTGTTAACTTTAAGCATTTTAACATTGTGAGCACATTGTGAATCATCAATTCTCAGTGTGAAACAGAACATTGCTATCTGAACATTCTGTGAAAAACCTTACCACAGTGTGAAATCATCTTTAGCATTTCCACACAGCTGACTATGTGAACACATTGTGATCGCACTGTTGGATACTGTGCTCTTTCCAGCAGGAATATAAACAAACTAAATGAGAGTAGCTCTATGGACCGCAAATACTAGATCTGGGCCCCGTTGCAAGAAAGTTGCAATCAATTGCAAATAATTGCTAATTTTGAAACGACCATTCTGATTGGCTCAGGGTCTGCCCTATTAAGAAGACATGCATGCAACAATGATTTTGATTGGCCAGTGACAATCAGTTGCAAGTTGCGTTTAAACGCAAAGTTTCTAGCAACGGGGCCCTGGTGTATTGTTCAATTAACCCTTTCTGTGCCTCTGTCTTTGGACAGCGTTTACAGTGCTATGGGGTTTTGTGTGCCAATCAGCACTCATAGCACACAGAGGGTTAAACTCCAAATTGATGAGCCAAGAAGACAGGCTGTCAGGGAGGTCTCCTTGAGAATCTACCCTACACTTTGGTGTCACCCAGCTCAGATCAGCAAAGCATTTATACTCATCTGCTGCCGAGTCGGGGAGAGCATAATCTACATTTTCCCTTTTATTGCTGTCTTTTTGAGCATGATGATAAACTTCCTGCTGGGTACAGGAGGCCACCGTGCTGCTATAATTACATGAATGTCTTTGATTCTTTTTCTACCGTGAGGTACGGGGGGAAAATAACAAACAAAATGGGGGCAGTGCAACGGAAGCTGAGTCCCGTGGGCTGCCCTAATTCTTCCGTAATTTGCATGATGGAGAAGTAGCATCTAGAGAGAAGAGAAGGAGAGGGAGACAATTAGAGAGAGAAATATATTCATTTCAAAATCAATAGATATTGAGATATAGTATTGGGAGATGGGAAGAAAAGTGAGATAGATAGAGAGACATATATATATATATATATATATATGTGTGTGTAGTATGAATTATATATTATATGAAATATAATGTATAATATATGTTCACATACATGTATGTGTATGTGGAGATAATGGACTGCGATGTAATACTTGCAGTGGGGGAGAAAAAGAATATACATGTATTATGAAAGAACATGGAGGATGTATTCAGGTTAATGCATAATGTGCAGGTAATGTGTGTCAATTTGCATGATTGGTACACTTCAGGGTCTCATTCCCTTCCACCAGAGAGAAAGAAAGGAAGAAAAATGAACCAGTCCTATTAGGAAATGAGAATGAATATATTGAGTGAGACAGAACACACACACACACACACACACACAAACCAACAACAACAACAACAACAAAACAGATCTTCCATCTATACGTATATGATTTTTGTGTGTGTAAAAATTATGTTACACGCATCTTCTACTTGATAGTCATATCCCACCCGGAAAGAATTTCACATAGGCTTTTAATTGTTTGTGTATACCACAATTTTGTTAGAAATTTCACATCTCCACCTGAAGGGTGACTCTATGGTGGCCTTAGCTATGAAAAACAAAATCACTGTTGTTGTTCCTCGTAAATTGAATCTGATGGGAGGTTCAAGAGGTAAACTTAAAAGTGCTAACACTGAGTAACCAATGCCTGCTGTAAAAGAAACATTACCACAATGCCCAACCCATAAATGATCGTCAGATAGGATTTGTAAAAGCAGTGGAATATGTTTGATGGGTTAGGGTTTAGCCCTTTCACATTCTTGTTTTCCACCGCAAACCATTCAAGAACATAGTGAATGTGATCTTTTAAGCTCTGTATGCTAATGCGGATTATAAAATGGGTTCAAGAATGTAGCCAATTGGAAGCGCTGAAATGAGTCACGTGTGCTTGTATTAATTTCTCACTAACATCCACGGCCAACGTCACAATGTTTGCACTAGCAGTGCGCACTCAATCAGTTGTTACTTAGTGCGTCGCACACTACTATACGCGCTGTCAATCCTGTAAACAACTTCTAGTTCGGGCTGCCGGCCGGCCTTTCTTGTGTGCATATAACTATGTGTGGCGTACGTATATACCTACAGTACTTATATGTGCGGGATTTCCGAGTGCGACGTGTTTGGGACGAACATCTTCGGACATCTTGATCCACAAAGGTACGTGAAAAATGCTGTTAGCTTTCGACCCATTTTATAAAACAAATGATGCACAGGATTATTTTGTGGCGTTAGTGGAGACGCAGCTCACTCTCGGGTATTTACAATGTAGTGCAACATGCACTCGGCTCCGCCTCCTGCATGTTTCACAATTGTAAATACCCTCGAGTGCGCTACGCCTCCACTAACGCACTCTATCCTGTGCATCATTTGTATACTGTCATTCAAGAGACTATGATTACATTAGATTGTCGGTCTCCATGTCTCCTAGATCCTCACGGTAAATCACGCTGTCAGCTTCTGCCAGCAGCACATGCTTCTTCTCATCGAGTCTGATATCCACGGTGAAATTAATCTGATTTCATCACCCTGCCTCCTTTCCCACTCCCATCAGAATCATTTGCTGATTTGTCTCTCATGAGAATACAGGAGTGTGGTGGTATGGAGTGACAACCAAAAAAAGAATGTAAAAAGAGAATTAGTAGTGGTAACAAAGAACACTCTAGGTGCCTTGACAGACTTGGATATTGTTCAACTTGACACTAACTTGGTATCGAAGAACACAGCTCTATTCATCCTCTCCATACAAGGGACTTTCCCTCATAAAAAGGAAAAGAAATCATGTTCACACATGCTTTTGAGAAGAGCATAATTATGGTCACCACTGTGGATGAATGAAAAGAATATTTGATTTGGGTTGAGAATGTGAACACTCCCTCCTCTCACACCGCTGACATAAAACCACGTGAATTTGCACCTCAAAGAGAATATCCTGTGATGTGATTTGGGGCATCTTAAGGGGAAGATGTAATGTTGAGAACAGCACAAACCTAGCACAGTCCGGTGCCTAGATGAAATTATAAAAGAATATTTCATAGCGCAGAGAAATTGAACACACTTGGGTTACGCTAGGCATAATTCACACACAATGCCACCACCTGCAGAGAAAGCAGCATCTCTTGTAAGGATGTTTGGTATGTTCTCACAGTAAGACTTCAAAACACCTGCACTTCCACATGAGAGAGGTTTACAATACACTGTAACCAGGAGGAGAGTTACACTTTTTGCCCCTGGAAAGACAGACCAAAATTCACTCACAATCACATCATACTATAATCATATACACACTGTGATTTCATGCCAAGGGAAATCATGCTACCACTGTGCAACTTGGAAAGGAAATTATTATAGTGTAAGTGACCAGTGACACTGATACAATCATACCTCAGTTTACTGTGTAACACAGAGATAACACTGCCTATGAAAACTAGCACACAGTATTGAACTGTGGACCTGAGAGACTGCAGCACAGTGTGGACATGAGAAGCTGTAACACAGTGACACACAGTGGACATGAGCTACTGTAACACAGTAAAACACTGTTGAAATGAGACTAACACAGTGTGGAAATGAGAGACTATTGCACACAGTGATACCCTGTGGACATGAGAGACTGTACACACAGCATCACACTTTCCATGGCTATGAGAGAATGTTGCACAAAGTGATGCACTGTGGACATAAAAAGGCAGTGTGACATAGAATAACACACTATGACCCTGAAGAACACTGTAACACAGTATAACTCGCTGTGGCTGTATGAGACTGTGGTACAGTATGGCACAGACACACTATTATAGAGATACTGTGAAATACAAAACATGACTGTGGCAAGCTGAAATTTGTAAGATTTGAAGTGTGTGACCTGATACTGCTAGTAGTATAAGCGTAGTATCAGATTACGAGAGTGCTTGTAGTAGCAGAGGGTAGCTTTATTTCTTACTGTGTGTATTACAGTGGCCATACCTTCTTATCACAGGATATAAGTCTGCCATTTTCAAGAATTATAATCTTTCTCCGTGCAATAGAGAAATCCGGGATTGCGGTGGTCAACCTCAGTAATTTCATGCTGCGCTATTGGGTGACAGATCTCAAGGCTGCAGTTACTTCCATGCCAATGGAAACGAATCGTAGCATCAAGGTCTCAAAATATTGATCTAGCGCATTGACACAGCTACACCACCTTGCGTTGCATCCTGTTTCAACTCCCGGAGTATAGAGGAAAGAGATACCAAGAGAAAAATGAGAGCTCAGATAAAAGGGGAGAGAAAAAAAGGAGAGAAAGCAAGAGAAGATTCATATAGACCAAAAATGGTTTTAAATTAGTGGCATACACGTAGGAAAACCAGAGAATAAGATTAGTATGGAAAGAACAGGATCTTTGATGTGAAGATTAAGGCAAAGATATCAGTATGTACTTTTTATATAGTGTACATACCGTATAGACACAAATCGAGATACATTATATCTATTTATCTTTTTCTCTGTCTTTCTTTCGTAATCTATGTATATATTATATTGCTCTATATTTTTTTTTTTGTTCTCTACACACACATGATTACATTCATAAATACATCCATTGTGGAGAGCAGAGTTGAAAACCAGTCTAGAGAAGAAGAGTAATAATATGGAAGAGAAAGTAACACAAGCAGGTGATGTGTGTGTAGTTCCTACTGTAGGTGTATTGAGAGGGGATTTTTCTTTCTTTTCTTTGTTTTTAAATTCTCTCTCTCTCTCTCTCTGTCCAAGAAGGTTTCTGCACCTGTTTCTGTCACTACCGTTTTCGTAGTCTCTCTTCCCGTTCCAATCCCATTCACCAACCTGTTTGTGCTGATCCCTTGAATGGGCAAGGTTGTTGCTAATTAAGCCCCTAATGAGCCAAATGCCTTTGAGTGCCTCAAGAGAATGAAGCCCCGTGGTTTGATTTTTTTTTTCTCTCTTCTTTTTTTTTGTTGCTTTGGTAGTGAGTGGTAGTCCGGCCCTCGCCGAGAAGGAAAATTGGGTTCGTTAGCGGAGTAATTGGGAGAAAATGAGACGGCTGAACTTGTCACTGCTGCAAAAATTTGTGCATTAGCATAATGTGCATAATCATCTTTACTTCGGAAAATGATCACCAACACCTGCGTGTGGTGCATCACCATCAACTCTGATAATGGATACGTGGGGTAGTGGATGGAGGGGTAATGGGCTGACGGAGTGAATGTGATAGGCGGATGAATGAACGGATGGGGTGGGCCGATAATTGGAAGATGTGATGGATGTATGGATGAATGAGTGAATGGATGATGTGGTATATTTGTTTCTTTTTGAGATAAGGGAATGAATGTTGCCACATTTTATTCAGTCTCCCATAGGCTGGTCATAAGAAAAGCCATTTTCTCCTGATGGAGTCCACATTCTACTTTTTATCCCTCTTCTGACAAAAAGTACCAGATCCACCACTTTTTTTTTTCAGATCACATTTCAGAACTCCTATTGAAATAACAGAATGTAATCAATGTTCACACTTAATGGCATAATTTACTATTTGCAGATGAAACAAAAATCCAGAGCTCTTTGATGCTTCAAAATAGATCTAAAATGTGAGTTAGGGAAAGAAACAACCAGTGTAAAAATTTGAATCGGTATACGTAAATATACAAAATGTGAGCAATAATTATAATAAAAGTGTTTCTAGACTAAATCATCTATAGTTATGATTTATTGAGAAAAATAGTGATATATCCTTATATTTTTATCTTTATTGCAAAATTTTTACATGGTCGGATGTGTTGTGATAAAATTGACCTGCACATATGCATCAAATGTGATGATCTTGAACATTTTTTAAATCTCTGCTCCCAGTGGTGAACGGTACCCTTAACTTTATGTGGCCATGATATGGTATAAAGACTGATGATTCCCTACCAGCGGGGATTCCCCTCCTTATTCCCACCCTTCTCCTTCTCTTAACCCACTCCCTCCTCCCACCCTTCTCCTTTTCTTAACCCCCTCCCCTCCCAAATAGAGTTTAATTGCAACAAAAATTCAGATTACAAGTGATTCCTCCTTTGCTCATTGAACAGGTGTTTCAAGCAATGTGTGGTCCCACCCATAACCTTCGATCCATAGCACATTGCCGTGCTATTGTTTGCCAACTGTGGGGTTTATAGTTAATACGAGCTGCCCTTTTGGAGCTGCTATCATTTATGTATTGTGTATTGGATTAAATTTGCCATTCAAGATTGCATGACGCAATTGGAGAAAAATGTATCCTTGGTTTCTCTATGACTTGGAGTGCAGGGTGCGCATTTTTTTGTGCTAACGTTTGCTTTGCGCATTCAAAGAGTTTTAGTGTCAACTCAAAGGTGAAGGTTAAGACTTATCGACACTTTAACCCATGTGTTCTTTGAGTGCAAATTGACACGGAAAGATCCTATATCATTGTGCACACTGTCCAAAGTCCCTGACACAGACGGGGTTAAGGAAAAATCTGCTCTGTGTATCAGACTGACTTTTTTTTTTGGATGAAAAATACCGAAGTCAAGCAGAATGGTAAAAAAATCTCAGTGAAAGTGGATACAGAATTTAAAGAGGGTATTGTAATTTAGATGGTAATATGTTTTGGCAAAGCATTGATTATCAAGCACAATCACAATATGTAAATTAGACATGGTAATAATGTATTCATCTTGCCCCCATTTGCCTTTCCATGATAATAATTATTACACCATTCTTTTTGTCAGAAATCAGCAACTCTAGTCTGCCTTGCTAATGGCATCATTTGCTGGATTGTATACAGTGCTAGCACAATTTAATGGGAAAGATATACATGTACCTCCTGAGTGAATGGCAAATTAGTGACTACAAGAAGATTTTCTCGGATTTGAATGTGTGCTTTGTTAAATTGCGCTCGTCAAGAAAGGGGCTGTGCCGTCCCTCTAATTTGAACTGTACACGTTTCTATTTCCCTGGAGTTTGAATTGTTTGCTCTGCTTCTTCGCAAGGTAACCCAAAATGGTCAATTTACTAGCGGTTACAAATTAAAGAATATTATTTCCATGATGTGCAGCAATCATGCACACTAGAGGAAAAATAAAACCCGAAGGATTTGTGGTCATTTACTAATCAAACAAAGACAAAAAAGTAAGATACAAAACGGCAACTTTACTGAAGGTATAGACTCCTGAAATACACCATTCTTATTAGCAGACCATCTACTTGAATGAATACCATTAAACCCATGAAACGTTTTTTAAAATTGATCCAGCATGTGTTTAGCAAAATATAGCCTTTGACTTTGTAGAAATTAGAAGCTACTGATTTTATATGTTAGTCCATATCTTTATACTATTTTAAGCTATATAGTGTTTTCACAATTCATTCGGATGCAAAGTTTCAAGAGTCAACCAGAACTTTAACATTTTATTCAACATTAGCAAGGTACGAGCAATAAATGATTGCATGAGCAAATGAAAAAAAAAATGTCCTGATTGTGACTGAAGTGATCATGATGAACAGCGTTAATATCAAACCCTAAAATCATGGTTTAGTACTGCATCTTTTTATTGAAATCTTTTATCATTTATTGTTTATATATTATAAGATCATAAGAAAGAGAGGAAAACCCTTTGCCATTCATATATGATTTCAACCCTTTGCCATTCATATATGATTACTTACAACTGTGAGTTACAGAATTTCTAAAAACCTGTAGTAACCTCCTGTGAAAGTTTAGGCAAATTGTTAGTTGGTTTAACAACACATTTTAGAACATTTCTTATTTTCTCTTGTACTGGCCATATTTTGTTTGTTTGTTTTTTTTTTCTGATATTGTGCAGATTTAATGTATGTAATGACTTCTACGTAATGATATTTTTTAGATTTGCAGTGAAATTCAGAGCATGCCTATTTAATGATGATGATTTCAGTGCCAAAATTCCCACACGAATGGTGGGGTTATGCAAACTTAAGGTTTGTGTGACTGTGTAATAAACTGTTATCCACCAATTGGAGCAACTGTGCTGATAAAAGGCAGGTATCACACCAGTGAGCTAAGAAGTGTCATGATCTGTCACCTTGCTTCTTGTTAATCAACATGTATCAAATAAATGAATGTATTAAACATGTATGTTCAGCCTTAACTGAATTCCCTCGTTCACATATTCATTTTTTTTCCCTACCAGAGCATTGCAAATCTTTACCTTTAGAACAGAACGTCTTTCTGAGTGTACTGATTTTTTTTTTTCAACTATTGCAATATCTTTGATTTTCAGTCTACTTAATGGTTTTGTTTTGGAAGCTGAGATCTGTATAAAATGATGATTGTAGCTGTACTCCTTCAGAATGGAGAAGAGTAGCTATGGTACTACGTCAATACCAGCATCGCAATATCCTTCACGCACAATATTATGTGGACCTTCCCATTCTTTGCATGACAGAGGCATTTACACCTCTTTACACGCAATCTTCATAGCAGCTGTTGATTCTCCCATATCATTTACTGTTTGTCTTTTCCCAGCACAAACCGCCACCGTCGCCTTTTTTGTCCGCCCTAAACACATTGCATGTTATGTCCATAGAGGCCTGTTGTTTGCACAACTGCTACAGCAAGTTGAAGGCAATTTAGTTCTTGCAAATGAAATTTTCAAGTCTTCTGTCTTCCTGTGAGATATGATTATGATTTTGATATCACGTAAAATTAAACTGATCAGAAAGGAGATTGCCATTTGTAGCGCCTCAATTCCATTCAGGATACCATGTAAGTGTTTCAGAAAAACACTCTGATTGGTACAGAATGAAAGTATTGGAACTCCAGTTTTCTAGGGAGCATGACAATGCACTGAGCAAATATCTTTTTGATGCGTGTGAGACTAATCATAAGATATTATCAGCTTTGATTTTACTGAAGTTCTAGTAGATATTAAAAAAGTATTATGATTACTGGATTATTCTGGTTAGTGAGATTTGAATCTTTTGTTTAATCTACACGTAAAACATAAACTCTTGATGATACGTGTTTTGTTTATGTTGGTAAAGCTCAACTCCCTGTCTCCTATTGCATAATACTTTGCAAGACGTTACTTGAAAGCACCTCACTGAATTGCCGAGGTTTTGGAGAAGTAGCTATGAAGATTTTTTTTTTTCCACTTGCTTGCTGCAGCCATTCAGGTCAATCCCAATAGTCCTTGTTGTAGGATTCTGTGTTTGTGGGAAAACACACACACACACAAAAAAAAAACAACAGACACACACACCGCAACTACAGGGGTCAGGGCGTTGGTATCGATGTAGACACTGGCAGTGGAAAGGAGATGAAAATTGGAAATTGATATCGATCTCTTTGTTTGCTTTGTCTCGTATGTTCAGCCATCTGTGAAGTCGGTTGGAAATTGCTATTTTGGAATCGAAGGCATCTGCCTACTTTCCCATAGACTGGAAGAGATAGGCAAGATTTGATTTACGTTTTTTTCTTTCTTTTGCCCCATGCAGAATCTGACAAAGCATCATAAAAGTAGCTGCTTCAAAGTGCTGTATTTATAGACTTTGAACATGTGACTCTTTCAGGGTATGACAGTTAGTCAGAAATATTACAATAATACTGCAGTTGATGGTTTAGCGATATAAAGTAAATGCATTTTAGATCAAAAGTTGTGCCATGACATTCTTTGATTTTTTTTTTAAATATACCATAAGGAAAGATATTTTTGCAGCATAAAATTTTTGCAAATTGGAGCTAACAGCCTTTTTTGTGGCATGATATTTTCACAAAATTGCCACTGGCATTCTATATAGTGGAGAAAAGAACTTTCACATGCATTTCAATTTTATGAATCTTGGCCCTCAGGAAATTTTGCGAAATTAAAGTGCACATGAACATTTCTGGGTTTACAGTAGTTCTTTATTTTCTGATTTATGATGAGAATTAAGACGAGGCAGCCATCTTTAAATTCCATGGCAATATTGTATAGGTTTGTGCTGGATTCTTTGACCTTCTATAGTTTTTTATTTTTTATTTTTTATTTTTTTTACCTTCTATAGTTCCTGTGACATCCCATTTGTTAAAGAAGACACGGTTCTTCTTCTCAGTTCAAGAATCCCCTTCAATCCTACAATCATGTCTTCGTTATCACCCATTCAGATCTTTCTCCTCCTGCCCGATATCTTATCTATTTGCAGCATCAAAGCCACCCCTCATCCTTTACCGGGTTGTTGGCACGGCGACGGTACCTCCCCGTCTCCCTGCCCCAGATCAAGCTGGCCTTTGCCTCCGCTTTCCTCTAATTGATATCATTCTCGTTTGCATCTATTATCATGTCATTCGAAGGAGAGCGCTGGGGGCCCCCAAGAGCTCGCCGCTGTCGTCGGTTAGAAGCGGGGGTTAGTGGCTGACCCAAACGAGATGCCCTCCCGTTAATATGTCTCTCTCTATCTCTTTCCACATCACTGTATCTGTCTTTCTGCCTCTTTCCTTCTCTTTCTCTCTCTCTCTCTCTCGCTCCCCCTCCTCTTCTCTCTCTTCTTCCATCTCTCTCCCACTCATCCTCTTTGACTCTTTCCCTCCTTATCCATCTCATCTTCGTTCATTTTCTCTTTTCTACCCCTCACCCCCCCCCCCCTCCCCTCTTTCTCTGGTACAGTTTTATGATGCTGTCTTCAGCACCCTGTGGAGCGGGTCTTGCCTTCTTTGTCATGCGTACCATCACATTAGTCACGGCCACCGGCCCTCTGATGCATAATCAGATTGCGCTGCAATCAATTGCACCTACATGGACCTTACTCTTTCTCGTTTTTTTTTTTCTTATTCTTTTTCTCCTTGTTTTTTGAAGATGCAACGAAATGTCTGTAATGATATGTTGCCAAAACAGGCGTCATGAAATATTCACCATTAAGAGGTGTCCATCTTCGGAGGTACTAAGAATATATGATGCATTTTAATAAAGATAATGATACATCAAAGCCATCTGTTTCATATGTACTGCATATTTGGACTTGATTGCTCTTTTTCACGAGTCTCAAAGACAGACATACATGTAATATATTCCTGTAGAACTTCAAGAATTTACATTTTGTTACTTCATGAATTACAATCAGGACTTGCATATTATTCATTCGGGGCTGTATGTTTGTTGTAGTGGTTTAATGCATGTTAGTTAACATACATCAAATTGACTATTATACTTGGGGCCTGTTTCATAAAAAGTTGCAATTGATCTTACACTTCATTTATTGAGCATAACTAGTAGAATCAAGCGTAAGTTCAATATTGAGCATTCAAAAAAAGGTCCTGTTTCATAAAGATACTTACGCTTAATTTCAAGAAAAATCAAGTATAACTTCAGTGGATTGAGCATTACTTATTATCAATCGCAAAGTTGTTTATGAAACACAATTTGCAATTGATTGCAACTTACGCTCAGTCTTTATGAAACAGGCCCTTGGATTCAGACATTTCCTTTATAGCTTGTCATATAGTGATACAGAAACATTTCTTCTGTTACACTACTGCAGTCAACATGAAAAACGAGGAAGTTATAGCCTGAGCAAGATTTATCTATATATAGTGTGCATCACAAGCATTAGCATGGTAATATCCCAGCTCATGGGGATAGAAATTGACTTCTATTACTGTCTGTGATTTAATTCCTGTGTACACCATCATGTCTTGTGGAAGTCCCACAAAAATGCACATATATATTTGAGTCACCGTGTAACACATCAATTATGAGAGTATGGCATTCAAAGAGGTAATATAATGTGAGTTTTTTTTTACCAAACATCTTACTGATGTGTTGCATAGATTTCTCTGTGATGCCATTTCAGACAAGTTCATTGTTGAAGTGACTTTTGCCAAATAAGGGGGTAATTTCTTTTGCCCTTAAGGCCCATAAAACTGTCTCCCGAATGATTTTTCCCCTCTGGAATCTTGCTGTGAAGAGTATCTTTGGGCTGAAATGGGTTGCTATGGCAACGTAATGACTGAGGAGCACAGGGATACCCTGTGTGTAATCTTGTCGGATACTTTATTTTCCCATCATGAGTGCAGTAATGGGGTGTAGCGTTCTATTGATGGGATTTCACTGTCGTGGCTGTTCGTGAAGTGGATGCTGAATGAATTTGTGAAGGAGACTTTGAGGAGTTTCAGACTTGCACGAAAAACTGGTTTCTAAGCCCGTTTGTGGAAACATGTTTCACACAATTGAGCTATTGTTGCAAAATATGTCATACACATCTCTTACACCATGCTTGGCCATGCATGTCCAAACATCCATTCACTGTACACTAATGAGAATTGTAATTCATATAAGCATTCACAAACAGGAAATATGGGTAGTCTGTTTTTATATTCAACCATTGCTACCTGCAGCAAAGATAGTTATGTGTAAACAGAGACCACCAGTCAGTCGTAGTATCATTCCAGTTTCACAAGAGTGGATGTTTATAGGAAATTTCTATTTCTTTTTTCCTTAAGGGAACTTTATAATGCAAATGCATGTTGACTGGTGTTGATTTGTGACACCCCCAACATACTGTTCGTATGGGGCCAAGTGCATTAATATGTTTCATATATTTCATAATATATTTTATACTATTTTTTTTTCAGACTGCTTGGATACACCCACAAAAAGCAACAACAACAACAACAACAAAATGCACCTTTCAAACTAAGATTCTGCTGGTGATATCTGTCAATTATCACTAAAGTGCTAATATGATTTTAAAACAGAAGAAACTGGAATGCTTTTTTCATAGATTTAGCATAAACATATTACTAATACTGTATACGCCATACATTTCATGAGTCTAAATTTTTGCGAATTGGAAATTCCCAACGATTTCGCGAGTGGTTAAATTCGCGATTGTGGAGTCCTGTACTGAAAGCAGAAGTGTACACGCATATGTCACATTCACATCGGGATAAGAGTCAATATTTTCGCGTGTCTTTAATTTCGCGAATAGCACCTAACTCGCGAAATTCGCGAAAATAAAAACCTTGCGAAATATTCGGCGTATACAGTATGTTAATCATATTAGTACTTAATTATTAACAAGTGATATCACTGACAGAATCTTGGTTTCAAATTAAGATTTTTGAGGATGCATCCAAGTAATTTGGAGAGAAAAAAAGCAGAAATATATGTTATGAAATACATGGGCTCATATTTAGATCTTGATTCCTTTGGTCACATAAATGGTGGTCAGGGTACGTATAGATCAATCCAATACGAGTCAACATGCATTTGCGCTGCATAGTGCCTTTAACTGTGTAGATTTGAAAGTTTGTTCATTTGTTGTTTTTGTTTGTTTTTTTTTTGCTGGTTGGCAGATTGAAAAGCATTAGCTTGTCATTGGAATAGGTCACATAGAAGTCATTGTGTTTGATTTGGCTTAGTTTCTGTAAAGTGTGGCTGTTTATCTACTGATTTTGATTCATCTGTAGAGTACATTTATTTTCAATGAATGTGTGAAACTCCTTTTGTTTTCAGCACCACTATCTTTGTTATTTGGGAGAGTCATTTACATGTGGTAAAGCAATTAGTGTGAAGTGAGGGTTTTTTTAGAGACGCGAATGATGGTATACAAATGTAGTTTTATATTACAGAAACATGCTCTTTTACACCCCTTTTTATCACCGTGATAATATGTTAGTACGTGATATAGATTCAACAAGGAAATGGTCCCACATAGTGACTGTTTTGATTGTAGAGTGAATAAGAAAGAATTAAATAAAAGCTGTTACCATGTGAGTTTCTAGTGTTAGCTGGTGCACCAATTTGGGGAGAAAGAAAAAAAAATGAGGGTATTATACCATGGCATTGTTATGAATCAGTGAGGCTGGTAGCTCTGCAGACCATACGGAGGTCGTGCCTGTCGCAGCTTTGGTGTTCCGTGATTATGATGCTAATGATATAACTGGGAGATGGCGGGAGAGATAGAGAGAGAAAGTTAGAGAGGGAGAGAGAGAAAGGGACATATATTCATTCTGGTTGGGGGATACAGTGAGTGGGACACTTGATGCTCCGTTCCCCACTCCAGCGGTCTCTCTTCCCTTCTCTCATACCGCGCGCCATCGAGTGCGGCGTTGGTTGCTTCGATTTCAGTGGCGTTCGCCACCGCGTTCGAGTGTCTTCACCCGCATATGCCACTGTACGTGTAAAGTGTATGCGTGCATATGTGTGTGTGTGTCTAGGCCTCTGTGTGTGTGTGTATGTGTGTGTGTGTATGGCCGACTATACAGAGAGAGAGAGAAATGCTGGCTGTGTGGCTGCTTATGTGGAAGGTGCTGTGAAAGAGAGTGGGGGAATAAGAGAGAAGAGAAGATCGTAAATGAGCAAATGATAAAAGTGCTATTAATAAAGCAGGCTTTCTTGTGCATTCCCTAATGCCTAAAGTGTAGGGTTTTCGTTCGGGTTGTTTTATTTTCTCTTCCTCCCCCCCCCCCCCCCCCCCCACCTCCTCTTCTTTTTTTTTTCTTCAGTGTATGTGGGCACCATTGCCTTTGCCCCTGACTGGGTAGCAGTCTTATGAGGGGTTGCCAATTTTATGTGCGTCGCTCTTTACATGGCTTTTTGCACCACATTGCCAGTGCATTTGCTGAAACGTGAACTGTCCAACATATGGGACGCTGGGTTGGTAAAATAGCAGTGTAAACCTCGGAATAGGGAGCTGTGGCGAAGCATTGCAGACACAGAGGTCATCCAAGTATCTCATTACTTGCGACATTGTCGTGGAAAAAAAAAAAATCTGCCCATCATCTGCCGGTGGAGAATAACGGGGGAAAAAATTTCGAAATAGCTGCGTAAGTATTGCTAATGTCAGAGTCAGAGGCAACGGGACTGAGCACGGGGGAGAGATGTGCAGCGAATGTGATGTTTATGATATGTGCCCGAGAGTTGTCTGTGCATGTTGAATCCCCCCATTAAGCTGCAGCATCATGCTGGTGTTGACGCGCGATGCCGCCTGTTCAGTCAAAGGCCATATGGATGGTTTGCTGTCACTGTGCGTGGGACTGAACGATATGATATGTGTGAAAAATGTCCTCCCCCGTTCCCTTCTGCCCACTCAATATTGTGCTGTCGATACATTCTTGGAGTAGACTGTTTGATGCTGTGTACTTTTGAATGAAAATTTATGTGAATGGAAGATGGTCTGTGATAATTAAACCTTATAAAAGTTGATTAGCTGGCTTGCAATTCCATGCTGGATGTTACACCGCTAGTAGTTTAATACCATCTGTTACAAATTGGTCATACCAGCATAATTTTTGCCGCTACAATATTTGCAATTATCTTTGATGACGTGTGGAATAAAACGTGTACATACATGTAGATGGGAGTACAGGTTGTTATTGCGCAACCATTCTTCTGATGTATATATACAAAGTGATGCCAGTATGTGTGTGTGTGTGTCCTTATAACACCACTATGTGTACATTTGTAGTTTTAAGTGTAGTGAAATACATGTACATTATACATTGTACCTCAAGTTCTTGTGAATGCCAAGTCAGAATCACAATTTTTTCACTGGAACAGTATTTGAACAAAAAAAAAAAAAAAAAAGGAGAAAAGGCTACATCAGTGCAGGTGGTACAGTATATGATTTAAAAACTCTATACAATATTCTCATTTCCATGTGGTAGTATCACACATTTATATGTGTTTATGTATGTATATATGTATATTTATGTGCGTGTATAATATGTATTCACTGTCAGTCATACAATGTACATCGCACAAATTAGTTCATACCTCAGGGTATTATGTAGGTATTATTTTATCATGGCTTGGAAAGTAGAGGTTATAGTGGTAATCATAGTAATTGTAGACATAGTTGATGTAGTTATTACCAATTTGTGATCATAGCAGTATATCATCCTTGTCAGGATCATACAATATAATGATAACAGATTTCCAATCTGTAATTCTCTGTCTCCCTTGTTTTGCTGGTAATAGTGCTGGTAACACTCTGTAGCTACAAGGTTGCCAATTGATATCCAAAGGTCACAACTCATTTTTTTTTTTTTTTTAACCATGCTGGATATATAATCTCTATATCCTTGATTTCTTTCTGTGAATAGTGTTCATTATGGCTGCTGTTTCTAACATATTCGAGGAAATGCATCCAGTAAATTTTGTTTGTAGAGAATTCAGGTAAAAACCAATGCCCAACAGCCTTCTTCCTATGTCATTTGATACCCTGCGCATTTCCAGTGGCAGATAAAGATAAAAAGGGTAAAAATTTGAAACAAACTGTGCAGTGTGAGTGCTGCCTGGGATATCCCCAGCTAGTACAGTGCAACTGCATGTGTGGTTACATTTTGTAGAATTGTTTATTCCCCGTCATTTTCCTTGGTGTTGTGCTTCTGCCCATGCAACAGAACATGATGGATTACAACTACTTAGATGCATAGGGCAATACAAAAAAATAAATCTCCATCTACCCTGCATGGCCAATGGGCCCATACCTCATACAGGCAAATTATAAAGTAGGCCTATCTCCACATTTTACCCGTCCACCAGTGAGTTTTACTAGCCCAGGGCAAGCTGACTGGAGGGGCAAGTACTGTAAGTTTATCACCTTGCCACCGAACCCTTTGTGAACTCTTTTAGCTGCCAAGAATGTAATGCTATTGCCATGGTTTAATATTCTTTGACTTAAAGGCGTTATTTGCCATTTGCCGCTGGAACAAAAATCCAGCTTTAATGCTTCAAAATAGATCTTATATGTTGGTTTCATAATAGGGATATAAACAACAAAAATATTTTAATAAGTAAAGTCAATGTGAAGTATTGTTAATTACAGTGGACTCCCGTTATAACGAAGTCCTCGGGCCCGGCAGTTTTCTTTCGTTATAACGAAATTTCGTTACAACCGAATGAATAAACAATAAAAATACATTGTACATATAGTTGATAATGTTGCGGCCCTAAATTTTATTTCGTTGTAACTGGAATTTCGTTATAACCGTGTTCGTTATAACGGGAGTGCACTGTATACAAAATGCTAACAATAAACAGTTATAAATAATGATATTGTTTCTAGAATAGACCTTCTACGGTTATGGTTTAGAGAGAAAAATAGTGATATCTCTTTGTATTCTAGGATTTATTTTGAAATTCTTATATGGTGGGATGTTTTGTAATACAACTGACCTACACAATTGCATCATATGTGATAACTGGACCATTTTGTAAATCACTGCTCCTATTAAATGGTAAACAGTACTATTATGTGTACAAGAGAAATCAACTAATTAAAGATACATTAGGCCCGTTCACAAACAACGAAAATCGAAAATTCAATCGCGATCCAAATTTCGATTTTTTTTTCGACCGTTCATACACAGGGAAAAATCGCACTTCGCAGCAAGGAAAGAACGATCAGTGGCCAAACTGCGCATGCGCGAATCTTGCATGACCGAAGACTGACCCCGCAGTCCCAATAGAGTTTTGCACGCGCTACGAACGATGGGATTAAAAATACTGATTTCCGAATCTCGATCGCGCTCACACACACGACGCTTGGCAAAATAATTGCGATTATTCTGAAAAATCGCACTAATAGTGCGAGTTGGATCGCGATAAGAATCGCGGTAATTAGCGAGATTTTTCTGTCCACACTGGAAAAAATTTCGAAATTTTGATCGCGATAAGAAAATCGATTTTTAAATCGCACTTTTTCCCTTGTGTGTGAACGGGCCTATTGTATCTGATGGGATTTGGTATGTGGTTTTTGAGGTTAGTCATGCTGTACCAATCCCCACATGCACATACCTGGTATCTATACCGCAGTACTTGAACAGCCACAGAGCAGAATTCCAGATTTGTTGTACTATTTTGAGACAGTATTAGAAGTGCTGCTTTCAAGGATATGGATGTATGAAGGATGAACTATTAAAGGAAACCCAAACCCCAAGAGCAATGTGGATTGAGTGAAAGCAGCAACATTAGTAGAACATATCAGTGAAAGTTTGAGGAAAATCCAACAGTCGATGCAAAAGTTATGAATTTTTAAAGTTTTGGTGTGGAACCACTGGATCAGGAAACTACTAGTAACTTAAAGAGAGTATGACATCATTATACCCCGCCAAACGAAGTTTGAAGGGGGTATATAGGAATCAGCGGACGGTCGGGCGGTCGGTCGGGCGGTCGGTCCGTTGCAAATCTTGCGTCGCAAACTACTTCCTCAGTTTTCAACCGATTCCCATAAAACTTGGCACAGATGTGTGCCTTGGGTTGTAGATGTGCAAGACGTATTTTTTGACAGTACCCAAAAGTACGTTGCCATGGTAACGGCATATTATGGGCAAAAATGGGTACAAATCTTGCGTCGCGAACTCCTCCCACAGTTTTTGATCAATTTTTATGAAATTAGGTACAGATGTTCATCTGAATATGTTAATGTGCAAGACACATATTTCCGCAGTGGCAAAAAGTGCGTTGCCATGGTAACGGCATGTTATTGGTAAAATATAGGGCAAAATGCTTCATGGCAAAACTGCTTCATCAGTGTTCTTCCAATTCTCATGGAATTCATATTGAATGTTTGTCTTAGGATATAGGTCAGCATGACACATTTCTTGACAGTGACAAAAAGTATGTTGCCATGGTAACAGCTCACATATGAGCCAAAATGATGGAAAATTTTTGTTGCAAACTACTTCCTCAGTTTTTGCCCAATTTCCATGAAACTTGGTACAGATGTGTGCCTTTGGTTGTAGATGTGCAAGACGCATTTTTCGACAGTACCCGAAAGTACGTTGCCATGGTAACGGCATGTTAATGGCAGAAGATCAAGGAAAGATCTTGCGCATTTAACTACTTCCTCAGTTTTTTGACCAAAGCTTATGAAATGTTGTTTTGACCAAAGCTTATGAAATGTTGTTTGGCGGGAGTATAACCAGTCGCTGTAGCGACATTTCTAGTTTTTGGACAAAAATATAAAGAAAATATAAAGGGATTTTTACAAAATTCATTGTACATGAAAATTACACATTCCATCAACTTGATACTGATGTATGTTAAGGATACTAGCAATTATTCCCCCTGCTTTCTGAAAGCAGTTAGTCAGGTGCTCTTTCATTATGCTAGAAAAGTGAATTTTTGTGGATTTTCTTTATATTTTCTTTATATTGTTGTCCACACATATGTCATAACCTCTAGCAGTCTCCTCATCCAGTGGTTCCAACACCAAAACTTCACAAATTTGTAACTTTTGCATTGATTGTCTGATTTTCCTCAAACTTTCACTGATATGTTCTACTAATATTGCTGCTTTCACTCAATCCACATTGCTCTTTAGGTTTGGGTTCCCTTTAACCCTCTGTGTATGTTCATGGGCACTTCAGCTTCACTTTGCCAAGCTTTTTCATCAGCATCCAGTAATTATCCAATCGAAACTTGATCTCATTGTAAAGTCAGCAAGCCCACTCAGGTGCAGTATTGTACCTCAGTCCAATGGGAAGGCCACATGTGGTGATACAATGGGAATTATGTTCAAAATGAGGATTGGGTATTAATCTCTATTCATTCCCAGTTAGTTTCTGGTCATTTGTACCTTTCAGTGAAGAAAGCACTCAGGCAGTTATGTGTGCCAATCAGGGGGGAAAAAAAAAACACAGTAAAGGTTAAAGGTTCCTGTTTACCTTTGGGAGCAGTGATTTATTAAAAAAATGTTCAAAGTATCACATGCAATGCATATGTGTAGGTCTGTTGTATCACAAAACATCCTACCATATAGAATTTTTGCAATAAAGCCTAAAATATAAGGAGATATCAGTGTTTTTGTCATTAAACCGTAACTGTAGACGGTTTAGTCTCGAAACATTTTTATTATATTTTATTGTTATTATATCTTATTGTTCACATTTTGTGTATTTAACAATACTTGAATAACATCGATTATGCGGATTCACATTTTTACATTGGCTTTTTCTATCCCTAACTCACATTTTAGACCTATTTCAAAGCACTAATGTTGGGTTTTTGTTTCCTTTGCAAATGGTAAATTATGCCTTTAAAGACAGCTTAAAATTGTATGCATGTATGTGAGTGTGTGTGCATATGATTATATTTTATATGCATATCAATATGCATAAATTCATATGATGTGTACATGTTTATTTTTTACAAATACATGTGTGTGATTTAGACCTGCTAATCAATGTAGTGTCAAATTTACAAACAAGGAAAAGGCATTCAAAAATGAAACTTGTGAACAGTGGAGAATGAACTTAATTAGGACATTTTAGATATAACATCTGTTTGTTTGTTTTTTTTTTGTGTGTGTGTTTTTTTTTTTTGGAGCGATTAGAGAATGATCAGGCTCGAGTTCAAGGTTGATATCAAGTTTTCAAAGACGTTTAAGCCCATCTGTGCCAGGGACTTCAGACAGTACGTGCAATGCTATGGGGTTTAATGTGCCAATCTGCACCCAGCGGCACGCAAAGGGTTTTAACCGTAGTAGGCAGCCCATCTGTGCAATGCTCAAAACTGTGATGGTGCATGTTTAACTAGACCCTGGCGAGAGTGGTATCACATTTTGTTTCTTCTATGACTGATTCCAGTCACAGATGTGTGTCGTAATGGGGGAATCATGCACCAGTCCCACACACCGCAAACGGGCGACACCCTGGTGCGTTGTGTGCTGAGTGGTGTGCTCGTATTTGCCGTACTAATGAGTGTGAATAATTTGTGGATATAGCTGTAATAGAGCAAAGCGACCAATTACCGTGTCCATTGCTGGTGTATGACAACGACACACAGTGAGCGTGTGTTGACATTGTATAACATTTGTGAAAGGTGCATATTTATTAGGCAAGTACTCAAATGAATGCCCCAGACTGCATTAGATGTACCTATCGTTCTCTTGTGAATGTGATATTATGCTATTAAGAAATTGTCAAGAGAAGTGGATAGATTGATTGATTGCATGATGATTTAAATCTGTCATGTTTTAACGAGAAAATGTCAAACTTGCTACATCAGTGGTTGAGAGTATAGCAATGATGGGGAGGGAGCAATAAAAATTTGTACGTTACGGAGATGTTGTACATCGAGAAGGATATCGTCCACGGGTTTTGTTTCATCAGAGAGGCAAATATTTTGTTTACTGCAGTATATTTATAATTCACATTAATTCAGATGAAAGCTGCTGAATGTTGCTTGAAACGTGAAGTAGTGATACCTCTGTTTTGACATTATTCTGAGAAAAGCAGTTTTGCCAGAACATGTGAAATTTCATTGTTTGTTTGTTTGTTTTTCTTCGTGAGTGAAAGTTTTTTAGTCGTAACCTGTCTGCCAGGCTCCTTTCAATCCTTCCTGGTACAGTTTTGAAGGTAAAATTGTAGAAAAAAAAAACTTTTCAAGAACTGCCATGCATTCCTGTGCCAAAAGAAAAACAGAAAAAAAAAACATATTTATCCAAACTACTCAGTATGAAAACACAGCATTCTGAGTCATTAGCATAAGATTAAACTCTGATTAACCCTTATAGAGATTTGTTGGCACTGCCATGAAAGGAGCTATCAAATATCCATCATTGTGCCGGTAGTAAAAGAAGAAATACGGAACAGTAAAAAGTTAACCTGGAATGAAAGAGTTACATTTTTTTAGCAAAATGAAAACGTGATCCGATTTGGATGAAAATAAAGGAAATTAGTGAAACTATTTCAAACAGTTTCACTATTTTTCACAGTTCTTTCACAGTTAGTATGAATATGCAAATGGTGAATTGATAGACATCACCCCCTCAGAACTTGCTTTACAGTTTGTACATTATATTTTTAATTTCCATGTTTTGTTGTTCTAACGCAATTACACTGCAAAAAGTCCGGTGTTAAATAGTGAACACCGAGTTGGTGTTAAATTTTCGGTGCTCATTTATGGTGTTAAATTAACACCTCCGGGTGTCATTTCCAAATTTTAAACTGTTTTTTGAAGAGTTTCTTAGTAACTGCACTTCTTGTTGAGTTTTAATCTAAACAAGACGATCAAGAGTTTTACATTAAAATATTAAATTTTTGAAAAAATGTGAAAATAGATTTACACCAAAGTAACACCAGCTGGTGTGGTCTCTTATTGAAGCTGGACGGGTGTTAAACCATTGATATTAACACCAACAAATATCAAATCAACACCATGTGGTGTCATTTTTGAATTAACACCAGTACAGTGTCAAAATAACACCAGGTACAGTGTCAAATTAGCACCACGAAGTGTCAGGTGAACACTTTTCAACACCATCACAGTGCATTGTTAACACCTGTGGGTGTGGTCCTTTATTGAAGTTTGATCGGTGTTAGCTGATTTAACACCCGTGGTGTTAAATCTAACACCGATGTTTTTACAGTGTATGCCCCAGTCTCAATTCTTGATAATATGTCTGACTGATCATATTTCGAAGTTATTCAACCAGGAACAACATTATATTTTATACTTTTATAGCAAGAAAAATTTGAATTTGTAACATTTTTGGTACAATATCAATGGAAAATTGAGAGGTGATGACATTGTATCAGCTGATCGAGAAACTGTTTCACAAATATTACCAAATCTTTTAAATCTTATAACTTCCTTCTGTTAAGTCCGATTTTGACCAAATTTTCACTATCATGCTTGTCATCTTCTTAACCCGCTGAAGACTATCCCCAAATATCCTCAAGCAGATGTCTATGGGAAATAACTGTTGTAACAAAATCAGTTCATCCTCAGTGGGCTAAGCACAATGTCCTAAACAGACAAAATAAACAAACAACGAACTAAAGACCTAGTTTAGGTAGTGACTTTAAATAAAAGTAACGAGAGCGAAACAGTGGAACAAGGATGGAGGAAAAAGAATGACTGCATCGAATCCAGCGTGGGGCAATATAACCCATGTGTGAATGTTTCTGGAGTTTATTGCCTTGGTCAAGAAAAGGGTGTGCAGTGTCAAAACTGGTATCCACCAGGATGCAGCTGAGACAATGGTGGTGACCCTATTGTGCACCCCCATCCAACAAGCAGGTGCTGAGACCGATTCTAAGGATTTCGGGAGACCCCTCCTCTCTTTTAGCTCCGCTGCCACGCGACAAATGAGGGCAATATTCTCCCTTTTCTCCCCCTTCTTCCCCCTAAAAAAGCCCCTCCTAATTTGACCCTGTTCAGCTTCTGGTGAAAAGGGCTTGGTTCTCTCCCCCCTTCTCTCTCTCTTACCCCATCTTTTCTTACAGGGATGGTGTAGTTTTGGTTAGGTCCATGGATTGAGATGGGGGAATTCAGATTTTACAGGGGTGGTATAGTTTTGGTTGAGATGGGAGATTCAGATTGTAACTTTTTGCAAGATAATCAGAAACCATTTATGAAATTTTAAAGAGCATACAAGTCTAAGAGGAATTCAAAGTTTATTTCATGGAAATAAGTTTTGAAATGGCTGAGATATCCAAAAACAAAGTAGAATTAAGTGGTCCTAATAGAAGGTGGGTTCCACCTTTTATTAGGATCTTTTTATTCATTTTTTTTATATCTCAGGCATGTCAAAATCAGTTTCATCACTTAAACTTTGAATTCCACTTAGAAGTGTATGCTTGTTCATAGTTCATTAGAAGTTTCTCAAAAACTGGAAAGCTGATTTCCCATCTCAGCCAAAAAAATATCATCCCTTTAATATCTTCTCTTTTAACCACCCCCCCCCCCCCCTTCCTCCTCTCCTCAGTTTCTCCCCACTCCGTCTAATTCTGGAAGAGACATTCTTCCCTCTCATGCAATGCCTCGTTAAGTGTTGATAACCTTTGCTATTTACCCCAGTCTCATCCGATCGCTATTAATGAATTGATGTGAATGTCAGCCCAGTGTTCAAGGTTTTCATTCGTCCCCGTCATCTGAAGAAAAAGAAAAAAAGAGATAGATATAGAGAAAGATAGAGGGGGGGGGGAGTTTTATCTGAATTGTCATCCCACCCATTCTCATTTTTTGTCGTTCACTTTTGTGGCTTTCCCACTCTACACGCTCTGTTTCAAAATGAACTCCCTTTATGCACCATATGCTCTCCCCCTCCCCCTTCTTTCTCTCTCTTCTCTTTTTTCTTTCTTTTCTTTTTCTTTCCATCTTTCCTTCTCTCTCAACTAATTTTTGCTTCATTTCCCTCTTTCTCATTTTTTTTCCCCCCAATCATTTCCATGTGCTGCTTTATTAGCATTTGACCCATTGAGGAGGAGTCCCCGAGTATACTCCGGCAAGTGTCTATGGGAAATGCATGTTGTAGCAAAATCAGCCCATCTTCAATGGGTTAAATAATTGTTTTTGAAGGTGTTTTGCTACTGTAATGCTGACTCTTTCAAATCTAGAAAACCTATTATTTTATTTTGAGAATGTTAAACTCTTTCTCTCCAATTTTTTTGTCCATCAGATATATTTCCCCTTTCTCCTGTCCTCTATCTCTCTACCACTATATTCTCTGATACTCCATCCTTGCCCTTCTCTTTCTTTCCTTCTTTATCTCTCATTTTACCTCTCATTTTTGTTTCTCTTTTTGTTCTTTCGGCTGTCGTCATCAACGAGAGTTTCTAGTTTCAAGTCCAAGGATGTCTTCCTTGTTGTTGTGTGTAGAGCAGCTTTCATTCAGTGTTGTGTGCATGCATGCAGCCTTTTTTTGCACTTGATCCCTTCGGCTTGGTCGGACAGCCCCACACTCAAAGGCCAGCTGGTACACCAGGCCATGGGCAGTGCTGTACACAAAAGGCAAAGTAGGGTTTCACACCGACAAAAGGACTCGCTTGTAATCGGGGGGATTCTGCAGAGCATTTCTATGTTGTGTTTTGAGCTCAGATAGTGAAATGAGTCTTGCAGCTGCAGACAGCATCAATGTCTTGCAAATTACTTATTCACAAGTTCTTAGGTCTTTTTATCAATTATGCAACCCTGAATGTGATTACTTGCAAGTGTATGGAGGTGTATGCATGTATTGTGTGCAGAAATGAATACTGTAAAACGAGGAATGTCCATGTGCATTTTAATTTCATGAATTTCACGAGAACCGAGATTCGCGAAATTAAAATGCATGCTAAAGATCTTGTTTACACTATAGGCATTGAATGTTACATGTAGAGGAAACACCCGAAAATTTCATGCCGCGAAAATAATGTGTTTTACAGTACCATGCCAAGGTAAGCTACATTCAGAAGTCAAACCATTCAGATCGCAAAGGTGCAACTGAAATTGAGCCAACAAAAAACAAAAAAACATAACCAAACTTTCAAACAAGCAATCATGAAGTATGCTGTTAAGCAGTTTACAAACAAGTTATTACATAAGTGTGAAAACCCTCATACATTTGTAGCTGATGAGGCAGTGGGCCGAGTGTGTGTTTGTGAGTATGTGTGTGTGTGGTTGAAAGAAGATAGTAGAGAATATGATTTCATTAGTGGAGAGGTCAGATTTGCGTAGTGGCAAGTAGGTACTTGATTCATTAATGATGTGATCTGTCCGCATTATATTCTCATGTTCTATTATTGGTTCTCATAAACAGTATCCCCCCCCCCTCTTCAATTACTGCAGCACTGATGAGTCATTTGTTGTGTCCAGTAGTGGATACACCATGTGAGTGACCCTTGAATATGCAAAAATCCCCATGTCCCATATTGCATGAATTCTGTTATTCTTTTCCACGGAAAGGACATAGTGTCACATCAAAATTAAATCGGATGCGCATCCTGTCCGTCGAGGAATTTTGTTTGCATGAAAAACACATCCCGCATTAGTAACTCAACACGTGTGTGTTGCCTTCTTAAAACCATCTTGGCATACCCTTGCACTGGTTTCTCCTTTCATTTCCCAAAATTGCCACACACACAAGCAAGCAAATATACAAAAGTAGATAAAAAGCATATAATGCAGGGATTGTATTCTATAAAGCAAAGTTCCAGCATAAAACTTCTTTCCATATAGTGACTGTAATAGTGTTTTATTGTTTTTTGACCAGATAGACAATTTCTGCAGATCTGTCAGGTCTACATGAATCTTCAGAAGTCTTCCTTGAAAAAAAAATTATAATCTCTCCAAATCCAGAAAACAGAATATCAAAGCCTTCCTGATTGGAAAATTATGTTTGCCGGATGAAATGCATGTACATGTAAGACACAATTATCTTCCTGATTACTCTTTGAAAACTCTCTATTTTTTTGTTACTAACTTTTTTCATGTGACCTCCTGCAAGTTTTGACGTCTTTTGTATTTTGTTTTTTTTTTAAATCTCACTGCCTGAGTCTCAAAATCCCTTGACTACATGGAGATTTATATATTTTCTGTGTGATTGATCATTTGAAAGACCATTCCATTTTGTGTTTGAATTTGTTTGATTGTTTTTTTTCAGCAAGAATTCTAGTCTGCAAAGTTCACTGAAACAAACAAACCTGCATTTACCTTGTCTTTATGTCCTACAGTCACGACAACACCATGGCAACCTGGCAAGAGCAATTGAAACAAAGAATTAAGATTAGCTTTATTGAATATGTTTCTAGTTGATGTAAGTGTGAACAGGATGCATATTTAAAGGGTGCATTGAAGTGCTCTCCGAAGGCGTACTGTACCATACCCAAGCCAAATGTGGACCACTTCCTGATGTGCTCCAAAAGCATGCCGTACCATACCAGAAGTTGGCGTAAGAAGAATGTTCGTAACACGCACTACATACATCGTATGTCATAATACGAAGAGTTGATTCTCTTTGTTTAGGACACCTGTGTGTAGCTTATTAACCCATTGAGAACAGGCTGATTTTGCTACAACACACATTTTCCATAGACACCTGCCCAAGTATATTCGGGACTCATCCTCAATGGGTTAAGCACACCAGGTGCATGACCGTATTGCTACGTACAAAACGTGTGACCCCTTGCTTCTGACTCGAGTTCAAGGAATAACTCATGAGGTGCACTTTCTCCACAGATCATGTGCGTTCACATGCTCCCAATCTGGCGTGATATGATCCGGTACGGTACAGTATGGTTTGGTTTGGTTTGGTTTGGTTTGGTTCGTTTTAGTGCACTCAGATTTGGCCTAATCTCATATTTGCTGAAGAGATCTTGCAATATAAAGGTGTATAAATAGGCATCTTATGTATTCCTTGAAACCTCTCTATATATCACGAGTGCTTGTCTATGTAGAGTTTACTGTTGTATATACAATCTCTATCAGAGGCACAGCAGTTATTGAAGACCTGGTAGCACGGGTATGCCATGGAGTAGGAAGGCCCCAGCTCAGATGTAGTTTAGAATCCCCCAAATGGACATGTGAGTACACGCACAGCTGAAGAATCTCATCTAGTATGGGCTATTACTGATGAGTGTACGCTTTGATGTGCGTATATTGGCTGATGAGCGCTTTTCATGGTTTTCGAATGTACCTCTGTGGGCAGCGAATGATGATTAATTCAAAAGAGCCACCCCCAGAATCCCCAAGCTACCGGGTCTGTAACACCCCAGTGGCTTGACCAGAAGAAAGGTACAAGGCACGCTGAGCTCTGCAAGCTTGAGAAGGAGAAGAAAATATCACAGCTGTTATGATAAAAATTTGGCATTGAACATCGATGATGAAACTGCTCAGCGATGCCCCAGTGACTCATATCAGGTTTCACAGATGCTTCTCGAACGCCATGTGCTGCGGTCCATTTCTTTGTTTTGCCACTTATACCTATTAAACAATAGATCATGTCCACATAGGCCCTCAATAGTAGAGACAAAAAGGAAAGGACCTTCCCATCAATAACTGGGAGAGATTTTTGCCTGCGAAGTATCCGACCCACCTGTATGATTCACATGCGTGCTGTCTCGCAGAGATAGCCTGACGATTCAGCAAACACGGTGACACGTGTTGACTACATCAATAATTGGACCCCATGTTTGCTTTCTTGTGCCGTGTTTAAAGGAGAGACTTTACACGCCAGACTACTTGGCAGTGTTGTAAGCTGCACATTATCTATTCTCAGGAAGCTATTAACATGCAGCTGTGTATGTGCAGACCAGATAATGTACAGAAAGGGAAAAGAAGGAGAAAAAAAAATGAGCTGGAAATTCAGTGCAATGAAGATGTCTTACATGTTGAAATGCTGTTAGTTGTTGTAAAAGGTTGCATTGAGGTGATTGGATGTGTACAGTACCCTACAGTTTCACATTTGTGTGATTATAAGATTCCCCCCCCCCCCCAGTCTGTGTATGGATTGGGGCACAGCTGTGAAGCCCCACATCATGCAAAGCTGTGATTGGGTTGGTGTGCGTGTGTGCACAACTCAGTAGTAGAGAAGTAGAGCGGAGAAAGAGAAAGAAGAGGGGGGGGGGGGGGGAGAGAAGATTATACCAATAAAGCGGGCGGGTCTTTTGGTAGTGGAAGACTTTAGGCTCCACCCCCTTGCCACGTGGCCGGCGTTGTGCTGCCGTGTCAATCATTCGAGAACAACACTCTTTCCCCTATTGTGCGATGGGAAATCATAACCCAGGGTAGGAGAGAAAGAGGGAGATATGGGGAGAGGAGAAAGAAAGATTTATTGCTAAACCTTGGAGCAACCAGTCGGTATTCATTCATTCTTCCCCGTGCCCTTGTTGGAGGAGGTAGCAGCTGGCTAGCACAAAGGGAACTCACCAGGTCGTTGGTATCCAATGGTGTGGTGGCTATATACCGGTTCTTTTCTCCATGTCCAGTGGAAACTTTCAATGCTGTTGCACGCAGATCAGCATCGCTTGCTCTGTTCTACCGGCAAGATTTGATTGAACTTCTTCCAGCACATTTTTTTTTCCTACCTGCAGCAGGAACTTTGGACAAATTTTCTTTTCCCCATTGGCAGATACCAGCTTTACATGATTTTGGCTCTTACATGTTTATTCGATATCAGATGAATATCCCTTTTTTCAGTGAAAGCAAAAAGTAGATTTGTGCATTTCTGCAGCATTTGGTAAGAGATTCTGCTTCACAGTTCAATTCTGCTTGGGGAAAAAATTAGAGCACTGATTAAAATTTTCAGCTTCTGAAGTGGAAAGATACATTGCACTGAGCACTGCTGCATATTTTTTATTTTCAGAGGAAAGTACATCTACCTCAGAGCTCCGTGTGCTCCCCTTCCTCTACCTGTAATTTGTTTTGGCACATCCACAAAGAAACAACTAAACCTAGAAAATTCTGTTTTATCCTTGGCCTGACTCAAATGCAAGAGCCATATGAATATCTTCAATTTGACCTTACTATGGTGTATCAGTGAAGAGGAACTAGGTTTAGTAGCTTCCATGCAATCTTTTCAAAAGCATAGAGGGAAAGTAAGCATTTAATTGTGATAGGTTGGTTCTTCAGATAGATGTCATGTGTCAAATCCATCTTCCCGAAATCAGATCAGTGAGGGTTTAAATAATCTTCTTCACGTCTTGCCCGAGATATAGCGTGCTGCGAAAATTCTGCCTTTGAGGTTGACAAAGGCATTCTTGTGAGATGGTCATCGGAAAGCAAGTTGAAGATTGCCTCAATATCTTGCTGTGGTGATCTGGACCTAAAACATAAGAGTACTCCAACATCCAACAGCACCAGCGACTACTCATCCGTGAGCTTTTATAGATCAGAGAAGAAAGAGACTAAATAAAGCAAGGCAGCTCTTCTTGCAGTCAACAGGGATTCTGCATCACCTACAAGGCTGCAGCGCAGACATTTAGAGGGTAAACGCTCGGGGGTGTGATTCTGCGACGCCATTACCTTGCCTGTTGTAGGGATGATAATTGCGAGATTATCTCTCTTAGCGAAGTCTCCGTGGGAACCCTCGTTGATACTGCCCTGCCGAAGAGTATCCAATCCAGCCCGACCTGCCTCCAGATTTCGCGATGAGGATTGGAAGACCTCTCTCCTTGTGCAAAAGGGACAATGAGGTGAAATCAGTGCAAGTGTCAGAACGGTTGCTGTGGTCACGGTTTAGCGTTGGTGCATCATCATGCGATCACAAGTGTAGAGCTTTGATCGCACAAAGGCAGTAGAGTCTTTTACCACGTGAGGTTTTTGTAGAATGGACAGACGTGTGAGCAAGGATGTCGCCCGATACGGTGAGCAAACTTTAAAGGTCCAGTTTACCTTTGGGAACAGTGATTCGAAAAATGTTCAAGATATCACCTTTCATGCATATGTGGAGGTCTGTTGTACCACAAAACACCCTCCCATATAAAATTTTTGCAATAAAACCTAAATATAAGAGATGTCAGTATTTGTCTCAATAAACTGTAACTAGATGGTTTAGTCTAGGAACATTTTTATTATAACTATTGTTCACATTTTGTATATTTAACAATACCTAACATCGATTTTACTGATTCGAATTTTCACAGTGGTTGTTTCTATCCCTAACTCACATTTTACTACTATTTTAAAGCACTAATGCTCGTTTTTTGTTTCATCTGCAAATGGTAAATTATGCCTGTTGGGAACTTATATCCCTCTATATATGGTTAAATGTCATTCATAGAATAAGAATAACAGTGAGTGTTGCATACTCAGCTAGAAGAAGAAAATTAAGGGCAGGAAAGGAAGGAGAACTCAAGAAAGAGAGAGGGAGAGAGAATGATAGACAAAAGAAGAGGAGGAGGAAGAAGCCTTAGAAGGAGCATGGCTCCAAATGCTCTCTTGACTTGAATCTAATATATTAAATCTGAATAAATGTAACGTTTGGTCTAGGAAAAACTTTCCAAGCAACTGATCACTACTGTGATTTCAAATATGGTAACTTGTATCCTAGATATTTTCTTGCATGTATGTGTGTGTGTGTGTGTGTGAGAGAGAGAGAGAGAGAGAGCATGTATCTTTGATCTGTACATATCCTACATGACAGCTGCTAGAGGAAAAACTCAAACCCTTTGAATATTCTTTAAAATTCCCATTAACCTCATTAGGATCCAGAAGTAGGAGAATCATGATTACTCAGATAGTTTGTGGAAAATGGATTTATCATCTAAAAAAATGAACTAAAAATCCTGAACAAAGCAATGCATGCAAACTGTAATTCCTTGGACTTCAAAAGACTACCCAGTAAGGGGAGATACTTTGCAAAGGGTGTCTTTCCTTTTATTGCAATTTTATTATTAAATCCAAATTTGTAAGGTGTTTTTTTTTTTTTTGGTCTCTTTCTCACTCTCACTCTCTTTGTATCTCTCATCATTTGTCCCACTGTTGTTGTTTTTTCCACCAATAGATAAATCTCTAGTGTATCTGATAGTCAAATTTTCCACTTGTCCCTTAAGTTCCTTCCTCTTCGATCTCTTTGTGATGGGAGCTGCCATGCCGGAAAAGCGCCAGCTGTCTCAGCCAGGTATATTTGCTCTGCGGCCAGGCACTTGAGGATGTTAGCCGGGCTGACATTGATAACGCTGCTACAAAGGCCGTGCAAGTGGATTGTTTGTCTTACAGCAGATATTCTTAGATATGATCCAGGCAATGAGCTCGTTTTGTTTGGGTTTTTTTCTTTTCCCGCTCTTTTCTTTTTCCTCAATCCATAAGACAGTTGCATGTATGTGATATGCTCATACACACTGACACACACACACACACACAAAGAAAAAAAAAAATAGAGAGAGAGAAAAAAAACCAAGAAGTCTTTTCTAATAAGATTTCACGTAAGCTACAGAATACGAAGGGAAGTGAAACTTGTGGTTTCTGACATGCAATTTATATCGGTCTTCGGTGTCTTTGTAGGTCATATATCCATGGCTTCAAGTGATAGGCCTACATACTCATATGTGCAGATATGTGTATATATAGATATATGTTTGTTCATATGGAAAGATAGAGATGTAAACTGCTGCATATGTTAGTTGTGATTGTGCCTAAATATGGCACTATTGCGGGTTTTGTTTCTTTGTTGGTTTCATGTATTTATTCAAAAGCGAGACAAGAAGTACTTGCCATGTGACAAGTATTTGTTTTCATGGCCCCCTTTGTCTGTCCTCGCAGACAGACAGAGAAATTAAATTTCAGAGCGAAGTGATAATGGCATTGATATCTTGGATCATCAGATCATGGGACAGGGATGTAGGGCAACAGGAAATGTAAATGAGTAAAAGTGTGACAGAGTGCAAAGGTCATGGGTCAAAAGGTCAGGTAAGGTCAGTGACAGAAATTCTCACGGGCTTTCACGTTGAATAAAAAAACAAAACATCAATTTTCTCCAAACTGTGTGTTGAGAAAAAGGATTAGATTTGTGCACACAATTCACCACTGATACCTATTGGACTTGGGATCAGAAGTCATGGTCAAAGGTTAAAGTTGATTTCAGAACTCGATCTGGCTGATGTAAGGCATTGGGGAGTAGGATCTACATTATGCAGATGTATTTCATGGCAATTTGTTAGTGATGCTTTGAAAGGCACCCCAAGTTACTGCTACAGGGCAGATAGATCGACACTTTTTTGATGACACCCCGCAAACAAAACAGAGTAAACTCGTGAGACAGAATTTGCTCATATATTTCATCATACATGACATGGCTGTATTCAATACAGCCAGGTATGCCGAATTATATGAGCAGTGGACATTACATTGCAATGGCGAATTCCGCATGACCGATTGCGATGACTGCCGCACATCTCAAAGTACAACACCCTAATTTCACATTGCTCTCAGCATCGGTATGATGGAGGAGTCTCCATATTGCCCAGGGGTGCTTAGGTTTATTGATTCCACAATCATGGGTTCAGGAAAGTGTGAGGACAGGATTAAGAGGAATACCTCCCGCTTCTTCTCTTTTTAATTCCCGCTGGACGTGTGTGAGCGAGATGGGGGGGGGGGGGAAGGGAAGGGGGTTACTGAAGCTTTGGTGGACAGTGCAGATATGCTTTTAAAAAATAATGATGATTGGTTTCATTCTAGAGAGAAGAACTGGCTTTACCTCTTTCCATCTTGGGAGGGATTAATATTATTCATGCTTGATGGTAATTTTATTCAATTGTGACATGCATGGTATGAAATCAGATCATAGAAGTAGCATGTGTGGCATACTGCATTTTGAACATTTTTTACCACCAAGCATATGTTCCAATTTTCTTCCCTGTTTTTCTCTGCATGGTGTAGTACCTGGTACTAGTCCTGCTGAATATGCAGACACTTCTTTTTGAAAGGAGAAGACCTATGTCAGTGTAGACAGAAAAGAAGTGGGATATAGCTGGTTGGTAGACCAGAGAACAGCGAAGGCAACACCTAGGTCACCATGAACTGAGCTAATTCATTCTGGATTTTGCAATTTTGGGGGCTTGTCCGGATTTTCTGGAAAAGCTGCATTTAATTGATGAGCAGATCATCGGATTAGATGAAGGTGACTGTGCTCACCGACTTGGCTCTGTCAACCTTTGCCAGTTGAATACTGTTCATTGCCCTGTAAAGGGTGGGTCCATATTGCCGGCAGTTGATCACCTGATGGTTTCGATTGAATGAGTGTGAATGATGAATGAATGGAATTGACGTTTTCAAACAATCAGGTGCGGGGGGGGGGGGGGGGGGGGGGGGGGGAGCAGATGAGAATCTTGGCAACCTGCCCAGTCAGTGGGTTCTGGGGCCAGGTGCTTCCCACAGGTTATTGGGGGAAGGGGTGGTGGAGGAGCAGCAAGCAATATCATTCGATTTGTGACAGAATGTTACTCAACATAATGGCTTTGCCTAGAAAGAGAGATGGAAGTATGTGTTCTTTATTGGTAGAAAGGTTGGTTGAAAGTACAATTTTGTGGTTAGTTTTCCACAAGGATCTCGTGTTTAGGGTTATAAAGGGCAATTTTGCCACTTCCTGCTAAATACATGTCAATATAGTTTGCTAGCATTTCTTGTTCTTGTGAAAATCAGTCCGTTGCAAGCTTTCTGGCTGTCAAGAATGGCTTTTATTACAAAGGAAAGCAGGAAATTTGGACACTGCAAGTTAGTGAACTAGTCTTTGCTGGATAGGTCAGACTGATGAATGTCAGAGGAGATTTGAGCTGAATGGTCATGATTCTTGTGTCTTGTTGCAGACAGTTGTTCCGATATGTGGGGATATATTTACTTATCGGTCATGTACAATCCAAGCAATGACAACATTGAGACAAAAAGCATATATTGGAGGATGAATTTTGCAAAAATTAGTGGCATGAAGCTGTTGGGTAATATAAGACTACAAGCCAGGATGTTGAAAGCTATCTCACATATTGGTAGTTTCAGATCCGAGAAAATTATAAGATTTATTATTTTTTTTAAAGGGGAAGGCTAGTAACTGATCAGTGGGAATCAGTGGAAATGCTGGGAGATGATTGTTCCAATCCTTATGGGATTCATTCAAGAGTTCATTGTATATCTATTGTTGTGTGAAAATGATTTGTTTCAGAACGGTCTCATATTCAAGTAATGTGCAGATTAAGGCTCCGTCACTGACCAGGGACACTAACCTGGAAGCATTAAACTGCACATTACTTGAATATGAGACCATTCTGAAGCAAATCATTTTCACACAACAATAGATATACAATGAACTCTTGAATGAATCCCATAAGGATTGGAACAATCATCTCCCAGCATTTCCACTGATTCCCACTGATCAGTTACTAGCCTTCCCCTTTAAGTCCATAGTGTCTTAAGTCATTTGTTATATAAAAAATTAAAAGAGTACCACTTGAAATACTTCAATGGATGAGACACAGTGACCCAGAAATACTACACTGTGTACCTTGAGAGGGAAAAAGAGATATAAAGACTGAAATGATACTGAATTCAAATCAGAAGAGGACAGAGCTCCTCATGTAGGGATTCTGTGTAAGACAGGCATATATGCCTGTCTCGCACAGAATCCCTACATGAGGATATATAAAGCTCATATAATTGCAGCATAGTATGCCAGTAGATATATAGTGCTACATGAATGGGGAATAATGCTTTTGATAAAATTACTTAACCCGTTGAGGACGGCTTGATTTTGCTACAACACGCATTTTCCATAATAGACCCTTGCCCGAGTATACTCCGGACTCGTCCTCAACGGGTTAATGCTAGCATAAAAAGCAGCACAAGGGCACAGTAACCACAAAGGAATGAAAAAGGGACAAAAATTAGATATTGGACAGATAAACACAACTTCATTTAGTTAAATCTATCTATAGATCTGACTGTTGATCCATCTTTCTATTCTCCTAAATATCTATCTATCAGTCTATCTTTATCAATCTATCTACATGACTGGATTGTGTACCTGCCTACCCAAATGCATTTGTGACCCGCTACAACAAAAGGATCCTAAAGTCGCTGACGGGCGAGCCAAGCATGGCCCAGAAAAATGCTATTTTCAGGCCTTTCCTTTGATCATTTAGCTTCGAAATTTCGGCAGATGCTAGAAGATACATTAGACTACAAAATTATGTAAAAACAGAAATCCAAACGTTTTGACAGATTTTGGTGATTTGACTTCAAACTCGATTTTCTCGGCTCACCCGTCAGTGACTTAAGGATCCTTTTGTTGTAGCGGGTCACATTTTATCTGGATGGCTGCAAAAAGGTCTTATACTTGTGCATATGGGCACAGGTTTACATATTAAATTAATCAAGACCTACAACAGCTGTACATTCATAAATACATACCACACATGCATCCACAAGGGAAGTCAAGAACACTTTAGAACTCAGTGAAGAGAAATTTGAAGCGGGAATCAGGCAGGAAAATGAAAAGAGATTGCACTTGGATTCGAAAGACGTGGCAGTGGGAGTCAGCGCTGCTCAACCGCAGTGGTGTGATAGGTGGATCGATCCCTTGATAAACCAGTTTATTGATTGATCACAGGCAAGATAACTCAATTAGAACCCGTGGGAAAATAGAAGAGAAAAAAATCCGCTCCTACATGGACGGGCGCCGGATGTAAGTGCAGGAGAGAGAATAGGTATGAGACGTTAAAATTGTAGGAAGAAAAAGAGAGAGAGAAAAAAAAAAGAGAAAGAGTTTTGGAATGATAGAATACCTGCAAAGGTCGATCAATGCAGACTGGGGAGGATGCTGGGGGCAGTCTTAAAAGCCATTCCAGACAGAAAATCTTGACACAAGAGCACACACAGACCCCAATCCAGAGACGGTGAAGTAGCTAGAACGCTTCTGCCCCTTTTTCCTGTCTTCTCTTTCCTTGTTCTCTTCTTTCATTTTACTTTCTGTTACATTTCTCCTGTTTTTGTAACTGTTTTAACTGTTTTTATTTTCTTTATTTTCTGGTAAGCAACCACTCTCTATCTTGATATGTGGTACTTGAAATGGCTTTGCTCATATTAGTCTTACATACATTGCCACTCAGAGCTCCACAAAAAGGTATAAATTGGAAGTCAAGGGGTCAATGGTTCAACTCAGCCAAACGTAAAGTTAATTGCACATGCAGTTCTTGGGTTTCAGGCTGAAAATCAACTTTCGGGCTTCACTGCATTATTGATTTCAAATCTGCAGAAACTCATCTAAACTAACAAAAAAAAATTGTAGCTTGAAGGAGTGCAGTGGTTTGGTGTATCATTAGTTACGTTCAGACGGGAGCCCTTAACCTCGAAGTTAGGAAACTTCGAGGTTAGAGCTTGTAGTTAGGGACCGTGAAGACGCACTCGTAGTTAGCAAACCTCGAGGTTTGCTCGATGTTTCGAGCCACGAGAAATCTTATGGTTAGCGCTCTAACCACGAGCTGCGGGGGGTCCCCACTCGTAGTTAAGCACCGTGTGGACACAAAAAACAACGAACTCGAAGTTAAGAGTGACCTCGCCATAAACTCCAGCCATCACAATTTCCCTCTGCTTCCGGGTCAACCTCCCAAACGTACACCACAAATACACTACACGTGAAAAACCTATGGCGCACGACATAACAACATCATCATCTTTTCTTCCCATGCGCTTGATCTCTGAAACGGAACACGTCGAACTCGCTACTGTATTCTATATTCTTCTCCGACGCTAAAAAAATGTTTTCGACGAATATCTTCATAAAGGCATGCCGAAAAGGCATAAAGTCATCAGTGCAGTGCTATCTCTGCATACCATGACAGAGAACAAGAGTACCTGTAAGCGAGTCCGACAGGGTTGGACTAAAGAATAAATAGACGTTTTGTTAGCAGTGTGGGCTGAAACTTCCGATTTTGTGGTTTTAACATCGAGTGGGACCCACTCGTAGTTACGGGGGGCAGAAGCTTTACCTCGAGGTTTCGTATAAGTAACCTCGAGGTTAAGATTCGTCGTGTGGACACACGTCGTAGTTAGGGGGCAAGAGCTAAACCTCGAGGTTTCCTAACCTCGAGGTTAGGGCCTGCCGTCTGAACGTAACTATTTAGTGATAGTTGGAGAAAGCTGATCTTCTATTGAAACAATAGGAAAGGGAAGTGGTTGACCTTCAGGTATTGATGGCACTTTATTAATGCATTGTCTGCATTTTCATCTCTTAATGTATGTGTGGGTGGGGGTTTTGGTTTTACTGTGACATTAAGTTCATCTCATGCAGTGTCTTCATCATATGAACAGTTGAAAGTGTCAGATTTTTTATCAACTGAAACTGCATACACAAAAGAAGTCACGAGGATGGAATGATTGTGTGTGGGTGAGTGAATGTGTGCAGGTGTGTATGCATACCAAGTGTTTGTGTGTAGGTCTTTATATTTGCATTCATATATGTCTCTGTCATTGTATGTGTGATTGCATTGCAGTTAAAGAGCATGGTAAGAGGTGAAAAGTGAGAGTTACTATGATATGTTTGCAATATGCTACATGGTAATGAGCACTTGATGTGTTTGCAATCTGTGTCACCTTCTCTCCCATAAACCAGGGAAACAGATACTAGATGAAAAGAGAAAGATTAATTTGCTGTCAGCAGCAGATTTCACTCATGTTTGAATGGCTTTATTCTGTTGTAATGTCATACTTGCAGAGCTCATCTTATAGTAATATTTACCCATTGTATGTGACAAACAAGTGTGTTGTATGTAGTAATCCTTTGGGGGATTGAAATACCTCTCAGATGTTTGGTTGAAAATATTGTGCATTGATATGTAATCTTTACCTTTTGTGTCCATATGTGGTATAACAAAGATGATGAGTTTTATAGAGACATTAGTGACCAATAGTAGATACTTGCAACAAACCAAATCAGCATCTGATGCACTGGGTTTACTGAGAGATATTTTTCTACAGCAAAGGAAACTTTAGAGAGGAAAAAATAATGTGACCCATTAGTATATCTTGCATAGTTATATGTATTCTTATATGTTTGCCTTTTACTCCAGACATTGTGATACATCAAGCTTGCAAAATGCATGAATTTGAACAAAACAAGATTTGCCATTTTTGCCAGATAGTGAGTAATAATATAAATTCATCTTTCAGATAAATATCATAAAAAATCAAGAGATTACTGTCCATTTAGACACCTAAAGAATGATGATAATATAGATATAAGGAAATGTTAAAGTACAACTTTTGAAGTACAAGTAGAAACAAATGCTTGGGAGTTTGTATCCCTGGTTTGCTGTGTTCTATAAAATATATTTGACTCTTTCTCGTCCCTGCAGCCCGTGAAGGTGATCTCATCGAGCAGCCCCGACAACTTTGCTCTGGTCATCCTTACTGTGGTGCTGGTGGCCTGTGTGGTGGGCATCCTCGTCGCCATAGTGACCGTCTACTGCCTGAGGAAGCGGGCCAATGATAAGGCCAAGGTGACGGAGCTGAAGCAGGGAGAGGGGAAGGACAACGAGGCTTCCGCTGACTACCAGGTGAGGACTCTTCCCCATACCCCCCCCCCCCCATTCCCTTGGTCCTGCCCTCGATTATGTTACCCCTTTCTATTCACCATTAAAGGGACTGTACAGTACTGGTCGAGGTGGAGATTCAAGTTTTTTACATTTTTTTGGTGAGATAATGAGAAACCTCTTATGAAATATGAAAGAACATGTAGTTTCAAGAAGGTTTCAATGTTTATTTGATGAATATTGGCCTTGAAATGGCTGAAATATCCAAAACTGCGATCCCAATAAAATTGACATGCCACGACTGTTATTGGAATCTTTTTGTTTTTCCTTGTTTTTGGATGTCTCAGTAATTTCAAAACCGATTTTCATCAAATAAACTTTTGATTCCCCTTACAATTGTATGCCATTTAGCAGTTAATAGAGTAGTTTCTAGATATATCGCAAAACGTTACAAGCTGAATCCTCACCTCAACCAGTACTGTACAATCCCTTTAATACATTGTTACAGTACATCGTCTCGTACACCAAGTTTTGCTCTCGGGCCAGTAATGTAGTGTGACAGTAGAAAAACTGTACATATATTTCTTCTGCTAGGACCTGGTTGGTGGCACTTTCTTCACAATACATTTTGATGCTGTTAATGAGTTTGCAAACTCTTTGTTCATTTTTTATGTTGCTCAAGGCTCTTCCAAGCTTGCTGATTGTCTAGAGGAAACCAGCCCAGGGCCCTGTTTCATAAAGCTGTTCGTAAAGTTACGAACAACTTACGAGCGTCTGGTGATCAGTTCTGATGTGCTATACTTATAAGAATTTCCATAATTCAGCACAAGAACTGATCACCAGTCGCTCGTAAGTTGTCCGTAACTTTATGAACAGCTTTATGAAACAGGCCCCAGGTTATGTGAAATATGCCTTAAAATGTTGAATAAGTTTGTGTAGTAATAGTATGGAGTGGAGCATCCTGAGCATGCTACTGGGTCCTTGATACTGCAGTGTACTTCTCAGTATCTGCTGGTAGTGTACGTCTAAAAGAGGAATGAATATATGAATGTATACATATATATACGCACACACATATATGTGACTCCAGGATCTATGTCGACAGCGCATGGCTACCAAGTCGGAGAAGCCCGAGCCATTGACCCGTGTGAGCAGCGTGGCGGCCAGCGATGGGGCCCAGCCTAGCCCGTCCAGCCGGAGCAGCACCTCATCATGGAGCGAGGAGCCCGTCCAGTCCAACATGGACATCTCCACCGGTCACGTGGTCCTGGTCAGTATATCGATTACAACCCTCCCCCTGGCTCCATCCATTGATCTCTCTGTCCCTCTCTATCTCCAGGACTTATCCCTTTGAGTACTTTGAGTGCCATAATTGGCACAGAAAATCCCATAGCATTGTACACACTGTCCAAAGTCCCTATCACAGAAGGGGTTACATGTCATTCTTGAGTATAGGAAATGATTAATGTGTGAGTGCCTATGTATAACCCTTTATTCTTTCACGTTCTTGCTCCAGCTTGTCTAGTTGTCAGTAGTCCAAGAGTTGCTTCAACTCTATCATCAGATCAGTTTTTAACATCTAATCATTTATTGCTTTTTCAGAGGATAGATTCTGAGTTCATGTGTACCGTAATCAAGTTTTGTCTTGTGATGTAAAGTTTATTTACCGGTATGTCTGATGTCATTAGTGAACTATGTTTTAAGGTAGCTATGAAGCAAGAATGTTTTGTGAGACTAAAATGTGAATTTTCGTTCTTTTCATACAGAGCTACATGGAGGACCATCTCAACAACAAGGACCGCATGAGCAAGGAATGGGAGGCCCTCTGTAACTACGAAGCCGATCCGTGCAGCACCGACATTGGCAAGGCGCCGGAGAATGTCGACAAGAACCGCGTCAAGACGGCTGTGCCATGTGAGTATTTTGAACGTCAGTGACTGTTAGGGTGCTTGTTAAAAAGATTTTGATTTATAACCATTGAGACCTTCCCCCCTCCCCATGTCACAAGAAGATTTTTCTCTCTCTGTTTACAGAGGGCTACCAGTGTCCACTGTTGTACCAAATTAGATCTTCACCCTCCAAAGTTTGCTAGAGTAATTTTATTTTTGGGATTGTCCATCCATCCACCTGTCTGCCCCAGATCTTGCTGTGGCAATCGAGATATTCCCAGTGGATTTTCATAGAGACTTAATCCAATTGTTGTACATTGTATATGAGGCTTAAAATGCTGATTGGATATTGGGGAAAATTACTATAAGTAATCTATGCCTTGGTCACATGGTATACAATCAAATGTAAACAGATCTTATTGGCATACAATTCAGTCTTAGTTTCTTGTGTCAGCTGATCAATGTTCCATTACCTGATACTGTTAGTTAGTAGATACTGTAGGCCCCCTATGTTAGTATACATTCGATGTACACCACATGGTGAGTATGCTTTTCAAACCAGAAGTTACCCCAAACCAGAGCCCCTACCAATGTTAGCCAACACTGACAGGGTCCTATAAGGCAACAGCGCCACCTAGAGTTCAACAAGGGAGGGACCTGGACCCTTTTTTGGTAGTTTCCTGGCACCATAGTGCAGTGCAGGCCAGAGAGAATGACTATATCGCAAGCAGTTCATGTCTGAAAGCTGTGTTTTGTACAGTCCTAGAACATGTCAGAGCTCCCCCTTTTGATATTACAGCTCATGTGAACTCCTTGATACATTTCTGATACCAAGTCCATCCATGAAGAGAAATATTTTCAAAGGTTTGAACTTTTTTTTTTTTGGTAAGAAGCTGAAAAAAAAAGTATCTCTATAATTATCATTCTTTTTTTTCTCCTTGGTTCGGCGATTGTTTTCATCATCCACCTATTTGATTTTATCCGTTTCTGCAGAAAGGTGATGAAAGTTGTAAGTTGATGGTTCATTGTATGAATTATAAGAAAAAAGAAGCACAATGTAGTAATCATATTTCAAAATATATTTCCTTGCAGTCTGAGAATGGGAAGAGCAATGATAGATATAGAAACAAGGATAAAGTGTTGTATCCAGCTCGTAAGTTTTCAAGATGCATACTTTGTGGTTGCTTATAATATCCCATTCCAATGGAAAAAGAAACAAAAAAACAGAGAGATGGGGATAGGAAAGAACTATTGTGTTGTCGAATTGGTGTGATATATCACCTTTCCCCCTTCTGCGAACACATCCCCCCACACACAAACACCCCCTCCCCCCCCCCCCCCCCCCCCCCCCCCATATGAGGAAGAAAGGGAGCTTGGATGACATTGGGAGAAAAAGAGATGCTTTATTGCATGATAATCTGCTGTAATGAATTTATGGAGTCCTCTCCCCAATCAAGCAGTAAACTGTCAATGGTTTTTATTTCCCCTATCGCGTCTACAGATGACCACGCTCGCGTGAAGCTGACGGAGTCTGCGAGTGCCGGCAAGTCGGATTACGTCAACGCCAGCACCATCGTAAGTCCGACTGGTCTCTCATCCTTTACAGCGTGCCATGTGACGAGACACGTTAAAAGCTTACCCTCAGTGTCAGACAAAGCAGTTTAGGCGTCTGTGCAATTAAGAATAACAAATTTGAAATCTAATACCGGTTTTAATGATGGCCAACTGGTGATTTAAGACCTTTAGCTTTCTCAACGATGTTTGTTTGGGTTCTGAGACTCGGCCATTCAGCCATTCCGTGCTTGTGCAAAGGGGAAGTGATTGTACATTCTTTCATTTTCTTTTTTGACACAAGTACATGTAAAATATTACTTCAGTTTTCCCATTTACTTGTTTGTTCATATTCTGTACTTGTACTGAAACTTGATGTTCATGTTCATACATAATCTTGGATAGTTTGTGTTGGGTGGTTTTGATTTTATTTTCTGCATTATTGCAAGATCTTCGAGAGTAGTGACTCACCATGTACACTTGTAGTTTGTACAGTATAGTTCTCCATTTACAAGAATTTAACAAAACAAATACTCAGTATGCAATTGCAGATGCGTATTGTGTGACAGTGGATATTATCCCCATGTGTAAGCATATTTTCCCCTTGTGTAAACACAGTTTTGACGTCAATACCTAATTTTACAATGGAGGCACTTCAGAAGCAGCTTTTTATCGCTTGACCTTTCTTCACCTTTGACCTCTCTCCATTAGATGGACATTGATCCCCGAGCACCAGCCTACATCGCCACCCAGGCCCCACTGCCGAACACACTGGCAGACTTCTGGCAGGTATGGTGGCAGTAAACATCATTTGATTTGTTGAAAAATTCATTTTGGCTATTTTTGTAACTTATTTTTTGAGCATTTTATAGTATTCGTTGTAGCATGAAACAGTGATTTTTCACATCTTTCCATCATGTTTATCTGTAATGTCTCGAGGTTTTCTGCTTTGCTGAAACATAATTCATTTTGGCTATTTTAAAACTTATGTGTATTATATGAGCATTTTCTCTCTATGTCATCGCCTCACTGTGAACCAACCTACATTGTACAATGATAGTGCAGTTATAGATTCCCACAGAATCTGCTCAGTTCTCTTGTAATCTGTGAATTTGAATCTTTGGTGTTGGTGTTATTTGTTTACCTTGTGATGTACTTTAGAGGAGACTGTTAACTTTTGGCAGTGGGTGCCAGTCCTGTGAGAGATCACTGTATAAACTGAAATCACAAGTTACACTGTACATCCCAACATTTACTTCTATCATCTGTGGACATGATATCAGTGATGATGACAGTAATCATGACATCATTCTCATTGTGAATTATAGAAAAGATAATGATAGTTAGGATGGTTAATGTCATCGTAATCATTATTGTTATTGTCATAAGAATTGGAATAAGATGGGAAAGGCTCTGTGATATTTCAATTGGCATTTGAGTTTCCCTTCTGAGGGAAGCCACTAGAAATTAAAGAGTCATCAGCAAAGAACTAATTGCCATATTAACTCTTTATGTGCCACGTTCGCACGTCCGACTCAGTCGACGGCGTGCCAACTTTGCATATTCTGCTCAACGAACAAAGCCGTCAAAACCGATTGATAAATCGCTAATCCCGCGGTACAGTCAAAGCGTTTCTTGCGCTTTTGTTCCTCTCACATACGGCTTGCATTCTATATGGTGAATGACTATCAAGCGGTGTTCCCAACTAGATTTTGCATGTGCACTTTAAGTTTCTGTCACTATTTTATGTGCAAAAGTCATTCCTTTACAGTAATGTAGCAACTGGTAATTCAAAAGAAAAATTGAAAATAGAATTGTTATACATTGTATATGGAAGCAAAGTTTGGCATTCCTCTTTAACTTTGCTCACTATTATGTCCAGCTTAACAGAAATTTGTAGAAGTTATACAGATTGGAAAAACAGAATTCTTTCTCTAAGCATGACTATCTTCGTGTCTCAGAATAACGTGGCACACAGGGGGTTTCCACCATGGCACATAAAGAGTTAATAGGTTGCATTTGAGTAGAGAATGAAGGACAACATTCCATTGTACCAGTGCCAACATCAGAAAATTGTTGATAAAATGACAGCCGATCCCGGTCAGTTATTCAGTATATCATTTGACTATCACAAATCAGATTTTAGGTCAAACAGCCTCAAAAGTTCTCAGTGAAAGGATGAAATTGTGTTGGTAATACCTTTCACTAATTTAGGTTATCTTTTGATGTAATATTGATATAAATGCCAAGTAATGGCTGTATCTTTACCGAGTGAATGATCATTGACAGAGACTTGTAAGAGACTTTATTGATTAGCGCTGCAGGGTTCCAACTCTTGAAATTTGCCACCTCATGTTAATGTCAACTTGTGGGACTGACAGTTGAGGAGGGGCAGTTTGTTGTATGTGAAATCCAATATGTGCATCTTAGCCTAGACAAGGCGTGATTGGGCATCTGATGTGGCATTAGCATGGAGCAGTGGGCGAGAGTGAAACTAATTAACATTTTGGATGCTTCTGTGCATTTATATAGAAAGCATGATCATAAAGCCTGCAGCCCCAGGCTGGGAAATGGATTTATATCAAGCGCAGTTGGACAATTTTGATCCCAAGATTTGTGAAATGGCGTGATGCCAAACTGGTGTGGCATAAGTCTTGTTTCATGGAGGAAATTCACCTGAGTCATATTCAAGTGCAGAGCAATATAATAGGATTCGCAGAAAATATAAAGGGGAGGAACCTTTTAAAAAGATAACAAACAAACAAAGCAAAACAAAAAAAAGAGATCCATGCATAATGATATGATATTTGATCTACATGTAATGTAATGGCAATTGATATACATCAAGTATTTTATGTTTCCGACTCATGAATCTGGTTAGTCATATGAATACGCCTACATATGAGGAACAGGTACATGTATATCAGAAGCAAGGAATTTTTATCATAATGCAGCATTAAGCGTAGGATGGAGTTACTCGTGTATTGCCAATTTACAGTGATTTGAATTCTACAACAATGTAGCTGTAAAACTTATGGACCTTCTTACAACAAGATTTCATAGAGATTCATTGAGCTATTCATGTATTGTTGTGCATTATGTCAGGCATCAGATGAGTGTGGATGTTTTTGGACAACACACACTCAAGAAAAAAATGTGGCATGTATGTAGAAGTGAATGAGAGACCAAACTACAAGTGTAAGCTACATCATATTTTCTCATATGTGTTTCATGAGGTCAAAATCGGTGAAAGGACAAGTGGGTGTCCAGAGTTGAACAAAACTTTGATTGGAAGACAACTCAGAACCATGATGTTGCTGAGTGAAATTTAGAGAAAAAACAGTGATTACTGATGTATGATTCTAAACTGCCATAACTAGCAGGATGGGGGAAGTAGGCACCCTTTGATTGGCAATGAGATGTTCTTTCTGTAACACCTGTAGAGATGAAATGTTTTTGTTGTGTGAGCCTCATTCTGACAAACCTTTCTTCCTTTTTTTTTTTCGCATCTCTCTGTTTCTTGAAGATGGTGTGGGAGCAAGGGTCAGTGGTCATCGTCAACCTGACCCACCTGGCCGAGACAGACATCAACCGCTGCCGCTACTGGCCCGACGAGGGGAGCGCCCTCTACCACTTCTACGAGGTGCACCTGGTCTCCGAGCACGTCTGGTGCGAGGACTACCTTGTCCGCAGCTTCTACCTGAAAAATCTTGAGGTAAGGATGCGCTAAGGTGTGGATGGAGGGGGCCTTGTTTAGCTCTTTGCAAAGAAGGAAATGATCTGCAGTGATGTAAAAGTTGATTTTCATTGTGTCTCTCATCTTTCTTGTCATTAATAATACTCGTATTACTGTGATAAAAATGATAGTCATGATACAGTTGTAAAATAATAACAAATTAATAATTAGGACGACAGTAATAGTAATTTTTATTATCATTTGTAGTTTTTATAATTACAGTATCATTCTTGTCATCATCATTATTACAATGTATGTTACTTTTATCATCATCATCATTGTAATCACAATTGTCTGTACAATTGCCATCATCACCGTTATTGTAATGACCATCACCAGTGGAGTACGTCATCATTGCTAGTACGGTTTCCATCTGTGCTCTATCATGTGACCACAGAAACAAGTTTATCCGAGGAACACATAGCAAACACACAATTGAATGCATAAAAAGGTCATTCCTGACAGCCCCAAAGGCTCATCTGACCACGGTGATGCATAATTTGGTGTCCTGTTCTGACATGATTGTCTGTGATTGTGACAGGGCCTTGTGCTCGCTTTGTTTCTCTGCTGGAGGAAGACCTATCCAGATACTAGTCTTGCTCTACAGACCCCGTCTTCCTCTATTTCCACTTGGGAGAAAAGAACTCTGACATACTGCAGCTTTTGTTTGCTGTGCCTTGTGTTCCCGTTTATATTCTCCCTTGAATATGCCAGTGTCAGCCCAGAAATATTGTTGAAAACTCTTTTATCTTTTTCTTTCATATTTCTGAAAATGAAAGTCCTGTATGATTTGAAAAGTCCTTGAAATTTGGCAGCACTTGCAAGAGAAGGAAAGTACCTAAGCACATGATGAGTTGTGATTGTGGGTTCAAATTGCACCTACATCTGGCAGTGACCTCCTTCTTTGGGCTGTAGGCAATGTCGGGTCTTGAGAGTGCAGACTACTGATTCACCAGTCAGGCCTCATACAGTTAAGAGTGCCATCAGTTTCACACCTGGTGCTCATGATCTAACCAAAGGATTATATTTGGCCCAAAAGTGCAGGGCAGCAGTTCACCCGCATACAATACTTAAATGATTTATCACTCCTAAGGTGAATTCTACAATTGCAGTCACTGCACAGGTCCATCTGAAAGGGACCAGTGACTCATGCATTTTACTTTGTTTCTGTTGGCCTAGGCATGTAAGGAAATAGCAAGAGATATTGAATAGAAACTTTGTTGTTGTTTTTTCAGAGAAAGGAATAGAAAGTCCAAGAAAAGCAAAAATTTCCCTCTCTATAAAAATAAAAGGAAGGGTATATATGTTGAAAATGTGATGATGAATTGTACCATCCCTATCTTTTTCATGTATGCTGCAAGATCTTGTGATTTGTGCTTGTTCGTCTATTTTTCATGAGTTTTATCACGCATGAGTGCTCTTGCCAGCGCAAAATGCATCTAAATTATTCAGTATGAGCTCATTACAAGCATGGGAGGGCAGGAATATGCCAGATTTTATAGTCAAAGAGGTAACCCCCCGCCCCCTGACAATTGTTGTGCCCCTTCATTCTTAATCATGGATACTTTTCCAACAAAAGGTGATGGGTGAGTGTACTTTTTAAGCCCCATTATTACGTCATTAGCTGGTGATCTCTTCCCTTGCTGAACCGATGTGCACACACATTGTTACAGTTGACCTGTTTGATTTATAGATAGATTTGCTGTAAATTATGGAGTTGCAACCACAAACCCGTTTTTTGCATTATTCATTATTCATTATCTCATGGGCATGGTTCACAACTGTTGGCTACAGGTAATGTGTGGAATAGGATTGCCACAGTATGCAAGTCCGCATTGCTTCATTTACAGATGTTAATATTTAGATAGGGTATATTGAATGCTTTTGGAATTTAAGCAGCATACTAAAGCATAGCAAGCAACATTTCCCGAGTGATGCTCGTCTCTCAGCTAGGCGCTCCCCACATCCAGCGCTGCCGTCTCCACGGGAGTCGGAAACGGCGACTGTCAGTCAGCCGCAGATGCGATCTCGTGGGTGTTGAGTAACCTATCTCCCCGCCACGCAGACACCTGTGCCGTGGCCGTTTCTCCGGGGCTGCCTTTAGCCGTAGCGACAACACTCTTTGATGAGAATCACAGCGCAGCACACATGGCAGACATCGCCCGTGACTTCCCCCGTCAGGTCCAATGAATCCGCGGCCGATCTGACGCGACGGCAAAACGTATATTCACACATGTTTGACCCATTACGCCTCGAAGCCTCATCCATTATAACCCCTCTCTTTTTTTTTTTTGTGGGTGAAAGTGATTATATGAACTCATCGACTGCTAATCACAGCAAAAGGGTTGCTGATATCATTTTTTTTAATCATCAACCCCCAGAGTTGGGGGGGGGGGGGGGGGGGAGGGGTTGGAAGGATGATGGCGGCTGATCTGGAATAGAAGGAGAAGTTTCTCACTCTGATGTAGACGTAGGAACTTCTCCTTTTCCATGCTCCCTATTCACCAATCACACTATCCAGTTCTTCTGGCAGATACAGTGTATCTCAGGGAGATTTGAGCCAAAGGGAAATGATGACCTTTATCTGACCTATGTCAGATCTGTCCTTCATAGGCAGGTGACGTGTGCAACATGCATTTCAGCGTCATACGGTCAAGATCTTGCGTGAAATTGAGGAAGTGATTTTCCACTTGTATCTAGCAAATTTCATTGAATTGAATCTGATTTTGTTGCCAAGACGACAGAGCTGTGCTATCAAAGTATAAGTTCTAAATTCTAAACATACATTGTACCTTTAAAAAAAAAAAGCGGTCTGGAAATGTTGTAGGCATTGCAATCTGAAGTTATGGGGCATTCCAGATCATTTTACATCATATAGGACATAAATCGATTGTGACATTTATTAGGTTTGCTTGCATTTATTGTGGGCCTTGAGCAGATAAACCAATACTCTAAATAACCCAAAACATAATACACTGAACAAGGATGATGACATAGGAGGCTCTCATATTCCATTACTGTAGCAATGTAATTCCATTGCTATACCACAAGTACACCTGTGCAGAATTGATGCATGTGTTCTTTTTTTTGTTCTGCTTTCTTGAGCACCCAATTATGCATTCTTATGTGAAGCTGGTATGTCATCATCCTTGTTCATTGTGATTTCTTATGAATTTTGAAAATATTCTTTTATATTCCTCATACCAATCACTATACTAGTAAATTCTGAAACTCTGTACCCAGTATAGTCAATTTTATAGATGCTGAAACGCAGAAATCTACAAATCATCTGGAGGTCTCCTTTAAAGATGAAATGAAAACAGTACTAGTACTCCGAAGATGTGATAGAGGCATGTGAATGGGAGTAAGAAGAATGTGAAATATAATAGTGATTAATTTTGGCTCCAAACAATAGCCAAGCCAAAGACTCCTGGTTAAAGATTCCCCCAGTGATTCCACACTGGATTTCCTCGCATCGGCGCAAAAAAGTTATATCGGTCTCGATCAGAGACGCAGCGCTGAATCTGATCACAGTCGACTCGAGGATTTCAAGCACCGTAAACATGCTTTCAGTTCTATTTTCAATCAAACTCGAGGATGGTGTGGGGGGGGGGGGAGTTAAGGGATGGCAACGGAGAAAAAAAAAATTGTACAGGAAAAGAAATGAGTGATAAGAACCCCATCATCGTAGTTAATTCATTAGTGGGAAGCAATGAGCAGAGAACTGCCGAAACTTCGCCGAGGATGTTGGTCGCTGCGTGACTCACCGGGATGCTTTCCTCTCGGCATATTCGCGGCGACGGGGCATTATGCATACCTGTGCCCTTTCTCATAAACCTGTCACTTTTTGACGAGTTTGATCACAGCGTAATGGCCAGAGAAAAAAAGGAGTCAACTGAAGAAGCGCTTCTGCGAGGAAAAAAGAAAAGAGAGAGAGAGGGAAGAAAGTTGGGGAAAAAAAGTTGTTTCCATAAATTTGAGTATGTGTAGATGGTATCACACTGGCAACTTATGAGTGACGAATGACATGCTTCTCCTCTTGTTAGTCTCATTGCTCGAGCTGGGTGGTCGTTGCTCTCGAAGGGCTCCCTCTGTAGTTGGGCCCGTGAATATTTTCGAGATGCACATTAATGCGTGGCCCACTTTATACACTCGTATTTTTAGCAAGCAGGAACTGCACTTGATTTCAAGTGGCGTGAATTAGTGTGAAGAGAACACAACAGGTCTTTGTGCATGATTTCTTCACTTTATGTGTAGGGATATAGGGCAGACGACTTCAAGGATGTAAGGAAACATTATTTCCAGTAATATGGTGTGAGCCTGAAAGATTATGTTTTTCTTGTACATCCCATTTTTTGTGCTAGATATAACTTTGTGTACAATTGATCACATGCATTTGCTGTCTGTATTAACCAACTTTGCTATTGTTTCTTGTACCCTCTTCCCTTCCTCCTCCATTCTTTCCTTTGCACACCTCTTTCTGCGTTGGGTGATCTGCAACATGATTTTCCCCTCAAAACTTCCTCACATTTCTCTACCTCACTGCTCATTTCTGTAATCTGTATTAATTCCTTTGCTTCTTCATCTTTCATTTTCCCTCCTTCTCCTGCTCTTCTCTTCTTCTCTTGCCTCCTCCTTATCCTCCTCTCCCATCATTACTTCTCATCCTCTCAATCTCTTCTCTCCTCGTCCCCCTTCCATATTCTTCCCCTACCGTCCCTCCTCTTCTTCTTCTCTTGCCTCTTCCTCTTCCTCCTCCTCCTCCCCCTCCTCCTCCTCCTCCTCCTCCTCCTCCATCATTACTTCATCTTTTCTCGACCTCTTTCCCCTTCGCCCCCCTGCTGTATACTTCCCCCTCCCTCCTCCTCCTCTTCTTCTCCCCCATCTCCTCCACCATTCTTCCTGTCTTCTCCCCCTCCTTCAATCTCCTCCTCCTCCATTATTACTTCATCTTTTCTCGACCTCTTCCCCCTTCGTCCCCTTGCCGTATACTTCCTCTCCCATCCCTCCTCCTCTTGTTTTCCCCTCTCCTTCACCATTGTTCCTGTCTTCTCCCCCTCCTCCAATCTCCTCCTCCTCCTTCATTACTTCATCTTTTCTTGACCTCTTCCCCCTTCGCCCCCCTGCCGTATACTTCCCCCTCCCTCCTCCTCCTCTTCTTCTCCCCCATCTCCTCCACCATTGTTCCTGTCTTCTCCCCCTCCTCCAATCTCCTCTTCCTCCATCATTACTTCATCTTTTCTTGACCTCTTCCCCCTTCGTCCCCTTGCCGTATACTTCCTCTCCCATCCCTCCTGCTCTTGTTCTCCCCTCTCCTTCACCATTGTTCCTCCTCCCTGTTCCTTCCCCCTACTCCTCCTCTCTTCTCCCCCTCTTCTAATCTTCCACTCTCCCCTCATCCTCCTCCTCCTCTCCATATTTTCATCTTTCTTTTTTCCCACCTGCCCACCAGACCCAGGAGACACGCACAGTGACCCAGTTCCACTTCCTGACCTGGCCGGAGAATGGAGTTCCTCCATCACCAAAGTCATTACTGGAATTCAGAAGGTGAGTCCACCAACCTTTATTCCCCCCCCCCCCCTTCCCAGTTTGCTCCCCACCTCCCCCCCCCCCCCTTACCATTGACCAACAATACTTTTCATATACATGTATAATATGTAAAAACTAATCTTTAACACAAACCATTCAGATATTTTTTTTTCTACTGTGCCAGTATCTTTTCAAGTTTCATAGTTCCCATTTGATATTAAAGAAGAAAGAAAGAAGGAAAAAACAAGCTATTTGTAGCTCATCCTCCTAACATCATCTTTCAACTGTGCCCCTGAGGGACCATTTGAGTACCTGCGCGAGGTGTTATACGCTCACCTACACGTGCCTTTATGTTTTTCAGTGGTGGGTTAGGTTGTAGCAGGTAGTTGTTGATGTTGTTGTAATATTGTTCTTCTTCGCCTTTTGTTTTATTTTATTCTAAGCCCCTTCATATTTCTGAGACCCAGATGTGCAATATGGAGGAATACTAACTGATACTAAAAAATTGTAATGACAGTTTTGTATATTTGTCATTGGTTGTGTTTTTTCTCTCTTTTTTTTCGGGGGGGGGGGGGGGGGTAGAATATTCATTCTTTTTAATAGCAAACTTGTCAAATCATCCTAGTTACAGTTGAGATAAAAACAGATACATTTGACCTGAGTCAAAATCACACAAATAGATTTTGACATGATGCCTTGATACAGCAAAAACCTTTGGCATGTATTTGGTTTTTGTTGTTGTTGTTTTTTTTTTATCAGGAGTCATGAAGGTGAATGTTTATACAAATTAATGACACAGTCAGAATCTTGAACATAATTTGACAGTTCTTTTTAGATTCCTGAAAGTGTAATGAACCTTTTTAAAAATAACTTCGAAGTCATTGAAATGATTCATTGTCCTAAGACTTTTAGTGGGATTTGTCACTTTAACAGCAATATGAGTGGTGTTCCAGCATATACCCATAAGACTGTTGCACCTTGCTCTGCTGCGGGATAGATTACGTGTGGCTGCTGTCTAGGAATAGTCTAGCGGTGTAATGCATGTGTGAAGCTGACCCCAGCAGAGGAGCATTAATGAGTTTGCGCTCGCAAGGATCGGCAGTAATTCGCAACATCTTCTTGAGGTTTTCGGGCCCGCATCGGGCAGAAATTGTGCGGGGAGGAAAGCACAATTGACAGACGGCTCCTAAAATAGGACTTACCCAAACTTTCAGGTCATCACTCACCTCGATAAGAATCTTCACCTCATTTTCTTGCCTTCAGATGATTTTTTTTTCTTCTTTTCTTTCCTCCTTCGTTTTCTTTGCCCCTTGCAAAGTATTATTTGCTCAGATTTGTGGCTAGCTGCTAGAGTTTGGGAAATTCGAATTCTGGGTCTGCTTTCACAAAAATTGGGCTGTTGGCATAGAAATGATACACTCATACAATACAGAGAAAGGGAAACGGTAGGTTTGGGGATATTGGCAAGGTCTCAAACACATTCAACCAATAGCAATTTCATCCATTAACCCTTTTTGTGCTTTGAGTGCTGATTGGCTCAGAAAACCCCATTAGCATTGTACACACTGTACAAAGTCCATGGCACAGAACAGGTTAATACAGATTGTGATTCTCATTGATATGGGAACTACTGAAACATGTATGAAGAAGGCTTGATAAATACAAGAGTGGAGGGAAGAGATCTATGGGGAAGCAAAGTTGATAGATGGACAGTGAGAGAGATAGAGAAACAGACGGGTAAATTAAAAAACAAAACAAAAACAAAACCAACAACAATAAGAGGAGAAAGGAGGCAGAGTGAGAGATATATATCTATTATTATTATTATTATATATATATATATATATACATTATATATATACATATATACAATGTATATATATATATATGTATTATATAATGTACAAATTGTGTACATACAAGGTAAAAGAGGAATATAAATAATGTAGAAGAGGGAGATATGGAGAGAAATGCAATACACAGAATGTCATAGGGAGATATATGCAGACATAATATATACAGATAGGACAAATTTTGACTGTTAGATACAATAGAGAAAGAGATGGGGACAGGGACAGAGATGAAGAAAGAAAGACAGAAAGATACCAGAGGGAGACAGGGGAATTATGGGGGGAGAGATAGAGGCAGACAGACAGGTACATTGGTAGATGAAATGATCTTTATAAAGGGAGAGATGCTACAAAATTGGCAGTTGATGTTAGCTTTATTTAAGAAATAGATGCTGGAGAATGCTGAGATATAACCAGACAAGTTTTATTTGAAGACAATGTGAAAAGATGGTATTAGATAAACAGTTAAATTAAGTTAGATGTGACAATGTCCTGTGACAATTATTGTTCCCATGAAATATCTGCATGCTAGGCAAAACATAAATGTTACCAACAAACATAACCCCAACCCCAATCCTAATATCAAACTAAACCTAAAACCCTATCACAACCCTAACCCAAAGTCCTTGGAGAAAATAAGACCAGAGCAATTGTCGCAGGAGCAAATATCATGTCAGCGTAAAATCATATTTGTTAGGAAGGATATCACAGTTGGAAGAGCAGAGAGTATTTTTCACGCAGAATCATCAGAACCTCAACTTCCATCCCTTGTCCAGGATAAATCCCCCAAGTGGGTGGGGATGGTGCATGTGGTTTGGATGCGGTAGCAGTGCACCTGGAAAACAGATGATAGACTATAAACTAGTTCGTAAAGAGAGATGTTCAGAGGCCACAATTATGAAATCATACCATTAGCCTTCACCTCATTGTATGTCTCTCATAATATGTTTTGTTTTCTGTACAAATCTTGCATTTGTCCTGGCTCTTTTTTTTTTTCTTTTTAATTTTGTCTCAATACTTCCAGAGCCTATTGAGGGTAGATCTGTAACCCTGATGCATAATTCCTCCCAATTTCCTGAAAATTTGTCCCAGCAAATTTCATTCCATGGTTCAGATATCATATGTTACACAGAAAGAGAAAGAGAGAAACATATATTGTAGATGATTTCTCAGTTATTCTCTTCTTTTTCTTCACTTTTTTTGTAGTTCCTGCTGAAGATCATTCGCTATTTAATTTTCAGGGGAGAGAGAGCGGGGGTTTAAAGAATACAAATGTTCAATTTTCCAAGGCAGATGTCACAAAACTGGCAGCCCTGAATATCGAATGTCATTGACTGTGTTCTCTTGCTGGATGAGTTTGTTGTTTCAGTTTCCAAAGACTCTGTATGACCTCTGTCAGCAGGTGCAATTAGCTCACCTTGTCCCTCAATTTACCCCTATCCTGCTATGCCCCCCTCTCCTGAGAGGATTAGCCCCCTATGTTCCCTAAAACCCTTGGGAGTGTTCCCGTGACCCCATGTTGTACCCCCCTGTTATCTCGTTTCGGGTACTATCTTGTCATCTGTGAGAGAGAGGGGGAAAAAAAGAGAAGAAGATGGTTATCAGGGGAGAGAAAAAGGTTTCTTGGGTTTGAGGGTGGGGAGGGAGACAGGGACTCTCAATGTTCTCCTGAATTGTGCGCCATAAATCCAGTGCCGTGCCGTAATTTGCTTTTTCCCTGCTGGAGCACAGGATTTTCAGCTCGGTTTTTGCAACCGTGGTTTGAAACTTTTTTTTTTACAAAACAGTACTGTCAGTTCAGGAGCAGAAACATGACAGGTGCAGTTGCTTTATAAAGTTCAAGATGTATGTTTGATTCTCAACTTAGAATTTTGTATGTATATTCTATATGTCTTCAAGGATATCAGAAGAAATGAGAAAGAAATGACTTTGAAAGAATGTGAATTAAATGATGACATTTTCATAGTTACCCAGTTTCTCTAATTCTGCAGGAAGCCCCCTGAAAACTAAAATATTAGTGCATTACCTTGGCAAGAGAATTTAAAACCATCCTGTTTTGGTAATCATTTTCTCCCATTGACATGCATCTAACTTACAATTATCTCCTTCATCACTCCTTGAAATATCTCAGATTTTGATGTGTTGATATTGGCAGCCCTGCTTTTTGGAGGGTTTCATTTCTAAGTTTGGGCAAGAATGTAATTGTGGCACAACCAAATGTTAGAGGTACATTTCAAAGTTTGTTTCTTAATTATTTCTGCATCTCCCAACCGTCACTTCCTCCTCCTGGTATGACTTGCTTTATCTTGAATTTCTGTAACTGCTTTTCAGTGTCTTTTTGCTTCCTAGCTTCATTTACCTCAGAAGTTGCTCTATCCATTAAATTCAGTATCTAATAATGAGTAATCATTCAGTAATGCACTCTCTTCCTGATCAATCTGTCCATTCTTTTCATTTTATTGTTTTTTTTAATACTTTTTTCAGCCCCTCTCCTCTTACCGTTATAAACTTTCACATCATTTGTTTCCATGGGAACCATTCCTTCACTCCTGATTGGTACTTCCTACACCCCTCACCTAGACCTGACTATCATCTAAGCCTACACTCTATCTCTTCTTCACCTCGCTACCCCACCCCCTCCACTTTCTCCCCCTCCCCGTTCCCTCTGCTCCTGCAGCTCCCCCCCCCCCCCACTCCCTCCCAATATCTTGCTGAGCATCTAATCCAGTAAGGAGACATGCCTGTAATGCGATCTTCCTGCTACTGTCCTAAGCAGCGCCCCCCCCCAACCTGAATCAGAAAATAGCCAACTCACCTGACACTAGGGGGGAGAGAGAAAAACAAAACAAAAAACAGCAGCAACGACAACAACAACGATAACAACAACTATATAGAAAAACACAGTGAAATGTCAAAAATTTTCAAGAGTTGACCCTTGTTCATGTATGCCAACATGTGTCCGTATCCCAAGCAAACATTCTGTAATGGCAGTGTGCATGTATTACAGACCACTACCTGGATTACAGACGGCTCCACTTTATCAGGACTCTGTCATGTGCAGGTTTCATTGTCGCGATGGATTTGGTATCTTCAGTATGTCGAGCTGAGCTGTAGCAGTGGTCCTCTTTGTGTTACAGATAGTCATTGTGAAAGCGATAAAAAAGACAAATTTGGAAAGGTGCCCAGAAGCAAGTTTGTCTACCGATTTATCTTGATATGCAACGTTTATACCTACAGATCATTTCTGTTGTTACTCCAGAAACACCTCAAACATGCTTTATTAGCATGAACATACTGCTAGAGAGAACTGTCAGTATTGTATGTCTCATTGAGGCTAGGGAGATGACACTTTAAGATGATTGAAGTGCTACTTGTTTAAACTATTTCTTTCCACACAATACTAAACTTCCCCCTCCCCCCCCCCCCCCAAAAAAAGTAGGTTAAATCTGTCAAATCAAGTCATGACATATTTGTAAACTTGGGATCAGGGGCAATATCTGGCACCGCTGATTCATGCTTGTGGAAACACTGGTCTGACTATTCATATTTGAACAAATGTTGGGAAGATTTCACAAATGTCATCATGTTCACGGGAGAAGGCCCAATTTGAAAGCAAATTTGTGCTAGCTCAATTCTGTACGTGCTGTGTATGTGTGTACTCATGTGCAGGTGCACAACGTACATTGTACTTGAAGTGTAGCTAGAGCATACAATTGCACTTGCTATGACGCGACTGAGAGGGAATTTGCAAGGTAATACTCAACTATGTACCCGTTGAGGGTGAGTCCCGAGTATACTCGGGCAGGTGTCTATGGGAAATACGTGTTGCAGCAAAATCAGTCCGTCCTCAACGGGTCAACACATCGAGGACCACCTGATTTTGCTATAACACATATTTCCCATAGGCACCTGCCCAAGTACATGTATACTCAAGACTAGTCTTCATTGGGCTAACAACACCGAGATTTTTAATATTTATGCAGAGGGAATTAGGCATGAAAGGGGTGAGCACATGAAAGGTTGGGGTCTTTGGCTTGTAAATCCTAAATGCATGTACCAGAGGGAAAGTTGCTTCTATCTTTTTATACGTGTTTCTTAAACTTATCTGAAGATGGCATACAAAAGATTTATCTGGTTGTTGTTTTTTTTTTTTCTCAAACATGTTAAGAATCAAAAGTGGATGATTTTGAAAATATGCATGTTCCATTTAAAGTGTTGTACTAGATTCGGTCTAGAAAGCAGACACAGGAACTTTACTACCTCCCACCCCCACTGCCCTAGTCATAGATGAGCTGTTACAGGGGGAGATCATAAATCAATTCAAAGAAGACTGGGAGAGGATTTCAGATCATCGGCATCCTGTTTTTGAAGATTCTTGATTCCACCAATTAATAGTCCCTTCAAGGCACAAATTTGCTGGGTCACATGAAAGCTCGGGTCAGTATGGCTACCCACTTTGACCGCACGAGAATTGTTGTTGCACAGAAGGGAGCTGCATCGGTATAAACTTTGAACACAAGGAATTTTTGGCTCAGCAATATTTAATGTGTGCACGCTCATTTTGTATCATTTTTTTGTTTGTTTCTTTTTTGCCTCTTTTTGACACTTCTATGTACTTCAGGCCATTGGCCCAATTGGGAACTTTCCCTCATTGAGATGTGACAGACCAATCCCCTCAAAATCAAAAACAAAAATGATTCTATCATTCCATGTCATGAGGCTAAACATGTTTCAAATGTGGTAGCATGCCCCATTTTGTTTGGAAATGATATCCGTACACCACATTTTTGTTGTTGGCTATTATTTTGATTACCTGTTAAAGGGCATTTTCTTGTTGCTTTGAGACAACAATGTTGAATCAGCAGCATTTCTCCTGCACTAAGAACAGCTATAGATATCATACATCCCATTTAAAAGTAGCGTCTAATCACACAGTTCCACAAAGCTGATTTTTGCTTGGAGGTTAGCAGGTAGATGTACCAGAAAGACACATACAGTATGTCCCAAACAAAATTACAATCAGATTTTTGCATAGATAACACCCAATATGATTAAATTGTCTAAATGCTACTTCAGGGTCTTAAAATATAACATCTTAGCTCTATTTTGCAGAAAACCCCATCCGATTTGGTTAAGCGGTCACAGAGAAATGTAGATTGTTGTAAAGCATGTCATGAGTCTGATTCTTCCAAGTTTAGCACTTCGATGATCTTGTGTGTGAATACAAGAGACAGAACTTGGAGGGAAGAGATTCCTGACATCCTCTTCAAAATTCCTCATTTCTCTTTGACCACTGGAGCAAATCGAATGGGGTTTTCTGTAAGATGTTGGTAATGAGTTATAGTTTCATGCCCTGAAATTGTATTCATATTGATTCACTATTCTTAAAGCTATCATTGTGGATAGTACCGTTGTATTTTTTTTTTTTTTTTGGGGGGGGGACATACGGTACTGTACAACATAGAGGCAGCAGCATTCAACTTTTTATCTTTTTTCCCCTTGATTTCTTCATAGCAGAGATGAAATACAAAGTAAGTTCTGCTATTTTTTCTGCTAAAAGCATCACAAGTGCCTAAAAACATCATGCATTTCATATGCAAGTGCTGGCATTAAGTTTTTCTTGGCCATTGTGCGCCAAGTTTTGGTTGTCACAATAATGCACCACTACATTGTACATGTGACACGGCAACACGTTAACTTCCAACCGTCTTCATTCAAAATCATACTTTTCTACCATTCACCCTAATTCAGCCCCCCCCCCCCAAGAAAAAAAAAATAATGTGCCAGCACAAATACTTAGTATCACAAATTGTAGGTGAAGACACAAGTTTTTCCTCCACTATCAGACGTAAACACAAACATGCCGAGTTAACTCTATTACACAGCGAGTGGGTCCCTTTTCAGGAAGAAGATGAAACTTGCATGACTGTGCAGGAATAAGCACTTCTTACAGAATTTGTACAACTCTTGCAACATTTACTTTTGTGGTTCTAACATTTTTCTACTGAACTAAAAAGAAGAAGGGGGAAGATTGTGGCCAGTGTTTATCAAATTTGACTGCCATGTCATGGGCTGTGGAGTGCTCAGCCATCATTTATCCATATTTTTGTTGAAAGTGACTGTTATAAATGTCATTTTCTTCTCTTTTTCTTCCCCAAACCATAAGCATTTATTCAGAAAATGGATGGCATTAACAGCAGCTGAAAATGTTGGTATGAGATATTAAACCCCTCTATACTTGTTTCCTGTCCCCCAACCCAGACACTTCACAAAGGATGCCCCCCCCCCCCCAAAAAAAAAAGAGATAATTAATAAATAAGTTAAAAAAAAATAAGAATGAATAAATAAATAAATAAAAAAGTAAGTAAGTAAATAAATAGATAAATAAATAAATAGAATAAAAAAAATGAAGTAACAAAATAACCCAGGAAAACCAAAGCTAGACAAAGCAGGCATAACAGCTGCCGATGCAAGCTTTTGAAACGATACTGTGCACGAGATGAAAGTCTGCAGGCGAGGAAAATGAAGAGAAGAGAATGAAATGTCGAGATGTAGAAAGAAATTATAAAAACAACAACAAAAAGCATCCACACACACAGAAACACAAGCAAAATGAAAATAAGTCAGTTTTTTCCTTTTATCTCTTGTGCTCTATTTTCAAGCACTGTTCAAAGAGTTAGGGTTTCTTGCTCTCATGTGTTATTTCATGCGGCATTATTTCTTTCTTTTTTTTCATTACAAGAGTTATGAGTAATGTTGAGATTTTTTTTTTTGTTTTTTTGGCAACGATCTGTGAAAATGAAACATCAGTATTTCTCATCACCAGGAGAGGAAGCTAAGTAGGGCAAATATTTCACTCAGGTGTTATTTTACGCTGCGCTTGGCTGCCATTTCTGTGTCAACGGCGCACTCACTCCGCTCCCACCCATCCGAGTTCAAGGCCAAGTCGGGACCACGCGTGCCCCAGAGTTTGGGGCCGAGCCATGGTTGTCGGGTGGGAGAGGAAGTGGATTAGAAAGGTGGTCTTAAATTTGTGTGTTCTTTTTTTTTATCATTTCTGTGCAAATGTGCTGCAAAGTACATGTATGCAGCTCTTTTGAATGCTGTGATGCAATGTGGTAAAAGGGTTATCACGATTATTTAGTCATTTTCAAAGGTGGATTGAAGGAAACAAGCATTTTTTTTGAAAATGATTTTGCTCTCATACATTTTTAATTTAAACAAAAACACTCAGAGGGACAAATATTTGTTGATTGTCCAGACAGAAATGCTAATGTGTACATGTGTTGGTAACATTTGTTTAACCCAGTCCTTCCAGTTAAGGCTGTTGAAATCCATCTAATTGTACAGGTGGCTTGCCCTAATCTGATTTCATATCGTTTGAGTGTTGCGAGATTAAGTTCATTTTACGCTTGCGGTGGCAGTGTTGCAATGTGTGCTGAATGACTGAGGTATGCCCTGCATTTTTTTTTTCTAATATCAGTCAGAGCTGACTAACCATAATTTGTAGATGAACTCATACATTAAGTAATGTAGTGTAACACCATGTATGGATGCGCACACCACTGAACAGGACTAACGTCACCCTACCACCACCAACCACCACTTGGAAATGGCCCCCGTGGACTAACCTCCTCCTTCCTTAATCCATCACTCATTCCTCCCGCCAGCCCAGTCATTTTTGTGTTTATGCAACTCTTCTTGTTAAGAGTTGCTCGCTCGGGGCGCAGTTGCATAGTCACAAAAGTGATTGGGACGGGTCGGGGTCTAACATCTATGCAACGCCGTTGAGAGCAAAGAGGATGATGAGAGGGGGTCGGGATCGCCCCCCTCCTCCCTCCTTCCGACAAGTGTGTTCTGACTAACCACACCCTACCTTGTAACCATAGCAACCAGATGCAGGCAGTGGAGCCCACTAACTCATCCATCCTGTGCCGTCATCATCTGAGGAAAACATGTTTGCCATTTCTCCTAACCTACCAAAATCCAGACGGAATGTTCAAAGTTATCGTTTCCGTATGTCCACAATATCTTTCGTTTGTTTGTTTGTTTTTTTCTTCTGGAGAAGACATTGCATGAGTAGCAGCATTACTCTCATACCATTTCCAGCGTTATTACATAGATACTGCATGTATTTTCATGGGTTGTAGTAGCATCAACATTTACCACAAGGTGCTTGTACACATTTATGTAGTTTATCCTTCCATGTAACCATGGAACTGCTACATGTTGCTGTTGATGCTAACAAGTGGTACCAGTTTCTAAAACTAGAGCAGCATATTTAATGGAGTAATTGTCTCTTCCTAACTCAACCTCTTCAAGGTGCATTCAAAGCTAATGAAAAATACTAATATTCTGTTTTTAACAAGTAGATAATATTGTTAGGTTGACTTGTTAGTTATCCATATGTACAGCTGTAGTGTTTACTTACGAGGGATTCCAAACTTTGACTTAGTTAATGCTTGCTGGAAAATAATTAGCATCATTATTATTTGCTCGATCAGTATCATTACTTTCAAAATTTTGTGATGATTAACCCGTTGAGGATGAGTCCCGAGTATACTCGGGCAGGGTTCTATGGGAAATGCGTGTTGTAGCAAAATCAGTCCGTCCTCAACGGGTTGAAGAGAATTAAATGTTTGCTTTGTCAATGAATTTATCAAGGATCAAAACTGATATTTCTCAGGTAGGAGTGAGTACAGTCGGAATATGGTATGAAGAGGAAAGAATAAATGTGACCCTGCACCACAAAACAAACAAAAAGTTGCCAGACATGGATTTTCAGTTAAGGGCAGATGCTGAAAGAGCTGACTCTTAAGTTTTAAAATGATGTATAAGTCAATTCAGATGGATTCTCCTAACCTATAGATATTGGAAAGAAAGCACACACTCTGGAAAAGTTGGAACTGAGAAAAGAGACTCTGGAGTACAGGTTCTATTCAAGTGCTTAATCTCTACTAAGCCATAAATTGGACAAAAAACATGATGTAAACCACTGAAGCAACAACAATGAAGGGATTATTGGATTAAGCTGAAATTAGGCATGTTCCATTAACACATTCTGTCCATCCTTAATGCCAACTTTCAAAGCAGTAGCATCATCCTTTCAAAAGTTATTAGAGTTGAAAGTGAACAGTGTGCAGAGGATTTTCAAGAAACGAAAGGTGGCCTCTAAGTAAAACCTGATCACACTTCTCTACCAAAAAAGGGTTGTTAAAAAAACTGCTGAAAACCCACTTTTCCATTCAATTATTGATCCTGAACTCAAGAAAAGTGTAGAAGAAGAATAGCTCTTTCAGAAAATATGGAAAACTCAAGATTGACTTGGTTGACCAGTTTCACCTTTCTTGAGTCCTCACATAATATCAAGGGGTGCGACTTTTTGTTGTTTTGTGATTCACGGTCACAAATAAAAGGTGTCTACATAGGTACAGTGCTGTTTTGTATGCTGAGAGAGGAATATTGTTGTCAAGATTTAAAAACAAATTTCAAAAGAACAAAACAAGGCTAAGCTGAAATTATTTGTAATGGAGACCAAGTCTCATGGCACTCTTCCATGATTAGGAAACTTCGGTGTAAAGCTGTGTGGATGATGCAACAGGGAAAGAGAAACCAGATCAGTCCAGCATTTTATCTCCAGCTCAGTAGATGTCTGCTTTTCATATTTTTTTTTTTATTTTTTTAGTACAGTTTTGTTTAAAATGGAAACATGATGGCCATTATTCAACCTTAGAGCCTGGAAGGAGACTAACCTACTTGAGCTGTTAGTGATATCATGGAGTTGTACACTGTACATGGTGATGTGATGTACTTACAAGTCTAGATGATGGATTAGTCTTCTTTCTTCACCCTTGATTTTTGAACCATGAGACGGGAAGAGGAAAAGATGTCCAAATAGGGAACGGATCTCGGCTTTTCGCTGTTTATCTTGGACGAGTCATTTTAACTGACACCCTATGGCTGGATGACACATTCAGAGTGGAGGATGAGGACTTTTATCATTGTCGTGAGGATCAGCAAGAAGTAATTGACCACGATGAAGGCAAGCCCTACGAAGTGACTGGCTGGGTTAAACGGCATGGATCCTCATCATCGCCCTTGACGACAGCATCTCCGGGAATGCACCTAAGAGAAACATGGGGGACGTGCGTCGCACAAGGTGATGAATCACCATGAAGATGGGGGGGGGGGGGGGGTGGGGGGGCAGTGGAAAACATGAATTCATCATCATCATCATGGACAGCCCCCATAAATGACTCCCAACGACTTTGCCCTGGATATCGAGGGATGTCGAGCGAGCTTTTTACGCTCGTGCCGCGACACGGGAGGACCGAAAGACCGTGTAGCGTGGTGGATATCCAAGAGAATGCACGGTGACTCATCGCCATGGTAACATGCTCACAAAGCTAGCGGTGGAGGCGAGGCCACGGCCATCCGTCATCTGCCGTATTTTTGCACGTAGCGGGCAGAGTGACTCCAGGATTTCTGGCTGATATCGTTGAGTGATATCTTGATTGGTGTCCATTAACAAAATGGAGTAAGAGTTCTGGAAAAATATTTTTTTTATACCTTGGGAGGGGGGGCATTGGTGGGACATTTTATTGAGTTGTTCTGAGCTATGAATTGGCAATAAAATTAAATTATTCAGCTCAGTGAAAATCTAATGAAATTCAAGCAAAGATTATGAATCTGTGTAGCTTGTCCATTTCAATGTCAATACATAATCAGCTAGCATGTGTACAAATACAGTGTACTTTTATCATCCATGTGTTGTTTTACAGATGCAAGTCAATCTTGTGGTAATGTTTGATATTCAGGGGTAAGCATATACGGCAAAGACCAAAGGATGGGTTACCATGCCAAAGTGAATACTGATGATAAAATTTTCCATGATTAATCTGAGTACATACAACTAACCCATTTTGGATGATTTTTGGTTTAGACAAACCCCCTTATTCTGCCAAATACAATGCACCTACACGTAGCTTATCTTCTCTTTCCCTCTATTAATATTAACATCATTCTTACCTTCTGTTAACAAGGTTAAAGCAGGGGCTACGTCCTAATAGGGTGTGTGGGCAACTTATGCTATTAATAACTGTAATGCCCGGATCTTCAAAATGTAAAATGTGTACAGAAAAAGTATATCCTTTGTCTATTAGAGTGTGCCACCAATTGTTTGTGTACTGTGGAGTATACATGTAGGCACTTGCAATTTCTGAGCATGTGTGTGTATGTGTGTGTGTTTGTGTGTGTGTGTCAATGCATATATAAGTATGTTCTAAGTGTTTCAATGAATCAATTACCAGTAGATTTTGATTACCATGTTCACATTAACTGTCAGTAAGTTTTGACAATAATTGTAATGTAGAATATATGTGTAAATGTATCATAGTTTTTAAAAAGTGTAAAATTATACCTTGTATGTATCAAGTGTGAAGGGTTATAATGAGTATAGTACACATCAGATTTCTGTATGAAAAGAGTCAAATATTTGTTTGAAAATGTGAAAAAAAAAAAGTTGGTAGCTGTGAAAAGCAAATTTTGAAGTGTTGAGTTTCAGAATTTGTCGAGGAAATTTTTGGTTTGCTATAAACACAACAGGAGCAAAAGCTGCAAAGATGCTGTGGAAAAAGGAAATCAATATGTTATGGACATGCAATGTGTAAGTTCATGATCGTATTGTAAGCATTCTTAGGATTGAGAAGGGGGGGGGGGGGAACTCTCCACATAATATTCACCTAGACAGACTTCTCATCTCACAAGGTGTCTTTATGCCCTGTGTAAAATTATATCACACAAGACGTGGTTAAAAATTTCCCAACCTCACTTTTTCTTGGCAGTTTTTGTCATTGTCTTGCATTTCTAATTGCCCCTTAACTCGTTGAAGATGGATTGACTTCCCTCATTCCCCATTTTAATACCCCAACCCAAGAATATTCAGGACTACGTAGTCTTCAATGGGTTATGGTATATGCAAAAGTGAGAGTAGATGCCGATTTTACATAGATGCCATGAGGAAGTTGGTGAATAAAAATGTTCACCTTGAAGAAAAGATCTTGAAAAAAAACATTGCAAACTCTTTTGCATTCTGGTTTCTCTCTGTTTGTGTGTGTCAAACCCGTGGGAATTTGGAGAATCTTGTGGGAAATGGGTAAGAATGTATAGAGCAATGTAATAGACACGCCAAGGATTTATTCTTATTTTTGGCTTATTTGTTGCTATGGGTTTTTTGTTTGTTTTTTGTTTTTTGTTTTGTTTCGTTTTTATTTCATCTGTTTTATGATAAGTTGTTTATCATGTGTTGCTTCAACTTTCCCCCAGAAAGCTCTGGAATTTTATCTCCAGCAGGATTTAGAGTCAAAACTGTCCAATGCTGGGGATGAGGAGAGTGTTGCAATCGAAAAAGCTTGCAGCACTGCTACAGTTATTGAAAGTCTGGAGGGAATGATGGGGGGGGGGGGGGGTTTGGCTTGTGGAGAGAGATGAGTTATTTTAGAACTCTGCAATCAGCTTCATTCTGGTAATTGATAAACTCAGTGTGATTTGATAGCTCCGCAGACTAAATGTGAAACTAAAACCAAAATGTTGAGGAGGTCGAATGGAAACAAGGTTTTGTGATTCTCAGGGGGTGGTTTGAATTTCCTCAAGCAAGATGGATCCATGTCCTCAAGTTAAGTTTACAAAATTGCATCTTACATTTTTTTTTTTTTTTTTGGGGGGGGGGGGGTAAGGAAGAAGATTGATAGATAAAAAATATGGCACTGTTCACATCTTATATTACTTATTCCTGTTCAAACCTGATCTTGTGGAATCTAGGGCTGCGTTCACATGAGAAAAAATATCCTTTGCAACGGGGATTGCTACAGAATGTACTTTGTGCATGCTTCTCTTCTGAATTGTCTATGTGGATGGGAATGTCTGGTGATAGTAATAGGTTTAGCCTACTTTTAAAAATCTTGCAAAAAGCATTATTTTGTCAACTGATGTTTTGTTTTGGTGGGTTTTTTTTTTGTTTTTTTGTTGTTTTTTTTTTTGGGGGGAGCGCTTTTCAAGTTACTGTAATAGTGGATATTTTGGCATGAGTAATTTTTCACACATGGCTGGGTAAGATGAATTTCGCATGTTTTTAATTCCACAGAATCAAGACACAAACTACTGGAACATATTGCAAGCAAAAATATTTATGTGCTTTTATTTTCCCGCTAGTTTGTGGTTGCACCAAATGTGTGAAAATTTCAACACAAAAATTTCCACTTTTACAGTAAGTGAGGATTATTCTCCTCTTACAGTTGTATAAAGTCTGATTCCTCATCGTACACGTGTAGCAGTGAGTGAAATTCCTTATCCCAACGAGAACTGTTTGGCAAGTATCAAAAAACTTCATGTATTTGATACTGTATTGACACATTACTGTCACAACATCTCCTGTGTTTAACACTGGAGTGTTATTTCGCTGCGGCTCATAGTTTGTAAATCCTACACGACTTGCATGACTGTCAATAATAACGTCAGTTTGTTGGAGATGTCTGATGTAATTAGCATCTGCCTGCAACACTAGGAAGATAATTCCATTTCAAGACATCCCATGGTTAGGTGATTTGATATGCTGGAGTCATTCAACCTTGATTGGGCCTGTATTGCCACAAATCTCCCCAATGGCGGTGTTATTCAAGGGATACACCACAGTATGAGTGGTTTCAAATGTGTTGAGATGTAGGAGGGCATTTTAAAGGAGAAGTTTCCCCAAATATGAATGTGAATTCAGCAAATGCGGAAAGGTTTTGTGAAACTCTCGGTGAAGGTATGAGGAAGATCTCATGATCTCTTCTGGAGTTATAAAGTTTTTAAAGGGATGGTATTAGTATTGGTTGAGGTGAGGATTCAATTATTTACTTTTTGCAATATACTCAGAAACCACTCTATGAAATGTTTAAAGAGCATACAATTCTAATAGGAATTCAAAGTTTACCTGATGAAAATTGGTTATGAAATGGCTGAGATATCCAAAAACAATGAAAGTAAAACAAGGTTGTCCTAATAAAAGGTGGGTCCCACCTTTCATTAGGATCACTTTGTTTTTGGATATCTCAGCTAGTTCAAAACCAATTTTCATTGAATGAACTTTGAACTCCTCTTGAAATTATATGCTCTTTCATCTTTCATAAGAGGTTTCTCATTGTCTAAAAAAGACAGTCATCAAAAGAAGTTGGAAACCTGAAGCCCCACCTCAGCCGAAACAGTACCATCCCTTTAAAGTAAAATCCACTCACCTATGCTCAGAGTTTTTGGGTGTCTGGTTTAACTCTAAAATTACAAAATCAAATCTGTTCAAAAACCATCCCAAAACAACACATATAAACAACTAAAAACACTCACATACCGCAAAGCACAATCCAATACAATACAATACAACACAATGCAAAGCATCGGAGCATACATGTATAACCCAAGGCAGGCTTTACTGAGCATAACCCCCCCCCCCCAAAAAAAAAGAAGAAGAATAAGAATAAGAATGATAATAATAATAATAATAATAATAATAATAATAATAATAATAATGATGATGATGATGATGATGATGATGATGATGATGATGATGATGATGATGATGATGATGATGATGATGATGATGATGATAATAATAATAATAATTAATAAATAAATAAATAAATAAATAAATGAATTAAATAATAAAATGCATGACCAAAAAAAAAAATATGAATATCAGCAGCCTCTAGCACCATTTATGATCAAATTATTTGATTCTATTGTTCTGTGTTTTCTCAGTTGTGACTGACAGGTAGGCCCAATGCTAGAAATCAAGAGAGTGAGAAACTTAATCACTGCCCAGTCACAAGATAACTAATATGATTGTTTGGTCTCTGATTGGTGTATTCAAATTAATGACTCTTGCATTGAGTTGTGTTAATTGCAACTAAATGACAGATTGCTCTTCATTGATGTACATTGTAAATTAGCTCCAATTATTCAGTGTTTAAGGTAATAATCATGATAAAAATCATGGGTATACAACTGTATGTACAATGTACTCAGGTGGGATTCAAACATATTATCTCCAAGACAGGCTTTATGTCCAGTAGACTACCAAGCTTCAGCCGATAACTGGTGACAGTTGTGATCCCCTGTAGCAGTGGGTACTGCAAATTGATTCAAATCATTGATTCTTGCTTTAAGTGGTTTTTATTGGGACTGATTTATGATTTTTATCATGGCTATTACTCTAAAACGCACAAACACACACACTAGAAAGTCAGTGCTCATTTACAAATTGTACTTCAATGAAGGACAACTTGGATTGGTTTGTTTTGTATGTGTTCCTGTCCTGATTTTTTAAATACTCGTTATGAAATATGGCTTGATCCATTTGAAGGCTTACATTCGTACAGGTAAATGTGGAAATCTCACATTAAACCTGCCCAAACATCCTGGTGAAGGTAATGGACCTTCATTTTTCTGGCCAGAACATCCAAAAATAAGCCATGGTTTCTTCTTAAATAGATGTAAACGAGGTGTTAATTCGTTCTCGCCGAAGTCGTTCTTGACAAGACACCCGCGATGTAAAAGAACCACAAGTTCTGTGATTACATTAACACCCACAGGGTGACCAGTGACCCTAACACACTTCCCCCACCCCAGGCACAGGTACTTCCCATGCACATCATGCGGACATTAATTTCTCGGAGTGGAAGCGGTAATTGGCGCCGTGGAAGTAGCAATTGATACCCTCTTGGGGCCACGTGACCCATGGAAGGCATGAAGTAGGAATTAAGTATCCTCCCATCCTCCGTAATTAAAGTGCCCGCCCCCTCCCTGTCTATCCCCCTCCTCTCCCTTAATCTATTAACCAAATCTGCTTTCTTTCTTTTTTTATTCCTACTTTCGACACATCTTCTACTTCCACCCCTCCCTCCCCACCCCACCCCACCCCTGCATATCAGGTGGGTGTGTACCCTACCCATCCCTCTAGTTCATCTCATTTTGCAATTGGTAGGCATTGCCATGACAAGCAAAGCGTAAGAAAAGTTTATTCTTCTTCACGTACACATGCACACTTTCTTTATACTTTTATGAATAATCCTTCATCTTCATACCAACAGTCACTCCAACAACAGCAACAAAAATAAAATCAGCAATTAAACATAAATTATGATACATGTTGTATGTCGCATGTAAATAAATGCGGTAATATATGGATTTCCATGCAGACATTTCAGGAGCAAAATATACCACAATGTCCCACACACACTCACACACATACACACACTTGTACTGTATCTTTCTATCTTTGCAATAATGTTTGTCACATTTTGTCTCGCTTTATACAGCTAGCAAGCACTGCCAAAATATACCTTCTAAAATCTACAAATGTATGATTACATTACAAATGGAAGGTACAGTGTATAACTACTGTAAAATGTGACACATAGTGTTCCAACACTAATCTCCTCTGCAAAGGAGTAGATCTACAAAGGTGAAGAAGCTTAATAAATGTAAGGAAAAAAATGGCTGTCACACTCCCTTGTCAACAGACTCAAGACATTTCTGAGTGGAATTTTTTTTGTGTGTCTTTTTTATGTGTCTGATATTACTTGTAGCAAATTAGAAGGAAAACAAACACACAAACAATTTGACCTCTGGTGCAAATTGGCCGGTCAGTTTGTGGCCGGACACTGCTGCTGTAAAAGGTGAAATGATTTTTCCGTTTGATTTGTCTGAGGTTTGGAAGATAAGAAACCACAGAGATTTGGCAGTGAGATTATGCAACCATGTGACCCCCTAGTGGAAGCCGAGAAAAATGATTCTGTAAATAAAATGTTGGATGAATTCTGCTTTATATTCACTGGTTCTAGGTCGAGTGTGATAATAAGTTCAGCATCTCTTGTGTATGTTTAAATAATCCATTGAAGCCTAGTCCTGAATGTACTCGGGCAGGTGTCTTTGGGAAATGTGTGCTATAGCAAAATTAGCTCATCCTTAATGGTTAAAATATGTGTGAGTGTGTGTATTAAATGTTTGTATGCATGTGCTTTCACGGCAACATAATTACCCTTTTCATAGGAATGAATTTGTAGTTACAGAATTTACTGCTTCTTTAATATTACAGATTTACTTGACACACTGCTAATGTTTTATCGTCCCATGCAGAAAAGTCAACAAGTCATTCCGTGGCCGCGCCTGCCCCATTGTCGTCCACTGCAGGTGAGTTTGATGTCCAAACTTTCGTTGAATGCGTTAACCCTCACAATGCTATAATTTGTTCGCCAATCAGCACAGATGTCTGGAATCAAATTTTCAATGCAGAGGGGATTACCTAATCTCCCTAATCCCTGTTGTGATACCATGGCCTTCCTGTTGGACTGAGGCACATTGCTGCACTTGAGTCGACTTGCAAACTTTACAGCTGCCATGTAGGCCAAATTGTGATGGAATAATGACTGCCGACGAAAAAGCTTGGCAACTTCAAGCTACAGTAGTGCCTGGACACATAAGGCATTATCCTGTTGAGGACGAGTCCTGAGTATACTTGAGCAGGGGTCTATGGAAAATGCGTGTTATAGCAAAATCAGTCCGTCCTCAACGGGTTAATGTAGTGATGTGGGGCATGTATGGGATGTCACCATATTCACCTACTGTGTTACAGACAGCAAAGATAAAGAAATGATCCTGTCCACAGTGCTGACCAGATGACCATTCACGGAAGCAGTAAAAGGGTCGGTCACTTTCTTTTGCTTTTTTTTCCTTTTCTTGTCCGTATGTAGCTTTAGTCATCTATACCAAAGGAAATGATTGCTTGTGAAGTTGTTATCATTTCTGTGTGACTAGCGATAAACTAAACAAGCAGATGGCCGAACCACCACAGATAAAACAGAGGAGTTTCCATGGCAACAGAATTCGTATCATCCTCTCTCATCCCTCGTGGGGATGGATGACTTTTATGCTATAAAATGATGAAATGGGAAGGAATTTTGAGGACTACTGACACGGTTAATTTAGTAATGGATTGTTTTTGCTTTGTTTCAGTATACAAATCTTGTTCCAAAGTTGGACAAGACTGTTGTTTGTTTGTTTGTTTGTTTGTTTTTTGTATGTGTGTAGCACATTCAACTATTCACTTCTTTGTAAAGAAAGAAAAAAAAAACTTGGTTATCGTTCTGCCATCAGTCTTGCGAGACCGGAGTATACCGCTGGGATGAGGTATTGATTCGGACACCATACTCATTAGAGAGCCTTGCAAGTATCGGCTTTCCAGGATGTCTGTCCTCGCCCCGGCCAAATTTCGGACACTCAACTGATAGGACAAGGGGGATTAGATGTCTGTCAACACCGCTTGGTAAAGGGGGGGGGGGGATAGACTGGGGTAGCAGGAAGCAAATGAGAGATTTTGATTCCATTTGTCATTTTATCCACTTGAGAAAATAAAACGATCTCAAAAGCTGGCACTGTCAGTAGTAGTCGTACAAAGCGAGAGCATTTATCAACTTTTTTTTCTTTCGTACAAATGTTTCCTCTTTTGCTGCCACTCTTTGTGAATAAGATTACATGCTTGATTTGTATTATTCAGAAATGCCAAGTAAAAAAGAAGGAATGAGTCTTGGAATTAAATCTGTGTCACCTCTACTGCTTATTGGGCAGTACCTCTGAGCTGAAGCCAGTTCATGGCAGTGATGATTTTTTTTTTTAACAAGTACCCTTCATTCTTACAAACTTTTTTTTTCTTTTTGGAAGGGAGGGTGGAAAAGAAAAATGCTAGACAGTTGTGAGGTGTAGGGTTGATTGGAATCAAATGTCCTATTTTTGTCAGATTTACACTGTATGTGAAATGGTCTCTTACAAGCAGCAGAGCATTACAATAGTGGTGTTACCAAACTCTTTTGAAGCAGTCACATTTTTTTCCCCCAAATTTTTTAGCCCGCCATGGACTATTTTATTGTCTCAATGTCATATTGCCCAATCTGACAAAATGGATATCCAAAATAAGCTATCTTTTTTTGTGTGTGCAGAGGTTACTACTCAGAAATGATAAATTCTGATATATTTCTGCATCTTCTCAGTTTGTTAAGTAAAGCTTTCTATTCATCATTTTTTTTTTACTGTTGAGGTACAAGTCCCAACTCTTCTCATTGATGGAAACTGACTCCTGGCCTGATGGCTCAATATTTCAAATTATTTAACTTTACAGACTGTGCCATCTGATAGTGTTCACATAGATGAAACACTCTGGGAGCATTAAAAAAAAGTTTTGAAAAATCATACAGGACTATGAGGAGATCTCCACAAACACATGCCATCATGCTGGTAAACCCTTTCGGAAAATAATTTTTTTCTTTCTCACACCATGGTCTATTGATTGATTGATTTTATTTCCGTGAAATAAAATATGTGCATTACTTCTTATCGAAGAAATCAAAGAAATTATCACAAAATTATATGAAACTGCAACTAGATCGCCCTACTCTATGAGGAAAATTCAGTAAGATTGTCACTCACAAACTTCTTGTCTTTTTTTCTCTATTAAGCATTAGCAATGTTTCTAACTGTATTTTGCTTTTGAACTTCATTTTTATGCAGTTATTGAATACACCGATAGTGTTACGGACCATATCCAACAAAGTTGGTACAGTTCGAGCGCTTTCAAATTGGAAACGGTGTTAACAGTACCATACAAGATGCTGTAGTGCTGTGCATAACTAAGAAAATGCTGATCAATGTTAGAGGTAATGCTCGGGTCGAGAGTCGAGGGCGGCAGAACATCGGATAGTCTTTATCAGACAAGAGATTCAAATTGTCGCTTGGGATAGTCATTACTCACTGCCCAGGTAAAACGATGAGCGATGGTGGAGACACTTTTACACTGGCCGAGCTGAACATTGCCGCTGTTTTGATAGCGACCAGGGACCGATGATTCACGCCCCTGCGCAAATAGCGGAAATGTTCAGGTGTTTCGCATCCCGAGGGCACAAAAGGAAGAGAAAATATGAAAATAAACAAATGAATGAAATGGACCGCACAGTGCAGATTAAGTCTTCCTGCCACTTTCTCGTTTTTCCTTCACTTGCCATTGTCCGTCGCTTCCGCCTTCATAATTTGTCTGGGGAGGCGGGCAGGCGGGAAAGGGGAGTTGCGTTACGCTGGCGTCTGATTGAGACCCCGCGTGTTGTCATGAAAAGAGAGAAAACAAAACAAAACAATGGCAGAAAATGTGTCGAATCATGCCACATTCCAGCATTCGCCCGCCACATTCGTATATCGGAGGTTGTCTGCACCCCTTACCACTGGGGAGAAGAGTTTTGGGAGGGTAGGAATACTTTGGGCCGAGTTGGTGAAAAGTGAGCAGAGGGTTCATCCCCAACGGGCGTAGCATATATACTTTTCTTCCACACGATGATGTGCTATGTTCGGGGGAAGGCAGCTACGGGATGACATGGGGTAATGTTTTCGCTGTCGACACCTTCTCTCCGCGAACGCTGCAAGAAATGCTTGGTCATGTAGGATAGAATGTGTCTCGTGGTCACCCTCAGCGGGTTTGCCGACATCCAAACTCTAAAAGTCCTAAAAAGCGTGTAAGTGACATTTAAAGTGCAGGGAATATTTTTAGAACCACTCTGTACACCGTTGGTGCATGACATTTGACCTTAAGCCTGCTTTCTTTCTTTTTGTAACAATAAATATGAACATTCTTCTCTGCCTTGTATCCCCATGCCTTATTCCATCCGTATGGCATGGTTTTCTAGGTTTACATCTCGCTGAAGATACAGGGAATGAAATGCTTCCTGTGAAAAAAAAAAAAGTTTTTCCTTTTCCCCCTATGGCACATGATGTAAATTTGGTAACAGCATTAATAGGGAGGTGTCCATGGTAGTTTGGATCGCGATCCAAACATTGATGTTTTGATCTCGATCCAAATGTCACTAATTTGTCTTGTACTTCTATCAAGCAGAAAAACTGTCATTTCGAAAAAAAGAAAATCTGTGTCTTAGTTGTGATTATTTAGTAGAATTTTTGCCTAGGTTGAACTATGATTTGAAAAGTGACATTTGGATCACGATTTAAATCACAATTCAGATCTCACCCCTGCTGTCGGAACGCTCCTCATGACAGTCTGGCAGCTCCTCTGAAATGTTTTTAAGGGTATGCTCAACAGGTGGTTTAGGTGCGAGGATTTGTGCCAATTAAGTTACAATGAAAAATAAGATATTGGTGGATTAGGTAACTCTTAATTTTTTATTACTGAGGGTAAAGCAGCAGCGAGAGGTGTCATTGGTTTTGATAATTAAATGTTACCACTTTTGGGGAGGGGGAGGGAGGGGGTGGGGAAATAGGCTCTTTCTCACTTCTGGGTTGGTAACAATGAACAGGGAAGCAGTGAGAATTTGGTGTTATTGATGTGTTCCTCACCTTGTAATTGGCTTCATTAGTTGGCTTGAACTGAGTGCAGTTTAAAAAGATTCAGTACAGCATCTGATAAGTGTACTCTACAAATTTGTTTATGTGCCTTATGCCTCAAGTGGTTTCATTCAAATTAAGTGATTATATGTACATAATTTCTTGGAGATTTCTTCTTTCTTCTTCAGATTCCATAGTTCTGTTTTAAGAATCGAGCCCAAATACAGCAGTAGATTCCAATGTTGAGATATGAGCAACACCAGTTGAGAATTAAATTTTTCAATATCAATATCTAATGTGGCATCAAGAAGTTAAAAGTGGCAAAGGATTTTCCTTGATACTATATCACAGGAATAAATTTAGGATATGTCACAATTTTTGAAGACCAGTGCTACCCTGTTGAAAATATAAAAAAGATGTGTGCTGATGTTCATGTAAGGCAAAAAACCTGCTGTGTAGTCCCATATGCTTATTTTCAAGGAGTGATGCAATATTGAAGCCATGTGTGACTTGGCACATTTTTTGCAAATTTGCTAATGCAATTGTCATCTGGGTTGAGGAGGGGTGGAAGAATTAATTAATGACCTTAATTAAATGAGCCAAAAGCTATGGTGGTGGTCTTTATGTGGGGGAGGGGGAATAGGAGGAAGGGAATAAAGAACCACAGGATGTTACATAATATGCTGAAAATATCCTGTTACAATCTATGGTGCTATAGGCCTTTGTCGCATTGGCAATGTTAATTAGAGTCATTTTTCTCTCACGCTCCCATTATAGCGTTTCCCCTCCCCCCTTCCTGTTCTTTTCCCTTAGCATTATTCTTTTGTAATCTGGCAGGGCGATACGAAATCTCCTGTTTGGAGGGGGGGGGGGGCGGAAGGGGGCAGGGTAATATGTCTTCCGTGAATGTGTCACATAATAGCCACCCTCGGGGATATGACAATGCAGATTTATTAATGTTTTCCAGGACCTAATTTGAGACAATGAGTCTTAAGCAATGCTGCAAATCTAATTACCTCAGGCAGTGTTGCGGAATGACAAGACGACGTTAAAGAAAAAGAAGAAAAATGAAAGGAAAATTCAGGAGTCAATATGATCTTTAGAAAATAATGAATTTATTGAAGTGAAGCCCCTACCAGTTAGGCAAATACCTGAGACTATTTTTGTAAATTGCATTTTCTTGATAATCCCTTTTTAACCATACAGTTATCTCAGAATACTGAAATGACATGGCTTCTTTTGATTTTTAGTGCCTGAGTCATTGTTTTTTGTAACCATTTTCAACAGATTATGTGGTAATTTTCCATGATGTTCATAGCCTATGGATAATATCAATGTGAATGGAAATGTATCATTTCTAATATGATTAGCTTGAGTATTTTCTGTCAATCCAGAAAATTTGGAGAACATTGTTCATCCCAACTTTGTTCTGTCATATCTGGAAAATGGGGTGTTATGGCTGAGAGCTTTTAAAGATCTTACAAAAGTAAACTTCTGTTATAGAGTCACCAATTATTGAAGATAAGAAGTAAATGCAGATTGGCCCTAATTCATTCAAATTGATAGTCTTGCACAAGGTATGAGAAAAGCAGAAAAAACAAAAATGAAACTCCCACCCCCCCCCCAAAAAAAAAAAATAGAAGCTTTGTCTGCCAGATGCAGAACTCTGATGATGGAAACTGTTTTGTAGGAGTCATACAGGTGAACTGTTTTCTGCGCTTCTTTCAAATCACTTGCTCACTTTTACATTTTTTTTTTAATTTGTCTGGACATTGGACTCATGTTATTTTCCTCATTCCAAAGAAAATGGCAGGTTTCCCTGCAGAAAACACAAGACAGGGTGGAAAAAAGGGGGGAGGAACTTCTTCCAAAGGCGTAGGGCAGTTACATGTACCCACTGGGCACTTACCCCAGACTCTTCCCCTGACCCTAACCCTAATCCTAAATCCTGAACCTAAACCTAACCCTAATCCTAAATCCTGAACCTAAACCTAACCCTAACCCAAACTCTAACCCTAAACCTAATATTTTTACTCTAACCTTATCACTAACCAGTATTTTTTTTTTTTTTTTTTTTTTTGGGGGGGGGGGGGGGGAGGGGGTAACTGCCCCCGGTGTGTAATTGCCCTGATACTGTAAAGCTTCAACTCCATTGTATAGGCAGCTCCCCCCACAGAATTCAATGCATGTTACATTGTACCTCCAGGTTTTGGTAAACTTCATTTATAACTGTGTCTGACTGATTCTAAAGTTACACTGTAAATATCATGGTGTAGTATTCTCTCATGAACAGATCTGCGATTGATAACATTTGCCTATGAGCAAGTGATGTGTGCAGAACATTTTAATGTCAGTTCTTACGACCTGCTGTAGCTGTCAATTATTTTGTCAGGGTGTTTTCTGTACCCAGAGGTAGGTCAGACTAGATGTTTATGGACTGACTTCAGCAACCACCAATCATGACATGAAGATTTTCGTTACATGAACAGTGGGGCCCACAAGAAGTCTACACATTGAGCAGAGATCAGCCCCGTTTGGAAGACAAGGGTTGGGATGGGGTGGGGGACACGTGGACGCTCATGTCAGTCAACGCTGACGACAGTCCCTTTTTTTTTTTTCACTGTCAGGTGTGTCATAACCCCCGGGCAGTCTCGGGTTCTTCCCCGCCTTGACCTTCTCTCGCCTGTCAATGTAATCCGGAGAGATGAAGGAAAGTGCAGTGAAGGGACAATGTGTCAGAAATGAGCATTAAACAGCACGCAGTTCCGTCCATGACATCTCAGGATATTCTTTCTTTCTTTTTGAAGCTTTTCCGAAAGACTTTGAAAAGTTGTCACAAAGTTTTTGGTATGTTTTTGTTGGTTTTCTTTTTTTTCTCCTGAACTTTCTTCCCAGGCATCATTGGAAGATATGAAGCCACTTTTGAAACAGGACATTCCAAGGCCTGTTATTTTATTGAATTTAAAAAGTCCTTTAATGATGGATGATTCATCTGTTTTCTTGCCATGCATTGTGAGGTTTTGTTGTTCTAGATGCAAACAGTAACATTCACTGTTGGCCTGATTATTTGCTTGCAGGTGACTTGTGTTGTCAAACTAGAAATGCTAGGCAGGGATATACAGTTGGAAACACCCTCTGATGAAGTACTTTACAAGCATCATACTATTTTTTTTGATCAAATCAACATTTCAGAATACTCCTCTGTTTTCTTTTGCCAACATGGTTTAGGGAGTCAAAAGAAGTTCATCCAGTACCATGCTGTAAATGAGGCACAATGGTTTAATAACATACATCATGTATTTTACAAAGCCTTGACTCTATGTGTGCTTATACTCTGAAATATAATGCTAAGTGCTTGATTGTAGCATCTTCAAAAGAAAAAAAAATCTGTCCATTTCAAATAATGATAGTGAAAAAGAAGATGAAACCAAAAACACCTGTCCAGCCTGTTCCTGGCCCATCGAACAGTATCACTGTTGTGATTGTTGCCACGCCAACCGAATCATAGCTAAACTCAAAGGAACCTAAAAATAATCTGCATTTCAACTCTAGAGCATATATGAAAACTCAGAGTCAGGTGCAAATATATTAAGTCTTGTCGGTGAAATATTATTCATTTTTATGAAAATGGAACGTTATGGCTGCATCGTGGGAGTAGATCTCCACATTGGTGCATTAATGCATTCTGGGGTTTGCCATATGGAACAACTCTGACAGTGCTCTAGGTTAGGAAAAAGAACTACAGTAGATTATTCCTATGGATATGAATTATCTCTCAGAAATAATGAGTGGGGTGTCATCAGTGTATCCAAGGAGCTTTGAAGCTCCTTGGTGTATCACTCAGTCTCATTGTTTCCAAAGTAATTGAGAGTTGTAGGCCTGAGTGTTCAGAACAGAACTTTTTATGATATGATATATTAGTGTCTGTGTAAAGTATATATTAAAAAGCAAAAAGGGAGTATGAGTGATGTTCTGCTTCTGTCTCCTCAGCTAAGCTTGCTAGAGATGACAATTTGGCAGATGTAGGAGAGGCGAGCTAGCTTGGACATGACACGGCCAATTTGTCAGAGCTTTTCAGCCTGGCAGTTATCACGCAGAATGATTTGTTCAAGGATGGTGGAGTTGACTCTAACATCTTTGTCATTTCCTCTTCTTTTTGGTGGATTTTTTTTTGTGTGTGTTTCTGTTGTTTTTGGGGATATTGTGATATGCATTTGTTCGATCTGTCCTCCCTCTTCTTTCTGTCTATCTATCTGTCTATGTAGGTCCCTATCTATATATCTATCCATCTTTCTTTCTTTCTATCTTTCTATCTATTCATCCTTCTATCCACTATCTGTCTATCTATCTGTCTATGTAGGTCCCTATCTATCTATCTATCTATCTATCTACAGTTGAACCTCTCATATCCAGACAAGTCGGGACCGCGGCTCATCCGGATAAGGGATTTGGCCGGATACGGGAGACTCAATGCTTTATACATGTACATATACATACACATGTACTGATGTAGCCCATTGTAGTATCACATGTAGTAATGTGTATACTACAACCTTTTCATTGTTACACTCAGTAACAGACCCCAAAATAGAGGTTCGTGTTTGCAAGAATGAAATCATTTTCTTTTATAAATTCTTGGGATGATTTACCAAAATAATTATTAAGAAATGTATCCGTTGGGAATCCCCCTTTCCTCCCGTAATTATTAAAAAAAGATTAAAAAAATCACGGCGAGATTGCGTCCGGATAATAGAGAGATCCGGATAAAGGGAGGCCGGATAATAGAGGTTCAACTGTATCTATCTTTCTATCTACTCATCCATCTATCCACTATCTATCTATCTATCTATCTATCTATCTATCTATCCATCTATCTAATCTATCTTTGCACAGATCTACGTTATATATCTGTCCTTCTATATTCACACTGTTCTTTCTATCTGTTTTTCTGTCTTGTTTGTGTCATTTGTTTTATATCACTCTTTACCCTCTCACTGTTGTCCTTCAGACTTTTCTCTCTCTCCCCTCTCTTATATGATCTTCTTTCTTTTCTTTTGTTGTTACTCTCTCTTCCTTCTTCCCTTTTCCTCTATTCTTTCTCTTTCTTTCTTTTCTCTTTCCCTCCTAGTGTATCTCCTTTGTGTTCTCAATCTCTCTCTCTCTCTCTCATTCTTCCTTCCTTTCTTTTCCTTTTTCTCTTTCTTTTCTATGTCTGTTTGCCTCTCCTTCTCTCCTTATCTCTGTCTATTGCTTTCTTCTCTCAAGTTATTTCTTCATCTATTCTCCCCTCTTGCTCTATCTCTGTTGCTTTTTTATTATTATTATTATTTTGCTTTTCATGGCCATTGATATGCTGAGATCATGTATCCTAACATGGCATTGGGCACCAATTTCATATATGCACGCGACATTGTCATGAGATAACTTTGATGCCTCATCTTGCTTTTGGGAATTCAGTTTCATGTGTGGACTATCCCCATGTTTGATAGTTCAGTGTAGCCTCCTTTCCTCATCCTTGTCAAAGTTGAGATGCAGTGTTTACACCTGTCTGTTTGTTCGGCATTCTTGTTGTGTCTTTGCTTTTATAATCGAAGCACCAGATAATAGTGAAGTACCTTGCCTTCTGCCTTTGGGGATCCCATGGGTTGTTCAAAGTCATTTCGTGTCAGTCAATTTGAAACATGTACTTTTGACTCACCGGTGTTCCAGAGAGGAGTTACCGTAGGGGGTCTGACTAGCAGTAGAGAAATGATATCACCAAAAAATGACAACTCACTAATCGTGAAAGTGATTCTGTCCTTGGACCCATGGCCACCTTGATCTGGCTTGAGAATGGCTCGATGATACATATTTGGATAATTGCTGATGTGTTATTCAGTGGGCTTGTACGTTATTTTGAGGAGCTGTCACTAAATCACCCAATTTTGACAGTGTCATTACTTATACCCTGTTCACAATCTAAACATGAACCTGCTTTATAGCATGGTTTGACAGCAATGGAAACCATTGCATGTTCCAACATTTGCTTGGTTTGCTTTAGCACGTTCCCAGTTCATAGCCATCCTCTAATAGATTGATAACACTTGATTGCGTTGCCAAATGGGTACTGTTGCTGTCATGCATTGCTCAGATACAAGTACCTACATGTATTAACCTGTTGAGGACGAGTCCCAAGTACATGTATACTCGGGCAAGTGTCTATGGGAAATGTGTGTTTTAATGTAGCAAAATCAGCCGGTCCTCAACAGGTTTAATAATAATGGATTGATGAATCTAATGGATGAATGATATCAAAATGCAGCACAGCAGATGTATGATATTGATGTTGAAAGTTACGATGTATTTCATTTCATTTATTTCATTTCCAACAACATTTTCATACACAAAATGTATGAAATGTATGAAATGTCTATCGACCTCTTAAAGGGACATTTCAGACGATTTTCATAATTTCACATCAGGTAGTACTGTACATAAATCGACAACTCCCTGTATAGATTTGTGGAATTTATTGTGGTTCTTGAGCAGAGAAACAATACTTTGAAAAACCTTAAACAAATTACACTGAACAAGGATGATGACATAGAAGGTTCACATATTTCAGAAATGATAGCAGTGTAATTCCATAACAATACCGCTTGCTTGCGAGTTCACCTGTCTATAATCTATGCATGCCTTATTCTTTTGTTCTGCTTCCTTGAGCCCCAACTCATGCATTCTTATGGTGACTCTGCCGTGTCATCATCCTTGTTCATTGCAATTTGTTCTATTTTTTGAAAATATTCTTATTCTTCATCCCAATTATCACAAATTCTGAAACTCTGTCCTCAGTATAACTAATTCACACATGTACAAATGTAAAAATCTGAGAATCACCCGGAGGTCTCCTTTAATCTGTCCCTCAGTCTGTCTATCTCTCATCTGTCCATCCCAACAGATGTTATTTGGAACATATGTTTTCAGATTTCAATTTACTGCTTGGCCAATATTGCTTCTGTTATTGATTTCATCTTCTCCTCATCTTCTTCTTGTCCATCTCCTCTACTTCTTCGTCTTCTCATCCATCTTCCTGCTATCTTGATTTTTTTTCTTTATCAAGTTACTCTGCCTGAGGAAGTCTGTTTTAAATGTAAAAGTTTCTTTAACAGAAATCAGTCATTCATAATATGGAACAGTAGGCTAAACCTGTCTCATTTCTCTTTCTCTCTCATCTGACCAGTGATGGTGTTGGCCGTACAGGAACCTACTGCTTGCTGGACCTGGTACTGACCCGCATGCTGAAAGGGGTCAAGGAACTGGACATCGCCGCCACCCTGGAGCACATCCGTGACCAACGTCCAGGCATGGTCCAGACCAAGGTGGGCTTCATTTCTAAGAAGGGCGTGGTTCAAGGAAGAAGGGGGTACCGCCCTCCTTGGGGTTCCGTAAGCCTTATCAGGGCTGCACACTAACCCATTTCTTCTACAGGTCCGACCTGTCTGTCGGACCTGTTACGTACCCAAGTTTTCATTTTTTTTTAACTTGTCAATTCCTGAAAAAGTTACTAGTCCGACAGGGATTTTTACTGGTCAGGGACCGTCGGACGAGTGCCAGTGTGCAGCATCGCTTTTATTGATGGGTGCTTGAATATGATAGGTGTATTCACCTATATTCTACAAAGATTCAAAGGGAAAGCATAAAGAAGTGTTAAACACCAACCAAGATGAATAAAAAGGGAATGGGGCGGGGGCAACAAGAAGTGTTCAATGCCTATCAAGATGAATAAAAAAGGGAATAGTAGCTGGGGCAGCAAAAGTTGTTCAGCACCTATCAAGATAAATAAAAAAGGGAAAAGGGGTGGAGGCAGCAAAAAGTGTTCAACACCTATCAAAATGAATAAAAGGGAATGGGGGTGGGGCAGCAGAAAGTGTTCAACACCTGCCAAGATGTTTGAAAAAGGGAATGGACAAGGGGCAGCAAAAAGTGTTCAATACCTACCAAGATAGGTAATGGGGTGGGGTGGCAGGAGAGGGAGCAGATGCTTGGAACGTCATTCCAAATGTCACTGCACTCCTCTGACCTAGCAGTGAAACTTTGCCTCTTATTTATTTTTTATTTTATTTGTTTTTAATGTTAGGATGATTTCTTGTTTTCTTTTTGTTTTCTTTGTCCATGTTTTAAAGGTTAATGTCTTGAACGTGCTTCAAGAGTGGAAACAATAACGCCATGCCAAACACCGAGATAGTGAGAGAGTTTGGTAGTCGCAATATCCCACACTCGCCTCAGGTGCAGAGATAAAAGAGCCGGGAGAATGAATCTGGCTAGTCTCATCTACTCTCGGTTTCGTACTCCCAAGAGACCAGAGAAAAAGATGCGAGGTTGCACAGGGGAGACGGGAATGATGCAGAAATCTTTGAAGGATGTTTGGATTTAGCGAGGAGACACATTTCTAGTTTCATTTTCCATCTCTAGGTGGAGGTATTTCTTCACTTTTAAAAAAAGAATGTGCTCAGTATTCCGACCAGGTGTTCAAATCATGTTCTTGCTCCATGCATCCCCACCTCGAAAGCTCCTGCAGTCATTTCCAATCATGCACCTTCATGTGCAATGAGCTAAGAATAAAGCGCACAGGTGATTGTTCTCGAAGATCCGAGACAATAAGTTATCCTACCTTCAGGGGTTGCACAAAAATCTGAAGGTAAGCCGGGCGATCCGGTGAGATACCCGAACCTGTGGGTAGTTGATAAGGCAAGTGACTCACGGAAGGTTTAGGATTCAATCACCTGCTGAAAGGGTACAAACTAACGAGATCGATATTAATCAGGGCGTTTCTAAGATAACAAGTTATAAATATAATGTGTGCATGTATATATCTATTTGCACTATGTCTACATCTATAATTATGTTTATTAATCCCCTTGTCCATCTATCTACATGTATGCATCTTGGTACAGCTGTATCTATATGTTTGTATATCAAAGTATACATACATTGCATCCCAAATACAAAGATATGAAGAAAAAAAATGGATTTTAAAGGTAGCTATGTGTTTAAGAAAGACAGTAGGAAGTAGAAATTTAATCAATTACCCTGCTTTGCACAGCATACTATATTTCTGCATGCAGTGGTGGACTCAGTCACTGACAGAGGCTGAAAACAGTAAATTCATCAAAGAAAAAAAGAAAATAAGTGCATAAATGTCATTGCCATCATAAAACCGGTATATCAAAACATGCTAGCACAATACAAGCTATCTCACTGTTACACAGATGTACACTTTTTGGCTTGTGAAGGTTTTGATGAAATTAGGGAGTATGAGGTAGTGACTAAAGTTGTAAATGATAGTTGCAAAAATACAGTATTCAGTCATATGACATGTTCCAAGGTTAGCAAAAACAAAAGAACATCTTAGGAAGGCATAATTATTGTGATTGTTGAGGGAAAAATAAAGATGCAAAACACACATGATTTTTTCTTGCTGTCAAAAATAAAATGATATTGCACATTATGACAGGAGCAGCGAAGAGTAGTCGCAAGTCAAACACAGCATGGGGGAAATCAGGGAGAACGGCGGCCCAGAAACGCCCCTTTCCTCCCCCATCCCCTCGTCCATGATTGTGATCAGTAGCCCAATAAGTACTCCCTAGTCAGCTAATGTTGGAAAAACTGAAAGATTTTCCTCTTCAATTACATGTATGATTCATGCCTCAGTGCTTCCAAGGGTCCGATGTTATTTCTGCTCAAGTAATCCTACATCAATATGTAGCAGTCTACATGTCAAACGACCATCAATGATATATTTGAGAATTTTTCATATATCCTAGGGCAGTTGTTTATCTCATAGATGCCAATGGTTTTCCTTCATTAAGTAGCTAAAAAAAAACAGAAATGCTACCCAACCTTCTCCCCTCTTTGAGATTTAAAATGCTGTTAACCCGTTGAGGACGAGTCCCGAGTATTCTCAGGCAAGTGTCTATGGGAAACGCATGTTGTAGCACAATCAGCCCATCCTCAATGGGGTAAGCACAGATCTTCAAAGCACTGAGATTTACGATGGTAAAAATCCGTCAACACTATGTGTACCGCAGCACTTCTAGGGATACACCAAGACTACAGGCATTAATGCCTAGGCCGAGTGCAAGCTTTTATCCACACTTTTGTTCTAGATGATATCAGTTAAATGTCAAGAAAAAAACCCAAAACAAAGCAGCAAGTATAGTACATGACAGTATGAGTGAGTTAAATGTCAGTAATCACTGCAGGCACTCTGTTTTGCAGCAGGAGGAAGGGCAAATAACACAATATGCCAGAAGCATTTTTCCTCCTTTGCTTTTTCATCCCAAGAGCAGTGTATACGTAGTATGACAGGCTGTGCATATTTCTTGGTGTGTTGGCTTATTTCTGACAAATGAAGTACCTAGTCCTCACCTCAATCCAGGTAGTTTCCATGAGAGTGATGATAATCTGGACTTATAGCCTAAAGATTCTTTTTTTTTTTTTTTGGTTAAAAATTACTATCACTTTTTTTTTTTTTTTTTTTTTTGGAGGGGGGGGGGGTTACATTCAGTGCTTCTGCACCCTCTTTATCTGTTCAATCACTGTTAGGGATCCCTGCCAGAAAATCTTAGCGATGATTGTTGTATTTGCATTTTTCTTGCTTTTTAGATTAGAGGTACTGTTCCACCCCCTCTGGGCTGCTTGTATCTTCCTCTCCCCCCCCCCCCCCCACACACACACACTTTTTTTTTTGTTTCCCATGATTTTAATCTGGACTTTACTGTCCATGTCAGTGACTACCATGATTTAGTGATAAATTCAACTTTTGTTTTCCAATTTCATTTTTAAATTTTCAGTTACATGCAATGAAGCATGTTTTATTTCCTTGAAGACTATGAGTAATTATGAAAAGAAAAGAAATATGTACTAAGATTCCTAACACTTCAACAGGTCTTTTTTTTTCATAAACTATGATATTCATGTCATGATTAATAATTGTTGACAACTTTGCAGTGAATATTGTGTGACTTTCCTTTGCTGATTGTGAAATGCATGATATAAGATATTGACATTTTCGATACTGGGCATTTACATAAGTTTCTATTTTCTCTCCTTTTCCCCATTATTTTATCTTGCTTCTCCAGGCCCAGTTTGAGTTTGCTCTGACGGCCGTTGTGGAAGAGGTCAACGCAATCCTCAAGGCATTACCTCAATGACCTTTGACCTGATCTCAGGGTCGATCATCCCTCCATGTGACAGACTTCAGATTACTTTCTTTCGTCCAGGAGAAAAATAAAACATAAAGCAAGAAAAAAACAAAAAAGAGATCGCTCCTCCGACTACAAGTTCGATTTATCCTCCTCCTTAATGGTGGCCAGAGAGTAATTTGGCCATTGCAGTGTCAAAGCTTCAGTAGTGAACTGTGCACCCTCAGAAGTATTCTTAATGTTTTCAAGAAGCGATATTCAAATGAGCATTAGGTAATCATGGCATTTTAATTTTCCGTAGGCCAGGCCATTGATGGTTTATGAAGGCAGTGGCATCCACCGTTAGCTATAAAGTACTAGACATGATTCAGCGAAGACACAGGAAGATGAGTATGCATCGTAAAATATAATTCTATCGACAAATCATTTGAAAAATGGTGATTTGAAGATTTAACAAAAAAAAAGAATAATGTGCTACTTATCCTCGTGCAATTTGTGTTGTTTGTGAGTAGATGTGATTACATGACATGATTACTGTAATATAAAATTTAAGATTTATCAGAGAGAGATACAGATTATTTAAGATTACATGACAAAACTTAAAAAGAGAAAAAAAAATATGAGATTTGTGTTTCAACATGCACTTTGTATGAGGCAGTAGAAATGACCTCTTTTCCCCCCGAAACTCTGTCAGTGTTGTCCCTGTGTAAATGGAGCTGACTTTGTCATTTGTGTTGACAAATAATAATCATGTCTGTCTATCTGTGTCAGGGAAGCTACTTGAAGAATTGTGAAATTTGCAATATAGGAGGTGAGAACTATTAAAATGTGACGGTGCCAGTGTAAGTCTCCTTCATTTGAATTCAGTTTGTAACTGTACTTTCAGTAAGGGTTGTAAGTTGTGTCTCAACCCTCACCCTCAATCAAGGAGGGGGGCACAAATATTTCAATGATATCATTTGATAGTTTGATTGATGTGCAATGATTGATTTTTCAAAAGAATTCATGCCCAATTAATGATTTGTCTTGTTTTCGCTGCAGTTCTGCTGTATGCTTCGTGCAGACTTTTAAAGTTACCCATGTTCTCATGTACGTCATTAACTTTATCTGAAGCTGCAATATGTATAGGTATATTTTTGTTTTCTCCATATTCGTCTCTTGTTAGTACAAGGAAGTCGCAAAATCTGTTACGTCCTTTTGAAGCAGCTACAGAATCTTTCATTTGGCTGGACAGGTTCAGCTTGCATGCCAGCAAGTAGTCAAATAGATGGTCCAGTCGTGTATTTGCAAACAGAATGGGCATCGACTTTGAATGAGTTTGTCATTAATCATTCTGTTGCTGTTAATCAGTGCAATTTGGAGATTTTGGGATCAGTTACATCGGTTGTGACCCGTATTTAAAGTACCCAGTATTGAATTTGAATGTGTTTTTTTTTTCTTTCTCTCATGTCTGTTCCTGAAGAGAGTGGACTGCTCTCCTATGCAAATAAATGCAGTTGTAAGAGATAGAATGTGGATATTTTTTTGTAGATTTATGCAAACCATATGTCAGCTTTTAACTTCTTCATTTAGTGCCAGTGATAAAAGCTCGTGAGCATGAGCCACTTTCTAATTGTACTCCAATCATGATATCAGAATCACATCACTCTATAAATTCATCGCTCCCCTTTTTTTGTGGGCACATTTTGAAATCATGTTGTCATGGAAATGATGTTGTAAGAAAGCCTCATCACATCCCATGTAGAGGAGAGGCATCTCAAACAGATATCAGCATCTGTCAAACGGCTCAAATGGGCTTTATTCTTTGTTACATTGCTGGCACAAAATATTTACCAAATACTCATTTGGGTTTTCTTTTTGTTAGACTAACCAGAATAAAAAAAAAAGTGAATTCATATCTTGAGAATGCAGAAAGAGAAAGGAAGCTATAAACATGGATATAATCATCATCACCATGCTATGATGTTAATGCTATTCACCATGAACAGAATGATGAATATTTAAAGATGATTCTGGTAATGAGTTTTCATTTTTGCTTATCAAGAGGTTCTACGTGTGGGAGAAATGAGGCCCAGAAGAACTGGTCTGTAATCACTGCCAATTTCATAACCAGACACGCCCACTGCTGTTGCCGATTGATGCAAAATAGAATGGAAACGTTTTGTGAATGTTCCATGGTTGAGTTGCTTTTTTAAAAGAAGGAATTAATGGAACAAATGTCTGTCTTTTGCGCTGCTATGGGGGTCACTCTACCCAGCATTGAGGTCCTACTGGTGCTAATTGATATGGACCAAGTGCCCACAGAAAGACAAACTTATGAAAACATTTTATTTTCTCAAATCCCAGGGGGAGGGGGGAAGCAGAAAGAGAGAAAATTGTATCCAATATCCAATGTTATGTTTACTTTGACAGAAAGTTCAATGAGTATCTTGACGACTGTGTTCCTTTAATGTATTGATGTTTTTCTTGAGATGGCATTATACACATGGACCAATTCTCTCTGTTGCTGCAGTGTCCTCCAAGACAATGATATTGCCACTATGTTCATTTCATCTGATAAGGAAGGTGTAATGATGATCGAGCTATTCTCAGCATTCCTTGCTATGTTTTAACAGCATTCTGACGATGAATTACTTTCCAGTTAATAGGATCTTGTAAGATTTGACAGTCTCACCAGGAATAATACATTGTACATTCCCATGTGTTTATATTCTACAACATTCCAACTGCAGTTGTTTGAACTCTCTTAATCTATATCCACAAATATTTTCTTGGAGAATATGGACCTTAGAACTGTGTAATGTCTGTGGAGTTCACACCATCTGCTCTTCAACTCATACTGTAGGATCAATTTTGTTTCTAGACTGATAGACTCGGCAACTGAGTATTTTCCCCCAAAGTTGAAGGCTCTGCAGAAGAAAATTTCACAAGGCACAAGAAGCAATGTTTGTTTCTTACAAATCAAACCACTTCCCCACCTTCTTAACTCTGGGCTCTTTCGTTGCCAAGGTGTTAGCAATTTCCTGTGATCTTCAGCATTCACGTCATGTTGTTGGGATGCCACAGATTCCTCAAATGTTTGCCGCAATGGTTTCTGTTTCACCATCTGTTTCATATGGTGCAGATTTACATTTTCTTAGTTTGTCTTTCAGTAAAAGGAAACAAGTAAGGTTTGTATTTTTGGGGACAGCCATCCCAGGTAAAATTTAAACTCTTACTCTTCAGTGTCCACTCCATCCTGCAATGACTCGCATCGAAACAGTGCCAAAATGCTTCCGAAAATACCGCACCTCTTGCGTGCAGAGAATAGAACACTCTTCTGTGTTTTTTCCAGGGTGGGGGATGTTTTGAACATTATCACGGGTGTCTGATTACATGGATTTGGGGTCGATGGTAATGCACACCACCAAAAACTGCATCTTCTTTCCCCTGGATTACCCTGATGCAATCGCAGGTGCTGATACCTTGTGTAGGGTTTTAAGTTTCAGTTTTTAGAACTTTTCTGGTGCAGCTTCCAAACGAAGGATATTGCTCAGTTACTGGAAATGAGAGTGCGTGGGGAAGAATCCTGTTGTGTTGCGAGTTTTGAAACTTGTCGCTTCTATTAGGCATCTTATGACTGACCCACAAAAACAGTCAGGTGAGGTGAAGTTCATGCAACCTAACTGAACGAGAGAAAGAAAGAGTTTATGTTCCTGTGTGAGATGACCAAGTTTTCTTGGGGAAATGAAGATAGCAAGGTTCTCAAGTTTCAATTTGATATGATTTTTTACTCGCATTTTCTCGCCTGAGTCTATTGTGAGATCGCACTTTCAAATTTGCTAGGAAGTTGAATGCAAGCAGCTGTGCATTGAGATATTTCTATTTTTCAAACTGCAAATCAATGACAGCCCTATAATATAATCAGTGACTTAACATTCTGCAATCTTATCAATTTGTTACCCCATTTATGATCTCTCTTTTTTTTTTCTCTCTCTTTTTTTCTTGGTCACTCCCACATGGAAAAGTCTTTGGCAACAGGATAGAAAAGTTTTACAATTCCATGTTTCTTTGTAGCAGAAGCTGGCAACAATGATGTATCTATGGAGTGCAAAGGGATGTCGATTATTGCACATCAATAGGACATTATTTATGTGCTCATTCAATCATATGTCTTTAATTTTTGTTCATTTTCTTCTTCCAAATTCTTGCACTGTTTTTTTTAGTTCTCCAATTCACCTTTGATGAGCCAAGATTCATTTTGTTTTTGTTTATACGTCATTACATATATGACGGGAGCTCATAGTGCCAGTATAATTATCTATGTCGGATGTACGTACAATGTCGTAGGTCAATAAGTTTGTGCAACACTGCAAGAATTGGAGGAGCTGACAATCTTTCTTTCTTTCTTTTTTTTTGGAAGCAATGAAATAAATTTCCAACAGTCAGGACCAAGTTTTGTCTTTAAATGGATATATGGAAGTTACTTAGTGCAAATTCCAACACACAATGCATGTAGTTATGTATTAAATGAGTAAACTTCAATTCACATCCACAGAGTGTAAAATCTGGCGTGATTGATGACAGTTTTTGGATAACAGGTTATGTGAATGGCACACATGCACCCATGTGGTATTTCTTGTAATTTCAGATGTTTTGGTGGGGAATACCCCATAAAGTGTAGGTTTCCCTGGTCGAGAAAGCATTGCCCTTTAAGAAGTAAATGAGGCACAGATAAGGAATTGACAGACGAGTGTAATGTTTCCGTTAATGTATTCGTCTTCTTGTTCTCGTTGTTTTCTGTCTTTTATTCTGTATTCCAAACTCCTTGCTGTCACTCCAAAGTCCTATTTATGATGCTATTATTTATAAGTCATTGCTCCAACTCATGACAGAAAATGTGTACACTCTCCTTCTATGCGCTGTATCAAGCACATGATCAAGTCTTTTGAGTGAATTGATTGCAGTATAGGAGATGAATGCGCATTATGTTTTTGCGACCAATCGTAAGCAGAGAAGAATCTGTACCCCCCGTCATCGTACCAAGACAGAGTCTGTGTCTATCTCCCACAAGTCGTGCAGATTCTATTTTATGCTCCATTATGTGTTGTTTTGTGTGTATAGTTTTTTGAAGATGTGGAATTAAAAAAAAGAAGCACGTAGGCATTGAATGTGGACATGAAGTATTGTTGCCTCTTATTTCGCCAACTGGATTACCTTCGATGGATGAAAGTGGTCGATTGAAAGTTGTGCCATTAGAATGAAAGTAATTTTCATTTTACATGAGATAGAGAAGAATTAGATGATGGGAATTATGGTGATGATGATGATGATGATGATGATGATGATGATGATGATGATGATGATGATAATGATGATTTTAATTGGTAGAAATGGTGATGATAAGTAGAACCACTATTATCATTACAATATACTGCTGAATACTATGTAGGTCATGTTTTTATTGTTGATGATAGTAATGACAGTAATGATCATTATAATCGATGATGATGATGATGATGATGATAGTATTAAACAGGGATAATTATGATGATGAAGATTACGGTAATAATGATGATGAATATGGTGGTGATTGAAGAGTTGCTTATATACTGCTTAATACTCCATAGGTCATGTTTTGTTATTGATGATATTAACGACAGCAATGATTATTACATGTATAATCATCAATGATGATGATAATGATGAATATGATGGTGATTACATAGTTGCCAAGTCTCTCTGACTTTGCAGGAGGCCCCCTTAAAATTTAAATATCTCTTCATGTTCTGACAAAGAGAGTCAAAGTCTCACTGGCTTTAGAAAATGTATTTGCCCACTGAAATACATGCAAAACACAAGATTCTTCCCAATTGCCCTTCGAACCCACCGTGATTTTATTATGGGAATACTGGCAGCCCTCTGGTAATAATTATAAAGATAAAAGAAAATACATTGATATTATGATGATAATGGTGGGGCTGCAGTTGTGCTAGTATTGTCAATAAGAGGAGTCTATTATTCATTCACTCATTCATTCATTCATTCATTCATTCATTCATTCATTCATTCATTCATTCATTCATTCATTCATTCATTCATTCATTTCCATTTCAAAATGCAACATTTACAAGAATGAAAATATTATTGCCTTGGTACAATTTGTACATTTTGAATGGAAGGATCATAAAATGAACACATGAGGCTTTTTGGCGAACCAAGGACGCCCAGAATGTTAATGACATTATCAAATGAAAAAAAAAAGCAAACAAAACAAAACAAAATGAAAGCCTGAAAGGGTGAATAACTATTGGAAGAGAAAGTTCTCAAGTCTTGAATTGTGATTGGTAGCTCCAGCATATCAAACAGAAATAGGCCTACCTGTGTATCCATTGTTGTTTTTTTAAACTGTGGACCAGCTAAAGGCCACCGCACACTACACGATCAGACTGGTCTTAAGGTCTTGAGCCAAGCTGGGTCTTAAGACCAGTCGTACGACCGGACACCGCACACTATACGACCCGACTGTAAAGCGCGCGCAGTGCGCACTGCGTGCGCTTGCATTTTACTGCATTGTGAATGGCTGAAAGCTCACGACTGGTCCTAGAAATTCAACATGTCAAATCTCTACGATTGGCGCTAAGACCCAGTCGTACGACTAGAAAATGGCAAGACTGTGACGTCACACTTCTAGTCTTAAGGACTTAAGACCGGTGAATCGGGGCAAAATCGTGTAGTGTGCGGCGGGCTTAAAAGTTAGTCTGAAAAGACAGAGTAAAATTGTACTGCACAATAGTGAAAATTTGATCCAAATTGTATGAAAATTAGGAAAGTTTTGAAATTGTTCAGTTTTCTACAGTTTTTGCAGAAAAGTTCTTGAAGAGTCATAATGAATATGTTAATAAGTGAACTGATAAATTAATGTCATCACCTCACAATTTGCCATTTAGTTTGTGCATGAAATATTGAAATTTGCTTTTTATTTTTCAAATACAATTATGCTCCAGTTTCCAATTCCAATGTCTGATTTCATAATTATTTTGAAGTTATTATTATTATTATTATTATTATTATTATTATTATTATTATTATTATCGTTATTATAGATATTATATCATTATTATAATACACTTTTAAAACACTTTACAGTTTTCCTGCAGAATTGAATTTTTGTCAGTATTTTGAACATGATCCGATCGAAAGTGTGAGGTGATGACATCATCAGCTCACTTATCTGCATATTCAGATCACTGTTTGAGAAATGTTTTGCAGAAATTAGCAAATCTAAATTTTCATAAATTTCATAAACCTTATTTTTAATTCAATTTTGATTAAATTTTCATTGTTGAGCTTGTAAATTGGTTGTCTCTCTTTCAATAACTCAAGTTATACCTGGTCAAGTTAATGTTCTTTAAGCACACTATAAATAATCCATGAATACAGTTACTGGAGGAAGATGAAAACTAAGGTCTTACTTACACAATGCGGTATCTCACTTGGTTTAAAAAAAAACGAATATATATATGAAGAGCTTGTTTGCAAAAACCGATAAGTCCATATTTGCCAAATGGAGATATTTGCGATTAAAGGTCAAGAAAAATAAAGAGAATTAATAAGAAAATTTTTGCTTCTTTTAACCATAACTTCAAAAATGTACCTTTATATGTAGTGACCAATATATCATTTAAAAGGTATTATTTTGTACGTTATGACAGGGATCGCACTTCAAAATCTTCAAAAATGGACTTATCGGTTTTTGCAAACAAACTCTTCATATATATATTACAATATCCGTTTTGCCCTTAATGTCCTATACATTCATAAACGTGCTAGGTATGAACCACACACTATAGGACCCTACAATATACTCAGTTGATTGACAATAATTTTTCTCATTACTCGTTACAAATATATCATCATCAAATGAGAGTAACAAATTAGCCGTGGTTTGACAAAAATATTTTCTTGGTCTGTTAAGTTATTAGAAAATGATTTTTTTTTTCTTTCTTTCGTCGGCTAGCCCCGCAGCTTGACGTTTCCTTGCCATCGACGCCAGTGTCAAGGCCACGCCAGCGCAACGGGCTGACCGTCGCCCTGCCTTCCGTCTCGTCGGAACTGTGCCACTTTGCTGAAACACAGACAGACGGAAGAAGACTTTACTCACAGTGCTGCAAATTAATATCAGAGAGAGAGAAAAAAAAATAGGTTTAGATAATTATACTCACAGAAATCTCAACGTCAATGTTATTTACAAGCAGGTACTATTAAGTTGGCGCCAACAGACTCTAGCAGACAACCATTTAAAGAACTGTCTGACCAATAGATTGATTTAAATGAGAAGAGTTTAATAAAAGTATTGGTTCCGATAAGACTAATACAATGTAATTGCAATACGTCTGGACCGGCGTTGCCAGGTCCCAACAGAGCAAAATCACCAAAAACGCATGTGAAAAATTACCAAAAATCATCAAAAATCACCAAATTTTGAAAAGCGTACGACCCCTTCAGGTAGTACTCTCAGAAATCTTAAACAATGTCAATGTTATTTGCAAGCAGGTTCTGTTAATTGGCGCCGGCAGACTCTAGCAGACGACCGTTTAAAAAAGAACTGTCTGACCAATCAATTGATTCAAATGAGATGAAAGCACTGCTTCCGGTAAGACTAATACAATGTAATTGCAATACGTCTGGACTCGCTGACCGTATACATGTATATGCCAAGTCGTTTGCGTGCGGTTGTTTGCGTGTTTAGAGTGTCGACGTGTATCCCTGAAGTTCATTGTCTTTCTAGCGGAAAGAATGAATTGTAAGACGACGTGATCTACTTTTATATCGGTATCTTAAAAATCATGACCAGACAATTGAATAGCTCGGCACATTTGTCGGGTTTATTGAATAGAGACATAGTAAACATAGACAGCAATCGAATTCAGTTGTTCGCTATATATATGAATATAGAGAAGAAGAAATATAGAAGTATGATGAATTTGAAACTTGAATGGACAATATTCCTGGAAGTAAATGGAATTGGTCTGAACTGGACTGAAATTAATAATCTATCTGTATCAAATATACATGTCATTCTCGTAATTAGCCAACTTTTTGAGCTACCGCTCACTTGAGGCCTATGCAAAATTGACAATCTCTTACTATTCAGAGCAGGGCGGAGCAAAGCAGACCTTATAGCACGAAATAAGGTCGGTGACCTAATTGAACGAAGTCGAGTGACCTGAAGTGAGCTACGAGGGAATGGAGTTGTCACCCGAATAAGGCGAATCAATTAATTGTGCCATCGATAATAAAGCAACTACAACGACAGGAATATCTCTAAAATCAGACGACAACTTTCGACTTCGCCCATGGACATCTTCTGGGTTACTGACATTCTAACGGAGACGAAACTGCGACCCAAAACTCCACACATCCCGTTAGCATTACCAGTGTTTCCCATGCGAGTAGTTCTGCGTTACCTTTAGGTGATGTAAAATTAGAACATTTTATTCAAAATTTCTGTGTATGAACACCGCGCTTCTTCGAGTATTCTTCTTCTTCTTCTTCTTCTCCTCCTCCTCCTTCTTTTTCTTCCTCTTCCTCTATTTCTTTCTTTTCTGTTTTTGCTCCTATTTTCAGCTCAAAGCGCAGAAACTAAAAGTAGGAAAGTACAGAACTATTTAAATAATAGAACTTACTATACCGTGCATTCCGATGTCAGTGGTGAAAGAGATGCTGCTAACACATCTTTGTCTCTATCCATAAAAGTTTCCTCAACTGCGATTTTCAAAGAACAATAATAGTAGTTCCACGACAGCCTGTTCTCTGGGCATCAAGGCTATCGTAATACATTAAGTGAACGGTGATGGATCTACTTAACCCATCAAGGCTTAGCTTCATTAACTTGCATTTTATTTGAACGAAAACCATGTCATTTGTGTAAATTTTTGCTACAGAAAGTTTTGCATTCAAACTCGCTCCATCCATACCCCCACCCCACCCCCCCCAAAAAAAAAAACAACAACAACAACAACACGACAACAATAAAGCAATAAAAAATTATAGTATATCCATCCCATCTCCCCGCTCGTTTTTTTTTTTTCGGTGACACATTTGTTCTTGTGACAATTCCTCCGGTCTTATTTTTTCCAAGGACTTAGGATTAGGGTTAGGGTTGTGTTACGGTTTTAGGTTTAGTTTGATGTGAGGATTAGGGTTAGGGTTACTGTTACGTTTGTAGATAGGTTTTATGCTTGAGTTAGCGTGCAGATATTTCATGGGAGTAATAATAATTGTCGCAGGAGCATATATCATGAAATCTATTTTTTTTTTCTGATTTCACATCAGGAGAGAAGTTATATCACAAGACAGTGGAACATGATATCGTGACAGGTGCACCGTTGCACGAAGACATGGAAATGAACAGACGTCCGTCGTTACTAACATGCTAACTGGATAAAACTAGAAATATGGGATAAGGAAAAGAGAAAGTAGAGTTGTGACCTTTATCTTAAGAGCAGTCTCTGACTCTCTGTATTGCCACCACACTGTATGGAGGAAGGATCGCGGCGCTCCTGCTTTCGGCCCGGAGCTTTCGGCCTCTCTGTCTCCTTAATAGTCCGGAAATCGCCCTGGAGAATCTTTCTGTATAGAGGAATTGAAAGTTGGCGGGAAATCCATAACGAAAGTCGCGCACATAACTGCATAAAGAGGAGAAAAACCAGTGAAATAGCCAACTTTCCTTGCAAACTCCATAATGTCTAATATGGGATTGAAGTAGAGGAGGACTAGAATGATGATAACACAAAAAATGATGAGGGTTAGGTCTCACATATTCACTAAGATATTTTGCCACAGACCATCGTGACTTTAACAGAAACATAATCCATGAACTTCGTCATCATAATACGTACAAGATTGTGCCAAGGCACGTAAGTATTATGTTATAATTATGCATATAATCTCATTATCAGTATGTGCGAGTATACAATATTTTTGTTTGCTTGCTTGTTATGTATTCATATTTATCCAAGAAGTATAGCGCGACCACATGTAGGAATGACTTTTTCGAAGTTTTTTTTCTTTTTAAATCATTATTATTTTAGTTGCAATTAGTACAAACAGAAAACTGGTTAGCAGTGATAGAACCGTCATTATTTTGGATATGCATAACATGTAGGCCCTATATGATATATATATATATATATACATATACATATACATATTACAACATGATATATTGTATATTTCAGTGTAATATGAGAGACGTATAGCAGAGATTTTGTTTTACATTTGCAACACGGACAATTTTCTTTCTATCAACCTAAACTCTTTTTAAGTGTTTCTCGTTCTTCTCATCTTTCAATCTCTTTTAAGATTTTCATCTTTTTGTGTCAAAATGTTTTTGTTTTTTTTTCATCGTAAAAGACAATGTACCATGGACGTATTGGGGTCTTCTGTTCTAAGTTACAACGTGGGGGGTATGTGGCAGAGTTAAAACGCATCAGGGCAATAATGTATATGCATCATGATTATTTTGAAACTCTTTCGGGAGAAAAAAAAAAACAGGCTCGCAGTTGGAGTGAGGAAGTAACCATTTCTCCGTCGGAAATTAATTGATAACTGTGGAAGTCATTACCGTAATTGGCCAATCAGCCCCTTGCGGTCGATACGAAGGAGCTTTGCAAAGATATCTGAATTTTACAAGAGACAAGCAGGCATCAAAATGTGATCTTCAGTGAAACAGTGAGGGGTTTCAAACTTACAAACACTAGGCTCGTTTGTACACTTGTATACGAGGAAAATGTTGGTGATGATAAAGAGTTATCATTATGGTTATTATCTTTATTGTTGTTACAACTTTTATCATCATTATGTGATTAGTGATATATTCATCATTGTTATTATTTTCATAGTTGTTATCATTGTTTTTAATCATTACTACTGTTGTTATTGTCATTACCTATGATTATTATTTCTTTATGTCTGAGAGCAAGTTTGAGCCACGTTTCTATGAAACACGCTTCTCAAATGATTTTTTCGACAATCGTGGTTCGATAGTGCTTTCCACTCTATACTTATGCTCGACTCTTGGGCACGCGTTCATGGTTTTAACGTTTTCAACCGGAATATATAATCGAGAAAATAGCATTTCAACTAGCTTGACCTTATACATTCACTTCCGCCAATTTGAGAGCATAATGCGTATTCATTGCTTCGATACCTGAGCGCTTGATTGACAAGTGTTTAGTCATCAGTACGTCTAGGAAAAACAGGTTTCAGAGACGTGATTACTGACGAGTTCAGTCATAAGCCTGAAACTCCTCCAAGTCACATGATTGCATCTACTGTGCATTAAAAAGGAATCATATCCCGTCAGATTCGATAGGGGCGGAAACAGAAAGTTGATTGAATTTATTCATTTTTTATATGAATTGATGTTCCTTTCCTCTTTGTCTTAATTCTTCTGTAGCATCAATTTTTTTTTCTGTCACGTATAACCAATCATGCCTGTAATCTTGCGGTAATTGTAAGTAACACTGGAATCTGTCCCACCTCTGCCTTCTTTTTGTTTTGTTAAGTGATTCAGTAACGCTCGCTTTCCGCTGTGTGCATATATCCTAAATCAAATCCAGATTTAGTTAATTTGCTCCATTTTTTCATTTTTGAGGGGAAGAAGGGGGATAATGTTCACCATAAGAAGGACGTATATGATGATGCTTTTTGTGTGTCATTTTTTTCTAACTTAACGTTTTTTTTTTTATTAAGTGATTATCACGTGAGAACTTTTCATTTGCCTATAATCGTGACGTCATTACTTCATTATCAAATATATTAGACGAAAAACAATTTTTGATTTTATTTTCATACTTCTTGTACATCAATAATACATGAAAAATAACAGCACAATTTCTTTTTTTACCTTGTCAACATTATGCAAAAAAAAATGCATACATAATAACACGGTAGTTATAATAATAACGACTGGTAATCATTTTACAACAGGACACAGCAATGTGCCATAACTAAAGCACTCTTAAATCAGAATTAACTCTAGAGTGATATCTAAATAATACCAGACAACTAGTAAAGGATTAAAATGAAATCAGACACGATACATAAAAAAAAAAATACATTTGTAAGTAAATACTCGTAAGCGTAAATGACTAATCTATCGCATTTTCAGAGTTTTGGTTAAAATTTACTTCGTAACTATAACATGCACTAGTAATAAGGTACATACAGCGCTCAAAAGATATTTATACAGTGATAACATCTAGCATCACTCTTTTATGCCTTCTGCAGATTAAAAATTTCGTGGAAAGTTCCGGGAACCTATGCAACGGAAATCTTATGACTCAAAACTGTGTGACAAACCATCGTGTTGTGCTGTTGACAAGTGGCATATCAAAATAACTTCCCGAAGTGCTAATGATTCAACATTTTCGATTACTTCTCTCCCCACGGACCAATTAATGTAGTCAGGCGGAATTATGATGCACTGTATCTACAGTCGATGTAATCTTTTGATGAGGTAGCGACTCAATGCAACATTTCGTTTCTCCTCACTATCATTAAAAAACTGACGATTTCATACTTCCTACCCAATTGCTTTTTTGTTTTTATCTTGCGTGTATGCCATATATGTAATATATATGACTTTGCATCATTTATATCTTTACGATATTAATTATACACTGTATACAGAATGTCTATCTGTATAATACTATGTGAGTATCCTTTTTTAAGAGAGAGATAGTAAATATGAAAAAGAAACAGTTGTTGCTTTGAGAGTTTGGTGTACACACGTTCAACAACCTAAAGAATCTAACAATTAATATTACAGGTGTTGAGCTGGTGTTGACACATCTAATTCAAACTTGTAAAACAACGGCAAGACGAACAGGTGTCTGACACCTGACTTCAGCATGCGCTTGATGTTATTTCTCACTGTAAATAGATGATTTGCGCTTGAGTCAAAAAGAATATCGATTGATTTATTATAATGGCCAACTTCAGGTGTTTGCCAGGCTATTATTCCGAGATTGTGTCAGACGTGAATTCTTTCCACCCTGTTAATTTTGTTTTTCTTTCGAATTCATCATTCAGGAAAAAACACACAATAGGCAGTTAAGATGTTTACAATAAGAACAATAGCTGAAGTTAATGTAGCAGTTACGAACTGTAACATGAAAGTATTAATTAGCAGATCGTTACGTCTAAATGAGCCAGACTACGAACACAACAGGTGCAGACAGCACGGCATATTATTATCTCGTCTACTATTAAACCATTAGAGTTACTAGTATGACAGAGACTTTAGTGTGAATGGAAGGGTGGAAACGGCTATAGAGAGAATAGTGAAATTAAATTCGTCGACAGGCACGTACAAGGGTGTTAGGTAGATCTTTTTTTTTTTAATTCAATCGACTGTCAGTCCAAAGTATTATCATATGAAACATATTTAAGGGAGAAACATGAATCATGTGAACTGATTTCCATTTGCGGGACGGAAGCAATTTCAGAAGTACTGATTTTTGAATGGTCCAAACTAATGCATATTTTAAAAAGTACCATAATTCTTTTATATAGATTAATGCAAATGAATAGAGCATGTCAAACGCAATAAAATCCGTCTGTTAGCCAATTATGTGGCAGTAATAACAAATACAAAAAAATAATAACCATACTGCTGAGGAAACAAAGACGGAGAGCCTATAACACAATATCAGAATTATAATCTATCCAGATATTAAAATAGATAGGTTGCGTTTTTAGCCAATGCAAGTGGCATGGGGCTTCAATTTGATTGAATATTGGTAAAATGGTTCAATGGATCTACTTATCACCTAATGGTAACAGTCAAATTCTCGGATGCAAAATCTGGTAAACACAAAACATTAAAGAGAATAAAACAGTGCGACCTGAGTTTTATTTTCACTTGATTTGAGCACAATATCTGTAGGGAGAATTCTTCCCTTACAAAGGTTTGAGGTCTGAGAATGACTGTTGAAAGTTGGCATGAGAAAATTGTGTAGCTTGCTGGGTTCTTCGACTACAAACCGAAACGACTATACGATAAAATAAAATGAAAGCAATAGAGGCAACTGGCAACAATCCCCCGGGATATTTGCAAGAGAAGCATTATAATGAAGTACCGGTAATACGATTGTTATCAAACCTATTTTCGATCATAGCCGTGATCAGTATCTACATAGATTTTCACTTGTTCGTTTTTTCGTGTACCGCTGTGACCACATCCTGTGCTCGTTTCTGTATTATCATTCCAAATCGACTAGCCTTCGACCCTTTAAGCGTTCCAGATGAGCGCATGCAGCGAAATGACGTAATCGTCACAACTGATCGGTTTAAATAGGGATGACTGAATTATTGGGAAATGGTATCGGACAAATTAAGTTTTATGCCAACACGTGGGTAGGCAATTAGTCGAGGGTGCCAAATGCTCTCCCTACGGATCCACGTCGGTGCTTATCCCTCTAGCAGTAAAAAGTAAGAATACTACACCTACCTTACATTCTACAGGCATAAGGACATAAACATCAATCAACTGATTAATATTTCGTTGCATTTTCATATAATCCTCTGGCTTGGAGTTACTAATGAGTCTCTGCGTTGACTTTCCATATTAATGGGTTTCCGGGTTATATCAGTTGCAATAATTATAAGTAATCATTCATCGTCACAACCTGCCTGAAATATTGCACGCGCAGACATGTCAATGGAGAACGTGTCAATCTATGCTCGATATTGGACGGCATACAACTACAGTACATGTAAAGGTGTTACACTGTCATAATAGCGAGCTTTAGATCTGCGACGCGATCGCTAAGACGACGTATAGTATCTAGGGCTGAACAATGGAAACAGCTGCCTCGCGCATGCGCAGAACACCAGATTTAGCCTAATAGCATCGTCTTTAGCGTTCGCGTCGCAGATCTAAAGCACGCTATTGAGAATACTTGGCGAAACCTTGGCAATCATAATCTCCCTGAGTAGTTTGAAAACAGAACATATTATTAACGACATTTTACGCTTTATCAATTATTGCTGAGTAACATACAATGGGAACGATTTGACTGGAAAGGGCTAGGTTGTTGGGTTTTTTTTTTCTTTAATTTTGTTTGGTTTATTTGTTTGTTTGTTTGTTTTTGCTTTTGTTTTCTTGGTCAATCTACCGTAATCGAACCCATGGGCGGCTGTGAAACGTGTTCGCCCGGTCGTGGCGGGCTTATGTTTCTCCCCAAGGTGCGTTTACGGCGGATAACATCGGTTGAAGCTAGATAGACCCGCCAGGGGAAAAGAACAATCGTACCTATTCAACTACTTCATCCCATTTCGCGCATAATCACTCTCACATCCGCATTCTATATTCGAACTTTAGTAATTGCTTCGCGATATTCCGGAGCAGGCTGAGAGTTATGCGTTGTTTTTAGTCCAGTTTAAAACAAATAGGCCTACACAAATATTATTATATATACATAAACCCTTATCATTCCAAAGCAAGGATCCCTGCCTTAATAATGATAATATCATAAAATATTCAGAAAAATATAACATATAAATTTATATCAACATGCAACAAAAGATGGACCAATGTAAATCTACCATTTCGATTAGATTAAATCAAATCAAATTCATTCTAAATCAATCCAAATTCAACTAAGTATTCCATCCTACAAAAATACAAAATACACATTTTTTGACAAATTATATTGTTTAACTACGTTATTATATTGCTTTACTTTAGTACAATTGTATTGTTTAACTCTAACGTAATTATATTGGGTTACTTTATTATATAATAATATTGTTTAGATTTATTAATTCGCACGGTAACTTCTCATATGGGTATACAGTTACGCCGACAGAAGCTTAACAAGATACGACTGGAAAGAGAGAGAGAGATGAGGGTACGTACATGGGATAATTCTGGCGGACAGAAATTCATATAACACTAAACCAATTCATTTCTCTTCAAGATGATTTTATTTGGCAAGTGTTCCTCGGAGGTTGATGGTATACGTTTACGTGTTTACTAATATTATTATAATTATAGTAGGTATATATCTACATAAATCTTATCTACACACCTGCACTGAAAATAACATCGTATAGTAGTAGAGGTATACGCGATTGCAGCTACTACGTGATAACATGTAAGTTGACAACATGAAAAGTAGCATTTAAGGTCTAAAAAAATATTGGGTATAACTCGAGAAGCACCATACAATTTCTACTGTATGGTGTGTTTTTTTTTTCTACTTCGTCTCATAGAGCATTAAACTGTTTTATGTCAGAAACAATGAAACATTTGCTGATGTAGATAATGACCCAACCTTGGTTGGGTTGGCATCATGCAATGCTCACATGAGATAGATAGTGTTTCTTTTTTATTTCCTTTCCTCTTACAGTGAAAGGAAATTTGCCCTGAGCACCAAGAAGAAAAAGAAAACATGAAAAATGTTGTTTTATTATTATTATTATTATTATTACCAAACTCGATGTACTTTGATCTAATTTTAACAACGCGTTATTCTTACACCAAAGGTCAGTAAAAACTTCTGGGGAAATTAGACATTAGGAAAATTGGAACAGATCACAAACCCCTCCTTTATTCTCCCTCCTCCCACTCTTACCTTCCTTCCAATCCATTTCTTTTAAATGCTTTTTAGTCCCTTTTAGTGCTTTTTAAGAGAAATATGAGAACTAGCCTCAATCTGCAGGTGTGTGGCATTCTCTCTACTTATCTAAGAATAGCGAACATAACTATACTTTTCTTTTAAAGACATCAAGTGAAGACAAGTATAGAGAGAAGAAATTGTGCCAAATGCTATAGTCCATTTTCACCGTCTGCACGATTCTATAATTCATCTGCGCTGAGCCAAGATGGGAAATTATTACCAGTTTGCTCTGTTCTTAGTTAATGCAAGCCAAGACGATTACCTGTAACACTTTCTTTGCCAGGGACTTTGGATAACGTGTACAACGCTATGGGATTTTCAGTGTCAATTGGCACTCGAGGCACTCAAAGGGTTAATAACAAACAACTATAAACCGTACTATAGGAGCCTAAACCAATCTATCCCAGGGACTGCTCCCACTTTAACCCTACTGCTGCTGGTTACAGAGGATACAGTAGAAGAAGACAGTGTTATCTTTTACAAAGGAGAGTTAACTTTATGAAAATGGAGAAGGACGAGGAGGAGCAGGAGGAGGAGAAGAAGAAGAAGAAGAAGAAGAAGGAGGAGGAGGAAAAGAAGAAGAAGAAGAAGAAGAAGAAACAAGCATCACCATAACAACAAGTAGACGATTATGGCAACTTCTATAATCAGCACCTCTCCTGCAGGCGAAGAGGACTACATTGGAAGATGTTTTTGATGACGGCGATGATGATGCATATGGTGATGGTGATGGTGGCGGTTACGATAACGAAGCAAATTCTAAAGATCGAACACAAGTAGTGATCGAAGACATTGATTTTGTACGTGTATTGTTGGACATGAAATGAAATAGAATGAAATGAAATGAATTCAAATTAGATTAATGAAATTATATTAAATAAAGTAAGGGGATCACTGCGACGGCAGTGAAAGCAACAGGAAGAAGATTTCCTAAAGGCCATAATTGATTAAATTTTTTATTCCCGTGTGCCCGCAGGTAGACGATTAAAAACGCTAACTTTCACTAGTCTAGCACGCCCAAGGCTCACAAAACGAGAACATCCCGAGTCACAAAAACTTATTTCATATCTTGATAGTCTGCCAAAAACATTATTTATTTACATGGGGGTTTTGTCGACCATGGTATTCATCACGTGCTCGCTCTACAAGCAGCAGCATTGACCGTGGGTTTCACGGCGCCGCGGAAAGATAGGGGGCGCGGCGGACCTGTTGAAAGCGTCGCAGGCATGTGGGTGTACGCACGAGCCCCCAGCTTTCGTTGTTGCTGTTATTTCGTTGGTTTTTTTTTCCTCTACACCGTTTATGTGTATCTTAAAAGGGTCAATCTACTTATTTGGTTACTCAGTACTGTGTCGATGCGCAATGTCAAATGTGCCACGTGCGGTTATAGATAGGCCCTGGTTTAGATATTGCGATAGACAGGATACGCGTAAACAAAGCAGAACGTGCTTGAATTTGTATGTGCAGGTGAAACAAACCAAGTGCCCATGGAAGCAATTGTTGAAAAGGTCGCTTTATGAAATATGGAGGACGATGAGGTAGACAGTATGCAAAACAAAATGTTGATGCTTACTAGACGTGTAGAAACATAGACCAAACCTCGACTGATTTTTTTTTTTTCATATGATAAAAACGAGGACAGGATTGTTGCCAGTGAATGATGGATGCATGTACGTAGGTCTATGTGGTAGAGATAAAACCCAATTTGCCTTCGTTGAGTTACATGCAGATCATTGTGAGCGAGACCATATGGGGCAATTTTGCCCCAGAAAACTCTAATCGGTAGTTCGCAGGGGGGTAACCGAAACTTTTGACTCCTAAAAATAATAAGGCATTAAGCGGAGTGAGTTGACCGAATGATGTGATGCATATCGCTCCAGTTTCTGACGTTAATTCAGGTGAAAATGTAGCCACGATAATGTACTCGCAGAGCAAACCTGCGCCGTCGGGCTTATTGGAGGTATCGGGGTTTTTAGGCCACGATACGGTTAGAAAGTGGGCTGTCATAGTGTTTGGGTTAGTCGCCGAGATCGCTCGCGATATGCCGGGAGATAGGGCGAGGTGCGAAAGGACGAGATACGCCAGGCGCACATCCTCCGTCAAAGGTGTCTAGTTACCATGGCGACGGTTTGATGTTTTCTAAAAGTGAAGAAATTGTGTAATTGCAATGTTTTCAAAACTAGTTAATAATCATACAGGGACGAACACGCACACACACACACACACACACACACACACACACACAAATGTAGGCCCAGGCTCTGAAATATAGAAAAATTGTTTTGCTGACTTGCTAATATAACGTGTCCTCTTTATACCTCTTTCAATACCCTCAAGTGGTAGCTACAGTAGGGCAGGGTGGGTTTATTTTTTTTTTTTTATTCTTTTTTTTTTTAGTCAGGTGGGGATGGGGTGGAATGGGGTGGAATGGGGCGGAATGGGAGGGGGACCTTGTGAGATGTCAATAAGTATCTTCCTGATGACAATACTGGCTATCTTTTTGACATGTACACAAGTCATAGACTATGTGATAATGTATTACATAAACATGTATAATTACATTATTACAAATCACGAGACATTCATCATAAATACAATGTTGACATAATTGCGACATGCAACGTACTTGTAAAAATCTAACATCCAAACAAATATCTGACAATTTATTGAACTATCAATTTCAATATTACACTTTTCGTTTGAATATTGCACTTTTCATTCACAATTTAGCATTTGGGAAAATCTATTCAATCAGGATAAACCGATAGGGCGAATTCTTCAGTTTGTCTGTTTGTTCGTTCGTTTGTTTGTTTGTTTGTTTGTTTGCTCTTTTCTTTCTTTAGAATATGCTTGTTTTCTCCTGTTATGACAATATAGGGTTCTGACGTTTGTTTTGACATATCTAACGTCTTGGGAAACACAACGTGAGGCTAGGCAGCGGCCAAGGTGATGAAGCGGCGAGAGAAAGAAAGGCAGGCGTGCCCTTCCGCGATTTGAGCGAGCATGAACACATGGCTTCACATTCAGGGACACAGCCAAAACAAAACATTATCAAAATGGGTAAAGGCCGGAGCGATGAGGGAAGTAATTTCCCGCCAAAAAAGGCAGACGTTTATTAACAACGAACACTGTGTGCAGTGATACCTTCGTGGCACTATCTACAGCATTCTACAGTGCTAAAACATTGAAAAACAATAAAAGCTGTGAATGTAAACTATTTGTGAATAAGCAAGGGCATTGATTTGAAGGTAAAAAATAAACAAAGACAACGATTATAAGCTGTATACAATGTTGTTGTTCTAAAGGCTTGTTGTTTAAGGCACTTGACTCCAAAGAAAAAGACATCGGGTTCAAATAATGTCCAGGTTAAAATAATATCCGGGTTAAAATAATGCCCGGGTTCAAATACTGCCCAGGGCTCATATCGTTAAACAAGATGGGTGACCTACTTTTGTTCCGCTTGACCCAGATGTATGAATGGGGTACCCGGTGATAATAGAGTGGTGATAACGACTGGACCCTACGGGAGTATAGTGCTTGTACTAGCGAGTCTTCCCTGGGTAAAATGATAGTAATATCAAGAAGAAGGATAAGCAAATGTCATAATATTGTTGGTATCATTATATCGCGTAACATATTTCTCGATAAAACGGTTACAAATAAAATGCGGTTGTACAACGGGTAATGAACATCGCCTTCATTTTTTCCCTTTGTAGTTCCTGAGATTTATCATTCTTCATAGGGGTTGTCACATCTGGAAAAAAAAAAGAAACGCGATGTATCCTTTCCTATAAAATAAGTTGGAGTAAGCAAGGGAAATATAAGATCGTGGTCAGGACGCAACCACATCGGCGCCAGAGTCGGGACTCCAACAAAGGGCTGTCGATGAAGACCGACATGTATGACTATGAGGGAATAACGAGGCCATAATCCAATCTAGAAATCAAACTCATTCATGATGATTAAACAAGGAAAATATAAAAGTTTCTACATTAATTAGCTGATGACAAAACGTAAAGAAGAAACAAAGTATTAGAACAACTTCGGAGAGAAAAAGCGAAAGATTTAGTCTCTCATCAACATTCATGAAAGCTTGCGTTCCACGCTGCCCATCAAAAGGAAAACACAATTTAATGAAGATATATAGACTTTATTTTTTCCTTTTTTAATTGACCATGAATGAAAATACATTCAGACACACACACACACACACACACACACACACACACACACACACACACACTCACACATCCACCACTCACACACACGCGCGCTTGCGCGCATGTTATATACATACACATTCCAATATGTATAAACGAAAATACATCTATATTATCAATTAGATAATAATTGCACACATTGCACATCAAAACATTGCTCACGGTTGCAGTCTGCCGTAATCTTTTCGGGCTGTGGCACCTTTTTAAAGGTACTAGCCCACATTTGCAAACCCACGAAAATCAAAACTGCATAAAACAGGTCCAATATGACTTCAAGTACAAGTTATAACAGTAACATACCTCACCTGTTGTTCTTTGATAAAGGAGAGAAAATCATCGTTTTAAAATCAATTTTCAAACTGGGTCAACCCGACCCAAAATCGAATTACGAGCGCGGGCTAGCTACATACTAACTGCGACCAGCCCCAACGTGCAGCGTTGGGGCTGTGCCGTTTTCGCACTCAGATGGAGGAGTTGTACAAAACGGGTGCCGTTTCGGCGCTATATTTCCTTAATTTTTCAACAAAAACTACTAGGAATACTTACATGGGTCGATTAAACCTAAATGATTAATTTCGGCGACTGTTTGATGCATTTCAGTGCGTATGATGCAGAAAATGTTGTCTTATAACGCGAATATCTTCAGCTCACCGATGCTCACTGAAACTCACAATCACTTGCACAAACCCACAGCATGCATGCAGTGCAGTGCATTGAGAGCATGCGTAATGCGTACTAATGGATATAGCAGCAAGTCTCTCCACTGTTGCACTAGGGCAGGCCGCTTATTACTCCTAAAAAAATGTAGACAATTTTGCAGTTTCTAGATAAATGGGTGAGAAAAACCAAGTCGAAAAGGTAATGTATTAATTGTCACTGTGTTTATGATAGAAATTTAGCCGTGCTTTATTTGTGAAGTCGCCGTGAATGTGGCAGTGATTTTTGCTCCCGCTAAGCTGCGAGGTAGCCGCCAGGACCGCGCCTTGCGGCGCGGTCTCCGGGGCTAGCTACTAGTACGTACATGTAACTTACACGTGTATCGCATGCAAGTAGTACGTACGTGGACCGGAGCTAGCGAGCGATGTGCATTTTCATTTATTTTTATGAAAGTAATGGACTAATTGGAACAAAATTTTGCACAGGTGTTACTGCAATCATACCCAAACTCTATGCTAACTATGAGACCAATTGCTGCAGGTTTACAAATGTGGGCTAGTACTGTACCTTTAAAGGCGATAACTTGCTGGTTTCAGGCAGGTGAGTCTCACCTCCCTGCTAGTTTTAATACTTCGCAAGATCAAACAGCCTCAACAGCTTACACCTTTTACTAACAAACATGATTGCTCACATTATCACAAAGTTTAACTACGACAACGAGACAAATAATATCAGATATAACCCATTTCTTCGTGGGTGAAGTCGCTGGACACCTTAGGGAATCTTTTCAAATTGCTTATATCATTAATTGCTTATATCATTTCTCGAACCACATCGTTATGATATTTTCAATAATGACGGAAATAGGTCAAGAGATTTCTAACCAGCACATATCCTGAATATGCATGGTGCTTGACCTGGGAGAGAGGCTTTTACAAATCAGGGGAAAGACAGCCACATGCGCATGCGTCAGCATCCGGGTCTTTCGACAGACCCGATTCCGTGCGTTCGCAACAAACATACTGGAATCACAATGCACGGTCGTGCGGTCCAGCGGAGCTCTTCTTGCCATCACTATTGGGCAACATGATGATAAAATTTAGATGACTTTATTACTATTTCGGAAGTCACGAAAGGCAAACAAATCTAGGGCTTCTTTTTGTTTTGTTTTGTTTTGTTTTGTTTTATTTCATTTAATTTTTAGGGGTGGAGCTAATTGATATTCTATATAGTGAGTGTAGAAACAAAAAAAAATGACATAGCATAAAATGCCTGATACATAATTTTGATCAAGCAGTTCCACAGTTTTTGTAATATGCAGACTTATTCACATCATTTTATTCAGCAGAAGTCAATATAAAATGACTGTCAGGGGATCTTTAAGTCTTGCGCCGTGCCACCCAATAATATTCTGATGATTCACATTATTATCGTAACGTAACAACACCACTCGAACAGTAAACCCGCAAGACGATATTACAGAAAGATTTAAATCAATAATTTGCTGGCAGGGCCTACAACAATCCCCTCGACATTTTCTCCGTGTGTTTGAGTCAAGCTCAGGGTCACGAGGTAATGACTCTCTCTCTCCCCCTCTTCCTTCTATAATGGGAACAAACTGACCAAATAATCATACCCCTTTTTTTTCTATACCTCTTTTTATTTTTGCTTTGCTGCTTTGCAGCCACCGTAGATCTATTCTCGTCTCGCATGCTACTCCCTTCGCTCCGAATTCGGAAGGCGAAGGGTTCGCGAGAAGATGTTAAAAAACTGTGCACCTCGAATCACGCAATGTGGGTCCCCTGGACGATGCTAATCTCTTGCTGCGGGCTAAAGAGTCGCAGCTCGACCTGCCGAGTCATCGTCCGAATTTGTGTTGAAATTTTGGGGCATAATTTGTTGTTTTCATTCCTTCTCCCTTTCGACATGATGCATATCTTTCCTTCACTGACATGTCACAGCTCACTGAAATTGTTTGTCACGCCACATTAATTTTACTGCATGTATTACAAAAATGTTTCGCTATCTGACCATTAAGTCTGTACGACATTCATATCAACACACTGTTATCATTATGCATGCTCGTCAATGGGTCCCTCTAAGCAGTTATTATGTTCTGAAAAAAAAAATAAAGCCAATCAGAAAATATAAACTAACTTTCCAATCTAATACCTGAGTTTGACACTCCCATATATAACATTGTTAGCTTTCATCCTGTTAATATCCGTGTCAACTTGAACGTGGCGTCTGAGGCGTTGCTCGTCAAATTTTTCGAACCGCAAAACGCCCTCAGCTCTGACCCCTTGAGAGAAACCTTAAAGGCGAAGTTCGTCCCAATCACCACGATACTAGAGACAAGAACAGCAGATGACGTCATGACATTACGTGTGACGCAGGGAGTCGGTGCATATCACCATCACCACAGTATCATACAATACGCCAGTTTCAGTTAAAAGGCGCGGGATGATAAATCCCAAACCGGTTACCGATGAGCAAACAACAGCCCATCTTTTCCTCGCCGATAAGTATCTGCTGAGCTGGTCGGACAAACCAGAAAGAAAAGCAAAAAGTGAGAGAAAGCCGAAATTTTCAGGGAAGTTCATCTTGAACAGCAAAACTTCTAAAATTTCTTTTCGTCCTTTTTGAAATTTTACAAAATGATGATTCGGAAACTAAGAATCATAATGAATTCCCCGACATAGGAATCAACTCAATCAAAGGAAATGCGTAGTCTGCCGTCAGGAGACTTTTGTGCACTTCAAGTCTGGATTCACAACCAAATTATTTTGCAAGCACTTGACATGTCAAGTATAGTGTTGCGACACGGATTGTCGCCCCTACACGGATTGTCGCCTCCTGCTCGGGGCGACAATCCGTGACGGGCGTTGGCGGCACGGATTGTCGCCCGCCCTCGAAGCACATTTTGCTGGGTAATATCGTTCTGGACATAATCATTGAAATACTAACACATAACTTACATGGCTACATCCATGCAAACATGCCATGTAAAAAGTCATGGTGAGGTTTCAAGGAAGTGTGTATGTGCGCGTTCACAGTGTCCGTTTGTGCGTGTGTGTGTGTGTGTGTGTGTGCGTGTGTGATGGAAGAATGTGTTTATTATGTCAGTTAGTTTTTTGCGTATGTGTTTTTTAGCTGTGCGTGGGGAGGGATACGTAGTAAGCTGTCGCTGGCATAAACGTTGATATTGATTTTATCAGCAGCTTTGAATTTGATGAGTTTGTTTGGCAGATTTGTATAATTATGAATTCGGAGTGGAGCTTGCGTGCGGGCAGATGCTGCTTTTCTGCATACGGTCCATTATGTCTTATTTATCAACACTGGGAAATCGTTTTATCAGGCTCATTCGTCCGAAGGCTCATTATTCCGAAGGTTCGTTATTCCGAATTTCATTTTTGGATCAACGAACCTCTAGGTATAGGGAATTGTGTGTTTCGGATAAATGAAGCCTCGGAAAAAAACGAAACTTCGGAATAACGGAACCTTCGTGTGTGTGTGTGTGTGTGTGTGTGTGTGTGTGTGTGTGTGTGTATTTGGGTTGGTGAATGTGGGTGTGGGATGATTTAGGTTTTGTTTAATCAGGGGTTGGTGGGTTTGGGATTGGATTTGAAGAAGGATAGTTATAAATGGTATGACAGATGTTGGTAGGATTTAATATTTAGGATAGATGTAGGCCCTAGATTTGTTTCGGATGGGGAGGGGAGGGGTGGTCGGGTTTTTTATGACTGATTTCATTCTAGATTCGTGTAATGTATTTGTGGTTTTTTTTTTATGTATATGCCCTTGTAAGTAAGAAGGTGTTACATGATCCAAACCAATGTATTCAAGGAATATAGGTTTGGTAGGGCCCTACATGTCAAAACTTTCTCGTGAAGTAATTGTTAGTAGGGTTGGTCTATAATCGAGTTATCTAAATTTATGTTGAAGTGAGATTATTTGTGGTATAAATTGACAAATGGATTTGTTTCTGTTTCGAATTGCCCTTTGTAACTTTTTTTTTTTTCATGTTACACCCAGAATGAGTCGATTTATGAATGATTTGAATGAAATCAATGAATATCAAGGAAAAAAGTGTTGAGTTGGTTTATTTGCATTATGAGGATTTGTTTGAGTGTTTGTTGGTGTTTGTTTATATGTGTGGCGCTCCGACAAAATGAGTCATAAGTCGCACGGGGAGTTTTCCCGTAATGAGCCGAAAATGAAGGGGAAGCATTACTCGGGTCGAAATTTTTTTATGACGGATTTTGATTCCTTTATGTTTTATCTGTTTGTACAGAAAATTTCAGCGTGTGAAAATGAGTACAAGTGTAGCAAATCACCGTTTTTCTGAGACAATTTTTTTCGGTTACATTTTTTTTGAACGCTCGCCTTTGCGTTGCGTTTCGCACCTATTGTTCTTGCCAGATCGAGACTCCGCCTCCGTTGCTAGGGTGTATGCTAATGAGGCATTGCTCTTGACCCCTTTGAAGACAAAACAAAGCATGGTGCGTGCGGCGGCGTCGGCGGCCAAGCGGCGAGGGCTATAGAATTACGCAATAATAGTGAGCTGACCAAGGCTATTGATTGCATGACCAGCGAGTTTCGTTTGATACATGCACTCCATTTCAATGAGTGGTGATTGACATGACGCACAAATCGCACTGAGAAAAGTAATTCCAACGAACGATCACGCAAAATTTATGATACTTTATCTATGAGCTAATACAATGATCACATATCGAACTCGAAACCTTTTTATGCGTGTGTGTACTTTTACAACGGTTATTAATTGGACTCATTAATGAATTTGTTCAAATAATCATAACTTTAGTTCCCTGGTATGTGACTTGCTGTTTAAAGTTCATCTCTGGAGATACAGTAGGGCCTAAGTTGTCAATTATTCTCGTTTTTATAAAGTCGACAATTTGTGTGATAATTCGCCAAATGTATGTAATGCGTACTATTATTTCCCTGGTTAATGAAACTTATTGCCTTGTTACTTATGATGGTTTGGGCCGTGACGGCATGGAGAGAAATCGGAAGACAAACATTATTAATGCCCAGATAGCTCGTGTTCCCCTTGGAGGATATTCTGACTCTAGTCATCTGTGTATTTTTTTTAGAAGTAGGACCTATTTGAGAAAGGGACAAAGCTCTGTCGCTACTCAAAAGTGTGCTTCTTCATTTTGTTTTGTTTTTTTTTAATCAGAATGTTTGTAATGATAGCTGTTTGCCGTGTATTGCGTGTAGCTGACAATGTGAGAGGTCAAGTCTGCAAAGAATTGGGTTGGCTGACAGCTTTGCCAAGTAGCAGCGCTAATTGCCCATTGAATTGCGTATTCTGAGGAATTTCGAATGAAAGAACTCGGACGGCAATGTTCACGCCTTGTATCCGAGTAAACTCCGCATCAACGAAGCCTTAAACAATGAAAGGTAAACTTCCTGCTATCAAGGGGTGGATAATCACGCAACCAGTATTCTTTCTTCGCCATTGATAGCAGAATCAATGACGGAATGGAGCAACAGTGTTGGAGGATCGGCATTATGTCTGCTAATTTGTAAAGGAATTTTTCAGTCTCCTTTTGTGTTCAGAACCACAGTCAGTGACGCTAACTTACTCTATCTCCTACAAGCTATCGTTACCATCTTAAAACGTGAATTTTATGAAAGGCTAAAAGTGATCACGGAATCAGTTCTTCCGCGTGACACATGCAGGCTTTTATAATAGCATACCAAGCTTAAATCGTTTACCTGTATAGAAAGGGCGGGGATACACACTTATCGCAATCATCCGGATTTGAGAGTGATACACTCTACTACTTTTCTTCATCTTTCCCCCGACAAAGACCATGGTAATTCAAAACAAACAAACAAACAAACAAACAAACAAACAAGCAGTTGATTTATATCAGAACGTAGAGATTCTTTGTGTTTCATGTATATGTATAGGTCATCTTTTGATGTATAGTAGGCATTTGTTGTCGTTTTTACAGCGTTTCCTAATAAATGCCTATAGCGAAAACCCAACAAAACTTCTATCAAGGAGGGAACGGAACTTAAATTTAAATATCACATAGTTTACATAAATCAGACATGTAAATAAGGCAATCATATACATCCGCACGGCCGATTGTAATCTCTTAATTTGATTATCAAACATGATCGCCTGCATTTACGTGCTTTTTTCTAATTTCTTGAACTTTGCCTCATTTTCTCTCTTTTCTTTAAACAATTGCTCGAAACATTTAAAAATCGTAACACAGTCTGCTATCCCACAACATAATATTCCATTTGATTTGTCACTTATTGTTGGTCGGGTGACGCCAAATGTTGGAATCTCGAGCGATGATACACGGCATTTTGTTTGTTGGTTTTCGTCTCATCGCTCAAAAGAATTTTGACTACGATTACAAGACATAACTGATGGTTTACAGAAGTGATCATCAATTCAGTAAGGATTAGTCAAGTCATGAATTCACTTTACCCATCATGACTGTCTAATCGAACTACGACATTGTTTGGGTAACCGCGCCTTTTTATTCTCATAGTTCAAACTAATTCTTGACATAATCAAAACAAATAATTCTTTATTAAATTTCTCAAAATACTCAATAGACGGCCTAAGTCAAAACTTTCTACAAAGATTGCCTATACGGCAATCTTTACTAGCCTAAACAAGTTTTCTAGAGCTATCAGTTCCCCCTATGACAATGACTTCGATCGCGTTTTGAACTTGTATCGAACTACTTTCAAAACAGCTATTACCTTTGTAGTTCGATGAATAAACCAGTCTTTTGAATTCATAACCAACTTTCGTAATCGTAACAATACAGTAACATAGTACTGCATGTCAATAAAAGTTGGAAAATGTAAATGCTATAATAGTAGCGCAAAAAAAAAATGAGTAACGATTATCTTCATACATTCTAATTCCTAGTGATGTCGCTACGAAAATGACACATGGTTTGGTTCAAGCAAATAAAAGTAAAAAGGAATGGGATATACTTCTTATGATAGTACCACGCCGTACAATGCATTTCACTGTATTTTGTAACATTTGGTTACGTTTCTGTGCGCTTTACGTACAGAAAATAAAAGGCAGATTGGTGCTATTAACATGCTAACACGCAACGCATTCAAAATGTTTTTTGAAATACACCGTATACAATATAATGTTTCAGTATACGGTTTGAAACTTTGAATTTGCGAGTCCTTTATGAAATTATAAGCAGGGTTATTACATTATCAAGCAAAAATTAAAGTATTTAGGGATTCGGATTTGCGCAGGAGACTAACAGTGCTATATATGGCGATCGTTCGCAACAGAGACAATCCTCTTCAATAGATATACAATGTAATTCTGTTTTCTTGAATTGAAAGAGAAACGAAAAGAAGTCAACTTTTTAACTTCATTTAGCTTTCTCACCAATCGAACTTGATTTGATCTGCCGTGCATGATATCGCTGTGTGCTCTATTAATTATATTAAATCATTTAATCGGCGTGCTTGTTTTTTTTATGCAGAATATCACAGGTAAGTTTAATTCATTGAAGTTCATAATGTTTGTACATAATGTATGGCGTGTTCGTTGTTTTCTATTTTCATTTTTATAATATATCACGTGTCCATTATCTGATTCTGACCACGAAAATATGGCGACTGTTTAAATGCGGAGCATGTACTGGAAAACTGTAATGTCTCCTGCCAGTATAGACAAACTAATCTCTAGTCTATCCCCGCTTAAAATTGAAATGAAATTGAACAAAAAACAAAAAACAAAACGAAGTTCGACTTTCAGTAGATTTCAACCGTTTTGTATAGTGCCTGGTTCATGTAATGGACACAATTCTTTAGCACATAAGCAATCACACAACTTTCGTGAATAGATATCTTAATGATTGCATCTCATGGAAGAAAACTCGTCTCCTTGCCTGAATTTTAGCTTCTTCCTGTTCAAGCTCGCGTGAAAGAAATAGTTGAACATCAATCGCAATCATTAAGAGAGGCACATCCTTTGAAATAACCACAGGAATACTGAGACACACTACGAAATAAAAACGGGCCTTTTATCGCTATTGACAACGCATGACATTGAAATGCTTTTTTTCCTTGGGGGAGGGGGGTAATACAATTGATTATTCTGAAGGTTCGTTAATCACACAATGAAATATGGTTTGCTATTAGCTTAGGTTCGTTAACAAGAAAATTAAATGCGGTTCCTTTCCGGTAGTTCCTTTACCCGAAAGTATTCAAGCAATCATTTTTTTTTTCTGATAAGGTTTGTGAATACAAAACGAAGTGAAGAAGGCCTAAGTATTAATTCCGAATATGTTTCAGTATTATTATTTATGATCCACTTCTCAAACGCAGAAAGACTGCACATGTGATGTAAAAAAAAAAATAATTCCGCTTAAGCTACAAGTTAATTGTTTTTTATATGCTATGCTATTAGAAAAGTGACTGAGAATCATTGTAAACTCAACGTGAAGCTGTCAAGCCTACATCAACCTTTGCTTCTGATACGTATAATATGTATACGTATATACGTATAATATATACGTATAATGTGCAGCATTGGCAAGCGTGATAAGCGATAATTACTGTGCACGCAACGCCTATAATGGAAATGTGCCTTTAATATGGCGGGAATTCATAATGTTACGGCTGTATACAGCTGCAGCAGAAAAGACGCGAAAGCAGTTTTTGATGCTCTGCAACATTACGACCATGTGCGTAATTTGAGGGTTTTAAGTACACGCAAAGAACACGATCTCAAAAGACGACTATCGTTAATCAACTTCATTGACTTTTTCTACCTATGCTGTCTTTTGAACCCCTGCCTAGAATAGGTTCTCAGGTTCTATTTAATAGGTATTGGTACTTGCTAAACGCATCCTCTTTAGTTTCCATTGACAACAACATGGGAGGAGAATGGAAGCGATGAACGCCCTCGCTAAAAGACGCTTCTCGTAAGACGCATTGCGTGCCCGCCTACAATAGGTTCTCAGGTTCTATTTAGGTATTGGTACTTGCTAAACGCATCCTCTTTAGTTTCCATTGACAACAACATGGGAGGAGAATGGAAGCGATCAACGCCCTCGCTAAAAGACGCTTCTCGTAAGACGCATTGCGTGCCTTCTTTTCTTTCTACTGTTTCCTATTGTTTGTGAGTTAAAAATTGCGGCAAACCACAACGCAGCCGACACACAACGCGTACCGACTCATTCATGCGGTGGCAGCGGCACGGACACAAACGCGCCGAAGTTTACATTCGGGCTGCCGTATTGGTCAGAATCGTTAATGATAGACCTGTCCTGCGATTGGTTGATTGTCTTACATACCCAAGCTATCGCCTTATACGGTAGTGCGTGCGATGGAGCGTAAACGCCGTCGCTAAGCAGGACAGTTGTATTGTTTCGTCCCGTGAAAGAAACAGGTTGTGAGCATGAACATAGCCTGAACTTTGAGAGCGATTTTCTCCGTTATTTAGAAAATCAACTGACATAACAAACGTGGTTAATATTCGTTTTTATGATCTATAGGGATGTCGAAATGAGTTGTATTACATATCAGTGTAAAGCTTAGAGTCTGTAGAATTCACTTATAGGCATAACTACGATTTCATATTTTGCGACTTTTGACTCATTCCGACGGAGCGCCACACATATTACGTATGTATTAGCGGTGTGCAATGGCAGTTCGTTTGTGCTAAAATCAACTAACGATTGACAAATTTTTTACGGCGTGTGGAAATTATTCGCTCATGCATAAAGCATGCCAAACCTATTCTGGGACAAAGAATAGTGGTATGGACGTTCTAGTTTATAAGACTGATGGAAGAAAATGACTGCAGTGAAAAATGAACAAAGACAAATAACATTTGGGGAGGGTACCTCCCTCGTATGTATTTTCTCTCAGTCTCTCTCTCGCCTAGCCCGCCTAACCGCTGATATTGGTTCACACACCCATACTATTCAAATTCATGAAATTCTTCCGTCGAGATGTTTTCATTGCAACTGGTTGACAAATTGCCCTACATCGACGTAAATAAGCACTGAATTGATCAGTGTTTTAGTAGTAGCCATGATAAAAAATCATGGACTTATTTACGTCGATGTAGAGCAATTTGTAAACCAGTTGCAATGAAAACATCTCGACGGAAGAATTTCATGAATTTGAATAACAAAGCAGTACCTGCTGCATGCTATAAGGATTAGAACCAACACTTGCTGTCGGGCGAAAGCTCGGTGGTCTAGTGGAGATGACGCCTGTCCGGTGATCAGGAGGTCGTAGGTTCGAATCCTGCTCGAGTATGTACGCCCATGATTTTTTATCATGGCTACTACTAAAACACTGATCAATTCAGTGCTTATTTACGTCGATGTAGGGCAATTTGTCAACCAGTTGCAACACCCATACTATTTTTAGATCAACGCTGGTGTGCATTTTTTAAACACGTGCTCATACACTCTGAAGGCGTTTGTATTGCCACAGTAGCGCCACTATATTCCACATACACACGTAAGCATACAGGCACACGTATACACACAGACAAACAAACCACTACCACTATGACCACCACACATGCACAGTTTCTACATATTGTATTATTATACTCCAAACACACACATACACACATTTACACATTTACACACACACACACACAGACACACACACACACACAACAATCATACACATCACATATCATGCAGCTCACAATACACACACACACACACACATACGCATAACTTACCAGTCATACCCATCCCACCAAAGCATAACACCGGAGGAACCACCCCGAGCCCGGGGCGACAATCTGTGACGGGGCGACAATCCGTGTCGCAACAATTTTTTTGCCAACACGGATTGTCGCCTTCGAGGTCAAAAAATGGGAACTGCACAAGCGTCACGGATTGTCGCCAGGCGACAATCCGTGTAGGGGGCGACAATCCGTGCCGCCAGCGCCCGTCACGGATTGTCGCCCCGAGCAGGAGGCGACAATCCGTGTAGGGGCGACAATCCGTGTCGCAACATATAGCCTTTATACACTTTGTAAATGAACAACGAAGAAACGGACCTTACTGCTTGTATAATATCATTTTCACTCTTGTCAGATCATATTACATTGTGCCCTCTGCTGACTCGTGACTACAGTCAGTCAGCGTGGGAAACGGAGCAAGGATTTGAGCCCTGGGGAAGCAGCGAAAAGAAAACTGTCAGTAACCAAGGAACGAAAGCCGCAAGTGACACCGCCCATATTCGCGTTTGGCTTCGTGGTGTGTCACTCTCTATAGGTGTCATGACAGCTCCACTCCTACTCTAAACTGAAAAAGATACAGCACAGCCATTCGATGATCATAAACACTTTAAACCTTGTTCATGCTTCGGGAAAATACATGCAGGCATTAAGCATTGCCACCAAATGTATACTAGTACTTTTAACACCAGTACACATCGAGTTTACAACCAAATTATGAATTCAAACTGAAAAGAACGGTTTGTGTCAAGCGGACAGTATTCGAGAGAAGAGTTTATCATACAACTGTAGTTACAGTTAATAGTCGAAGATTTGCAGTCCTGACGTTTGTGTGAGTGTTTTGTTTTGTTTTTTCGTCGTTTCTCTGAAAACTGAATGAGTAATTTTACAAAAATGACAAAAATTGTCTTGATATCAGTTATTCCCTTCTAGTCATTCCTTTTTCTTTTCTTTTTTTTTAAGATTCTAGATAACGAAGTTAACATCTTCAGAAGAGGGGGGAGATCGCATCTGCGCAAATCGTTTACAGTACATCTACATGCTTAATGACAATGTATAAACCCATTATCCAGTTAGTGCCTAATTGTTTCTGCCCATGCGGATGTACGCGTTTTGATTTTATCTACAGAAGACATGAACATGTCGCTTTGGGTCTTTAACCCTATCGTTACAGGTTGCAACCTGTTCTTGTACACAATGTCAATGACACGTTGAGATGGGGGCATCAGATGGTTAAATGAAGGCCAACTTTGACTTTATCTTATCATAACTTTTAACAAACATTACTGAAAAACTCCGAAATGAAATGTGGGCTTCCCCCAGGGCCAACTTTCCAATAGGTTTAGGCAATTATTCGCCTGAGCTGGCGACCGTCAACGATGGAAAGGGAACATTAAGTTGTCCAAACATGCAGGGATCCGGAGCGGGCAGGGGCGATACATGATCGCCAGCGTAGCGGCGGCGAGTGCTCCTGGAGCCCGCTTCTGTCAACTACGTCTCGGACGCAAACGGGCAAGTTCACATTTTAAAAGGGTGAGCTATGAAATGTTTTGTAGGATTCTAACTCCGTAAGAGGCAAATCAGTATCGAAATATGCCAAAGTTTGTATCTAAGCACTAATTGTATTTTCTTAGTGCATTAACTGTTACACATGTTCGCCATTGTCATCGAAATTGCATAATACTCTTTGTGCGATTGGAGTGGTGTATATTACAAGGGTTTTACCTGTTTCCGTTTATGACTGATAGCATTTACATTATCCATTATTATAAAATGGGTTCAAGAATGTAGCCAATAGGAAGCTCTGAAATGAGACACACCTCCTTCCTTTACTTCAGTACTATTGCACTGCCTGTAATCCTATGGTAGATTGCCGATCGTCTGTGCGCGCGGCGGCTCCTTTGATGAATTGCATGCATACGCGTACGCGCTGTCAATCCTGTAAACAACTTCTATAGTTCGGGCTGCCGGCCGGCCGGCCTGTCTTCCCTTGTGCATAACATGGTGGCGTACGTACGTATACTGTACTATACTATACATATACGTACACTTTGTACAGTACAGTAGACCAAGCGTTATGGGACCGGACGCGTACATGGAGTCACTTTGAAGAGCAAATCCAACGATTTAGCAGGTTAATTCTCACGCCGTTTTCAGAGTATGTTGTCTAGTAGGCCTATATGAGGAGTCTATATCAAGTCTTTAAGGTAAAGGGTGCATATTCTATGTAAAATAAGTAAGTTTTCATGCGGGTGTCCGGAAACCCAACCCCCCATTATATACTTATACTGTATGTGCGGGACTTCCGCGAGTGCGACGTGCGTAAAAGTTTGGGACGAACATCTTCGGACGTCTTGACCCACAAAGGTTCGTGAAAAACGCTGAAAAATGATGTTAGTTTTCGAATTTTCGACCCATTTTATAAAACAAATGATGCACAGGATTATTTCGTGGCGTTAGTGTAGGCGTAGCTCACTCTCGGGTATTTACAATGTAGTGCAACATGCACTCGGCTTCGCCTCGTGCATGTTTCACAATTGTAAATACCCTCGAGTGCACTACGCCTACACTAATGCACTCTATCCTGTGCATCATTTGTATACTATATAACTGCAACCCAGATTACTGACTTTAGGGAGATAATTGCAGGGTTGCAGCGATGTATTGGGTCATTTCATGCTTGCATAGAGATTTTTTTGTGTATTTTTGTCCGTCACAAACGGGAAAAACACTAATATATAGTCCGGGGGGGGGGGGGGGAATGAGATGTTCAGAAAATTCAACAGGAATATGCTGAAATTTGTTCTAAATTAGATCATTGTAACGTTTAATGTAGGGTAATCTCTGAAATACCATCACTATTGATAATAGTAACGCCATATTGGACATTGCCCCGTTTTGAAGAATACTAGATTTTGACATATAGCTTTGCGCTTCCTAAATATAAAATTGGTTCCAGTGGCAGGAGGTGACAACATGTTGGTCTTGGAACTAGATTAAAGTAGGATTAAAGTTACAGTGTGAAATGGATGAGTAGGTTTCGCCCAGTCAATGAAGCCGAACGAAGGGAGAGCCTCTCCGACCCCCGATAGGGGTGCGAAGCGATGGTCCCGGAAGGTGGAAGAGAGGGCGGTGGCAGGCTGAAAGCCAAAACTTCCCCCTGCCTTGATTACATTTGACAGTCCCCGGGGAATTCATAAACGCCTTGAGCTTAATATCGAGCGAACATTTAAAGTCAACGCCATAGCTCTACTTAAGCCAATAAGTAAAATGTTAAGATCTCGGGGTCTTATTTTGATAAGATGGTATATAAATACTTATGAAAATTGTTTGTGATTTTGCTTTTATAAATAATTCTACGCTATCATGCTTGTTTTAAAGTTGCCATAATCCAAATATTGGAAAACAAACAGAGCACAGACGGGGCAAAAAAAGAGGAAAATCTATAGGATTCTTGAAAGTCGTGATGTGTATACTTTATATTTGGACGGACTAACAGAGACAACCCAAACTAAACACGCAAACGAAGAACACACAAGAAAGGCACAACAGAGGCACAAACAATGTGGTATATAAACTGATCATATACATCTTGTGTGCAGATACTATAAGAGACTTTTGTTATACGCAAACTATTGCAAATTCTGTCCAAAAATGACCCCTTTTATCCTTGCATTTTCTTCTTTCTTTTCCTGTTTCATATGTGCTTATGATCTTTCACCACTCAAGGATAGGCGTGTGTATAGGGCCCACTCTACTTTTTTTTTTATATATATCCCGGGCGCTTTTCATTTGGCATTTTATAGAATTCATTCAAAACAGCTTCACACTTTAATTGTTGCTGTCGTGGTTGTAGGTAAAGATGAAATTTATTTGAAAATTGGCTCTTGCTATCAGGGCAACAGCCGTTCACTGTAACCTCTAACTGTTGTCTATATATATGATTATAGCCCACGCATTCATCAATTGTCATTTAACGTTTTAAGGGTCCTTCACAAGCCCTATCGAAGAAGAGTTCGTGTTATCTGGTTTAATGTTTTGTCGGTGCTGGTAACAAAATGCCTACAAACTCTCGTATACACATAAGGGGCAGAAATGGGTTAATTTTTGTTTCATCAGTGTTCATTTCTTCTATTACTCTCTTTATTCCCTCGTTATAGTTGAGGTAGTACATCATTTTATTGCTTGTTATGTTACTCCTGATTTTTAGTTCATATAGAGTGTTTGCAGTCAGACATGCCTGTGCTGTAAGATCTAATTTGATTTTCAGTTGAATTGTTTTGCCTGGTCGCTAAGGAAGCATCGAATGCCTATAAGCAAGCAACCAGAGGGACAAGACGATGAGGATAAGGTACTTTGCCTAGGGGACACAAATGCTACAGACGGGTGATTCGAACCAGGGACCTCGAGTTAGAGCGATCTTATCCACTGTATACCGTAACCAACCGTCGAATGTTCTCCGGCGGCTGCCCGGTCGATGTTCCGGGGTGAAAACATAAGAGTGCACATGAGTTTATTATGTTGCCCGGCGTCTGGCCACCTGTCATCGGCTGCTTCACGGGCGGCTGCGATCGCGGCGCCGACGGAAGCGGCAAACAAGCTAGCTGAAAGGAGCCGAGCAACTCCCACCGTATTACCGCGCGTCGTTTCCGCTCACCAGCAAGGGATGGCGGACAGGTGTGTGCCGGGAGGTCTTCCGCTCATGACGAGCCCGTCCCGTCGGCCGCTATAAAAGTGAGCCCTACGGTACTCGCGACTCATCGAACGAACTCGAGCAAACCCTGAGAAAAAAGCATATCGTCTCTTCATTACATTTTCCTTGGGTTTTTTCTTCAAAATGGTGACGAAAATAGCATGGAGCATACTGATGCAAGCAGTAGACGTGAACGGTAACTTGCATGCCTGAGCGAAGTTCAGGTATACACTTTCTACCCACAAACATATCGAGAGAGAAAAAAAGGTAATGGCGATTCGATGAGTGAAGAGCCTCAGTGATCCCCGTCTGGTTGACTGCGATTCGTTTCAACGCCCTGGCCCTCGGTGGCGAAATATGGTGAGAGGTGGTAGCATGCAGAAAGTTTGATTCGTACCATTGCCACGTCACTCGTCAACTCGAATACATGTGCCCAAAGAAAAATACACCCCTGTCTGTTCTACCTGGTAACGCGACATTTGCTCCTGCGACAATATTGTTCCGGTCTTATTTTCTTCAAGGACTTAGGGTTATGGTAAGGGTTGTGATAGGGTTTTAGGTTTAGTTGGATGTGAGGATTAGGATTAGGGTTGGGTTATGTTTGTGGGTAGAATTTATGTTTCGCTTACCGTGGAGATATTTCATTGGAGCAATTGTCGCTGGGTCTCCCTAAACATAAAACCTACCTAAAAACATAACCCTAACCCTAACCCTAATCCTCAGTTCAAACGAACTCTATAGCCCTATTACAACCGTAACCCTAACCCTAAGTCCTTGGAGAAAATAAGACCAGAGCAACTGTGGCATGAGCATGTTGTACCACCATTGCATCCCCACGACTTGGTGAAGCAATACTGCGCGTTCCGACGAAATGGAAAGATATCGAGATATCACATCCTCTCATAAGTATTTGAACTGTTCTTATTTCATACGTTTACCATGTTTACGGATAGGACAGTGTAGAATATCTGTTATCTGGGAAGTCATAATTCGACCTGGAAATACCAGTTTCTGGTTTTGTTTGATGTTGTTTTGTCTTTGTTAATAGCAAAATGATTGTTCGTTGGCATGTTGACTTCTAGCCGATGATTTTCTTAAAGGATTCATAACATTTTTTTACAATATATTTATAACGCAAATCAATGAAAGCGTCAGTATAATCAGCCACATGAAGTACAGTACATGTACCAATATCTTTACTGTTTGTAGTAAATCTCTAGTATCATTAGTGTACTGTCGTTGATTTTTTTCATATGATTCCTTTTCCATTCCCTTCTCCGTCTTTGGCAACACTTTACTCCACACCCCTGATAGTATGAGTATACCATGATCATATAATTATAATATTCCCATTTCCAATGTTACACCTCGACCGTCGTAATGATTCTATTCTTTGAGTATAACTCAATACTCTATTCTTAGAATATGAGGTCACAATATTACGTAGTCAACAAGGATGGCGTTTTAAAACCTTATTCGTCATTTAAACGAGGTAGATTAGACCGTCTCTTTCTGATTTCAAGGGTATAAACAAACTTGCCGATTTAACACCGTTTAAAACACACATTTATGTTGCGTCCATGTCATCGTAATGCATGTAGACGTCTGCAGTTATCTGATCATTCTACGACACATCCACTTTCGCATTATTTCGGTCAAAATATGATTCTCAAGGGCGATCCATCCTACGTCACGGCGTGGGCACTGACAGTGTGAGGATTAGCTCGGAATTGTCACAAACTATCCCACCTCAAACAATTTCCGATTCGAGAGAGGGAGAGTTTAAAATTGACAGGAGTGATATCCTGAGTAAGATTAAGGCAGGTTCTCATTTTCTGATTCTCTGACTGAAAAACCAACGTAGGGCCTACACTCTTAACAGCGCGAATTCTGTGCTCTTTGTGTGTAATCTAACAGTTCACGACGCAAGGCTTTAAGTAAGCCTTAAGGCAGAATCTCATCTCCATTTTCCATCTTTCGGCTCCGAAATGTGTTTGTATCAACTTTGACATTCGAGGGGATAATAATGCATGTGTGATCAATGTTACTATTGACTTTAAATGTTTAGGTATAATATATACTTTTGGCTACTTTAGAAAGTAATAAAGTACTTTTGAAAAATATTAAACCTTAGGTGAAAGAATAACCTGAGCCACTGGGAGCATGTCCGGAGTATACCTTTACCCAGGTGGGGCCATGCTTATGACTGAAGATCAATGTCTTATTATGTTGCTATGACTGAAGATCAATGTCTTATTATGTTACTATAAAAGCCGCGGTGAAAGAACAAGTAGCATAATTCGACATGAGGAAAAAAAGAGAGAAACAAAGAATGTAAGAAATAGGTGAGGTGGGGCATATAATCCTAATATATTCCCAGGTCTCTCGAAAGTTTGATAACTGTATAACCTAAAATCCGTAGAGACATTGAAATGATGCAATCGTTTTATGAGAAATTGAATTGCCTGTCCTCGGAGATATGATTTCCAGTAGTGGCCAACCCCTCTGGCCGTGACCTTCCTCCTCAGAACAGAATTTATAGCCGTTTTGGGCTGGCGCCAAAACTTCGTCTGCTATTTGAAAGCAAAATAGAGGGCAATGGACGTCATGATAGCACAAAGAAAGAACTAATTGGCGGTTCAGCTGGCTTGTGTGCTTATAGAATACATCAGTCTAAGACCAAAAAATGCTCGCAGAAAAGAAGAGAAATACATGACTTAGGTATCACAGTGGTTCTATATATATACATATTTATATATCACAAATCAAATGCGTGTCTAATTCTCAATTCATCATTCATCAGGTGACGTAATCAAAACATGCAGATTAGAGAAAGACCACGATTCTTGCATGCAAACATGCCACAAACACATAGGTACTTACACTAAATACAATCTTTTGTCCGTCCTGCAAAAGAGGAAACTTTTTCATCCACGGAGGAGATCATTAGGGATACCGCATTGCAGTTTTACTGTTTTATTTTCTTGATGTAAAGTGACTCTGTGTACATTCTGCAACAGCTTCTTAATTTTCATGGTTTTGCCGAGTTATCCATAGTCCTTAATTTACAGAACATTATCATTATATGGTTAGGGTTGCAGGCCAAGAAAAAACAAACAAACAAACAAACAAACAAATAAAGCAGAAAAAAAAAATATGTTCTCATAATAGAACGGGATCATGACCTAAATTGCCACACACATGTTCTTTCTAGTCTAGCAGGATATGTCTGCGGGATAAATTAAATGATTTACATGTAAGATGATTTCCAACAAAATTTGATGGCGCAAAGCCTCCATGAAGGCCACTTCAAGGGGTTGGTTTTGAGAGATAATTGCAAATAATCACGCAGTCATTGGAACATCAGCAGGAAAAGTGAGCACTTAATCTCGCCATGGATCGGTCATGGTCGACCCGCGAAAAGTGCAAGCTTACGCGAATCTCTATGCATCGGTCCAACAACACGACAGGGGGGGGGGGGGCAATCCGCTTGTAGTGAGTCACAGAGTTCGTAGTTGTTGGGGCAACGATCGGAGGCTGAGCGCCAAAAGATCGCCCAAGCAGCAATTATGTTTATATAATGTTTATGTTATTTTTTTTTCTGTGTCATTTCGGTCCTATCACAAGTCTGTCATGTTTTGAATTACTTATTACATTCCTTTTATAAGTTTCTGAGTCGATTGCACGAGTTGTCCACAGTAAAGTACAAGCTCTGTTTTTTAGTGGATCCCTCAATTTTCCCCCTTTTCCCCCTCAGAGCATCGATAATGTCTTAAAGATTGGTTTCAAAATATCAAATGAATAAGAAAACTCGTGTCCTTCATACAAAATTCTAGTGTCATAATAATCTAGAAATTGTGACTTTGAAGGCGGAAGGTTGTGGTTTGCTAAATTATAACGAAGAACATTATTTTTGTGATTTTATTATTGTTTTAACACAAACCAATATCATCTCCTCATTAATCGCCTAATCACCAATTGGTGCTGATCATTGAAAACATGCGAAACTTGTTTTTTGCCCTTTACCCGATTAAAAACTTTGACCAATCTGTTACATTCTGAATTTTCCTCTATCCAATAAGTTGTTAAGAGTGGACTTGCAGGTAAAAAAAAAAAAAGTAGTAGGCTAACAAACAAAATCTTGAAGATTGTAGAAATTATCAAACGGAAGGATTGATTGGTGTCAAATCCATTTGGGGCCATCAGAGTCGGCAACCAACTCGGCAAAATAGATCGGGGACTTTCCATGCCAGTTTCTCCATATCATATATCCAGACAACACGTTATTTTTTTTTTTCCATTGTGATACTTGTAGATGGTAACTATAAGTGTACCTCAACATCCCCTGGGAACACAGCGGCGTGTACATAACAGTATGGACAGGATAAACATGCATGTCCACGCGCACTTGTACTGACGCGCAAACACATAATACATGACATCGTGTGTTCATACATACTGCCAAGATTATCATTTTTTTTTCCTTATGTTAGACATTTAATCTTATAAATACATGAACTTAAAAGGGGGCTTTTACAAAAGTGTTAGGCTATGAGTCACTTAACTTGTTTGTTGTGCGGGCAAGAGCTGATTTACTCAAATTACACCAGTCGAGCATGAAAACATCTTAAAGGACAAGTTCACCTTCATAGACATACGGGTTGAGTGACTGCAGCAATATTATTAAAACACATCAGTGAGAATTTGAGGAAAATCGGACAACCCGTTCAAAAGTTATGAATTTTTGAAGTTTTTGGTCAGTCACGGCTGGATGAGAAGACTACTATAGCTTGTGATGTCACATGTGTACAACGATACAAAGAAAGAATGAAGAAAATTCAACATATTTTCACTTTTCTCGCATAACAAAAGAACACTCGTCTTCTCTCTTTCAGAAGGCAGGGGGAATAATATTACCCTTAAGATGCGTCAGTAACAAGTCGAATAAATGTGCACTTTATTCAAAATGTAAAGTTTTGTGAAATTCTCTTTTTATTTTCCTTATAAAATTGTACGCATGTGACATCATACACTGTAGTAGTCTTCTCATCCAGCAGTGACTGCGCAGATACCTTAAAAATTCATAACTTCGAAACAGATTGTCAGATTTCCCCAAACTTTCACTGATGCGTTCTACGAAAATTGTTGCATTCACTCAATCATATATATGAAGATGAACTTGTCCTTTAATGGTGCTTGAGCGATATTAGTCGTGAATTTCTGCTCCACCAAAAACCATATTACGGTCATGTTGAATTTTGGGAATTGTCATTTGCCAAGTATATGCTATCGACCAATTCTTCCTTTTTTCTCTCTTGAGTTTCCGCCCCCACTCCCTCCCCCTCCGTCTCTCAGTCTCTCTTTCTTTCGAAGTTACCAAGATAATCCTTTATGGCAGTCGTACAGGATATGCTAAGAACAAGAAACGATTTCCCCCATTTCCTTCGATGGGAAATTAAGTACATCCCCATGCAGTGATACGGTTCCGTTTTTGCAGAATAACTCGGACTGCAATGTCGCTTGAATATTATTTGCAGTTTTTCGAATGGGTTATTATACGGTCTTTCTTCGATATGACCGCAGTTTCCGTTATGATGCAAAATGTAAAGTTTTGGACTCGGTGGCTCTTAATACCCTCTGATTACAGAAAACCCTTGACGCGACATCGGCTTGCAGAGCGATGACTAGTGACCACGGTAAATGCGAGGGGCTTTGGACGTAACCCAATTTTCAGGCGAGGGGTCGTGAACCCAGTACCTGAACTTTCTCTCTGCTATATGGACACACAAGAGTCTTCCATTTCAGTTGCATCAATGCAATGTCTCATTTTTATGCTTCAGAGAAGAAGTATTATAATCTATGCTAGCGGTTATAGGGCGTATATGTAACCATGATTGGTAACTGTGTAAAGGCCTCCATCCATTTCAAGCTTAATCGCTCATGATGGTGGTCTCCTGCATTCAATTATCTCTGTTGTTTACTAAAAAAATACTGTATATTTTATTTTATGTTTCTGTGTATCTACATTGCTCAACACCTATGTGAATCTATTTATGTACTGTTATCGATTTATTTCACTGCACTTGTTATTCTTTGTCTTTGTACTTTTTGAAGTTTGCATTCAAATTGCATCTGATTGAATGCAGAAATAAAAGCAAGCAAACAAACAAACAAACTGTGTAAAGGAGTGGTGCTTATAAAACTCAAGTTTACAAACATTTTGACAAAAGGTAACAGAAAAAGCAACGAGAACGTTCTGTATTTATTTCGTTTTCATCAACAGCAACAAAAATAATTTCTCTTTTTTTTTGTTCTTTGACGTATTTATTTTGTTACATTAACTGTGGAAGAGATGCTTTTTTTGTTGTTGTTGCTGATGGACCTGAAAGAAGTTCAATTTATTTCAATTCAATTTGTGCACCCATAACTGTTTTATATGGACTTTAGATATACCATGTTAATGTCAAGGATAGCGACTTGACTATATTGATTATATATAGCTTTAATCATGTCTCCGAGTTAAACATAATCGTTTTCAGCTTTATATCCCTGCCTAATCCCTATCATACTTACGGCCGAATACGCCACAGTTCTGGAAAAAAAAAAGTTAACTCTCGAGCGTCTCAACATTTAGCTGTCAGCGGCTGTGACGGAGTACCCCCAGATTTAGTGCTTAGGACTGAATAATAATTCTTGATAAGCTGAGGGTATGATTAACGTTAAAACTTTGCCGAGAAATTAACCCTGAATGAGTAACGCCTATAATAGTGGGGAGAGTTCGAGTATCGACCCAGTTTTCAAATGACTAGCTTCTGATTTTGTCTTTTCCCTCTCTTGGTACAATGTTTGCCAACCTAAATACGACAAGCACAGCCACGAGGCACCTGCTAGCAGAGGTTTGTCTTGAAAATGGCACTACCAAGAGAATTAACTATAAATTTAGGCTTCAAACTCACAAAATGCTTTTTACCAGGTGAACATGAATGAGGAAAAGACATCTAAAGCACTAAAAACAGAGTCTCGTCTCTCAAGATTAATAAGCAAATAGATAAATAGATGAACAAGTCTGAATTGCCAACATCATTGTGCTACCGAGTAAAACACGTGATATCTCATGAAACACAGCGGCAGTGTTGGCCAAAGACCTAGTATTTGCGGCTTGTGCAGACAAATTAACTCGTCGAATTTTTTAGGAAATTATTTTTCCAAAGTAATCATTATGTCACCATCAAATCGGTACATTTTGAATTTCACTGCAAAGCTTTATTATAGCCGGGATAAAAATCGGTGGAACTGATTTATATATTTTTTTCTTTTATATACACAAAATCACAAAGAAATTTCGCAATTTGTCAATTCATTCATTCATTCATTCATTTATTCACTTTTTTTTTTTAATTTGAGAAGGGATCAGAAATCTTATTCATCTAAAATGTGTTTCCAATTTGAGAGTAACGAATAAATCATAGCAATTATTGAGTATAGATTTTGCATAATTCACATGCAGACAAAAACAAGCAATCATAGATGTTTAAGGGTTCAAATGAAGAATAAGTTTGTACTCTACCTCCTAAAACACTAAGAATGAATTGATAATGATGATAATAATAATAACAATCATCATCATCATCATCATCACCATCATCACGATCATCATCATCATCATCATCATCATCATCATCATCATCATCATCATGACCATCATCATCATCATCATCAAAAGTAATAGCACCAAAAGTTTTTGGGACAGCGCTGCGTAGTTTGTGTTCCGTTCATTAATCCACTGCATAATGGCAACTTTGGCACCGTTTCATGGAAGTTGTCGGCCCTGACAAGTTGTCAGTCTCTGACAATTACCATAATAACAGTCAGTAACTAGAGTTTCTCAGCCAATCAAAGCCAAGGATTTTACCGAATTGTCAGAAATTGACAACTTTCCAGGGGTGACAATTAACTTTCATGAAACGGTGCCATGGTGAGTCAAGTGCAGAGCTTGTTGGGACATCATAAACTTGTAGGGAACTGGTTAAAGTGCCAATATGCAACCTCATGGAATGATACGATTTATTATTGCCTTGTTAGATTATTAAATAACTTGTTATAATTTAAAAGAAGCGTTAAGAATGTAGCAACGCAACGTTAAACAATGCGTCGTTGTTTTCAATTTAAGAAAACTCTTCTTCAATCAAAAGCTCTTTTCTCCACATGAGCAATACGTGATGTCTTCTTTGAGATAATAACAAGTCGGGGGAAACAGCTGTAGTTGAGGGCCAAAACGTTGCTATCTTAACGCCTACGTTACCAAATACGTTTATCTAATACCGAAAACATTATTATTCAAACACAGACAAAACAAATTTTGACGTAGTACCTCAAAGAAGGTCAGAGTTGGGCAATTATCGGAATGTAATCATGAATATCAAATTTTCGGCGCTTCTGACGTTTGAGAGATGCAAACGTTCTCTTATCTCGAAGATCTAAACTGTTACCCTTGGAAGTTAAAACCACCTTCTTTTCAACGGCTCGTGTGACGTCTTGAATTGTAGACGTTGCTATGGCGAACTGATGTCTTAATGCAAACACAGGAATGAATATATGGCTATATTTAGGAAGTAAGTGGAATTCGAACCGTGTCTAATATCAAACGTCAAAATAATTCGAGGAACGAATTGCCTCTCAAGGAGCAGAGTACGTGCTGGGATTGGATTGGATTAAATTCATTTATCGGTCGAATGTCAGGAACGCACCGACTAAGATTCTCGATTTTAAAGCGTTAAAGAGAAAAAGAATGTGAGAGATAGAGAGGGGGAGGAGGGGAGAAAAAAAATTGGCAGTTAAGATGGTGCTCTTATATATTATATGTGTCTTTTGCAGCTGATGCTTGTAATATACAACCCAAATTAACTAAATTATTTTGAAATTTTCGCCCCTTTTCCCCAAACGTTACTAGATTCGCTTGTGTACGTAAACGTGACCGAACATCTTGCTTCAAAAGATACAGACTTTGGATCTTTGCCAGGATTAGCCTAATAAGCTTATCGGATGTGATGCGTGGACTACAATATCATTCATATGCTCACAGGGATTATTATATTTTCACAGACATGCAGGATTGGGCTATATAGCGATACATCGCGTTGTCAATTGAATGTGTTCTTTGAAAACTGTTTGAATTTCACTATCGTCAATGTTTTGTATGCTATCAAGTGTGGCCCCTGTATGTGTTTGGGCAATACTGAAATGATAGAATGATGTTTGGCAGGAAGGCCTACTTAGTAAAAGATAAAAAAGGAGGAACATGGGAGAGAAAACGAGAACAGGGTAAACACATAGTCACAGTATCCATATGGGAGTAATGATTTGATGATGATGATGATGATGATGATGATGATGATGATGATGATGATGATGGTGATGTTGGTGGTGGTGGAAATATGATAATGATGACGATCATGAGGATGATGATGATGGTAAAGCTTACGACTATGATCATGTGAAGGCAATAATGATGATGGTGATGATAGCGACGACTATGCTGATGATGATGATGATGATGATGATGATGATGATGATGATGATGAGAAATAGGACTGTAACATCAATGGTGGATGAAAGGTAGAGATGAATCATAGGTTAAAGGAAGAAGAGGAGGTGATAATAAGCATGAATAAATACTTAAAATATGAATGAGGATAAGGGGGAAAGGCAAGATGATTATGGTAATGAAGTCAGTGCCTATCAGAAGAAGGAAAGGGCAGGTACAAGATGAATTTGAACCGTAGGTATCTTAATTGCCTGATTTTGGAACAAAGAGAGCACGAGGAGTGAAGAATAATCTATCATCGTCTCCCATGTACTGCAAGGCGACAATCTCACCTGCCCGCAGGGATGACACCTGAAGTCCAAAACAGGAGAAATTGTCGCTATGGCAACTGTCTCGCGTACCAATTAGGAGACAATGGACAGGCTCCCTTGAGAGAAGACTTTTGGCGGTTTGTGGATAAATACCCTCATAAGATGGAAATGGAAGATGATAGATTTAGATAGACAGAGAGGAAAAAAGACTGCGAGGACAAAAAGAAAACCAAAGAGAGAGAGAGAGAGAGAGAAAGGGGAGAGAAAGACGTAGAGAGGGCTAGGGAGTTACGGAGATGGAGAGGGAGGTCGAAGAAAGACGAAAATTAGTCTCGTATGGTGTGGTCTAAATCCTGTCCGCTGGGCATCCCTTGAAATGATTTTCGTCATCCAGGAGCGTGAAAGGAAACCATCGGGTGACTGAACGAGTGAACTTCGCGACCCCTTTTGACAGGTGGGCGTGTGGTAAGTCATATTCCGAGTGAATATGCCCAGTGATTTTAGGCTTTTGTCTGCGCGTGATTTTCGGAAAATCAGCTGTCACTTTCTTTTTAATTGATCGTCTTTCGCTTCGGGATGTCCAGCGCCTTGGGCAAGTGGTCCACGATTTACATCGTGTAAATGACAAAACAATTTTGTGTCAAACATCAACTGTCAGTTTTCAGTGATCTCCATCCTTTTCTTCACTGGAAAGGGATTTATTCCAGTAATGTTTCCCTTTTGGGCCACTCGGAACCGGTTAATATCGCTTTGTGAACCCCTGCCCTCCCCACCCCCCATCCCCTAAATCATTCCAGACTAACACCTCTGCCGCTTTGATGAACGCCTGACCACGTGGTTTGTGCACCGGGCTCTTCAACAAGATATACGACACCAAGTTGGGCTTGAAATCATCTTCGGATCTCGTTTGCTGTTACCATGGTAGGCACCATTTGAGGAGTTGTTTTGGCTTAGTGGATAACCACGGGCAATCATTCATGATGTCCCTGGTTCGAGTCCCCTATAGGAGCAGTAGTTGTGCCATATAGACAAGGAATCTTCATTGCCTGGTTCTTCAACCTTAAACCTTGCAGAAATCAATCCCTTGCGTGGTGATACGACGTTTGCTCCAGCGACAATATTGCTCCATCAGTCTTATGTTATCGAAGGACATAGGGTTAGGATTAGGGTTGTGATAGGATTTTAGGTCTAGTTTGATGTGATAATTAGGATTAGGATTCGGATCAGGCGTGTGGGTAGAATTTATGTTGGATTAGCATGCAGATTTCTAGGAGCAATTGTCACAGGAGCAAATGTCGTGGAACCCTTGCAGTCGCTCCAGAAAATCTATACAATGGGATGGTGTGTGCAGTGGAGATCTGATGGCAGTGGCGGTACTTTCATTTTGGATAAAAAGTACAGACGTGTGAGTAAGGATCAAGAGGACTTTATAAAGCCGAATTGTAACTATGAAAGAGATTGAGGACATGTACGAAAGGTCATCTGGAGATATCAATATCTGCATTATAGTACCACTAATATACGCTAAAGAATTTGCTTTGGGGTTAATTATGTTACGCAGTGATGACATTAAGGCGAAAGTGGGTCCCTGAAGCTTGGCGGTAACCACTAGGAAGATTGGAGCAATAGGGAAAGGTCACGATGTTGGCTTTATAATAGATTTTTATAGACTAATAATTCAGCCTTTTTTTTTTCTTTTTAGATTATGTGCCTACTGTTATTTATATCACTCAGTTTTGTGTGTCCGGGGCCCCGTTTCATAAAACTTGTTATCAATGACAAGTTGTCATACGTCGCTTGGGCGACAAGACCTCGTATCTACAAAAAAATGTCAAATGTTCAGGAGAGCGAAAAACATGGCAGCCACTGACAGCACTATAGCGAATGGGAGAGCTGTTCCTTTGACATACCGTGCTGGCTTTATTTTTGGGTTAAGACAGCTAGGATTTGGATAGGACATTATTTAACTGATTATCTGACCATTAATCTAAAAAAGTCTTTTTCACTAAAATTTCAGATACGAGGTCTTGTCGCCCCAGCAACGCATAGTTGTTATAAGCTACTGAAATCCTTGCATCTGATTGGCTGAGAGCGAATTTGTCATATTAATGTGGCAGTTGTCACAGATAAGTTTTCTGAAACGGGACCCTGATTCAGTTTAAAAGCCTCCTTGCCTCTTTGCCTCCTAGAAAAATTTTACTTTTAAGTACTTCCCACTGTTTTTTTTTTTATTATTAATGATTGTTATCATGGTTGATAATGTTCGATCTAATGAAAGTATGGTTGTTTTGGTTTTGAACTCTCATATATAATACGGAAATTCAAACATGTGCATCAACAATATTAATTTTGTATGATAAATTTATTATTTGAAAAATTAGACTTAATAAATGACTTGGAACTTCTGTAAACGACGAGTATTCCGTTTGTCATAGATGCAAAAATACTATCTTTGGGCTGTTTTTTTTTTTCTTATAGTCGTATGGAGGAAGATATACGGTGGATCATCGAATCGAGTCCCTCTCGTTATAATGGGAAGCGGCGGCGAGAAAATGAGTTCAGTTTCCCGTCGTTCAGGTCAAGTCAAACCCACGTAGCCTACAAGTTGCTCCGTTGAGACAACCACATTTTCAGACGCAGTGAGACGTATCTCCAAAACTGTGGGATTGCTAAGCCTTAACATTATACCGACCTACAACTACAGCACATCATGAACAGGAACAAACATTTCGAACTTGAAGTGTCTGAGGAGCACACAACTTTCAATTTTCAATCTCACTTGCATGCATTTCCCGACGAGTTCACAGTTTGAGTACAAACACTCCGCATGATGGTGGGGTGGGGACATTTCATGAAGCGTTTTGTCCAATGTATTTTCTGACAAACTGTTATAAGCTACTGAAATCCTTGCATCTAATCAATGGGCTGAGAGCAAATTTGTCCGACAAAACGCTGCATGAAATGCCCCCAGGATTTGATTGAACTTAAAGGGATGGTACAGTATTGGTGGAGATGAGAATTGGGCTTTTAACTTTTGCGAGATACCAAGAAAACATTTATGAAATAGTGCAGAGCATATCATTTTAAGAGGAATTCAAAGTTTATTAAATTTGTTGAAAATCGGGTTTTGAATGGCTGAAATATCCTAAAACAAAGTAAAACAAAGCGATAATGATAAAAAGTTGGGTCCCACACTTTATCAGAATCGCTCTGTTTTGGATATCTCAGCCATTTCAAAAACAATTTTCATCAAATGAACGTTAAATTACTCATATGGAATTACATGCTCCTTCATATTTCATAAGACGTTTCTCCTTATCTCACCAAAATATGTTAGAAACCTGAAATTAGGTCTCAACCAAAACTATACGATCCCTTTAAGAGAGAGAGAGAGAGAGAGAGAGGGAGAAATGAAGAAATGAGAAATGAATGTATGTGTGTGTTGTTGTTGTTGTTGATGTTGTTGTGTGGGAAGGGTGAGGTCATAGGCAGAGGGAGCCGAAGAAAACTTGATCGGAAACAACAATCCGAGCCCTTCCGACAAAATTTTCTGTAGGTCCCTACATTCTTTTTTTTTTTTTACCTTCATAAGACTGTCTGTCCATTATCATGTCTGCCCCTCTGTCCCTTCCTTCCTCTTTTTTCTTTCCCTCTTTCTTTCTCTCTTTCCTTCTGTCACTGACTGTAGGGGAGTTCCAAATGCATCGCAGACGACATCCTGATGCAGGGCACCACAATTGGCGGGAAATTGAGACCACGCCTCCCGACCAATGACTTCTGAAGAAGGAGCTCGTGGTTCCCCTCAAAGTCACCGAATTACTGCCCATTTCCACCCCAGTATGCGAGCACCACAACCAAGTCAAGCCAAGCTGGTCGGCGGGCAAGATAATGAAGACGAATTTGATTGCAGAGAGACAAAATACTGTCGGAAATTTGTTAATCTGTAAGATTAGGAGACTACACGGACGTTCACTCGTCTTCGTTATTTCCTATTACCCCGTTCCCTGATCTCCCGTGCGTGCGACCGCTCCGGTCCTGAACGACGTCCTATTCAACACTAAATCACAACGGATAAAAAAGAAAGAAAGAAAGAAAGAAAATGCGGAAACGTATCTCGCAGATTAATAAAAGGACTTGCGGCAGACCAAGTTTCCTGAATGCAATTGATTGTTTTTATTCAATGAGTTTGCTCAATTTATTCTCACTTCCAGCGAAGCTTTGTCTGAATGAGTTCTGTGCAGGGATGGGTCTTATATATTTCTTTGCTCTAAAACTTGGAAGGTTTCATTATTATATCAAACTTGGAATGTTTCATTATTATGATTACGCAATGATAATATATTTTAAGTTTAAGATGTGCCTACATCAAAGATGAAGTCAACATGAAAACCAGTCTTGGAAGGTTTGAAAGGAAACCTGATTCCCCCCCCCCCCCCTCATCCCGGAAAAAAAAAGGAAAGAAAATCACATGAAATTTTTGACGGTTTAAATGTCAGTCAGCCATCTCATTTCGCGTCCTTCGGGAATCCCAAAATTACATGTCTGTCTCGCAATTATGTCACTTCAGGACTGCTTCCAATATCCCGGTAACGTCCGAGTTATAAAACCTACAGTGTCTTCAAGTCCGTCGCAAGAAACATTTTGTTTATGACACTGTCAAAAATACATCAAGAATATCTCTTTTTTCTCTCTGCAACAAAATACAGATTCAAATGACGCGTAAGATTGCCTTGTCTCCCCACTCAATGTCTCTTTCTACTCTTCGAATGAGATGAATTTAGAATTGTTCTGAAAAGGATGGCATTTGCAATCACGAGACTGAGTTGTAATGAGGCTCACATGGCATGCAATATTCTGGCACCATGCACGGACATTAGGACAATTTTGTATGTTCCTTCTTAAAAGATGGTAACCATTCTCTGGTGACAAGACATCATGTAGATGGGACCGTGTGAAAATTGACGAGACGAATACACAACCTAAAAAAACCCCCCAAACCAACCAGAATAAAGCAACGACAACAAACCATCAAGAACAACGCAGTCACCAATACCATGAGACGGATTACTTACAAGTATTATATATCAGCTCATTTTATTACCCTACTACCCAATATCGTCTCGCTAACTCCTGTCAAAAATCCATCTGAAGACTCGTTGATGATTCCAAGAAAATGAAAATAATACGGATGACTTGTTGTTTCATGATTATACGACGAAAGATAGCGTCATTATTAACAGAAAGAGAGCGTGCTGTTCAAAATTTCAAAATGGAGTCTTCAGACAAAAACGCTGTCGGTGTGTAAAGAAAGCAGGCGCGGGAAAGGATTAACTCATTTTGATAATGCGTCTGGTTTTTCTAAAACGTCTGTTCTTTCCCTCATTCTCTCTTTTAATTACTTTCTGTCAATACACTAAAACCAATACGTAATTAAAAACATCATTTTACGAAATTTTAAAGAGAGTTGCTTTAAAGTACCAGGCCAAAGATAAGCATCTGCACTTGATTTGGTGTAGACAAGAAATGGAAAGAAAAAAGAGCAAAACCAAGATGCGGTGACTGTCACGCCTGTTCAGCTTTGGTTGTCATTGCAAAGCTCTGCTGTCGCAAATTAGACCCAGATTCTCATTTTAAACGTTGGTTGGCAAAGAAACGCTTCGGTGTCTGTAATTAGAACCAGATTCCCATTCACTCACACACAATGAGGAAGAAAACAAAAGCAGAATCCCGAAAATCACGTTTGAGCTGTTCAGCGCGCGCAAACTGCCCAATAAACGCGGTATAGTCTGTCTAATTAGTTTCGTGTGACTTTGACTCGAGTTTTTTTTTCTGTCGAAGAAGACCAGCCCAGATAAGTGGAAGTCTTGCTCCGTTAATTTGTCCTAATCTACTTACACCTTGCACCATAATTCCTATGAGCTAGTACATTATGCGCTCAGGTGGAGCGACCCCATCTTTGTTTCGAAGCCGAGAATTGTGGCCAGGGGGAGTTTCTTGTTTTGACTGGGCTCAACGAGCCAAGCCCCTCGTTTCAAGGTGTGACTCACGCGAATCGTATAACAACTTCAAATTTTATTACCAGAAGACTCCACCCGTGAGAAATTTGACGGACTGTCAAACAAGTTTGCTCTTTTAAGTATAAATACTTTAATAGTCATTGCGTTCTATTCTACCCAACCATCCAGTCATCAAGCCATTCGTTTTCCCATCAAACGGACCTTCCTTTCTTTAATCATGACGTTCCTCGCATAAAGATCCAGAAATACGCGTGGCGATTACACCTGACACACATTATAGGAGACTGACCGCGAAAAAGCACAGATGACATAGTTTTTGCAACCGCCAAATAGCTGATGGTGTTCCAAGGTACCTCGAGATATGCTTCAGCGAAACACCTGCTCTGCCAATCCGTGGCGCCCCTTGGGTATATTAAGTGCAGGCGCCTTAGTCACTCTGTTCTTAATAAGCGTCCTTTAGCGGCCATTGAACCTCGCCATTGACTTACGTGTTTGTTGAAGAAAAAATGGCCTCACTTGTAATGATATTTGTTTCAGAACCATTCAAGAGATGTCCTTGCAGCCAGTAAAAGATTCGAAGACATTGAGGGGTTGTTAAGCTAACTCTTTTCGAGCCTGGTTAACTGGTGGACTATTCAGGACGTGCATTCATGTATAAAAAAAAAAAAAAGAATCAACAACAGTTTTAGCTAGCAAAGATGTATTTACGAACTATAGCATTGCAAAATCTTTTCCGTTGGTCTCAGACAGAAATTGAATATTAAACAGATCCTAGAAATGTCTACCTAAAGACGTACATAGGTGTACCATACAGCTCAATGTAGAATTATATAAGCCATAAGAGGAGGTCCGTTATAAGTACAGAGTTTCCCTGAAATGATTGGGTAATCATTCGTAGTGTGAGCTCGGTTTGAAATTTGAAGATATATATCTGTTATTCTATTAGGTAAACCTAACAAAATTTAAGGGAGTTGGAAGAGAACCATGGGACAAGAAAATTGCCTTCAAGAATATGACTTGATCCTAAAGAAACTAAATGTAAGATAATTTCCTTATTTTTCATCTTTCTTATCATAGTGAGCGTCAAAATATGAGAAAGCACTTTCTTCTTCAGGGTACGTGTTGTTATGATGTAGGTCAATATGAATGTGTGTATTTGTTCGTATGTTCTGTTCGTACGGTGTATGGATATGTATATGTGTGTGTATGTACGTATGTGTGTATGTATGATCGTGCGTATAGTGTTCCATATGGGTTTAATGTCTAGTAATTCCTATCTAACTTCCGTGAAATACGAAAAAAAAAAAGAAAAAAAATCGCACACACATACATATACATACACACACACATTTAGAGTTTATTTGATGAAAATCCTTTTTTTATGGTTGAAATATATTAAAAAAAACGAAGTAAAAGAAAGCGATCCTAAAGGTTGGGCCGACCTTTTATTAGGATTGCTTTGTTTTGGATATGGCAGCCATTTCAAAACCAATTTTCATCAATTAAACTTTCAATTCCTCTTAGAATTATGCTCTGTAACATTTCATAAGAAGTCTGTCATTATCTAAAAGAAAAAAAAGAAAAAGAAAAAAGAATTATCATAAAAAATGCTGGAAACCTGAAGCCCCATCTCAACCGAAACTGTACCATCCCTTTAAGCATCTTAAAAAGAATTTAAACGCTATTACAAGACTGCTTTGTCTTTACCGTAAAAAACAAACAAACAAACAAACAAACAAACAAACAAAAACTAAACAAACAAGCAAACAGGAGGAAAGATCAGGATAAGACGATGCCTCTCCCCTTGATGAAGTGCCTGGCGTAAAGTGGGTCAAAGAAGATTATGAAACGAAAGTCTTGCCAGACGAACTCTCCAGATTTGCCAATGAAGTGGGGGAAACCACTGGTGATTAAACAGGCTTTTCACCACCTGTTTACAGACACTCGTTTCTTGGTGGTGTGGTGAGCTAACGGGATCATCTCTCATTATCTCGGTAGCGATTAGGTTGTTAGACCAAATTGAAAAATGACTAAGAGCCAAGAAATTCTTCTTCTTCTTCTTCTTCTTCTTCTTCTTCTTCTTCTTCTTGTTCTTCTTCTTCTTCTTCGTAACGATAGAGCTGTCGGCGTCTTTTGGGAAAATTGTCATCTTATATGCAACGTGAGCTTATACTATAGAAAACATAATTATCTGAATGCTATTGTTTTATGTGCTGAAGTTTTGATGTTTGCTAATCATGCCGTCCTCGTCCTAGCTAGTCGGTATTAACATAATGTATATACTGTGTGTATTGTGTTTGGTTGTGTGTGTGTGTACATAATAAATTGTTATTACGTATCATAAAAGAAATCTATAATGTCGTCTGTAAATCTAAAGATGTGGTGTCTTACTTCCGTGATATGCAGGGTCTCTCACATAATAGTGAAAAACAAATGTGTTATAAGATTCTCCCCGACAAGATCGTCTTAGAATTTAACCGGTTCCTTCCGAGATTATAAAACGCTCATTAAGTCCCCCTCCCCCCCCCCCCCCCCAACAGGAACTTCACCTTAATGCAGGCAAAGGGTGAGCCCTTCACAACCAGGTTTAAGTAGCCCTTTCATCGCCCACCTCTGAACTTTGAATCCCCTTTGTATCATTATGTATCCCGAGTCTTAATGCCCCTGGCATTACAGGGACCAGGACTACCATTCGGCGGGCCTTTAAATACTCTTCTCCATTCACGGGGACTTATGGCGGGCTTTCCGCTCCTTAGTCGGAGTCCATTTCCTCGGCGGAAGGATACCGGAACTTTGGAGACTTGAGCTTCCTTTGAAGCGACCTACGCGGGTAAAAATAGATGGCAGATGAAGGGTGAGAGGGGAGATTTACCCCCCCCCCTTCTTTTCTGTGCCTTTCATTCCCAGTCTTTCATTCTGTATAATGTCTCGTATAATCATCTTTTACATAAGCACTCACACACACACACACACACACCTACACACACACACACACACGTACAAAAACCTATACAAGCATTAACCCTTCCTCAACCTGGGTGTGTGTACACTCATACATACATTACAGTGAAGATATGGAGTGTAATTATAATGTGATTGTCTGAGACAGACATGTGCTCGAGCGAGTATGCCATTTCTAATTATCTTAACATAATTATTGTGTACTGTATTACATTTCGCTGTTTTCCCTTGGTAAATAAAGAAGTATGGTATCCGTTAAAGACCGTTTTAAGAGATTATAGTCTATTGATTTTGTCTTCGAGTCAGTGTCCCAGCGTATATTACCCATCATATTTTTATTCCAATCGTTATGCGGAAGAAGGAACGTTTTGCATTTCTGTTTATAGTTTGCAAACTTCCTTGTAAGTTAATGTCTCTGCATGCATGTATCAGATATAATTATTTACATGTATAACGGATGTTTTTATGAACGGATTAATGTATAAAGAATTTATCACTTACGCCAAAAGAAAAAAGAAAATAAAAAGGGAAGAACTATTTATTCATATTCAGTAGATGTAATCATCTTCTGATGATGCCGTATCCGAAACACAGTATTTTACAATTATTTAGATTCATATTATTGTCCATCGTTGTCTTAACGTTCATTATTCCTCTCTCTCTCTCTTTCTGCGTCATTTCCAGTGTTTGCGTAGTGCATTTCATTCACTTTCAGCAACTCCTTATGTGCGCGTTATAACAGAAACTATTCGATCTTTAATGTATCCATACACAGGACCATTATGGAAAATATCTTATAAACACACCTGTTACACATGTTTCCAACATATAGATCATAATCCAATATATTGTTGACGATATTATATTCTTATATTCAAATTGTGTAGTTGAAGAGCGTTTAATGCGAAGACTCATTTTATTTATTCATTCATTTCATTTTATTTGGTCACGGAACTGGACTCAACCATATGGCTTTTTTTCGGTCTCTCCTCGAATGAAATATCAAATGCATAGAACACAATGCAATTTCATACCTGAAATGCACATAAGAAATAGTATAATACATGCACAAAACTCAATATTTCATACAGCGTTAGATGGTTACAAAAAAGACGATTAACACAGCGTCTCATTAACAGCAGTTAACATTACGGTCGTCTGCGTCCCAAATATAGCTGCGCTTGAGTGAACTAAAGTGCACATTGGCAGTGACACACGTCCTGGTTTCAATTTGGCGCGTGGGTTCTTAGTCACAGCAAAACGTGTTGTTAAGCCTGATGGCTGTAAGATAGTAGCACATAGTCACAGTTTGGAAAAAACAGTGTTTAAAATGTGTATAGCTTAAAAACAAAGAAATATAAGAACGGTTTTTTTTTCTGCGTTCACACTGGAGTGTCACACCGTGTTCGTGAGCACCACTATCGGATTCTTTGACTTGTCACAGTGTTTTATACAGTGTTACATGTAGCGCTAACAGTGTTACAAAATCCTGCCCATGAAAACTGCTCAAGTGTCACAGTGTTACATAGTATAGTGTTACATCAGTGCCAAACAGTGTTACATATTGCTAAAATGTGTTACACTTTGCTACACGTCATTACGCATGTCTCACATTGTTGATGCACATATGCTACACATTGTGACACGATTGTCACAGTATTACACCAGTGCCAAGCAGTGTTATAAATTTCGTTAAAAATGTTACACACTTCCAAAAGTGAGTTACACACTGCGCCGGAGTAAATGGCCTTTTCTCGGTTCTTGGCACTTGCAAATACTGCACTTTCATCGTGGAGGTCGTGTGTCGGTAACGGTGTGATCGTTCCACGGGGAATAGGATAAGATCGAACACGGGCCATTGTCTGCTTTCGATGTATCCGGCGGCAAGGTACAATCGGAAATATGCAGGGAGTAACAAAATCTATCTATTCACCTGGCTCGCGTAATAGGTCACTTTGGCATTTTATCGTCATATCGCAGAAAACGACCCCATAGACCCATGCTCAGAAACCATCCGGACTGCTCCCCAATGAACTATATCTGAGTAATAATTCGAAGGAAACATTAACAACTTTCAGACAGAAAAAAAAAATACGACAAAGTAAGAAATAAGGAGGGGCAGTTTGGCATACGTCCATCAAGTATGCAGTGTCTATTTACTGGGCCTTGACCCGAATGATATGTTTGGCTTTTGATATTTACAGCTATGAGAAATTATATGATCCCTTAGGGTGGGTTGTCAAGATGCTATACCTGATACAAACAGCGACTAGACATATTTTGAGGTTTGTCGCGTCCATATCGCAACTATTGCTTTATGCGGGTATCTTTCTGGGTTTTTTTTTTCTCTCTCTCTACACACACACACACACACACACACACACACACACGCACACGCACAACACACAAACAAACACACACATATAATGTTGTTATTATATGATACACCCATACATTCATGATCGCCTTCTTTTTTCAAGTATTTAATTGGTATGGACGTGTAGGGAAGCTGCAAATGTGTCTGGTGTTGATTTCGCACAAACTAGCAAGATTCTTTATGATGCTTTTAATTGAAATGTCTTTTATTCATATTTTCGTTTTTCTGGCCCATAAATGCAGGCCTAAATAGATCGCAGTCACCATAGCCTAAGCGGTTGTAGCAGGAATCTGAAAGATATGTACTTATGTATTTTCATGTGTTATTTTCATGCGTTTTCTCCGTTCCCTTTGGATTTGACTAGGCGAGATTGAAAAAAAAAATATATATATGATTTTGTTGTTCATAAATCATATTTGAAATGATTTAATGATATCAATGAGGATGACGACAGAAATGAGATGAAGAATCAGGAAACAAAATCTTTTCGATCACTTTGTCAAATCACTGTTGACTGGAACTTTCAAGTCACCATTCGTTTTATTATCTTGTGATTAAAATAGGGACTAAGTACCAACATCCTCGTGAAATAATATCCTAGCAAACAGGAAAGAGTATCAAACACAGAAAAAAATAGGGGAGAAGGAATTAAGAAGAAAAAAATAAAACAGAAGAAGAACTACTAGTGGATGACATCAAAATGCTGGTGATGATGAATACGGCATCGTCGTAAATAGGAGTTGAGGATGTAAAAATAGACCGAATAAAATAATTATACTCTCAGTGTTGAAAAGTTGACGACTGCTGATAGATAGCAGTGCTACAACTGGATAAAGGAGGTCGGTCGGTCGGTCGGTCACTTTCGGAGATGCGGCCGATGACGAATCGTGAGGAGGAGAAGGAGCAAATCTTGAATGACCCAACTATCGTGAAAGACACGCTCTCTGTCTCTATGATCTAGCCAACATTGTAAACTGCACGGAGCATGTACCGTAAATAACTTTCCATAATGATTACCATTCCGCCGGCACGATTCGTCCCACATTCACAAATTCTGGTTGAAAATACGAAATCTGCTAACTCTGCATGTTGTCTACGAACAAGACAAGCGACATACGTTTCTTCTGATATGTGACCGGTGAACTTTGTTTCAATTGATAGTATTTTTGCGACAGTCGCTTTTAAGTTGCATTTAACAATTCGTTTGGATGAACATAAAATTTGAACAAATATTTGAATAAAGGTTTGAACATTTTTGTTTTGTTTCGTTTTTTTTTATTGACTTGTTAACACTTTTTCTTGGGGAGTAAAGGCCGTATTTACAACTGTTCCACGTGTGATTACAGCATGGGAAGATAAAAATTGCCGGGGGGGGGGGGAGGTCGTGTGTATGTTTGGAAAATAAGACAAAGAAGTACATGTCATATTGCGAATTAACAACATTGTCAGTGATGACACAACTGTGGGAGGAAAAATTGAACCGATCGGCAAGCACTGTGTGACAATCTGTATCATACATTGCTGTCATGCATTGTCGTGCATTGCTTCAGTTTGTGCTGGTGACCATGGTGACAGTGCATTCTTTGGGTGGTGGTTATGGGGGGGGGGGGGGGGAACCTGTCTGTAATTCTCCCTATGATTGACCTCAGATGACCTCGAAATGATAGTTCTGAAAGGACGAGATGAGCACACATCTTCTCTTCAAACTAATTATTCTCCAGTGGCTCCCTCAAACAGTTCCTAGAAAGCAAAACAAAAATAAGAAGCAAAAATGGGGTCAGAAATCAAATCTTGCTCTATGCGGTGAGACGTGACGTCATTCGATAATTTTTTGGCTGACCACTCGTCAATAGATAGTTAGTAGGTGGAGAATAAATAGCTCTAGTAATTTTGTAACGCAGGTACATCCAGCTGCTAGTCGCTCTTAGAGAAAAAAAAAATGTCGCAGTGGGTTCGATGAATGTCTGATTGACGTGCGGAGACAAACACGGTGACAAATCAGAAAGATGGAGAGAGAGAGAGAGAGAGGGAGAGAGGGGGGGGGGGGGTTCACAGAAATATCAGCTGAAGATACACATCACGGTATAACCGTCAATGATCGTATAGTGGAGTGATTTTTTTTTTTTTTTTTTTTGGAGAAAGAGAGGAATTTAAAGAGAATTTGCCCTTGGCACATGTACAACATCAGCCTATAAACTAGTGCTTGATCATTTTCCATATCATAACTTGCAGATTATGATCAAATGCCGTATTGATGAATGATGAGTAAAGACATTTCAAAATAGAAAGATTTGACACGAGAGAAGACATGACCATTTTTATGGTAAAACAATAGCATGACCGGGGAGGTGCTCCCACCTGCCTGGTGACGGCTCTAGGAGGCGTTTTCTTGAAATGCTGAACACAATGAACATGAAATTAGAAGGGAAAAAATATCGGTAGTGTGACATTACAGTTGCACTGCGCACGAGCAAAAAGAGGAAGCAAAAACCCAGAAATCCAAAGATGTTTGTGAAATTCTTTGACTCAGTAAACTTACACAACAACGTCAAGTTGAATGCAAGACATCTTTCTTTTCTTTTTTTCTTTTTTTTTGGGGGGGGGGGGGGCAACCGCCTCTTTTATGGTTCTTACCCTCTGTTAACCCTGTCTTGTTGGTGTTTCCGTACTTTCTCCAAATACACGAGGCCAGCTATTTGTATGGAGTTTAACGTGCTATTCTTTTCAATTTTACACATGCTGTGAGTCTGTACTTCTAAGTACAGCTTTCTTAATTAACACATTTTAAGATCTTAGTTTTACGTAAACCAGTAGGTCTATGTCTGACGTTGTTTAATAATGTTCTTGTGCTTGGTTTGTGGTAGATGAGGAAGATTAAAATCGATTAAAATCTGTTTAAACTAAAGAAGAAGAAGGACATTAAGCCGGCAGAGAGAGAGAAGTGGACAAGTGCTGACACGAGAATGTTCAGTCAAGGACATGGCCATGACGCACGGAAACGCCATTCGCAGTCATCGTCACTTTCGTCTGCCAGGAAGCGCCCCCATTGTCGGACTCGTTGTCATCCCAATGAATGTCATCTCGGGGCTCGTCTGTTGTGGGAAGCGCGGATTATGGCGCTAATTGCTGGGACCGTTTCTGAACGGAATATACGGTCAGAGCATGTCAACGCTATCTTGACAATCTCTTCAATGAAAAGTATAGTATTTGAGAGCAGAGAAAGGTGGGGCGGTAAGGGAGGGGAATATGTCTTCATAAGATGGGGAAGTGGGGGAAACCAGACCACCTTGCTGGATGTCCCCTTTTTAGTTCTCTCGTTATGAAGTTATAAAGTTTAAAACAAAGCATCAAATTTTCACAAATTCTTATATATATATATATATATATATATATATATATATATATATATATATATATATATATAAACACATAGGCAACAAAGCTACACTTCCCAGGAAGGGATAGAATCCATGTCAGTGTTTACCCAAGAAACATATTCCAGATATAATATATGACATTAGACACTGACAGAATTTAAGGCGGGACCAAGATGATACGCAGGCATTTGTGTGGGTGTATGTGTGTGTGTGTGTTTTCTTATCAGTGGGCATCACTTTCGCCTCTGTTAATAATTTTAATGTTAAATAATCTGTATGTCAGTAAAAATGTCATGAGATTATACAGTCACTACTTATCAACAGTCATGATGATATAGGGAAAGTCGCGACGGCGGGTTCCGTAATTATCATTATTGGAAACACTCCACACATCCGGGCAACCCCTTTCCATCTTCCAGCTCGACCCTGCCCTAACCCAGCAAAGACAGTAAGAGATGTTGCAGGGTGCTTGTCAAGACTGTTTCGCTTCAGCTGTCATTCAAACTTGTCTCACAATCATAAATGCATGTCTTTCATATCCTGTACAGCAATACGCGGGAAAGTTACAACTATTCACGTGTATTTCATGCTCTACATGTCTAATACTATCAAGCCTCGGCTTCTCTCTTTCTCTCGTTGTGTCTCTATTTAAGAAAAAGAAACAAATGCAATGCGGACAGACGATGTGTTGACACTTCCACAAGATAGTTTACAATGTTAGAACTATTTCTTGGCATATTATGATTGTCTATATCTCCTGGTGTGGGGACAAACCACGACCGATTTACATTATCGCGATTCTCATTTTTAAACAACACAAGGCCAACCGCTTCAAAAGCCATTGCTACCTGATTATGACATCGCAGCACGCCGTGACAGGTGACCCAATGTGACCCAGCGGAAGCGGAAGTGTCGACCGCAGCGACGTTCAATTCCGTGAGTAATCACAGGGGGATTGGCGCGCAAATGTCGGAGACGCGCTATCACCTCTTATTTTCCCTCGATGAGCAACGCGCATTGCCTCTGATTAATTACCGAGACAGCCACTTCACCTGTTTTAATGCCAATCATCCTAACCAACGCAAACGAATGCCAGAACCATTTCCAGTCTTAAAGGGAACCCAAACCCAAAGAGCAATGTGGATTGAGTGAAAGCAGCAATATTAGTAGAACACATCAGTAAAAGTTTGAGGAAAATCGGACAATATAATTATATTGATGCAAAACTTATGAATTTTTAAAGTTTTGGTGTTGGAACCGCTGGATGAGGAGACTACTGGAGGTTATGACATATGAGTGGACGACAATATAAAGAAAACATTAAGAAAATTCAACAAAAATTCCCTTTTCTATTATTTTGAAAGAGCACTTGACTAACCGCTTTCGGAAAGCAGGGGGAATACAATTGTAATTGCTACCCTCATGTCAGTATCAAGTTGATGGAATGTGTAATTTTCAAGAAAAAATGAATTTTGTGGAATTTTCTTTGTCATTTTTCTTTGTATTGTTGTCCACACATATGTCATTACCTCTACTAGTCTCCTCATCCAGCGGTTCCAACACCAAAACTTTTGCATCGATTGACCGATTTTCTTCAAACTTTCACTGATGTGTTCTACTAGGAATGCTGCTGCTTTCACTCAATCCACATTGCTCTTTGGGTTTGGGTTCCCTTTAAAGGAACTATACAATGCAAATACATGATTAATCCCCCACTTAGTTGAACGCTTCACTCGCTTTTAAAGGAATGAATAGTTTTGGTTGAGATGGGCCTTCGGTTTTTCAACATTTTTTTTTTTTTTTGGTGAGATGATGAGAAATCTACTATGAAATAGGAAAAAGCATGTAATTCTAAGAGGGATTAAAAGTTTATTTGATGAAAATTGGTTTTGAAATGACTGAGACATCCAAAACAAAGGAACCCTAATAAAAGGTGGGACCCACTTTTATTAGGATAGCTTTGTTTTAAATTTTGAATATCTCAACATTTCAAAACTGATTTTTATCAAATAAATGTTGAATTGATAATAGATGAAAAAAAATAAATTTTAACATTTCACAAGTGGTTTCTTAGTATCTCGAAAAAGAGATAAAGCTTAGTCCTTACCTCAACCAATACTATAGCATTCATCTTAAAGCCATAATGCTTTAAGCTTGCTCGACGTTAAAATATTTTGAGTAGACCAGTTGATTAGAATGAAGGATCCATTTCATCTCTGCGCATTGAATATAACGTGTAGGCCAATTAACTAATTTATGGTTGCCAAATACAAGTAGTAGGCTTTAATGAACTTTTTGTTGTTGTCAGGTTGATGTGCTGGCAAATGCCGTTTATAAGGATTGCACAAATAATCATTAAATCACAGATGTTGTTGTTTTAAAGAAAGAAGAGAAAGAGAGAAAAATGAAGAGAAAGAAGAGAAAGAAAGAGGATATGCATCACAGATGCATATCTCAGTGAATGCAAATTCTAACATGCCTGTTATCACAAATGACCTTTTTCTGCTAGTGCGCAAACCGAACTGGTTTATTAATTTTGATTATGGCTTTCTTTTATACCCTGGTCATTACTCATGTGACCAAAAGAATATCCGAATATGTATTCTTTTTAAATCATTTTCCTTCACATTACTTGGACACGTCTACAGCTAACCTTTCAAAGCAAGATTCTGTCAATGACAATCATCGCCTTTATGGTTGAATAAAGACAATGGAATGCATCTTCCCCCAGAGTGAGCATAACTTGCTTGTTTCCATGCGATGTCTTTTATCAATCATAATTCACTGTAATTTATTAGAAGTGATTGACAGCTGATGTCATCGACAGAATCTTGGTTTGGATTTCTTTTTTTATTGTGGACGTATCCAAAATATATATTCTGACGAAAAATATTAGAAAAGCTATAATAAATTTATTTAGCTATTATATTGGCATAATATAGAATCACATACTCAGATATTCATTTGCTGCATAAGTGATGTTTAGGGTATCATAAATCAAAGTCAACATGCATTTGCAGTGAATATCAAAGGCAGTTTACAGTTCCACTTAGCGCATAAGAGGAAAAAAGGGTCATTCGTACCAACAGGCATGTTGGTTTTTAACTTCACTGGGTAAGCATCTGTGATGTAATGATCATTCATGTAATCCTTGTAAATGCTGCTTGCCAGCACATCCACCTGGCAGCAAAAGTAGTATTTTGCAATATCGATAGAAAGAGATTGTTAATTCATTCAATGCAAAATAATGAAATGGATGCTTTCCCAAGTGTTAATTGACGGATCATACTGGTCATCTGGTGTACGCAAGTTCATTCTTTGTTTGAACAGGATTGATGGATCCCATAAATTTGGGATGTTTATGCATATCATGTGGCGCTGAATACGACTGTTAAGTGCCCCTAACCGCTCAGTCGTACCAGTGTGCCAATGAGCTATTCAACTCCGAACTGGATTGGCGATATACAACTTTTTGAGGGGACAGTGCCTATTGCCAACTTGTCCACACGTGTGAAGCAGAAATTCACACAATACATGTCGGATTTTTCAAACAGGTGTCAGAGCGTCGAGCAGGTGTACTTAAGGGGCTTTGGCAATCTCGGAATGCAAATTTGTTTAAATTAGATAATTGAAATGTACTCCGTATTTAGTCTCGACAGGTGTTACAAAACAAGGAGAGGGAAATTCCATCGCATTGTGGCAATGCTTAAAGGGATGATGTAGTTTTTGGTTGGGGTCCGAATGAAAGGTGGGACCTACCTTTTATTAGAATCATTTTGGGATATCTCAACCGTTTCAAAACCAACATTCACCAAATCACTTATAAGATATGGAAGATCGTACAATTCGAAAAGGAATTCAAAGCTTATTTGATGAATATATCTCTTGAAATGACTGCCATATCCAAAACAAAGTGGTCCTAATAAAAGGTGGGACCCACCTTTTATTAGGACCACAACCAAAACTACGCCATCCCTTCAAGGGATCGTAGGGTTGTGGTTGAGACCTAACTTCAGGTTTCTAACTTTTTTGTGTGAGATGATGAGAAACCTGTCATGAAATATGAAAGAGTACGTAATTCCGAGAGGAACTCAACGTTTATTTGATGAAAATTGTTTTTGAAATGGTTGAAATGCCCAAAACATAATAATCCTAATAAAAGGTGGGACCCACCTTTTATTACGATCGCTTTGTTTTACTTTGTTTTTGGATGTCTTAGCTATTCCAAAACTGATTTTCATCAAATAGAATTTGAATTTCTCTCAGAATGGCATGCTCTGAACTATTTTCACAAGTGGTTTCTTGATATCTCGCAAAAAGTTAAAAGCTCAATCCTCATCTCCACCAATACTATACGATCCCTTTAAGTTTTTAATAATCAATAGGCACAAAGTGCTGAATGTTTGCACATCACATCACCTACACAAGAAACGGAGAGTATTCTTTTTCATAGATAGTCATGACTGGTTTCACAACAGTTGAAAATCTATTCAAGTCCACACTTGGGTTGTGAAAAGAACATTCACAGGTATTTTGTTTGTCCTTTACGAGTAATGGACGTACATGTATTGATTTTCTCAACTGCTTGTAAACACAGGTGCAAGTGCCATGAGTTATTTGGTTATAAAGAAGACTCACCAACTTATTTATAGAACCACACATCGTTCCAAATAAATTAAGTAATGATGTTTTTTTTTCCTCACTCGTTGTCCTCATTCCCTCTTCTCCTTAAAAGTACCAAAAATATAGCAGCTCATTGGTGACACGGCATATAACATGCTCCTGCGACAGCTGCTCCGGTCTTATTTTCCCTATGGACTTTACAGTAGGCAGGGTAAGGGTTATGATATGGTTTTAGGTTTAGTTTGAAGTGAGGATTAGGATTAGGGTTAGGGTTCTGTTTGTGGGTAGCCAGAATTTATGTTCTGCTTTTAATAGCGGGCAGATATTTCATGGGAACAGTAAGTTTTATGTTATGGAACCAGCTCATTTACCCTTCTTAGTGTTACCGTTGATATTCTATCAGCATAATTAGCCCCAGGATTTTTTTTTTTTTTTTTTTTTTTTTTTTTTTACACATCGCCATTTCAAAAGTTCATTAATCCTAAAAATGATATGAAGTGAGATTCCTTATTCCGAAGATTTTTTAATCCAAATATAAAATCAGGTTTGTTATTTCGACTAAAAAAAAAAAAAAAAAAAGGTCGTCACTCCGAAACAAGGTTCGTATTCCCAAAGGTTTGTTACTGCACACTGTCTTTTCATTTTCAGATTAACGAACCTTCCGAATAACGTCACAAATGTTCGGACTAGAAACTTCTTTTTTTTTTTGTTATTATTTTGGATTAACGAACATCAACGTAAAGGGAATATGCGTGTCTCGAAATACCGAATCTTCTTAATAACGAACATCACCCGGATTCTTGCTTATGTCTTCATCAGCAGTGGCATGTTTCACAAAGAATCTAAGTCGATCTTAAAATTTAAGATTGACTAAAAATTATGGTATACTGTGTGTGACTTCAATGTTTCTCAATTTTCTAATGAAAATGATGATTTTGGAGACTTTTTTTCATGTAGCCATTGATAATACAAGATGAAATAACAAAGGAATTGTTCTGTAAATATCAATGATAATTTGAAGTTGATGGTGCAAGGTTAACAAAATTGAACAGGGAAACCAGTGGTATACTAACATTTTCAGTCAATCTTGAATTTTAAAGGGTGTGTACAGTTCTGGTCGAGGTGAAGATTTAGCTTTTAACGTTTTGTGAGATATTCAGAAACCATTCTATTAGATGTCAAAGAGCATGCAATTCTGAGGGGTATCAAAAGTTTATTCGATGAAAATCGGTTTTGAAATGGCTGAGATATCCAAAAACAAGGTGAAACAAAGAGATACTAATAAAGTTGGGGCATGTCGCCTTTTATTATTAGCACTTTTTTGGATATCTCAGCCATTTGAAAACCAATTTTCATCAAATAAACGTTGAATCCTTCGTAAAACTACATGCTCTTTCATATTTTATAAGAGGCTTTTCATTATCTTACTTAGAAATGTTCAAAACATGAATCCCTACCTCAACCAGTACTGTACAGTCCCTTTAAGACCTACTTAGGGTGCGTTCGAGCGCTCCTCTGGCGCGGGTACGGTACGGTACAGTTCGCTTTAGGAGAGCGCTCGAACGCACCCTCAGATTCTTTGTGAAACAGGCCATAGGGCACTTTGGGAATACTTGTAATATCTTGTCCGCAGATGTTGGCACCTGAAAGAATTTGAAGTTATTGGATCATAGCTGTTTCTGAACTCAAAAGTCTTTTCCACTCTACCCATGTAGCGCTTGTGATTGATTAGCATTAGACGTCATCAGCCCGGTCTGAATAATAGTAATAATAAGTTATAAAACTGTTCTACACTGCAAAAAGTCCGGTGTTAAATAGTGAACACCGAGCTGGTGTTAGATTTTCGGTGCTCATTTATGGTGTTAAATTAACACCTACGGGTGTCATTTCCAAATTTTTAACTGTTTTTTGAAGAGTTTCTTAGTAACTGCACTTCTTGTTGATTTTTAATTTAAACAAGACGATCAAGAATTTTACTTTAAAATACTAGATTTTTGAAAAAAATGTGAAAATAAATTTACACCAAAGTAACACCAGCTGGTGTGGTCCCTTATTGAAGCTGGACGGGTGTTAAACCATTGATATTAACACCAACAAATATCAAATCAACACCATGTGGTGTCATTTTTGAATTAACACCAGTACAGTGTCAAAATAACACCAGGTACAGTGTCAAATTAACACCACGAAGTGTCAGGTGAACACTTTTCAACACCATCACAGTGCATTTTTAACACCTGTGGGTGTGGTCCTTTATTGAAGTTTGATCGGTGTTAGATTTAACACCCGTGGTGTTAGATCTAACACCGATGTTTTTACAGTGTACATATCTTAGTCGCTGTAAACAAATTAATGCAACTGATATTTTGTTAACATGGGCCAAGTATTTTAACGAAATGATGTGAATATTGGTATACATCTAAAGCACCGAAGAAATGTTAGAAATTTGTTGACGTGGCAGAACGCTGTAGAAAGCATCGTTTTAAGGAAAAGACAAATAAGTCAATTTGCAATGCCATCAGTAATCGATGAGTAAGCTGAAATATTTACGTAGTCCCACGTACTTGAATATTCCGGGGGACCCATTTCGCCTCCTGTAAACCGGCGTCACGCTCAGACGTTTCTGAAAGAGCGCTCAATAATAATGGGTCCCTCGGAGAGACCAATATCCGCGATCTAACAAGCGGGCGGATGTCCGCTATAATATACACAGATGAAGAAAACAAATAATTCAGAAAGGGCGTCGAAAGGGGTCCCCAAAGAACGAGGTCTGGGCGCGCTTTGGGAGTAGAGTCGAGAACAGGTGTGTTGAGAAGACGAAAGGTACAAGACAGAATGAAATATGCAAGAGACAGTAAGAGAGAGAGAGAGAGAGAGAGGGAGGGGGGGAGACGGGGAGGGGAGAGTAGAAGAGGGAGAGAAAAGGGATAAGAGGGATAGATGAATTAAGAAAGGACTGAGTGTAAGAAAAGTACCATCTCTAAACTTGTCTGAGCAGCTTATAAGCGTACAGAATTAAAATAAGTGATAGTGTACTCACTGGGCCAGGTGATGACTTGAAGGGAGGGGTGAGGGAGGAAAGTTTTAAAACTTTTAAACAATCTCAAAATGATAATGAGTAGAAGATCTAAACCATCATAATCAATGTTACTGACCTCAATATCTCTGCGTAGCAAAATCGATTCCATGACTGTTCGATCCTGCGACAATTGCTTCAATGAAATATCTGGGCTCTAAATTCTACATACAAACATAACCTTAACCCAAATCCTAATTCTTACATCAAACTACACCTAAAATCCTCATATAACCCTAACCCAAACCCTTTAAATCCTTGGAGAAAAGAAGACCGCAGCAATTGTCGCAGGAGCAAATGTCGTGTCCCCGCAAAATTATGTCCAGCCAACACAAGGATTTATGACCAAATTCACCAAACACAATACAAGGTATGCTCAGTATATTCGGTCGTTGTTAAACAACTATATTAACAAGGTTTGATATATTCTGATTCGCAGAGTACAAACCTGGCATGATAACTGCAAACATGATCAAATTATTTTGGCTGTCTGAACATGCAGTTTGAAGGATACTCGTATGTGGAATCAACGTCCAAGAGATTTCCCGAGTAGAATAATACCGGGTTCTAAACTTAGCCCATCCGCGACCAGCAGACATTAACTGCTTCCGTAGTTTCAATTAAACTCAATTACATCGTCTTGCAACTTGGGGATGATGTAGATTAGACATGCAGAGATCTGCCCCATATACCATGAGGTAAACCAAAGACAATATTCGGTGATTTTCCTTTATTTTTCATTGTTTTTCTTTCTTTCGTCCTATTTCTTTAACTTGTTCTTCAAGAGCAATTTTGGACCAGTTAAAGGTTACTACAAAAAGAAATAATTGTTGTTTGCTTTTAAATACGACAGTGAAAGATTAAATGATAATCGGATAAAAAATAAGAAGTTATGAAATCATGAGGTTTTGCTATTTTTTTGTGTTGCCATAAACAACTATCGAAAAGTTAAGATAGATATGCAAATGAATGAGATAATGATGATGTCATTGCTTCACAATTTTCCTTTGATCGTTATTCCATTGATATCATTAGGATTAGAGACGAACATAATTAGGTTTGAAAAAACAACAACAACTGGATATTTCAAGATTCTATGGTCAAACTGTATGGCAAGCTGTCAGATGATTACATCATTGGCTCATTCATTTGCATATTCATATTGACCGTTCAAGAACTGTCTTGTGAAAATTAGCAAAACTTCTCAACCTCATAACTTCCCAAACATTCCAGACTCTTATCTTACCCGGCATGTACACATTGTTGGACAAGATGCGTTTTTCCTCCCCAATGACCATCTTGACCGGGATATGTTTAATATCTCCCTAAGTTATAGAACAAAATAGACGCTGTGATTATTACACCCACGTGTTGCACGAACTATAAATATTAAAAAATAGTTGCATCATTCATTTGTTATTTATTAATTTCCTCAATGAAGGTAGTAATGGTGATTAAGATTTACTTTTTATGCTCCTACAATTATAGCAAGGCCTTGTGAATCGTTATATTCTGTTACTTTTATTGTGTCGGTGAGTGTGTGTGTGAGCAAACTATCATATACTTATCCCTGTTTGGAGAATCTTACGAGAATGTGTGTGTATGTGTGTGTCTGTGTAAGAGTTTGGGACACATTCATTTGTTCATTCATTATTCAAGAAGAGAAAAAATGAAGAAATGTCATCAACATGGAAAAGTTCAGTCAGTGCCCCGTCATTATTATGATTATCGATAGAACCACGCAATGACTCTTCAAGCGGGGGTGAAAAGGAAATATTTACGTCACAATCGCAAGGCGATGACGTTGCTACCTTCAGTCGTAACCGATTTTTCTCCTTGGTCTTTCCTGATTTAAATGGAAGGTATGTTTATCTAAAAATATGAAATGGACAGGCAACACCCTCGCTGGAAAACCAGAAGTCTATCATCACGTGTGTGGGGTTATCCCGTGTCACAGGGTTATATTTTAACTCCTATCTTTTATCTCTCTTATCTATGATAGCTCTTCGTCTGTATGAAGCATTTAGGCCTGCGTTCCTGGTAAATGCCTCATGATGTTAGATGAAGTGGTTTTTTTTTTTTTTTGGTTTCATTTTGTTTGTTTTTGTTACTGAACATGGCTAAAGGGATTCGTATTCCAGTCTTACATTGTTTATGAAATGTTAATGGATTTGTCTTGAAAACTGCTTTATAGAATGCAAGAAAGAGAAAAGAAAAAAGATATAAAGAAATAAAAGAAGCATAAAAACCTTCGTGTCAAGATGTTAAAAGTCAAGGATAAGAACCAGGTTCATATGATTTCCTACAATGTCTCTTAAACTGTACTATTATTGTATTTCTTTACGTCAATGAGATTCTTATGGCATACACTGACAAGAATTCATATTCTGTACACTGAATAAATTGAATGAATTTGAAAGTGCAAATGACTGCAAAGGAGGCTAGTTGTGTGTGTGTGTGTGTGTGTGTGTGTGTGTGTGTGTGTGCGTGGTGCCCAAGCAACTACTCCACGCGGATGTACGTAAGTTGTTATTCAAATCGTCTTGAAAGCTGGAAGCGCACTTTATGCCATGCGAATTCATCGGCAGAAATCCGTCTCAGAAGATCGCACACTTCGCTGAAAAAGTTATATTCGTGAGCCGCCATTCAGATCCCATTTTTTGCCAGCGGGTAGGAAGTTTTTCATTTGAAGAAAGGGTGACGACCTGTGTTAGTAGAATGTAAAGAACATAATTAATATAACATTTTCCTCTCTCTCTCTCTCTTTCTCTCCATATCTCCCTCTCTCACTCTCAGTCTCTCTTCCACCCATGCAGACATATCCTATCTCCATCTACTTTAATTGTCAACCCACAAATGCATTATGTATAATATATACATAATAATATATGATATATATGTTATATATTTATTTATGTATGTATGTATGTATGTATGAAGATGAATATATATTATGTATATATTATGTTATGTATGTATGTAGGTAGGATTATCTATATAATCCCTATTATAGTTTGTCCCAAAAAATACAATCGGACTTTTCGCATTAACTTTCAAAATAATAAAACAATCAAAATGTTATTTTGGGGTATGAAACTACGCTTGTGATCTACATCTTGCAGTAAAGTCCATTCATTTTGGTTCAGTGGTCATAGAGAAATGTGGATCTTCGTAATGCATGTCATGGGTCCATTTTCCCAAGTTTAGCACTTGGATGCTCTTGTCATCCATATGAATGAAGATGACCAGGCAACTGACCAGGCAACTAACAAATGAATCCAAATGTTTTGCATAACATTACACGTGAGCATAAAAATTTGTATGAGTGGACATATTGCTGGCATGATCATCTTGATGAAAAATGAGAGAAAAACGAAAAAAGAAAACAGAATAAGGAAGAAGAACTCAATCCAGTCTTTAATCAATCAGTGATTTCATATCTTTCTTCAATCATTCATTTCACACCTAAGTAATGTTTGCAAAACTCAGAAAGCTGCATCATTTGTGATAAAATTAGTTTTTCATTCTTTCTTTGAAAATAGAAAGAAACAAGCACTAACTTTTTCGAAAGATATTTTTGTGAGAGAGCACAATGAACAACTTGGTATTTGTACGGAGTGAAAACAATGGACAACGCGTCTCCTTTAATACAAAACTTGAAGGAAGGGACACTGACTTACATGCTTTCCAAAGATCTCCTTTTCTCTGTGGCCACTGAAGCAAGTCGAATAAGGTTTTCTGCTGGATGTAGGTAGTAAGCTATCGTTTCATACCCTGAAACGGCATTTGATTGATTCACTACTTTTAAGGTTATCGTTGCAGAAAGTCCGATTGTATTTTTTTTTTGACATAAGGTATATGATCGAAACAAGTGGTGTGTAACATTCACAAATCAGATTGCAAATGTCTTCCTTTATTTGTCTACGAACAAACCAAGGTGATAGGGTACTAATTAGAGTCTCTCTGGTTGCAAATCATGAAAAGAAGGACAAACAAGGAAGTTAGAGGTGTCAGACGACATTTCTACAACGCATGCGCAGTTAATCATATTCTTTCAAATCGGAATATCGTAATGGTGTGCGCGTACATTATCATTGCGTCTGCCACTTTCCCTTGATAACGTCTGACATGCATAGGTGTATTAGTTCGCAGGTTGTCGGCTTTGGTTGTTGTTTCTTTCTTTCTTTCTTTTTTTGGTATGCATTTCTGCAAATAGGTCTAATGTCAATTTCCCAGTCTGTCTGTCTCTCTCCCATTTAATTAACTCCGCATTTCCAACTTACTCGTTTTCATCCTTCATTGTTGACTGTATCGTATATTTGCTTACATGCTACCATGAGATTCGAAGTTTATTCCTCTGCAATTAAAAAACAAATTATATCAAAAGGACATGGTATTTTGAAAAATTACATTTTATGGAATACGAGTAAATGTATCATTGATTATAGCTCTAAAGCAAGTCAGAAATATAAGTCACACACTGAGAAATATGTGTATATAATAGGCCTGTATATATCTCGCATAGCAATTAGAATCTGTACAAATGATTATGCGACTGTGAAAAAGTTATCAGTATAATAACAGCAAACTTATTCATCAGATGACGTTAGATTATAATGAAAATAAGCACAAGGGTAATGCGCAGGCCGTCCACGTTAAAGGCGCCCTTTGTGTGTATGTGTGTGTGTGCGTATGTTTGTGTGTGTGTGTGTGTTTCTGAAGCGAAAAAATGGAAAGAGTAGGGCTCTATCTGAAGATAGGTCGTGATAATAAAGTTGTCATATGCACGGTCTCAGTTTGAATTTGCTTTGCATGATGGGAGCTCTCTAGAGAGACAGTGACGCAGCTACCTTGACCATCTGCCCTTATAAACACTATTTGCACACTAACGCGCACATTTGGATTATTGAACACGCCGCCGTTTTGTTTGTTAATGCTCCCCACAGTCCCATTTATAGACGAGGGTGTCACATTTCTGTCTGACTGCTCGAATAGCGCTACTGCACTCGCCAGACCAAGGAAATAGCGTCTAATGAAATTCAGCTGGATCTAGAACGTTTATTGCTCCTAACTGCCAGCTTGTGTCGAAAACTAAAGCTTCTGTAATAAAACCATACAGGTTTACAGCTAGACGATCTTAGCGTCTAGCACCTGAGACTGGATAGGGAAATATGTTTTCAATTCACACATGCTCGTATGAGGGAATGCTGCCTAGAATTTAATGAACAGTGACCGTGAAAGGGTAGCATGTAATAAGTGTGTTCATGTTTAAAGATGTTTCATTTCGGAGCCCAGAAACCTGGGTCAATTTACCCTGATTATATTCAAGACATTTCATCACTTGAAATCCGTCATTAATTAATTGGTTATCACTGCCTCTAAAAGCCGTCCTGAAAGCGTTCCTATTGTGTAGAGTACAGATTTTGGTTTAAAACAATATGCATCTCTAGAAATTGAATGCATAGTAAGGGTATGCCTATATACGTTATTTTGGGAAATCGTTTGGAAATAGATGAACCCATGAATAATGACATTATACTCTTAAGTACACATGTCATCCTGGCATTCCTATATATTGCCTGCATATATATATATATATATATATATATATATATATATATATATATTATATACATAATCTAGGTCCAAGCATGTTGCGAATTCACGTATCGGCTCCAATATAACGAAGAATCAAGAAATAAACTAGTAATACATTATTTCGTCAATAAAGAATGAGTTTATTGTACTCAAATTTTCGGTGGCCTCCACCTTCTTCAGGAGTCTCGACGGCCACCGAAAATTTGAGTACAATAAACTCATTCTTTATTGGCGAAATAATGCATTACTAGTTTATTTCTTGTTTCTTCGATATGTATATATATATATATATATATATATATATATATATATATATATATATAAAAATATATATATGTACAGTTAAACTCGCATAAGTCGATCTTCTCGGGACTGAGCAAAACACATCGACTTAGGCGAGTTTCGACTTGTGCGTAAGTCGAAATAAAATCGACTTACAGTTACACCACGCATACACGTGTATAATGTACATGACTGTATGTTGTCTACTTTGGAGCTGAGAGCTGGAGTGGTGTGCCCGATATTTGCCCTTCAGCAAGACGCTTTACCCACTTTGAATATTACCGTTATTCATTTCCAAAATTAAGAGCAAACATCTGACATTTATTCTAGCATCTTACGGAGCCGATTGTTACCGCTGTTCATTTCCAAAACTGAAGGCAAACATCCGCCTTTTTTTTTTGTTGTTGTTGTTGGCACGGCGTGCGTTTTTGGTGACCCCGGTCGCATATTAACCATTCGCGAAATCATGATACGATTCACGAAAATACTCCGCTAAGTTTGTATAAGGCATAGATCGCTACACTCGGCAGAGGCGATACGTCGTCCTTTCACCAGGTCTGGGTAACGGAAACCAAAATCTCGCGTGAGTTCTTGCGTTAATTTGCGCTTGGGATCGTCACTCATCGTTACTACAAACGTTAATTTTCCCGATCGTTAGTTTGCGTTAATAACGATTCAGGTGAAACCGCTTGCGTAAATGAAACGTTAATGTTTTTAACGCAAAGTTTCTTTTGGTATATACTGTATATAAACAAAAACTGGCGTCTCATGATTTTGACAGTGATTTATTACACAATAAAATCTTATTCGACTTAGGCACAGTGAATTCAATGGTTTTTCCGTGAAAGTGTTCATGGAATTTCATCGACTTAGGCGAGTATTCGACTTAAAAAATTCGACTTGTGAGTGAATTAATACACGTAAGTCAATGGGGAAAAATCGGGACTTTTTAAAATCTTCGACTTGCGCGATTATTCGACATATGCGACGTCGACTTAGGCGAGTTTAACTGTATATATGTATATATATATATATATATATATATATATATATATACATATATATTGAGTTAACTGATCATCTGTCAAATTAAACGCTTAATTTGACGAATGATAGTTTAATTGATAATAGGAATACCAGGATGACATGATGTGTACTTAAGTGTATAATATCAGCAGGGGTTCATCTATTTCCAAACGATTGGCAGCTGCGGTGGGGTGGGGGGGGGGGGGGGTAATGCAATCGGCAACAAAGTTATCAAAAGAAAAAAAATACAGACAGAAAAGTCCGTGAAACACTCTGAGAATCTTAGATTGCCATTGCGGAAACTAGGTTGTGGATGATATTTTCATCATAAATTAGGTCGTTAAGAGTTTTGAAAAAAATAATTTCATCGATTAAGAAATGTTCAACCCTTAATGGTCTGTTTTCATTTAGCGATGATAACCAGCTCACAACCCGGTTTTCATCTCTGGCATCATCTCCGTCAGTTACTGGTCTTGTATATTTGCCTTTTTCCTTATCATGCCCATCATTATCTCCCCCGACTACATCTCCACATTCATATTAAATCTCAGTCATCATCATTATTATCATCCTCATTTCATAATAATATTCTTTTTATCTTTTGCGTCTCATCATGATCATCATGATCATCATTGTATTCATCATCGTCCTCATCATCGTCCTCATTATCTATTATGCTCATCCAGACCTGATAGTCGTCATCATTATGATCGTCCATTAATCGACAATGATGATGATAATGATGATGATGATGAGCATTATCATCAATAATCATCCAATTTATTGATTTACTTTTATTTCATTCATTTATTTTTCATTTTTAACAAACAATGTATGTGTAGAAAACATATAATGCTAAAAAAACCCTATATAAACATATTCTAAATATTCATACAGTATAATCACAAAATAAGAGTTGTGAAGCCAAGATGCATGGTATTTAATATTTGTGGATATATCATAGACTGTTTACTTCCCGCCTATATATACAACGTGGCATTACTCTTCTCACCGCCTCGTCCGACTCATCGAAATTCCATCACCACAATCTTCCCCTTAACTTTCGTCGCCGTCATCGGACCACTGTTCCTTTACTGTACAGCGACAGCACGACCCTCTGAGTAATGTAAACACACTGATGAGTGAGAGAGAAAGCGACAGAGAAAGAGTTGTGTGTGTGGGGGGGGGGGGGGGGACGTGAGGGATAGAACGAAAGCTATGCTTGAAGGGATCGTATAGTGTTGCTTGAGACCTAACCTTGGGTCTCTAACATTTTGGGATGAGATTATGAGAAACCTCTTATGAAATATGAAAGAGCATATAATTCCAAAAGGAATTCAACGTTTTCTAATTTTGATGAAAATTGGTTTTGAAATGGCTGAGATACCCAAAACAGAGCAATTCTAATAAAATGTGGGACCCAGCTTTTATTACGATCGCTTTGTTTTACCTTATTTTTGGATGTCTCAGCCATTGCAAAACCGATTTTCATCAAATAAACTTTGAATTCCTCTTAGAAAGGTACGCCCTGTACTATTTCACAAACAGTTTCTTGATATCTTTCAAAAGTTAAAAGTCCAGTCCTCACCTCTACCCCAATACTGTATCATCCCTTTAATGTTACGATTATTTGAGCTTTTTGTAACTGTTGTTACCCATATCTATGCTCCCTCTCCATGCAAGATCAACTTAAGTGTGTTAATATATTTTTGTTTTCGGTAACCCAACATTTGCTCCTATGACAATTGCTCTGGTGTTACTTTCTCCAAGGACTTAGGGTTAGGGTTGTGACAGGGTTTTAGGTTTAGTGTTTAGTTTGATGTGGGGATTGGGATTGGGGTTAGGGTTATACAATATTGTATAGGGTTATGTTTTTGGGTAGAATCTATGTTTGACTTAGCCTGCAGATATTTCATGGAACCTTTGTTTTGAGTTAGTTTGTCAACTAGTTTGTCATCTGCTTCTGCATTTAACATGGTTGATGACCTTTATGTTGTAAAATGTTGTAGAACATCAAACTTAGCTTATGATGATCGTCCCCTGCATTTCATTATTATCATTTTCTATTGCTTCCTTTTATATATAATATTCGTTCTTGAAAAAAAAATGTATGTATGATCCAAACGTTACGAATATTAACTCTGTAAATGACTATGTAAGTATTTTGTTGATTTGTTGATTTGTATTGATTTTGAAATGCAGAAATAAAAACTGAACTGAAATGAACTGAACTGAAAAGAATATCAGTTACTCTATTATTTACTGAAAGTGCAGGAATAAGGTTAGTCCTTGAAAATAAGGAAACAAATCAATCAATCAAAGAAGAAATGATAATGAGAAAAGAGAGGACAGGATCGAGAGATAAAAATAATTGTAGGAGGGAAAGAAAGAAGTGAAAAGAGAGGTGAAGGATGGAGAGGGAGAGGGAGAGAGAGAGAGAGAGAGAGGGAAAGAGAAAGGGGGAGGGGGTATGAGAGAGGATAGGGGGAGGAGAGAAGTTCGATGGCAAACACTCAAAAGCGAATGAACAGGAAAATCACCCCTGCAAGTGGCCGGGCATTGAACTTGGGGAGTGAACGTTACAAATTATGACTCTGGACTTTTTCACTCTCCTTTCTCTTTCCTCTCACTGCCTCCCCAACTCTTAGGTTAAAATAAAAAAAAAGAAGAAGAAAAGAAAAAGGGTAAAGAAAACAAAATGAAATGAGGTCATGAAATCATGGAATTGTATGGAACGCCGATAAGGTTAACCTTGATCGTTACCCCCACGTCCGAGGCCAGCTCACTGCAGCCGAGAAATGGGGCGCAACAGGCTTTCAAATGTTATCAATGTGATGACGTACTATGCACGACTATAATCATAAAGGAGAAGATTGTACGACACAAAATTGTGTTCATATGCATTCTCTGTGCGTTCACATCTATCCGCACGGCTCTCATATCCCTCTTATATTATGCTTACATAGTTCCTTATCTAATACATAATATATATATATATATATATATATATATATATATATATATATATAATTACTTGATAACTTTAGTTAAATACTACAGTAACACTATAGTTTGTGATGTGAATGTTATTTGAATAACATATTTTGTTATGTTCCTCTCTTATCAATTTCTGTGAGCATGATGTTATACTTCGTTGATTGGAAATGAAAAGTTGTTGAATTAATATCATTTTTCTATTGGTAGTAGGGTAATGATAATTACCGATGTTATTATCATCACCATCATCATCATCAGTCTAATTATTACTATCAAAATTACGACTAATATATATATATATATATATATATATATATATATATATATAAGAAATATTCTTTTTTTATTTTTTGTCTATTTTGTGATTCTTTTGACTTTTTATACTCTTGCATAGTTAAACTTTTCACTGTAACTCTAAGGTCATTTATGTAATTATTGTCATTGTCAATATAATTTTCAATGTGTTTGCCTTGGTACTCTCATTAGTTTTTTTCCCCAATTTTTTTAGCCCTCCATGGACTATTTTATTTTCTCAATGTCAACATAGTACAATTAACTAACCATATTCAACCATTATCTCGGGTCTTTTTTTTTTTCTTAGCATTTCGCTCGTTAACATTTACATAAGTTGTATTATAGTTAGTTGTATCATAGCGTCAGTCATCAGAAACAACTCCGAAATCACCATTGTAAAATTGAATCCTAAAATCAAACTTTAAATTTTCAAAGATATCCATTTAAGATAAGTATGTGCAAACTTTGAATGTAACACCATGCTCAGACTAGTCTCTCAGTTTGCTTTTTTAATAGTCCTATTTTTACTCGCTTTCTCAAAGTTATCGCGAAACGTGACATCTCAAGCAATTTCTCCATCAAGTTTAAATTCAAATTCTCCTTCTAGACCTCAGAGTTATGATCCTGTTTACTTTTTTAAGCATATATTGTTACTCTGATAAACTCCATCTAAGTCAAGGTGAAATCATAGAAGGAGTTTTTTTTTTTTCACTGTGCAAGAATCACTAAAGGCGTCCGTCAATTTAATCAGTAATTCTAATCCTTTGCTACCTATGATAACAGCTTAATTATGATGCTAAAAAGAATGAAACCCATCTGGGAATTCCATAATTAGTTGTCAGAGAAAATAATTTAGCCTGGCGTTCGGCCTTACAGGTCTTATAGTATAGGTTCACATACAAATCCACAGAGGATATCCCATTGATTGAAGAGGAAGAGCTATTTCCCCAGTGCACGTGGGTCTAAAAATCCTTATAATATTCTCCTAAAAGTTTTCATAACTTGATCATCCTCTCAACTCTGGACCGGAGATGTAAACAAAGTACCTGCTGAATGTCTTCATATGATACTATGTGTGATCAGATTATTCGCCGGCGCAAAGTGGAAACGTCTTCAAAGATTCTAGGTCGGTCTTAATTCACCGAGTAATCCAGTTTAATTCCAAAGGATTACCGTTGATATTGTGGCTTCTTCAACCGGCCACTGTACCTTAGCTTGAGACCGACGGAATATGCTATTAGTCGGCGGCTGATAGATCGGAAGTCGAATTTGAGGTCCAGCCCACAGATTACTACGCGCCAAATCTGAATGCATGAGTGAGTTCGGCACGACCGTGTGGGAGTATAATAAAGCCAGGTTGCCGTTAGACCAGACTTCGTGACAATGTTAACTCCCTCAGATCCGCCGCCAAACAATAACAGTGACTTCGTATTGCCGTTCAGCTGCCATTGGTGATGACTAAGTTAAAGACAAAAGGGAGAAAAAAAATCTGTCGCCATGAAGAGCATCGTCACTTTGTCATCAGATTTTATGTAGTTTAATCACTGTGAACATTTGACCTGATTTATGAGTGCGTGTGTGTGCGTATGTTCAATAACGTATTATGAAAATGGGATACAACGACATATTATGAAAAAAAAAAAAACTTGAGTGAGAATACATCAATTACTACAGCATACCGAATTTGTTGAATGGCATTTAGAACCAGAATAAGGACGATATCTTTTAACATAAAACCGCTTTAAGATGAAATTAGCTATTGCGGGCGAAATTCTTCATTGCTCTTACGCCATCGTCCTGTTAAATCAGCACCATACAATCGAATGGAAACGACGAATGATAGGAATTTATTTTTATGAGACTTAACATGATTATAACTTACAATAATTGTGAGTATTACTGTTTGATTGTTGAAGTTTCTATCTTAACCATCGCGAAAACATTTCGTTAAACACTTTAGTAGCCTGAGATCGAATATACTGTGCCATTTTCTAATCATCTGCAGTTTATCTTACCTTATTTTGTTGCATCAATCCGATTCCACTACGATATATTCAATAGATTATGAGAATGTCACCAGAAGATTATGGTATGTCGATGTTGTAATTGGTTGTCCAGATTGCGACATAATACCACATTCTTCCACCTCAGCCCCCTTTATCCTGGTAAATTTGTAAATTCCTCAGATCCCAAAGAAATATTCGTATTCTTTCGAATCAGTTCATTTCAGGAAAATATTTCTTAAATAAATGGTAAAAGGTAATAATGGTAATAAATGGAAAAGGAATTTCATGGATGAACCATGATGATTTATGTTAATGTTATTTAGATTGTGGAATTTGTCCTCTTTTTATAGAAGAAAAAGGAAGAAAAAAGAGTGACTGTTTGTCTACGCTACAGGTCCCAAAGAAGCAACCGCATGCTAATTATATCATTATGGCTAAGTTGAGGAAGAGACGTTTAATTGGACGCTTAACAAGAAATCCCTTTTCCCTAGGTGCCCTACATCTCAACGGACAGGTATGAAGTCTTCGGAAATTATCATTTTTCTTTTATTCGTTGCTCTCCCTTCTTCTCCCCCTCCCCTTTCTGCGGTCACACAGAGGACAAACACGGACGGTTTGGAATTTCCGAGCACAGTGTGATGCCGCGGATGACATCACAATCGAGACAAGGCAAGCGGCGACTCTCGCTGAAGTTCAGTTATCTGTATCTATGATCTTGTTTCGTTGCAGGGGGGCTGGAAAAGTTTGAAAAAGTTTGTGTACTTTGTAAACTATGCTGGGGTTTGTCTTTAGAGACAAGAGAAACCATTGCAATTTCTATTCTTTGCATTCCCGCGTGCCGAGCATGCTGGCGACTTCTTTTTATGGGATATACATCAAGACAATGTTTAAATAAGTTTTTGATGTCTTAGCGCTGGTTGTTTTAAACGTCTTTGCATTTTTTATGCCTCTCTCCTTCTGATATTCCATCATTAAACTACGTACTCGCTAATCCTTTTTAACCAATGCTCAATTCAGTCGTGGAATAAGTTCTACTATTTCATGTGATTTAATTGCCTGTGACTTAAAGATGGTATACAATTTCTATTGCAGAGGAATTGGTTTTATTTTATCACTTATTTGTTCATCTGATTATGCATGGGCACACACACAGTCTCTACACTAAATACTAGTAGATAAATAAATAGATAAATACATATATACATAAATGAATGAATAAATTGATAAATATATAAATAAGTAAGTAAATAAATACGAAATGAATAAATAAATATATGAATAAATTAATAAATATATAAATAAGTTAGTAAATAAATACGAAATAAATAAATGTATATATGAATAAATAAATATATGCATATATTTCGACATTATAATGGTATATAATATATATATATATATATATATATATATATATATATATATATTATATGTGTTCATCGTTGTGTGTGTGTGTCTCTCTCTCTCTGTGTGAATATAAAACACACACACGCACACACACAGAGAAGGAGAGAGAGAGAGAAAGGGAGAGATACATATACCTGTCTATCAATCTATCTATCACTTCACCCGTCAATCTGCGGATCTTAATTGTCTTTTGTCTTTGGTGTCTCGTGCTCGTCATCTCTTCCAGATACCTTCCTCTGACTGCGCCGTGCCCTTTACAAAATGTTCCCCATGGCATACCAAGCATTTGGCGAGGATACAATCATTAAGTTTCTCAAGAACTATCAGTGTCGAATTATTCAGCGAGAAAAAAAAAAGAAGCTAGCGAAATAGATATAGATAGATTGATGTATTCACATGGCTTCGAGGCGTTAACATTCAAGAACATTCAAGTCTCTGTAGAGGTGGCGTAAACAAGGAATGGTATCATTTGAAGATCCCCCGCCACCCCCGTCTCTCATTTTCATTCCATAAGAAATTGATAAATGCGTCACATAATTGTTACTGTTAATTATCAGAAGCAGAAGTTGCACATGCCCTAGGAGATTTCCGCAGAAATAAGTGGTATAGCTGGAGCAGATTACCTGATGAGAGTGATGAAATCACCCTGGGACCTTTATCAAAGGTGAATATAGGACGGGTGGATGAGACCGATATGCATCCAATTAGGTTGATGTGGTCTTTTTGGATTTCTCTTTGGTGAAACTAAAAAAAAAATGCATGTCAAAAATTTAAATGCATGTTAATGATTTTATATATCGATAGAATCAAAGACCTCGAAGTAGCTCATGCAAAGAAGGTGAGTATCAAACAAAACGATAACAACAAGTGCAACAGTGATGATCAAAACGACAGCAAATTGAGGCGAGTAAAATCCGTATACGAAGGAAGAAGATCTTGAAGCGAAAGGTTATCAGATGTGTAACACGCGTGTGAATGACCAGGACGAGTACAAGTTGGTAAAGAGTCAATCTACGGGCATCATCGCCCTCCGATGTTCCACTCCTGGGGTTTCACTGCTCACGTGGATCGCAGGTCTCGGTTTTTATACCTGATAACAATCATCGAAAGTACAGGTTGAACAGCTTTCACTGTATAAAAAACAAGCAAACGGACAAAACAAAAACAAGCAAAAAAAAAAAGCAGTCGAACGTCTGCTATCGAGTGTTGCTTTGTACACAGAGACTTTCGGCTCGAAAAATTTCTTTCATTCTTTCATTTTCTCTTCTTTTGTCATTTATTCACACACGCACACACACACACACACACACACACACACACACACACACACACACACACACACACACACTGTGTGTGTGTGTGTGTACTGTTGCCCTAATAATTGTATCTGTATAAGGTATATAAAGTATGAATATAAAGTATGAAGTATAAATATAAATATATTGTGATATATACGAGATATACAGATACAATGTATATTGGGGTAGTTCTAAGCTTGATCAATTTGATGATTGGCGTTTTGGAAGATAAAAACTATTTTTCCGCCAAAATGACTGTCTTGCTTTGAACCATTTCATTACTATTATTTTGATCTTAATTTTGTATGCATCTAAATTGGACGAACAAGCAGACACCCATGGGCCGTGCAATATTTGTGTTGTTGTTATCTGACAATAGTCTTGATCATTAACCTCATGCATAAGGGCTATTGACTTGAGATATAGCAGGTGCTCAACTAAAAATCACATCACATCGGCAGCTTACGAGTGGAAAACAAAACGATCAATGTTAACGATTATAACTTGTCGAACCCTGAAATACCTTCACGTCAAAATTGAAATAAATCAAAATTTTCTCTATTGAGAGGCATTATAGATATTGTCTAATTGTTCTAATCACTTTGTCCAATATTTCGAAGTGCAGAAAAAAGAGGAAAAATGCTGACGAATTCGTCGGTCAACAAGCTACAAAAAAAAAAAAAAAAACGAGCGACCGATAGTAAAGCGACACATCTTGTGACCCTAATCAGAACAAATAATGATGAATAATCGAAAATGAGAAAGAGCTCATCAGCTAGCACTAATACCAAGCTCCTAATCAAAGGTCTGCCTAGGAAGTCGGACGTTTAGTCACTCATTCCTCTCGTCTGGCCACGGTGGATGAAGCGGCAGAATTTGTACCAGCCAAATTGGAGTTGACAGGATCGCTTTCCTCACAAAGTTGCCGCTCGCATTGTTCTCACCTGTAGATGGCTGTTACGATAACCTGTAAGACTAAAGTGAGTACGACATAATACTTTACAAGGCCATAGTCTACTTTGGATTGCTGAAATTAAAAACAAAAAGAAAAATAATGTATACATCTTTAGATAATCTGTAATGAATATCATTATTCTAACAACATATCCTCAAAAGCTACTAACTTTTGATCAGAAAAAAAAAAGTTTATCAGAAAACATTTTGCTGATTTCTTTTTTCTGTTGATTTTGTGTTCCGTTTGTTTTTTTCAATAAAAGATGTTCAATATTTGCTTTCATAGTTAACGTTAAGGAGAAATGACATTTCTTGGTCACAACTCATAGCACATTGCGCAAGAACATAGTGACCACACACACACGCACACATTTAATCACTCATGGGCACACTGTTCTGAATATCTACCTCACGACCATAAAACTCGTAATGCACTCCTTGCTCCAACGAAAAAAAAAAAAATGCATGTTGAAATTCCAGGGGCAAAGTAGTTACCCTCGACTAAAATTTGTCCTGTCATGAGATCCGCGGTGCGACATAAAAATATGTTCTTAAAATCACATCAAAGTCACATTCATAGTTTACCGCTCCACCCCTTCCCATCTTTCTCCCGTTATGTCAGGTGTATACGTATGATCACAACATTACGTTTCCATGGCGACAAGAACAAAATAGAATGGGATCTTAATTCGAAGCAGAAGCCGTACCGTCGCCTTCCATTAAACGCGAGCCAGAGCGGTGGCAGCGCGCTTTATTTTTTTTCTGATATCATGCCTCCAGGAATAGAGTTCCTGTTTCTAAATATGAATAATTTTTATGCTAATTTAGCAGCGATGTAATCTGAAACGCCTCTAATGTGCATTTTTTTTTTTTTTTTTGTGGAGATGCACCTAACTGTGGGCAATTAAGTGAATCGTGGTTACTGACAAAACCGGAGGGCGTTTGAGTGTTCTCATTCGAGTTATTTTGTGCGTTTTTCTCTTGGATAAGGAACCGGATGAAAACATATGACTAATACATGTAAAGATTAAGATTGATTTCGATTGAAATACTTTTATAGTTTAGTTTATATGACTTAACTCATATAAATTATACATTTTCTTTCTTTTTTTTTTGATGAAGGGCAGTTTATGAGCAAATGTGTGAGAATAGACTAGCATTCCCCGCATTATTCATTAATTCACTTTAAGAGTTGTTTTTTTTCTTTTATCATTTCTTTGACTTGTTCGCGGATTATCGTTCAAGTACGACCCATTGAATCGAGAATTCACTGAGAGATAAGTAAAACTTTTCCCAAGGCGAAGAAGAAGTTGGTTTGGACAATAAGAGGAAAATATCATCAACCCAACATTTCACAATTAAATGGTGATTTAGCAATAGCAAACAACATAACCTTAGATCATGTGTATAGAAAAATTACATCGAGAAGATATATAATTTCAGTTTGTCAGGGTATGGGAAGGGCAAGGGGGCATCAAGACACGTAGCCACTACCCCGGTATCTCAGTAGTTGGATGACAATAACAGGACATTAAGTAAAGTGAGGTGACGTGACTTGAGGGCAAGAGAAATTCCCTGGAGACAGTCCATTTTCCTCTGCACGTACAGCTACTCATGAACTACCGCACAAGTTGTAACTTAGAATTCATGGCATTGGCCGAGCGTTGATATTCATGACTAGAGTTTGAATTCACGATTCCCGCTGCACCGTCATAACCTGTTCCTCTAACCATGGAGCTACCACACGTTGTAGCTCCATGCTCTACCCATGTTTTCTAAACTAATCCCTTGTTCACCACACACAAATACTCCACCTCACCTTCAGGAGCTCCGACCTGTGAAAAAAAAAGAAAAGTTTCCGAGGCACCGCATCCGAGCTTCCCATTGGTCCACTGTCGACGAGCGTTAGCCAATCATGAATGGTAAGGGGTGTGGCTTAGAAGCGCTGGCTGCGAAGAGTTAAACTTTTCGCCCCTCTCACCGCGGCAAACTTTTCCTTCTCCCCGTACCTCGTCCTGTTGTGACCATCATCATCTCGCTAATACACGACGAGTGCGGCCGCGAGAAGACAAGTGAGATAGTCTTTCGTGGCATTAGTCAAACACCTTCAATTCTGACTGCAGAAACATTGAGAAGTATGAGATGGTGAAGACCGTTCAGGACCGTCTCTCTTCTCTTCATTGTAGCAACCATGGAGTACTAACAAGGTTATACATGTTTTCTGCCGGCTTGCTGCACTTTCCTTTACCAACCTACTGTGGAACTCTTATCTCGACATACTCTAATAACGGTTAATACTCTTCAATTTGCTCCTGGAAATAGTCACCGTCACGTCTACAAGGTAAGAACAAATTTCACCTGCTTGACAACACGCCAGTATAGATTAACTTTAGTGTTCGCCATGCATTTCTTCTTTAAAGCACAACTACAAGATTTGGTGTGCATTTTCATGCATTGTATTTACTGTAACTTGTAACATTAATATAGTTTTGATTGAGAAAAACAATTACATTATAATTACTTATTTAGTGTAGTAAGTCACATCTTAAAGCAGGTTTGAACTTACCTTGCAATCGGTGGTCATTCGGGGTCTCGTTTATTTGTGCGCTCAGTATGTTGATAAATTGTTTCTGTTATGAATATTTCAGAATTATCACTACGTACTAAGTTTGATTATCATTGTAATTTATCATCACAGCCATTATCATTCCTTCTATATAGTTGTTATCGCACATCACTGGCGTTAGACATTTTCGCTTAACTCTGTACTATAATGATTATTTCCGCCTGACAGCGTATTTGTCTCAACAGTTATTCAAGGAAATGTAATGTAGTGAAATGTAATATGATGAAATGTATTTACAGATCATTCGTGGGGACACTCACGTACGCATTTCTCATCAGGGTGCCTGGGAACTCCCACTCCCCCACGAGATCACAAATATAACTGTCCTTCCTTTGTAAATTTGGTGCTTGGTTGCCTAGCTACCCTCATCACAGGCGCACGATTCTATTACTTAAATCCGATACGCCAAGCAGAAAATACAGTCATGTGACAGAACATTTATCTTATTTCAATCGAATCTAAAAATGAAATGTTCAAAGCAGAGAATTATACAAGACGCAGTGATTAAATGCCAAGGCTTTGCACGCAGAATAATTCTACGTTGAACAATTTAGTGTTTCTGGATTCATCCATGTTACGCGACCACAGTAATTCCTTTGGTTGATATTTTGGGAATATTGCGTAATTGATCAATGCTTTTACTTGATGCGAATCAATGCTATTGTGTTATTTATTGTAGCATTCGTGCTTTAAGGATATTATCATTACGGTCGTTGCATTATTCGGATCACGATTTCAGTGATAGTCACGATTATACTCGCGCAGATGTCCTGTGTGGAACGTACTGCCAAAACAAAATGTTGGAAATCATTAATTATGGATAAAATTATTGTTGGTTTCTGGTCTGCGTACAGAAATTAACCTGAAAAGTAGTTCCCATGTTTGCGAGCGATGGATTCATAACAAACAATGTGAAAGCCGAAATCTTATCCTCAAACGGAGAGAACTGTCACCCAAGACTTAGTCAGCACCGGTCTGCTGTCATGAGCGTTGCTCTGGATTCCACGCGGATGAGGTGGCTCTCAAGAAACCAACAACATTGTGTCACTCGTATCTTTTTGGCACACAACCAATGTGAAGTCGCTGAAAGATACGGGAACGCGCCAAGGGCTGTTGCCCTCTTTTTAAAAGTCTCGCCCTGCATTTAACCTAAAATGGTCGCCTAAAAATGACATTTACTTGTTACTGTTGGATAGCTTGGCGCAAAATAACTGCAGCTCAAGCTGTACCCGCATGCAAGCTCCGACTTGTAAGAAAAAAAAGTACCAATTATAATCTTAAGTAGATAAAGGTGAATAAACTGGCGCTTGAGGTACATATATATAAGATTTGTATATGGCGTTCCTTTTTATATGTATAATGCTTATTTTGTCGTCCAGATGCAATAAGTTTGAAAGATCCCACTTAATGTGGAAAATGGTACCTTGGCAGGCAAATTGAATATAGTTTACCGTCAACAAAGTCTGTCTACTCTTGTATAATGTATGACAATGTAGTAGTAGTAGTAAGTATTTTATAAGGTTTTATATGACATGAAAATAACGCTCATTTACTTCTAGCAATGCTATTCCCGAATGTCTCGTGTAGGCACACACAAACAGTCTCCCTTCTCGGATGTATAAAAGAGGCTTGCAGAGGCGTTCTACACCCTTCAAGATCAAGAAAAAGGAAATATGGGACAATCTAAAGCAGAAAGAAACAGCTGGGGCCGATCTGTATTCGAGCTCTCATGACTCACGCGTGCTAGTGACGAAATTATTACCGTCATCCAATCCAAAGGTTTTCAAGATCGGAATAAAGTCGAATGATTTCCTTTATCACGTAAACACATTTCTCCATTTCCCGCAGATACGTATACGTAGAGCGAGTTTGTTTTTCTCATCAAGTCTGTATTAACATAGAGCATGTAGCTGTTACGATCATTGACATGGAGAATATAATGCAAAGTCAATTGGATGAATATGTGTTTTAAACTTTCTGATAAAAGCAAAATCACCATAATGGGGATGTAGAAATCATGTTAATTTTCTTATGAAACAATTGGATTAGTTTAAGCTAAGAATTGTCAACGCGTACCGCGTGATGGGACCTAACAGCTGGCCGTACGTTGTTTAATCTATGAGCATGAGTGAAATACCTGGTAGTCGATACGATAAAAGGAGCATTTCTGCAGCAACTTGCATGCAAGATAGCACTAATCGAGGGACTAAATTTTACAAGATAGCTCTAAGCGAAAGACTAAATGGATTCAACATGAATCTCTCGCATTATACACACAGCTCTCTTAACCTGCGCGGATCGTCGTATAAACCCGTATACAGTCCTATATTGCGCCATTTCCCCCTACCGAACCCTTTGTGCAGCAGCCTTATCAATTAGGCCCATGGTAATCCTGGGTGTTGTAGGTCGCGGAAGATGGGGCCATGTTCAGACCGTCTCCGTTCGGTGACGGAAACCCCACCGCCTGTTGATTAGCTCTATCTCCGATGATGGCACGGGGATTAAGAGGGATAATGGGAATACTGATGGGGTACAAGCAAAGTACCCCCAACTCTCGTTCATCTGCTCAATCAAAAACTGGTCCCAACCATAGATGATATATTACTATAATACAACATGTATTATTCACATCATTTTGCCCTATCTATGGCATATCTATCGTTCAAGAAAATATGATTGAGTATTTGAGCATTAATGAGATTAGTATTCGACCTCGGGCGCAATAGACAGTGCGGATCAAGGAATCGGGGACATTATTCATCATTCACCATTGTGTATGCTTCCCATATTAGGCAAATAACATTGCCATGATCATTGAGTTGTAAGAGGGAGCTATTTTGATAACTGTAGTTAAAAGATCCATGTTATGCTGAAAGAGGCTGTTGAAAGTTTGTATCAGAAATACTAGCCGCATTCAATTTTCGCATCGTAGGTGTGTAGAAACTGATTTGAAACTCTGTTTTGTCACTTACCTCATCTATTCTGAACCTCTCAGGTCTGAGTGCATCCTTATTACGAAAGAAATCTAGTAACATTGACACTAATAAACGAATCACATGAGCATATAAGTCATTGCCATCTTCACGCATTGGGAATTAAGTACCTATGAGAAGACACACAACTCTTCAAGATTTGCTTGCTATGCAAAAACCAGGATAACAATGAACATTGTTCCGTTCTCCATTACCCTCATCCTGCATCTCCCCCCCCCCCCCCACCCCCACTGCGTGCAAGGCAAAGTGATTGTTAGTGCAATCGAGTTGAAATTTTGTCTTTACGTATCAAGATGCTTCGTCTTGCGGACGATTTCGGAAACGGAAACTCGCGCCATTCGTACCTCCCCGATAACCGATCTCTTCGAACCTCTGCCTCCCACTTGGGATGGTAGAATTTCAAGGTCGTGCCCGAGCGAGGACCCTCCAATTTTTTTTTTTTTTTTTTTTTCCGTCGGGGGCGCGACAAGATCTGACATTCGTGAACGAAGAGGGCGAAAAGGCAATCGCCAATTTCGATAGTTCTCCACCTGTTTTGAGCATCCGCTGTTCCTGCGCATTTCTCTGCCTCATGACACGTGAACGGAATTATGTATTTTTTTCTAATTTTTTTCTTTTACTCCCCCCCCCCCCCCGTTAACACATTCAGCATTTAACTTTTCTCTGGGTTAGTACTTGTAGCATTCAGATGAAAAAAAAAAAGAATGAATGAAAAAAAAAAGTATCAAAACGTAAACGCGTCTGGAATGTCTTTGGCGCATGCATACACATCATGTTCACTAGCAGGACAATGTATTGCAGGTAAATATGTACACGGGGGAAAATTTAAGTGCTTTACAAAAATGATGCAATCTGCAGTGGACCCTCGACAAATCTGGAATTCATTGCAGGGGAGCTTTTCATTCCATTGGCTGAACAGTATCCGCCATTTTACCAAAAATAGCATACGGCGAATGATCCGCAGTTTGATTCGAATTGTATGCAATGTGCTGTGCGGATATTATAGAACAGAGGGCAGTGACTCACGAGTCCAAGTTTTTGAATGTCTTCTTTACTATTGTGATAATGCATAAATAGGTGCTGGAGGTTCGTCTACAGGAGCGTAGTTCGGAAATTCACCCCAAGCATCCTTCCCACGACCCGCTTTTTTATTATCTGGCGCGTGATCATTGATTTACAATCCTGATACCAATTAGGCATGTCACGCCTCTTCCATCCATTTCTTTGTATGCCTATTAAAGTTCAAAAACAGTCTCATGTGCGAAGTGAACATCCGTCGCTTGCGAGAATCTCAGAATATCGGCTTGTGAATATAGAGTGCTATGCTAGCAGTAAAAGCATTCGCAACAGAAGGCACTTGACGACTCGTATCTATCTATCTAGCATCTATCTGTTTATGATATCATATTAATAACAACTGCATATCTATTTATATACAATACGCTCTGCAATCTGTGCTATAGATAGCCTCAACAGTGAGTATGTGTATAAAATATGACGAAAATGATATTCATGATAGTAACAATGATAGTAATGATAATAACAATAATGTATGAATAATTTTGACCGTTTATTTTATATATATATATATATATATATATATATATATATATATATGAAGAGTTTGTTTGCAAAAACCGATAAGTCCATATTTTCCAAATGGAGATATTTGCGATTAAAGGTCAAGAAAAATAAAGAGAATAATAAGAAAATTTCTGCTTCTTTTGACCATAACTTCAAAAATATACCTTTATATGTAGTGCCCAATATATCATTTAAAAGGTATTGTTTTGTACTTTATGACAGAGATCGTACTTCAAAATCTTCAAAAATGGACTTATCGGTTTTTGCAAACAAACCCTTCATATATATACTTCATGTATGCAATCAGTAGAAATCGCAACCTTGAAGGCATTATTTACCATTTGTAGATTAAACAAAAACCCAACTTCAGTGCTTCACAATACAATGTAGTTGCAAAAATTTTATTAAGGGACAGAAACAACCAATGTAAAAATTTGAATCAGTATAATCAATACTAAATATTGTTAAATATACAAAATGTGAACAATGATTATAATAAGAATGTTTCTAGACGAAACCATCTATCCAGTTATGATTTAAAGGTAGGGAATCCCATTTGCATGCCTTAAATGAAGAGTTGTATAAATACAGTGGTATGTTGAAGAGAGTATCATTTTAGAAACTCCCATTAAGTATTGAAAGTGGAAGGTAACATTTAGTACATTTTCATTGACCGTTAGATTTTGAATTGAATTTATTTCGGGGCTCACCGTAAATTCCAGTACATTACTAGGCTACCTTTGCAGACCCATGCACTGCATGTGTGTCTATCATGTATATTTTGTGAAGAAAGTTCATCAAAACTTACAAACATTTCTATATACATTCTTGCCACACACTCTATATGTTATTACATCAGCTCTTATACTTTTACATTTGTGTTTATAGATAAAAAAATACAGAAGACTGCAACAAAAAAGCTTAAGTGTGGCTGACACACAGAACTACTGAGTAGTTGAGTTTTGTGCATTATTCAAACTGTAGATAACTGTTGACTTCCAAATTTCTCAGCAGTGACCTAAACAAGTCCCCTGAGGTTCATATTTAATGTTTTGCTGCATTTTGGGAGGTCTGTAAAAGGTATCCCCTACCTTTAATGGGAATATAGTGATATTTCCGTATCATTTTAGGCTTTATTGCGAAATGTTTGTATGGTAGGACGTTTTGTTGCACAACTGACCTACACATATGCATCAGATGTGATATCTTGAACATCTTTTAAATCACTGCTCCCAATGGTAAACAGTACCTTGAATATAATATATGTTTTTCTTTTGTAGTGTTTTATTCTATGTATCTTTTATTGTTTTGAACAAATTTCAATGGATGTGAAGGGCTCACAAAGCCAGTGGTAGCTGCGAGGGTGTGGCAACTGTGTTACCAAAATGACGATACCTGTTTGAGGTTCACAACACCTGTGCCTCAGATCGAAGCCTCTGTCAGTGGTGTCAATCGCGATAGGTCTTGCGTTTTTTTGTTTGTTTGTTTGTTTAATTAAAACAAAATATTCCCCTGCGTTTGTGTTTCTTCTTGGAGAAATGTGGTCCAACAACAGGGCTATGTTGTTGTTCTTGTTTTTCTTATTATTCCTTGTCCATGTCTTCATTTTTAGAGCATGTAATTATCTCTCTCATCTTTCCTGGCGCTCCTCCATTGTAAAATCCATTGTAAAATGTATAATTGGATCCTAGGCTAGATGATTCCAAATCATTAAGTGACCTGTGTTGCATTTTGATACACCCACGTACATTGTACGCCTTCTTAGTGAACACTTGCTCAAATGTGGCCTCAAATAAAGGATGTCTAAATGCGGAACACTTAACGAAAGGATGGGACGCAATTATAATTCTAAATGCCAGCTCTTGACTGGGTAACTTTGTTATATAATCCAGCTGTAATTATCCATACATTGTGAGGAGAGCGTCTATAGAAACTTCTTTCTGTGATAATGGAAAGGGCAATAATTACATCATAACCAAAGATATTACATTTTTGTACTCAAAAGGCCCGAATTCACGAAGATGGTACAATTGAAACCATGGTTTAAACTATGGACAAAGACCTTAGTTTTGTATGGGGCGCCAAGTGTCGCATGGTCTATTTCGTTACGAAAGCAGTCATTTCGTCGACGTAATGTTGGACTACCATTTCAGAAATGATAAGTCAAGCATTTTGAATGTTAAATTTAACATTTTCCCATTTCCGATCGTCTGTCTAACTGCAGCCGAGATGATTGGATGACTCTGGGCATCCCGATGATGGCACCTAGAGAAAAAAAAAAAATCAGACAAAAAGGGGAAAGAACAAATCTGTGGCATTCTTAAAATATGGAAATGGAAATAAACATGTCAGTAATGGTGGTGCCTATTGATTTAATACATTGTAAAACAAAGTGTTTCTCAGGTCGTATATTTATGCTGAAATTGTCTATATCACAGTCTCCACGTTATGTTATCGTAACTACATGTACTTAGTATGTATGACTACTTACTATGGTCTCAAATATGCATATAACAATATTGTGCGTATCCTATCATGTGTACTAGGACCATTACGTATGTAATTGCCTGTAATTCACGTGAGCTTCTCTCGTGACATCTTCGTCTGTTTTCCGTCAATTCGAACTTCCTTCTTTTTCAGGCTCAGCTCTGTGGCTCTGGCAACACAAAAAAGTAATGAAAAATATTTTGATCCTGCTCAACCACCTGATTCAAAAAGAGCCAATAATCGACAAAAATCGTTTTTGTCAAGATCTAGTTTCAGAGCGGTTTTAAAGAATGGATCCTTAAAAAGCACAAGTGCCATAGAACTTGAGTTTAGGATGATCCTCTATCTCCCATCATATTAATGATACCTGCCGGTTTAAACAGAGAATTGTGAGACTGTTATATTGCCACGGTGGGGATCAACACCGATTTAGCCTTCCGCCATTTTGTCGGGCGTTTTGGCGCCATTCGTTTCCCGCGCGCGCGCCCAGATTTTTCCTTCTGTCGTCTGCTCGCACTGAACGAGTCCTGTACGAGAAATAATTTGTAACACGCATCTCAACTTCCGCATTTTCGCTCTGATGGAGTGCAAAAGAAACTTTTGAGCAGCCGCACTGGCAGCTGTTGACGGCTACAAGCTGTGAAGTTAGCCCAACTCACTGCAGAGAACCACAACGACTATATGTTACATATTTTTTTTTCTTTTCCGTTGAAAGTAATATTCTTGTAGAGAGAAAAAATATTTAACATAAGAGGGAGATCGAATTATAGATAACAAGAAAGAACTGTGACAATGTAGGTTAATGATCTTGAACACCGGTGGTCTATGGAAATGTCAGACATGGGTTTCGACCCGTCGTTTCGATTTTCAGCATTTTGTGAAATCACTGTTAACAGGTTGATATGAAAGTACTCTGGTGTTTATCGCCCAATCATTGGAAGAGAGATAGACAGAGAGAGAGAGAGAGAGAGAGGGGGGGGGGGTTGGAGTGGAGGGCAAGAGAAAGTGAAAACATGAAATATCAGTATCCATGAATAGTTTGATAATTGCATTATTTAGTAGTAATTGACACATTTAACACGCCATCTCCTATCCGCACACGTCTCAAAGAGTCAAGAAAAATGTATTTGAGGCGGTTTCGGTTGGTTTGCTTCTCTTCTTTCTTTTTTTTTCAATTTCCTTTCATTATATTGTAAAATACTTAAGTTTATTCATCTACTCGCCGCTTTCTATACCACGTGCATTTATCTTTGGCCATTGCAGAAATTAACCCGATTCTACTCAGCCTCCTTTGTTCAAAAATTACAGCCCTACGAACTCTTATTTTAGTTTTTAGTAGAGGCTACTATGTAATCCCGTGAGATTTTCGTGCCAAAATTGATTTTTTTCGCTAACTTTGTCAATTTGGGGGTGCTGAATCCAAAAAACTTTGGTTCCATTTTTTCTGACCACGTCTTCAGCCGCCATTTTGAATTTCAAAATGGCCGCCCTAGCAGACTGTATTTTGACCCATATTTCATAAAGTGAGCATTGCAGAAGCTTACAATTTGGTGCAAAATGCATAGGTGTGATGTCAGACACTCTGTTAAATCTTTGTCTGCTATTGTGGATTGTTTTGATACAATTTGTAGGCTGCCATTTTGAATTTCAAAATGGCTGCCATAGCAAGCTGTATTTTTACCCATATCTCATAAAGTGACCATAGTAGAAACCTCAAACTTGGTGCAAAATACATCGTTATAATGTCAGACACTCTGATTTATCATTTTCTGATATTGTGGCTTGCTTTGTAGAGTTTGTAGGCCGCCATCTTGAAATTCAAAATGGCCGCCATAGCGTTTTTACCCATATCTCGGTTTGCAATTATTGTAGAAGCATCAAATTTTCAAGAATGCACATGCTTGTGGTGTCCAACAGTCCAGTACAGCTGTTTCCTAATTGTGGATCATTAGATAGGCCACCATGTTGAAATTCAAGATGGCCGCCATAGAAAACATAATTATAATACTGTGGTAAGAACCTTAGATGAATGTGCCAAAATTGTCCTAGTTAGACTGAATTTATTTCCAATTCACGCAGAATGACAGCCATCTCTCGATTCAAAATAGCCGCCCAAAATTCAAAATGTAAGGATGAGGTTCTGATTACGTCATCAAGAGATGCTGAGGGGCAAAAACTGCGTAAGGGGGGGGGGGGGAGGGGGCATACCACTATCCGATAGTGTGGGCAAGCGTGTAAGCGTTACATCCCGTATAGCCAAAAAACCCGCTAAAACGGTTCGTTTTTGCCTCTCGGGCAACACACTATTTTGCGTTGTGGAACCTCGTTAATGATTATATTTAATCCCAATCAATGAATATTTGTACCAAAGCAAGCATTGATGTAATTGAAGGTGATCTTCAAAAACTTGATGCTGCCTCAAGAGAATGAAGACAAACAAGAAAAAGTCTCGCAATGGCAAGAAATGCTATGGTCACCCTACCAGGCATCCCATTCACCAGCTTCTTTGTTGGCCATAAACTGAAATACGTAAGGTTTGCTCGATATATTTCTGGAATAACACAGAATGAAGAAGGAATAAATAGGCTTTTTCCTGATTGCCCTTGAGTGGGTCATCTTCAATTATCAAGACTTCGAAGATGCTTACTGCTGTACAGCCAATGATTCTAAAACTACAGAGGAGCAATGATAGCTCAGTTCTGTGGCGCTTGCATCCATCAGAATTCCTCCACAACTTAGAAGATCATAACACGAGGGTAATGTAAGAAATTGTCACTGCCTTGAAGCTGACGAATGTGGTGTTTGGCAGTCAGGTATCACAAACATTCAAGGGAGATGCTCTAGAAAGAGATGAAAAGGGCAGTTTTAATGTTCTGTACTAAGAATTTGTATCTAGGAGAATTAGAACATAATATTATGATCTCTGGATTGTTGTGAGAAAGGCCAGACATTCAGCTCGTGCAAAAAAAAAAAAAAAAAAAACACCATGTAAGATTGGATCCAAAATCATTAAGCTTAGGCCTAAGGGATCACCAATTCTTCATAACATTTTACTGGTTCTACAGCCTGATAGACTTGTCATTATCCAGTCATTTCTGAACGATACAAGTATTGAAAGGTTAAAGTTCTAAGCAATTCCACAATCACTCTTCATCTCATTGTTTCATGGCCTTCTCGTCATTCCTACCCATGCCTTAGAAACTCACAAAACCGAGCCAAATAATCAGCCTGAAAGTTGAAATACTGAGCAGTCAATTCCATCTGACACAGAGACCACATCATGGAAAGAAAATAAAAGAGTTCATCAAAGATGCCATGGGAGTTACTGTCAGCCGTCACTCACAACAGATAGCCTCATACCATTGTATGTATTAGAGCAACGGGAAAATCAGAGATATTTATGATTATTACGTAGACTCTAACATTTCAATTATCCTGATTGATCTTGGTGGTTTGCTTCACTTACTGCATTGCATGTTGTCTGCTCCATCACTGGAAAATTAGATGATAAAGGTACAATTGACAATTTTGAGAGATTATGCCCTGCAGTTTGTTGCGAAAAAAAACAGAAACAACTAAAGGTCTGCTTTTTCATGCCTTTCATGGTGCTGGCTGAAGTTGAAAATTTGAGGATGTCTCCACGAGCAGATGGACCAAGAAGTATCTAAACCTTGAATCATGCAGAATGTGCTATGACACAGTGCTTCCAGAAGTGTGGCGTGGATGACTTTGAACAATCAGGACAATTTCCTGCTTTACCCTCGTAGAGACTTGATGCAATATGTCCAGTCAGAGAACGAACCTTGTAAACTCTCACAACCTAATTTGTGCCTCTAATACCTATAAATATGATATATTAGATTGTAGATATTTCCAAAGGGTATGCATAAATCGTTCAATTATTATAAAATGCTTCGAGCTTCCTACACCAACGGTAGCCACAAAATTCATTATCATGCTTAAAAGCAAGAAATGCAAAAGTCATTATTTCTGGAAGAATTTAGAACTAATTCTCCCCTGTGTACAGCTTTAGAGTGCTGTTTCTTTAAAAATACGTTCAGGGAATGAGCCTAGAAAACATTTAATTATCTAAGTGACTATCCCATGAATTATTAGAGTATATAGAGCTAATATTGTAAGTTCTTACAACCAAATTGTCTAAATGGGACATTATTCAGTCACTCAGACACAGTTTTTTTTTAAGTCATTTGTTTTTAACATCAAAATCACATGATTTCCCATTCACAAAATTTTACCCAAACTCTATGCTTTTAAAGGAATGTTTCACATGGCAGCCTTTTTGCATTTCAACTCAACAGTGTACCTACAGGACAGAAAACACTTCCGCTCACGCAATGTTCAATGAAGTGATTGACTTATACATGATCGTTTCACCATGCTTGGGTCATTACAGATCTTACAACACCAAATATGGTCAAAATACTTCTTGAATTTCAAGAGTGGCGACCACTACAAATAATCCAATATTACAGGATGTATAGGCCCTATGTGTGTGTGTTTTATATAATGTACACTGTACGCCACCATAAACATTGATATGTCTAAAAGTTGCTTGTAACCAGAGATATTAGCTGAAAAGCAGCCATTTTGAATTTTAAGAAGGCAGCCTTGAAAGTGATCTGCAATTTCAGGGAGGGGAAAAATGCATCTGAATGTTCAACATCATGAGACCGGTTTATGCCCGAAATGCGAACTGTCTGTATTGCGTACAACATGAGATATGGGTCAAAATATACATTCAGTTATGGCGGCCATTTTGAATTTCAAGATGGCCACCATTGATATAAAAATGAACCATCGTTTCAGAAAAAGATGTTTCAGAATGTCTGACAATATATGCATGCTCTCTGCCCCAAATTAGAACCTTACACAATGCATACGATGTGTATACCGGTCCAATTACATTTGTTATGGTAGCCATTTTGAAATTCAAGATGGCCGCTAAGGAAAATGATCCGTCATTAAATAAAAGAATGTATATAATTAGCATTATTGACATCATATGCTTGCTTTTTGCCCCAAATTTATACTCTACATAATGCTTACAACCTGAGATATGGGTAAAAATATATTTAGCTATGGCGGCCATTTTGAGTTTCAAGATGGCTGCCTAAAAATTGTATCAAAGCTCTCTACAATTATTAGAAAATGGTGTATCAGAATGTCTGACATCACAAACATGCTTTTTGCATCAAATCTGAACCTTCTATGGTGCTCACATTATGGGAATTGGGTCAAAATACAGTTTGCTATAGCGGCCATTTTGAAATTCAAAATGGCGACTGAAGACGTGGTCAGAAAAAATGGAACCAAAGTTTTTTGGATTCAGCACCCTCAAATTGACCAAGTTAGCTAAAAAAATCAATTTTGGCACGAAAATCTCACGGGACCCAATATTTCGACATAGTAGACTGTACTATTTCGAGTTCCCAAACTATGACGGGGATTTCCCCCCCCCCCCCGAATCAACGAGAGGAATGTATTGTTCACAACTTTCCGCCATCGAGGAGTATTTATCCGAATCCATATTACTTAACATGTGGTGCAATGCGACATCATAATTAGCGCCGAATTCTTAATAGTGGCGGAAAAGGAGAAAGGAAGTAAAATCATAAACATTCAGAGGGCAGATTTCCGATGAGGTAGTTTACGAGGACATAATGATACTCGCTGCAGAAAAGGAAGATAGAACTAGAACAGAGCAAAAAGGTCTTGCAGTTTGGCAAGGAAACGATGAATCGTCTCTTGGCAGGCATTTTGTTTTGATCTGTTTATTTTTGGTTTGTTTTGTTTCAGTCTTTTTCATTTTTTTTTTTCAAGGACTGCTTCGTTTTGAGAATACTTACTTCCAAGTTACACACGTGTACGCGTACGAGCTGCACAAATGAAGTAACAGATTAGTGCCCTCGAATGGAGATCCCAGTTCAAACGATGAGTATGTTGATTTGAACAAGAGCAACAGAACTCATTTAAGCTAAGACGAACATGATTATATTGTGAAAGCTGTGCTTTGTTTTGGTATGGGGAGGGAGTCTATCTATTTCTATTTGTTACTCTTCATTAAAAAAATCGTCACACCCAAAGAGCTGCTGTTGAGACTATTGCGATTGTAAAAGAAGTGAGATGTTGAAGATTCAAATTCGAGTCTTTTTTTTTTGGGGGGGGGGGGGTGGGGTGGTGAAGTAGCCCTAAAGTGACTATACATGTGTATTGAATCATTAAATGATTATTGAGTCTGCACCACACAAATCTTTCGTGAAAATTTTACATGAGTTATGGTTCTCACTATATGCTGCACATCGGTGTTATCAGGGAGGTGAGACGAATCATCACGTGGGAACAACAGCCGCCATGATTGGACACATAACGTCTTTACCTTTTCAAATTGCAGTTAAAAAACAACAACAACAACAATAGCATCAACTGTCAAAATGAGAAGACGCAACTAAAATAATGGTATAGACAATCAAAATTATTTAAAAGTGATGCTGCTGCGTCTTTCACTGCTCTGAAAATATCAACAGGTCATGATATTGGAGCGGAATCATGAAACACGTCTGTATCTTTTTTTTTTTTCCTTTTGGGGTTTGTCTTTCAAGGTGACCAAAACTTTGTGGAATAATACGCAGACCTACGAAATGTGATGTAAAGCTAGCTGTTTCATGCAACCTTTCCATTATAGACCGCAGTACTGGCATTTGAGTGGGCGGGATTCAGTATAGCACACATCTGGCCTTGCTCTGTAAACATTCATATAAAAATATCTTTAGCAGGAGCATGACTGTGTTCTTCTTGCAAGGGTTGTGACCTTTTTTTTCCCCATCAAATGCTTTGCATTATTAATATGAATTTCCGCATTATGACTGTCAAATGCGACCTTTTTCGATGGATTATATTTTGATAAAAATATGATCAATGTCACCATCCGAAGCTCAATACCAGTTTTGTCTATGTGTGTTCAATGATGGTGCCAATATCGAAAAGAAACCACTAATATATCGCCAATTATAAATCAACACACAACATGATCATGGTGGTATTTTACGAACAGACCGCAACCCAAAATATTATCTAATATATGTGATTTCTTAATGCCAGATGATAAGCGATGAGCATGTGACATCTAAGAATAAGACAAAAAAAAAATAAAGAAGTCATTGGCGGTAAATCAAAGGATGTGGCATATTGTCATGTACACCGATAATGCGAGGTTATACCAACCACACTTCATTTCCAAGGTTCAAGACCCTCAAAATGTACTGTAGATGACTTGAATTAACCTCCTTCAAGGTTATCATAATGTCTCAAAATTGAAAAGAGGGATAGCTTCCTATATTTGTCCGTTGGATAGTTCCACATCCATGCTGTTTTGTCTAATATTATTTTAAAGGCATTGCTAACAATAGTTCAAGATTATGCAGTGTCATCTAGAAACTGGCCAAGATGCAACATATTGTTATAAAGTTCGCGTGCCCTTTTTGCAACCCTGAAAATTGAATTCCGTACATAAGCTGGTATATTGCAGAGGTAGGTATTCAGACTTTTCCTAAGAATAAGAAAACTTAAAACTACTTCACGATGGCAGATGAAAACAACACCATAGATTTCCAGTGAATTTATTTGAACCCCGAAAAAATTGCGACCATTATTCTCGGTATTAAAGGGGGAAGTATTCTCGAGTGACAAATGAATCAAATAGTAGCGAATTAATCTGGTGTATTCAATCGATCGGTAATAAATTTGTGTTTTGAAATCATCTGATGTCAGATAATGTCAGATCTTAACGACAATGACGGGTACTGTGTGAACTGATAAGTGAATGTAGAGATGTATTATGCCAGGTATATATACCAGGTACCTTAAGGGACCTCACCTAACACTATCGTCGGGAAGGGGGGGGGGGTGGGGGTGGAGGGGATGCTGAAACGGGAGAGGAACTTTTAATTTTAGTCTTCCTTCTGAAATGGGCTGCTCAAAGTAGTACATCCTCGTTGTTATGTAACCGGCTGCGACATTTTAGAGTCCCAATCACAGTCAATCAGTGCAGGAATATTGATTAAAAGGGGTCATTTATTTCAAAGCATAACACCTGCTGCCACCCCGTGATGCTGAAAATGAGTCTTGAATGTGTTTGTCTCGTGTGAACAGCGATGTGGAGTGATGATGGTATGATAGTCTTTACTGACCAATAAGACCGAAATTCTGGACCTGAGTCAAGAAATGACCAGCAGCAATAATGGTAGCAGGACACTGAATGGTAATGGCGAACTTTTTCACTGCGTGAATGGTTGGTTAATGGTTCGTGAATGGTGCTAAGCCTGATGACTAGAAATAGTTTTTCATCATTCAGTGGAATATGCCAAATTTTGCCAAAGGAGCCTCAAACAAAGCCTTTATAACAATCATAGTTTGAAGTGACGACATACAGGTTAAAACAATAACAAATTTCATAATAGATCAGTGTGCTATCAAAAGTACTGGTGTGCATCTTTATGACGAGACTTTTCCAGCAATCTGAAAGATTGAAAGAGGCTTACCCAACATAGCAACAACCAACGCATGTGAAGCAAGTATCAAGGATTGAAATGCATTGAGTATTATAGGTAAATGTAGCACAACCGTGTACCTGAAGCTTGTAAACAAAGTATCCGTCCTTAATAGAGGAAAAAGATACCATGAATTCGAATGTAAACTATAAAACGGGCCTATTGTTATGGGCATTCATGCCATGATACTGTGGAAAGATGTAGGCTTCCCTCCTGATGCAAAATGCCATATGTGATCACTTCAGCAATAACAAAGTTAGGATTCATATACACTAAGATGAGCTCTGGCATGATATGAGAACGTGGTATAAAGTAAGAGACTGGTGATTCTCTGATCATCCAGAATAAAGGGCCTATGGCTTTGAAATACTTGAAGAGTTTGTTCGCAAAAACCAATAAGTCCATATTTGCCAAATGGAGATATTTGCGATTAAATGTCAAGAAAAGTAAAGAGAATAAAAAGAAAATATTGGCTTCTTTTGGCCATAACTTCAAAAATGTACCTTTATATGTAGTGACCAATGTATCATTTAAAAGGTATTATTTTGTACTTTATGACAGAGACCGTACTTCAAAATCTTCAAAAATGGACTTATCGGTTTTTGCGAATAAACTTTTCACTTCCAGTTGAGGTTTTTTTTTTGGTTTTTTTGTTGTTTTTTTTTTACTGTTGTTGTTGTCACTGATTGGAGGAAGAGGATGTTTTTACGCTTCGAACCTCACCAGAAGTTCCATCAGACACCTTGAAACATTTCCGATGGGCGCAATCATCGCTACCTGAACAAGTGCCAACTCTTTTCTTCCTTTTTCTTGAAGAAGGGGGGGGGGGGGGGGTAGGGAATATGGAGGCTCCAGTGCCCTCTTTCGTTTTCTTTCTATTTTATTCTTTCGCTGCTTTTCTTTTTGTTGGGGGAGTGGATCGGAAAGCATAGAACAGCCGGACGTCCAAATGGACAGGATTTTAGAAAGCTTTAATGTTTTTAGATACAAGGTGTGAACACGAAGAGGTTGTTATCACCTTATGGAAAATGCAGAAGAAAATCCAGGAGCTAAAAATCGACTCAATAGGTGATGATAACAAAGTCCTTACATGGATCCAATCATATTTTGAAAGTGTTCTATACTGCTTTTAATCAATCACAGCGCTATAATATGCTAATTCTTGAGCGGCATCTCGTTCGGTATAATGCACATAATACCACTAACCTTCAACAAAACCCATGCTCATATCCACTTCAAGGAGATATCAAGATATCCATGTCATTTCACGAACAAACTGAAGTTGCCACCTTTTATTTTCAGTCAACAGAAAGTAGCTCAAATATGAAGTATAGATAAATCATATATTGATAGCTTGCGTGTCTTGGTGTTTTCAGTTTCCTTCGGATATCAAGCCATCTTAATGTCCATGACCCTGTCTAATTGTGTCCATGTTTGTACACGTTTTTCCCCTCATTTGGTTCTCTCTTTCACTCGACCTCCCCACCAATGGTTTTGATTTTTTTCCTTTTGGCTGAAACACTCTAAATATATTTATATGCCCCCATAAACCCTCAAAAGATCATAAAAACGCATATAAACATATGGATATAGTAAACAGCTGGTGACGCAGCATTATCATTATCGATGAACAGCCCCCCCCCCCTTAAAAAAAGAAAAAAAAAGCACATTAAAAACACGAAATCAGGAATTATTAGAGGCACGTGGAATGGGGAAGCGCGGCAAACGTGTTGCAGCCCAGGAAGTGCGGTCTGTTGATCACGCTGCCTCATCCGTGTTATCTCGACGTGTCCAGATGATGGCAGCACCAACGCCTCTATATCAACTTCAGTCACACTGTGGTTTCGACAATTTGCTGTCCATAATCATTTCGAATTAGGATTCTTGGCTCCTCAATCATTTAGGTCATGAGGATGATAAGATGATTTTTCCCCCTGTCTGTTCGGTGTCATTGCGTGTTCATGCATCTAAAAGGAGAAGCCTTTCTCTTTAAAACTCTTCCTAATTCCATCTCACTTTGTAGGACAACGACAGGTTAAGCGTCAAAGTAATAAACGTCAGATTTTGGCTAAAGCCAACAGGTGAAATTGCGAGAAAAAAAGTTCCTTAAACGCCTTATACTATGATTATTATCTTATAGGTGTCTTCAAGTCATGATTCTGTGCACAAAGATTTTGGTGTCTTCATAATCATTGCTTTGCAAAGTTTATTGTGATCACAATTCATCAAAGAGCAAAGAGCCGATGCTTATATATAACGCGCACAGCAATCGTCGTCTGAGAACCCCTGAAACAAATCAAAACCAAACAACAAAGAAACAAAGAAAGATGTGCAAATACGCTTTCTTTTTGGCTTTGGGAGATTACGGTATGGAAATCACAATGGCTTGTGGATTTGTCGAATTTTAGAATGCTTGCGGTGAGCGCAATGTAACATAAATCTCTTTCAGTTTCATTAACTTTGAACGACGCCAGATTAGAAATTGCACAGAAGTGTGATCCGTAACATTTCAGAGCTTAAGAAAAGTAAACTCCCATGGTTTGTTGAATAGATAGTAATCAAACTGGCTTTTGATGTTTACTGTCGAGTTCCCTCTCGTTGCACAAAAGTGAGCGAATTCATAGCATCAGTTACTTTGAACAACGAGTTTCGGCATGGGTGCCTGTTGGGATGTTGCTACTCCTGGGAGAGTTGTGATGAAATCTGTCATCCGCTACGTTCGACAAATTAGACGCAATTAAGGCTCCTTTCCTCCTCGACTCTCGATGCACTTGCGATTAGAGCATCATCTTCTCTCGTTTTAAGAGTATTCGCAAACCGGTTTCACAGAGCATCACTATCACATTCCGCCGGCCTCCTGCGCCAGCTCCGTAATTAATTACAAGTCCAAACTATCTTTCTTTTCTCCGGGAACCACGGGCAAGCGTCGTTACATGTGCTACAAGATCGTCATGGTAACCATTGCACCTGTTCGTGTGTGTTGTGTATCGCTACTAGAGAATGAAAATTCAGAAAGAGGCCGAGGTACATTATCGAAACCAACATGTCCGTACCAACGCGAAATTTGAGGGAAAGCAAGTGCCCGACCGCGATGCGCCAATATTCTTCTATCTTCTAGATACAGTCTTATGTTTTCGATTTAGCAATCAAAAAGCGAAATCAAAATTTCTGATAAGAACGCGAAGGACAGAAAGTTTTATGTAAAGATTGACCTCAGATTTATCATTTTCTTTTATGGCCAACATTTGGGGCAAAGCTATTTAGAAAGGACAACACGATTCACATTCTAGTAGAAAATAATATGTTTTGTGCAAGTCCTTATAAAGTAATGGTGCGAAATTTCAAATGACAGAATCAATTTTTCTTAATATAGATTGCAGCAGAAGACTTTCAAAGGACAGAATCATGCAGTATATTAAAACTGAGTCGAACATTCTCGAAGTTGTTCATTGTGTAGTCTGTCGTGTAAGACTGAAGTTTCAGAAGATAGATATATGTATGATGTAACTCGTGAGCTTCAAATGAAGTTTTGTTCTTTTGTTCTTCTTTTCTTTCTCATAATCGCAGTGGCGCTGAAAGATGGCACTGAGCAGAAGAAGAGATGCTCTCCTCGTGGTTTTCCTGGTGGGGCTGACCTGGAGAATGATCGATGCCCAGGGGTCTTGTGGCTCGAGCTGCGCCCTCACACGAGAAACAGGCAAACTGGACTGTGAGAGCAGACAGCTGACGTGCATACCACCAAACTACCATGGCGCCCGAGTGATGATGCTGGCGCAAAACTCACTGCAGACCGTGCCGAGGGCGGGGTTGGCCAATTATAGGATGCTCCGCCAACTCGATATGTCCAACAACGCAATTTACAGCGTGGAGGACAACGCCTTCAATGGACTCACTGTGCTGTCGACCCTGAACCTTGCGACCAATCGCATTACAAAACTCACGGCCAATACATTTCGGGGGTTACGCGTCCTGCAGACGCTCCTGTTGCAAGGGAACGCCATTGATAGTATAGACGCAAAGACCTTCACCGATTTATCAACCATCATTGAGTTGAATCTCGCGGGCAATCGGTTGACGATTCTACCCGAGGGCGTCTTTTCGTCGCTGCGCTCGTTGAAACGCTTGTACCTGCACGAGAATCACCTTACTACTGATCCCAATATGCCGTTCCTCAACGGACTCTCGAGCCTTGTCGAGCTCGATCTGGATGGCAACAGGTTTACAAACATCCCAAGCATGAGAGGGCTAGCCCGACTGACCGATCTTGACATCACGGATACTCACATTAAGACGATTCACAACGGTTCCTTTGCCGATCTGAGCAGCGTCCGAGACATCATACTCAATAGCAACATGATATCCAATGTAGAGCCTGGGGCGTTCGAAGGGCTGTCAGCTCTTTCAGAACTTGATCTGTCATTTAACGTTATTACAGAATTACCCGTGGAGGCATTTCGTCCACTCTTCAACGTCGAACGGTTGCAGATGCAGAACAACCAACTTCAAGTCCTGACCACACAACACTTTGCATCCATGTCGAGACTTACCAGCTTAAATCTTGAAGGAAATCAGCTTGCAGTTTTCCCCCCGATGCCGAACGTGCGTATGCTTTCGACGTTAAATCTTAAATCAAATCGACTAGATGCGTTTGCCCCACAGACGCTGCAATCTTTCCCGTTACTGAAGCGTCTGTTGCTCGTAGGGAATCCCCTACAATGCGACTGTCGAGCACAGCGACTGAGACAATGGTTCCTGACCACAACACATCCGGCACCTCACCATCCGAATGAAATACCAAGATGTAACGCAATGGAGCCTAGAGGACTTCGCGGATCACGTCTGACTGCTGTTCAACCCTCCGATCTCCAGTGCCGCGCACCCGTCATACGGCCATACCGACGAATGATTTCTATAAAATCGGGTCTGAACGCAACTCTTTCCTGTGCAAGTTCAGGGTTCCCGAGGCCTAAAGTCACGTGGGTGGCTCCAAGTGGTCTTCGATTGAACCCGCTCTCATATCAGAGTCCTAATCAGAGACTGAGGATCACTGAAGATGGACGTATGCTCGTGGCCTATGCATCACCTGCTGATGAGGGAACATACTCATGCATCATGGCTAATCCTGCGGGCCAGGTACAGGGAGCTGTGAGATTAATGGTGAAGCCGCCACCCCAAGAAACACCTGGCACAAACTCCACCATGTCGAATGGGATTCCTCCTAACAAGCCGTCGACTCACAATCCTGAGGAGCCCCAAATCACGACAAACACTCAGGAGATGCCGACTGACCCCTTTGATTCAACATCCACGCCGCACATCACGAGTGGCGCCGGGAGAGATACGAATAGCCAAGGAAGTGGAAGTAGGTTGCCACATCGTGATCAACACGTGGATCATACGAGTACACAGCTCAATCCTACCGTCGTGATCGGAGACAGAGAAACATCTCCACATAGGCCCTTAGATCCACGGACTCCTCAATGTGCTACCAGCGGATCGGGAGATGTTGCCGCTGCCGTCTTACTAACATTCCTATTTACGGCTTCATTGACGGGTATTTTATTTTTCCTGTGGTACAGGCGATGGCTTCCTCGAGTTCTTCTCTCTGGACGTCATAAAGGTATCTTAACACTTTCGGGGAGGCGTCGGTTATCCTCTAAGCCACCCCGTCCAGCACAAATGTCGCACGCCAGGCGCCTTCGAAGCTACGAGAGAGTGGATGAAAGCAGAGGAGCCTCCAGTTATTTCAGTGATAGCGAAGACACTATAAGTACTGCAAGTAGCTACGACAGTGCACGCTACGTCATTACAGAAAGTGTTACCGATCCTGATAGCATCAGGATACGACAGCTTCGACTAGCTGCTGTCAGTGCCCAGGCATCGAACGCTAAACAAACGATGCAATCACCTCAGACTATTCAGTCGCAATCAGAAGCAGTGAGGTCGGAAGGCAAGCGTGATGCAGCGCCACCGACGGTCGCAAGATCGCCAACGTCTAAGACGTCGAGCACGACGTCGCCTTCAACGACGATCAAGCTGCCGGGACCGCTCGCGGCTCTCAAGAATAAAGCCACGGGAAGAAAGACTCATATTTATCAAAATGCCGACATGGTGGTTCATGATCCGAACTATTCCGCTTTATGGCCGGGACCTAAGCAAGGACAGTACCAGTACCCAAGGAAACATAGCGGTGAAAGCAGAATATACATTGATCTTAGTTGACGTAATGATTGCCCACTAGGCAGAGTAGAGGAATACTTTTAATATGACTTTCGATGATTTTTTTTTTCCGACAATCTATAAGTGTGAAAGAAGCTGTCATTGTTATTTTTTTTTTCCTACAAACGAAATGTACTGGTCTATTTAGACGATGACAACGGTCATAATCACTAGTTGATTAAAGAACCACTTATCGTGGGTTACTGAGTGTCAGAATTTGAAGTTTTCCTTTTTACAGCAGACACATCCGATTACGTCACATTTTAAGAGCATTACCAGTTGGCTGCAGAAAAGGAAGAAAAAAAATAAAAAGAAAACACGGCTTCCCGTGTAGAATTATTTACTTTAAATGAAATAAAATCTTCCTGGGTTAAGAAGTTAATATCAGTTCAATATGCGAGAAATGTTTCCTTTAACAAGTACAATTGTTTTGTTACAATTTTTGTGCGTTTCAGATCTTTAAAATAAGACCTGATGAACACGGTACAGTTTTATTCAATGGCCATTATACACTTTTAAACCATGGATTTAAATCTCATTAAAAAACTAACTACTAAAAAGCACCACGATATTCAGGCAGATATAGTTGTTCAGAATTCCAATGGAATTAGCGGTGACAGAGAGACGTATTTATTTTACTAAAGATATAGAATAACGTGTGAATAGTTTAAACTTTTTTTTTTGTACATACACCATGTTCATGTACACAGCATTGTTTTGCTGTGCTTGTATATAGCTTTTTGTACTCTTGTGAAGTGAAGTGATTACGCAATGCGGCAAGTAAAGATTTGGAGGTGACTGGCTGTCTAAAAATACAGTAAATTTGTTTTGAATCAATGAAAAAACGTGTCTTGCCTTGTTTCTATATAGGTGGTTGCTGGTGTGATGCGGCCCCCGCTAGTTGAACAGACAGTTAATTGTGTGAATGTCAGTAATTATTTTGATATGCCCTGGGAAAAAATCCTCAAAATAACCCTCACGTTATCGTCATTTCATGTTTTAATTACCGTTTAGTTTGTTTTTCGCACAAAGAAAGCTCCTTGAAGGTGAATACTGTATTAGATATAAATATTCATTTGCTTCCCAGGTCAAAACAAAAATACAATTCACTGTTGTGAATAGTTGAATACAAAATGACTATTAATTTTGAATTACAAAGGAGCAAAACAAAAGTACAGATCTTATTTCTGTTACGTAATGAAAGTATCACTCTTTAGAAAACTTTCAGAGAACTAAACATAATTATATTTCATTCACTTTAGACGATGGTTCTATGAAAACTTTACCAAAGAGCTGAAAGATATCGTTGATACCTGGTTAAATCATAACTCATTTTAACGAGCACCTCAATCTTATCAGAGTTTTGGTTGTGCGAAAAAAAAAAAATGATATTGCATCATCAACATAAATGTATCTCGCATTCATCGTCGTAATTCAAATAAACATGATACTCCAAAACATGTGCATATATACACTCAAATCACTTCAACTGATATAGTTACATGTAAACCCATGCTACATCTGCGACTTCGGTGCCCTTGCTGAATATTGGCTACATGGTGTACTCAGCATAATTACATTCTGTTCATTTTTCGTTTTTTGTTTTTTTTTTTCTAATTGTCAGAATGACAATGCCGGTTGTTTTTGTCTGTTATTTCTATTAATATCATCGGCAATTACCGATCCAAGCTGATGGCAGACTGCTTTGATGACTCAACAAGGGCAAAATGACAGCGCAGAACAGGTTGGAAGGGTTAGGATTGGGGCCATCAGAGGTTTTCTGGTTGGCAGATTAATATCGCAAAGGGCAAATTACTAAATATGCAAAGGCTGCAACATTAAACAGACCCGTCTAAAATTAAGTAAATGATTTTTAATAATATTGTCATTAATGATACAATATTACTGATTCGAAAGATTTTGCCAGGTGTGGCTTATCAGATCAAGATACCAGAGAAAGATGGCTACGTTGTACAAGTGAATTTACTAACAACAAAGACAGACAATGTACAAATACATTGTTTAAACTAGTCACTGACAATAATTTTGAGCAAATTGAAGATAAATTGATGTTCTCAGGTATCTGGGGGAATTTGTTACCGCGCCAACCCTCTTCTGCCCTTCCTTAAATCTTTCTGTACCAGTGAGTCTAAAGAGAATGATGTGCACATCACAATCAGTTCGACCTCGATTATCCGGCCTTGTCGGGACCGGCGCTCATCCGGCTAAACGAATTGGCCGGATATGGGATACACAATGTTAATGTATATACATGTAGCTGCCGTCCAAGCTGCCGTCCCAGTGCACTGGCAGCTAGGCAGATAGAGTAACCCGCAACGGTGGTGTAATTCTATGCTAGCCTGCGCAAAATTGTAGTCCCTTCTTCACAAAAATAAAGTATATCTTTATGTGAAAATCATACATGTTTTACCTCATTAGATATTGAGAAACCTATCATGCACAGATTATTAGTGAAATAGATCCATGAAAAGATGTTAAAGTCACTGTTTTTTCTAAATTTTTGGATGAAAAGAAAGTCCTTCACTGCGTGAACGCGTCCGGATAATAGAGATTTCCGGATAAAAGGAGGCCGGATAATCAAGGTCGAACTGTACCTATATGGACAGGAAATTAACGCGGCTCGCAGAGGGTTAAAGACACAGTGTGCTGCCTCCTAACCTGCTGCATGTACCCATGAGGATCCTCACTCTCAGAGCATCACTATGAGAAGGCCCTCTGGGGCCAGTGCTACTGCTGATAAAACTATTGTTTTTGATTTATTCATCATTATTCTGCTTTTGTAAATCAACTTCTGTATTTGTCAGCACGGTATCGGCGATTTGCTTCTATCCTATTACCAGATTAAGATTTTTTAATGGTTTCTTTTTCAGCTGAGGTCTTCTTTTCTATCCTAAAATTGATATTTTTATATGGCTCTTTTTCAGCCGAGGTCGCTGTAGACCTAAAAAGCCTGTACAGTACTGGTTGAGGTGAGGATTCAAGTTTATAACATTTTTTTTTTTTTGGTGGGATAATCAGAACCTTTTTATGAAATATGAAAGAGCGTGTAATTTCAAGAAGAATTCAACGTTTATTTGATGAAAATTGGCCTTGAAATGGCTGAGATATCCAAAAAGCGATGCTAATAAATTGACAGGCCACGCCTTTTACTAGAATGTCTTTGTTTTTCCTTGTTTCATTTTAGATATCTCGGTCATTTCAAAACCGATTTTCATCAAATAAACTTTTGATCCCCCTTAGAATTGGATGCTCTTTAACATTTTCATAGAGTGGTTTCTGAATATCTCTCAAAATATTACAAGCTGATTCCTCACCTCAACCAGTACTGTACAGTCCCTTCAATGTAATCTGATTGATTTGAACGCAATGAGTTATCAATATTGACAAGAAAAGGAAGCAGCCGATACTAGGTAAAAAAAAAAAAAAAAAAAAAACCTGAAGAAACTGGTTGACTAATAACAAACAAAATATCTTAAAACAAAAAGCCTTTCTGTCTCCATAATCCACTCATTTTATATGGGACAGTGTTATTATGATTATTTGGATGTGCTGTCCAAGCTCCAGCAGGGATGTGGAGGAGGGGAATTCACTGAACAAACAATGTAAGAGAATGAAGATAAACCGAAAGTTAAAGATGCACTTTAATAGAGGAGCCGAGATTACCTGGACTACACTTGTGACAGGATGTCTAACCGGAGAGAAACGGGTATGATCGGTGGAAAATAAAGAAAATCTTTTAAGAACAGGAAAAGAAAAAGAGAAATGGGAGAGTTACATCCAAAGCACTTAAAACATCTGGAGATCAAGATATAGAGATTAGAACCACAAAAACATATCATGAGCGGAAGGCCTGAAATAGCATTTCAGGTTTTTTCAAGTTTTGGGAGGGTGCGGAGAAGAGGGACCTGCAGAGTTGGGATGTAAATTAAAACAATGGGAAATTTAATTCAAGGTGAACACAGAAGTACATGATTACGATCATAACAGTTAATTTCATATTATGACCTTAACAATTATGAGTGTTTCTTTACATAATTTGTATGTATGTTTGTACATCTACACATATATATATATATGAAGTGTTTGTTCGCAAAAACCGATAAGTCCATTTTGAAGATTTTGAAGTACGGTCTCTGTCATAAAGCACAAAATAATTCCTTTTAAATGATATATTGGTCACTACATATAAAGGTACATTTTTGAAGTTATGGTCAAAAGAAGCAAACACTTTCTTATTATTCTCTTTATTTTTCTTGACCTTTAATCGCAAATATCTCCATTTGGCAAATATGGACTTTTCGGTATTTGAGAACAAACTCTTCATATATCAAATTTATTTACATAACTTTTTGAATGTGTCTGGGCTTCAGTGTTTTTAAGAATTGAATAAAAAAACACTAAGAACACACACACACACACACACACACACACACACACGAAAAACCACGACATATTCGTCGATCCATACACTATAGATATTTATATTTCATATTGAGATTAAATCTTTTTCTTGCCTTGAAATCTCTAAATTCTGTTGACAAGAACTATGAAAATATCAGTGATTTGATTTTGGCAAACGGAAATCGAATTTCCGTGTCTAACAGGCGTGTTCGTAACAGGGCAGAATGTGTACGCCACCGTCCCAGCCAAATCATGAAATTCCGCATTTTTTCTCAACTATATTTGATATTGCTCTGTCAATATACGAAGTCTTTTCCATCCAGTTCTGGTGACGAAGTGTTTTATTGACCAGGCCAAAATGCGCAGGCGTCGCGTATGAAAAACTTTTTGAAACAGCTGAATATGAACAGGTGAAAATATAAGCTTGAAAAAGAAATGTGACACTTTAATACAACAAGTATTTACTCTCTCCTTTTGCAATGTTCTCTTCTGGTAACAACGCATCAGATGGTATCTCTGAGCACATCGTATTATCAATAGGTGGTATATTTATTACAACTCATGTCAAAATGAAAGTAATGAGTACCAGTATTATTTAGTTAGCAAAATTCACCCCAAGGATCTGAATTTTGTCATTGTATTTAATTCATACCATTTTCATAACACTTTTTTTCAAAGTTTTAAAATTCTCTTAGATGCTCCCTGAAATCATTTTAATATGGTCTAATTTTTTATTTTGATATGCTTACTCTTATTTCTGTCATTACGATTTCCTTTAAACTCTGACTAAAATTTTTCTTTCTGTTTTTTTTTCTTCTTTGCAACATAATAAATCGGCTGACGATATTAACACTAAGTGACCCCGTATGGTAAAGGCAGTCCATGCATCCAATACACCTTATGGTACGTTATATCGCTACAAATCTGTTTTATTCAGACTAAGTCAAAATCTTGTCAAAGTTGTCTAACACTTGTTTTGTTTTATTGATTTTTTTTTTTTGCTTTTATATAATTATTTCCTTTCTTTCTAGTCGCACTATTTATGAATACGTCCCCCCATATTTTACTCCAGGTGTTTGCCAGATATTAATTTGGCAATTTCGGTATAATTCTAGGCGTTTCCTCCCTGATAGTTAACATAAGTAGCTGAACCAGTCCAAATCCCAGCCTCATTAAACATGCATTTGGGATAGATAGAGTTCAGTCGGTTCAATTGTATTCGCGGCATTGAGACACACTTTTTCCCTCCTCAAATCCCGCCCATTCTCTCATGATGTTGTTGATGATGTGGGATCAGTGAATTGCGCATTGGATTAGCAATGGGGGGATTAATTGGAGACAGAGTAGGAGGGCGTGTGACTCGAGGGTTGAAACCCTCGCTACTGGGCGTGAGCCATTATGCCCTCCTTTTCACTCTCTGGTTTTGATTTGTATTAACATTTGTTAGCTAGTCTCGCTTCAACGATTCCTCGTATTTATCAATAGCAGGGGATGTTCGTTAAATATGAATTGGTATATGAGATGAGAAGTGTAGTATGCCTGTGCATGCCTGCTCTGGTTTTCTCTGTTGTCTTGAATTGAAGCTTTAAAATTTAATTTGGCAAAATTGAATGTAAATATGTAAATGTATCTACGTAACTTCCGTAGTGGTATTTGAATCTGTTTAAAATACATTATACTCTATATACAAAGAGGTGGCTATTTCAATTTTTTTTTGAGTAACGAACCTTTGGAATAACGCACTCTATTTCATTGTCAGATTAACGAGCCTTCTTAATAACGAACGTTAGTTCACGTTTGGATTTACGAACTTCGGAATAACGAACCCTATTTCATTAAATTTTTCAGATTAAAGAACCTTTTGAATAACGCATTAATGTAAGGATTAATAATTCCCCTTTCATTTTTGGACTATAGAACCAGGTATCGGGAATTTGTATTTTTTAGAAAGGCAAACCTTCAAAGTAACGAACGCTATGTCATTCTTATCTCACCGAAACTTCGGAGTAACGCCACTAATGTTAGGATTAAGGAACTCTTTTGTTTTTTTTTCGTTTTCAGACTAACGAACCTCTAAGCATAGGGAATTTGTGTGTTTCAACATAACGAACCTTCGGAACAACGAACCTTATTCCATTTTCACCTGATAGATGGAGGGGATCCTACTGAGACTTTGAGCAAATCAAATCATCGACTCATACCTTCACATTGTCTTCTCGATGACAAAAACAAAATATTTCAATCAAGAGTTGATTTGAACAAGTCGTTTCCTAATCGAAAACACAAAGTACCATCATTGACTGAATCAAGACTAGAGGAGTTGCTAGGATGGCCTATGATTGATAAGGCACAATACAGCATTCTATCAACCACAACAGACGATGGTTTTCTGACCTAGTGAGTGACAAGTCACAATCTCAATTAATGCCAGATAGGTCATTTTCATATCCTCCCGCTAATACGCGGGCATTCTGCATTCCAATGATTCGGAAAGTCTGAAACTGTAACCCCCCATGCAGAGAGCGGTGATTTGACATAATGCTTATGGATGAGTAATCATGGACCATCCGGTACATAATATAAACTGTTTAACAGTCAGCAGACAACAGAGATGAAATTAGATGTATCAAGCTAGTATCGCTTTATAATTTTAAGAAATAGAACAGAAATAGCAAAATCATGACTGTATAGTCGACGATCTCTTCGAACATATCATTTCGCGCTTTTCTTTGAAAAGTTGGAAGGAAAATGGCCGGGATGAAAGAATGACGTAAGAGCCTTGAAGCAATTCAACCCTGGCTCATCAGCGGCGTGTCCTAAAAATTACTTCATTTAACAGATACTGAACCTTGAAGACATAATCCCGACAGCAGCTTGTCCATGAAGCTAAACTGGTATGGGACACTCTATTCAATGTTCTTTAATTTGAAAATGACAAAAAATGCTCAGACCGTCCTCTTGATAATGACCCTATAGTCTCATTTCCAAAAGACGACAAATCACAGATACATACAGCAGAGTGTGACGCTACCGGCTACGATGCATCATAGATTAACGGAAGTGGCGAATGGTTCATCTTGAAGTACGCCGCTATTGGCTACCACTACACTCGGGCCTGTGTGATGAAACGATAGCGAAAGATGAAGGGAGTCTTGGAGAAAGATTGGTTTCCTGTTCCAATCTCTGGTGACTCAACGGCCGAAGATGAGCACTAATCAGTATATTCCGCGCGGGAGAAAATTGATACCCCCTCCCGTAACCGCTCATTTCCGAACTGCCGAAATAAAGTAAGCGGACAAGTATCAAAATTAGGCTGTTGTGATTCGCTCCAGCTTTATCAATGGCTGTTTTTGTTATTGATGTTGCTACTGTTATTATCGCTGGTATTGTTTCGTTTATGATTATATCGGATTTCTCCGTTCCGTTGGGAAGACGAATTAAAATAGTTATAGTTAGCATAATATGAAGCACAGATTTTTGGAGCTTTGTGGTTACGTCCCTGCACAAAATGGTAGTTTGGTTTGTCGTTCCACCTTCCATGTCAAATTCTTTCTCCCCCCCCCTTCTCTCTAACAAAATCTCCTGGTCCCTTTCGTCTCATCTCTCCTGATAATGTATAGGCCTTATCATGATCCGCGACATTGTAATTTTGTTTCTTTCTGGCAAAGTAATAGATAGTGAAGAAAACATCTGAATTCAAGAGGGTGCATGTTAACCAAGCTCATTAAAATTACACCTGTTCGAGAGAGTATAGCTGTCACGTACACAGTAGAGTCAGCGATGATGAAAATTGTTGTTGTTAAGACCTTACATGTATGCCCATTCATCGGCCATCATTTTGCTAGCAAGTGCGCGATGATGAATTACGTTACCTATGCATAAACGCACATACTTTCTAAAAACAAACAAAAAACAAACAAATAGCAAACAAACGAACAAAGGCGAAATCTGTCACGTCAATTTTTTAGCAAAAGTTGCTGGGTAATTGCACTGGAAGTTCCAAACTGAACATTTAACAGTAATGGTACTAGAAAGCACTAATGGACCAATCTCTTCTCGTCAAACATTTTAAAGGGTATGTACAGTTCTGGTCGAGGTGAGGATTTAGCTTTTATCGTTTTGCGAGATATGAAACCACTCTTTGAGATGTCAAAGAGCATGCAATTCTAAGGGTATCAAAAGTTTATTACTTTGATGAAAATCGGGTTTGAAATGGCTGAGATATCCCCAAACAAGGTGAAACAAAGAGATCCTAATAAAAGGCATGGCCTGTCGCCTTTTATCAATATCACTTTTTGATATCTCAGCCATTTGAAAACCAATTTTCATCAAATAAACATTGAATCCTTCTTAAAATTACATGGTCTTTCGTATTTCATAAGAGGTTTCTCATTATCTCACTTAGGAATGTTCAAAACATGAATCCCCACCTCAACCAGTACTGTACAGTCCCTTTAAACGAAATAGTATGAGATAAGAAAGTCGATGCAAGATGAATGCTTACTGCAAAGACTCAAGATTATCTTATTTCAAAGGGCATGTAACATATATTATAGGCACCTAAATTGCGTCACCACTGGTATACACCTACTTGTGATCTGCTATAGAGCAGACCAATTATCGGCATCTTATTTTCCTCTTTAAAAGCCGAAGTTTACATACATGTACTTTACTTAATCCGCATGTACTGAGCATATGAATAGTTTCACTAAACACACTCACTTACTCACTCACACACACACACACACACCACATACACACACACTCACGCACACACCTTATTATATTTCATCTATCTACACACTAAGAAATCAGGGTTCAATTTGGGGTTGAGTTTGACCCAATGCACCCTTGCGTGGACTAGGGTTGAATATTTAACTTCTGTGGGTGTTATTTACTCCGAAAGGGGTTCACTTTTGAGAAAGATTAATTTTTGAACCTCCAATTGTAGAAGAGTTAGTCTGCTACAAAAATCTAGATCATACTGTTGCGTTCAAACATGTTAGGATTTGTAATGCAGTATCAGTAGTGATTTGAATTGTGGATGATGTTCATCTTTAAGATTGCAAATCAATCAATATAAAGATGTTTGTTGGTGTTTGATAAAATGATATAGCATTTTTTGTTCGTGCCAGTTTCATAAACAGTACGTGAGCAAAGACAAACACGCCAATCCCGGAAATTAACCAATCACATCAGAGAAGACGATCGAGGCTCCGTTTTTTTTTTTTTTTTTTTTTTTTTGTAAGCTCACATCGCCACCGCTTACAGCGGGCTAGCTATGTGTACATACGTGTCACAAAGCAAAGCGTCGCGACATGACAGTTCACTTCCATTCGTTCTAGAAGTCCCATGCAATTGCATTGAAGCGGGGCTTTCTCGTTGCAAGACTTGCTGATTTATACAAGATTAAGGTGAGTAAATGATCACAAATCATGACTTATTTGGGTTGCGCTTCTGTGCGGCTAGATCTTTCATTTCTTCGGTAATAATTTCAATCGTTTGTCGTGCCGTTCTTTGTTACCACGTTCACGCGTGTATTAATACACTGTATGTAAAATCACATGACCTAATGCAGTAATGGGGAGTAATACGGGCCTTTTTACGGTTACTATACTACTGCCATTTAGGGATCGACAAGAAATAAGGCAAACCAGTTTGCATTGTTTAATCTAATGGTAGTTTAATGTATAGTGATTTGTGATACTGTTTTGCCTTCTATTGCATGTGCTTATGAGACAGTCGAGACTGACTTTACTGTACAGTCTACAGAGTCAGTAAGCTAACTGTTGCGACCTGCCCGAACTCGAAGCGTTCGGGCTCTTTTACAACTGTGTATGGGACTGAGACTCGATCGCGCACTGTCACTAGTCATATATCTGCATGCCCCTGTACCCTGATACAGTCTGCATGATAAGCTATGTGAGAGTCGCGGTCCGCGGTGACATGATACGGAGGGATACCGGTGATTGAAACACTGAATGAGAGAATGTGCATCAAACTGTACTAAGGCAGAGGAGGTACAGCTAGTAATCATCAGTGTGAAAGAAATTCCTTCTTACTTGGGTTTGGTTGTACAGTGCCGCAGTCAGTACCAATTACAGTACACAGTGCAGACTGAGTGCAAAAGTTTCCTGTACGGTATGTAGTGGCCGACTAGCTAGACTAAAAAGGTTTAGCTGCGTCAGTGTGGCAAGGGTGTGAAGCTGATGATACCGGTACTGATTATCAAAAAAAAAAAAACACACACAAAAAAAAGAAGAAAAGATATTTCAAGTAGATCTACATTACATGTATACACTCTATATCTATGGACATGGTGAACAACAGTCAAATTATACTGATTTCGAGGTGAAAATACAAGTTGCCAGCAGCGTTGTAAGTCATGTAGCAGACTAGTATTAAGTGTGGGCAATCTATATAATAGCCTATTGACATCGCCATGCGCTGTGCAGACATCATTGATCTACATATTAAACTGGTGGGTGGTGGTAACTTTGAGGTTACAATTGGTACAACAAATGTACGTTACTCAGACCCTTGTGCTTTGAACTATTGCATTGACGGCACTGTTACCTGCAGATTAGTTTGTTATAGGGCCTACTGCACATGAACAGTTCAATATAAATTCAAATTTCTGTGTTGTCATTGCAAGTTTCTTTCTTTTTCCCCTTTCTTTCTTTCTTCAGGTCAAAGGTGTTTGAAGCATCCTTGTCCTTACAGCAAATGAAGGATGTTGTTTGTTTCATTATGAACTATGCTGCGCTGAATTGCATCCTACTCCCTGGGAGAATTCTCGGTATGAAACCTGATGTCAAAGCTTCTTCTCTACTTGTGACACCAAGGCAAAGGTGAGTTTTCTCTGCAGGCCAGGAAAATGCACATTTGCTCCCTTTGATATAAAAACTGTTTTCTTATGAATGTTGCAAATGCAGCATTAATTATCTGTAAGAGTTGCAAAGATGGAATGGTTAATCTTGTAAGATTAATTGCAGTATGCCATGCAGAGTCTAATTTGTATCACTGTTGGCGGAAGGTTTTTCAAAAGGGGGGGGGGGACTTCCTAGTTTCATGAGCTAACAAGCAAAAAAAAAAAAAAAAAAGGCCGCGAATGCAACTTCTGGTGCCACTTCCAGGTTTCAGGTTACAAGCAAAAAAAAAAAAAAAAATCAACAAAACAAAACAAAAAAGTATTCAGCGCAAAAACAGATCCTTATGGTGCTCACACTTCGAGGTTTTTATCTACATGTATTTCTTTCTTGTGCCACTTACACACTTTCGGGTAAAGAAATTTGGGGGGGGGGGGATTAGGACCCGAAGTGGGGACACCTTATAATGTTTTCCTTTGTATGGTGCCGAAAAAGTAGGGGCCCGAGTCCCCCTGGTTCCTGTGGCCATATGTATAGCATCCAATTCTTTCTTGCACAGCTCTACATTACTGTTGTTTTTTAGTTGGATTATCAAAGATGACATACCATGTATTTGGTTTACTTTTGTACTTAATAGATTTAACGCAGGAATCGCAACACTACAACGCCAAGGAGTTAATAAACCTTGCCAACATTTCGCAAAGTCCGGAAAGGTCTGCTGCCATATGTCGCTGCCACCTAACCTGCAACTGACCTGTAATGGATCTGCCAAAGAACAATACTGTGAGTTGATCACGAAACTGCTGTGCCTCATTTTTTATTTTTTTTGCATTGTATGTTCAGATGTGTTATTTATGGAACTCTTTAATGCATCAATCTTTATACATACACACAGTGCACTCATGTTCAAATAAATAACGTTACAACAAAATTGAAATTGAGGCCATAATGTTATTGGCTCTACATTTGTTGCTTTATTGTTTACTTGTTTGGTTGTAACAAAACTTTGATAAAACGAAAGAAAACTGTAGGCCCTGAGGACCTCATTATATAAAAACAGGAGTCCAGTGTATACTGGGCCAAATACGCTGTACCGAATTGCTGATGCAGTCACTGCATCAACATAAAAGGAGGATGATCCTGGACAAGACATTTGTCCCAGTATACGACTGGACTGGTCATCTCTCTTCTCTCAATCAACAGTTGTTCCCAGTTCAAGGTTAATCTGCATTTTTGCATTGGATGTGAAAACTCTGTACATGATCAGTATGGCCTTTTTCATGGAGAGGGTTGATGGCCCCCATAAGTAATTTTGACTTCACCTGTTCTTCATTGGCATATATTTCATCCAGATGGCAGAACATTTTCAAATTTTCAGTGTAGAGTGTATGGTCTATTAAAGTTCTAGAATTACATTGTACATGTAGAATAGCATTGCTTTGAGATTGTTACCCTACAATCAAATTTAAGCTTAAGAGGGTGTGTAGAGTGTGTTGTGCTTGTGATTTGTCAGGAAAGTGCAACCCATAGAAATGTTCAATTTGGTGTTTTCCTTCTTCCCAGAAATTAATCTTCTCAATAAGTGTATGATATATTGTACTTTTTTGTATCCCTATACAAAGGAGAGTGTAACACTTTTGTTGTTGTTGTTGTTTTCCCCCAGGTATTCTGCATGACTGAGGCACCTTCTTCAGCTGTCTTCGTGGAATGAATCGCTACCACTTCACTCAGTTCTACAGATGCATCCATGATGAAACCTTTCTCCAGGGCAATCAACTACAGTCTGAAACAGTCTTCATAAAATCAATGTAGAATACTGGCAGGTACAGTAATATTGTGAAGAACACTTCATGGAATGATTTTAAAGAAATCACTGTAGATTAACAACCCTGTGGCTACTTGTATGATGATGAGTTAATACTTGTATCTGCTTTGCATTGTGTATCATCCTCTGCCTAAATGACTAAAACACTAAAAGAAAATGTATTGTTTTATATGCTGACACTTTGTACAGTACTATCATCCTCGAGGTTGTTATATAAATTCTTGCAGCTATAATAGAGTAGTTTGGCTTTCTTGTCATTCTCGCTTATGAATATAAGCTGCATTTTGATGTTTTGGGTGGAAGATGAATTTTAGCCTTGAGCCAGCACTGAGAATTACACTGTAGTACAGTGGTATCATTCAAGCTTTCTGTATAAAGCTGGACAATTCCTGTACCTTCCTGTTTTATGCCTCTCCTATCCTGCCTATGCTATCGTACTATTATCTCTGAGTGTTCCTCTGTCTTCTATCATATCTCGTACTATATACAATGTGATTCTAGTTACAAATGCCATCCCTATATCGATGGAATAGACATATCCCCATACTTTTGGTTAATTGGATGCTGTTAGAGGAAGGAGGGAGGGGGGGGGGGGGGTCCTTTTTCCTTTTTTGCTTGTCACAATTTGCATGTGTGTGTGTATTAGTGGTGTTGATTATATATTTTATTGCAGTTTCAGCAAACTTGGTATCCTTCTTTTCCATCTGTTATGTAACAGGTGAGGATACTAACCTTTACAATTATTGTATGTAAACATTAGCCATGTAAAGATGTGTTCACGGAAATCCTACTAATATTTGTGTACTGTGCTTTGATTACTTGTTAATGATCTTTATCTTTTTTGAAGGTTTCTAGATAATCTTTAATTTATGAAGTATTTTCATTCATTTGCATAGACATGTAGCTGGAAAGTATTGTGGCCATTTTGTTTCCTTCTATGCATGTGGAAACTAACCATGAAGGTTTTGTAATGTACATGTATACTTTTTATTCGACTGTTTTATTTGTTTTACCTGAATTCACTGTGTTGTAACTGCTTGCACATGCAACATCTGGAATTAACAGCTCTGCTTTCTTTAGATGACAAAAGTGTACTTTTTGCACAACGCACATGGATTGCAAATGTTTCATTTTTTTCTTCTGCTTGGGGGAGATTTTTATGTTTATTTTTTGTCATAAAGAAATTCTTATAGGGAAATAAAATGATGTAATGATAATATAATGACAGACCTTTGATACATTTCTTTTTTCATCAGGGAATATTGTTTTCCCTTATTTACAAAATTTGAATATACATTGTATTTCATTACTGTATGAATATATGTTATGTACATGTATTGTATTTAACTTTTTCTATTGTACATGTATTACATTATAATGCAAAAACTTGATTTGACTTAATCTTTGTTTTGAATTATAAAAACCTAGCCTATAAAATCAATACATGTGCATTTTTGTGTGAATGCAGAAATGCATCCATCTTGACAAATGAAAGTGACAAGTTTGTGTGTACCAAATGGTGAACTGTACTTAGATAATGTACGAAAATGGGGATTTTCTCTTTATTTAATTTTCCTCGTTTTTTATCATCCAAAGACTTTATTAAACAAACATGAAATGTAATCATCTGTGATGCAGAGATGTTTTAATTTCTCTGTACAAAGTGTGTGCCAAACATGAAGTATGAGCAGCATGTGCAATGAATTGGTGGTGGCATTGTTAAGGAGTATGTGTTTGATTGAACAACTGTGAACACTGTGCTGTACTTTAAGCTTGAACATCTCCATTATTTCAGCAGGCTATATAATATATATAATATTGTATGTAATATTGTATATTATATATATGTCTATTTAATACTTGTATTATATATATATATATATATATATATATATATATATATAATATATATGTAACCCATTAAGGAGGAAAAATAAAAACCAGGGAGCGTACATGCACCGCAAAGGGTTCAATTTTAATATCTGAAAAGTTCAAGAATTAACCCTTTTGGGTGGAAGAATGAACCTTTTTACAACCTTGAGGTTAAACAATGTATCCTTCAGAGGTTCAATTTTTAACCTGCCTAGGTGCAAAAAAATAAACCTTGAGGTTCAGTTTTGAACTCAGAGGGTTCATTTTTATGGAATTCAAAATTGAACCCTAGACAGGGGTTCAAATTTTGAGGGAAAAGGGTTCATTTTTATGGGGTTCAAAATTGAACCCTAGACAGACTATTGCATCACGCCTAGAGGTTCAATTTTGAACCCTGATTTCTTAGTGTGTATATAGAAAGGGATACATACCGTACCTATCATGATAGTTATGGCATATAGAGTGAACTCACCACATATCAAAATATAGTATAATAAATAACGTATGTATTGAGAATGTACACAGGTATTACGAAATAACGTCGTAAACTGTCTGTTTTTCTTTGTAATGAGGTAAAAAAAAAATGAGGTACAAAAAAACAAACACCAACAAAATACACTGATATTCCGGCAGGAAGACCAATAGAATGAAATATATTATATCATAAGGAGTTCGACTGCTCTTACCCTACTTCGCAAATCAAAGAAAAAAATAAACCGAACGAGATAATCAGTAGATATTCTGACCGCAGGTTAAAGCTTTTTTACTTTCTTAATTTCTTCATTCTAACATGATTTCAGGCAATTCTTCATTATCTGGTGCTGTCATCCTATTTCTTATGTCACAGAAAACCTTCCAGTCGAGGTCATTTTCTCCTTGAAATATTTTGAGCGATTGTCGATTTCCATTCCCGAAGTCCGCGAGGCCCGTCGGTTGAATCATATTTTATAATAAACACTATGTTTAAGGAGATGGAAAGCTTCAATTACCTGAAGGCTGTTCCCCCGATAAAGCGCAGCCATTAACGACTCCATACATGGAAGTCTTCAAACTCTTAAAAATCCACCCTGTAAACTCCAAACCAAAAAGTAAATGAAGCAAGGATCGAGATCATCAAAAAGAAAAGAAAAAAGGGGAAAAAAACATAAACAAAATAATGAACTATATTTAAATATACATTATTCTTCCCTTTCCTTCCGTAGTCTATTTTATGACTGTCAAAAATGGATCCATTACTCATCAGTAAGCCCGCGGAGAATCCTTACTGTCTCGATAGTATTTTTCTCTTTTATTTTCACCAAATTCACCCCCAAATCACAGAGGAATTACACTTTTTGATAGGATCAAGAGAGCCACGTGTTCGGCGTTGGAAGTTACGGGCACAACTGTTTCCCTTGATTAAAAGCCAGATCAGCCTGACGACACATCGACAACGTATTTAAAAGTCGGGCGAGCTCACGACGTGTATTTTACTTGTAATGTGTGTCTAGGCTCGTGTGTGTGTGCCCGTGTGTAATGATGTGCAAATCTGTGTGTGTGTGTGTGGGGGGGGGGGGGGATGAGGGTGGGGGAGGGGAGGAGTAGGAGGGGAGGGGGATTCAGGGGAGCTTTGATAGGCGGGTATATCGTTCCATATTATTTTGTAGGCCTAGATGAAAACCGATCATCCTATATCTGCCGGTGGGTCACGGGTTCAGAACCTTTTAAAATGAAAAGCATCCTGTCACTTTTTAAGCTGAAAGCTTCAATGGAGCCACCATAATCAATTTCAGCCCTCTGTGAAGATAATGATACTGTCTACAAAGGCACGTTCTAAAATATTTGGCTACATAATCAGTGATAATGCAGATATTATGTGTATGTATAGATATTTTCACTATGTCACATGTGACCTTGCATCACAAAACCAACAAAACATGCAAAATGTAGTGCGTCCTGATTTTACGTATTGAAGGACTCAAATAGGTGAAACGGGTCAACCTAGTCAATCTTTACTTTTTCATATTTTCTGAAAGGGCTTTTATTCGTCTTCTACATTATTCTAAAGTTTGGAATCATAAAACGAATGAGAAATTGCACTTTTGGCAGTTTTGTAGAACACCCATTTTGAAGAATAGCGTGATTAGGTATGTCTTTGAGGCCCCTTTTGATTTCTTAAAGATCCTTTGCACACTCTACACTCCAAACTCTTAATAACTTTTGAAAGGATAATGCTACTGCTTTAAAAGTTGGTATTATTCATGTATAGAATGTGTTAACAGGGCAATTCAATCTGATAATCCCTGCATTGTTATTTCCATGGTGTTTTACATCCTGCTTTTCGTTGTTGTTGTTGTCCCATTCATTGCACAGCTGGTGCGGCTTGGTATAAAGATTAAGGGCTTGAATAGACTCTAGTAGAGCGTCAAACAAACAAACAAACAAACAAACAAAGTCAATCAAATATTTTTCGGCAAAATCATCAGATTTCTAGTAACCTACAGTGATCAGAATGATTTTTTTTTTTTTTTTTGGGGGGGGGGGGGGGGGGCTCTATAGTATCCATGTGAATCGTGACATGAGACCCGTGTCAGACCCGTGTCAAAATGGAGGAAGTCGTTTTTTTGGTGACTGAAACATTCCCCATAATTATTTTTATTTTTCTAGCATAATGAAAAAACAAACAAACACATGATTTACCTTACAGAAAAGAGAGAGAATTATATTGCCTTTAACATAATATGCCAACATCATCAAGAGGGGGAAAGGTATACTTTTCTTTGAAAAAAAATATATATATATCTTATGGAATTTATCATTATCCATGGGAGATGTCACGAACTGTCTTCTCATCTATGGTGGCACCGAAACGTTAAAAAGTCATATTTTTTTTTTAACGGATAATGTGACTTTCCTCAAACTTCAAATGTGTTCTATTAATATACAGGGTGTATTTACTTTTATTCCATTCCCCTTTAATACCCTCGTGTCAGCGAAAGTAGAGTACAATTAACTTCTACGTCTTCTTCTTCTTTCTCTTCTTCTCTTAATACTTTTCCTTTCTCGCCATTTCTCATCTTATTTTTCTTATTCTTGACTCTCCTCCTCCTCCCTTTTTCTTGCATCTTGCAAGAAATTACAAGAGAAATCATGCCCACAAAGAATTCTAAGATTAAGATAACATCATGAGCATAATCCCAGCATCTTGAGTTGAAGTAGTGAACTTGAAAATCAAAGTCCATTTTTTTTTAAATAGTGATGCATAAATGTATTCATACATGTACCCTAAATGTATTCATACATGTACCCTATTTCAATGTATTCATACATGTATTCTATTATGTATCATGTATGCATGCGAGTTTCCAAACCAGCACACAAATTCAAAACCATGTCTTGAGACTATCAGTGATGACAACAGAAGAGAATAACACAGACAGAAATGTTAGATAAAGCATCAAAATACTCTGTTCAGCATTTATTATATGACAGAAATGACCCACAAATTGTACAACTTTTGCTACATGTACATCAATTATTGCTCCACTTTCCCCACAAAGGTTCAGTATATCTGTACTATACCATGGTCATAAGACTAAAAACCTCCCAAACTCATCCAAAAAACAAAGTAAAACAAAGCGATCCTAATAAAAGGTGGGTTCCACCTTCTTTCACGACTATTTTGTTCTGGATATCTCTGCCAATTCAAATTTAATTTTCATCAAATAAACTTTGCATTTCTTTTGGCATTGTACTATTATGTTCATTCATATTTCATGAAAGGTTTTCTCATTATTTCCAAAAACCATCATCAAACTAGATATATCGCTACGGCTACTGATATGCCTCCGCCATAATGCATGGTTCTCCTAATAAGTCTATAGTACAATGTCTTGACAATGTGTGATGACAGTTTCACACAATTGGCAAAATATTAAAATGATAGGTTTGACACAAATGTGCTGAATGTTCACTTTCCTAGAACTAGGTTCAATTGGATGAATGATTAAAATGTCAGAGTGCAGGTATTTCGGGAACTGATGATTTTTACTTGACTTTTGACCCTTTTATAAGTTTATGCATTTAGTAATTTTCAAGGTATTGAGAAAAAGTATAATTTCAGTATCAAATGGGAAAATAGCATTATCTAAAACTGGTCTTTGACCTTTGACCTCACAGTTCCACAGAGAATCACTGCTAGGCAGAACATGCATAAATATGTAAGTTTCATGATGATACCTTGAGTTACTTTCGAGATATGGAGGAAAAAGTGCAATTTAGCACTTTCACTTGACCTTTGACCTTTTGGCAAGAAACTTCCCCAAAAATATATATTGGGTAATACATGCCATACATCAAAAAAAAAAAAAAAAAAAAAAAAAAAACCTTCAGGCATATTGCATTTTAAGGAAAGTAGTGATATTTTGAGGAGTTGACCTTGACCTTTGACCACCTGACCTTTGACCCATGACCCAAACTTCCCTAGATAATCACTGCCCATCGATACAAGCATATATTATATACTAAGTTCCATGAAGATACCTTGAACCATTTGCGAGATATGGAGAAAAACATGAAATTTCAATTTTTTTTTCACAAAATAACCTGTGACCTTTGACCTTTGACCCTGTGACCCTAAAATTCACACAAAGTATTATCCCCCAAAGAAATACCCTCATACCAAGTTTGATGTAAAACCATCACACGGTTCTTGAGATATCGACAAAAACAAAACGGGACAGACGTACGTACGGACGGACGGACGACCCGAAAACATAATGCCTCCCGCCACTTTGTTGCGGAGGCATAAAAACGTTGGAAACCTGAAGCCCCATCTCAAACAAAACTGTAACATCCCTTTAAAGTAGATCATTAATCCATATCTATTAAGCCTCTCAGTCACTCCATCTCAAAATGTCATAGACATTGCACATTGACAGGTAGCCAATGGCTGAATACCGAGGTGTGATGTCACAGCCATTCATCGTCATGGAAACTGGTTCTAAACAACCTCACCTGGCCAAGTCTGAAACTGAAAACTATTGTTGCTAGCCATGCTCGTACGTGGTTCCAACCCAAGCTATAACAAAAGACTGTCATATCATCACTTTGGTATGCTATAAAGACATTGTTAGCCAGGCAGGTTGCAAACTGTAATTAAAAGGTGCATTCACATAGAATTACTGTGGTCTTCAATACAACAGCAATTTGTTATCACTGTATTCATTGGCAGACTACTAATACCACAGTTCAGTAATAGACACGACACTTCAGTTGGTACTGTTCTCAATAATGAATTATACCATCGCATATTGTGATCTGAAAGTATAAATCTCTGAGGTTAGCACTGTGCATATTGCAGTCGAGTATCGGAGTAACAAAACCTCACATCTCCAAATTGCCAGAAGTTTAGGTGAGTGAAAAACATGGCAGCCAAAGCACTACAACAAATGGGATTGCCTTTGCTTTGATGTGCTGTGGTGGTTTTATTTTCGGGGCTAGACAGCTAGCATTTGAATAGGACATCACTTTAGACTGATTGGGCCGAATGCATAAAACAAGCAATTGCTTGTAAGCAATTGCTTCAAGCAAAAGCACAAGCTCGTCTAGTAAAAGGTGTAGCTCAAGCAATTGCTTAAATACATATGCATAATCTTTTGCTTGTGCACATACCTTTTGCTTGCATTCAGCAAGCAATTGCTTAGGGTTCGAATAATAGCGTCACGCCTGTGCGAACACAAGAACAAAGGCGAGTGTGGCAGCATGCATTTGAAAGGGCATGTGTGTACGGAAACATTTCCTGACATAGCAGAAGAGCTACGAAATGACACTCATAAATGCACACACAGACGCACACACACACAACTATACACACACTCGTATTACTGGCTGATTCCCACCACTGCTTACAATAGCCCGCATCTGCCAGATCGCACGTGGAGAGACGTCTCCTTGCTCTCCACCGAAGTGAGACATCCTACCTGTTTTTCATCAAATTTTGCGTGCTAACCACTGGACATTCCCGTTGTTGAAATGAAAAATTTCTTACTCTACTTAAGAATAATTTCTTGTAGATTTATACCACTCCTTCACAATTGTTGTCTTTCTTCCATGAATATGAAAATGATACTTAAAAGGGAACGTCCCAAATAAGCAAAAGCTCAAGCTCACTTTACAGAGCTTGGAAAATCGTAAGCAATTGCTAGCAAGAACTAGCAAAAGGTATGTTTTATGCATACGTTTTTAAGCAAATGCTTGGTCTCTAAGCAATTGCTTGCGGACAGCAAGCAATTGCTTGTACTTGCTAGCAAGAGCTTCTGCTCGCAAGCAATTGCTTGTTTTTATGCATACGGATTCGAGTAAAAGGCTAGCACAAGCAATTGCTAGCGTTTATGCATCCGGCCCATTATCTGACAATTAATCCCAATAAGTGATTTTCAACGAAATTTGAGATACAAAGTTTTGTAATTCCAGAGACGATATGCTTATCTCCTACTGGGATGAAATAGAAAGTGTGTCCCGTCACGTGAGGAACACACTGCAGAGTGGTGGGTGGTATTTCTTGACACCATTCACACTAAAAAGCTTGCATGCATATTCCACGCCAAGTTTTAATTACCACCGAAAATACCACTTATTTCTGGAGGCATTTTGCAGTGTATTTGCATTACAAGTATGAAATACCACTAGAAATACAGCAGTATGTCACCAAAAGCGTGAACAAGAGCTTGTAGAGACATTGAACACAAACACCTTGCCAACAGTTACATAATTAAAGAGTTAGTAGCTAAGAATAAACCCGTCACCTTCCATCATGTCAAATGAAATGACATACAGGAAGACCCAAACACCAGTCACTTCTTAACAAAATTTTACACGACACTGGTCTTAAAGTACACTGAGAAATTATCCTTGCTCACATAACTTGCATGGAAAGAAAGCAAAAGAGAGGAGAGAAAGAAAAATTACATCCAGATATCCAAAACACCATTTTCCCATCATCTTTATATATATTGCATCCATGTACGACAAATAAACAGAGCAGAAAAATCTTATGTGAAGTGACATTCTTGGCATTTGATTTTTGTAGCCTTTTGACTAAATGGTATGCTGCAAACATCATATATTCAGCAAGTCCTAATTTTTTTGTGAATCAGGACTTCGCAACAATTTCGCAAGTCGTTAAATTCGCTATCTTCGCTATCATGGAGTACAGTACTGAACAGATAAATGTATGCCTGCAACTTCTGCAAGTCACATTCATGTCAGGATCACAGTTTTTCGTGGTTCTCAATTCACGAATAGCACCTGACTTGGGTAATTTGTGAAGATAAAAACTTTGCCAAATAAACGGTATAATATAGTACATGATTACTCTCTTCCTTTATATATGTTAACATCTAAGGCTTCATGTTTAAACGAGGGACAATGATTGCATAAAACTTGTCATATTACACATTTATACACGTATCTATTTTGATGTGTTGGAGGAGGCGTAGCAGCAACAGTGACCAACTGCTTTCAGTGATCAAATGTATAACGCAACTAAATTGGGTCACATGACACATTCTCTGGAATGCTAATGTTAAACACAGCATTGAAGTACTCTGAGGGCTGAAAAGACATTTTTTTTTTTTTGGGGGGGGGGGGGGAAACAATATTCTATTAACCTTCCCTGCTGTAGACATGTCTAGTAATGCAATTTGGGGAAGAACAGTATTTTCCATGAAACCTGAAGTATTCTTGGCAACATAAATGCACAGAATACTGCACACACACAAAAAAAGTTAGAACAGTTGACAGCCCTGCATTCTTGTTTGGCTCTAGTTCAGGTTTGGAAAAGGACTATAAAGGCACTCAGGAACATTGGTGAAGAAACATGTATACATCACAACTAAATACCCCTTTCACACCATGCAAGATTCAATGGGTGCACCTGGTCCATTCTGCCATCGAAACACATAGGAATCGTTCACACGTACTTAACAGTGTGAAGGGGTATAAATCACAACTAAATACCCCTTTCAGACCTTGCAATTTTCAATGTGTGTAACTGGTTCATTCTGCCATTGAAACACACATAGGAATTGTTCACACGTACTATTCAGTGTGAAGACATATGCTCCTACATTGTACACCACAAAACACTTGTGGTGATGCGATAGGTGTTCAGAGCCAGTTAATAAAGAGGATTAAGGTTTCGCCCTTAGATTCTGTGTTGTTGTTTTTTTAATCTTTCCTAGTTTTACCATCTTTCAACAAAAAATAAAAGTTCAAAGACATACATTACCTTTTATTATCAAGTTTAACTCCCCTTCTTGCATCAGAGCAGCTGAAGTTGTATCTCCAAGACAAAGTCAGTGTGAAACGGGGTATCAACCAATCAATCTGTAAGAGGGGTCCTTTAGCCAGTAATATGATGAACGAAAAGTTGACATTCATGCTCTAACATTTGCCAGTACCAGAATACTTCCTCCCCTTTTGTTCAACCCTCAAAAATTTCAGTAATGTGATTTCCTCCTTTAATTTGCAGGCAGGAAAAGAAAAGAAAAAATCACTCTGTCATGACACGCCTTTAAAAGCACAATAACTGGCATGCATCTCGAGATACAAATGTTGCTCGATAGAAATTCTTCAATGAGAAAAAGTTTCATGTTTCAGGGTAAATCGTAAGCCAATGTGCAGAAATTACATTGTGACAGTATTTAAGATTATTCATTTACAGTGTTTAAGCTAACATGATTATATGACTACTGTATTGAAGTGATAAAATCATTTTTGTAACACATTAATGGTCTATTCCACTTTGTGCTATTTGTGTACTAATATACTTGCTTTTACTGCATCCACGTTCACTTCATTGACATGTTCTGGCATCGAAGATAACAAATTATTCCAGGAAAATCTATAACTGGTTAACATGACAGTCAAGATGCGCCATGGAAACTTGTGTTTTGGAGGAATTTGTTGGCAGGGACCCTAAGCTGGACAATACCCAACTTAATTACAGGATGATCCAAGAGGTGACATTTTACTCTTTATGTGTGCTTCAGTACCAATTCATTCTCGCATCTAATTCTTAACTTCCTACGCAAGATCTATTTCAGTGTTTTTGGCAGAGCGAGGCTTTCTTTAAAAATCAGACGCGGTATGCATTATATTTCACCTCACCCTTCTACAGGAGAGTAGAAACAATGTTCCAAACTGCTGGCTCACAACAGAGAATGGTTCACAGCAAACATGTTACACTTTACTTCCCAAAACTGACTTCAAGTTGAAATTTGGACGCAATGTGCACTGTATTAACACCTTAAATTGGAGGGGGAAAAAAAATAGATGTCCCAAACTTACCCCCCACAACAAGGAATTGTCGACTACTTACGTACAATTGTATTACTTTTATTCCTAAAACTGACTTCTTCTTTTTTAGCAACGCCATACAAGTGTGTGACATCAGTCCATAAATGTACATACTGGTACTCCTCAAAAAGACAAAACAAAATGGACCACAATCCAAAGGCAAGCACACATAGAACATAGATTTTAGAAAGAGATACATTGACATTTGACTGTATTGCACAGTTGGACTTCATTATATGAATACATTATACCATTTTGTCATCATACGAAGGGAGAAATTGTCAGTAAAACCAAATCCTTTTTTGACTGGAAAACGTTTTCCTCATTATTCATTTCTGAAATCAGTGACTGACAGCTGCAAATCCATCTGCAAATTGTTAGACTTACCAAGGCTGAGGCTCTGTTCACCCCTTTTCAACTGCATGAAAGTCAATCTCCTGGGCAGTTTAATTGATTCCACACTTTTTCGGGTCAAATTTCATGGACCCGAGTAACAAACCTGGGTCAATTCTATTGATAACTCTGACCCAGCTCAGAAATTCACACTTACAATGAAATTATCCTGTCAGAGTCCCTTATGAAAGTGGTGCTCTTTCTTTTCCCTTTTCTGCTGTGAACATGTGTCACCCTCGATACAACACAGTCTCCGATACATAGACATAATTGCACGCTGTAAATCGTCAATTTTACACCGTGATTCAGAGATCGACCAGATATCTGTGCAAATGTCCATCTGGTTTGGTGAATAGGTAATGTTTGGCACCTCTGCTCTGTAAAGAGGGCACATGGGGCTCTACTGCCTAAATGAGGGCAGCAGACCACGACTGCTCCCCTCGATTCATTTCGCAGGCTCAGTGATCTGGTACAGGTCGGGTCTCTTCTGCTTCATGATGGGTATCTGGGTTCGGATCTTCTCGATGTATGCCGGGTCGATCTCGGAGTAAACGATCTCTTCGCCTGGCCCCGCTTTTCCTATTGTTTCTCCCCTGATTGGATGCAAAACAGAAGAAAAAAAAATACTTGCTTTTAGTTTATTTTTCTAGATATATTTATCTTTTTTTCCCTTAACTCTTATAAACACTTGCTAAAACAATAAGACTGAGATTTTCAATTTCAATTCTTAATAATATTCTCTTGTCGTGTGGTATGAAGAGATATTCAAAGGACATATTCACCTGAATACATGTGTGGATTGAATTAATGCAGCAATATTAGTAAAACATATCAATGAAGTTTGAGGAAAATTGGACAAAAGGAGAAAAAAAAGGGAAAAAAAGGAAAGGGGGGGGGGTGGAGAGGAAAGATGCAGGACCAGTAGATTAAAACTCACCAGGGGCTGACGGTAGTACTGTGTCCCCATGCAACGTAGGAGGCCTTTTCATCCCTTGCTGGCGAGATGGTGGCTACATACAGTTCGTTGTCCAGGGCTCTGAAAGTTACAAGAGAGTCACCTCCAAGTTAGATGGGCCGAGTCTGGCAGTAATATGGCCAAAGGGTGTGTTTCTGGGTAAAATGTGTGTGTATTTTTTGAACTACTTACATTCGCAGGGACTTTGAGGTGGGAACATTCATTTATAGTCACGTCTCTGATGTGCTATGCTATAGTTTAATAGATAACAGGATAACCTTGCCTTAACCCATCGAGGACGAGTCCCGAGTTTACTCGGGCAGGGGTCTATGGGAAATGTGTTTTGTAGCAAAATTAGTCCGTCCTCAACAAGTTAACCCTAATCAGGCTGGGCTTTTTTGGCTATGCTATATCTGGGGGGGGGGGGGGGGGGGGGGGGAGGGGGGGCGGATTCCGCCTCCCCTTCAGATCTCGCCTATGGAACGCGCGATTGCGCCGAAAATTGGCACACGCGACGTATTCTATCAAAACGTATGGTTGCTTTCTCCGAAAATTTTTCTTATATTTTATATTAATTAATTATTGTAATTTATGCATAAAATCAGTTTTGGGCTCTAAATCACTTATCAATGCTCCAATTAAGCTAATTTCTTTTTTGAAATGTTTCTTGTATCATTCTTCTGAGACATAGGATAAAAAAAAATCTGTATCGAAATTAATTTCTTATGTATTTTATTGTTTTTTTAATTTCTTATCTATTTCTTTGTTTTTTGACCTTTTGTTTTTGTTTGTTTTTTGGCCAAAATTTGTCACAGACATTTTCGAAGCATTATTATGCTAAAATGAATTAATTTCAGCCATTCAAAGTGAAGATATGAATTTTTATGTGAATTAATTGAAAAAACACAATTTGCATTGGATTTGTACACAAAATCACGTTTTGGAGCAATTTTGGGGTTGACAAATTTTTTTCGAACGGGCGTCGCATCAAAACCGTACGCGCGGGCGCAACAATTTGGGTCTCAAAAGTTGCGCGATACTTGAAAGAAAAAAGTCATGAAACATCGCGGTGGGAGCTAATCGCGTTGCGAAGATATTGCGCGAAACGTCGAGGGGGGGGGGGGGGCGGATTCCGCCCCCCCCCCCCCCCCCCCCCCCCCCCCCCAGCCTGATTAGGGTTAAAGTAGAGTAATAGATGAGCTACCTGTAGCTGCTTTGAATTATTATCATTTATTCATTTATTATCATATATATATTTTTTTTTTTTTTTTTTTTAGTTCCTTTGACTACTGACACAATATTACTTCATACATACTTAATTCTTGGGTGTTTGTTTTACTTAATATAGAGTACTGATTTACCCACCTGGCTCTCTGAAGCAGCTCCCAGTGGGCGGGGCCTGTTGTCATGTTGAAGGCTCCTGGATACATGAGTAGCTGACATCCTTACAGGTTCAGGGGGAGAGTATGCAAATGAAATGAACATTTAGAAAAATAATCATAGCACATCACTGTGACTTGACCGTCACTACACAAATCTATGAGGGCAAGTGTGAAGTTATAATAGAAATGATCTCTAGGGAGTTGAATGACTTTGGTTTCATCACATAGTCAACTAAATACTAAATACTGGCACATTATGCTTGTTTTACACCTCCTTGTAATTTCTTTTAAAATAATAACCAAATAAAGTCTGGTTCTAACTCTGCATGTGTCAGACAAGTGTGCCACACATTATACCTACAATGTGCAATGTGTGGTGACACGACAATTGCTCCTGTGACAATAATTGCTCTGGGCCCCGTTTTATCAAAAGATAAAATTATCTCTAAGTGAAGATAATCTATGATTAACCTCTCAAATCAACTCCAAGTCCACTTAATCTATGATTAACTTCCAAATCAACTTCAAGTCCGTTTTATCAAGAGACCCAGAGTTGAAATCCGCTTTAACTTCCTTCCAAATCAACTTCAAATTTTCTCAACCGCTCCAAATCCATGGTAACTTTATAGTTGATAAAATATTAACTTTAAGTAGAGACAGTCTAGGTAGACTCGATTGTAAGGCAATTTACAGAAAAAAGATGACTGTCACACTTTCCTAGTCTAGCTGGGGTCTTGTCACAAATGTTCGTCTGTCAACTGCTCACTTTCTCTAACATTTAGTTACGTTTCTTTCATCTAGTTATGGTCTTTTCCTTGCATGAAATTTACGATCGGCATGCATTGCTTACGCGACTGCTGCACGCAAACACCCTAGACAGCAGTCTCAATCCCACCCTGCGCGCCCGGCGCCTCGGCCTGCCAATCAAGCCATCGCCAGCAAGGGCAAGTAACCGAGTAACTGGAACGGCATCTGTGTGCAATGCTATCTTGCCAAAGAATATGCGAGGAAACCAGTGATTTCTGACTTGCGTAGGCCTATATGCAGAGCTAGTTCGTCAATAGATACTAATTAAGAGTTTAGTAGGCCTATACAGAAAAATAAAGAGTTTAATTCTATAGCACCGAGTATGACAGTAAGATCTAACCAGTGAATAGGCCTAACGTTAAGCCTAAGTAACGTTACAGCGAGTGGTTTGTACTTACCGTAACAGTGCAGACTAGAGCGTCTACTAGGTCTAGAATTTCGACATGTAGACTCGCGATCTATTCTTTACAAAGCCGATCTGTGCCGTAGTCGAGGTAAAAACAAGCTACTGTAGTCACCACACCCTAACAAGTTTCCATAATCCTTCACGTAAACAAACAAGACTTGAAACAATGCATACACGACCTTCACCTTGGACAGTAAGTTACTGTAGGGCCTACGTATATCCATGAATGAATACTGTTATAATAACGTTAGGTTTAGAGATCCACGTAGTGTGCGGGATCTTTACACGTGCGTACGCAGATTTTCGTTGAGCTCGGGATGTGCTAGATCTATCGACCTACTATTACTTTCTTCAATACAACGCAAAACGGCGTAGTTTGTGGCTCTGTTGCAAACATACTTCTACTAGAGTTATTCAGCGGCTGTAGCGCTAATACAGTAATACTGCGTGGCACTAGCACACTACGCCGTGGCCGTGGCAAACAATCATGTACATGCATGTTTTTGTTGTTTGTTTTGCTTTATGTATTGTATTGTTTTTAAGCAAACAGTAACGAAAACCAGCCTTGTCCTGTGTTTTTTGTTTTGACTAAATCAATAATTAAGTTATTGTGAACAGCTATAACTATAATCGACTATTAAGTCTCTTCGTAAAACAGAAACTTACAGCTGATTTAAAGTTATAGCTGACTTTCAGTTGGTTAAAGTTAGAGTTGATTTCACAATCAACTCTTAACTTAATCTTGATAAAACGGGGCCCTGGTCTTATTTTCTCCAAGGAATTGGGGTAAGGGTAGGGTATTGATAGGGTTTTAGATTTAGCTTAATGTGAGTATCAGGATTAGGGTTAGGGTTATGTTTGTGGGCAGAATTTATGTTTGGCTTAGCGTGCAGATATTTTGTGGGAGCGGTTGTCGCAGGAGCAAATGTCATGGAACCGCACAGTGAATGTGTGTGTGTTTGATAATATAAAGCGCATTTTTGGTGTATGACTTCACTGTATAAGATACACTCCATCTTTAAATCACCCTATTCTGATCACACATGAAGAGGGGACTCTTCATCATATTAGCGACCTGAAAAAAAATATCTGATGTAACAAATTTTCCTTTTTGTTTCTTACTTTAAGAACTAAGAACATTGACAGAATTCCCAAAACAGTATATACTGTAAGCAAAATTTCCCACTTCAAAGAATGCTTTACACCCAGTAGTCACTGTCACCATATCCTGAAGTGTTTGGCCACTCTGTACCTTTCTTGCAGTACAGCTGGGCAAGCTCCGCAAACCTGATGTCGTAGCAAATCCCAATTCCAACTTTGAGGTCACCTGGACAAGTGGGAGAAGGTTGGAAGAATTTGTGGGTAAAATAAATGCTGTGAGGTGGAATGATAAACTTCATAGGTCAAGTCAATTTGCCTAATATGACATGCATGATAAAACCACAGACTTTGATACACGGATGGATTGAGTGTGCCTGATTTAAACAAAGCTTCTCGACTATGTATGAATTTGATGCACACTGTTATCACACGAAAGATTCCTTTTGGAATATCTTCAATTTTTCTCAGACATTTGGAAGAAGACAGAATTTACCTGCTAAGAAGGACGAGCAAAAATATTTATTCTTATTATGTACCAAGTACAGGTCTGAAGAAAATTTTTCTTGGGAGGAAAAAAAAAAATCATACTTGGGAAATGTTTGTGTACAAAAAAAAAAAATGGAGAGCTACTCAAGCCCTAGATCAAAGAGAATCGCCACTTTTTCTTGCTTCTAAACCTCAAAACTTTTTTGTGTCTTTTTTTTGTTTTTTGTTTTGCCACATTCTCACTGTACTACTACTTTTGATTCGTCTGTTTTTATACAAAGCAACATATAAGGATGGGATTTCCCTTTAACTTCGTCCGACACCGGGCGAAGGGAAGTTGAAATGTGCCAATTTCTGAGTGTGTTTCGGGAAGGACATAGAAAGGCTTGAAATTGTTTGTGCAAGGACGTTGTCAAGTTCAGCTCAAAAGAAAAAAAAAAGTGCATTGGTTAACAAGACAATTGTCATGTCATATCAATCTGTTGCTGTCATCTGCACTTCCTTCTTAACCCAATGAAGACTAGCCCCGAGTAAACTTGGGCAGGTGTCTATGAGAAATGTGTGTTAAAGCGAAATCAGCTTGTCCTTGGCGGGTTAAACGTTTCGATAAAGCATGACTCGATACCTGCATTGAACACAGTCAGGCAGCTCCCTGGGCTCAAAACGTCAGACTCTTTGAAGGTGATTCCTCCTGGAACATCTATGTCAAACAGATGGATCTGGGGAAATGAATGAAAGTGGAACTGAGAAAATGTGTGTGAGAGAGTGCTAGACTAAAAGAAAGAGAGAGATTCTATATTGTAAGACAAGGATTACAGGGTGAAGGCAAATAAAGGATGTCAGAAAGGATGTTACAAAAAAACAATTCATAATTAGCGCTGGTGCAAATATCTCTGCACTTTAAAAAAATTGGAACAAAACAGTTGTAAAACTAGATCTCACCCTTTCGTCAGTTGGGGAGATCACACAATAGGATATTCAGGCTTCCACCAACCTTTAGTAATTTTGCTGGCTAGCTTTTGATCACTCCTGTGGACTTCTTCAGGGATTCCTGATACAATTTATCACCCATCATGATCCAATGATAAAGAAAAGAGCAGGCAGTGCTAGAGATACAAACAGTGTAACTATTTGGCTCGAAAAGAAGTCTACAGGAGTGGATGAAAGCTAGGCAGCAAAATTACAATTAACGGTTGATAGAAACCTGAATCTCCTATTGTAGATATAAACAGCTCGAGTAATCTAACTTGCCTTATATTAATAAGCTCCTTTGAATGTTTCAAAATGTTCTTTCACTCCAACATAAAGAAACACTTTCGGTGCTGTCCACGATATTGGTTCATTACAACTATGTGTCTCATAATTCTCAGATTTTTATCTGCTCTTGTGCAGAATTTACCTCCGAAGTGGTTTATCTAGCATGTGATTTTACACATATTTTCATTTCCGTATTATAAACTAATTGGGTCTCTGTATCCTATGAACTTAAAGGGACTGTACAGTACTGGTTGAGGTGGGGATTCATGTTTTGAACATTCCTAAGTGAGATAATGAAAAGCCTCTTATGAAATATGAAAGACCATGTTATTTTAAGAAGAATTCAAAGTTTATTTGATGAAAATTGGTTTTCAAATGGCTGAGATATCCCAAAAAGTGCTAATAATAAAAGGCGACGTGCCACAACTTTATTAGGATCTCTTTGTTTCACCTTGTTTTTGGATATCTCAGCCATTTCAAAACCGATTTTCATCGAATAAACTTTTGATACCTCTTAGAACTGCATGCTCTTTGACATCTCATAGAGTGGTTTCTGAATATCTTGCAAAACGTTAAAAGCGAAATCCTCACCTCAACCAGAACTGCACACACCCTTTAGTGTCTTCCTTTATCCCACAACCTTCACATCAGCATCTCAAGAATTAAAGGGTGGGGAAAAATACTGACTAATATAATGAAATTAATAGTCACTATTGGGAAAAAACAGGATGCAATAAATTATATCACATTCTAGTAAGTAGGGTCCGAAATTGGTGGTTTATATGGAATGTTACAGAACACTGTATGGTGTGCAAATGAGAATGACATCCACATGTATCTGAAATGTTTAGTCATATTCATTTCTCTCTCTATTCACTTGACTGTCTTTTGTCTCTGGAGTGAGCAATATGAACGTACCTTCCTATGCTTGGCAATACAATTTCCAGATGGGTCAAATACTGTGCAGGTGTTAAAGATTTTGCCTTCTGCCTCCTCAGGAATAGACCCTGGCAAAGAAAAGACATCAATGATGGTGAGTTAATTCTGGAAGAGTGCTGCGGCCAAAATTGAACACCACACTTGCCTATTGATAACTGGATAAAAGCTGGCAGAGTACATTTGAACCTTGTTGTAAAGAGGTCGGATGTACATGGGACGAAACCCTAAGTTAACCTGTTGTGGACAGACCGATTTTGCTACAACACGCATTTCCCATAGACACCTGCCCAAGAATACTCTGAACTCGTCCTCAACGGGTTAATAACAAGGTGATTTTGGAGGTCTCAACTCCTTATATTTCTTTTTTACCCTGTAATAATGAGAAACAAGATATAACAAGGAAGTAAATTGTAGTGGTTTGTACACTGTAGGTCTTTGATACAAGATTCCCCAAATACTACATAAAACAATGATCTGTAGCAGTCTTTTCTTTCCTTACTCGTGCTATTGAAGATGATAGAGTAGTACTATTTAATCATTTAGTATGCTCTGCACTTTTTCTTTGCAAAATGATTCATGTCCATATAACTTATAAGGGAATCATCAAATCGGGGTTGGACTTGTAGACCTCAGCCCCATATGTTTTGAACAATGTCAGACAAGTACATGTACTCTGGGGCCCCTATTCTCTAATGAAAGGGTAATATGATATTGACTTGGATGAGTGTACTGCACACTCTGAATACAATTCTGAATCATTTTACTAGAGGCATACATTGTATGATCTGCTTTCAAAGTGAAATTTAATGATACTGTCTCCCTAATAATAAACTTTTCATAATCATAATCTATAGTTCATTCACTCATTCATTCAAATATTGATTTGTTTCATTTTAGTTTTTATGTCATTTGTCAATTCTTGCTTCTTTTGTTTGTTCATTTATTCATTATATTCATTATATTCATTCACTCATTTATTCATTATCCAATATCTTGGCCTTCAAATACAAATTTTGACTTTCACTTCCAGATATGAGGTTATTGTTTTTAAATATTATTCTAACCCATTGAGGACGATTCCCGAGTATACTCGGGCAGGTGTCTATGGGAAATGCATGTTGTAGCAAAATCAGTCCATCCACAACGGGTTTAACACCACCACCACAGATCCGCAACATTTTTTCAAAGTTAAGTGTTCTGAAGATTTTCATGCATAACTTGCCTCCGACTACAAATACACCATTCTCCTTGGCAGCTGCTGCCAGTGTCTGAGTGGAATTCCCTGGAATAGGCTCCGCATACTGCTTGAAGTACTGTGTGCCGTACGGGCAGTTGAAGCACTCCTGTGAGATATAAGTCATATTGTATTTAATTGACAGGGATGATCATGTCTTATACAAAAATGTACAATACCAAAATTATTCTCAAAACTATGCAAGGAGTCACCACACAGACAATATTACAAAGTAACACAATGGATGCTTCAGTGCATATAAAGAAGAAGAAGAAGAAGAAGAAGAAGAAGAAGAATGTATTAAAGTAAAGTAGTAGTGCAAATAAAACATACACTGTACTTGTCACCCTCACTTGCAAAGTTTTAAAGACACTGTAGTATGGGGATTCATGGGGCCCAATTCATCCCCTGTCCATTGGGGTACATTTGAAAACAAGAAAAAGCTCTGGTCAGTAAAAATATGTGCACCGTAGCATACACTCGGGTCTTGGGCAATTACCCCCTGGGCAATTACCCCAGACCCTGACCCTGACCCTAACCCTAAATCCTTATCCAATCCTGAACCTACATAAACCTAACCCTAACCCAAACTCTAACCCTAAACCTAATCTTTACTCTTAACTTATACTAACCAGTATTTAGCTGAGGGGGTAATAGCCCTCAGGGGGTAATTGCTCTGATATTCATACACTCATTGCTAAAGGTCGACTCCAATCAAGATTCTTCGGCTGTGAGTGTACAATTGTACATTTAGTCATGACTGCACACTAACCCATTTTTCCTACTACTTTCGTAGTCTGACCTGTCTGTCAGAGGGGGAGGTACAATTGCATGTGGTACCCAGCTTTTGGACTTTTCTACTGGCCCATTCATCAAAAAGTTACTGGACCGACAGTGAATTTTACTGGTCAGGGATCGTTGGACCAGCACCAGTGTGCAGTGCTGGATAAGTGATAAAGCCATGCACATTTCGTTACGGAAATTCTCTAATATTACATACATGTACAAGCTGGACTAACTTTCCCACTCTATGGTATCCTCACTCTACTGGGCCTTTCACCTGCTGAGGATGAGCTGATTTTGCTCTTACTAGGCCTAACACACATTTCCCCATAGACACCTGCCTGAGTTTACTCGGGACCAGTCTTCAATGGGTTTAAGTATAGACTCAGTCAGAATTACATTAAAATGCAATTGGGGGGGGGGGGGGGAGAATTTTCACTCCGTAGCGACAAGAATTTTATTATAACTGTGTTAACCTTCAAACAACACATAATTGTGTTTGTTATAATGAAAGTGCACTGTACATATGAAGAGACATTGGCCCGAATTCATGAAGGTGGTACACTTGAAACCAAGGTTTAAACCATGGACAATTTGTACAGAGCACCAAGTGTTGCATGGCCTATCCTCGCAACGAAATCAGTCATTTCGTTGGATGAAATGATCATTTAGTTGATGAAATGTTGTCATTTCATTATGAAATGATATTTCATCGACGAAATGACTGATCTCGTAACGATCGATAGGCCATGCGACACGTGGCGCTCTGTACAAATTGTCCATGGTTTAAACCTTGGTTTCAATTGTACCACCTTCGTGAATTTGGGCCATTGAGTTTAAGAGGGGGATATGTCTTCACATAAGAAACACACACATGTGGAGCTCCTTCATGTCAGACACATGATGATACCACAGACAAGTTTGCTTACTGGTAGACCAATGATGCTTGCCCCAGCCCTGGCTGCTTCACCTATCAATTTAACAGCGCGACTGAGGTTCTCCGCCTTGTTCCCCGACACGGCCATTTGGACAGACGCAAGCTTGAACACTGCAGTATAAAGGGGGGGGGGGGGGGGGAAGAATTTAAAACAAATTACAAAAATAAATGATTGATGGTCAACACTCTTCTTTTTTTTCTTTTCTTTTTTCAAAACTGAAGTATGTCAGATAAGGTCTCTTGAAACTTCAAGCGTGTACATGGTACACTGTACTACAAACCACTTGCCCCATCATCCATGACAACTAGAGACAGTTACACACAAGATTATTGGAAATGAAGACTGGAGTGATGATTGTAATCAACAGTGGGAATATTTAGACTTTATACATCTTGTACAGTACCTAGAAACCATGATTTTAAAGTGAATTCTCCAACAGGAGGCATTGCCTCAGGTAATCTTTTGTACCTTGGCAACTAGTGGCAGCCATGCATCGCGGAGTCCAATGTGAGCGTGGGGACAGTTGGTATTATGGGAGCACTTCGTGTTCGGGCTGGTCGCAGAACCCTTAGTCCCAGGATAGCCTTACAAAATTGCAAGAGCAAATGCCTTTAGCCAGTAGATCTATATTAGAATCTACGAACTACATGTAGTCTACATTAAAATAATATCGGTGATAGAGAGTTTAAAGGGATCTATAGTTTTGGTTGAGACCTTAAATTTTTAGGTTTCTAACATTTTTTGGTGAGATAATGAGAAACCTCTTATGAAATATGAAACAGCATGTAATTCCATGAGGAATTCAACATTTATTTGATGAAAACTGGTTTTGAAATGGCTGAGATATCCAAAATAGTGCGATTCTAATAAGTGTGGGACCCACACTATTTTACGATCGCTTTTTTTTCTTTGTTTTTGGCCGTTTCAGTAATGCCAAACCCGATTTTCATTCACTTTGAATTCCTCTTAAAATGGTATGCTCTGTACTATTATAAGTGTTTTCTTGTTATCTCGCAAAAAGTTAAAAGCCCCATTCTCATCTCCACTAATACTGTACCATCCCTTGAAGAGTCGAAGATTTTTGTCAATTCAATCTTCAAATCAATACATTTACATGATTACATATTTCTAGGTACCAGTACTCTATTGTACTACAGTTGGTATTAAAATTAACAACCCTCAACTTCTCAAGTGAACGATTGCCTTCTGGTTAACTGCGAAACACAGCCCAAATTGCCAAATGCGAACATAATTAACTGTGTACAAGGAGCACCCCGGGGTTAGATCCCTTTTGGTGAGCTTGTTCAACAGGGACAAACAACAAAATATTAAACAAACGCCGTTCTGAGCATACATAAATTTGCACGCACGGCACATATGTCCACTCCCATGGCCCACCCATCCTCGAGCTCATCTTATCGGAAAGCTCCGTCGCTGCCTTCCCAGGGCAGCCCATGGGCATGGCATTGGGTAGACAAAAAGATCCGTCTGTCCGGAGGAGTCTTTTATTTTTTGACATTATTATATCGCTCTCCTCCGGGGATCCCTGAAGCCAGACGCAGTCTTCGCGGAACATCCCCGACAACCAGATACAGAGCGATCTTTCGGTCAACCCAATATCTAATTGGGTTGGCGGTCAGATTTCGGGTAGATCCTCTATTTTCTGGATCTAGTTATCATCTGGTTATACTTAGGCCTAACGGTTAGGTATATTATATGCCAATCTACAATTGCCGGCAATCTACCTCCGGTGCTGGGCAATTACACCCCAGCAGTTAGGGCCTAACCCTTGCCTTACGGTACGTAGTCCGTATTGGGGTCGCTGCTGCGGTTACCCAGGGCCCAGACCGGGAAACTTCCCCTGACCCTAATTATAATCCTGAACCTAATCCCAATTTCCTAACCCATACTCTAACCCTAAACCTAATCTTACTCTAACCTTATCAATATTTAAACTATAGAACACTCTACACAGCCAAGCCCAGTCCCTGTATAAATTCGCACGGCGTCTAGTCAAGCAACCTAGCTGAATGAGCTGGCGAGGGTCTAACGTTACAATGCCCTCGGCTCTCGGGGGTATTGCCCCGATAGTACGGATGATTCTCTATCTCGAGCTCCGTCAAGGTGCACGACGATCATTGATTCATATAATGACGATCATGTGTTCATCATGCACTGATTTTGCATATTATTGCATGGAGGTACATAATATGTAACTACAGGGTGGTATACCACAATTTAACAGCTATCTCACCGTATAACATTGTTATTACCTGATTTTGACGCCATTTTTGTGACTTCGTCCGACTTGATTCCCACGTAGCGGCGCGGCATACAGAGAGGGTCGGGCTAACTCGGCCAACGGGACATCTCGTCCCACCCGTCGAGGGTGGGGGCCGAGTTGTCCCACTCGTTGGTATCGATAGTGTTTATAGTAATTGTTTGTCTCTGTTTGTGTTCATTTTGTCTTTATTACGTCTTACGGTCTTATACTGTTTTTTTTTTTTTTTTTTTTTAACGTGTGTGTTGTTCCGTGATGGACTCTCTTCCCACCTCCCTGCATACACTGTATACTACGAGTAGTATAAAATTTGTGTGTAAAAAAGTGCGTGTCATTTTTTTTTTTTTTTTTTTTGGGGGGGGGGGGGGGGGGGTCAACGCTCTTTGTGCAGTATGATTTTTACCACGCTATTTTTAGACACAGCATTTTTCCTTTCGTTTATAAAAGTAAACCAATTAAACAAATAAAGTCAAAAGAATAGCAACATCGTCAGCTGTAGGTGAAATTAGCAAGCATATATAGTAGTTATTTCAGTGGATGAATGGTTATTCGCCTTGTAAGCTGTCATGTCCCCCCCCCCCCCCCCCAATTTTCACCAAACAATTCAAAGTAAGATCCTACTTGGTTGGGCCTATTATATAGAAATAAGGCAATTCTGTGTCCCTTTTGTTCTGCTGAGTGAATTATGAATATACTCAGTTTAAGCCCTATATACTTTTTGCTCCTATTGCACTTTTCATGTCTAGGCCTATATATGTATTACTATTAGTGATCCATGTGGATTTAGGAATGTAGTTCTGCTGCGCAACAATTAAAGGAATTTCCCCCCTCTATGCACAATTGTGGTCTTCTTTTCATTCTACATAACATTGTTACAAATTGGTTTTCTAAAGGAAAAAAATTCTAAATATATATAGGGATAATGTGCTAGCATCTCCTTATACTGCTGTATGTGCCTCATTGGCATCAAGGGGAGGGGGAGGGCAGTGCTATAGGTTAGGATAAGTGAAGTAAATCATATTCGAGTAGTATTACTTCCTGAGAATTCAGTATTTCGTCTTCCAAAATTGAAGACAGATCATATGCCCTCCCCCCCCCCCCTTCCATAAAATGGCTAGGAAGCAGGCCACTTATAAAAGATTCAAACTTGCACAAATCATCTCTGTCAATTTCTCTACTGCACTAATCTGACAGACAGTACTAGTACTGTACTTCATTTCTTCCACTCCAAGCAATCACACATACAGTAGAACTTTCAGCATGAATCGATACAGCAATGAAACACACACACGAGAGCAAATTGTACCAAGTGAAGTGAAAGAGTTTTATTTCCATGAAGCCAATAAAAGGCAAAGTTGATAAAGACACTTGAACCACACAAAACATTAAGTACTGACTTGCATTGAACTTCTTTTTTTCCATCTTAAAAATACTTCCGTACCATTATACTCTACCCAGAAGAGTGAGCGGAAAGATGGACATTGAGACCTTCTTTCTTACGATATCGCATGACATTATGCATTCATCTACCAGCAGAAAACAACATAAAACAAAGCAAAAGGAATCTGAACAAATTTGATGTGGTGAATCTACATGTTTACTTTTCAATTGTTAAATTTCTGAATCAAACCTGTGCGTCATATGAATTCAATTACCCCTGCCATCACCACCAGCATTCTGCATGCATTGTCTGTGACATTTTGAGATTGTGAACCTTGAAGGCCCAATCCATCTGTGAACTTGTCTTCATCTATGTAGCACAACCTATGCTGTAGAACATTTCATCAGCCTACACATTTCCATGTTTCTTTCATCCGAATAGGAGAAACTTGAACTCCCATCTCTCTTCAGTGACCTTGTGATATTTATTGCATTTACACACAATTTAGTGTGCATTTTGAAACATGCATGAGCAATGCACCTTCTGAAATAAATCTAAGCTAAATCTTGTACTTCACCAATATGGTGAAACAGCTAGCTTAGTAAATTATCCCTGCAGATAGGAAATACAGCACTTTCAAATTTGTATCTGATTTTACAAGATGTTTCCCACCTATTCACCTGAGTTAAACTCTTGAACAAAAATATAGGAAGCTTTCTGTGTGTTTTTGCCAATACTGTCCAATTCCAGAAAGATATTGCATCAAATCTGGATCTATTTTGCACCAAATACACGCTTTCTTCTCTTTCCACTTGCAGGTATAAGTGCATGCACTGTAGACGTATGTACAGAAGTTATGAATGTTTATTACCACACAAAAGACAATGTCTCCACTACCCCATACAACACTACAGGCTAATAAAGTAAAAGTTTAAAGGCCAAGTTCAAAGGCTTCTATTCACATTCTTGCCACATTACCCTTTGTATGATAACACACAATGCAATGTTGTATGTATATTTCTCACCAGTTTCAAGTTCTTGAAAGATCATGTACACATTAACATGATTTCATTTGTTTTCTTTTTCAACACAAAAATCAATATACAGAATCACAATTGGCCTATGAGGTGTCAATGACATACCATACCAACAGTCCAGAAACAGAGACTATGGAATGTAAGCATACAAATAAATGACCATTCAAACATATAGTGATGTATTTACACAGATGTCATTATTATGGACTACATAATCAAACAATTAAAGTACAGTTGTTGTTGTTGTTGTTTTAAAGAACGAAAGGAGAGAGAGAGAAAAAATAAAGTACAGTGTACATGTTCATTTTCAGAGTGATGTTAAACATCATGTTGATTACACAATAACAGTCACAAGACTTGTGGAAATGTGACTCAAAGCACAATTTCAAATATATATATATATATATATATATATATATATATATATATATATATATTTTTTTTTTTTTTTTTTTTTTTGATAATGGGTCTTCTCCTCCTGCTTTTTCCTCTCATTTGAGAAGAATTTAGGAGAAATAACTTCTCAGCGGGAAAAAAAAGTGTGAAACTAGTAGTATTCTGTGTTTACCAAAAGAGACTCTTATGCAAGTTTCGCAAGGCATGCTGAAATCACATTACCTTCCATTATTACTTGCACATTTGCCAATTACATTTATTTTACCATGGATTTTCAATCGTGCTTGATTTCCTTTCAAACAGTGGTAACTTTCTTTGTTTATTTTTTCCATGTCGCAATAAGTACTGTAAATTCAAGAGAATATTTAATTCTTTGTCAAATGATGATCATCAAAACTAGTTAACAACAGCCAAATTACTCTTTGAATTGAACATAATCTATTAAAGCTCCATTCTAGTATAATACATTAGGTAATGAGTGACTCAGTTTATCACTAGCATAATTTATCATTCAATGTACATTGTAATTATCAATTTGTAATCTGTAATTATCATCTTATAATCTATGATATGATAAAATTTATCTTTTAAAGTACAGTGCTTTTAAGAGTAAGAATGGAATGTAAGGATATAGAATCAATACTGCTACTGAAGGTTACTTCCCACATACATGTATAAATTCTATACATGTATTTACAAATGAAAGAAAGAAAGAAAGAAAAAAGAAAAGAGCACATTTCAGTGGAAAATTGATCATTCTAATGACTTCCAGTACCATCTCGCAAAAGATGATAAAATAATGCAGGGTATGTACATCATGAAACATTTCCAAGTGTTCACAAGATTATGTCTACATCTCAGATCTCAGGGAGATAGGTGGTACTTATCGACCAGAAAGCAGCAAAAGTAAAAGTGAACATTGAACATGTGTATACCTACATTGTACATCCAACAGCTGAAAAAAGAAGAAGAAAATAAAATCCTTTTCTCAATGCCTTTTACAAAGAATAATCTAGGATATATAAATCTGTCTCTTCTTCAACAATAAATTCTTCTCTTATAAAGTACTGTCATATACATCAAGATTTTGCAGAAAAGCAGAAAACAAAACAAAAACAAAAAACAAAACAAAAACAAAAACAAAAACAAAACAAAAACAAAACAAACATGCCAACAAAACACAAACATTGTACATTGGAAATGATATTCATTGAGTACTGGTGAGAATTAGTGGTGTTTTTTGTGATACAGACATGCTCAATAGCTAGCAGCCAATATTAGAGAGCCACCTAAGCTAAAAAGTGTCATCTATTGATTTTGTTCATCTTCTGGTACATCCTCTTTGTCCATCTACACTTCATAGACATGCTCCCACAAAACCAAGAGATATCTTGAAAATTATGATTCCAAAAATATCGGTACTTTTTCTTTTCCCTTTGAAATACACCTATGTACTGCATGAAGGCATATCTATTCACGACCATGATCATAACATCATTGCAACTGCCAATCCCATTAATGCTTGAGTTAGGATTGAATGTTTTCATTTCTGATACAAAAACTAATCACACTCAATACACCTTACTAGAACAGGACTTTTGACCGCAGAAAGTATTGGAATGCAATTACCCAGTTGTAAAATATTTGAATTATTTGTACTTCAAACGGTTCAATGGGAATTCATGAAAGAAAGATGTTATCCCTTTAGCAAAAGCTAATGTCGAATTGAAGGAACTGACATGATAGGAATTATGTCAACCATTAACCAAACTTTACAGATGGACGACTTCAAAATAATCCTGTATGTGCTCTTACTCACTTTGTGAATATACAAGCTTTTCCTTTGTGCAACATGAGCATAAATCTGAGTAAGTTTTTGTTCTGACTAAAATGTAAGGAAAGGAAAAAAGAAAAGAGAAAAAAACTTTCAATACAGGACAAGAATGGTGTTGCTAAAACACACTATAAACACAAATGATACTGCTGAAATGGTACTCACTTTCTTACTTTGGAAAGGGGAAAAAGGTGCTGAAAACTTTATAACAATGAATTTGGCATACTTCTTTAAGATGAGTTTATGTATCATGGTTAATGAAATATATTACACTTGTGCTAAAAAAGTGTTGTTGGCACAATTCATGTACAATGTACACAATGAAGTCTGAAAATAGACAATATTTCTATCCATATGGAACGGACACAATGAAAGGACATCACTTTGCTCTTCATCAAATAATTGATTTAATTTTGGAATATTGAAGCAGAGACTTGAAAACAAGACCATGGTGAAACAAATCAGACTTCTAAAAAATGTCCTCTTTTTTTGGTCTCCTTATAAATCACAATTGAAAAAGTTTGGACATCTTTTGACACCCAAAAAGTGATCATGATGTGCAACCAAAGAAATGGAAAAAAAAAAAGGGAGGGGGGATTATTTGTTTAACAAGCAAACAACAATGGCATGCAAATATCTTTCTGTGATATCCTATTTCCTCCCCATATGAAATATATACATGATTTACAAAGATGTTGCTCCCCCACTCTGAAGGCAATATACAATCATCAATAGACATGGAACATGGAAAAATAATGAACAGCAAAATATCCCAAACCTGTAATGACAATCACATTCCATTAAATATTATTGCTCAAAACTAGAGAATATTAAAGGCAATTTTACCATAGTCTATTTGAACTCAAATCCTACATTATGAAGAACTCACAGGTGTATAAGCTTTCCCAAAGGGATGCAAAATGGAGGGTTAGATTGATTGACCCCAAAACAGAGAATTGCATAACAAAGCGGGGGTGGGGGGGGGGGGGGGGGGCAGGTCACTTTGTAGAAACGTTTATACTTGGCTGGTGCTGTACCTGTGTAAAGGTTATGTACAATGTGTATTGCTCATTCTTATCATCATGTTTAGACCTCTGATACAAACAAGGCCAATTCAGCAAGAGGAGGAACAGAAAGAGGCTTGTAGTCCAGGCTAGAAGGCACCTAACCTTGTTTTTTGATATATACAATGTTTTTTGATGGTTTCTTGTCAATTCGAGGGTGCTGATTCCAAATCCGATTGATGCCACTCGCGTAACCTTGAGCATTTTCGGCAAAATGCAAAAATCCAAAATGGCCGCCAAATATGCTAATTTGGCCGTGATAGTCAGAATAAGGCGCATTCTATTACGAATTATTCCGCCAAACTTTGTACATTTCCTTTCCTAGAGTTACTCCATCTTTATTTGCAAGAGAATTTTCATTTCATATAGGTTTTTTTTGGTATTTAAAGCTCATTTTCAATTCAAAATGGCCGCCATTCCTATGATCATGTACAATACAAATGGTTAAAAAAATGCATGGAAATACATAGAACAAATTTACAGTATTTCCAGTCCCGTACCTACGCTGTTATAAAGTGTTGCGTGTGCAACGCAAATATATTGGGTGCCACTTACAATATATAGGGCCTTATATGTATTTTTATTCTTCAAAATGGTCGTCACTCTTATTCTGTGCAATATGAATGGCAAAAATATATGTGGAAATAGAAAGCCAATTTGCTGGGTGTTTCTTTTTTTTCTGACATCCAGCTACATTGTTTATTAAGATCTAATGCTGATCATATATCTGAAGGATGTTCTTAACAAAAAGTTATTCTTTAGTGATGCAAAAGTCCTTATTTACCACATAAATTAGGATTATTACTAGGAATTATGAATGGTAACCCTTACGATGTTTAACACAATTTCTTATCTTTTATTTTGTTTCATCAAAGAATATAAGTGCACTACACATCACGCAAAAAAAAATCAATATACCATCCTGTTCTGCATGCAGGTTGCATATAAAAATGTAATACTCACACAATATTAACAACCTAGATACATGGTATTTATCAAATAATGTTGAAAGTGGAGGGGAAGCTAGAAAGCAAGGCTTCTAACATGTATTTCACTGAAACCATTATTAATAGGGTACAGAAAAGGTGCAAGGAATGGGGGGGGGGGGGGGGCGTCCTGTGGTGAGTTTGAAATGGATCATAATTTCCATCACTTTTATATGATATAATTTAAGAGTACCGCCTTGATGTTATCGAGCAAACTTGATTTTCTTCTTGAATTCAAACAACAACAAACACTGGTGAAGGTATAAACAAAACTGTCCAAACGCAATACCTTTCAAACTATTCAAAACCAAGGACTAATGTGAAGTACCTCTTTCAGTTCTGTTACACTTCCCACGTGTTTATTATATTGTACTTTGACATCATTAGGTCATTCATTCTCGTCTTAAAACCAAAACTGTTCTTTTTTATTGTCTTCAAAGATCTCTTTAATTTGATGTTTGGCAGCAGGCGACATCAGCCCCAAATCTGCAGGATTCTAGGGCTAAAGATGCATATCAGTCCTGCGATTGCCTTAGTTGCAACCACATCTGATGATGGTCAGCACTTCCATAACTTCTTCAAGGGTCAGAGGGTGATTATTTGCCATAGGACCAGGATGAAAGCCCGTTGAAGCCGTCTGGCTATGTTGCCATGCCAGAGACAGTATTGTAGGTAACTTGGATGGTCCATGGCCTCAGAGCAGCATCTGCACCACCCGGTTTGGGGGTCAAAGCTGTCAGTGATGGGGAGAGTGGGAGGGAGATCTAGATTGGCTTGTGGGATTTCAGACACATTGATGGCAGGTTCCTGGGGGGGGGGGGGAGGGGGAGGGGGGAGGCATTTCCTGAAGCGCTTTGAAGCCTAAAAACCATTGCGTCTGATTGGCTGAGAACAAATCTGTCAGACAAAACGTTTCATGAAATGCCCCCAGGTCAGGTTATCAGGTTATCATGATTGGAAGCCAAGATCAGGGTATGCGTAGACGGCACTGGGGACACTTGCCATCCTTTCCTTCCAGCGTAAGGAGGGAGAGTGATTGAGCACCAGTTAAGGAGGGTAGACTTCCATAGCCTATGCCTGCCACAGAAGGCTACCTTGAACATATAGCGTTGGCAAGATGGTTGCAAAGATGGAAGGCATGGGCCTAATGGTAATCTTGTAAAGGTTGAGGCAAAGTCTCCAGAAGGAGAATTACTCCTCTATTGTCTTGAGATGGGTCAGTACTCGGCTAATGTCATCTACGGACCTTCTGTGAGACGTAAGGGTAAGATCATCTGTACGAGCAAACTTCCTTCATGAAGTGATTATCATGTCATCCTGTTAAAAGGAGTGGAGTTAGTTTATAGCCACCCTGGAGGAGGCCATCATTCAGAGTCCTAAGTCAGTTGGTCTGCGACATCCTGAAGCTGCAAGTGCTGAAATTTAAGGACGAGCAGTGTGAAGTTGTTATAGCACTGCTTTCAGAATGAGGCAGCACTTTAGAAATCTTAGAGCCTCCCTAGACATCATACGCAAAGACATTCACTCCGAGAAAACTGGTGGTAAAATCTATCTATCGCGAGAACAGCGAAGCCTTTCACCTATCATGGCTACATTTAGGCAACAATGTCAGCATGTCTATTGTGAGATAGCTCTGTGGATGGTTGCTGGTAAGGTTGGGCTTTGGATCTTCTGTAAAGGAGTGCTCAAGCAAGTCCCCACGTCTTTACCTTCTTTCCATGGCAAGATCACCGAGTGACCCCCCAAGTACCTTGTAAGGCAATTGCAGGATTGCAGGGGTCGCGGTCGGGCAGGGCTGGGCAGCAGCAGAGGTGGGGGCAAACAGGTGTAAAACAAGCCCCTTGACTAATATGGACTCATCCCATTATATTCATCATTAATCACCTGCATTGTACTAACGTTGGTAAATATTCAATAATTCCACAATTCATCACTGAAGGAAAGGTAAGAGCAGTGTACTCATCTCCAGACACAAAAATGTGTCAATTTTTCGGCTGCTGTTCGTTATTCCGAAGGTTCGCTATTTCGAGGACACACAAATTCCCTATACCTAGAGGTTCGTTAATCCGAAGGGTCGTCAATCCGAAACACACAAATTCCCTTATACCTAGAGGTTCGTTAATTCGTAAATGAAAAAGGGTTCGTTAATCCGAACATTTGTGGCGTTATTCCGAAGGTTCGTCATTCCGAAGATTCATTAATCCGAAAATGAAATTCTGAAAAATGAACCTTCGGACCAACGAATCTTCGGATTAAAGAGCTTTCGGAATAACGAACCTTCGGAATAACGAGCTGTAACCAATTTTACAGTGGTAAGTACGCAAGTTCATGCTGTTACATTTTAACCAACCTTGAGCAAATAGGTGAAAATTCACGCCATCACAGAACCAGTGGTAAATCTGATCTACTTTATACAGATCAGACAGAAGGTCATTTGTCATTTGTATTTTCAAGCAAATCATATACTCTGGGTAAAATGAATTTTTTTTTTAATAGAGATTTGAGGGAAGGAAGTGTGGTGGTCCCTTTTTTCAACTTTGCCCTGCCTCATGTTCTTTCTCGGAAGAGGGGATTGAACAGTTTGTATAATATTACTTTTAGATCCGAGTTATTTTAGGTAGTTCGATATTTTAGACAGTTATTTGGAAATTTCATTTGTGTTATCTGAGATTTAGCTTAAGTAAATCAGAGTAAATTTTATGATGTTGAACATCTCAATGCAAGTAAGAATCAAATGTTCATGTGTAATAATTCCTGATAAACGATCGTGATGTTGGCATCAATTCAAGTTTTGTTAGGCTTTTTCCCAAATTCCTTGTGAAAAATCCAGATTGAGGAACCAGATTTGGATGATTGCATCACAAATAAAACGGCCCTAAACAACCTTCTGATTTCTTCTGATTTCTAATCAGCACCCAAATTGATAAACAGTGTTGCTGCATGACAGAAAAAAAGAGAAAATTCGTTTGTTTCCGTGCACAACTTTCGTTCATATTGTACAGGGGTATATGAGTGGCATTCATTTTGATTTTTTGTATTAAGAAGAACATTAGTATTATAAGATTACAGAGAATATATTTTCTGTTTGTTTGTTTGCTCGTGTTGCAAGTGGCACTCATCAGATTTGCATTACACATGCAAAACTTGATAACAGCGTAGGTATATGTGACTGGAAAAACAGCAAATTCGTCTTCTATTTCTATGCATATTTTTTTTTTTGCCATTCATAAAGTACATGAGTATAGGCATGGCGGCCATTTTGAATTGAAAATAAGCTTAAAATACTAAATGTACCTACATTAAATGAAAAATTTCTTGCATGTGCAAATAGAATTACTCAAGGAACAAAAATTTTAAAACGTTTGATGGAAAAATCGGTCATAAAATTGACATAAATGGGATTATTATGGCCAAATTAGCATACCTGGCGGCCATTTTCGATTTTTGCATTTTGCCGAAAATGCTCAAGGTTACGCGAGTGGCATCAATCGGATTTGGAATCAGCACCCTCGAATTGACAAGAAACCATAAAAAAACATTGTATATATCGAAAAACAAGGTTAGGTGCACTTTCTATGGAGCCTAGCCTGGACTATTGGTTTCTAACTGCCATCTCAATGGTCCTCCATGGAAAGTAAGAAGTAATCTTCCGCGAAGGTAACGCATCATAAGTGTTATGAGTTATTTCACAGACCTTCTTTAGTACAGCTATTTTGATCACTTTCACTGCTGATACTAGTCCAAGGTACAAGTAGGAAATGCAAATACATGTACTTTTAATTGTAAGTGTTGGTTTTTTTTTTCTTCCTTTACACAGGTAGAGTAGAGCTCTTGGGCAAAGTGCCACATTGTATTTTGCACACTTGAGTAATCGGTGAGAAAGAAAAGAAACGAAAGTAAAAATGAATGTGCTTGGAAAAGGGACACTTGGGCAGTGAAAGTTAATGCAACAGCATAATTGCATTGCATGCGTCACTTTTCCAGTATTAAGTACAAGATGGCAGTTCTCTTTGTTCAAATAGATATAATAATGTTTTTAGAACATGTTGTTCTAGTTGTATTTCCTCCATCCCCCATCTCCAAAAAATCCTCACTTCAAGGGACTGCTTCAGGCTTTAATTAAGTGCTCTTCATGGCCTTACAGGGCTGCCAACAGGCACACATTACAAATCATGGAGGTTCATATGAACTTTCAGAGAGACACTTGTATAGTACATGTATCTAATTTGCCAAACACACCTGGGTAAATTTCAAAATTCAAAACTCAAATGCTTGTGCCTGTTGGCATAGATTTGATGTGTGTTTTCAGATAACCACATGCACTTTTCACCTAGTCTGTGGATGGGCCTGCTGTGGGATGTTCCTGCATCTTGAGTTTCACCAGAAAATACAAGCAGGCGTTCTAAATCCACTCCCTGTCAAAACTGACAAGATGGTTTCAACACACACTCAATGAAGAAAGAGGCTCCACAGTTCAAGAGTGTATGACAAAGGCAAATTTTGTTGCTGTTGCAGCGAAAACAGCATCATGTTCATCACACACTATGAATGCATTCCCCCTCGTGTGAGTCTCGTATTGTGAGTTTGCTCTCAAGAACTGGAGGGCATTACAAAATAATTTACAAGAATTAACTGAACTGTCAAAAGATGGGCCAATAAAGTACTTGTAAGTATTGACTTCCCTTACAAAAAACATCAAGGCACAATCTAGGCTTTGGTCGTCCCTTGAAGTATAATTCATTCATTATCAAAATCCATGATTCTCAACATTTTTTCAACCAGAAGCCCACTTTGGCTCCTGCCATTTTTTTTTTTTTTTTGAGGCCCCGTTAGATCAAATACAAATAATTTTTATTACATTTTTGGCCGACATCACGGCACACCTGAGAGAGCTTTAGTGAGCAACAGCCCACAGGTTTAGAAGCAGTGATCTAAATTACTGACAGAGAGAGAGAGAGAGAGAGTAGCACAACAAAAGAAATCAGGAAAACTCTTTTCCATTCCCAACCCTTAAAGCCAAAACATAGTTCTTGGAAGGGCTCAAAATTTATTTTCCATCATTTTGCTTGCCAACGTCTTGCTTGCAATGCACTGAAAGGGTCTACCAAGAAACTTACCTGGCTGACACGATTTGGCCAGGATGATGAGTTGTGTTGGAGTATTTTGAGATCAAAAGTGGAGAGTAATTTTGATTGTTCATGACTTTCATTCCAGAAGGGCCCTCCCCGTCCTGCATTGTAGGGAGGTAAAATGTCACATGATGATCGATCATGCCCTCGCAATCGCAATCTGCATGTGATTCACTCTTGAGCGTGGAAGGTCGCTGGATATTGCTGTGGCCCCATTTGCTGATTATTAATAATTATAAAAAATAAAGTAGCAACCACGATTGGGTAAGTTCTGAGATTGTCGGTCCAGCAAACCTTTTTTGCTAATACACATATTTCACATTTTCTTCATTACACAAATGAAATTGTGTGTTATTACAGCATTTCTTTACACATTTCTGATGCATACAGTTTGTATGTGTACATTCTGGAGCAATAATCGACAGTTCTGCAGGCATACAAGGACGATGTTTCGGCTTTAAGTGCTGGCTAATTTTTACATCACTAACCTACAACCAAACCTTGGAACTCTGCAGATCAGCAAAATCCTGAACCACACATCAAGAATATGGACCAGAGGAGTCAAACAATACGTAGGGTGACCAGAATATTTGGTGTCTATGTTTATGCATTGGAAGACTCAAGGAATAGACGATGCAGTTCCACTTTAGTGGAAAGCACACACCTCAAAACATGAATCTATGAAAATACAGAATGAAAATTGCTCAAACATCAATTGTTCCTATATGCACTGGTGTTGTGTTGATCCCTATGAGCATGTCTCTCCCCCTATTTCCCTTTGCAACACTCCTCTCGGATGGAGATAGGATGAGGAGAAGGATGCCTTTGACTGCCCGGTCAGACGTTGGAAGAAGAGAGAGGGGCGACATGGGGGGCGGGGCCGACCGCTCCGAGGATGACCGCCTGCAGTTGGTTCTCTGAGGACGACGTGGTCATTTCCCATGTGATGGACGCATCTCTTAACACCTGCAAATAACCAAATGACCAAGTGGATATTAAAGTGTGTGTGTGTGTGTGTGTACTCTTGTGTATGTTTATGTACATGATGTAGATGGCTTGGAAGAACTGTCTTACGTATTACAAATATGAATGCACTTCCATTTTTTTTTTTTTTGTCAGCACAACATAATTGGCTGTACTATTGTCCTTCCATGTCAAATGAAATGTATGCCTCACATGCTACCTTTGTTAAAAGAATTACATGTAGTTGAATGGTACAGCAATACCACAGTGAACTGATATTTCTCTCACTATCTGAATGAAAGCGAATAAATATTGTTTAAAAAGAAACAAGTCTGTATGTACTTTATAACATATTTACATAAACACCATGAACATTTGGAAATAGAGAGCAAGATTTTAATGACTGCCTGATAAAGAATAACAAAGACTAAATGACAGGAAAAGAGATACAGAAAGAGAGACAGGCAGACAGGCAATGAGTGCAAGGAAAGAGATAAACTGACATACAGGTATCCGTGTATAAACGTGTGCAGACAGAATGACAGACAGAAATTGATGCGGGGGGGGGGGGGGGGGAGGGGAGGGGAAGAGCTGACCTGCAGGTGAGATTCCATGCGCTGGATGGCCCCGTCTATCCACTCCACGTAGCTGGACATCTGGCATGCCTGCTTGGTTACCAAGACCAGATGTTGGAGGGACAGGAGGAGGGCAGCAGACCTGGACCAATCACACACATTTTTGAAAGCCAACTTTAGTGACATCATTCTGTCGATGCTCCTACCCCAAACACTACATGCAGATTGACGACTACTACTGGTACAGGCGACTTCCATTACAACAAAGTCATCTGGACTGACAGTTTTCTTTCATTACATCAAGATTCCATTATAGCCCAAACAATCAAAAAGTATACAGTATATGAAGAAATCATGATAACTTTGGGAACCTATTAAATGTTTACTCGGTTTTTTAATGAAGTTTTGTTTACTTTACAACTGTGCTTGTTATAGCGGGAGCACATCGAATTACCATTCCTAATATACAATGACAACTTGCAATGAAACAACTATGACAAAAATACTGTTTATGACATCAAGAATGATAAAAAATAAAAACAAGGATAGATAGTAAGCGGAATGAGGATGATCATCACCATCACCAGTGGCAGATCCAGGCAGGGGCCCCACAGAGTGTGTGCCCCCCCCCCCTTTAATTTTGTAAAGGCGCCTCCCTTTACGGAATTCCTGTATGTATCTGCCCCTGATCATCTGCATCATTTTGATCACAATGTCTCACCCAAATTCCCTGTATCTGTCTTGAAACAGCTCAAAATATACATGGTTTATGTCAAGAATATTTACAGCTGCACACTTTTTCTTTTCATTTATTCTAACGAAGATGGAATTTCATTGTTCAGACATGTCCATTTTATTGTAGGTATTTATGAAATGCACATTGTATTCACAACAGGTTTTGTACATAAAATATAAAACAAAAAGAACATTCCATGGCTATATAAAGTTCAGGTACCCTAAATGTCACAGTACAGCAATCTAATCTGTGTGAGAATGCAAGTTGTACTTGGAAGGACGTGGTGTACATGATGCCTCATGTACATGCTCCAAACAGATATTTCTGGATCGTCGTAAAATACGGGGGCAAACTTTGAACTGTGTGGAGGACGAGGTTAACTCGTAAAATGAACTTGCACAACATGCATTTGCATACAAACAGGCTGGCAGAGACTTTGGAATCAAACAAATCATATCCACTAAAACTGATGAGTAGGCATGACTGAAAGATACAGTAACATACATGTAACAAGCTACAATGTAATGTATATTGTATGCCAAGTCTATGAAAAGTGACATAAACTCTGACATATGACTGAGAACAGGAGCAAAATGAGAGAAATAAGATTTATTCCCAATTAAATCTTGGTTGTTCATTAAAATCATTAAATATTGTCTGTAATGCAATTGATTGACAAATTGCCCTTCACCTACATGTATGTATAAATAAGCACCAATTATTAAGTGTTTTAGTAGTAGCCAAGATATTTACAGGGCATACATGCTTGCATTGGATTTGGGCTGGAATTTTCATGGTTCATACTAAAACAGTGAATAACCGGTGCTTATTTACGTTGACGAATGGCAGTTTGTTAATCAGTTGCAATCAAAACACCTTGACCCAAGAATTCATTATTGAAAATGATGTTTCTTGTGACAATATGTGAATGACAGTCACTTAACCCTAAAAGGGCCGGGGGGGGGGGGGGGGGGGGGGGGGGGCGGAATCCGCCCCCCCTCGACGTTTCGCGCTATAATTCTGTTACGCGAGAAGGCCTCGTCGCGAGGCTTCTTGACTTTGTTTGTTTAAGTCTCGTGCAACTTTTGAGACCAAATTTGCGACGTCCGTGCGTACTTTTGCGAAGCCACGCCCATTTTTGTAACGGAATGTCGCCCCAAAACGGGCACAATTTTGTGATTTTGTGTACATTTCCTATGGAAAACAGTGCTCTGTCGTGAAAGTCATAAAAACCTGATTATTTTTACAATTAATAACTTTCATTGATTAGTTTTGTGCTAATTATGGTAGAAAAGTGGTCAGTGACAATTTCCAATGAAAAAACAAAGAAAAAACAAAAGTTGAAAAACAAAGAAATACATAAGAAATTCTGAAAACAATAAAATACATAAGAATTGAAATGAATTTTGGAAGTTTTTGTGATGTACAATCGTTGAATATGCTGCAACAGATTTACAGACCAAAAATTAGACTCTCAATGCTTTTAATTAGGCTAAAATATGATCTTGAGCTTAATTTGCATAATTAATTAATTAAAATTAGATATTGATTGTTTCAAAAAATCTTATGACACAATCTTGTAGATTATGACGCAGGTCTCATGCATGATTGCGATCGCGCCACCCATGGCCGAGATCTCCGGGGGGGGGGGGGGGGGGGGGGGGGGGGAATCCATCCCCCCCCGGCCTGAGCATAGCCAAAAAAGCCCGGCCCCTTTAGGGTTAATACAAGCAGTGTCCTAACTTTCTACACAGGAGAGTCGATGAAAATGCAATTCTGCAAAAGCTATGTTGTCCTTCAGGATAGTGTACGACAAGAATGCAATGTCTTGGGCATCTTGACTAATGACGGAAATGCTTCCTAGGGAAGCCTTGTTAAAAACCCTACATGCTTGGGCATTAACCCTATTTTAACTGGGCATTTGAGACCAAGTTTTTCCGGGGGGGGGGGTCAATTTGACCCCCCCCGATCTCGGCTGCCAATCGCGCGATCGGCGCAAAATTTTGCCTGCACATAGAGCCGGATGTCAACTACAAGATTATATGGTCATACGATTAAAAAAATTCGATTTTATATTTTTTATTAAATTAATTATGCTAATTTATGCATGAAATCATATTTTCACCTATAACTCCATTAAAAAGATTAAAGGATTGCTAATTTTTTGTGTCAGAGTACCTCAAGACACATCAAACAATTTTCTTGTATAAAAATAGCGCAATCAAAATCAGTTTCTTTTGTTTTTTTATTGTTTTGTTAATTTCTTATGTATCTTATTGTTTTTTTTGGTTTTTTATTTTTTTTTGCCAAAATTTGTTGCAGGCACTTTTTCAAGCTTATCTAAATTAGAATCGATTAATTTCAATGGCTGAAAGTTGAAATAATCTAATTTATATTAATTAAACAAAAAAACACAATTTGCACTGGATTGCAGACAAAATCATGAATTTGTGCTGTTTTCGGGTTGACTTAAAACATTGCGTAACTTCAGAACGGTGTACCCGGATGACGCAAATTTGGTCTCAAAATATGCAGGAGACTTCAATGAAAAAAGTCATGAAATGACGCGGCAAAATCTTTCGCGTTGCGGATTCGTGGCGCGAAATGTCGAGGGGGGTCAATTTGACCCCCCCCCCCCCCCCCCGGTTGAAATAAGGTTAAGCTTAATTTCCCAAGTTTTTTTCATCAGCATTCCACAATCCATCCAAACTTGACCTACAATGTAGTAGTAAAGGTAGCAAGCCCACTCGGGTGTAGCAATATGCCTCAGTCCAACAGGAAGGCCATGGTGACACAATAGGGATTAAGGAGATTAGGTAATCCCCATTCATTGACAATTACAAATGTAGTTTCCAGACATTTGTGCTAATTGGTTTTGATGGCACTCCAGAGTGCGTGACAACTGGCATTCAAAGCATGACAAGGGCTGAAGAGGCAAATTTGTACCACTTGCATCATATCGCCGTCACATTTGACAAGCAAGCTATTTTTTAGGTGCCAGTGCAATATTTTATCACATGATTATAGTGATGGTCATGAAAACTCTTGGTACTTGCCCCACTTTGCATCTGTCTGCTGCCATGATTGGCAACCATTTGTCTGTCCAAGATATACATCTAATCACTATATTTCAGGAAACTTTTATTTAAACATACTTCAGGAAAAGTACTCTTACCTTGCTTCAAGAAGGCGTGGGTCTATTGGAGGATACATACATTTTACCACATCATCCACTCTGAAACGCAAAGAGATAAACCACAAAAATAATAAGCACACACAGACAACTATTGTTTACTCTGTGGGCAGAGAAACTTGAAAAATTAATTGAAGTATCACTGTTCATAATACAATATTAAAATAGTATTCTTAAAATGCATATGAATCTTTATATCCAATTTCAAGCATTACCTGGTACTTTGTATCTTGTGTTGAAAGAAAAAATAAAAACAAAATTTGAATTTGAATGTGAATGTGAATTTGAAAAAAAAAAAGATATTCAGAATCAATATGCATTTCCTGGGTTTCATGGGTTTGAGCTGGATAGTAAAACAAATCAGATATACACTTACCAATGTATCAAAAGAGAGAAGTTGTTTTACTTTTGTATTCAATAACTATTTCTCTCCCTCCACCCTGTACCCCCCCCCCCCAATAGAAAGAAAAATAATCTGTATGTTCACTGCTCTGCAATACAATACAATACAATACAATACAATACCATACCATAAAATACAATATACTGTAAAATGCGCACAAAAGTTCTTGTCTACACTATGCATTAACTGCCAGAGGCAATTAGTAAAAATTTATGAGGCAAAAATGGCCATTGGCTTCAATTTGTGTAACATTTTATGCCCAGATATATGGCTTTTAATACAGAAGGTACATTTAACTTTAAACATATCAGTATTATAGCTCCCTTACAAGTGAACATGTATCACAGCACTTCAAATAATAACATCAACCTCACATTATTTAAGGGGGTAGGGAAAAACACAAATGCAAGGTACAATAAACATACATACACTAAATTGATCAATCAATTACTGACAAGGAAAGTCTTCAAGGACAAACATTTTCTTTTGCTTGTCTCACCGGGGATTTATCCTCTTGGCAACCACCACAATGTCAGACACGCTCTCGGAGGACTTGAGGTGATGGGGGTTCCCCATCGTCATGGCAACCAGCTTCTCCGTGAGCTCATGGCAGGTTCTCAGGATGGCGATACAGTGAGGCATGAGACCCCTGGAGTTGGGTGGAGAGACAGGGTGAGTATTGAGAATGAAGGAACACAGAATGACTAAGAAACATCTCTTGAACCAGGAGAAGAATGTGTGACCCTTTTTTCTACACTGCTCTGATGGAGTCGTAGACATTTTGGTTGAGTTTCAAAACAAAAAGGGTAAAAAGATTTGGCTGCAGAAATATGAAATGTGGTATTTGTTTCAAATCAAAAGTTAAAGATCTTTTTTTTTTTTTACATTCTGCATTACATGTACATGCGGGAATACTGCAAATTCTGCTTCTCTGTTCAGTACAGTACTCCATGATCGCAAATTTAACCACTTGTGAAATCATCAGGAAGTTCCGATTCGTGAAATTTAGACTCGCTGAATATATGCTGTATACATTAATAGCAATGACACAACCACTGTAAAACAGTATATCAGTCCTAGTGAAGGTAAGATTCTGTGACTTACGAGGCATCGTCCACCCATGCCTCATCCTCCAAGATCTTATCAAGGTTGTTGTTGCTGCACACATCCCGCAGCTCTACCTCGTAGTCCTCATGTGGCATCTCAGCATCGTCGACCAGGGCTAAGTTCAAGCGACCACTGAAAAGCCAAGGTTTATTAGACAGTCAATGTGAATAATATGCCATTTAAAGCCACTTATGTACAATATGTAACAGACACATGTAGGACTATGCTGTTGATTACTGTACAAAATCTATGCTACAGTCACCAATTCTTGAAATAGTTCTTCCACTGTGGATTAATGGGGTTGAAAACTGCATGAATTTGAGGAGTTTATGATGAGACTTCCACTGCTTTGGAAAATGTATTCTAAGATGCACAGTTTGCTTTGTTGAGAATTTGCATGAAACTGAAATTCATTTCCTACAGGTGTACAATGTATGCCTAACGAAATGAGTCCTTTGAGAATACCAAAGAACTGCTAGTGCAAGTACAGAAGATTCTGCATGCACTTGTTTGATAGTTGGGGATATCAAAATTTGGTATGAAATGAAGAGATCGGTAAGAATTACTGTTTTCAGGGATGTCTGTAATTCTTATTTTTGTATTAACATCCAGGCTAAATTGATTAAATTGCATCCCCCTATCTCTCTCTATCAGCTTTGAGTATCGGTGGAATGATGCAATCCTGGAGTGAATAATTTTACAGTCAGGTCTGTAATCATGGAAAATACAATGTATATAAATGATACGGATTCTACTCCTTCACAAAAGGTTGCCTAGCAACCACAAAGCTCGCTGGAGCTTCGCACTCCAAAGCAACAACAGATAAATACTGCTGTGTATTGTGATCGCGCCCTTTATAGAGGTATGCTCAATTAATTACTTGCGACACACAGTTGAGTCTATTTTTGGAGAGCACTTTATGCGAGAGGTGTTTGGCGGCGATCCTCTCTCTTCGCGTTTTAGATTCCAAGTCTCTTTCTTGATGGTACAATTCTCTTCATACATTGAATGAGACACATTGGTTTCACATACTATGAATGGGTGAATGGGGGTGGAGTCTTCATGTCAAAGAGAGTGTTTTAACTGGGCAAAACTTTGGTCGTTATAGTAATAAAAAGTAGGACTAGTTTTAGAAAGGAGGAACTATTCTCGGATCTGGATTAAAAAACAAAAACAACAATTCTAAGTAATCAATGGGGGAAGGTCAGGATCTTGGGTTTGACTTAACCTGGAGATGGGGCTAATTGTACAGTGTACCGTATACTCAAGGGATGATGAAGGTCGATGACTCACTGGTGGTGGAGCTGTATTTGTAGGGGTCATTGAATGGCTGGAGGTGAAGAAATATATCCAGTCATTCATAGTGGAATGGGAGTGGGTAGTGACAACTTTGTGTATCATTGCACAACAATACTGACTGAATTCCTGCCTTAGAACCTTAACTGGAGGGGGCAGACCAGTAAAAAACTAATGGCTCATTATTGTAGGCTGTAAGAAAAGAAATATCCATGAATATGAACACAATACAGAAGCGGCCATTTCTTGTTTGTTGGCTGGTTGGTTCAATCCCAGCGGGTTAACACCACTCACCTCTGGTTCATAGACTCCTTGAGGTTGATATCCAAAAGTCGACATCTGTGACGGCACGCAACCACTAGTCCAATGAACGAAGCCACGAAAAGGACACCCAGGATTGCTATGGCAACGATTACTACGGTGTCCATGGCTCCTCTGCTGTTTGGTTATCTCACGTCTTAGAGTAAATGAGATCCTTCGGCTGAGCTTTAGACTGTCAGACAGGCATGACTTGGACATTCACTCATTTTCACGAGTCAAGAGCCATTAACCTGAGAAAGACTGGAAACAAAAACACAAAAAAAAGTAAGTGAACTTTATATAGTGTTTAGTTTGTACACAAATATAATTAAAATCAAGGTTTCTTGTTGACGATTTACCAACCAAAACCTCTCTCCCCAAATAAAAAGTGATACTAGTAGTAGCAGGGCATATGTACAGATACGTATACTACAGTACAATGTATGATTCCACAAGACTTCAATTACAAGGACACATGTCACATTGATTTTTCTGATTTTATTTTAAAAAAAAAAAAGGACAAACTAGACCTATGTACAACTCAGAAAAAACCTTGTGAAATGATGACATTGGGTGTCTGGTACCCCGTTTATAGTAAGCAAAAAGGGGGTTCTGAAGCCTCCTAGAGCAGCTTCAAGCAGCCTTTCAGCTCAGTATATAAACAGACAAAAGAAGATCATATCAGATCAGGTCCGGTTCTGAAACCACCTACAAGGGGTGATTTCAGAGCCTGCTATAGCAGCCTTTGCTATTCTACAGTAAACGCTTGAGGGTTCGAGAAGCTGCTTTTTAGCCGAGCCGGAAGTAATCGCTGAAGGTCATGTACAACAAGGAAAAGTAGAAATTACGCGGTGCGTAATATATGTCCCCGCCGGAAGTAGCATTTAGTAGCAAAATGTACAATATAGGTAAAAAGATGAAGGTCAAAGGTCAAAGAAGTCAAAGGTCAAAATTCTATGTAGAAGTTTTGAAGCCCTCACCTAGTGCCATCACATAAAGCAAACGGAATCGAAATCGGGTTAGAAATGGCGAAGGAGTAGCATTTTGTAGCCAATGTACAATATAGGTAAAAAAATCAAGGTCAAAGGTCAAAGAAGTCAAAGGTCAAAATTCTGTGTAGAAGTTTTGAAGCCCTCACCTAGTGCCATCACTTAAAGCAAACGGAATTGAAATCGGGTTACAAATGGCAAAGGAGTAGCATTTTGTAGCAAAATGTACAATATAGGTCAAAAATCAAGGTCAAAGGTCAAAGAAGTCAAAGGTCAAAATTCTGTGTAGAAGTTTTGAAGCCCTCACCTAGTGCCATCACATAAAGCAAACGGAATCGAAATCGGGTTAGAAATGGCGAAGGAGTAGCATTTTGTAGCCAATGTACAATATAGGTCAAAAATCAAGGTCAAAGGTCAAAGAAGTCAAAGGTCAAAATTCTGTGTAGAAGTTTTGAAGCCCTCACCTAGTGCCATCACTTAAAGCAAACGGAATTGAAATCGGGTTACAAATGGCGAAGGAGTAGCATTTTGTAGCAAAATGTACAATATAGGTCAAAAATCAAGGTCAAAGGTCAAAGAAGTCAAAGGTCAAAATTCTGTGTAGAAGTTTTGAAGCCCTCACCTAGTGCCATCATATAAAGCAAACGGAATCAAAATCGGGTTAGAAATGGCGAAGGAGTAGCATTTTGAAGCAAAATGTACAATATAGGTCAAAGGTCAAGGTCAAAGGTCACAATTGAAATTCTGTATAGAAGTTTCAAAGCTCCCATGTAGTGCTATCATATAAAGCAAACAGAATCAAAATCGGGTTAGAAATGACGAAGGAGTAGCATTTTGAACATTTTGATCACACACGGACGCACACACGGACGGACACACGGACGGACGGACGGACGCACGGACGCACGGACGGACGGACGGACGGACACACACACGTACGGAGCCCGTTTCATAGTCCCCTGCTCGAACTCGTTCGGCGGGGACAACAACCCTGGAGCCATCTTGACCAATCCCTGCTGTAGAAAGCCTTTCAACTTAATACACTTTCCGGCAAAAGCCTGTGCCACGTATCAGAGAGGAGCTGGTTGGGCCTGCTAGGGCCTGCTTTTGGTGAGCAGTATATAAACAAACTGGTCAGAGGCTGCTTTTCCAGAGTGGGCTTTCAAACCTCCTCGAGGAGGCTCTGAAACCTGCTAGCAGTACTGAACGCGGCATGTGTTTAACAACTCACTTCTGGTGCAGAATTTAGGATTCTGAACAACTTTCAGAGAGATTTTGGCAGATGATAAACACAAAGCTGTTTAGATTATGGGGTGAGAAATTCCTTATTGAGACATCGAAAAGAGTGTGATTGTAAACGCGTTTGAGTCAGAAATGCATTTCTGTGGTCAAATACCCAGAGTAATGAATGAACACTGAAAATTGGTTGTTTTTCAACTGAATGGCCTGTTATTAACTAGAAAAGTTAACTAAAACCCTCAAGTTTTATCAAACACTTCGGCATTTTATACCCTTTCTAGACTTAGTGATGAATGTGTTGAAAATGAAATAAACGAAATGAACTTTTGAAACAAAACGTGCAATGTACAACATGTAGGCTATGCACAGTCGTATGCTACATCAACAAAATGTAATAATTGTCGGTCCATGTCACGTACTGTAAGTTCACCACAGTCTACAAGTGGTATAAAACACAGTGTTCACATGAATTTAAGGGCAAATTTTTACATTGTTAATTTTTACAAAGTGTACATTCTATATCCATCTATTACAATCATTTAAAAGAACATTGTAATTTGTCACTGGTAAAACTTGGAAGAAAGATGCCATCCAGTAAAGGCAAGTCTTAGAAATTCTAGGGCTCTTTATGTACATTTGTATGTGTCGCCAGTCTTTGAGATTTACAACTAGTTCAGGCTTTTATCTGTGTGCTTTTTTTTTTTCATGTTTGTGCTTCTGGCACATTCATGACCAATGCCACAGTGTATAGACTACAAGTGTACATGATGCTAAAATGGAATGCCATATTGTTTCCTACAAGTCAGTGCATTCATTGTAATGTTGTGCTGGTATAATGATTTAATGTTTTAACATTAAATCATTATACCAGCACAATACAAGGAATGCACTGACTTGTAGGAAATAATTGAATTGGAAAGGTATTTTTCATAAATATTGGTGATAAGCACAATCAGGGTATGCAATCATGACTTTCTCACTTTAAAAAATTGTAACTTCTAAACTAATGCACCAACTGACTTCAAAATTCACATGCAGCATGCTGAGATATCAATAATCACATGTGGTAATACAATAGCTAATTTCTTCTCATTTACTATTAATTATTGAAGATTAATTACCAAAAAGTGCCCCAAAACCCATGTAATGCATCAAAAAAAGCGTTTTACAACTTGAAATGTAAAATCAAGATTTGAGGGCCTAATTTTAAGTCTACCCCTATGTGTTTGGTATCAAATTAATGGCTTTTTTCCTGGCATTGCTTCCATGCAATAAAAAACAGTGGTCCTTCCTGCTGGAGAAAGTTATGAGGTCTGAAGTTCCGTCATGGCAGGAGTGTAATGCTGGCTTATTTTTGTGACACTGTGACCTTTTAACCCATGCTGTACAGCTATACATGTATGTATACATGGAGAAACAGCTTATCTTTCTGCTTTTCCTTGAAGTACTGGAGATACACTACAATATGGTGTGCTGTTTGCCAATAAATGTTCAGCCAGTTTTGAGTTTTGAGCCATTTTCAAATGCTGAGGAAAATAAGTGCAGCCATTTTTTTTTTTTTTTCAGTGAGGTTTATCCTAATTTGACTACTTAAAAGAACATTTTGCCTTTATTGAATATGCTTGCTTTTTTTAGTCATGAATTGTACATATGTTGTAATCTATTGTGGGAAAATTTTAGCAAATTTGAGAAATAAGAACTTATTTTTTTATATTTTTACAAATTGCGGAGGAAAAATAAGACTGATCCACGCCCATGTTCTACTACATTAAGGTCATATGATAAGTGTTCAGTGTTCGTATTTCACTGCTTTTCCAATTTGTAAAGATATCATCGAAAGTAAAGACATAGTATTTTGGCTTATTATGTCATTGTTTGAGTGTCACATCTTAATTATCAACTCAAGTCATCATAAATCTCATATTCATTCTTCTATCTGTGTTTACAATTATGAGAATGGATCCAAACATTATGTGCACATTCAAGGTCAAACTGTACAGATAATTTTTTGATGAAAAATATCATATCTTCCAAAGTACCAGCCCTAATTTCATAAAACTTTGTAATAATGGCCAGTATTATGTCTGTTACCTATTCCTGAAAGTTTCACCTCTTCACTCTTTGGCAAAAGTGAAATATTGTAAAATACATAAAAGTGGTTTTATATGAATTCAAAGTATTAAATGTCTACGAAATTGATCATCCATTTTGAGTACCGGTAGTGACAATATGACATTAATTCATATTTTGTAATAGGTCATGGCTTTGTGCTAGTATAGTAATGAATGAAAGGGGTATTTATCAGGAATATCTAAAAGCAATTTCAGATGAAAAAAAAAAAATCTTCTTTTTTAATGAATTTTTCCAATTTAGTCATTTCAATGTAATTTGACACCCCTAATTAAAATGCTAATTTATGCACAGTTTAATTGAAATTTTGACTCTTTCTTTACATGAAATGAACATTTGAACACTCAGCTACATGTACAACAAACAGCAAAAAACACATTCTCACCAAGTTATATCTCATTTTTACCCTGTTACACAATTGCATACCCTGATTGTGCTATTGACCTATTGCATAAATTTGCTGTCAAACTACTTATACATATTGTATTGTATACTGTAGATCCTCTGCTCTGTAAAGAGACACTCTATACCATATTTGTGGGTAAACTCAGCCTACATTGTACAGGTAAACACAGCCCCTTGTATGATTGTGCTATTGACCTATTGCATAAATTTGCTGTCAAACTACTTATATTGTATACTGTAGATCCTCTGCTCTGTAAAGAGACACTCTATACCATATTTGTGGGTAAACTCAGCCTACATTGTACAGGTAAACACAGCCCCTTGTATTGGGGTCGTATAGGGGCTGAGCTGAGTTTACCCGTGAGGCAAGTTTACCCACAAACATGGTAGGCCTACTAATGTATTTGTAAAACCAACACCTGGCTATAGGCTGAGTTTGTTGAAAATGGAAGCCTATGTTAGTGATTGCTATGCTGAATCTAGCAGGCTCAGATTATTTTCACCCTAAACTATAAGTTTGAAACTGACTTTTAGAAGAGTGCGCGCTGTGCTTTACATCATATTATGCCTACATTGTATATTGTCTAGATCTAACTTGGAATTACAAAACCTGTATGGAATTTTATTCACATAATCATTATAATCTTGACTCTAGGCCACCAACGCAACATTAGGGCTGCTGAAAGTGAAAATGAACAACAACAAACAAAACAAAACAAAACAAAACACCTAGATTCTAATATGCACGAGGGGTCAAGGCCATGGTTAAGCTGTCAAGAATAGACTGCTACACTAGCTTCATCATTCATAGGCCTAACAGTTAGTCCTCTAGAGCCCCCCCCCCCCCCCAAAAAAAAAAGTAAATTTATAGTGAAGAGTTTTGTATGTAGGGCCCCTTAGTACCAGTTTACAGTTACCGCACCAGCGACGGACCGCGACCCCAACCCGTGACTGGTTACAGCGCCCCGCGCCGAGGTTACGTTACCAGCCTTTTTCCTTGCTGAATATGTTGGGTGACTAATCTATCGACTTCAGAGAAAAAAGGGGTAGCAAAATATCAGCATGCATAATAACACGGCATTGTCAAAACAAGTGATCAAGTGTGGTTGAGAAACGGAAGGCCAAACAAACGCCACAACAAACACCGTTTTAAATGCTCGGGACTACGAATTGTGGAAAACTATACTTTCCCTTGCAAACACAGCTGCGGACTACCATTGCCATTGGCATTACCATTGACTACCAACGCAAGACGAATCACGTACATGCACTTTACTTTCTTTTTCGTGCACATAAATTCACAAAAAATCGATTATTTTCTTAAGTGAAAAGCCAAGTTACTTACACAGCCGAAAAAAGCGCAATATTCCTGTAACGGCACAAGATAGAAAGGTCAGTAAGATCACCATCCACTTCACCAACACTTTTTACAAGTCAACTGCACGTACAGTATCAAGGCATACATGTATACAACACATTCTATGGAGATTTCACACAAAGAATAGGCCCTAGTATTCTACACCCACGTCACACACACAACACATCGCACAACTTAACACACACATGTACACTGTATTGTAGCCTCCACCTCCTCATAAAGGACTCGGAAAAGCTTCTTTGAGCAAAAAGTGACAGCAAAAACAAAATGCAAGTACTGTGCACATTTATATTTAAGCCTATTGGGTGAAGTCAGACACAAAATACGTCATGACGAAATACTGTACATAGAAATATTTTATTTTTTTTATTAAGTTAGTTTGTTGTTGTTGTTCTTCTTCTGATTAAGTCTGCCTCCTTCAATAGACTGAAGATTCTTACAGACTGGTGCTATTTACATTATAATACAATTTATTCACAGATATTTACAAGCACATAGAAAATTTGACGAAAAAAAAAAAAAAACAAAAAACTAGCCACTGTGATCAACCGTTAGACGGTTTCGAAATGATCCCACAGATGACGCTGAAACAATTTCTGACGACAGGGAATTCCAGTTCCTAATACAGTTCTTGAGAAGAACGAATGGCGATGCGATTCAGTTTCTCGAATATGGTACCTGATAGGAGTGTGGTTGTGTTGTTGCGAGGCTCTCGTTAACTGCAGGGGCCGCGGAAGCGGGGGGGGGGGGGGGCTGGGGGGGGGGGGGGGGGTGAACACTCATGAATTTCAATTCCCAAAGATTCCGCCCTTCGATTCTACCCGTCTCAGCGGGGGGTCTTGACCTTGCCACCCCCCCCCCCCCCGGTCCCGCAGCCCCCCCCCCCCCCCCCCCACCTGAAAAACGTTCCGCGGCCCCTGAACTGAGTAGCCTGTTTGATAATATAGTCCTGTGCTGAAAGAGGAGTGAGATTATTGTGTATTTTCGGTACATCATAATTAGCCTGTCATTTTCTCTGCGCTGTTCCAGAGTGGTTGTTGTTGTTGTCTTTTTTTTAGGGGGTGGGGGTGGGGAGGGGGTTAATTAGCAGATATGAGTTCCCAATATGCATGCTAAGCTTTTAATAGATACAATTGCTCTACTTTCTTACAAAATGTAAAAATAAATCAGCAAATGAATGAATAAAAGGTGGATGAATGAATCAATGATTTTAAAATAGGTGAATAAAATGAATAAATAAACAGACAAATAAATAAATAAATAAATAAACAATTGAAAAAATAAATAGATAGATAAAGTAAGTTGTAGAACTGAATAGCTTATATTGCCAAAGTCAATTTTACACACATTCTTCCTGTTATGATATCCGAGTTACTAGTATACGGATAATAAATGTGAATAATAAAAATAGCTGGTTTTTATATAGCGCATTTCACACTTGTTACGTATCACAATGCGCTTTACAGCCTATTATAATGATGCACCACATAATATTGAATGGCTTGATGTCCCAGTGTATCGCGGTGAGGGCCAAGAAACAAGAGTTTCAAATTAAACATAGTCATGATAGTGGTGATCTGGATTGTATGAAAGGAATAGTGGACCTATATAGGAACTAGAACGTTTCTACTAAATTGCAACTCGAGATTAAGAGAATAAAAACCTTTCAGAATCTCGTTTAAATCTGTTCTAAATAATTCACTTTGCTGATTCTACAGCCTGGAACCACAGAGAGTTTTACAAATTTGATAAAGAGCATACCACACGAAAGAGATATATCATTCAGAGGGGTTAAGGTTCAGGTGTAAGTTTCTCCAGTTTGTCTCCCTCTACCAGTGGCGTACCGTGGGTCAAGACATTGGGGGGGGGGGGGGGCACCTCATGGCAGCAACATCAGAATTGCATAACGTAACAATTAAATGCGAGCGAGGGGAGCGAGCGAGCTTGAAAATTTTGACATTTTACAGTCCCCAAACTGCCGTTTGTAGCTATATATCATGATATATGTATGTATATATAAATGTAATAATTATATACATATATATATATATATATATATATATATATATATATATTTGCTTTGGAAATTAAGGGGGTTGCACCGGGCGCAACTGCTGGCAGTTGCTGGCAGTATCACGAGAATGGCATAACGATTAAATGCGAGCGAACGAAGCGAGCGAGCTTGAAAATGTTGACATTTTACAGTCCCCAAACTGCCGTTTGTAGCTATATTTTTTCGCTTTGGAAATTCGGGGGGGGGGGGCCCACCGGGTGCAAATGCTGGCAATTACTGGCAGTAATATCAGGAGAATGGCATATAACGGTTAAATGCGAGCGAGCGAAGCGAGCGAGCTTGAAAATTTTGACATTTTATGTTCCCAAAACTGCCGTTTTTAGGTATATTTTTTCGCTTTGGAAATTAAGGGGAGGGGGCGCACCGGGCGCAACTGCTGGCAATTACTGACAGCAACATCAGGAGAATTGCATAGCGATTAAATGCGAGCGAGCGAAGCGAGCGAGCTTGAAAATTTTGACATTTTACAGTCTAAAAACTGCCGTTTGTAGCTATATTTTTTCGCTTTGGAAATTAAGGAGAGGGGGCGCACCGGGCGCAACTGCTGGCAGTTACTGACAGCAACATCAGGAGAATTGCATAACGATTAAATGCGAGCGAGCGAAGCGAGCGAGCTTGAAAATGTTGACATTTTATAGTCCCAAAACTGCCGTTTTTAGCTATATTTTTTTTTCGCTTTGGAAATTAAGGGGAGGGGGCGCACAGGGCGCAACTGCTGGCAATCACTTACAGCAACATCAGGAGAATTGCATAACGATTAAATGCGGGCGAGCGAGCTTGAAAATTTTGACATTTTACAGTCCCCAAACTGCCGTTTGTAGCTATATTTTTTTTTGCTTTGGAAATTAAGGGGAGGGGACGCACCGGGCGCAACTGCTGGCAATTACTGACAGCAGCATCAGGAGAATTGCATAACGATTAAATGCGAGCGAGCGAATCGAGCGAGCTTGAAAATTTTGACATTTTACAGTCCAAAAACTGTCGTTTGTACCTACATATATATTTTTTCCGCTTTGGAGGGAGGGGGCGCCCGGTGCGCCCCCTGGATCCGCCACTGGTAGTCAAGGGTGTCGGTTTATGTTCATGATTGGGGGAGGTATGACCAGCGAGGGGGCGTCGAAGTGACCAAGCGGGAGAAGGATGTCCAAAATCTGCACTTTATAAAGAGCATCCCCTAATTTGTTTGTGTTTGTGAGTGTGTGTGTTTCATATAGATGGAAAAGTTAGGAAATAGCCAAGGTCAAGTCTTATTATTGGCAATGCAAGGCATTTTAATATAGACTAGTATGTAAAGCAACACTGCAAAATCAATGATCAAGCTTTGATAGGGGATGTGTACAACCTATCAAACATTACATTGCGCAACATTGCAGCGACTCTTTTTGCCATTCCGATGTTCTGAGTACACTGCGCACATCCTGCTTGTATTCAAAATGCCAACCAGGAATCACACTGAATCACAATCTTTTGTCGTCTCCGGGCTTTTTGAACAATGTTTCACTATAATACCTCTTTAATTATATGGTTAAAAGAAATCTTAGAAAAATATCTTTTTTCTTGATCATCCTTTCATGTCGATTTCAAAAGCAGTTTACTAACCCTTGAATTACCATTTTGGTAGTTTTTTTTTTTTTTTTTACCAGCGGATTGGGGGGGGGGGGGGGGGGGGGGGCACGTGCCCCCCCATGCCCCCCCCCCCCCGTAGTTACGCCACTGCCCTCTACATAATGATAAAATTTAAAATTTAAACATTCCACATGTCTATTCCTTTCGTTGAAACGATTCCATCTAACCTTGGATAAGCCAGTTCGGAGTTAGCTCATGGGCACATTGTATTGGTACGAATGACCATTCTTTCTTCTCAGTTGGTTAGGGGCTCTTCACTCGTTTTCAGAGCGACATAACGCAAAAGCTTTACGTGACAATTTATGGATTCATCAACACTGTTCAAACAAAGAATAAACCTGCGTACAGATGAGCAGAATGGTCCATCACTTACTTGCGAAAGTACTTTGCACTTTTTACATTGAATGTATTGACAATCTCTTTCTATTGATATTGCCTAATACCACTTTTGCTTTCAGGTGGATATGCCTGCAAGCAGCATTGTTTTATAAGGATTACATGAATAATCATTACATCACATATGGTTATCCCATGCAGTGAATTTAGAAACCAACATGTCTGTTGGTCTGAATGACCTTGTTTCTGCTCATGCTCAAAGTGGAACTCCGAAGTGACTTATTGTTATGGTTCATTTCACGTACTGTGGTGCTCTAATGATTATTACGGATGGAAGTTGATTGTAAAGCAAACTCCTAATCAAGCTTTGGAAGATTTACCTATTTCAATTTACTAAGTCCGCCTTGCATTCATTTGTGTGAACTTGTCTGTATAGCAAAATCATTCAATTCAGTTTAATTATCTTTTCATAAAGATGCAAGGTGGCGCTTCTACTCAATAAACTAGATCCAATTTTGATATGTTTCATAGATTGGCAACGAAAGACCACATGAATAAAACACAATCGTGGAATCACATAGAACGGCGAAATTGACCTGTAGCTATGCACCTGCTATCACTGTTTAAGCTTGTAAGTTTGTATTCATTAACTATGAGGTTGACAATTATTAATTCAGACTTCATTTATTTTCAACACCAACATTAAATTTGCTATAACCATGATGAAAATAGTATTTGTGAACATGACATTTGTGGACAGGTCAGTGGCGGATTTGTCCGGCGACAGCTTCCAATTTCCAACTTGAAATGATTTATGTCATAACTTTTTCGACTTAACCCGTTGAGGACGGACTGATTTTGCTACCACACGCATTTTCACACCTGCCCGAGTATACTGTACTCGGGACTCGTCCTCAACTGGCAACATTAGTTTCTGTTTTCATAGAACAAGTGGAAAAACAGTGATGAGAAATCATTGAGGTGGGAATTCTTCCCACCTCCCTGATGTAGAAATGAAGTGGACACTTCCTATTCCATTAATTCCCACATCATGTTTGTTTAATGGATTTTATGAAATTTCACAGGGTCCACATAATGTGCGGCACAAGGCAAAACTCGAATAGAACAGATCTGAGTAATATTATAGACTTGAATACCTTTTAATTCTTCTTCAGGGTTTCTAAGAACATAATAATTCTCCCTGTAACCGGCTTGAGGCTCTTCGAAACATATTGGCTTATTAAAAATGATAATGTATACCTCTTTTCAGTAATAGCAGTGTAATAGTAGTGTGACAAAATCATTTTGGGCCACTTCCTCCGTTTACTCGAAAGGTGTAACATCATGCTTAGACTTGCACGCTCAGATTCTACTTCGGCGTTCATACCAGGAAGTACTTCGAGGTACTGTTAGTTCATATATTTTTATAATCGAATCTCTCACCGCTGTCAGTTGTGTTTGTCATGTCAGACAATCTTGGAGAAGTCAGGTGAAAGTAACATTAGCCGCGAGGAAATTGATTTATGGAGGTAAAACGTCCAGTAATGCCTAGCATATTGTTGATAAGAACGAATCATTATGGTCACCAGCGATAAAGGAGGCAGTTGTTCTCAGTAATTGTGAAGAGGTATAGATGTGATTGGATGTACTGGAACATTGTGATCGTGATCTCTTTGATATCTATCGAACATTTTTATCCTTCTGCATACAGTGAGGAGGTGAAAACACTTGCAAACTGTCTTGATTCATTCCTTAACAAAATGCCTGACCAATGGATGCTCAAATTATATTTCATCTCCTTCAAACCTGGAGTGACTATGCCGTCTTCTCGTAAGTGTATTTCAAATTTTCCATCGGGTCAATGGCTTCGCGTTATTCCCATATTGTTACATATTATATTGTCTGTTGGGAGCCAAGAAGTTCCCATACCCAGAGACTACGGTGTTGGAGCAAATATGACTCTGTTGTGTCTGTTTCCAAAGGACTTGGACAAACATGTTTATTGGAAAAGACATCAAGACAACGAAGAAACTGAATTAGTACTTTTCTATCCACGACTTGGCTTAGCTCAAAACAAAATTGATGATAACCGGATTTCATATTCATATCGGAATAATTATTCAGAAGTGATGAGTTCTTTTGAGCTTCAAATCGTCAATACAACCAGAGCCGACTATGGGAAGTATACTTGCAACAGGCTTCAATATAATGGCGGAACGCTTGAATACCCGGTTTTAAAACAGTATGATGTCCAAATGATTGTTTGTGATTGCTTGTTACCAGCTGATAAAGACTACAGGCAAATGCATGCGAGCATCTTGTGTGTTCTTGACGGCTGGCAAAGACCCACCCCAGAAAGAGAAGTGGTTGTTCGTGTTGACGGCAAACTCAGGACAGGGTACATAAACTACAGCGAGCTCCTGTTTCAGATGGATATTTCTGAGACGAATGAAGGAGTTGAAATAGAATTCCAAACATCAAATGATAGTCAATTTGTTCGGTGTAATACTGACCGAAACAATGCAACCTTCACGATGGTCACTGACGATTCCACCACGCAACGAGATGTTAGCACAGTTTCTTCATTCACTCATCAATCAGAAACATCCCCTGCAACAAGCAATGGAATGATACCTGTGAAATTAACGACAACAGAGTCAGTTAGTGAATCTACCGCTGCGGTTGCCATGACAGTTCCTGCGATGACCACGGAGGATTCCACTACGCAACGAGGAGGGGCAAACACTCTTGTGCTCATCATCTCAATCTCAGTAGGCGGTTTTCTTGGTGTAGTGCTGTTAATTACCATAGCGATTTGCGGTCGTCCACGCCAGCGAAAGCCGCTTTATCTTCGACAGCGTCATCGCTGGAGACGTCGTTTGAGTTTTCTGAGAAATGCACGGGACTGCACCAGCAGTGTTCCGGCTCATCAGTCACGTGAGATGTCAGTCAACGACGACATTGGCCCTGATGGCGATGAGGAACGTTCCCTTAGTAACGATTCATTCGATAATCCCTTCAATGACTTTGGGATCAGAGAAGAGACCCATACCGCTTTCTCATCTATTGTGGATAAACTTGGACAGGCTGAAAGCTTTGGTGCCTTGTCGTGTGAATCTTCTGGAATGACCCTGATGCAAAAGACGCCGTTGGAGGAAGACCGTAAAAGGCACAGTCAGGAATGGGCGACAGGTGAGAAGGAGGCAGAGGATGAAATGCCTTTTTACATTAATTTGAACAGAGATGACAGTTCGGAGGAAGAGAAGAAAGAGGACAATTCGGAGGAAGTAACCTATTACACTATACCACCCGTTTCTATAGACACAGCAATCTATTCTACCATTGTTTGAACCTTTGTATGAAATTTAAAGTGAAAAACTCAACTTGGTCAACATCCACAAACCTAGCACTTGTTTTCGAAAGCCGACTATTAAAATTTGTCACGATGTCACATGCATCACTAGAAAAGGAGAAACGTATGTAAATCCATTACCTCCACAACAAACTGGAATTTTTTTCTTTAAAAAATCATATCTCGATTACATCATCAATAATCGATGACAAGCTTGAACAGTCAGTCATTGTGTATGCGTGACGTGTCAATTATTGTATAAGATATTAAAAAGCAGATTATCGGTACTTTGAAGTTTGCAAATAACAATCATTGAAAGTTCAAAATCGAGGGAAAACATTGAAACGTTGAAAACGGTCAACGCTTTCATGGAAATTAAGACATGTAATGTCTTGTTCCATTTTCGCGTCTATATACTCTTAACGCTTGATTCGAGCTAATTATTTGTCACGAATGTTTTTTAATGTATATCCTTTTTTGCCTTCTCTTTGGTTTAAATCCTTTCGGCAAGCATAATTGATGTCTCTTATTTATGTTTATGCATACCTTATGTATGAATGAATTTTCGTCTGGTTTGCGTATATTATGTGCATGTTCTTTACATTATTACATTTGTATATTATGTACACAAAGATATGCATGTACTAGGTGTTACGAAAAAAAAATACCCACTTTTGATCCTTGATAGTTTCAAAAACTATATATCAAATAACACTGACATTGATAATGAGCAATAGCTTAATAGTCTACAATTTGTTGGAGGTAATTTAAAAATGGTAGCATAAACCAGTTTCATTAAATTCAAGATTTATTTGTTAGGTTTCAAATTTTGCTCTATTTTCGACCTTCTGTACAAAAATTTCCTTTTGCACAGGTGCCAATTGGTGTGTATGGGAGTGTGTGATCAACACCCACACAATGGTCCTGAACAATAGCCAGGGTTTGAATGAGAGCTGTTACATATTCATGAGAAATTCCACTATCACAGCTAGTCTTTATTCTTCCTGAAATGTAGTGTATGAAAGTACATTAAAACATGTGCTTATTTTTTCATGCGCATGCATTTTACCCTTTACCATAAATTCAGACTAGCAGTGACCAGGGCAATCCATCATGAATTATTAATAAAGAATTCATGTGCCTTGGAGCAAGAGTCCTGAAGCCTAGTCAGGAGAGCTCTGAAAAGGTGCCATTCTTTGTATTCATGTTTATTGTTCAGGGTCATTGTATAAGCACATACTCACCTACACAACATTGGTCCTTGTGTAAAGTTCAATTTTGTACAGACGGTTCAAATTTGGCCAAAATCTGAAACTTAACTATGAAATTAATCATGGATTTAACGAAACTGATGCATGCTCTCGTATTCAAGTTACCTTCAACTAAATTGTACACTATTCAGCTATTACTCATATCAATGACAGTGTTATCTGATGAACAGTTTTGGAAATATTAAGGATCAAAAGTGGGAAATGTTTTTTTTAACATCACCTAGTATATTAATGTGTAATCGTATACATATACCCGCTATACATAATATAGTGCACTCCCGTTATAACGAAATGCTCGGGACCGGCAGTTTTCTTTCGTTATAACGAAATTTCGTTATAACCGAACAAATACAATATATAACGAAAACAAGGAACCACGTATACATATCGTATTATGTTTGCTGAATACTCATCATACACTGCAAAGCTATGTGAAATGTGATGGGATAACTGTATTACAATAATAAACGCAAGTTCCCCTCAGAAACTGTGCGTGACACAAGGAGCGAACACACAGTGTTGTGAAGCGTTCACCCATGCTGAGACGCCATAAATGCTTGTTCCGCTACGTATTTTCGAAAGCGATCCGCATTTCGTTATAACGGAGCACATCTCTTTTGTTTTTCTTTGTCTGTGGCGCTCGGAAAAGACTTCGTTATAACGGAAATTTCGCTATAACCGTGTTCGTTATAAGCGAATTTTGTACCATAAACTTTAATGGTGATAATTTTGGGACCAGAAGATTTACTTCGTTATAACGAAATTTCGTTATAACCGTGTTCGTTGTAACGGGAGTGCACTGTACTACTAAAACTAGGTCAAAATCCATATCCAAATCTGCTAAAAATATATGTGTTGTATTACTTTCTAAATTGTAGTAATACATATAATTTTCCAGGGGAAAATAATCTGATAAATCTACAGTCTCTCATTTGCTAGTATGAAGCACATCCAAATTACATCTTTTTTTTATTCGCAGTAAATTTCCCCTTATTGAATAACAGTAGTCCTGGATTTACAGGCACACCCTCCATGACCTACTTTGAAAAAAAATAAAAGCATCAAGATGAACGTAACTAATTCAAAAAAAAAAAGACTGTCGAAACCTTGATGTAATCAAATATATTTTCCCTTCACAAATAAAAAGGTCCCTTATGATTTTTCACTTTCAGACATTTTCTCCATTCTCCGTATCTTTACATATTATGCAAATGTAAATATATACAGATTGTTTCAATAACGACACTGGCATTTTTTTTTTAGCAGACATCATTCTGTTCAAGCAGACTCTTCGAATGTGTATTTGTATAATATGTCATTAAGAAAGAAGAATATAATCATAACTGCTGGTAATTAGTTATGGAATCGGTTGTTGGCGATTCATTCTCCAAGTATTGCAGGCGAGTACTTAACTCCTTTTTGTTCTCGTAACTTTTATGTTTATATACATAAACATATCTTTTCTCTTCTATATGCCCGTCTTAATTTATTTCTTCTCTTTCTTAATCTTTCTTGTTCACTTGCTCTATTAAGGATCCTATACGGATTTTTTAATATTTTGATTTGATTTGTTTTATTTCTGCATTCAATCAAATACAATTCAAATACATATCTCAAAAAGTACAAAGACAAAGGAATATCAAGTGCAGTGAAATAAATGGACAACAGTACACAAATAGATACACATAGCTGATTGCATTGAGCAGTGTACATACACAAAAACATGAAATAAAATATACACAGTATTTTTCAGTAAATAACAGAGATCACTGAATGCAGGAGACCACCATCGTAAGCGATTAAGCTTGAAATGGATGGAGGCCTCATAAAAGGACTATCCAACGACACAACTCTCTTGGAGGAAAGTGATCAGGTGGGTGCAGTGCAGTTGCAGGTGTGAGTGCAAGATGTAGTTGAACTAGGAAAATAGAGATTGAAAAAAAAGCAACAACAATCATTTACTATAAATATTTGTTATCTTGATGAGTGGGGAGAATAGCGTTTTAGTGAAGCTTTCAAAGAATAAATACTTGAGCAAAACTTTATATTGTCCGGGAGATTATTCCAACTGTCCGGACCCGAATGTCTTATAGATTTATGTGTCACTAATAATTGGCTTGTGCCGAAAGGGGGGGGGGGGGGGGTTGGGTGGTGGCGCGTCGCGTTAATAGGAACACCACCCTTCGTCCAAAGCCCCCCCCCCCCCCCCGGTTTTGCCGAAAGGGTGCGTTGGGAGCGTTGGGTCGCGTCGCGTTGACTGGAACCCCACCCTTCTTCCAAAGCCCCCCCCCCCGGTTTTGCCGAAAAGGTGCGTTGGTACTTTTTCTCATGTAATATTAAAAGACGTGTTTTGAATTTATATTTAACCTTCAAACAACCATTTCAAAGAGGCTATCGTCCGGATCTAATATTTAGTTCGTCCAATGTTCATTTGGTCCAATATCCATTTGGTCTAATATCCGTTTCTGTTTTACATTACAGGGCATGGATCATGTGGATAATCAGTGGCTTATCTATAGTCCAGCTGCTGGGGGTGCTGGCCTGGCACCATGGGGGAGGGGCGAGGGACCCTAAACTTTACCCTAATCTTATTTCATGTGTATGAACATATTCTTTTTTTCTCCCTCAATGAAGAGTCAGAGGGTAGTCCGTAATCGTACAAAAAAGCACCTCCCCCCCCCCCAAAAAAAAAAGAAGAAATAATAACCCAGTTGGTCATATAGACGAAACGATGATTGGATAAAATGGTACCTGATTAGACCAGGAGGCTGGCTATTAGACCAAATGACAATAAGATCAATGGTTATCAGACTAAATGGATGTAGACTAAATGATGATAGACAGACTAAGGCTAGACCAACTGGGCAATGGACCAAAGTTAATGATGTGCACACCAAATTTATATTGGACAAATTTGGTTTTATTTTAGACCATTTGCTGATTAGACGAAATGGAATTAGACCAACTCATAATAGACCAAATCGGTATTTGATGATATAAATTGGTGTTAGACCAAAAATAGACCAAATGGCTATTATTAGACGAATTGACTGCAGACCAAATAGTAATTAAACCAAATAACAATTAGACCAAACAGTAATTGGACGAAATGATGACCAGACCAACTGGTTATTAGACCAACTGATATTAAACAGTCTATTAGACCAACTGGCTGTAGACCAAGTGGTAATAGAGTGTAAACCGATCCGGATGATAGCCTATTTGAAATGGTTGCTTGAAGGTTAAATATAAATTCAAAACTCGTCTTTTAATATTACATGAGAAAAAGTACCAACGCACCCTTTCGGCAAAACCGGGGGGGGGGGGGGGGGGGCTTTGGACGAAGGGTGGGGTTCCAGTCAACGCGACGCGACCCAACGCTCCCAACGCACCCTTTCGGCAAAACCGGGGGGGGGGGGGGCTTTGGACGAAGGGTGGTGTTCCCATTAACGCGACGCGCCACCACCCAACCCCCCTTTCGGCACAAGCCCTAATAATTTGGGATTCAAAAGATGGAAATTTCTACATATACGAGTAGGGTACGAATGGACAGAAGTATTAAACCTAAACATGTTATCAAACGATGGAAGTTGATTATGAATATATTTAAACATAATTACTGCTACTTGAATAATATTCAAATCAAAAACCTTCAATGTTTTAAGTTCATGAAATAAAGAACCAGTATGAGCCAGGAAATGTGATCCAGTACAAATACGTATAACTTTCTTTTGTAATTTGAAAATAGAATTAATTTTGGTAGAGCCGCAAGTTCCCCATACAACATTACAATAACTTATATATGGGAGAATTAAGGAATTATATAATAAAAATAAAGTTGAACGAGGAAGGAAGAGCTTCAACTTGGAAATAATCCCTATATTTTTAGAAATACACGTTGTAACATGATGCAAATACTCATTCCAAGTCAAACTTTCATATCCTCCCAGAAATTTTGAATTTGTTTTCTTTTCTAATGGGATACCATCAATGTTAATATTTATCAGCGTATTTGCATTATGAGAATGAAGTTTAAAATAAATGAAATGTGTCTTTTTTGTATTCATAGAAAGTTTATTAGACTTAAACCAATTTGATACTTTACTAATTTAAATATTTAAAGTATCATTTAAAATCTTAAGATCTTTATGAGAATAAAATATGTTGGTATCATCAGCAAATAAAACGAAAGAGAGAAGAGAGGATGTATTATAATTGCTAATTTCATGAGGATCATCTTTTTTATGAATAGGATTAACTTTGGCTATTTTCAGCAAATCTGGAAAAATACATTGTGATAAAGAAAGGTTAAATATATGGGTTAACGGTTCTGCGAGTGGATAAACTATTTCTTTAAAACGCGTCATACTTATTTTATCAAAACCACAAGATTTAGAGCTATTCAAAGATTTGGTGATACTGATGATTTTACTGGGATTTGTTGGGTTGAGATAAAAAGACTCTTGATTTTGGTCAGAGAGATAATCTGTAAAATGAGCAGAAGTATTGGTAATTTTAGTAGCAAGTTCCGGACCAATATTAACGAAAAATGAGTTAAATGAGTTTGTATACATATTGGGATCATTTATTTTGATGCCATTTATTGTGATATCATCCGTTGGTGGAGAATCAGGCTTTTTACCTAGGACCTCTTTGATGATTTTCCATGTTGCATTGATATTCGAAGAGACGTTTTTCATTCTATCAGAAAAATATAATCTGCGCGATAAACGAATCAATTTTGTCAATTTATTTCGATAAACTTTATAAATATTCAAATTAAATTCAGTTGGGTTACAAATATGAAACTTATACAAAGAATTACGAGTGTTTATAGATTTCAAAATACCTTGTGTAATCCAAGGGTTTCTTGGTTTACTTTGGTTATTTTTTATTCTACATAAAGGAATGTTATTTTCATAACAATACAACAATTTTTCATTAAAACATTTATATGCCAGATTAACATTATTAGCACTACAGCCTGTCCATTCCTCTTAAAATAATTTCTGTTTCAGCAATTCTACATTTCGTTTTGATTCTTTATAATACCAAATCTTATCAAGTAATTTTTACAACCTAATTTACATTCACAAATTGAGAATATTGGTAAATGATCAGAAACTTCAGAACACAATATACCTCATAGCTGTTTTTTTTTTTTATATACATTTGAAAAGATATTATCAGTCTGAGTTGATGAGTGCGGATTTATCCTGGTGGGTTTATTGATAATTGACACAAAACCATATGAGTACATTAAATGCATGAAATTAAGGGAATTGTTGTTGCCGGATGTGAGAGAAAAATTAATGTTGAAATCACCAAAAATGAAGATACATGTATGTTTACTTTCATTACCTATCTTATGGAGATACAAATCCAATTCATCACTAAAATGAAGATATGTTTACTTTCATTACCTATCTTATGGAGATATAAATCCAATTCATCACAAAATAATTCACAGTTCAGATCAGGGGGTCGATAAATTAAACCTATAATAACATTTTTAGAGATTGGGCTATCAATTTCAATGAATAACGTTTCTGCATATCTTAATGTGATTTCAGAACGGATTTTGAACTGTAAATTTTGTGCAATGTAAAATGCAACACCGCCACCCCTTTTTCCTTGACGATCAGCCCTAATTAATTTGTAATTAGATAAATTGAAGATATCTGGGGAGTTCTGATGTAACCAAGTTTCAGTTATTCCAACAACAGAAAATTCAAAATTATTTAAAGAGTGCAAAATATTTTCCAAATATAAATTTTTTTTATTCAAACTCGTAGAGTTTATATCAAGAAGTGTAATATTGTCTGGACTATAGGGTATGGTATCGTTGAATTCAAGAGGTGTGTAACATTTACTGTCGTGCATAGGCATAACGTCAGCAAGAATATCGGGAGTATTGACATGTGACGCCATTTTGTAATAAAGAAATGTAAATTACCGGAGATTTGAAAGACAACAACTGCGTAGGTGCTGATGTGCATTTTGCAAGTGCATCTACTACTGTGCAGGTGTGTGTACGAAGTGCAAATGTGTGTGGGGTTTCAATGGTACAATACATTATCGTCGCGGAAAGTCGAGAGTAGGCCAATCTTACTTTCAAATTCGTCTTTGGTCGTTCATTTTCAAATAAAGTCCATTCAATTTAGTCATTTGGCATACATTTTCGTCATTTACAGTTCAAATTCGTCAGTCTCACTCGCAGCACTCAAAACAGCAGGATCGATTTCGTCTTTTTTGCCAATCATTTTCGTTAATTTTTCATTCATATTCGTCTCATATCTCTACCCGGTGTGATTTTCCAGTCATTCATGTATTTTTTTCTGTAACGGTTCACATTTTACATTCAAGAGTTAACATACACCTAAGTGCCCCCACCCACACACACACACAGAACCACAGATACAGACACACACACAAGCAATCCGAGTACACACTGAAACAAACATACATGTACCATGTGTACGTATACCGTCTCGTAACCGAAAACACTGACAAACAATTTCTATAGGCAAACATGATTGAAGACAAAATTTAAGTGTAGAATTGTCGCCTGTTTAATGTCAAAGAATGGATAACATAATTATGTTTGCTGCTATCCAGGGTATAAAATTTAAACTTTGCTTCATGCATTAGGCCTATGATGCGAAAACCTGAACATTACGAGTTAAAGTTCAAAATGTGACACTGACATACTGTCCTGGGTTATGAGTTTTGACTGTCGTTTATTTGATTTGATTTGATTTCATTTGATTTATTGGTTTCTGTATCATCATTGTACATACACACATTCATCTACAAACATAAATATAATAATATATATAAATAAGTATTTTCTTGTTCATTGCCTGTGTACAATGTACAGCAAAAATACAACAAAACATACAACAATGAATAATACAGAGGGGCTACAGCATAAGTGTAGCTTGATTTGCGTGCAGCCCCCGTAGCATAACATGATATTATAATATACATCGGAAGGAGAATAGGAGGGAGGGATGACTTGCATACAGATAGGATAGTTGAAAGGAGAAAGGGAAAGGAGAGGTTTGTCTGCTTTCAGTAAAGGTTTATACAAAGTAAAGTCACCTGTATCACTGATTAGCAAGACATGACAAAATATTTCCTCACCGAGGTATGCAGATGGACAGTTGATACAGGTCATGGTCGGTTACATAATCATTATTACATAATAGATTAATTGCGTCGATATTTCTACGAAAGAATGCCATGTATAATACATTAACAATGTCGATGGAATTACTGATATTCAGATAACAACATTGTTTTTACAGCCTTCCTAAAAGAATGCATGGACTTTAAACTTCGAATTTCAGAAGGAAATTTATCCTTCAGTCATTTTCGTTGGTTGTCTTGTTTTTTGTGTATTGTTAAAGCAAATGGTTAGGGAATAATGTGTAACGATACAGTTCACGAGAGAAACTGAAAATATGTCGTCTTAAAGTTGGTTCACCATCAAAATAAAAAAAAATCGACAACATCTGACTAATTTGAATGAAAAAATTCATGAAATTGTGTGAACAAAGACGAATTTGATCTTCACATTCTGCGATCCGTCAGCGGGAGGGACGAATTTGAATAACAACTGACGATTTTGAATGCTATGTCTTCGATAATGTTTGACGAAAAACGAATTACAATGACAATTGACGAAATTGAAGTTAGGATTTGCGTTCCACCTGCTTCTCGGGACGAAATTGAATAATAAATCTTTGAAATTGAATGACAAAAGTGCGAAAATGGATGGGAAAACCTATATTATACAGTGACAATTAAAAAGACCCGAATAACAAACAAGTTGTATAATTGGTGGGGTGTGAAAGTTCCCTCCCATCAAAACTATTTAGTGACAATGAGGTTTATCATTCCAAGCTTACCAAGTTCATTATAAGCTTTCGCGTTCCTTTATGAGAACCAAAGGACCGTGACACTCTCCCAGTTCAGTGAGACTTTCTATTATGGGGGTGGGGGGGGGGGCGAGTAAAGGGAAAGTGAAGTTACATTTCTTGCAACATCTATATTGGCTATCGAATGCGAGACTTTTAACCATGCACCCACTAACACACGTATCAATTATCAAAGAAAAAAAAAATACACTACCAATACTAAATGGAAATCAGGGTGTTAAAACAGCGACCGGTTCAACATGCGTCAAACACAGGTGCCACTTGCAGTGGCTTGATTAACATAGGAGATCAGTCGGCCGTGGCGCGACAAAGCAGCAACGCCTAGTGTCGACACTAAACATGTGAACGGTTATACACTCATGCAAACTTCTTGTGTACACGTGTAATAAGGACGTCATGTCAATGGGTTCTGAGTTTCACACAGGTGATTTGTAAAACAAAAGGATTTTGTCGGGCAATTCACAGTAGAAGGATAGATATCTGCCGAAGCAGTGCAGAATGTGCTGTACTGAGAAAATTGGATTTCAATAACAGAAAGTGTGGGAGGTATATAAGAACCATTTATCAGTTATCAGTAAATTTAAGACTGATTAGTGACTTTCATTAAAAATTAGAGATATGGGTTCAAAAAGGTTTTGAAAGTTTAAAGTGAAACAGGCGTGTAGAAATTTCTGGCTTCACAATCAATACGTAAAAACATAAGGTACTAATTATCACCAACAGGCTGGTGGAGGATGAGCATAACCTTGCCGAATTGAACCGTGTATCCCTAAAATGATGACAGAAATGGTTTTCTTTTTTCTCACTAAGCTTTTCATATTATCGGTCATCAAAAAATGTATAATATGAAGTAAAAATGGCTGTTACAAGCCGTGGTTCTATCATTCCATACACTCAGCGTTGGGCGTCACAGTGGATCAACGAGGAGGTCGATCGGATAGCAGAGGCGTGGAGGAGAAACGTCGCCCTGGTATTGGTCTACGTACAGGACACGTAATAGGCAACACATATTTATGATGAGGCTAATAGGCACAATTGAGCTCTGTGATTAAATATCAGGAAAGGAAAAAATTATGGAAGCTTAGTTGATAATTGGTTGAGTTCAGATGTTGTTGCTCAATAATGATAAGTTGTAAGAAAAAGGAAAATGGTCAAGCAAAGAGCTCCGGATGGGAATGTGTTTTGACATTCCCGCCCACAGTGATGGTGGATTTGGCAATTAAAGGCAACCCATTTTCGATCAGAAATTACGTAACTTTTTTTTTTTTTTTTTTTTTTTTTTTTTTTTTTTTACTAATCAAAGGGTAATGCCCGTCACTAAATCCAAAAGGGTAAATGGAACATTCCTGCATGGTAGCTTTTAAATGGCTCCTGGAAGGTGGTGACAAACATACATTCCTTTCGTGGCTAATATGTTAAATGTGGTTTTTTTTTCTTTACTTATTATTTATTTTTAATCAGGTAACGCAATTGTGCCTTGCATAGTTCTTAGCCACAATAAAACCAATACAAATAGATCATGAAAGTCAAGGTGTCAAAGTATTTTACCCCTCCATACGAACAGCAAAAATAATATTGTAATATATGTAAAATATTGACAATAGTTTTACCGTGGTGAGGAAGAGGAGCCAAGCCCTGTGTCTATATTTTAGACGTGTGTGAACAACAAATATAGGGACTACATTTTTTTAGATATAAAATTATAGGTACGTTACAGAAATAACTGAATAAGATCATTGCTCGATACAGATTCATTATACAAATTCATTATAAACTTTGGGGTTCCTTTATGAGAACCAATAAGCCAGTTCGGAGTTAGCTTATGGGCACATTGGTCCGAATGACCTTTCTTTTTTCTCAGTCGGTTAAGGGGCTCTTCACTCGTTTTCATAGCGACGTAATGCATAAGCTTTACGCAACGATTTATGGTATTCATCAATCCTGCTTAAACACAGAATGAACTCGCATAGACCAGCTGGCCAGAATGATCCGTCAATTAACACTTGGGAAAGCATCCATTTCATTATCTTACATTGCATGTAAGAACAACCTCTTTCTATCGATATTGCCAAATACCACTTTTGCTGTCAGGTGGATGTGCTGGCAAGCAGCATTTATAAGGATTACATGAATAATCATTATACATAATAATGCATCACAGACGCTTATCCCAGTGACTTTTAAAACCAACGTGCCTTTTGGCCCGAATGACCCTTTTTCTGCTCATGCGCAGAGTGGAACTCCGAACTGGCTTATACCGTGACATTTGCCCAGTTGAAGTCCAATGAGACTTTCTAGTAATGGGGGGGGGGGGGTGAAGGGGGAGTGAAGGTACATTTCTTGTAACATCTGTATTGGCTATTGAATACGAGACTTTTAACCATGCACCAATAAACACACGTATCAAAGAAAAAAAAAAATACAGTACAATAGATGGAAATCAGGGTATGACGAATAAGCATGCCCACAATTTATGGAATTCACGTTCAAACAAAGAATGAACTTACACAGAGCAGGTGACAAGAATGGTCTGTCAATTGACACTTTGGCAGGCATTCATTTTATTGTTTTGTGTTGAAAGCATAAAAAATACCAGGCTTGCTGTCAGGTGGATGTGCTAGTAAGCACCATTTATGAGGGTTACGTGAACAATCATTACATCAGGGATGCGTATCTCTGTGAATTAAAAAAAAACCAACATGCCTGATTGTACAAATGACCGTTTTCTGCTCATGCGCAAAGTGAAACTGTAAACTGTCTTATGATAATGGTTTCAGCTTTCATTGAATAACTGTAATGTGTTATACACGTGTATCTGGTAGTTTTCGAAACCTTTGTCATACACGTACATTCAAGTAAACATAATTATACTATACTATGCAAAAGCAAATTTACACCAAAATGATTGTAATCATTTGTTGTATTATGTGTAATTCACACGGAAATTACTTTTGTAGCCTATCATCATAATCATGTTGGTCAGGTTATTCTATAAAGTGTTGCTCCTCAGTGAATATAATGTGTAATATCTGGTAGTTTTCGAAACCTCTGTCATATACGTGCATTTAAGTAAACACAAACTATATATTATGCAATAGCGAAGTCACACCAAAATGATTGTAATGATTTGTTGTATTATGTGTAAATCACACGTAAATTACTTTTGAAGCCTATCATCATAATTATATTGGTTACTCTATAAAGTTCGAAGATCATACCGAGATTCGCGAGAAATTGTTGCTCCTCGGTTACGTTGTTTACAGAATTGAATTTCTATAGCTTGATGTTAACTGTATATCATATAAAAGAAATGCTATTGGAATTTGATGTCACTGTAACTATGATCCATATTGTCGCTGCCATTACGATTGCCATTTCAAATGGGTTTACATAAATGTTTTTGTCTCACAGAATGTATACTATATTATAGTAGTTTAACGTATAGATATTTGTCACATACACTCACACACAAGTATACACATATCATATTAACACATCAGTAACATATCAGTTAGGGGCTGTTTGGTTAATTGGCATTTCCGGTAGGATAAAGCAGTTTTAAAATTGTTGACCTTCCACTTGTCATATATTATACTATTTGGAATGTTTAGAAACAAAGACAAACAAAAACATAAAAGCATTGCTTACATACAGTGCGTATCAAAAAAAAAAGAAAAGATAAAAAAGGTAATCCAACTTTGGAGGGCTACTATTTCATAATTGTCAACAATTTCAGAGAGGGCAATATTGGTTGTGAAGAAGTTAAGAGAAATAGATATTCTTCTTTCCATTGATACTTAATTATGTTAACAAATGTCATGCATGACTGAGCACATGAGCTTTGATGACAATGACAATTGCACTTTTCCAAGTTTGAGTGTCTTATACTGTTGAATGGATGAGATCTGTCGATGAAAGATGTCAAAGGAACAGGCCAGCCAGCATGACTACAGGTTTGTGTTTTAAGGTTGTTTTTTTTTTTTTTTTGTAACCTCTTATGGTCCATAATCTTGCACATGCCCACGTTGTCAATAACTTGGTCACTCCCACAAAGGCTCACCCATTATGCATTTTTCTATCTCAATATTCAAGACATGGTTTGTTGCTGTGAGCATTGTGTTGATTATGAACAGAGAAAATGAACTGTGTGGTTTGGCATTTGTGAGAGTGATCAGGTTATCGGACAGGTGGTCATGTTAAAGGCTATGGACCATATTATAATGTTAGAAAAGACTACTAACACAAACCCTAAACACAAACTTGCAGTTGTGTGAGATTGCCTATTATTCATTTGGCCACTTTCATAATCAAATCTCATCCATTCAGTGAGATGTTTATTGTTCTTTTATGTGGCACTCAAACTTGCAAAAAGTGTAATTTGTCATTGTCTTTCAAGTTCATGTACTCAGTCATGCATGATATTAGGTAACAACGGAAAGAGGAAGAGTTCTTCTTTCCTCACAACTAACATTGCGCTCTTCATGGAGTGACAATTATGAAATAGTAGCCTTCCAAATTTGAATTAACCTTTTTTTTTTTATACGCAGTGTATAATGTAAATATAGGCAAATAGCTTGTCTTTAATGTTGAGTGCTGTTCACTATAGATGTATGAGTAGATGTGGGTTTTACTTTCGAAATGATGCACTATGAAATCCGCTATTGTCAGGCCTGGTGAATAGTGTGTCAGTTTCTAACGCTGTTTATATCATTGTTTGACAAGTTCATAAGGAGCTTCGTCTTGTTTATTAAAGAAGAATAAAATGATGCGGACCATCAATAGACATTAGCCGGGTTCACACGTACAAATTAGCGGGATGACGATCGCGATGCTCATCCCGAGTTTTTTGGCGAGCGTCCACACGTACCAAATTAGCGGGATGGCGATCGCGATCGGTATCCCGCTAATTTGGCGAGCGTCCACACGTACCGAATTATCCCGCTAATTGCCGATAGAGACAACAACAAAGCCTGCAAACTGGGTCACACAGCGCCCTTCTCTATCACCACCTGTGCGCACTTTCCTTTGTCCATTGTCTTTTACGCGTCATTGGTGTGGTTCGCGCGCTGTTGTTATTGTTCTCCAAAGAGGTGAAGGACCTCCTCGCAGAGGCCTCGCTGTTGTGATGTGCGCATTGCATGATGGGATGTAAAAACTCGAGATTGTAATCCCGACCGTTCACACGTACCAGCGCGCGGCCAATTATCCCGCTAATTGAGGAACCAGCGCAAGATTTCTTGGGATTAGCATCGCGATGCTTATCCCGCTAATTTTCGGGTTTTTTCTGTCCACACGTGCAAAAAACTCGGGATGACGATCGCGATGCAAATCTCGAGATTTGTATCCCGCTAATTGGTGTACGTGTGAACCCGGCTATTATTTATGGCATACTGATAAGTAATTGTATGTTATGATCTTATTTATAGTTGACAGGGTAGCCCTTTACAGTGTAAGCACTGCAGAGAGCCCTGCTATTTATTATCAAATGGGTCATTTTTATGACATTGGCACATAGTAATTTCAGATGTAACATACATAGGCCTACAGTTGTAAAGATGTTGTGTCATCAGATACATGTATAATGTTAGTGAGCTTTAGATGTTCGCGACGGGGACGTCCAGAGGAAAAAAAAAACTCCTTCTGAGCATGCGCAAAATCGCGTATCAAAGTCGATCTATTAATAGCTTGCGTCGTCTGAGTTTTCACTACGCGTCCTGGGCCCTGTTTTAAGAAGAGTTAAATTTGATTATAAAGTTTATTTCAACTGTAAGTCTATGGCAGCCTGTGTGGTAAGGAAATTTAAAATCGATTTTATCCTTTGATAAAACGGGGCCCTGGGCTATTTTTGAAGCCCTGTCACACCTTTCCAGGCAAGCCTTGCGTGTGATTTGCGGAGAGCAATTATTGCTACCCGGAGATCCCCGCAGATGGCCCGCACATGACAGTACCTAGCACGTATCTCGCCCGTAGTCGCCCGGAGGCGCGCACGCAAATCCTTTTTACCCGCAGCCATGTTTAGGCTCTGTCACACCTTTTTGGGCAAGCTACGCAGGCTTGTTTCGTGTGGGGATTTTCTAGCATACCGAACAATTTCTGAGGGCGGACAAGGACTTTGGCGAGTTTTGCATGTGTCTAACTTGCTGGACACGTGCTACTTCTGTGTGACCTGCGTGCCAGGCGCGTTGGGGCTGACAACTCAGTGAAGGAAATCCCTTCGCGGCTATATAAACCGCACGCAGCGAAGTCTATGTTCATTGCCTGACGAAGACTAGCAGTTAGCAGTCAAAACGTCGCAACCTCTCAACGTTTGCACATCGTGAGACAACTGATTACTATCTTAATTCATTCTTCACCACGATGAACCTCTTCCAATCCATTGACCTGAAGTATGGGCGCACTGCCCTAAGGCTCGTCCGTAGACACGAACGCTGCTCCAAGAGACTCGGAGTTTTTCCAACCACCTTACTTTCCTTACGCGTTGCATCAAGAATTCCGTCATCCCTAAGGACCTGAGTTCACCCGCCAGTACCAACCAAGAAAGCACGGCTCATCGCCATCAACACCTCACGCCGTTTTCTTCCGCGAGAGAATCTGCTTAACCCGCATGACTATCAAGTCCATCCGAAGCGAAATTGATTCATGTACCACCCGCAGTCGCACGACGCTCGCCGAAGAATACCATACTGGTGTTCTCGAGCATTCTGACAAAGTCTACCGCATCGTGTTCGAGAAGTGTAAGGCCCGTCAACAGAGTATCTTAAACTTTGTGATCCCGCTACCGATATTCCCGTGCGCTCTGTTTCCGACTCTTGGGTAGTTAACCTATCCAAACGCAACCCATCTCCCGCTGAGAAAGCTCTCCTCAGCAAGGGGCTCAACTTCGCCGTGGCCCCTACTCGCGTACCCGCTACTGAGATTATTGCTAAGGTTGAATCTTCCGTCCATACTTTAAGCGCTGAAACAGTTGGCTCTGTGCGCAGGGAAGTTAGCACTGTCCTCGCCACAGCCCAACCACCCAAGCCTAACATCACTCCCGACATGCGCAAAGCCTTGAAATCGCTCAAGGAAGACGACTCTATCACGGTTCTGCCAGCTGACAAAGGTCGCGCCAGTGTTGTACTGGATACCGATGTCTTCCGCGCCAAGATGACCGAGTTGATCGATTCCGGCCCGTACCGCGCTGTCAGTAAGGACCCCATTGATCGCCTCTGCCGCAAGCTCTCTACCATTCTTCGCGACTTTCATAAGAATGGTGACATAGACGATGCCGTTTACCGCAGGTTAAGACCCTCGCAGAAGCAACCGCCCAGGATCTATGGACTGCCCAAGATCCATAAGCCCGACACCCCGTTACGCCCCATAGTCTCGTGAATTGGCTCGTTCGCTTACGAAGTTTCTCGCTGACATTCTCGCCCCGTTGGTCGGCTCCTCCGAACATGCTGTTCACGACTCCGCAACCTTTGTTGATTTCCTACGCAGTGAGACCATAGGTGGTCATGAAGTAATGGTCTCATTCGATGTGGTGTCGTTGTTCACCAACGTACCCATTGACGCCGCATGTGACGCCGCATTTCTCAAACTTAGTTCCGATGCTACTCTCCCCCAGCGCACTCAGCTATCACCGACCAAGATAGTGGATTTGTTGAAGTTCGTGCTGCATTCGACATATTTCATGTACAACGGCGATTTCTACGAACAGCAGGAAGGAGCACCCATGGGTAGTCCGGTTTCCGCTGCCATCGCGAACCTCTAAATGGAGTTCTTTGAAGAACAGGCGCTGAAGACCTACCCACCCAACTGCGCCCCGAGGGTGTGGAAGCGTTACGTTGATGATACTTTCATCATCACTGCTAGATCATCCGCCAATGATCTACTCGAGCACGTGAACACGCAACTGTACAACCGTCTATCCGTTTCACCATGGAGACAGAAAGTGACGAGCGCATCGCCTTTCTTGACACATTGGTACATCGCGACACCAGAGGCCGCTTGACCACTACCGTGTACAGAAAGCCCACGCACACCGATCAGTACCTGGCTTACGACTCACACCATCCGAAGTCTGTGAAGCGCTGGGTTGTGAAGTGTCTCCCCATTGCACTGCGCCGGAGACACAGCATGTCTCATCAGCGCTCGTTTCGAATGGCTATCAGATTTCGTTTGTGAACCGCGCCTCCCGGAAAAAGCGCGCCACTTCCGAGGAACCTGCTAGATTTAAGTCTACCGTGGTCCTCCCGTATGTGGACAGCATCGCTCACACACTCCGGCGACGTTTGAAGAAGCATGATATTCGCGTCGTTTTCAAGTCCGATACCATTCGTAACCAACTGGTCCGCCCCAAGGACCCCGTTCTCCCCGACAGGCGCGATGGAGTTGTTTACAAGATTCCTTGCTCAACCTGCGACAAGGTCTACATTGGCGAGACTGGTAGACCTGTAGGCGAGCGCATGCATGAACATCGCCGAGATGTTCGACTTGGACGCACGGAGAGTTCCGCTGTCGCCGAACATGCATGGTCATCCGAGCACCATCCCAACTGGGAAAAGGTTAGCTGCATTGCGCAGGACAAGCATTGGTACACGCGCCGTGTCAAGGAAGCCATCCACATCCGTCTACACCCGAATGACATCAACAGGGATAGCGGTATTGACATCCCTGACGAATGGTTATCGGCCATTCGACGCCACTCGGCCAACTGGTTAAACCGGTTCGGGACAGCACGCCCCCCCCCCCCCCCCCGCCACGGCAGGGAACAATAGCAGCTCCCGCGCCAGGAGCACCTCGACCAATAGCAGGCCAGCGGCACCGGCCAATGGCAGTCCAGCTCACGCCTCGGTAGAGCCGGACAAAAGCGCGCGCCCGGTCGCCCCGGGCCCCCTTCGCGGCTATATAAACCGCACGCAGCGAAGTCTATGTTCATTACGTCGTGGGGTGCTGATACTAAAACTTTGCTATTGTTTTATCGTGCATTAATTCGTCCCCACCTTGATTACTCATGTGAAATCTATACTTCCATCCCCCAACGCTCGCCAAGAAGCTGGACTTAGTTCAAGGCCACGCTCTACGTATTGCCACTGGTGCTCTTCCCTCCACCCCACTACACTCTCTCCAAGTGGAATGCCATGAAGCTCCTTTAGACATACGCCGTGAAAGGGCCGCTTTCAACTACTGTGCATATCTATTTACTCTCTCCACCACTCACCAAACTCGGGCCGCAATTTCTGACTGCTGGTAGTTTGCTACAGTCAAATGGCCTGAACACAAAAAACCGTTTGCCCTTCGCACTTCATATTTATTTCCCACTTTCAGCAAACTCATCCCGCTCTCCGACTGCCCGTGTCCGCCATGGTCAATAATATACCCAACGATTGATCTCTCTATACATGACCACTGCACAAAGACTTCCCACTTTGAAATGCAAAAAGAATCTGCTCTCCAGATAACCAACACCGTTATGCTAACCATTCTTCATCTCTACACAGACGGCTCTCACGACCCCGCCAGCAACAGGGTTGGCATCGGGATTTATATTCCCCGCCATGAAATAAAAATTCATGAAAGAACCTCCCGGATATCCATATGCCGTGCTGAACTCGCTGCAATTTTAGAAGCCCTTACCTGGCTCGAAACTTCTCCGCCGTTGGAGGCTGCAATATTTTCAGACTCCCTCAGTCCTCTGTCTTTATTAGTCCTCCAATAAACATGATCTAACCTGCGAAATTTTATTGAAATGTTCACAATTATTAGCAAATGGATTTTCTCTTTCCCTGATCTGGATTCCCTCACATTGTGGCATGAAAGGTAACGACTGTGCAGACTCTCTCGCGAAGAAAAGCCTAAAAAAATTTATATAACCATCATGATCCCTCCTACTGTTTCTGAAATTAGACAATTAATCTCGACAAAATTTCTGGACGCCTGGAACGAGACCTGGCGCACATCCATCCATGGTCGTCATTTATACTTTATCCATAATAATGTTAAACAGCCTTTCTTCATCAATTGCACCTGTCGACGAGACGAAATTATCATCCATCGACTCAGAATGGGTCGTGCTCGACTCCCCGCTTTCTTACATTTAATTCATAAACACCCCACTGGCCTCTGTCATATCTGCAACTCTCCAGATACTGTAGGACACTACTTGCTATACTGCACACGGTTCCTGAAACAACGCACAGCATTAGCCCAAAGGTTACATAAACCCATCTTGCAGTTGTCTGATCTCTTCTCGAATCAGCAATCTATGGACCACCTGCTTCAGTATGTCAAAGACACAAACCAATATTTTAATCTTTGATTTTCTTTTTCTTCTTTCTCTATCCCACTACCTACATTATACATAGGTCTGATGTTTGTAGAGGCTTCTCACTCGATCGAATCCATTATCACGTTCAGGCTCTATTTTAACTTAGAAGTATACCCACCCACTGGGAGAACTCCACACTCGTGAACCATCGACGTACTCAACGCCGTCTCTCTTTTATATCGGCACCATGGCATTCTACTTCTAGTACTCAACGCCGTGCTTTGTTTTTATACCGGTATTTTTCTCTCAGACCTGGATCATCAATGGCTCGTGGAAATGCCTCTTATGTGTGACTCATTTTTCACATTCTTTTTCTGTGTAATTTTGGTAACGGGCTGACCCTATGTCAGAGAGAGGAGCTCAGCACCCTCCACCCCCCTAGCTGTCTGTTTTCTCTGTTCTGTCCTCACCCTTTCCGCTATTCTTCTATCATTCCCCTCTTCCATGATGTCCCTGCCTACGAGGCTAATAAAAATATAACACCTAGGCCGATAAGTCACTAGAGGCGCCTGCCCCCGGGAGAGGCCGAGACTTCATCGGCGTCGGCCGGTGGGTCCTCTACCTACCTGGCCGACGGGAACGGCGTAACCTTGCATTTCGGTGCAGGAGTAGGCAGGCGACATCTTTCCTAAAACCTGTCCCTTTTTTTTCTGTAAATATTCTCATTTGTAAATATTAGAATAAATATAATTAGGTTTTGTAGATATTTAAAAGTAGTGTAGATTTTTATAAATGTATTTAGATAAATACTTTAATTCAATATATTTTTTGGAGTAAATTGCCCACCCGGCAGAGAGCTCCATTAAGTTAAAAGAACAACAACAACAATCTATGTTCATTGCCTGACGAAGACTAGCAGTTAGCAGTCGAAACGTCGCAACCTCTCAACGTTTGCACATCGTGAGACAACTGATTACTTTCTTCATTCAAGGAATATTTATTTGGCAAAGGTCCCAGAGAATGTCATAATCCTGGCCCGCAGCTGACTCTCAACTAACCAACAGAAAGGCAGTAACTGCCCCTCAACATGCACAACATGCCTGTGACTTGCGGCAGGTTGCGTCTCCGCGTAATCTAAAGCCACTTTTCAACACGACGCAGGGAGAGAGGAGAACGTCCAACGCAAACGTCCGCGCCGCAAATCTAAAGCTCCCTATTGTTTTGCTTTCTGATGTTGGTATTGCACGTGTGACATGCATTGCCCATTCTTGTGTTTTACACATTCTTGAACACTCATAGGATATGAACAAGGAAGTATCGGAATTGTCTTTAGCGACAAGTTTCTCAGCTCGTCCGATTAAAATGTAAGTAGATGATAATAAAACCCAACGGAGTAACATGCAAAGGAGATATCACTGATCCCGGGACTGTCATTCACATGAATCACATTATATTGTGTTCTGATTGGAGCCTGTGAGTTAGAAAATCACGGTTTGAGAGCTGATACTGCTATTGAACTACAAAATGGATTTGCTCAGTACTTCGAGAACACAATTAGTCCTATGAGTGAATAACGCGCCTTTGAACTGCCTCGTCTACTGATACTGGACATGGCTTCATTTCATTACTGCATGAACAGTGGGATTTATGCATAACGCATTGTCCTACGCAAGACTTTATCTAATTACGCTAACTAAAAAACACTGAGCCAAAGGGAGAAAAACCTTTCATTTATTCCATTGTTTTAAACACCTTATTTTGAATTAATTTCAAAAAGCTTCACATGGTTCATAAATCCACGTAATTTGTTACTCAAGGTAAAGTTCGGAGATGATGTATGATCGAGAACCTTCAAGTGCTTCTACAGATTTTCCAAGTAAAATATTCTCACTGCGTTTGGCTTCAAAACTATTCGAAGAATAATTTCAACATTTCGCCAATAGCCTTATCTGAGAGATGTAGGGTGAAACTTATCCGGGCTGGAGAATGATTATCTGCAACATATCACATGACGTTTCGGAGTCTTTCGATTTCATGAATGTGAAAAAAAAAAAATCATTTTGAACCACTTCCTCAATTTACTCGAGGGGTGCAACATCGCGATTACATGTTCATAAAACAATAAGGTAGGCATATCATTACCAGAACGTCATCGGAGGTACAGTATGACATACCCGATACCCCAACAACTATCAGCGTCTGTTTTCTATTTCTGTCTGGAATCGTGGAAGTCTGTCGAAAGTCACAACAGTAGCTCAGGACACTCCTAAGTGCACATCACCATATATGGTCAAACCAACGCCTGTACTAAAATCAGATGCAAAACACTTTTGCTCACTGTATATAATGTACGTAAAACCTATGATAGTTGCAGGGCCTAGTGTGAAGTTGGAAAGAGAGAAAGAGAGAAAGAGAAAGGGAGGGGGAGAGGGAGGGGGTGGAGAAAGGAAAGCGTTTCATAGCGCGTTTCAGAACTGTTAATTTAGACCTGACACAAACTTCCGAATAAAATTCAGAATTGTATACATATCAATAATTACTACACTGAGAATAATACGATACACTTCATTTACATTTTAAAACAAATTACAATGTTATAAATTTATGAATATGCATGTATACAAATTTATATATAAAGAAACTATAATACAACAAATTGTGGTTACTGAAAAATAAACTTCCATCCCGCGTTTATAATTCAGATTATGTTATATCAACAATACATCACAATACCATTATAGTCGCTGGGGCGACAAGACCTTGTATCTCAAATTTTGGTGGAAATGACTTCCTCGAACTATTGGGCAGACAATATATAAGTCAAGCGATGTCCCGTTCAAGTTTCAGCTGCTCCACACCAAATATAAGGCCACCACGGCATGCCAAATATTTCAAATTGTAGATACGAGGTCTTGCCGTCCCAATAACGACATACTTTGATTAAAACATACTACATGTGAAAAAAATCATTGCATTGCTGATTGTGATTATTGCAACGCTTGATAATGATTCCGGAGGCTTACAAGAAAAAGGAAACTAAAAAAGACCTCTTAAAATCAGAAGGAATCCAATTTATATCTCATTTTGCTCATTTCTGGTAAAGCACGTAATGCCCGTGTATGTTATAAAATATAATGTGTAACTGGAGAAAAGAATGGGAGGGAAAAAGAAAGTGAGTGGGTGAGGGAGGGGGAGGAGAGATGTTTAAGAAGTTACAAAAGGGAGAGAAAAAAAAACCTATTAAAAACTGAAACAAACAAGCTTCAACCTAAAATTCAGAGCTTATAACTATCAAAACTATCACACTGACTGGTATATTACCAAAAAACATATCTTGCCTGTTATATGTATAATATATTCAATCTTCACATTGTGTTATATTTGTAATATATCACAATACGGTAAATAGAATAATGATGACATAAAATTCTTTTAGTATTCAACCTCAGACACAACTCATCTCTTCTATCACAGAGTGAAGTAATGTTGTACATCACACAGGTCTTCTCATATGATTCATACCTATTACCCAAGATTATACGGAGCGCTCTTTTTTGAATCATTTCGATTGCGTTACTTTGTTTATTCGTAATGGATGAGTGCCATACCGGTACACAATACTCTAGGACTGGTCTGATGTAGCTAGTGAAGATGGTAAGTATGTCTTCAGATGGCGCCCTGTATCGTTTCATGACGCGGAGTACGTACGTAGAGCTTCCTTCCAGCTCGCTTGACAATGTCGTCAACATGTGAATCCCAACGGAGGTTGCTTTGGATAGTAACAGCAAGGAGCTTGACCGCGTTTATTTCTTCCAGTACGATGTCGTTCAGCTTGAGCTGGAGTGGTGGGAGTGGTGTTTTGGTGAACGCGTCACGCATCACTTTACATTTCGAAGGGTTGAGTTTCATGTCCGCTTCGGCACACCACCTACTGAGTTCCTTGAGGATGTCCGGGACTACACTGGCAGAGTTGATTTTCCTATTCTCAGCAATGGTCATGTCATCTACGTATTTCCAATGCTCTACTATACATAAAGGTGTCTCCTGGAGTGAATCGTTGATCATTGCAAGGAATACTATTTGGCCAAGACGTGTGCCCTGTGGCACGCCACCATTGGGAGTCAAGAGGTTTGCGACAGTTTACCTTTGTATCTTGTCATCTGTTGACGGTCGCTCAAAAAGCTACACATCCACGGAACTAATGAAACTCTCATGCCCAATTGATGCAATTTTGTGATAGCAACATTGTGATTGACGAGATCAAAAGCTTTTGTGAAGTCTGTCATCAACATCGTCGAGACTGTTCCTGAGCTGTCTGCACTGCTGTGAAGGAATTGCATCAAGCTGAGCAAGTAGTGCGTTGTCGACAGTTTTGGACGACTTCCAAATTGTTGGGTGTCGATCTTAGTAGAAATATCGTTCAAGATGTGTCTGTACGCGAACAGTTCAGAAAGCTTTGGGAAGTGGTCTGTGAGTGATATCGGGCGCAGTTCAGGAAACTTCGGTGGAAATCCCTTTGGAATTGGGACAACTATGGACTTTTTCCACTGAATTGGTACGCAGCCTTCTTCGAAAGAAGCGTTGATGATATCAGCCAGCGGGGTGCTCAGCTCTAAGGCAAATTCCTTCACAATCCTGGAAGAAATACCATCAGGGCCATTGCTCTTTCCCAGTTTAACCCTTTTCATCTCATTGTAGACATTCCACGGTTGAACTTTCGGTATATCCACAGGGAGACGCAGTCGATATGCAGGTAGCGTCCGGTTGTCACGAGCTTGGGTGTTGCTCGAGATGTTGACAAAATGTTCATTGATAGCATTTGCTATCTCTTGATGGTCTGAGGGGTGTATGCCAGGCACCTCGATGGATGTATCTACCTTGTCATTGGTGGTCGTGACCTTGATGAACTGGTACCACGCAAGCGGGTTTATCCTTTTTGAGACGCCGTATACGGGATTGGTAGTATTCCTTTTTTACTTTGCATATTTCTCTTTGGACCTTGTTTCTCAAACGTCGCCAGTCTGAAGACTTGCTTTGGAACGCTAGCTGTCGGTATTGGATCAAGCTTTTGACCTTGGATGTTACCCACAACTTATCTCTGCAGTGGATCTTTACTGATTTTAAGGGAAAGTGCAAATCTATGGCTGCATTGAATTCATCATAAAATCCATTTCCTCTGAACGCCGCTTTCTTCGATAATTCTCGACCAATTGTTACCGGTGATCCAGCGACCGCCCGAACTGCCTGATGTCAGAGTCACGCATAGGACGTACAACCTTTTGGCTTGTTTTATTGGCATGTTTCCTGGGGGTACAGTTGGGTTCCCATAGAATCCCGTTATGATCGCTGCGATCTAGTGGAGCTATCAGTTTGACAGGGATAGAGGTCCGGAATATTTGTGAGGATCTTATCCAGATTTGATTTGATTTGATTTGATTTGATTTTATTGGTTCCTGCATTATATCATTGCTCATGCAGATACATAAACATATATCATATACATTAATGGTACCAGGGAGGTGGAACCACCTCCCTGATGGTACCATACATATAAATGGATATACATGAACATTAGTTGCTAACAAAATGAGTTTTTTCATTACCTTTAGAATTCTACAGCAATACATTTCTTCATTGCCTGTACATAAATGTCCAACATAACAGTGATGCAATGAATAACGCAGAAGGGCTACAGCTTAAGCATTGCTTGATTTGCATGCAGCCCTCGTACATAATACATAACATATAGGAAAATAGGGAAGGGATGACTTGCATAGAGATAGGGATAGGAGAAAGGAGAGAGGAGAGGTCTGTCTGCTTTCACTATTACACAAAGTTAGAACACCTGGATCTCTGAATAACAAAGCATGGCAAAGTATTTTCTCACCAAGGTACAGGTGAACAGTTACAGGTCATGGTCGTTTACATAACATTACGCAATAAATTCAGAACAACGATAATTCCATGAGGGAATTTCATATACAATACAATTGCAATGACATTATAAGATCACTGATATCCAGAGAGCAGCATTGTTTTTACAGCTTTCCTGAAAGAATACATAGACTTTAAAGTTCGAATTTCTGAAGGAAGAGAGTTCCAAATATCAGGTCCAGTGTGTCTGATAGATTTCAGAGCCATCACCGTTTTAGGATTTTGTAGATGAAATTTATCAGATTGCCTTGTGAGATAAGAATGTATATCCTTGTTTAAATGAAATAATGAGAAAAAAGAAGACGGCAACTGACCGTTATACAAACGAAACATAAAAAGTGAATTTTTCAAAATATTAATATCATTTACCTTTAGTGCTTTTAATTCTACGAACAAAGGATCTGAATGGTCCCGATAACCTGAATTGGTGCATATACGTATAGCTTTCTTTTGCAGAAGCAATATACTGTCAATGTGACTTTTTGCAGTTGCCCAAACAATGTTACAATATGAGATGTTCGATAATATCAAGGAATTATAAAGCATAAATAAAATATTCTTTGGGACATAATACTTAAGCTTTAAACAGAGTATACCAACGTGACGAGACACTTTATCTGAGATATATTGCACATGAGCATTCCATTTCAAATTTTCATTGATATATATTCCAAGAAATTTGACACTTTCTTTTTGTTCCAATAATATACCATCCACCATAATATTCAAATGGTGCATTTCATTTTTATGCTTCTTATTGTGAAAATGAATAAAATTTGTCTTTTTTAAGTTGAGTGACAATCTATTGCTCTTAAACCATGTAGATAATTTCGGCAATTCAGTATTCAAGAGTTCTTAAAAGCGACTGAAAATCAGAATTGGAACAAAATACATTGGTGTCATCGGCGAACAGAATATATTGCAGTAATTTAGAAGAATTTGTGATATCATTTATATACACTAGAAATAGTAGTGGTCCCAATATGGATCCTTGTGGGACGCCACAATGTATAGGTAAAACTTCAGAATTTACCGATTCATAGTATACATTGCTGTCTATTCGATAAGTAATCATCAAACCATTCCAGTGGAATGCCACGAACTCCATAACAATGTAATTTGCGTAAAAGGATAGTGTGGTCAAGAGTGTCGAATGCCTTGCTTAGGTCCATGAACACACCAATAACATGTTTTTGTTCAGCTAAGGCAGTCGACACTCTGTCATACAACTGGGCTAGTGCCATATCAGTAGAATGAAATTTCCTGAAACCATATTGGTCTTGGTTCAGTACATCATTTTGTAACAAAAAATCATACAGTCTGTTATAAACGAGTCTTTCTATGACTTTAGAAAGACTAGGAAGAATAGAGATAGGTCGGTAATTCGAAGCAAAAGAAGAGTCATCTTTTTTGTATATTGGAATAACTTTTGCAATTTTACATGCATTCGGAAATACACCAGTTGACAACGACAAATTACAAATATGTACTAAAGGTGTCAATATTTGTTTTAAAAGAGACGTGCTCATTTCATCATGACCACATGTATGACTTGATTTTAAGGAATGCACAATATCAAGGATCTCACTAAAATCTGTTGGTTTGAAAAATAATGAATTATCGTTTGACGTGCCCAAGTACTGCGAGAAATCTGTCTGTGTATGATCAATCTTAGAAGCTTGACTAGGACCTACATTAACAAAGTACTCATTAAAACAACATGCTTCATCTTTAGGATTACAAAACGTTTGTCCATTATTCGTAATTTGAGATGTTGACACCTTCTTTTGCTTACCAATGACGTCATTAATAACCTTCCAGGTGGCTGACATATTTCCAGTAGCATTTACAAAAGCTTCCGTATATACATTCTGCGGGAGAGCCTAATAATCTGTGTAAGTTTATTTCTATATAATTTATATCGATTAACATTATCTTTATCAGGATACCGTAAACTACTTTTATATAAAGCATTTCTTTTCTTAATGGAACGAAAAATTCCCTTTGTTATCCACGGATTTTTTTTTTCTTTTCAATTGTGGGGATATGTTTGTCAAAATAAGAAAGGAATATATTCCAGAAGGTGTCATAAGCACTGTTTGGGTCTGCAGAAAGCAATACATCATCCCACGTTTCCGTAATTAAATCATCGTTCAGTAATGATATATTTTCTAGTGTGAATTTCCGCTTTTTCTTACGTTGTTTTTGCTTAACATAAGAATTCTGTGTGTCGCCACAAATGAAAAATATAGGTAAATGGTCAGAAATATCACTATACAAAAGACCAGATTTCGAATAATCTGTGTCAATATTCGTAAAAATATTATCGATCAACGTTGATGAGTTGACTGTAATTCTCGAAGGCTTATCAATTGTGATATTACAAAAATTTGCATGCAAAATATTGCAAAATTTATTTCTAAGAATATGCTCTTCTCTCGAGAGATCAATGTTAAAATCACCCATAATATATACATCTTTGTTTTCTTGATTAATCAGCTCTAATAAGACATCAAAATTATCCAAAAATGAATTACTATCTGTATGAGGGGGCCTGTATATTACACAAAGTATTATGTTTTTTCTATTATACATATTAATTTCAACACATGTGCAATCAAATTCATTTCCATTGTACATCAAATCAGGCCGTTCTTTGCACGATAACGTGTGTGATAGGAACAGGGCGACTCCGCCTCCTCGTCCGCATTTTCTATCAGAACGGACAACAGAATATCCATCAATGTTATATAAAGGGGGAGATTTGTCGTTAAGCCATGTTTCTGTGATACCAATAGCGGAAAATTTCATATTTATCATAGACAATAATAATTGCATATTTTCATAATTTCTTAACAGGCTGCGGGCATTGACATGTGGTAAACTGAAAGAATGCTCATTATTAATAAATTTTGAATTGAACTCGTCAGGTAAATAATACCGACATTGGACATTTTTATGTGAATATGAATTAATTTCATCCATATTTAAAACAAGAACAACACATGGACCATGACATGGTCGTGAACATTTGCATAAGAATTGATGAAAGCAGACAAGAAGAGAGGGAAAGAATATAGCAAGTCATACAGAGAATAGATTATTTACAAATTACTCTCGTGAGTAGTAGCCGCATCGGACAATTGAGATCTCACAACATAGATCGTTGCTATATCAATTCTCCCTGCAGACAATACACATCAGAAGTCAGATTGTATCTTTGGAAATATTCTATATACACAATATTCATCATATACAATGTGATATTTGATATAAATTTAACTATAAACTCATAATATTTACATAATCGCGGTATAGACTTAGAGATTGACAGAGAAAGGAAGGCAGAGAGGTGGATAATCGGGGAAAGATAGAAGTAGACATAAAGAACATGATTATGACATAATGAATGAGTTATTGAGAAGGAATACAGAAGTCATACCGAAGTGATCTAACAGAAGGAGAGGAAGTTGTGCGGGACTCCTGTTTGGTTCCTCCATTTCCCAGCAAAGAAGCGAAGCTTCACGCCGTTCTTGTACAGCTCCTGAACGGCTGCGGACCACTTCCTCTTCTCAGTCAGATCGTCAGCAGTGAGGTCATCTGTCATGAAGTACGCTTCCTTTGCGAGCTTCAGGCGCTGATTCTTCATGATGTCGACTTTCTCACGGTACGACAGGGTTTTGAAGAGGATGTGCCTGGGCCGATCCTTGGTTGCTTTTCCATCACGGTGCGCTCGTTCTACCTTGATGTTAATCCCAAACTTCTCCTTCGCGATTTTCTAGACGAGAGCTGGGCAATCCTCGTCGCCGGTGGTGGACTCGGGAATACCCACGATGCGGATGTTGTTGCGCCGTGAGAACCTTTCGCTCTTGTTGATTGACGAGTTGTGCTTCTCCACTTCCAATCGCAGGGCACCAACCTCCTTTTCCAGCTCGCCCATTCTTTTCTCTAGCTGTTGATTCCTGGTCTGCACCTCCGTCACTCTCCTGCTCTCAAACTCGATCGCCTGTCCCAGATGTGTCTCCACCTGTTTGATGTTCTCTATTAAGGATTCCACAGCTTTCTTTATCATCCGCTCGAAGTTCTTTGTTGCTTCGTGGAAGTAGCTGGCAATTCCTTCAGGTGAAGTTACGTCAGCTCCTTTGTCATGCAAATCTCTTGATATGTCGGGCACGTCAATGGTATCGGATGCCAAGGGTGCTGCCGCTGCTGCTGCAGTGGTCTCGGGATGGTTGCTTACCCGCGGTGGGCTGGCGGGCTTAGTTGTGGAGGCCCGTCTTCTTGATAGCGGCGTAGAGTTCTTTGGAGAAGGAAGAGTGGCGCCACGGTTTTCCACCCCAAAATTACTTTTCCTATCTTGCTTTGCCTTCCTTGGCAGCACCTTCCTTGTCTGGGTACTCATTATGATAAGTTGATATAGCAGGAGGTGTCAATATCAGTATCCAAAGATAGATATCCAAATAAGATTCGGGAGATGTGATAAGGTGACGTGTTACTCGCAGCTGGCGGCCATTTCAAAAATGGCATCATTCATTTCAGAATGGCATTATTCCTTGTTACCTTGTCAACGACTTGACGTAGGTTTTGTCCATTTACAAGTGAAGTGAGAAAGGCGATTCACATCACCCAGTATGACAATTCCGGCGTCTGGATGGCTTTCTAGAATAGTGCCTATACTTTCCACCAGCTGAGTGATGAAGGAATTGCCATATTTCCCGTTGGGGGGAAGTACACACTTGCGATGAATATGGACGAGACAGATCGTGGAAGACGACGGGGGCGTATCTGGGCCCAGACAATCTCTAGATCATCCGGACAACTATGTCAGTAACAGGTGTAGGGTGTAGGTCATTATCGACATGATCGAAGAAAAGCGCTACACCACCCCCACGTTGCAATGTTATGTTTTTCAAGAAGCTGGTGTAACCGGAAATGACGTGCTGTTCGTAAGGCATGCTGTCAGTGAACCATGTTTCACTTACAGCGATAACATCTACTCCAAGTTGCTTCACAATGACAGCAAATTAATAATTGTTAAGGGATTGAGCGTTCGTCATGAAGAAAGATGGTAGCACGAAAGTTTGTTTTGAGACGTTTGTTAATTTTGGTCTTTTGAGTAGATTTGATAATTTTTTATCCTCACGGGGATTTGTCACTCTCACAAGAATTCTCCTGTGGATGTGTGAACCACCACGACGTCCTCTTTGTTTTGTTTTGTTTTTTTTTAGAATGCCACATTCTTTCACTACTTTGAAAACATCAGGTCTGAGTGGAGATCGCTGGTTATGTATAAATGCCAAAAGCTCATGCTTCGAGTACCGAAGGCACCCTTGCGTAGCAGTCATCTTTAACCCTTTCGCTGCCAAGATCTCGTACGTCGGCGTGTCATTTGGTGTAGGGCTCTCGACACTTGTCACACATGCCGTTACTAGCCCATTCGCAACCAGCAGCAATACACACGCGTTAACAGTTCGGACATACGACATGGCGGTCACAACGAAACACCTCTGAAAAAGGCAAAAACCAACTGCTACTCGTCAAAACTCACTCAAGCTTGCTCTGCCATGCACGGTATCTCTTCATGGGTGTCGCCCTGTGTGGTTCTTGACGTCATCGATGGTGTCTGGGGGTCATACGTCACATCAGTTCATACGTCACATCAGCTTGCTCTGGTAGAACATGTGTGCGATGAAATCAAACAGCACGATATTATTAAAAGTGATGAAATTACGTAAAAACCAGGACGTCTGAAATCACTCCTCCGGGCATCAGCTTTACAGCGCCCTCAGCTTTACAACGCCCTCATACTAGTAAACGGCTCGGGAAATCTTCTTTGACATTTCATTTGTTTTGCCTGAGCAAAAATTCAATTCAATTCGATTCAATTTGATTCAATGTGAGCGGGGCCTACTATAACATAGTGTATAACATATACACAATTATAGGGCCTAACATATAACATTTATATAACATTTGTAACATTCACAAAATTTATAACATGTATAATTCAGTTATAACATTGAAAACCTTTATAACATAAAAACAACTTTATGCAAGTGCACACTTATAAATAAGCCTATTTGATAAAGGTAGACACAAGAAACGTCATGACGAAATACATAGAAATGTGTTTTGTTTTTGTTTTTGAATAAAGTTATTTTTTGTTGTTGTTGTCTTTTTTGGGGGTGGGGAGGATGGGTTGATTAACAGGTATGAATTCCCCTGATGCATGCTAAGCTCTAAATAGATACAAAATGGACTACCTTCTTACAAATAGTGTAAAAACAAATCAATAAATTAATTGATGAAGGGTGAATGAATCAATCAATGATTTTAATAAATAAATGAATAATTGAATGAATTGATAAATAGACAAATGAACAAATAAATAAACAAGCAAATCAATAAATAAAGTAAGTAGGCTGTATAACTGTAAAGTTCATATTGCCAAAGTCAGTTTTATACCCATTCTTCCTGTTATGATCTCCGAGTTACTAGTATACGGGTAATGTGATAATAATAGAAATAGTTGGTTTTTATATACGCGTAGCGCATTTCACACTTGTTAAGTATCACAATGCGCTCTACAGACTATTGTGATCGGACGCACCACATAATAATAATGGCCTGATGTCCAAGTTTATGACGATGAGGGCCAAGAAAGAGCAGTGTTTCCAATTAAAGAATAGTGGTGACCTGGATTGTATGAAAGGAATATAGGAACTATAAAACATTGTTACTGTGCTTCAACTCGAGATTAAGAGAGCAAAAACTTTTCAGAATCTCGTTTATTTCTGTTCTGAATGGTTCATTTTGCTGATTGAGTCCAATGTAGCCTGGAAACACTAATAAGAGTTTTACGAATTTGATGAAGAACATACCACATGAGAGAAAGATATTATTCAGAGGGGTGAAGGTCCAGGTGTGAGTTTCTTCAATTTGTCTCCCTCTACATAAAACGTAAAATTTAAATATTCCACATGTCTATTGATTGCATTATCTGTATACATTAAAGTTACCTTTCGTTGAAACGATGCCATCTAACCTTGGATAATCCAGTTCGGAGTTAGCTCATGGGCACATTCAATTCAATTCAATTCAATTTATTTTCATATTTCTCAATGAAGGAATGTACATCAAATATGATAAAAACATAGTGAATCATAATATCCAACTTGGATGCACAGTAAATTAATGAAAACATATAAAACATAGCGGTCAGTCATCGTACGTTTGTTTCTATGTATAACGCTAAAGAAATATTATGATGGAACCTACTTAAAAGCGAGCTTGTTAAGCGTAGGTCCCAAAATTCTGAACAGAGTGTAAGATAAAGATGAGGAGCACGGATGCAACGTAAGACCAAAATAAAGAAAAATAGAAATGAAAGGTAAAAATACCCGGGGCAATAACAGAATCTTCTCAATACAAATAGTGATATACAGACAACCACATTCTGCAGACGTAAGAACAGTTGATTTAGCAATGTTGACAATAGTATAGTGTAATAATATGATTTGAATAATGCTGAAAACAGAACAACTCGACATGCGAGTCCTCGGAAGAGATACGGGAAGCCTAAAGAGTGAACATACAAGTACTAACATTCAAAGAAGAATTAGAATTAGAATTACCAGCCAGTATAGCACTGAGATGAATACAACAAGCCAGCTGTTCACGCGTTCCGAAGTCTTAGGGTACGAAAAAGGGTTCTGGTGTGGAGGAATTTAAGAGCGCAAACAGAGAGGCTTAACTGATTTGAATGACAACAACCAACACAGCAGGAAAAGGCACATAAACAAGATAAAAGGAAATTTCAATGGACTTACGCAACGTAATTATTCAATAAATTCTGTCTTAATTTTTTTTGAAGGTCGACAAAGACAAAGAACCTGCGTGTTCTATGGGGAGATCGTTCCAGTATTTCGGCCCTGTATACATACTGTTTTTTCGCAAAAATGGTTCGGGTACGTGGAAGGTGATAATCGTCACGTTGGCGGGTGGGATAATTATGAATATAATAATTGAAGACCTGAATATAAGAACGACCCAAGTCCAATTTTTGGCCAAATTCAGTTTGACATGGGAAATTGTAGCTTATGCATGAACTCATCTTGTGTATAAATAATAAATCCTAATTACCCCCGGAAGTGCCTGAAATGAATGAGTTAAATCTTATATTAATGTAAGAATGAAGGACTTGGGTCATTCTTACATTCATATTATAGCGCCCTCTCTCATCCTTCTCTCATCTCTACAGCAGAATATCATGTATATGAATCAAAGAACGACCCAAGTCCATATGATTCAAAGAACGACCCAAGTCCATCACACAAAATGGCCTCTCCACAGTAAATGTTAATTGTCATAATAATATATGTTCTTATTTGTATATTCAATTTTGCCATCCCATCACAGTTAAATAGAATATTATTGGACAAATAGAAAAGATATAAAGTTTTTTTTTTTTAAAGTTTACTCTAAATGATCTTCCATGGACTTGGGTCGTTCTTATATTCAGATACTCAATTTTTTTTTAAACATATGCAAAAAAAAAAAAATAAGGAAGATCATTTTTGGATAATTTATCGTATCCCCGAACAGAGTTCGGGGGATACTATGGATTTGGCCTCGTTCCGCCGCGTCCGCCGCGTCCGCCGTAGAGATTTTCTTGTGAGCGCTCTACTGGCTGCAGTTCTTCTTCGATCATCTTCAAATTTGGCATGAAGGTGTATTATGGTAAGACAAAGAAGCCTATTGTTTTTATTGATGGCGCCCTCACTTATTCCGTCTTTATACATGAAAAGGTAAACTTAACAGGGTCTGCTTGTGTGTGCGACGCTGGCCTTGTTTCTCGACCGATTTTTTTTTTTTTCAAATTTGGTATGTAAAATCATGTATCATAGTCTAATCTATACACCTATAACTATTGATAATGCTGCCCTCACTATTCCACCTTTTACAGGGTCAAAGGTCACCCTGATCATGTCAAAATTTGCAGAAGTGCTTATTTATGCAATAACTTGATTGCTACTCAATGGATTTTATTCAGACTTGCTAAGGAGATGTATGGGTGGTCATTCTACCTGAAGGACACAACAGTTTGTGGTGATGGCGTCCTCAGTGTTCCGACTTGGATGCCAGTGCACATTTCTTGTGTGTGCTGTATCAGCCACATTTCTTATCAGATTTTCTTCAAATTTGGCAAAAAGGTGCATTATAGTGAAATGAAGATGGCTATATTGTTTTTGGTGGTGGCGCCCTCGCTTGTTCCGTCTTATACAACATTCTGGCCTGAAAAGTAATCCAGATGGGGTATGGGACGGGTTCGGGGGATACATGTGGTCGATTGCGAGCGCTCTAGTTTATACATGAATATCCCTAAAGTGTAATGAAACAAATCTGACAGTTTCAAAATTTTGTTCTTATGGAAAAATTCATCTGTATCAATTCACGTATCATCACGTAACAAATATTTATGGATTCATCAATCCTGTTCAAACAAAGAATAAACTTGCATAGACCAGATGAGCAGAATGGTCCATCAATTAAAGGTAATTCCAAACAATTTTCGTAATTTTACATCATGTAGTACATAAATCAATAGCTCCATTTATAGATTTGTGGAATGTATTGTGGTTCTTGAGCAGAAAAACAATACTTTCAAAAACCTTAAACAAAGTACACTGAACAAGGATGATGATATAGGAGGCTCACATATTTCAGAAATGTAGCAGTGTAATTCCATAACAATATTGCTTGCCTTGCGAGTTCACCTGTGTATAATCTATGTATGCCTTCTTCTTTTGTTCTGCTTCCTTGAGCCCCAACTCATGCATTCTTACAGTGACTCTGCCATGTCATCACCCTTGTTCATTGCAATTTGTTATAAATTTCGAAAATATTCTTATTCTCCGTGCCAATTATCATAAATTCTGAATCTCTGTCCTCAGTATAACTAATTTATAGTTGTTCAAATGAAAAAAAATCTGAAAATCATCCGGAGGTCTCCTTTGATACTTGGGAAAGCACTTAACACCTTTTTTTTTTTTTTTTTTTTTTTTTTTTTTTTTTACATTGAATGCATTGACAATATCTTTCTATTGATATTGCCAATTTTGCTGTCAGGTGGATGTGCTGGCAAGCAACATTTATAGGGATTACATGAATAATCATTTCATCACAGATGCTTATTCTAGTCAATTTAATCAGCAACATGCCTGCTGGTCCGAATGACCTTGTTTCTGCTCATGCTCAAAGTGGAACACCGAACTTGCTTATTGTTATGGTTAATTTCACTGTAATGCTCTAAATTTAATGATTTTATTACGGATGGAAACTGATTGTAGAGCAAACTCTTAATATTAGAAGCTTTGGAAGACTTATCTATTTCAATTCACTTAGACCGCCTTGCATTAATTTGTGTGAGTTTGACCGGAACAAATCATTCAATTCAATTAATTATCTTTACATAAAGGTGCAAGGTGGTGCGTCTATATACTGACGTAAGCTAGATCCGATTTTGATATCTTTCATAGATTGGCATTACGAACACCTAGGCCTACATGTCAGTATAATCAATAAAACACAATCATTGCATCACACAGAACGGCGAAATTGACCTGCAGCTATACGCCTGCTGGCACTGTTTAAGTTTGTATTCATGAACTACGCATGATGATAAAAATTATCATTCTATGACTTCATTTAATACCAGCCTCACCAATAATAAATTCCCTAAATTTGTGAACATGAAATATGTGGGCAGATCAATGGCGGATTTGTCTGGCGACAGTTTCAAATTTCAAATTTGAAATAATCAATTATGCGTCATAACTTTTTCAACTTAAAGGGGATGGCTAGTAACTGATCAGTGAGAATCTTCAAGTAATGTGCAGTTCAATGTTTCCAGGTTAGCATGCCTGTACAGTGACGGGGCGATTAAACTGCACATTACTTGAATATGAGACCATTCTGAAGCACATAATTTTCACACAACAATAGATATATAACGTACTCTTAAATGAATCCCACATCCAAGGATTGGAACAATCATCCCCCAGCATTCCCATTGATTCTCATTGATCAGTTACTAGCCATCCCCTTTAAGCTCGTTTAGTTTCTGATTTCATAGAACAAGTGGAAAAACAGTGATGAGAAATCGTTGAGGTGGGAATTCTTCCCACCTCCCTGATGGAGAAATAAAGTGGAGACTTCTTATTCCATGCGTTTCCACCTTATGTTTGTTTTAATGGATTTCATGAAGTTTCACAGGGTCCACATAATGTGCGGCACAATGCAAAACTCGAATAGAACAGACCCGAATAAACTCGAATACCTTTAAGTTCTTCTTCAGATTTTCTAATAACATATTCTCCCTGTAACTGGGTTGAAACTCTTCGAAACATATCGGCGTATTAAAAAATAATATTGTATATCTCTTTTCAGTAATAGTAGTGTGGCAGTAGTGTAACAAAATCATTTTGGGCCACTTCCTCCGTTTACTCGAAAGGTGTAACATCACGCTTAGACTTGCACGCTCAGATTCTACTTCGGCGTTCATACCAGGAAGTACTTCGAGGTACCGTTAGTTCATATGTTTTTATAATCGAATCTCTCATCGTTGTCAGTTGTGTTTGTCACGTCAGTCAATGACTTGGAGAAGTCAGGTGAAAGTGACATTAGCCGCGAGGACATTGATTTATGGAGGTAAAACGTCACAGTAATGCCTAGCCTATTGTCGATAAGAACGAATCATAATGATCACCAGCCATAAAGGAGGCAGTTGTTCTCAGTAATTGTGAAGAGGTATAGTTGTGATTGGATGTACTGGAACATTGTGATCGTGCTCTCTTTGACATCTATTGAACATTTTTATCCTTTTGCATACAGTGAGGAGGTGAAAACACTTGCAAACTGTCTTGATTCATTCCTTAACAAAATGCCTTACCAATGGATGCTCAGACTATATTGATCTCGTTCAAAAGTGGAGTGACTATGCAGTCTTCTCGTAAGTGTATTTCAAATTTTCCCTCGGGTCGATGGCTTCGTGTTATTCCCATATTGATACTTATATCGTTTGTGGGAAGCCAGGAAGTTTCCATACCCAGAGACTACGGTGTTGGAGCAAATATGACTCTGTTGTGTCTTTTTCCAAATAACTTGACCCAACTGGCTTATTGGAAAAGACATCATGACAACGCATCAACTACATTAGTAGTTTTCGATCCACGACTTGGCTTCGATCAGGACAAAATTGATGATAACAGGATTTCATATTCGTATCGGAAGAATTATTCACAAGTGATGAGTTCTTTTGAGCTCCATATCATCAATACAACCAGAGCTGACTATGGGAGGTACACATGCCAAGTACTTCAGCGGTATAATGGCTTAATAGCAGAATTTCAGATACTACAACAGTATGATGTCCGAATCATTGACTGCAGTATCTTGTTATCAGCTAGTGGAAAATACCGACAGATGTTTGCAAACATCTCATGTGTAGTTGAAGGATTGCAAAGACCTTCCGAAGAAAAAGAAGTGGTTGTTCGTGTTGGCGGCAAAAACACAACAGGATACATAGATAATGGGACGCTTAATTTGTTTCTAATAGATATGTCTGAGACAAATGGAAGAGCTGAAATAGAATTCCAAACATCAAATAATAGTCAATTTGTTCGGTGTGATACTGACCGAAGCAATGCATCGCACACGACGGTCACAGACGATTCAACCACCATGACCACGCAACGAGCTGTTAGAACAATTTCTTCATTCACTCGTCAATCAGAAACACCTGCGACAAACAGTGGAACTAAAGGCCTACCTGTGCAAGCAATGACGACAGAGTTCGTTAGTGAATCTACCGCCGCGGTTGCCATGACAGTTCCTGCGATTTCCACAGAGGATTCCACCACGCAACGAGGAGAAACAAACATTCCGCATCAATCCTCTGGCATTACAGTAGTATCGGGCACTTCTGTGGCAGGGAGCATGGCAACAGGAAGCACCCTCAGTGATGAAACAGAAAAGACGAAACCAGTGACAACTACTCAAATAAGAAATTCCACACAACAGCCCTTGTCAGGCAGTACCTACGTCCTGTCCACTGAGAGTTCAGAAGGTGTGAGTTTACAATTTGTGCTCATCATCTCAATCTCAATAGGCGGTGGTCTTGGTGTAGTGCTGTTAATTACCATAGCGATTTGCGCTCGTCCACGCCAGCGAAAGCCGTTTTATCTTCGACAGCGTCATCGCTGGAGACAACGATTAAGTCTACTGAGAAATGCACGGGATAGTTTGTATTCTTCCAAGCCGCAAGCATGCACCAGCAGTGTTCCGGCTCATCAGTCGCGTGGGAAGTCAGTCAACGACGACATTGGCCCTGATGGCGATGAGAAACGTTCCCATAGTAACGATTCATTCGATAATCCCTTCAATGAGTTTGGGATCAGAGAAGAGACCCATATCGCTTCCAGAGACCTTGTTCTCTCATCTACTACGGATAAACTTGGACAGACTAAAAGCTTTGGTACCCCATCGTGTGAATCTTCTGGAACGACCCTGATACAAAAGACGCCGTTGGAGGAAGACCGTCAAAGGCACAGTCAGGAAGGGGCGAGAGGTGAGAAGGGGGCAGAGGGGGCAGATGAAACGACCTTTTACTTTGTCTTGAACAAAGATGACAATTCGGAGGAAGAGAAGAAAGAGGACAATTCGGAGGAAGGAACCTATTACACTATACCACCTGTTTCTAGTGATTTTTACACAGCAGTCTATTCTACCATCGTTTAAGCCTTTGTATGAGATTCAAAGTGAAAAAAAAAAATCATCTAGGTCAACATCCACAAAGCTAGAGCATTTTTTTCGGAAACCGACTATTGAATTCATTACGATGTCACATGCATTTCTAGAAAAAGAGAAGCGTATAGAAATCCATTACCTACACAACAAAAAATAAATAGATCGTATATTTCGATTACATCATCAATAACAGATTACAAGCTTGAACACTCAGTCATTGTGTATGCGTGACATGTGAAATATTGTATAAGATAGTACGAAATTAATTATCGGTATTTTGAAGTTTACAAGTAACAGGCACTGAAAGTTCAAAATCCGGGGAAAACATTGAAACGTTGAAAACAGTCAACGCTTTCATGGGAAATTAAAGTACGTATTGTCTTGTACCATTTTCGCGTCTACTCTAAATGCTTGATCCGAGCTATAATCACTTGTCACGAATGTATTGTTGTTTAATCTTTATCCTTTTTCTTTTTCTATGGTTTAAATCCTTTCGGCAAGCATGATCGATGTCTCTTTTTATGTTTATGTTCACTGTATATATGAATGTATTTTCGTCTGGTTTATGTATTGCATTATGTGAATATTCTTAACATTATCGTATGTTATTACATAAGATATGCAAGTATAAATGTGCAATCGAATAAGGTATACCCAGTATTTATCTCTGTAATGTACTGGTTGAGGTGAGGATTCAGCTTGTAACATTTTGCAACATATTTAGAAACCACTCTATGAAAGTTAAAGAGCATACAATTCTAAGGGGAATTTAAAGTTTATTTGAGGTAGTTCGGTTTTGAAATGACTGATATCTCAAAAAACAATGTAAAACAAAGAAATCATAGCAAAAGGGGCCTGTCAGTTTGATTAAAATCGCTCTTTTCTATATCTCAGTCATTTCAAGGCCAATTTTCATCAAATAAACGTTGAATCCTTCTTGAAATTACACGGTCTTTCATATTTCATAAGAGGTTTCTCATTATCTCATCAAAAACTGTTATAAACCTGAATCTTCACCTCAACCAGTACTGTACAGTCCCTTTAAACTAGGTCAACATTCAAATCCAAATCTGCTCAAAATTATGCGTTGTTCTGCTAATTTCTAAATTATAATAATACATATAATTCTTTAGGGAAAAATAAGCTGATAAATCTATATTCCCTCAATTCGTAGTATAAGCATGTCCAAATGACATTTTTTTTTTAATTTATTAAATAAACAGTAGTCCTGGAGGTACAGGCACACCCTCCATGTCCATGGCCTATCAGTTATAATAATAGATGGAAAAATGTGGAAGCGTTACAGATGACAGTAACTAGTTGAAAAAAAAATAAGCTGTCAAACTTTAATGGAATCACATATTTATTTCTCCTTCACACACAAAAAATGTCCCTTATGATTTTTCATTTTCAGATATTTCTCCATTCTCCATTCATCGATACATATCATGCTAATGTAAATATATTATACAGATTGTTTCAGTAACTGCACTGGCATTTTAATTTAACAGATATCATTCTGTTCAAGCACACTGTTCGAATATGTATTTGTATAAGAAAGAAGAATATATCAAAACTGCTGGTAATTAGTTATAGAATCGGTTCTCGGCGATCCATTCTAAAAATATTGCAGGCGATTACTTAATTACTTTTTGTTCTCATGACTCATATAAATATAAATATGTATATATATATATATATATATATATATAATATATATATATATATCTTTTCTCTTTTATATGCCTGTCTTTATTTCTTCCCTATTTTGTTTTTTCTCTGTTTAGGACCCTATAGAATAGAATATTCTGAAATTAATGGGAGTTGTGACTTTTTTTTGTTTTAAATGATAATAGGTTTCAGCTATCATTGAATGTAATGTGTGATATTTGGTAGTTTTCGAAACCATAGTAATACATGTACATTCAAGTTATCATATACTATTATTATGTAACAGCGAAAGTTACGCCAAAGTGATTGTAAGAATTTGTTGTATTATGTGTAAAATCACACGTAAAATACTTTAGTAGCATATCATGATTATTTTGGTTATTCTATAAAGGTCGGAGATCATACTGGGATTTGTCTTCGTGAGAAATTCTGGACCTCAGTGCATGTTGCTTACAATATAGAATTTCTATTGCTTGATGTAAACTATAACATATAAAAGATATGCTCTGGGAATTTGATATCACTGTACATATGATCCATATTGTCCCTATCATTGCGATTGCCATTTCAAATGTGTTTACACAATGTTTCGTCTCACAGAATGTATACTACGAATTGAAGTTGAACGAAGATATTTTGTCACATACACTCACACACAAGTATACATACAAAGCAAAACAATATCAGTTAGGGGTTGTTTGGTTAATTGGCATAGTTTTGAAATTATTGTTGACACTCAACGAGCTTTGTGTTGAGTATGAACAGAGAAAGATGGACTGTGTGGGTTGGCCTTTGTGGGAGTGACCAATTAGATATCGGACAGGTGGCCATATTAAAGGCCATGGACCATAAAAATGTTAGAAGAGACCCTTAACACAAACCCTAAACACAAATCTGCAGTTGTGTAAGCTAGCCTATTCATTTGGCCACTTTCACAATCAAATCTCATCCATTCAGTGAGACGTTCATTGTTCTTTCATGTGACACTCAAACTTGAAAAAAAAGTGCAATTTGTCGTTGTTGTCTTTAAAATTCATGTGGTCAGTCATGCATGACATTAATTTTGTCAAAATATTAGATATCAATAAACAGCAGAAGAGCTCTTCTTTCCTCAGAACAAACATTGCGCTCTCAATAGCTGAAAATTATGAAATAGTAGCCCTCCAAATTTGGATCAAGTTCTTTTGTTTTGATAAGCAATGTATAATGTAAATATAGGCAAATCGGAGGTCTTTAAATTATCGAGTGCTGTTCACTATAGTTATCTGCGTATATAACGGTTTTACTTTCGAAATGATGCACTATGAAATCCACCATTGTCAAGCCTGATGAATAATGTGTCAAGTTTCTAACGCTGTTTATATCATTGTTTGACAAGTTTATAAGGAGTTGCACCTTGTTTATTGTCTAAGCATAATTTTAAATGATGTGGACCGTCAATAAACATATATGGCATACCGATAAATAATTGCATGATATAATTTATGATCTTCTCATACTTACAAAGGTAACCCTGATAGTGTATAGCACTGTTTTCCAGAGAGCCCTTTTATTTATTATGACCTGTTGGTCATTTGTATTACACTGGCACATAACAGGGGCGTCACCAGCTTTTTTTGAAGGGGGTGTGTTTTGACACTAAATGTAACCCGCGAAATTCTTTTTTTTTTAAATTTGATTAATAATATTGTTTCCTGTATCATCATGTACATTTACATAATACACTGTACACATTATACATATACACACATTATTAGTGGCATGTATTCATGAGCATTAAGTTTAACATAGTGGAAAATTCACTGTAAAGGACTATGATTATAACATGGGGGGGGGGGTACATTAGTGACGGTGTGAGATCTTCGGCAAGGGAGCGAAGCGACCGAGCGGGGGAGGTTGTGAGAGGGGTATACGCCCTCCCACGGCAGGGACTTTTTGTAAAAGCACAGTACAAAAGTCGCGTTTGTAGAGCATCTAAAAGCAAATTTCTGGGAATTAAGTAAAGTGGAAAATTCACTGTAAAGATTTTGATTATAACATACGGGGGTACGCTATGTGACGGTGTGAGATCCTCAGCGAGGGAGCTAAGCGAGGGAGCTAAGTGGGGGAGGGGGATATCCCCTCCCACGGGTAGGGACTTTTTGTAAAAACAGAGTAAAAAGGCGCGTTTAAAGGGCATTTTAAATCAAATTTCTAGGGATTTAAACATCGTAAAAAAATCACTGTGAAGGACTGTGAATATAACATAGGGGGGTACATTGTTGACGGTGTGAGATCTTCGGCGAGGGTGTGGGAGGGGGACACCCCCTCCCACGATACGGCCTTTTTGTAAAAGCACAGTACAAAGGTCGCGTTTGTAGAGCATCTCAAAGCAAATTTCTGTGAATCAAACATAGTGCAAAATTCACTGTAAAGGACTATGATTATAACATATGGGGGTACATTATGTGACGGTGTGAGATCCTCGGCGAGGGAGCGAAGCGACCGAGCGGGGGAGGGTGTGGGAGGGGGATACCCTCTCCCACGGTACGGACCTTTTATAAAAGTAGAGTACAAAAGTCGCGTTTGTAGAGCATCTAAAAGCAAATTTCTGGGAATCAAACATAGTGGAAAATTCACTGTAAAGGATTACGATTATAACATATAGGGGTACATTATGTGACGGTGTGACATCCTCGGCAAGGGTGTGGTAGGGGGGTACCCTCTCCAAAGGTATATAGGGGCTTTTTTGTAAAAACACAGTATAAAAGACGCTTTTATAGGGCATTTTAAATCAAATTTCTAGGGATTTAAACATCGTAAAAAAATCACTGTGAAGGACTGTGAATATAACATAGGGGGGTACATTGTTGACGGTGTGGGATCTTCGGCGAGGGTGTGGGAGGGGGACACCCCCTCCCACGATACGGCCTTTTTGTGAAAGCACAGTACAAAGGTCGCGTTTGTAGAGCATCTCAAAACAAATTTCTGTGAATCAAACATAGTGCAAAATTCACTGTAAAGGACTATGATTATAACACATGGGGGTACATTATGTGACGGTGTGAGATCCTCGGCGAGGGAGCGAAGCGACCGAGCGGGGGAGGGTGTAGGAGGGGGATACCCTCTCCCACGGTACGGACCTTTTATAAAAGTAGAGTACAAAAGTCGCGTTTGTAGAGCATCTAAAAGCAAATTTCTGGGAATCAAACATAGTGGAAAATTCACTGTAAAGGATTACGATTATAACATATAGGGGTACATTATGTGACGGTGTGACATCCTCGGCAAGGGTGTGGTAGGGGGGTACCCTCTCCAAAGGTATATAGGGGCTTTTTTGTAAAAACACAGTATAAAAGACGCTTTTATAGGGCATTTTAAATCAAATTTCTAGGGATTTAAACATCGTAAAAAAATCACTGTGAAGGACTGTGAATATAACATAGGGGGGTACATTGTTGACGGTGTGGGATCTTCGGCGAGGGTGTGGGAGGGGGACACCCCCTCCCACGATACGGCCTTTTTGTGAAAGCACAGTACAAAGGTCGCGTTTGTAGAGCATCTCAAAACAAATTTCTGTGAATCAAACATAGTGCAAAATTCACTGTAAAGGACTATGATTATAACACATGGGGGTACATTATGTGACGGTGTGAGATCCTCGGCGAGGGAGCGAAGCGACCGAGCGGGGGAGGGTGTAGGAGGGGGATACCCTCTCCCACGGTACGGACCTTTTATAAAAGTAGAGTACAAAAGTCGCGTTTGTAGAGCATCTAAAAGCAAATTTCTGGGAATCAAACATAGTGGAAAATTCACTGTAAAGGATTATGATTATAACATAGGGGTACATTATGTGACGGTGTGAGATCCTCGGCAAGGGTGTGGTAGGGGGGTACCCTCTCCAACGGTATATAGGGACTTTTTTGTAAAAACACAGTATAAAAGACGCTTTTATAGGGCATTTTAAATCAAATTTCTAGGAATTTAAACATCGTAAAAAATCACTGCTAAGGACTGTGAATATAACATAGGGGGTACATTAGTGACGGTGTGAGATCCTCGGCGAGGGTGTTGGAAGGGGATACCCCTTCTCAGGGTACGGAATTTTTGTACAAAGAGAGTACAAAAGTCGCGTTTGTAGAGCATCTAAAAGCACATTTCTGTGAATCGAACATAGTGGAAAATTCACAGTAAAGGATTATGATTATAACATATGGGGGTACATTATGTGACGGTGTGAGATCCTCGGCAAGGGAGCGAAGCGACCGAGCGGGGGAGGGGGTAACCCCCTTCCACGGTAGGGACTTTTTGTTAAAGTAAATAAATAAAAAAAAAGTATAGAAGACGCGTTTATAGGGCATTTTAAATCAAATTTCTAGGGATTTAATCATCGTAAAAAAAAAAAAAAACTGTGAAGGACTATATGGACATAACATAGGGGGGTACATTAGTGACGGTGTGAGATCTTCGGCGAGGGAGCAAAGCGACCGGGCGGGTGAGGGTGTGGGAGGGGGATACCCCCTCCCACGGTAGGGACTTTTGTAAAAGCACAGTACAAAAGTCACGTTTGTAGAGCATAAAAAAAGCAAATTTCTGGGAATCAAACATAGTGGATAATTCACTGTAAAGGACTGATCATTATAACATACTAGGGTACATTATGTGACGGTGTGAGATCCTCGCGAGGGAGCGAAGCGACCGAGCGGGGGAAGGTGTGGGAGGGGGATATTAGTGTATCTGTAAATTGTCAGTGTATTATTCGCCCCGTTATGGGCCCCCCCCCCAAAAAAAATCGCATTTTCAGTTACAAAATTGACAACTTTTAGACGAGAAAAGTGCCTTTATTGTTCATGTTGGGTTTTCGATAAATTGATAAATTATTTGTTACAGGGCAGGGGGGGGGGGGGGGCAAAAACTCTCTGATACCCACTTCTAAGAAGTACTAAGAAAGAAAATTGTCAGCCCCCAAATGTGTCGAGTCTGTGGGTAAGAACCGAGCGGGGGAAACATAAATCAAAGAGGATGAGGGAACTTTTGAATATATTTGGATTCAAGTGAAAGATATGAAATATGCTTTTTGATGAAATATTCTGAAATTTGTCAATCCCCAAAGTTTGCTAAGTGTATGGTTGGAGACCTCAACGGGGAGATTGTGGGAGGGGTATCAATCTCCTACGCGGCGGAGATTTTGCATTTTGAGAATTGAAATTCAACAATCCGTTGCACAGTGAATGAAATATTTGGACAGATTGAAAAATGAAGACAATTTTGTCATTTCGAGAAATATAGGGTGACGTTTGTCCCCTTGTCCTCCGGGATTGATGCTCCTGCATACAAGGAAGCTGTTGCATTTTTAGTATTCAAATGAAAACGGCTAATAAAGACATTTGGAATTTAGGAAGCTCTCAATCCCCCAAGACGTTAAGTGTACCAATAATAGGAAGGGAAACCAAGCGGGCAAAGGGTTCATTGAAAGGAGATAATTATCCCCTACCACACGACGGATCTTATGCATATTTTTTAAGTGAAGTGACAGGTCTGGTGCACACTTGCGATAAAACATTTGTAAATCTATCAATCTAAAGGTGTACCAAGTCCATGGAAAATAGACCAAACGGGAGGGGTGTGGGAAGGGCTATCCCCCTCCCACAGGAGAGAGACTTTTCATTTTTAGAATTGAAATTCAGCAACCTGGTGCACACTTTGGGTGAAATATTCCATTTGGACAGATTTCTATCAAAAAAGCAAGAAAATCTCATCTCGGGAATTATGATTATGTGGGGGGGGGGCAGATGATTATGCTTTACTTGCAGTCTTTTTAAGGGGGAACTTTTTTCTGTCAAAAAGCAAGAAAATCTTCTCATCGGGAATTATTTAATTGGGGGGGGGGGGGGGGCAAAATTATGATATGCTTGCCCCTCCAAAATTTTCATGAAGCTAAGGCTCGCACTTGGGCTCGCATTTTCAATTTGGATAAAAAGTGCTGTACATAGACCCTGCATCCTTGCAGCACACGTACACGTACACGGTAATACATGCAAACGTGTGCGTGCTCCGTACCGTACGATATGTACTGTGCCGTCGAACGTAATAGTAAACACTGTAAAATAGATAATGTATAAAATCAGTGCTGCCAGAGCCCGGGTGCGATTTTTTTCCCCTCGAATTTCTTGTCCCAAGTGCAAAATAATAAAATAACAATAACAATAAAAAGATAATAAAAAAAGGAATAATTATTTAGCGTCCGGCATTGAGGTCGCTCAAAGACTGATTTTTTTTTTTTTTTTTTTTTTGCCTGAAAGGGGGGGGGGGGGGGGGGTGCGTTCGCACCCAACGCACCCCCCCCCCCCCCCCCCCTGGTGACGCCCATGCATAATCATTTCAGATGTAACATACATTGGTAAAGATGTTGAGTCATCAGATACATTTGGCCACGGTCACAACTCAGAGCGGCGACCGACCGATTTGTAGCCTGCTCGGTTACCGCTGAAATTTTGGCACCGCTCAGCAGTTTTTGGAGATGTCGAGCAGGCTGTAAAACCCAAGAGGTGACCGAGCGATGCCCTGTCGATTTCCCGTCGGTAACCGGTCGATTTTAGGTTTAAAAAAAATGCGAAATTTGGGACCGTCTCAGCGCAGAGACTGATCAGTCACCGAGCGATGCCCCATTGACAACTGGACGATCTCCCACCGGCCACCGGCCAAATTTTACGAAATCGCTCCGCGACCGACGAGTGATCGATAGGTCATCTACCGGTGTCCCGTGGGCGTACAGGCGGCCGTCCGCCGGTCTATGCCTGAAATTTCTCACGAGCTATCCTGGGTTTATTCATGCATGTGATTTGTGATGTAATAATCTATTAATCAATTAGAAATAAAGCTCCAGGCTAAAGATTTAAGAGTTACCAACTGCCAAACCTCTGTTATGTTAAACCACAGATAACTAGAAATTAGGAGATCAAACAAAATGGGAGAAAAATCAAAGATGGAACAAAGATTAGAATTTTCCAAAATATCTTTGTTTGCTTCTAACAGTATGCAGTATTTCTATTCCTATTAATTTTCATATTTTCATTTCCCCATCTCTTTGTCATTCATGATTTTTTCATTCAATAGTTCTTTACCAAATGATAAGGTAACCAAACCATATTATTATTACAAGTCTACATACACTAACTTCTAGCTTTCACCTCTTTTGCCCAAAAGTGGTTGTCCCTGTCCCTCATGTTGGTTGCCGAGGCTGATGCTGAGATGCTAAGATGTTGGTGAGGTTTCATTGCCTCTTTCCCTCCCAATGCTTCTTCCATACTGGGCATTCCCATGGCTTCCCTTCCCCATCAAGTCCTTTGTTTCCTGCAGTGCTTCTGTCATTTTTATCTTTATCATCTTTAGTCCCTATATCGCTCGACAGCGACCGCTCGATCTATTCCTTTGGTTTTCTTATGTGCTTTTGTCATTTTTGTCTCTATTATTTTTATTCCCTAAATCGCTCGGCGTATTTTGGGCAGCGAGTAAAAATTGGTCGGTCGCCGCTGAAATTTTAACTCCCAGTTAAAACTTCAGCGGCGACCGACCGATGCCCTAAAAATCAATGGTGCATGGTCGGTCACTGGTCGATCACCGATCACCGGTCGTTGTCCGACCGAAATTAGCTAAAAACTCCCCGACTGACCGAACAGGCTGATTGTGGCGGTTGTGACCGAAGACTCAAAGTAGCTTGATTTTACGTGACGGGGACGTTCAGAGGAAAAAAAAAAAAAAAAAAAAACTTCTGAGCATGCGCAAAGTCGCGTATCAAAGTCGATCTATCTATAGCTTGCGTCGTCTGAGTTTGCACTTACACGTTCTGGGCTATTTTCACGTCCGCTTAATTCACGACGAGGAGAGTTTCTTCATGCACCGATCGTATGGGGTGCCATTTTATTTTTTATAGATTGCGTCTCCGCGTAATCTATATAAAGTCACTTCTCAATACGACGCAGGGAGAGAGGATAATGTTAAACGCAATTGTCTCGAACGTCCGCGCCGCAAATCTTAAGCTACCCCATTGTTTTGTTTTCTGATGTTCTTGAACACTCATAGGGTATGAACAAGGAAGTATCGAAATTGTCTTTAGCGACAAGTTTCTTAGATCGTCCGATTAAAATGTAAGTAGGCCTACTAGTAGATGATAGTAAAACCCAATGGAGTAACACACAAAGAAGATATCACTGATACCGGGACTGTCATTCACATAGAGCCTGTAAGTGAATTGGACAATCGCCCTTTGGGAACTGAAACTGCTATTGAACTACGAAATGGATTTGCTCAGTACTTCGAGAAGAACACAATTTGTCCTATGAGTGAAAAACGCGCCTAAACTGCCTCGTAACTGAAATTGGGCATGGATTCATTTCAATACTGCATGGACAGGCTAGTGATATAGGATCAGTACATTTAGCATTGCATGTCCTACGCAAAACTTCAATAACGATAACTATACACACTGAGCCAAAGGGAGAAAACTTGAAATCTTCCTGGGATGCACATAGGATCCCGGGTATAGGTCAGTGGTTGAGATCTTACAATTTCATTTGTATGGTGGGAGGCAAGTGATAAAAATCTTTTATAGGATCAGTAGTCCACTTTGCGACGTAGAGTACTTCATCGGCAAGCAGAGCCTTAATTGCCATCGTGCCGTCTATTGATAGGCAACCATCCAAGAATAGAAAATGGTTAATACGTCGCAAGCTAGACCAGGGGTGACAGATACCACGATTTAGCCGTCCACACTCTTCCTGAATATTTATTTTTCTTACTCTTGTAGCCTGAAACTATCAAAAGTCACAACAGTAGCTCATCGCCATGTATGGTCAAGCCTATTGTACCTTCTAGCTAAAGAACAATACTAGTAATAGCAGCCAGCGGCAGATCGGCATCCTAATGCAAAACGTACTCGGTTGCAGTAACTGATGAGAAGAGGCCGGATGTGATCAGACGTTCTGGATCAATGACCAATGTGTAATTTACAGGATTTTTAAAGACAACCTTACTTTAAAGCCTTATCTTAGACAACTTAATGATAAAGATCGAACGAATTTCTGTAAATTCAGATGTGGCAATCATTATTTACCCTGTACCAAGGGTCGTTTTGAAGGTATTCCTAGACAGAATAGATTATGTAATCTTTGTCACCTCTGTAAGATTGGTGACGAATTTCACTATTTATTTGAGTGTTCTTATTTTACGCCAGACAGATGCAAATATATTCCCTCTCAGTTTGCCAAACGTCCAAATGCTTTAAAATGAATAGTTTATTCAATACCTCATGCCAAATTACTGTCAAAACTTGCCAAGTTTGCTCATATTATTATGTCAAAGTTTAGTAGATAAGTTCATAATTATTGTATGTCTAGATATTTTTTTTTCCAAGTCGTGTAACATACTTATTATCATTAATATTATTCAAGTTATATTTGTTCTGATTTGCAGGTGTGATGAAAAAGCGAATTGATAGTTACAGTATTTAATATAGTTTCATGTGATAACTGTTACCTTGTTATATTACATTTATGCATATTCTTTTTTTTTTCATGTATTTATGCTTGTATGTATGTATAATAGACATGACATGTATATAGAATGTATGTTCTCATACTCCGAAAGGGGTCGTTAGAATCAAGTTCAAGTTCAAGTTCAAGTTCATGCGTCCTTGGTTTTCTCGGAACGTTGATCCTTTGCACTGAGGCGATGAATACTATCTGTAAGCCTCAAAACAAACGATTTTCCCTGTAACAAATGCCTAACCAACGGATGCTTGAACCATCTTTGATTTCTTTCGATAGAGGTTTGCGACATGGAGACAGCGTGGGTAACTAAACCGTCTTCTGGTAACTGTATTTCGATTTTTCTCGAGTGTCGATGGCTTCGAATCATTCCCATATTGATGCCTATCATGTCTTCTGTGTACAGCCAAGAAGTTTCCATTCGCCAAGACTATGGAGTTGGAGCAAATATGACTCTGTTGTGCCTGTTTCCAAACCACTGGGATCAACTGACATTTTGGATCAAACATCAAGACAACGAAGAAACTAAGTTAGTGATTTTCAATCCGCGACTTGGCTTAACTCAATACATAATTCACTATACGCGGATTTCATATGCGTGTCGAAAGCATTACTTAGAAGGTATGTGTTTTTTTTTTGTTTTTGTTTTTGTTTTTTGTTTTGTTTTAGCTTCAAATCGTCAATACAATAAGAACCTACTGTGGGACTATACCTGCAACAGGCTTCAATATAATGGCGCGATGCTTGAATACCCGGTTTTAAAACAGTATGATGTCCAAATAATTGTTTGTGATTGCTTGTTACCCAACGGCGTAAATCCGTACCGAAGAGTTGGGGGAGGATGATCGACAATAGTCGAGCGGGGGGGGGGGGGGGGGGGGGGGAGGTGTGGGAGGGGGTATCCCCCACACAAGGAAGATTTTTCATTTTCAGACCTGAAATTCAGCGATCTGGTGTTACTGTACACTTTTGCTGAAATTTTGGATATTTTTCCTATCAAAAAACAAGAAAAAGAAATATTCATAGATAATTGAATGACTAAATCGTGGTATCTCAGCTCTTGCTCCTCCGCAGTGTGCAACATCACTGTGAAGGCCTACTAAATAGTGAGGTCTATCGTATATATCTATCGTGTATATCTATCGTAGCCAGGATTTGATCTTAAGGGGAGCGGTTAGATGCGAGGGAGCGTTGAACATGGTGCAATTAGATGCATGTTTTTGTGCGTTTTGTCAACTTGAAATAGTCCCACTTGTTTAAGTTATAGCAGCACATCTTCATGTAGTAATTTATTGAACAATTTCGCCTCTAAAATTGTATCATTTAAATAAACTTCTTGTACTAATTACTACAAATGAATGAAAAATGAATGAAAAGGTATTTTTATTTGGCAACATCTCCTGCACCCCGCCGGCTAAATTACATATATTTACATGAGTAAATGTGAGAACATAGGAATATGAAGAAGAAATACAAGATACAATGAACAAAAAATATTAGGGATACAATATTGCACATGGAAATTGAACTTCATAAAAATGGCCATTTCATGTACCTCCACACGTGTATCTACTATTTAAAAAAAAGAAAAATCTTACTTGATTACGAAAAATACTTGATTACGAAAACATGCAAAAAAAAAAACAAACAAAAAAATCAATTAATCAAACCAACGCCCGTACTGAAATCAGATGCATGGCACTTTTGCTCACTGTATAATAATGTACGTAGAACCTATGATAGTTGCAGGGCCTAGTGTGAAGTTGGAGAAAAGAGAGATAGAGAGAAAGACAAAGGGAGGGGGAGAGGGATGGGGTGGAGAAAGGAAAACGTTTCATAGCGCGTTTCAGAACTGTTAATTGAGACCTAACACAAACTTCCGAATAAAATTCAGAATTGTAAACATATCAATAATTATTACACTGAGAATAATACTATACACTTCATTTACATTTTAAAATAAATTACAATGTTATAAATATATGAATATACATGTATATAAATTCATACATAAAGAAACAATACAACAAATTGTGGTTACTGAAAAATAAACTTCCATCCCGCGTTTATAATTCAGATTACGTTATATCAACAATACATCACAATACCATTATGGTCGCTGGGGCGACAAGACCTTGTATCTCAAATTTTAGTGGAAATGACTTCCTCGGAACTATTGGCCAGAAAATATATAAGTCAAGCAATGTCCCGTTCAAGTTTCAGCTGCTCCACCCCAAATATAAGGCCACCACGGCATGCCAGATATTTGACATTGCAGATACGAGGTCTTGCCGTCCTAATAACGACATACTTTGATTAAAACATACTACATGTGAAAAAAAAAATCATTTCATTGCTGATTGTGATTACTAGTATTGCAACGCTTGATAATGATTCCGGAGGCTTACAAGAAAAAGGAAACTAAAAAAGACCTCTTAAAATCAGAAGGAATCCAATTCATATCTCATTTTGCTCATTTCTGGTAATGCACGTAATGCCCGTTTATGTTATAAAATATGTGTAACTGGAGAAAAGAATGGGAGAGAAAAAGAAAGTGAGTGGCTGAGGGAGGGGGAGGAGAGAGGTTTAAGAAGTTACAAAAAGGAGAGAAAAAAAAACCTATTAAAAACTGAAACAAACAAACTTCAGCCTAAAATTCAGAGCTTATAACTGTCAAAACTATCACACTGACTGGCATATTACCGAAAAACATATTTTGCCTGTTATATGTATATATTCAATCTTCACATTGTGTTATATTTGTAATATATCACAATACGGTAAATAGAATAATGATGACATAAAATTCTTTTAGTATTCAACCTTACCAACCAGTAACTTATCAGTCTGCAAACATATTCAAACCTAACAAATATCTCTAAGTTATTTGCCATCATGTGGTGTGAGTTTAATATACGCTGCATATTTGTCAACACAAAACAATCGTAAAAGAACCTGTACAACAAAATTACCCCTTGAAAACTTTAAGCAACCGACCTCAAGCTGAGTTTAGAATCCTTGTCAAAATAAGGCATTGCACTGTTCCTGTAACGTTCAGTCCTGCACTTGATCTCCCTTAGTTTGTTGCTATGTCTTAGGGCTCTGTAGCTGCTCTGGGTGGGCGGGAACCAGTCTGGAAATCTCGCATAGAGTGAGGCAGCGAACCTCAGACACAACTCATCTCTTCTATCACAGAGTGAAGTAATGTTGCACATCACACAGGCCTTCTCATATGATTCATACCTATTACCCAAGATTATACGGAGCGCTCTTTTTTGAACCATTTCGATTGCGTTTCTTTGTTTAAAGTAATGGATTAGTGCCATACCTGTACACAATATTCTAGGACTGGTCTGATGTAGCTAGTGAAGATGGTTAGTAGGTCTTCAGATGGCGCCCTGTATCGTTTCATGACGCGGAGTACGTACGTACATTGTACAGCTTCCTTCCAGCTCACTTGACAATGTCGTCAACATGTGAATCACAACGGAGCTTGCTTTGGATAGTAACACCAAGGAGCTTGACCGCGTTTATTTCTTCCAGTACGATGTCGTTCAGCTTGAGCTGGAGTGGTGGGAGTGGTGTTTTGGTGAACGCGACACGCATCACTTTACATTTCGAAGGGTTAAGTTTCATGTCCGCTTCGGCACACCACCTACTGAGTTCCTTGAGGATGTCCGGGACTACACTTGCAGAGTTGATTTTTTTTCATTCGCAGCTATGATCATGTCATCTACGTATTTCCAACGCTCTACTAGAGGTGTCTCCTGGAGTGAATCGTGGATCATTGCAAGGAATACTAGTGGGCCAAGACGTGTGTCCTGTGGCACGCCACCATTGGGAGTCAAGAGGTTTGCGACAGTTGACCTTTGAATCTTGTCATCTGTTGACGGTCGCTCAAAAAGCTACACATCCACGGAACTAATGAAACTCTCATGCCCAATTGATGCAATTTTGTGATAGCAACATTGTAATTGACGAGATCAAAAGCTTTTGTGAAGTCTGTCATCACCATCGTCGAGACTGTTCCTGAGCTGTCTGCACTGCTGTGAAGGAATTGCATCAAGTTGAGCAAGTAGTGCGTTGTCGACAGTTTTGGACGGCTTCCAAATTGTTTGGTGTCGATCTTAGTAGAAATATCGTTCAAGGTGTGTCTGTACGCGAAAACAGTTCAGAAAGCTTTGCGAAGTGGTCTGTGAGTGATATCTGGCGCAGTTCAGGAAACTTCGGTGGAAATCCCTTTGAAATTGGGAAACTATGGACTTTTTCCACTGAATTGGTACGCAGTCTTCTTCAAACGAAGCGATGATGATATTAGCCAGCGGGGTGCTCAGCTCTAAGGCAAATTCCTTCAAAATCCTGGAAGAAATACCATCAGGGCCATTGCTCTTTCCCAGTTTAACCCTTTCCATCTCATTGTAGACATTCCACGGTTGAACTTTCGGTATATAGCCAGGGAGACGCAGTCGATATGCAGGTAGTGTCCGGTTATCAAGAACTTGGGTGTTGCTCGAAATGTTGACAAAAATAATGTTCATTGATAGCATTTGCTATCTCTTGATGGTCTGAGGGGTGTATGCCAGGCACCTCGAAGGATGTATCAACCTGGTCATTGGTGGTCGTGACCTTGATAAACTGGTACCACGCACGCACGTGGGTTCTCCTTTTTTAGACGCTGTATGCGTGATTGGTAGTATTCCTTTTTTTTTGCTTTGCATATTTCTATTTGGACCTTGTTTCTCAAACGTCGCCAGTCTGCAGATTTGCTTTGGAACGCTATAGCTGTCGGTCTTGGATCAAACTTTCGACCTTGGATGTTACCCACAACTTATCTTTGCAGTGGATCTTTACTGATTTTAAGGGGAAGTGCAAATCTATGGCTGCATTGAGTTCATCATAAAATTTATCACATTTCCTTTTGAACGCCGCTCTCTTCGATAACTCTCGACCAATTGTTACCGGTGGTCCAGCGACCGAACTGCCTGATATCAGAGTCACGCATAGGACGTACAACCTTTCGTCTTGTTTTATTGGCATGTTTCCTGGGTGTACAGTTGGGCTCCCATAGAATCCCGTTATGATCGCTGCGACCTAGTGGAGCTATCAGTTAGACAGAGTTGTAGAGGTCCGGAATATTTGTGAGGATCTTATCCAGAGTGGCATCATTCCTTGTTGCCTTGTCAACGACTTGGCGTAAGTTTTGTCCATTTACAAGTGAAGAGAGATTAAGGCGATTCGAATCACACAGTTTGACAATTCCGGCGTCTGGATGGCTTGCTAGAATAGTGTATATACCTGTTTATACTTTCCACCAGCTGAGTGATGAAGGAATCGCCATATTGCCCGTTTGGGAGGAAGTACACACTTGCGATGAATACATTGACGAGACAGATCGTGGAAGACAACGGGGCGTATTGGGTCCAAACAATCTCTAGTTCATCCGGAACAACTATATCAGTAATAGGGTGTAGGTCATTATCGAGGAAAAGCGCTACACCACCTCCACGTTGCAAAGTTCTGTTTGGAGCTGGTGTAACCGGAAATGACGTGCTGTTCGTAAGGCATGCTGTCAGTGAACTGTGTTTCACTTACAGCGATAACATCTACTCCAAGTTGCTTCACAATGACTGCTAATTCATCGAATTTATTGAACTTATCGAAGGGATTGAACGTTCGTCATGGAGAAAGATGGTAGCGCGAAAGGTTGTTTTGAGACGTTCACGGGGCATATTGTTCGTTCTGGTCTTTTGAGTAGAGTGGGTGATTTTTTTTTTCTCCTTACGGGGATTTGTCACTCTCACAAAAATTCTCCTGTGGATGTGTGAACCACCATGACGTCCTCTTTGTTTATTCAGAATGCCACATTCTTTCACTGCGTTGAAAATATCATGTGAGTAGGGATCGCTGGTTACGTAATGCCATTAGCTCTTGCTTCGAGTACCGGAGGCACCCGTGCGTAGCAGTCATCTTTAACCATTTCGCTGCCAAGATCTCGTATGTCAGCATGTCCTTTGGTTCAGGGCTCTCAACACCTGTCATGCATGCCGTTACCAGCCCACTCGCAACCAGCAGCAATACACACGCGTTAACAATTCGGACATACGACATGGCGGTCACAACGAAACACCTCCGAAAAAGGCAAAAATTAACCAACTGCTATTCGTCAAAACTCACTCAGGCTTGCTCTGTAGAAGTTGTCGAACATGTCTGCGATGAAATCAAACAACACCAAATTATCAAAAGTGATAAAATTACGTAAAAACCAGGACGTCTGAAATCACTCCTCCGGGCATCAGCTTTACAGCGTCCTCAGCTTTACAACGCCCTCATACTCGTAAACGGCTCGGGAAATCTTCTTCGACATTTTATTTGTTTTTCCTGAGCAAAAATTCAATTCAATTCAATTTATTGAAAACCAAACTAAACATAGTCCCCAAGAAGCACAACTTGTGAGCGGGGCCTACTATAACAGAACAGTGTATTACATACGCATTTATAGACGTAACATATTACATTTATATAACATTTGTAACATTCACGAAATTTATAACATTTATAATTCAGTTATAACATTTAAAACCTTTATAACATAAATACAAGTTTATGCAAGTGCACACTTAAAATAAGCCTATTTGATAGAGGTAGACACAAGAAACGTCATGACGAAATACATAGCAATGTGTTTTGTTTTGTTTTGTTTTGTTTTTTGGAATGAAGTTATTGTTGTTGTTGTCTTTTTGGGGGATGGGGGTGGGGAGGAGGGGTTGATGAACATGTATGAATCCCCTGATGCATATTTAGCTCTAAATATATACAAAATGGACTACCTTCTTACAAATAGTGTAGAAACAAATCAATAAATGAATGGATGAAGGGTGAATGAATGAATCAATGATTTTAGTAAATAAATGAATTAATGAATGAATAGATAAATAGACAAATAAACAAATGAATAGACAAGTAAATCAATAAATAAAGTAAGTAAGTTGTAAAATTGTAAAGTTCATATTGCCAAAGTCAGTTTTATACCCATTCTTCCTGTTATGATCTCCGAGTATACAACCCTATACGAGTTACGCCATTTCCTGACCCACTTCATCTGACACACTCTTTCTGACACACTTTTTTTGCCATTCATTTTGTACACGGGGCAGTTTTCATGAGACGGCCTCTGTTATTGGCTACTGTGCTAATGAATATTCAACAGCCTTACGATTTTTTTTTTTTTTCATAATGAGTCATTCGGTCTGATGCTATTGACTTACGCGTGGTATCGTGATATCGATCTCCTCAAGGGGGTCCATGACGATATCTGATTACCTGTGTGTGTCGAATTGCGTTTTGGTGCCAGTGAGTGTGGCATAACTTCTGCAGGTTTCCTGTCCATTTCTCTCCCTTTTTCTCTCTTTTGCTTTCGTATCATCTTATCTCTGTTATTCTTAGAGTACAATCGTACTACCACAAGTGTTTTTCCCCCATTTTTTTGAAGTGATTATCTCGTTTGCAACAATATAGAGGTGGGTTTTTGTTCGAGTGTTTGTTGAGTTTTTTGATTGAACACGATGTTTAGATTATCTACGTGTGTGAGAGAACATTCATACTTTGTATGGTACCCACTCGTTTGTTTCCGTGTGCATTTTTACCGTACAGTGTCTTCATCGTTCGTCTTCCAAGCAGCGGGTTTTAACCCTGGTTTCCCTCAACGTAGTTTTTTACCTCATTTTTTTTTTTTTTTGCGGTGCAAGATATTCAGTGTATTTTTTCTACGGTAAAATGCCATCGTTGAGATCTCCGTGTATTCATTACCAGTTTTCCACCTCCGTTTCATTTTGTGTATAACTAACATTGATCTAAAGTCTCTAACGTAGTTAGCTACAAAGTCTGCGATGTCTGTACGTTTGCTGATGTGTTTTTGTGAGCTGGAAGTGACTATGGTGGGAATGATATTCAGGGTTTTGCTGTGATTGAGATGATAGTGATGATGATCATAATGATTCTGGTGATGATATACGAACCCTTTTGATGATGCAATTTATTTCGTGTGACCATGACGTTGATGGCGAGAACGACACGAGTAGCCTAACCCTAGGCCAAGGACGAGAGTGACACTGTCCACGGGGGCTGGTCTAGAGACCTGCATTTCAATTCAATTCAATTCAATGTTTATTTCATTTTTCGACAAAAAAGATATGAACATCACTTTTTTGATAACAGAAATTAATTAATTTCATCATTTTTTTAAACCTTTTGGTTGTTCACTTGGGTTAGTGCTCCAAAAATTCGTTTCTCTAAAGAAACTCAACCAAAAGGTTGCATCAGGGCTATTCTTTAGTAAATATGATCTAAATGGCGATGCTAATTTAGTTTTCATTTAGATTTAGAACTCGATGATATCCCATTTTCTTTGCTCATTTTTCAAATAATAAATTATTTAGAACTGTACTTAAATTCTCATGTACTGCATTCACCATTGTAAATGTCAATAAAAAAGAGCCCGCTGAGCAGGTGTTTCATTCTATCCTTTTCATTTCCTCCCTATCGTTTTGGTTTCCTTCCTGTCACTTCCTTCTTTGACCCTGGATGGAAGAAAAAAAAATCCCATCTTGCCATGTAAAGACAGAACACATACCATCATGAAATATTATGACATTAGAATAGTTTTAAAAGATTATGTAAGTCATCAAAATTCTTGTGTGTGAAAATTAGGTGATTTCTTACAAAGCAATTCTTTCAAATGCCCAACAGCCTCAGAACAGCTTCGATAATGAAGCTAGTGAAATCTGAAAACTATCGTGGCAACAAGTGATATTGATAGGGATTTTTGTTTAAATTTGGCTAGTTTTATTGGATTAGGTCATGAAACTAAATGCCACCGATAAAATCACAATCGATTTCAATTTGAACAGAGGCAGTAGTGTAGAAATGACTCAGCAAACAGCTGATAATTTATGCGTCGTATCCATGGGCAACTGCGGGGTGACTGCAAGAAGACGCACGAAGCTTAGACTTGAGTCAAGAACTATTATTTATTATTTTTTTTTTCAAAATATTTTTTTCTTTGGATTGCAAAAAAAAAAGTTAAAATATTTCATATTACGCTTCTAAGATGTATTATGAATATATGAAGTATTTTTATTGTCATTTCATGAAGAATTAGAATTATTATGAATATATAAATACTAGACGGGCTGAACAATGAAGGCTAATTTTGCTCCAAGAATTTGCAGCCCACCGTACCTGCTGGTGGTGCATTCCTAGCGTTCTTGCCGCACTCTCCCAGCCACGTGCACGCATGCATGCAACAGTCACATAAGCCGGGTTCACACGTACAAATTAGCGGGATGACGATCGCGATGCTCATCCCGAGTTTTTTTGCGAGCGTCCACACGTACCAAATTAGCGGGATAGCGATCGCGATCGGTATCCCGCTAATTTGGCGAGCGTCCACACGTACCGAATTATCCCGCTAATTGCCGATAGAGATAACAGCAAAGCCTGCAAACTGGGTCACACAGCGCCCTTCTCTATAGCCGGGTTCACACGTACAAATTAGCGGGATGACGATCGCGATGCTCATCCCGAGTTTTTTTTGCGAGCGTCCACACGTACCAAATTAGCGGGATAGCGATCGCGATCGGTATCCCGCTAATTTGGCGAGCGTCCACACGTACCGAATTATCCAGCTAATTGCCGATAGAGATAACAGCAAAGCCTGCAAACTGGGTCACACAGCGCCCTTCTCTATCACCACCTGTGCGCACTTTCCTTTGTCCATTGTCTTTTACGCGTCATTGGTGTGGTTCGCGCGCTGTTGTTATTGTTCTCCAAAGAGGTGAAGGACCTCCTCGCAGAGGCCTCGCTGTTGTGATGTGCGCATTGCATGATGGGATGTAAAAACTCGAGATTCTAATCCCGACCGTTCACACGTACCAGCGCGGGGCCAATTATCCCGCTAATTGGCGAACCAGCGCAAGATTTCTTGGGATTAGCATCGCGATGCTTATCCCGCTAATTTTCGGGTTTTTTCTGTCCACACGTGCAAAAAACTCGGGATGACGATCGCGATGCAAATCTCGAGATTTGTATCCCGCTAATTGATGTACGTGTGAACCCGGCTAATCACCACCTGTGCGCACTTTCCTTTGTCCATTGTCTTTTACGCGTCAGTGGTGTGGTTCGCGCGCTGTTGTTATTGTTCTCCAAAGAGGTGAAGGACCTCTTCGCAGAGGCCTCGCTGTTGTGATATGCGCATTGCATGATGGGATGTAAAAACTCGAGATTCCAATCCCGACCGTTCACACGTACCAGCGCGGGGCCAATTATCCCGCTAATTGGCGAACCAGCGCAAGATTTCTTGGGATTAGCATCGCGATGCTTATCCCGCTAATTTTCGGGTTTTTTTCTGTCCACACGTGCAAAAAACTCGGGATGACGATCGCGATGCAAATCTCGAGATTTGTATCCCGCTAATTGATGTACGTGTGAACCCGGCTACTGAGTACACGTACGTAGCTACTTCACCGATCTCACTCCTGATCTCTTGCAAAGAAAACCTTCACAAGTGTAGAAAATTCTCTCGAAACTAAGCCAGACATGAATTTGGAACATACATTACAGTGTCAAGACCTTTTCAGTGGACTTTGATTTCGCTATTTGTCTGTTTAGCTCTTGAATGTACGACTTCTTACGTCCGATTTGTTTTTTACCTCACCACGTTGCACGTGGTGCTGTTTTTTTCAGCCCCATGCTTCCTCCATATGCACACATGTTCACTAAACACACACAAGCCACCGGTGTAGCGGCAGATACCGTTCCGCGGCGTTTTTTGCTCTAAAACAGTATCCGCCGGCGGTTATCGTTTCAATCGGCAGTTATCGTTCCGACATGGGCTAAAATCTGCCGCGATAAGTTACGGCAGATACTGTACAGCGGCGGATTTTGTACATACCAAAGAGATTTTCCGCAGTGAGGAGAAAAATCTCTTTGGTACGTACAGACTACTACACGTTGTATAACGTTGCTTAACCTGCCGCGTGCACGTGATCTTCCAAGCCATACCATAGTCTTGAATATTCATTAGCACAGTAGCCAATAACAGAGGCCGTCTCATGAAAACTGCCCCGTGTACAAAGTGAATGGCAAAAAAAAGTGTGTCAGGAGTGTGTCAGATAAAGTGGGTCAGGAAATGGCGTAACCCACGGTATTTAATAGTCAAGGCGCTAATTCCTGTAAGAGGCTTAATTAAGGAGTTCGTTCAACCCACCCCGCAGAAAAGGTTTGACCAGACAAGGTGGTAGATGGGACGTCTATGAACATCCCCAGGTAGTATGTGGTTCCAAATTGTGTTGTCAGTAGAATTTTACTGGCCACTTTTCATCATGATTTGTTGGAACAAACGTAAAAGAGTCTGCGCACGCCAAGACTATTAAACGCACCACTAGCACTGCTACAGGCGCCAGTACCAGTGCTGCGTGTAGTAGTCTAAGCGCGCATATACTTTTTCTTCGATAAACAAGGGTTTTGCCAGCAAACTAACTTTTCACGCCAAGCCGGGTTCGGTGTAGTGTAGTTTCTAGCCGTTATAATTTCGTCAAGAGTTCAAGCAAGCCGAGTGAGAGCGCATACCCGGTGATTGTGACGACCGAATCGCAATCACTGGGTATGTGCTCTCACTCCACTTAGCGCAATATATACAGCGGGCTTTTGCATAATACACAAGCTGCAACTCAGAGAAATAAAGACAAAAAAACGGCTAGAAATAAAGACAAGGGTCGGTAAACGCTTGTCGCTATTTGGGGCACTGAAAACGACAAACTCACACAGTTTTTGCATTTATTTCATGAAGAATTCATCAAAACTGCATAAAACTATGTATGTACATGTTGCTAGAGATGTCATCCATACAGTGGGATTTATTGTAAGTTATTGTGCATTGTTACCATGGTAACCGGATGCCTAAATGTGACTGGTAACCCCCAAAATGCCTCCTGCTGCAGCAAACATTGTTTTTTTTTTTTTTTAATCTTATAGATGCAATTAAAAAAAAACAATTTTTTTATTGATTTTCGTTAAAAAAAGTTTTCCCTGTTGCCATGGCAACCAGTATTATCCAATCAGAATTTAGTTGTCAATAACTCAAAAACTAAAGCCCATAATTTCAAAAAGCTCAATAAGCATGTCCTTCATTCTGCATAAAGTGTACGACATCAGGTATATGTGAAGAATATTTTGAAGCATTATCAAGTTACAGCAAAATTTGTAAGCAAAGGCATAATAAACGGCCATTGAAAGAAAGATATCATTCTCGAATAGGAAAATGCATGAAAAAGTTGCATCCGTCGTACTTTAAACACAAATTTGACTTCAAAGCATAGGCAAATGTATATAGTTTTTAATAATGTTTGGACACAAATTTCCCTTGAAAATAAAATGAATACAGAAAGCAATGCCAATATTCTATAGTAGCTCTTTCGAGTATTTACAGAGCGATGGTTCTTCAAAACAATCCCGGAAAAGAGCTGAGGAAAGCAATTGATTGTTTATGTTCTTAAAGGAAATTTATTCAAGAATGCCGTTAAATTCCTTTCTAAAGAAGGAATATACACGTGCGCTGGATTATCCATCAAAGAATTAAGCGTACTTTTGTGTTCGTTAGCTATTGTAAAAATATAGAATGAAATGAAATATCATGATATGTAAATTTTATTCAAAAAGTGCAGTAATGAATTAATGCTGAGGAGAGAATGAGGGAAAAATCTTGAGCGTCTTTTCCCTTTTTATCCAGACTAATTTTACAGTGTAGAACTCATCCATAATGAGTGATGTGCACGAAAGGCAAAAGAAACAAACCTGTCTAAATTCCAGATGTTTTTGGGAGTTACCAATCACCTGTAGGCATCCGGTTACCATGGTAACCATGCGCAATACCATACCTTACAATGTGTCCCATTGTATTGCTGACATCTCTAGCAACATACACATATATAGTTTTAAGGCGTTTCGATGAATCCTTCGTGAAATAAATGCAAAAACTGTGATAATTTTGTCATTTTCAGTGCCCCAATAGCGACAAGCGTTACCGACCCTAGTCTTAATTTCTAGCTGTTTTTATTTCGCCTTTGTTTCTCTGAGTTACAGCAGTTGTGTGTTGTGCAGGAGCCCGCTGTATTGCGCTAAGCCAAGTGAGGGTGCATGCTCAATGATTGCCACAAAAAAACGGTTCGGGCGTCACAATCGCTGGGTATGCACTCTCACTTGGCTTGCTTCAACTCGGAGAAATAAAGACGAAATAAAAACGTCTGGAAACTACATTACACCGACCCCAGCTTAGCGTGAAAAGTTAGTTTGCAAGCAAAAACCGATGTTTGTCGCGGAAAAAGTCTTTGTACGCTAAGACTATAACACGCACCACTGGCATTGGCGCCTGTAGCAGCGCTAGTGGTACGTGTAGTAGTCTTTGTGTGCAACAGACGCTTCCTCGAAGAATATGGTCATGTCGCAACTAAAATGGCCTGTAAAATTTCATTGATACCACAATTTGATATCACATACTACCTAGGGGTGTTCCAGAGGATCCAATCGACCACCCCATGCAGTCAAACCTTTTCTGCGGGGTGGGTTGAACGAAGTCATTTTTTCTGGGTCGCTGCGCCTGGACTATATACGGGTAACGTGATAATAGTAACAATATCTGTTTTTTATACACGCGTAGCGCATTAAATGGAAAAATCGCATGAACGCAACGCAACTAAACACGTAAACGCAATTCTAGTTTCGCATGAACGCAGCGTATGTCTAGTACAGACTAGTGTGTATTTTGGTCGGACGCACCACATAATAATAATAATACTAATAATAATAATAATAATAATAATAAGAATAATAATGGCTTGATGTCCCAGTTTATGACGATGAGGGCCAAGAAACAGCAGTTTCCAATTAAAAGATAGTGGTGATCTGGATTGTGTGAAAGAAATATCCCAACATTTCTGTGCTTCAACTCGAGATTAAGAGAGCAAAAACCTTTCAGAATCTCGTTTAAATCTGTTCTGAATGGTTAATTTTGCTGATTGAGTCCACTGCAGCCTGGAAACACTAATAAGAGTTTTACAAATTTGATGAACATATCACACGAAAGAAATATCACACGAAATATCATTCAGAGGGATGAAAGGTCAGGTGTGCGGTTTTTTTTTTTTTTTCAATTTGTCTCCCTCTACATAAAAGGTAAAATTCAAACATTCCACATGTCAACTGATTGCATTATCTGTATACACTAAAGTTACCTTTCGTTTAAACGATGCCATCTAACCTTGGATAAGCCAGTTCGGAGTTAGCTCATGGGCACATTGGTACGAATGACCATTCTTTTTTTTTTCTCAGTCGGTAAGGGGCACTTCAAGTTCAACTTTATTTCATTTCCATTAAATAAACAGGAGAAATTATATTCAATGCATAAACAAAACAAATTTGTAGTAATTTCGATAAACGTACATCAACAAGATACATGTGATGATGAGTAGCGACATACAATTGCATTTATAAGGTATATACATATGCATATTACACGAATGGTAATGGAAATGGAGGGTCCCACTAAAAAGCCAAGCTTGTACGATATGGGACCCTCAGAAATACATAAAAAGCAAATAATGGCTTCATGAAACTACAAACAAATATATGAAAGTTTGTATTAATGAACTACACCTGATGATAAAAATGGTCATTCTATGACTTCATTTAAGTCCAACATCTCCAATAATAAATTCCCTAAATACTAAGTTTTGTGAACTTGAAATTTGTGGGCAGATCAATGGCGGATTTGTCTGGCGACAGTTTGAAATTTCAAATTTGAAAATTCAATTGTGACCTGCTACAACAAAAGAATCCGAAAGTCGGGGGAAGACAATTTTCTGAAAATGGCATGACGTAATTCCCTTACTCTTCTGCTCTAATTTCAAGTATAACACATCTTATAAAAGTACTCGGTTGTTGAGATATCTATGATTTCATTAGCGCATGTCAAGTGGTCGAGGAAATCAGAGTTTGGAGAAAAACGCCTTCAAAGTTTTCCTTCCTATCATGATCAAGGGGAGGCCAGACAGTTTTCACCGCTTGACAATAGAAGGTATGCTCCTAGCGACCTCCGCGATGTTCATTCAAAATTAGCGCCAGCGGTTTACGCACGACCAATCAGTAATCAGGATGCCATGCATTGACCAATAAGATCACCCCCTCGTTGCTAGGGGCGGAGTCTGGCTGCGGCGCTAAATCCAAATTTTCGGACACGCTTCTGTTACGTTGAAAGTCGGACAATCAAGGCCAAGAAAAACGATGATTTCTTGCCTTTCCTTTGACGTTAAGCTTCGAGATTTCGGCAGATGATAATCAAAACATTAGACTACAAAGTTATGCCAAAAAAGAAATAGAAATCCGATCGTTTTGACCGATTTTGACGATGTGACATCAAGCGCAATTTTTTTTTTTCGGCTCAGCTGTCAGCGACTTTAGAATTCTTTTGTTGTAGCGGGTCACATTTGTGAACATGAAATTTGTGGGCAGATCAATGGCGGATTTGTCTGGCGACAGTTTCAAATTTCAAATTTGAAATTCAGTTCAATTCATTTCAATTCAACTCAATTTATTTTTATATTTCTCAATGAAGGAATGTCATCAAATATATATAAGGTAAAGATATATAAGGTAAAGATGAGGAGTACGGATGCAACGTGGGACCAAAATAAAGAAGAACAAAAATGAAAGGCCAAAATACCCTGGGCAATAACAGAATATTCTCAATACAAATGGTAATAGGGAGCTTTAGATTTTAGACGCGCGGACGTTCAAAGAGAAAAAAACATGATCTGAGCGTGCGCAGTAGCGCGGATCAAGTTACTGCGCACGCTCAGATCATGTTTTTTTTTTCTCTTTGAACGTCCGCGCGTCTAAAATCTAAAGCTCCTTAATATACAGACAACAACATTCTGCAGACGTAAGAACAGTTTATTCAGCAACGTTGACTATAGTGTAATAATATGATTTGAATAATGCTGAAAAAACAGAACAACTCGACATGCGAGTCCTCGGAATAGATACGGGAAGCCTAAAGAGTGAACACCAAGTACTAACATTGAAAGAAGAATTAGAATTAGAATTACCAGCCAGTATAGCACTGAGATGAAAAAAACAAGCCAGCTGTTCACGCGTCCCGAAGTCTTAGGGTACGAAAAGGGTACTGGTGCGGAGGAATTTAAGAGCGCAAACAGAGAGGTTTAACTGATTTGATTGACAACAACCAACACAGCAGGAAAAGGCACATAAACAAGATAAAAGGAAATAATCAGTTATGCGTCATAACTTTCTCAACTTAAGCTCCTTTATTTTCTGTTTTCATAAAACAAGTGGAAAAACAGTGATGGGAAATCATTGAGGTGGGAATTTTTCCCACCTCCTGATGGAGAAATAAAGTGGACACTTCCTGTTCCACGAGTTCCCACCTTATGTTTGTTTTAATGGATTTCATGAAGTTTCACAGGGTCCACATAAGATGCGGCACAAGGCAAAAATCGAACAGAACAGACCCGAATAAACCCGAATACCTTTAAGTTGTACTTCAGATTTTCTAATAGCACATTCTCCCTGTAACTGAAATAATAATGTATACCTCTTTTCAGTAATAGCAGTGTGACAGTATATTGTGACAAAATCATTTGGCATGTTTGGGGCCACTTCCTCCGTATACTCGAAAGGTGTTGCTAACATCACGTTTAGACTTGCACGCTCAGATTCAACTTCGGCGTTCATACCAGGAAGTCCTTCGGGGAACCGTTAGTTCATATATTTTTGTAATCGAATCTCCCACCGTCGTCAGTTGTGTTTGTCATGGCAGACAATGACTTTGAGAAGTCAGGTGAAAGTGACATTAGCCACGAGGACATTGAGTTATGGAAGTAAAACGTCACAATGATGCCTAGCCTATTGCTGATATGAACGGATCATAATGATCACCAGCCATGAAGGAGACAGTTTGCAGTAATTTTGAGGAGATATGCTTCGTGATCAGATGTACTGGAACATTGTGATGGTGCTTCTTTGATATTTCTCGAAAAATTTGTCATTTTGCATCCGCTGAGGAGGGGAAAACGTTTAAAAAACTGTCTTGATTCGTTCCTTAAGAAAATGCTTAACCAATGGATACTCCGGCTATATTTGATCTCTATCAAAACCGGAGTGACTATGCCGTCTTCTCGTAAGTGAATTTCAATTTTTTTTATCGGGTCGATGGCTTCGTGTTATTATTATGTTATATTGATACTTATATCGTCTGTGAGAAGCCAAGAAGTCTCCATAACCAGAGACTACGGTGTTGGAGCAAATATGACTCTGTTGTGTCTTTTTCCAAATCACTTGAACCAACTAGTTTTTTGGAACAGACATCAAGACAACGCATCAACTACATTGGTAGTTTTCCATCCACTACTTGGTCAATCTCAACAAATAATCAATGATACCCGGATTTCATATGAGTATCGGAAGAATTATTCAGAAGACATGAGTTCTTTTGAGCTTCATATCATCAGTACAGCCAGAGCTGACTATGGAATATATACTTGCAAAACGATTCAGTATAATGGCTTTACTCCTGAATACCCTGTTCTAAAACAGTATGATGTCCAAATAATTGGCTGTTATTGCTTGTTACCAGCTGATAATAACTACATCTCATGTGTACTTGACGGCTGGCAGAGACGCTCCGCAGACATAGAAGTGGTTGTTCGTGTCGGCGGCAAGAATACGACAGGATATATAGACAGTGCGAGGCTTAATTTGTTTCAAATAGATATTTCTGAGACGAATGGAGGAGGTGAAATAGAATTCCAAACATCAAATGATACGTCATTTGTTCGGTGTAATACTGACCAAGGCAATGCGCCCAATACGATGATCACAGAGGATCCCACCAGACAACGAGCAGTTAGAACAGTTTCTTCATTCATTCATCAATCAGAAACATCTCATACAACAAACAATGAAATGGTAGCTCTGAAAATAATGACAACAGAGTTCGTTAGTGAATCTACCGCTGCGGTTGCAACGACAGTTCCTGCGATGACTAGGGAGGATTCCACCACGCAACGAGAAGGAACACAAACTCCGGACCAATTCTCTGGCATTACAGCAGCATCGAGCACCTCTGTGGCAGGGAGCGTGGCAACAGGAAGCACCTTCGGAGAGGAAACAGCGAAGACCATACCACTGACGACTACCTACGACTTGTTCACTGAGAGTTCAGAAGGTGTGAGTTTACAATTTGTGCTCATCATCTCAATCTCAGTAGGCGGTGGTCTTGGTGTAGTGCTGCTCATTGCCATAGCGATATGTGCTCGTCCACGCCGGCGAGGGCCATATTATCTTCGACAGCGTCATCGCTGGAGACGTCGTTTGAGTTTTCTGAGAAATGCGCGGGACTGCACCAGCAGTGTTCCGGCTCATCAGTCACGTGAGATGTCAGTCACCGACGACATTGGCCCTGATGGCGATGAGGAACGTTCCCTTAGTAACCATTTATTCGATAATCCCTTCTATGACTGTGAGATTAGGGAAGAGACCCATACCGCTTCCAGAGACCTTGTTTTTTCACCTATTGCGGATAAACTTGGACAGGCTAAAAGCTTTGGTGCATTATCGTGTGAATCTTCTGGAATGACCCTGATAAAAATGACGCCGTTGGAGGAAGACCGTCAAAGGCACAGTCAGGAAGAGGGTGAAGCTGAGAAGGAGGCAGAGGATGAAACGCCTTTTTACTTTAATTTGAGCAAATATGACAGTTCGGAGGAAGAGAAGAAAGAGGACAATTCGGAAGAAGGAACCTATTACACTATACCAAACGTTTCTAGTGACATCTACACAGCAAGCTATTCTACTATTGTTTAAATCTTTGTATGCGATTTAAAGTGAAAAGCTCAACTAGGTCAATATCCACAAACCTAGCACTTGTTTTTGGAGTCACATCACATGGAATATTATTAGAAAAAGAGAAACCTCTAGAAGTCCATTACCTACACAACACACTGATGCTTTTTTTTTGGGAAAAAAAACCCACACATTTATTTCGATTACATCATCAACAATGGACTACAAGCTTTAGCATTCCGTCAATGTGTATGCGTGACATGTCATGTAGTATGATTATGATAATAACATGTTAGTACAAATCGGATTATCTGCATTTTAAAGTTTACAAGAAACAAACATTGAAATTTCAAAATCCAGGGAAAAACATTGAAACGTTAAAGCCGGTCAACGCTATATCATGGAACATTAAGGCACGAAATGTCTTGGCGAATTTTCCCGTCTAATCTTAACGCTTGATCCGAGCTAATCACTTGTCACGAATGTTGTTTAATCTTTATCCCTTTTACTCTCTCTCTCTCTCTCTCTCTCTCTCTCTTCTTTGGTTTAAATCCGTTCGGCAAGCATCATTGATGTCTCTTTTTTGTTTATGTATACTGTGTATGAATGTTGTTGTTTTTTTCGTCTGGTTTTACGTAATATTATGTGTTAATACTTTATATTATTATTATGTACATGCATGTATTATGTAATCGAATAAAGTATACCGGGTATTATCTCTTTGATATTGTTTAAACAAGGTCAAAATTCAAATCCAAATCTTCTCAAAATATGTGCTCTTCTTCTAGCTTCTAAATTAAAACACTACAATTCTTCAGGGGAAGGTATACAGGCACATATTCCATAGCCTATCATGGAATAATGTGGAAGCGTCAAGATGAATATAACTAACTGAAAAAAACCCACACAAACTTGGATGGAATCAAATACAATTTCTCCTTCATACTAAAAAAACTGTCCCTTATGACTTTTTCATTTTCAGACATTTCTCCATTCTCCATATCTATAGATATTATGCAAATGTAAATATATATACACAGATTGTTTCAGTAACTGCACTGGCATATTAAACAGACATCATTCTGTTCAAGCACACTGTTCGAATGTGTATTTCTATGATATGCAATCATCAAGAAAGAAGAATATCATAAATGCTGGTAATTAGTTATGGAATCGGTTCTTCTCCAAGCATTGCAGGCGATTACTTAATTCCTTGTTTGTTCTCGTAGCTTATATGTATATGTATTTGTATAATTTATATATGTATATGTATATGTATATGTATATTTATATACATTACATATAAATCTTTTCTCTTCTATATGTCAGTCTTCATATCTTTCTTCTCTATCTTGTTTACTTGCTCTGTTAAGGACCCTAAACGGATTTCTTTGATCTCTTAAAATGTTTTGAAATTAAGGGGAGCTTTGACTTTTTACCATGATAATGGGTTTCAGCTATCATTGTGATAATGTGCGATATCTGGTAGTTTTCGAAACCTTTTGTCATTTACGTACATTCAAGTAAACATAATCTTATGTAATAGCGAAGTCACACCAAAGTGATTGTAATGATTTGTTGTAATATAGTGTAAATCATACGTAAACTACTTTTGTAGCATTTTATGATTACGTTGGTTATTCTATAAAAGTTCGGAGATCATACTAGGATTCGTCTTCTTGAGAAATTGTTGCTCCTCAGTTACGTTGCTTACAATATTGAATATCTATAGCTTGATGTAAAAGAAATGCTCATGGAGTTTGATATCACTAAGGTACAGCTGTATATATGATCCATATTGTTCTTATCATTGCGATTGCCATTTCACATGAGTTTACATTAATGTTTGGTCTCACAGAATGTATACTATGAATAGTAGTTTAATGTAGACATTTGACACATTCGCACACAAGTATACAACAAATCAAAATGATATCAGTTAGGGGCTTTTTGGTTAATTGGCATTTCCAGTAGAATAAACTATAGTTTTAGAATTATTGACACTCTTAAGATATACGACCTTCCACTAATCCTATCATATTACTAGTATAATATTTAGAATATATGGCACCTAAAAAAGAGCATCGCTAGCATGCATTGCTATCAAAAAAGAAAAAAAAAATGTAATCCAAATTTGGAGGGCTACTATTTTATAATTGTCAGGCATGAAGGGCGCAATGTTTGTTGTGAAGAAAGGGAAATTCTTCTTCTTTCCATTGATACCTAATTATGTCCACAAATGCCATTCATGACTGATCACATACACTTTGATGACAACAATGACAACTGCACTTTTTCCAAGTTTGAGTGTCTGTACTGTTGAATGGATGAGATCTATCGATGAAAGTTGTCAAAGGAACAGGCGAGCCAGCATGACTACAGGTTTGTGTTTATTGGGTTTCTGGCAACCAGTCCTCTTATGGTCCATAACCTTTTACATGCTCATGTTGTCAATAACTTGGTCACTCCCACAAAGGCTAACCCATTATCCATTTTTCTATCTCAATATTCAAGACATAGTTTGTCGCTGTGAGCTTTGTGTTGAGTATGAACAGAGAAAAATGGACTGTATGCGTTGGTATTTTTGGGAGTGACCAATTAGTTATCGAACAGGTGGTCATGTTAGAGGCTATGGACCATTAAATGTTAGAAGAAAACTACTAACACAAACCCTGAACACAAACTTGCAGTCGTGTTAACTAGCCTATTTATTGGCCACTTTCATAATCAAATCTCATCCATTCAGTGAGACGTTTACTGTTCTTTCATGTGACACTCAAACTTTGAAAAAGTGCAATTTGTCGTTGTTGTCTTTCAATTCATGTGGTCAGTCATGCATGGCATTAATTTTGTCAAAATAATAGGTATCAATAAACAGCGGAAGAGCTCTTCTTTCCTCACAACTAACATTGCGCTCTCGATAGCTGACAACTATGAAATAGTAGCCCTACAAATTTGAATTAACCTTGTTTTATACGCAGTGTATAATGTAAATATAGGCAAATCGCTGGTCTTTAAAATGTTGAGTGCTGTTCACTAGATATATGAGTAGATGTGGGTTTTACTTTCGAAATGATGCACTATGAAATCCGCCATTGTCAGGCCTGATGAATAGTGTGGCAGTTTCTAAAGCTGTTAATATCATTGTTTGACAAGTTTATAAGGAGCCGCCCCTTGTTTATTGTCTAAGATTAATGTTAAATGATGCGGACCATCAATAAATATTATTTATGTATGGCATACTGATAAATATAGTGAAAGTAAACTTAAAGCAGGTTATTTGCTGCGTGACATCATTTCACACCTTTTCTTCTTTGAATTAATACATTTTGTTTTTGTATGTGTGTGAAAATTCTCCAAGCATAATACGCATAATATGAAGTTTTTTTTTCTTTTTCCCTTTTCATTCCATTTTCTAGTCAAGACAAAGTAATACATACAGTACGCATTTATTCATAATATCTATTCCACAATGTATGTCCATGTTGACATCAAGTTCTTTATTTTTCGTGTGGAATGCTGATTCTCATGTATGACCTTCAGATCAAACCCAGTATTGAAAAAAAAATAATCAGATGATAAGGAAGAAAGGGAATAGGAAAACGATCTACATAAACCCCATTTGTTTGTTTGTGTAATGGATAAAGTTGATCACAAATTAAGATATATATGTATTTGTTGTACGAGCCCCCCTTTTCCAGTACCAACCAGGTTTAAATACATGTTTGTATTTGTAATAGTTTCTCGGTAATCAGAATTATCATTTTATGTTTTGTTTTTTGGTAACAGTTCCGGGGAAAGTTAACTCATAATATAATCATTTTTATATATAATTATAGTTAACAAAGATAAAATGTTTGTTAGTAATGTAATACGATAAGATTGATTTAAAGCTCTGCTACACGAAGCTGTCTCAGTAATTTGTTTTATGTTGTGTTTGTTACTTGTGCACCGCCGGAAAATATGCATCCGTTTAACACTAAAGAAGTATTGTCTGACAAAATTTGTTATATTTCTAGAATGTTGTTATTATGAACTTTGCGGTAGCTGGAGGGGGGGGGGGAGGGACACTGATCACCTGTTTTGGGACACCGTCGCCCAGCAACTTTCGTTGCTGTACTACTTGGGCCTGTTTATTGGTGCTGTTTATACTCATGGATAGTTATGGCAATTTATTGTATCATATCAGGTGATGTTGGCCCCTTGACTGCCATTGGTTGTCTTAATGTATTAGTTATTTAAAATTCAAAGCCATAACATATTTAAAATAACTGGAGATTGGGAGGCGTTCTGTTGTCAGAACGTTATTTTTATGCAAGAGTGTAATGACGTAGTAATTGTGCAAATATTTTTCCCAGGTGACAACACGCCTTTATTTTTTCATCTATTCTCGGCTTTGCTTTTGCCTTCTTATGCACACACACACACACCTGTAGACACATGTATACCCACGAATGTTATAAGTTAATTGCATAGCCGTTCTGTTCAGTTCGTCAAGATTTGTCGTCTAGATTCTCTTTTCATTCCCCCTCTCACTCACTTTTTTCTTTCTCTCTCTCTCTCTCCCTCCCTCCCTCGTTCTTTTATCTAGGGTACTCACTCAGTGAGACAGATTGGGCTATCTATTATTTTATGTATTTACACATTGTGTACTCGTATTTTGGGCAATTTTGTTTGTATTTGCATATCAGTTTGATGAAAATTTGAACAATAACAATGGAATTGCATTTTTGTGTGTATGTGTTTTTGCATTACTTCGATATAATTGTTCGTACTGATTATAAATCCCAATGGTATGAGAATTAATTATTTTGGATAGGCGATCCGACTACCAAAAAAACCCACAACAATATCTGGTTCCTTATTTTGTCATTAAGTGGTCGAGAAGTTTAATATGCTCGTGGACGCTGCCTAGTACGTGTATCACACGTCTTTGTTTGTTAAATAAGTTCATATTAGGTATTGTATACGAGGCCATGGCCTTGTGTACCATCCGCAACGATGTTGATTCTTTGCCATCTGTGTTCATGTTCGTTTCCTTGTTTTGTCTGTGTTTCATGTTTCTCTGTACGCATTTCGGTTTCCTTTCTTCTTTTAGGTCTGCATACCCCCACGTAGCTGCTGAGTTAGGACCAGGCGGGAGGCCAGTTATTAATTCCCGAATGTTTTATATTCTAACCCATAGCTGACACAATAAATTTTGCTTTTAATTCCTTGAATAATGATGAATTCTATAACACAGTAAGGCACTCTGAATCTGATCATGCAAATATTATCTCCAGTTTATATGAAGATTACATATCCGATAAATACAATACCTCAGCACAAGAATTTGAATATAACTTTGACTCAAATGATCCAGTCCAGAGTCCATCGTGTGTTTATTTGACCGAAAATCAGTATAAAAATCGGATCACGAATACAGTTGATGAAACATTTTTGTTAGCTCACTTTAACATACGCAGTATCAATAAAAATTTTGATAAGTTGCGCTTACTCTTAGAAAACCCAGATCATAAATCTTGCTCCATCATAGGGCTAACAGAAACATGGTTGAACTCTAATATCAGTCATTTATTTTCTTTACCCGGATTCAAATTTGTATTTAGAAATAGAAATGAGAGATTTGGTGGAGGAGTTGGTTTGTACATCTCGAAAAAATTTAAATATATTATACATGAGGAGATTAGTGTTATGAGCGATGTACTCGAATCCCTTTTTATTGAATTGATAAATCCACATGGAAAAAACATTATGATTGGTGTAATTTACAGGCCCCCTGGGTCGAATTTGAATGATTTTTTGACAGTTTTGCAGGATTTAGTACAAAATCCCATGATATCTATTAAAGATACATTTCTGATGGGCGATTTTAATATCGATCTCATGAAATGTAACTCCCAAAACAGTTCAAAAGAATTTATAGAAACATTAATGTCTGCTTCGTTTTTACCATTAATTTCCAAGCCTACCCGTGTCACCAGCCAATCGGCTACCCTCATAGACAACATTTTTTGTAATGTTCTTCCACTTCCTGAGTCTGGTATCGTCCTCTCAGACATCACTGACCATTTTCCTATATTTGCTCAGGTTCCAATTAAACTGACTAAACAAAATAATTATTATAAGCGTCGTAAGATTACTGCAGATAATCTTACAAGTCTCCAAAACAGTTTAAAAGAACTCGATTGGTCTTCTGTATACAACACTACCGATGTCAATTTGTCTTATGATTATTTCATATCTACTCTTACCTCCGAAATCGATAACCATATTCCCCTGCGTAACATAAAAAATAGATGTAAGCAAATTCCAAGACTCCCGTGGATAACCCAGTCTTTATTACGATCTATAAATAGGAAAAATAATTTGTTTTATCAATATAGATGTAATCCCACTGAAAATATGTTTCATAAAAAAAACACACTCACCAAATTATTGCGTACGCAGAAGAAATTTTTTTATGTTGATCAGATAAGCAAATATAAAAAACATTAAAGAATGCTATGAATACACCTAACAATTCACCTAATATTTTTGAATTTCGGTGGGGCAATGCCTCCAGCAACACTCCCGCTGGCATGGCTGAAATTTTTAATGACTTCTTTTCTTCAATTGGAAAAAATCTTTCTCAAAATATTCATCTTTCTAGTAAATCTTTTAGTGATTTTTTTAGATACACCTAACTCCAAAACTATATTTTTTGACCCAACATATAAAGAAGAAATAATAAAGATTGTTGCCAATTTGAAAGAAGGTAAAAGTCCTGGCCACGAGGGAATTGACAACTATTTGATAAAAAAACATAATTCCTCAAATAGTGGATCCCTTAGTACATAATTTTATTATCAACTCATCGCTTGCAACTGGCCATGTGCCAAATAGCATGAAAATTGCGAAAGTAATTCCTATTTATAAGAAAGGGGAGAAGGATGATGTCAATAACTATAGACCCATATCTTTATTATCTTCTATTTCTAAGATTCTTGAAAGAATAGTCTACATCAGGACAGTACGTTTTCTTAAAACCTGCGACATATTTTCAAACTTTCAATTTGGATTCAGGGAAAATCACAGCACAACACACGCACTACTTGCCCTCATCGACAAAGTCACACACGCACTCGACACACTTTCACACACAATAGGTATCTTCTTGGACTTCTCCAAGGCCTTTGACACGATTAACCACGGAATACTTCTCGCCAAACTGTCTCATTATGGAATACGTGGAAAGGCCTTGGAGTGGTTCACGAGTTACCTATCAGAAAGATCCCAATTTGTACATGTCAACGGCTTTGACTCTCAAAGTAAAACAATTGCATGTGGTGTTCCACAAGGGAGTTTATTAGGCCCATTGTTATTCATTATTTATATTAATGATTTTCATAGATCCTCGGAGAAACTATCATTCATATTATTCGCGGATGACTCTAATCTTTTTTTTCCCACCCTGAACCAAATATCTTAATAAGAACAGTCAATGAAGAATTGATAAAGGTCATACAATGGATATACGCAAACAAATTGTCATTAAATATTCAAAAAACAAAAGTTATGCTTTTTAGTAATTCTTTAGATAGCCTCCCAGGCAATATAACATTTGATACTACTCCCTTAGAAGAAGTTTCTTCTTTTAAATTTCTTGGTGTTTGCGTTGATAACAAGCTTTCATGGAGGAATCATATTGATAACATATGTAAAATTATTTCACGTAACAATTGCGTAATGAATAGATTGAAATATTATCTTCCTCCATCTGCATTATCAACTCTTTATTCTAGTTTGATACTCCCTTATTTAAACTACGGGATTCTTGCTTGGGGTAATACATACCCGAGAACATACAGATGCTTTGTTTTCTGACCATTAAATATTAAAAGTAAATGATTTGTATGTGTTTCAACTTGGTCAGTTTATGTTTAATTACAACAGTAACTTTTTACCTAAAATATTCCACGATTTATTTCATCGAAACAGTCATGTTCATAACTATCTCACGCGACGATCCGACGAATTCCATCTTCCGTTAATGAGAACCGCACATGCCCAAAATACATTTCTTTATAACGGACCCAGACTTTGGAATAATTTAGATAATAGTTTAAAAGATTCCCCCAAATTTGTCACATTTAAATATAAACTCAGAAAACATTTATTTTCTACTTATAATCTTAGATAATTTAAATTGCTATAAATTATGCTTGAGCTTTCATCTGTCCAGGGGCCCGTTGCATAAAACTCCAACCGGATTTTTTTCCGGTTGAAATCACAAAATTCCGGTTGGAAGCTCCCAACCAGAGTTTTTATGCAACGGATTTTACATTCTTAGATTAGCAACCTTAAAAAATTCAGGTTGGGCAAATCCCAACCTGAATTTTCTAAGGTTGCTAAAAAAGTTTTATGCAACGGAACCCTGATGTCGCAGCACTTGGCGTGTTCTGTGTGCAGACCTCTCTTCTTTCTTCTCTCCTTTTCCTTTCCTGTCTATTGTTCTTCGTAGACTTGTATTGTTACCGTCTTCTCTCCTCTCGGTACTGTCTCGCGTCCAACAGTGTATATGCATGTGGGTAATTGAATGTGTGTACGAATGTATTGTCCTTGTCATATTTTCCCGGTACACGTGGTTCAATGAACAGTGTCCGGGCACTATAGCATTGGTATTCTATATTTTTTCCCGACCTGTGTATCTCAAAATAACTACATGTATATTGTTATAGAATAGTATATCATTCACTCATTATTTATCTAGCGATCCACGTCCGACAAGCTTTGCTTTTTAGTGGATCACTATTTTCCATGATCGAATTTATTTTCCGCTCGCCCACGTAGTATTTGTAAAGTGTTCCTCTTTATTATTGTATTATTGTATGTATTATTGTATTATTGTATGTTGTTCTATAATTTGTCTCGTATATTACATGAATCTTTTGCAAGCGTTTGAACAATATCACTTAATGACATGTATACATTGTACTATGTTTTTGATTTTCGTTGATTGGAAATAAACTATGATTGAATTGAATTGAAATAATTGTATGATATGAATTATGATCTTACTTACACAGGGTAACCTTTACAGTCTAAGCACTGTTCTTTCAGAGAGCCCTGCAATTTATTAGGGCCTGTGGGTCCTATTGACATTGGAACATAATAATTTCAGATGTAACATTATAGTGGTAAAGATGTTGTGTCATCAGATACATTAGGCCACGGTCACAACTCAGAGCGGCGACCGACCGATTTGTATAGCCTGCTCGGTTGCCGCTGAAATTTTGGCACCGCCCAGCAGTTTTGGGAGATGTCGAGCAGGCTGTAAAACCCAAGAGGTGACTGAACGATGCCCTGTCGATTTCCCGTCGGTCACCGATCGATTTTAGGTAAAAAAAATGCGAAATATGGGGATCATCTCAGCGCAGAGACTTAGCAGTCACAGAGCGATGCCCCATTGGCAACTGGACGATCTCCCACCGGCCACTGGTCGATTTTTATGAAATCGCTCAGCGACCGACGGGTGATCGATAGGTCATCTACCCGCGTCCCCTGGGCGTACCGGCGGCTGCCCGCCGGTCTCTGCCGGAAATTTCTCACGAGCTATCCCTGGGTTTATTCATGCATGTGATTTGCCACGTGATGATCTATCAATCAATTAATATAAAACTCGAGGCTAATTATTTAAGAGTTATAGTGACTACCAAACCTCTGTTATGTGAAACCATAAATAACTAGAACATAGGAAATCAAACAAAGGGGAGGAAAACCCAAGATGGAACAAAGATAAGAATACAATAGAATTTTCCAAAATATCTTTGTTTGCTTCTATATTTAACAGTATATTTCTATTCCTATTTAATTTCATTTTTAATTTCCCCATCCCTTGTCATTCACGATTTCTTCATTCAATCTCTTGTCATTCACGATTTCTTCATTCAATGGGCTTTTATAAATGATAAGGTAACCAAACCAGTGAGTCTACATAACATTCAGCTTTCACATCTTTTGTCCCAAAGTGGTTGTACCTGTCTTCCATGTCTCTCATGTTGGTTGCGAGCATGGGCGTAAATCGGGGGGGGGGGGGGAGGAATGGGGGTATATATCCCCCCCCCCTGAAATGGAGGGGGGATGGCCTGTACAATCATCCCCTACTGAAATTTGAGGGGAAAAATGGAGGAAACAGAAATGTGATTGTATCAATTTTGGCATATTGCATGACGTCCGTACGCCCGCCTTCAGACAGGTAACAGAGTTGAACAGTATTCTATCTTGTAGAATAATGTATACATAATTTTCTCAAGCGCTCGCTCGCGAAGAAAGTAATACCGACATAAGGTATGGTCCAGACGTTGACAACGTCAAATAGCATAGGCTTACATGTAAACATGCTATGAAGCGAGCAACTCGGAACCATCTGCAAATTGTGTACGAAAACAAACAAACAAACAAACAAACGATAACACAGACTATATCACCATAATTGAACCCCCTCCATTTCCTGAATCATTCCTGAACGATGATGACTCTGATACTTCTATGGGTATACCCAGGGATGATCAGGGGTGTCGAATCTATCGGGGGGGGGGGGGTGCAAAGGGGCATTTGCCCCGCCCGTACGGAAATGTTGGGGGTAGATAAATCATTTTTGTTCCCCAAGCAATTCCCGAGATGGAGACAAAGTCTCGAACTTTCTTCATGGAAAATTAGACAACTATAACCGCCAGGATTATGCACCGGATCGCTGAATTGCGATCATAAATATGCAAAAGATCCGCTACTGGGTCCCTTTCGATAGACTTTGTCCACTTTTGAGTTTGACGTTTTATTTCCTTATATTTATCAAAGAGTGTGAGGCAGATCTTTCATATGCAGAGGCGTCGATGGAGGGGGGGGGGGGATGGTTCCCCCATAAAAGTATTGGGATCATTTTGCTCCTCCTTGTAACTCCCGAGATGTGGAAATGTTCTTACTTTTTTTTTTTGATAGAAAACTATCTAAATAATTATTTCGCCCAAAGATGGATGAATTTCAATTCTGAAAATACAAAATCTTCCTAGCGTAAGAGGGGGATAGGACTACTCTTTCCCATACCCTCCCCGTTCAGTCATTTCTACTCCATACACTTTAGATTGACAGATTTCAAAAAATGTTTCATCTAAAGTGTGCACCAGGTCTGTTACGTCAGTTTAAAGAAATGCAAATGTTCCATGGATGGGAGGAGATATCTCGATACTTTCAATTAACGGAGGGTTCCCCCCCCCCCCAAAAAAAAAAAATAGTATGCACTTCTGGGGTTGAAATTTCCCCAGATTACATCAAAAATGTGTTTACGAGATATTTGTTGCTGCCAGTAATTACCAGCAGTTGCGCCCGGTGTGCCCCCATCCCTTAATTTCCAAAGCAAAAAAAAGTAAAGCTACAAACGGCAGTTTTTGGACTGTAAAATGTCAAAATTTTCAAGCTCGCTCGCCCCGTTCGCTCGCATATAATCGTTATGTCATTCTCCTAATGTTAGTGCTGCTGGTAATTGCCAGCAGTTGCGCCCGGTGCGTCCCCCACCCCCTTAATCTCCTAAGCGAAAAAATCTAGCTACAAACGGCTGTTTTGGGACTGTACAATGTCAAAATTTTCAAGCTCGCTTGCTTCGCTCGCTCGCATTTAATCGTCATGACATTCTCCTGATGTTGCTGCCTGGTAATTGCCAGCAGTTGCGCCCGGTGTGCTCCCCCCCCCCCGTTATTTTTCAAAGCAAAAAAAAAAAAAAAAAAAAAGCTACAAACGGCATTTTTTGGACTGTAAAATTTCAAAATTTTCAAGCTCGCTCACTCCGCTCGCTCGCACTTAATGGTTATGTCTTTCTCCTGATGTTGCTGAAAGTAACTGCCAGCAGTTGCACCCGGTGCGCCCCAACCCCCTTAATTTCCTTAACGAAAAAATATAGCTACAAACGGCCGTTTTTGGACTGTACAATGTCAAAATTTTCAAGCTCGCTTTCTTCGCTCTCTCGCGTTTAATCGTTATGCCATTCTCCTGATGTTGCTGCCGGGTAATTGCCTGCAGTTGCGCCCGGTGGCCCCCCCCCCCCTTAATTTTCAAAGCGAAAAAATATAGCTACAAACGGCATTTTGGGAGACTGTAAAATGTCAAAATTTTCAAGCTTGCTTGCTTCGCTCGCTCGCATTTAATCGTTATGTCTTTCTCCTTATGTTGTGTGCGCCCGGTGCGCACCGCCCCCACGCCCCTCAATTTCCTAGGGGAAAAAAAAAAAATATATATATATATTTATATATATATATATATTGTAACGAAATTCGGTGGAACCGATTCGATTTAACTGTTCGATGATTATTTGTTATGATCGATAGTGTCCATAGCATAGAAAGGGGCACACTATCGAAACGTTGGACAAATGTTTCAAGGTGGTAGTGCATCATTATGAGTTTTAACATTTATCATTAAATATGTGGTTACTTGTTTGTCATGGGCAAGTTTGGATTATTTTGATACCAACTCCGGTTTAGACCGATGATACATTCCAAATTATAGTAACCATGTACAAGAGATACTGTTAAAACGTATAATTCATTGTACGAATTTAGTAACCACGCCAACATTGTAAATAATTTGAACGAGTACTGCAGGTGATTTCCGCGTTGCCTACGGCCGTGCGGGATTGCCTCCTCATTCCGCGATAGGAGGAGAGGCATATAAAGTGGCCGTTGTGTGACATAGTCCGCATCAAGTATCCCGTGTATGATAATTTCCAATGTGTTGTTAATGTTCATTTCGTTTTGTAATAAACTATACATGTGTTCCTGAACTGCTGTCTTCGCTGTGTCTTCTTGAGGGTTCTACCACAATACAACAGGTTGGAAAGTGGTGGTACATGTTTCTGAGTTGGAAACACCGTCCCTGAGAGGATCAACTAGCAAGCCGTTGGATTTCGGGTATATTGGTAACGTGACTTGTCGCACAGTCCGTACCCAATCCAAGTTCCAGTCGTCGCCGTTGGATTTCGGGTATATTGGTAATGTGACTTGTCGCATAGTCCGCGCCCAATCCAAGTTCCAGTCGTCGCCTGAGGAAGTTGGTAACGGTGCAATATAGCACTGTACCCCGTGCCATCAACGATACCTGTGCCACTATACGGTTGTGAAAGGTGTTCCACGTTAGCGTGACTGAGTTGGTAACAGAACTTGGTAGTAAAACTTGGTAGCAAGAGTTGGTAGCAAAAGTTGGTAACACTAGTGTTACCAATCTAACATCTTCTATAAGTGACGCTTGGGAGTGACCTACTTTAACTGATGCTGAACTTGGTATGTGTGCCGGTTGTGTTGGTGAGCTGCTTCTGACACAACATAATACATGGTAGCGTACAGACTAGTAGTTTTAATAATTTAAAGGGATCGTTGTAAACTGCAACAAAACGAACCCCGCCTACTCGGCCATCCTGACACGGCTCGCGGAGACATTTGTGACTGTACAATGTCAAAATGTTCAAGCTCGCTCGCATTTAATCGTCATGGCATTCTCCTGATGTTGCTGCCGGGTAATTGCCAGTAGTTGCGCCCGGTGCGCCCCCCCCCCCCCTTAATTTGCAAAGCGAAAAAATTACATAGCTACAAACGGCAGTTTTTGGACAGTAAAATGTCAAAATTTTCAAGCTCGCTCGCTTCGCGGAGCAAGAGCTGTAATACCACGACGTAGTCATTCAATTATCTATGAATATTTCTTTTTCTTACTTGTTTTTTGATAGGAAGAAAATCCCAAATTGCCATGGCTTCCCTTCCCCATCCAGTCCTTTGTTTCCTGCAGTGCTTCTGTCATTTTTATCTCCATAATTTTTAGTCCCTAAATTGCTCGACATCGACCGCTCGATCTATTCCCTTGGTTTTCTTCTGTGCTTTTGTCATTTTTGTCTCTACTATTTTTGTTCCCTATCGCTCGGCGGCGACCGCTTTAATAGGTCAGTGCCTGAGCGGTTGCCGCTCGGTCACCGAGCGTATTTTGGGCAGCGAGTTAAAACTGGTCAGTCGCCGCTGGAATTTTAACTCCGCTTTAAACCTTCAGCGGCTACCGACCGATTCCCTAAAAATCAGTGGTGCCTTGTAGTTGGTCACTGGTCGATCACAGGTCGTTCTCCGACCGAAATTGGCCAAAAACGCGCCGACCGGTCGCCGAGAAGGCTGATTTTGGGGGTTGTGACCGAATCATCGAAGGAGCTTTAGATTTTCGCGACGGGGACGTTCAGAAGAAAAAAAAAAACTTCTGAGCATGCGCAAATTCGCTTATCAAAGTCGATCTATCAAAGCTTGCATCGTGTGAGTTTTTACTAACACGTTCTGGGCTATTTTCACGTCCGTTCAATTTACGACGTGGAGAGTTAATTTATGCACCGATAGTATGGGGCGCCATTTTATTTTTGTATAGTTTGTGTCTCGGCGTATAAAATCTAAAGCCCCTTTTCAATACGACGCACGTGTCTAGTACCTTTTCATCTATTCCATTTTTCGCCGACTATACGCCTTAAGCCGAGTGATGGCGCGATCCCGAGAACTGTTCTCGGGATCGCGCCGTCACTCGGCTTAACGCATTTTTTTCGGCGAAAAAAAGAACCGATAAAAAGGGTCCATAACTAAACTACACGACGCAGAGAGGAGAACGTCCAATGCAATCGTTGTCTCAAACGTCCGCTCTGCAAATCTAAAACTCCCTATTGTTTTGCTTTCTGATGTTGGTATTGCACGTTGGACATGCATTGCCCATTCTCATGTTTTACACATTCTTGAACACTCACAGAATATGAACAAGGAAGTATATCGAAAATATCCCTTGCAATCCTCCGATCAAAATGTAAGCAGACGATAATAAAACCCAACGGAGTAAAGCACACACAAAGAAGATATCACTGATACCGGGACTGTCATTCACATGAATCGAATGATATTGTGTTCTGACTAGAGCCTGTAAGTGAATTGGACAATCGCGCTTTGGGAACTGAAACTGCTACTACTGAACTACAAAATTGATTTTTCAACACTTCGAGAAGAACACAATTAGTCCTATGAGTGAATAACGCGCCTAAACTGCCTCGTAACTGATATTGGGCATGGATTTATTTCAATACTGCATAAACAGTGTTGATGGGATCAATACATTTAGCATTGCATGTCCTACGCAAAACTTCAATAACTATAACTATACACACTGAGCCAAAGGGAGAAAACTTGGAATCTTCCTGGGATTCGCATAGGATCCTGGGTATAGGTCAGTGGTTGAGATCTTACAATATTCATTTGTATGGTGGGAGGCAAGTGATAAAAATCTTTTATAGGATCAGTAGTCGAATTTGCGACGTACAGTACTTCATCGGCCGGCAGAGCCTTGTTATCGTGCCGTCTATTGAAAGGCAACCATCAAAGGAAAGAAAATGGTTAATACGGCGCAAGCTAGACTTAAGGGGTGACAGATACCACGATTTAGCCGTCCATACTCTACCTGAATATTCATTTTTCTTAAACATGTAGCCTGAAACTGTCAAATTTTAAAAAAAGAGTTGCTACCTTTCTCGACTTGAATGTAAAATAAATTCCACTGTTCTTGTTTACCCATTTCAAACAAGAAGATATGTGACCCTTCACCACAAAACAAACAAAAAGTCGCCAGACATGAAATTTTAGTTAAGAGCATATTCTGAAAGAGCAGACTCTAAGCTTTAATATGATGTATTACTCAAATCAAATGGACTCTCCTAACCTATCTAAATCTTGAAAAGAAAGCACACACTCAGGAAAAGTGTGAAATGAGAAGAGAGGCTCTGAAGTACAGTGTCTATTCAAGCGCTTAATCTTTACCAAGCCGAGCTGGTTGTGCGATGAATGGGACAAAAAACCAGGATGTAAACAACCGGAGTTTAATAACAATGAAGGGATTATCAGATTAGACTGAAATTAAATATGCCTTATCAACACATTCTGTCCTTAATCAATGCTAACTTTCAAAGTAGTAGCATTATCCTTTCAAAAGTTACAGGAGTTGAAAGTGAAGAGTGTGTACAAGGTTTTTAAGAAATGAAAAGGGGACTCTAAAGACACACTATTCTGCCAAAAATGTTCGAGATAAACTGCTAAAAAAACACACTTTCCTGCCCGTTTTATGATCCCAAATTTTAGCATAATGTAGAAGAAGACTTTCTCTTTTAGAAAATATGAAAAAAGTCAAGGTCGGCTCGGTTGACCCATTTCACCTATTTTCAGTCCTCACACAAAATCAGTATGTGCGACTTTTTGTTCGTTTTGTGGTACACGGTCACATATGAATACAGATAAACGTGACATCCTACTCGATGTGTTTCTAACACTTTTTTTTTATTTCAAAAAGCTTCACATGGTTCATAAATCCACTTAATTTGTTACTCAAGGTGATGTATGATCGAGAACCTTCAAGTGCTTCTACAGATTTCCTAGTAACATATTCTCACTGCACTTGGCTTCAAAACTATTCGAAGAATAATTTCAACCTTTCGCCAACAGCCTTATCTGAGAGATGTAGGGAGAAACTTTTCCGGGCTGGAGAATGATTATCTGCAACAAATCACATGACGTTTGGGAGACTTTCAATTTTATGAATGTGAAAAAAAAAATCATTTTGAACCACTTCCTCAATTTACTCGAGGGGTGTAACATCGCGATTATATGTTCATAAAACAATTAGGTAGGCCTATTATTACCAGGACGTCATCGGAAATATGGCATGCCCGATACCCCAACAGCTATCAGCGTCTGTTTTCTATTTCTGTCTGGAATCGTGGAAGTCTGTCGAAAGTCACAACAGTAGCTCAGGACACTCCTAAGTGCACATCACCATATATGGTCAAGCCTATTGTACCTTCTAGCTAAAGAACTACCAGTAATCACAGACAGCGGCAGATCGGCATCCTAATGCAAAACGTACTTGGTCGCAGTAACTGACGAGAAGATGCCGGATGTGATCAGACGTTCTGGATCAATGAATGGTGCGTTCTTGGTTTTCTCGGAACGTTTATCCTTTTGCAGTGAGGAAATGAATAGGCCTACACTATCTGTAAGCTTACAAACTGTCTCGATTCCTTGTGCACCAAATGTCTGACCAATGGATGCTTGAGCCATCTTTGATTTCCTTCGATAGATCTTTGCGACATGGAGACTGCGTGGATGACTATGCTGTCTTCTCGTAACTGTATTTCGATTTTTCTCGAGTGTCGATGGTTTCGAATCATTTCCATACTGATACCTATCATGTCGTCTGTGTACAGCCAAGATGTTTCCATTCCCCGAGACTATGGAGTTGGAGCTAATATGACTCTCTTGTGCTTGTTTCCAAACAACTCGGACCAACTTACTTACTGGATAAGACATCAAGACAACGGAAACACTGAATTGGTAGTTTTCTCTCCACGACTTGGTAAAGCTTACGAAACAATTAATGATAACCGGATTTCGTATGCATATCTGAAGAATTACTCAGAAGGTATGAGTTCTTTTCAGCTTCAAATCGTCAATGCAACCAATGATGACTATGGAAAGTATACTTGCAACGTGCTTCAGTATAATGGTTCAACGCCTGAATACCCGGTTCTTAAACGATATGATGTCCAAATAATTGACTGCAATTGCTTGTTGTTAGCTAGTGGAAACTACAGACAGATGTTTGCGAACATCTCATGTGTACTTGAGGGCTGGCAAAGACCTTCCGAAGAAAAAGAAATAGTTGTTTGTGTTGGCGGCAAACTCAAAACAGGATTCATAGACAATAACAAACTTAATTTTCAGGTAGACATGAGTGAGACGAATGGAGGAGTTGAAATAGAATTCCAAACATCAAATGATACGTCATTTGTTCGGTGTAATACTTACCAAAACAATGCCCCATATACGATGGTCGCAGACGATTCCACCACACAACGAGCTGTTTTTACAATTTCTTCATTCACTCATCAATCAAAAACACCCTCTGAAACAAGTAAAGAGACAACGCCTGTGCAAGCAATGACAACAACAACAACAGACAACTCTGTTCTGTCCACTGAGAGTTCAGAAGATGGCAATTCACGCTTTGCACTTGTTACTGTACTCTCAGTATGCACAGGCCTGGGAGTAGTTGTCATTGCTGTGGCGATTTGCACCGTTGCTCGACGACGTAGGCAAAAGCAAAAACTGTCCCAGGGCGAAAATCCAATTGAGTATCATCCTCGATATCGCCGTCACTGCAGTTTTAATTCCCTGACCATTGAACTGGATAGTTACACTCCCCCGTTTGCAAGGAAGGAGCAGGATCCTGTTGCGGGGGTCACATCGAAGTCAGTCAACAATGAGGAGCGTTCCCTCAACGACGATTCATCCGATGATTCCGCCGCCGATCCCTTTAGTGACTTTGGGGTTAGAGATGATACCGCTCCACCCAGTGACCTTATACTATCATCTTTTATGTTTAAAACTAGGCAGGCAAAGACTTCATCGGTCGAGTCCCATGCAGTTACCATGATGCAAAACAAGTCGTTGGAAGAAGACTATCAAGCGACACTTTGCTCTGGCCTCAACACAGAAGACAACTCGGGAAAAGAAACTTATGAGACTATCCCTCCCGTTGCGAGTGTATTTCGGCAGTAATTTATTCAACGGTAATGTTGAACCCTTATAGAAGAGATACAATCAAATTGAAGAGGGAAAACGCGTAATTTTCAAGGGTTGTCTACAGACCTCAGACAACACGTAAAGTGTAGCCACCACGTCCAGGACGTACCATTTGGAATAAACAACTCCTTGCCATATAAACCATTAGATTATGAAATTCGAATACACAGGTGACACGCTGTATGTATATATGTATATGCATATGTATAATTATGTATCTATGTATATGTATTTGTATAGTATGTATATGTATATGTATTTATGTATATATATATATATATATATATATATATATATATATATATATGTAATAACTTCCATTTATGGTTGGCTTCACACACACACACACACACACACACACAAAAAAAAAAACTGACCACATCATCCATGTCTGTGTAGTATTTGCATGGGAAAATACTCCTTTCGTGAAGATACGATATGATAAATGATTATAAAAGAATTAAACCTTTTTTTTTTTAAGAATGGAAAATGTTTTCTCATTTAAGATTTTTCGGTAAACCTACGTATATGTATTTCATTTGCACTTTTTGCAGCTTATAATCTATGATGCTGTGAAATATCGCACTTAGAAAATGATAAAGGTAAAATCCTATTTTCAATTCATGTCGATTCAAAATATCCTTATTCCAAACAGATCTATGGAAATACAAAAGTATATTATGGCATAGGATAGTTCGATAAACCCGGCACGTCCCTCGAAATTACATAGCACATGTAACTGCACTGAGATGCCTTGATATGAATTAACATATGTGTGAATAATTTTGATACAAGGAAGGAACATGCGAAATAAAGAAAAATGAGAAACGAGAGAAAAAAATATACATGTTCACAAACCTCGAAAAAAAAAATTCCTGGCACATCTCACCTTTTACCTTGCAATGGTAACGGCTTTTATTCTTCTTTAATCTGATTTTAAAAGCATTTATAGGTGGGAAATGATAATTTGTAGTGGTAGTGAGTTCCACAGTTCTGCGCACAACACAACAATTATATTGTAACACATTATTATACAAAATGTGCCAGACTGTACAAGATGTCAATGCTTGTTGATAATCATACTCTTTTTTAACCTCTAAAATGTCTGATACGATCATTTTACACTAATTAAACTACATAGACCTTCTTGATTATTGTTAATGATTTATAATCAAACACATCCGACACCAACTTTCTGTAAAATTATCATTTGAATGTTTTTGAAGCTTATTTAAACGTATATATTATATATATATATATATATATATATATATATATATATATAACATATTTTATAGATAAATATGCATATAATATCTATATACATCTACAATTAACATTTCAACCAAATGAAAAAACGACCCTCAATGTCTTTGAAATACAAACAAAATCCTCAGTTAATGAAATGGTACAATAATGAGAATGAATACTTAAGTTGTTCCAAAAATGTGAATCTTACAGGTCTAACACTTCAATGCCAACTGACGTTGCAGATCTATAGTTGCTAGAGTTATGAATATATAGTCTATTTAGCCTGTCCTGGTTTCTACATTAACCAAACATACACCAGGAGTTATATAATAATACACCAAACAAACTCTATATATCGTTTACAGACTGTATCTTAGATAGTTAAAAACATGTACATTTAACAGTAATCCTGGAAGTGAAACATTTACAAAAGACAGCAGATTTCATGCCGTGTCTCAAGCTGTGTTTCTAGCTTGCCACTTGTCATGTTTATTCAACCAACTACTTTTAGCGGCATCCCTTCTGCATAATTTCTTACTTAAATATTTGCTAATTTGATAATACAATATAAATCTATGACATGATTAATGTACTCATTTATTTTCTTTCTTTATATGAATCATGTGCATTACAATACGTATATTAAAGTTTTCTGTAATATTACTGAAAGTCAAGTGATCAGTTTAGGCAGATTTACTGACGAAGAAAGGGTAGCGGATAAACGAAGAGGTTTTCGCATTCAAGATAATCCTGTTTAAGTTGTATAATACCTCTTACCCTTCATGATTTGTCTTTATAGCCTATATAATAATAATAATAAAGATGATGATAATAATAATAACAACAACATATACGTGTGCGTTCGTATGTGTGTGCGTTACCTGAGCGATGAATTTGATACACACACACACACACACACACACACACACACACACACACAAATACCAAGATGTAAAACTCCAGAGCAATAACAATGAAGGAATTACATGTATAAAATTTAGCTGAAATTGAGCATGCTTTATTAAAACATTCTGTTCATGACAAATGCAACTTTCAAAGTAGCAGCGTTATCCTTTCTAAAGTTATTATAGTTGAAATTGAGGAGTGTGTACATGGTTTTAAAGGGAATTGGACTATACAAGACACACCTTATAATCACACTATTCTACAAATAAAAAGAGTTCGAGGAAACTGCTGATAACACAATTTCCTGTTCGTTTTATGATCCCAAAACATAATGTAGAAGAAGACTCGCTCTTTCAGAAAATATGAAAAACTCAAGATTGACTGTACTAAAGTTAACCCATTTCATCTGTTTTTCACGCTTTCCTATACTGATGTTATTTTCCCGAAAACGACAGCAGGACATTTGTTTATATACCTTGCTGTTCTGAGCGACAGTTTGTCCGTATTTACAATATTACTCATTATTATGATTTACGTTATCGGACGTGTGGAAAATATTGCCATTTCTCTTTCTTTTTTTTTTCCTTTGGAACCATAATTGCTTCTTTGCTTCATTGCTTCTTTGTTTTAGATATATCAATATAACAGTACAGACACCAAGTTCCCAAGATCTTATGAGAGATCTCCCAAAAATAGTACAAGATCTCCCAAAAATCGTACATGTGACTTACAATTACTGATAACAAGTGAATTGATAATCTTTTACAAACATGGATAGCTATTAATGAAAGCAGAGAATGAAATAAAATATATATTTAGCAATGTTTAATGCATGCCCTAAGAATGTACGCCATAATAACAAAAACCAAAGAAGAATCAACGACGAAGCAAACGTCGCCTTAAACATTTGGAATGCATTTTGGATGAGAATATGAGAGACCATTAGTTTCTCAATGCATCTATTTTCCCCTGTACTGATTTGGGTTGAGCCTTATACAAGACTTAATTTGTTTGCATACAAGGAACTTTAATAACAGTAATGATAATTATTGTCATCATTATTATTCTTTTTTTTTGGGGGGGGGGCACGTTTCTTATACTGATGGTATTTTCCCTAAAACGACAGCAGCACATTTTTGTACATACACCTTGCTGTTCTGAGCGACAGTTTGTCCGTATTTACAATATTACTCATTATTATGATTTATGTTACCGTACGTGTGGAAAATATTGCTATTTCTTTCTTTTTTTTTTGCTTAAGAATCATAATACATTGCTTGATTTGTTTTAGATATATCAACATAACAGTACAGTCACAAAGTTCCCAAGATACAATAGCTGAAAAAAATCTTACATATGACTTAGGATTGATAGCGAATGAATTGATAATATTTACAAACATGGCTAGCTATTAATGAAAGCAGACCTGAAATAACATATATATATATATATTAATCAATGTGTAGCGCATGCCTAAGAACACAAGTCATAATAAACCAAAACCAAAGAAGAATAAACGAAGAGCAAAAAAGAAACGTCGCATTAAACATTCAAAAGGCATTTTGAAAAAAAAAAAGGTGAGAGACCGATCGATTCCCATTATTCACTTTTCACAAGTGGATAGTGGACAGCAGTATACCGTTGACGGATCATTCATTGAAAACGCCCGGACGCCTTTCGAAATCACCATCTCCATATTTCTTCGGGGAGTGTTATCCAGCAGCTACAATGAAGGAAAAAGAAAATTAAGAGGAAAGAAAAGTTTCGAAGTTACGGGAACTTGTCCATAAGTATTGTTCACATAAAATACAGAATAATATCTACAAAGTAAAGGGGTAACAGCAAAGAACAGATTGATATCTGGACAGGTAGTTCATCTGCTCAAACGGAGAAAGAAAAAAAAACTGACATAAGAATATGAATAATAAAAAAACAAACAAATGATATTATTACTTACGAACATGACAATAAGGGAAAATGAGGACGACTCAAATCTGGGCAAATACCGGTCATTCCGTCTGATATGGACGAAATACAAAATATAAAACGTATTTGAATCACGGATAAGGAGGGGATATGGTATTTTAAAAATTCTCTTCAAATTGCTTGAAAATGTATATAGGGATGAAAACTACCTTTATGGCTTCGACCGCCGCGGGCAAAACCTTTCCCGTGGTTCAACGAGTAATCCCTGGCACCTAAAATTGATGAGAATATTTAATAAGAACACTTGCAATGATACTCACAACATCCAGACATCTAATTACAATATCCGTTAGGTTGAGAAGTCTTAATCGTTACGTGTTAAAGTTAGCGGACAAACTTAGCACCAATATGGTAAAAACATAGATTCCCGTTCAGTATTCATATAGGCTAAAAATAACAGTTCTAGGGATGATAACTGAGGTAAGGTCAACGCATTTCCACATGAGCAATTATCTATAGTTTAGCTTTTTGTATTAACTGCAAGTAGCTAGGAAATGAAATACATGACATCATTCCAGCACCACCAAGCCATGGTTTTGACGAATTCGCCATCTTAGCGTCAAATCGGAAAACCATTTAAGAACGAAAAGACAGAAAATGAGCGAAATAACAGCTAATACCGTCACTATTTATGACGATATAAAACTACTTGTATTAAAGTATGTTCGTTATATTTACATTTACGCTTGCAAAAATCTCGGCATTTGGATCGAGATCATTTTCCAGCTATTTTTTGTCCGGGTGAAAATGCTTGTAATGATGAATAGATAAATGAAAAATAAATCTCAAAATAAGGATTGCGATCGTTATCCCGCTTTTTTGTAAGTTTGAATGCGGCTAATATAAGTTTATCAATTGAGTGCAAGTTTTTGAGAAAGAAGAGCATGTCCTAAAATGATGCAAAATGAGGGAGAATTGAATAGAAGTAACTATAGTCTGGCGATTCTATTTACAGTAAGTTCTTTACATACACACTTAAACGCACGCACACACACACACACACACACACACACAAAGAAGAGGAAGGAGAAGAAGAAGAAGAAGAAGAAGAAGAAGAAGAATGAAAAAAGAGTGGCATACCCAAGCTTCTGTCGTAGACATCGCCTTGTTCCCGCTCTGAGAAGTCCTGTTCGGCAACTAAAATGAGAGGATACAGTTCGACAGATGAAAAGAAATATAATGAAGCAATATAACAAATGTACAAACTTGCATTTCCAATATCCTTTTGTATCCAAGTAATTAACGTATGAAAAAGAACAAGAAACAAACATAATTGTTTATTTATCATTATCATTGTGCTATCCTTGTTAAACTTTCAGGGTGTTAGCTATTCTATGCGAGCAAGGAGGAAAAACATGCATTACAAGGAATGCAATTTCGAAACTTAATTGGACGTGAGAGACGGAAAGACAGACAGAAATAAAGAAAGAGAGAGAAAGAAATTGTCCGACAATGATGAGAAATTGGGAAGAATCAACCGTACAGTATCTCATTCCTGCCCCAGGACTTGATAATATCCACCCACGCCTACTTAAAGAAGGCGTAGTATTCCTAAGCAAACCCCTACCGTATACTTTTAATATGTCACTTAGAACGGGCAGGCAAAGGAGTGGAAACAAAGCAGGATGACACCACTTTATAAAAGTGGAAACAAAAAAGAATATTGTTAATTATAGGCCTACTTCAGTTCTCTCCCATGTAATGAAAATATTAGAAAAATGTATTTATGGTCAGTTGTACACTTATGTTGAAAACAATTATTTGTTAAGTAACTGGCAGTCGGGATTTCGACCAATGCATTCCACACACACTGCTCTAATTGAATGATTATTTTCTGAGAAGTATTGATGAGGGGTATCTGACCGGTGCAGTTTTCCTTGACCTTAAACGTGCTTTTGACTCAGTGAGTCATAGTATTTTGATTGATAAACTGTCAAAGTATGGTTTATTGAGAGTGCGCTCTCATGGTTCACCAGTTACTTTACCGGGAGGGAACAATGACTGTAAGACCAAAGTATGTTTGTATGCGGACGACACAGCCGTGTTTGTCCGCTCGAAGAATGGCAATGTTATCTTAGAGCTGCTTCAAATGGAAATGAGAAAAGTCTGTAAGTGGTTGGATAAAAATGCTCTTTCATTAAATACAAAGAAAAAAAAAGTAATGCTAATAGGCCCCAAACGGAAAACAAAGGGCATTTCACTTTCAGTGAAGTATGGAAAGGAACCCATTGAACAAGTGCATGATTTTATGTACCTTGGTGTGATAATAGACAGTCATTTGAATTGGGCCGAGCATGTTGACTACACAGTGCAGAAAATTTCTAGAACGATCTGTTACCTCTCAAGGACAAAGAGTTATTTACCGGGTGATATATCTAAGATTGTTATACTATAGCATGATTTTACCTCACCTTGATTACTGCAATGTTGTATGGGGAAGTGCAGTCAGATGTTACATAACGAGGTTACAGAAGCTACAGAACAGATTCGCTCGATTAGTACTTAACGCAGATTTTTTGACCCCACACAAGATAATGCTTCAGAGATTAGAATGGCAGTCAGTCACCCAAAGAATCCACTATCAATATTGTGTCCTTGTATATAAAGTCGTCAATGGACTGACCCCAACGTATTTGCAATCTTTGATAAAAAAACGAAATCTTTTTTTTTTCAAACTATATATGCAATTAGCTGTCCTCTCAATATTAAACTTCCCAGAACTGAATATTACAAGAAATCTTTTCATTATCGTGGATCTAAAACTTGGAACAATTTACCTGATTTCATCCGAAATGCCACCTCTGTTAACTCTTTTAAACATTGTTAAACGGCAATGTAAAATGCTTGGCTTAATTGATAGACTTTAGACATTTTGTGCGCATGGGTGTGGTTGTGTGTAGGTATGTGTGCGTGTGGGTGTGTTTGTGCATGTGCGTGCATGTATGTGCGCATGTACGGGTTTGGGTGGGTGCCGGTGTACTGGTGTGGAGGTGAAAGTGTGTGTGTGTGTGTGCGTGTTGGTGTGTGTGTATGTGAGGTCTTTTCTTATACCATTATTTTCTATCTCTCCCGGATTTGATTGTATTTTTTTTCCTTTTTTGTTTCATTGGCTTGTGTACAACCCTTTTCTCGTGTACGCTCTTATGGACTTAAATAGTCTTGTGTTTTATGTTCCCTCTTTGTTACTGTGTTTGTAACTTTGCGTTTTTTTACTCAAATTGTATTTTGTACGTGATGCAGGGCCCCTTGGCAGAGCAGTTCCGAGTGAGCTGAAAGGGCTACCCTGCCAAAGGAAAACTGAATAAATAAATAAATAAATAAATAAATAAATAAATAAATAAATCAGTCCATCAATTCCTCCTGAAGTAAGATGGCAGGAAATAAAGGAACATCAAAATACCTAAAGATATTTTCGATACATACTCACCTAGGCTCTTCAGAACTTGAAGCATCTGTAAAAGTCCCTTGATATCTCCCGTGGCTGTGAAATAAGATACAAGTCAAGAACTTTAAAGCTAGTAGAGCCTAACGCTGTTTTTATTGCAAACAAGGTATGTACATACGGGATAAAAGTTTGACTAACGCATTTCAAACTACATGACTCCTATTTTAGCCCCATTATGTAAATGGCTGTTACCCCGGTCAATATGGAATATGGTGATACACTGTGTATAGAAAGTCTTCCTGTAATGAAAAAGAGGGGACCTGCATGTTATGTACAAACAGATTCTCGTCATGTCATTAGAATTAAAAGGCAGCAGGAATTGATGTACCTGAATTTCTTTGATACACATTACCTTTTCGCTGCTTGCCGAGTGAGCTCTGCCACCAAAAAGTACTTAGAATATCAAATAAAAATCCTTACAATATAACTATTATGTATAATATAATTAGAATAATATTAAAAAAGAATCAGACTAACACGTGTTAATCGTTACAACTGTATAAAAGCAAGAAAGAAAAACGTAGTACCGATGTAGTCAAAAGTAGTCTCCTATTAGATATACAACAATTAAGGAAGAGATGAAAACGCCTAAATCGAATGGAAATTCAAGAAATATCAAAGCATACCCATTGAGCAATAAACTAGTTTAGCGGTTCATTTCGAACGGCAAGAGCAACCCCAGCAAACACAGAACGTTTTCAGAACGTTTCCTAAACTTTTTTTTTGAGGTTCCGTACGTCTTCGTATAAAATGGACGTTTTTAAATCGTACATACAACGTCAAATTGGGGACTTAGCATTTACCGCAAAGCACAGGTTTTTTTTTTGGAAAACGTTTTAGAAACGTCAATGGACTTTACAAAACGTTGTTATTATGTCTGCAATGTCTTCGTCCTTTGTAAACGTCCACAAAACGTTTTTATTAGGTCTGCTACGTCGACTTCGTCTTTAATGAACGTTTAAAAAACGTCTGTTGCGACACGGATTGTCGCCCCTACACGGATTGTCGCCTCCTGCTCGGGGCGACAATCCGTGACGGGCGCTGGCGGCACGGATTGTCGCCCCCTACACGGATTGTCGCCTGGCGACAATCCGTGACGCTTGTGCAGTTCCCAGTTTTTGACCTCGAAGGCGACAATCCGTGTTGGCAAAAAAATTGTTGCGACACAGATTGTCGCCCCGGGCTCGGGGTGGTTCCTCCGGTGTTAAGCTTTGGTGGGATGGGTATGACTGGTAAGTTATGCGTATGTGTGTGTGTGTGTGTGTGTGGGTGTCTGTGTGTGCGTGTGTGTGTGTGTGTGTGTGTATTGTGAGCTGCATGATATGTGATGTGTATGATTTGTTGTGTGTGTGTGTGTCTGTGTGTGTTTGTGTGCGTAAATGTGTGTATGTGTGTGTGTTTGGAGTGGTGACATGACATTTGCTCCTGCGACAATTGCTCCGGTCTTATTTTCTCTAAGGACTTAGGGTTAGGGTTGTGATAGAGTTTTAGGTTTAGTTTGATGTGAGAATTAGGATTAGGGTTAGGGTTATGTTTATGGGTTGAATTTACGTTTGGCTTAGCATGCAGATATATCATGGGAGTAATTGTCGCAGGAGCAAATGTCATGGAACCGTTTGGAGTATAATAATACAATATGTAGAAACTGTGCATGTGTGGTGGTCATAGTGGTAGTGGTTTGTTTGTCTGTGTGTATACGTGTGCCTGTATGCTTACGTGTGTATGTGGAATATAGCGGCGCTACTGTGACAATACGAACGCCTTCAGAGTGTATGAGCACGTGTTTAAAAAATTCACACCAGCGTTGATCTAAAAATAGTATGGGTGTGTGAACCAATATCAGCGGTGAGGCAGGCTAGGCGAGAGAGAGAGAGACCGAGAGAAAATACATACGAGGGAGGTACCCTCCCCAAATGTTATTTGTCTTTGTTCATTTTTCACTGCAGTCATTTTCTTCCATCAGTCTTATAAACAAGAACGTCCATACCACTATTCTTTGTCCCAGAATAGGTTTGGCATGCTTTATGCATGAGCGAATAATTTCCACACGTCGTAAAAAATTTGTCAATCGTTAGTTGATTTTAGCACAAACGAACTGCCATTGCACACCGCTAATACATACGTAACACAAACAAACACCAACAAACACTCAAACAAATCCTCATAATGCAAATAAACCAAATCAACACTTTTTTCCTTGATATTCATTGATTTCATTCAAATCATTCATAAATCGACTCATTCTGGGTGTAACATGAAAAAAAAGTTACAAATGGCAATTCGAAACAGAAACAAATCCATTTGTCAATTCATACCACAAATAATCTCACTTCAACATAGATAACTCGATTATAGACCAACCCTACTAACAATTTCTTCACGAGAAAGTTTTGACATGGAGGGCCCTACCAAACCTATATTCCTTGAATACATTGGTTTGGATCATGTAACACCTTCTTACTTACAAGGGCATATACATAAAAAACACACAAATACATTACACGAATCTAGAATGAAATCAGTCTTAAAAAACCCGACCACCCCCTCCCCTCCCCATCCGAAACAAATCTAGGGCCTATATCTATCCTAAATATTAAATCTTACCAACATCTGTCATACCATTTATAACTATCCTTCTTCAAATCCAATCCCTAACCCACCAACCCCTGATTAAACAAAACCTAAATCATCCCACACCCACATTCACCAACCCAAATACATACACACACACACACACACGAAGGTTCCGTTATTCCGAAGTTTCGTTTTTTCCGAGGCTTCATTTTAATATCCGAAACACACAATTCCCTATACCTAGAGGTTCGTTGATCCAAAAATGAAATTCGGAATAACGAACCTTCGGAATAATGAGCCTTCGGACGAATGAGCCTTTGGACGAATGAGCCTTCAGAGTAACAAACTTTTGCAATAACGAAATGTAACCCCCTTCCCACATACCGACGCACACCCGAACCGATACCACATTCCTTCCTGATGAAACGATTTCCCAATGTTGATAAATAAGACATGATGGACCGTATGCAGAAAAGCAGCATCTGCCCGCACGCAAGCTCCACTCCGAATTCATAATTATACAAATCTGCCAAACAAACTCATCAAATTCAAAGCTGCTGATAAAATCAATATCAACGTTTATGCCAGCAACAGCTTACCAGGAGCCCTCCCCACGCGCAGCTAAAAAACACATACGCAAAAAACTGACAAAATAAACACATTCTTCCATCACACACACACACACACGCACACGCACAAACGGACACTAAATTATCATGTGCACGCGCACATACACACTTCCTTGAAACCTCACCATGACTTTTTACATGGCATGTTTGCATGGATGTAGCCATGTAAGTTATGTATCAGTATTTCAATGATTATGTCCAGAACGATATTACCCAGCAAAATGTGCTTCGAGGGCGGGCGACAATCCGTGCCGCCAACGCCCGTCACGGATTGTCGCCCCGAGCAGGAGGCGACAATCCGTGTAGGGTCGACAATCCGTGTCGCAACAACGTCTCTTAATTATGAATATCCATACTAATTATGAATATTCAAATTAGGGTGTGTGTGACCTAATTTTAGTAACCATGTCTTGATGCATCACAACATTTTGGTGGTATATAAACGAATGTGATACAGATTCATTAATTTCTTGGGGATAAGGTGTAGTATAGGTGGTAGGACATTAGGAATAAGTTAGGGTAGGATTATAAAGGATGAGGATTAGGATACATTAATCTCAGATTTCGTCTATAATCTCATAACTATATATGTGTCCCTGCACCTCAAAACAAACAAAAAGTCGCCAGACATGAATTTTTAGTTAAGACCATATTCTGAAAGAGCAGACTTTAAGCTTTAAAATGATGTATAACTCAAATCAAATGAACTCTCTTAACCTATCTAAATATTGGAAAGAAAGCACAAACTCAGGAAATGTGTAAACTGAGAAAAGAGGCTCTGAAGTACAGTGTCTATTCAAGCGCTTAATCTTTACCAAACCGGGCTGGCTGTGCGATGAATTGGGACGAAAAGCAGGAATTAAACCACCAGAGTAACAACAATGAAGGGATTATCAGATTAAACTGAAATTAAGCATGCCTAATTAACACATTCTGTTCATAATTAATGCCAACTTTCAAAGCAGTAGCAATATCCTTTCAAAAGTTATTAGAGTTGAAAGTGAAGAGTGTGGACAAGGTTTAGAAATGAAAAAGGGATTCTAAAGACACACCTAATCACACTATTCTACCAAAAATGTTCGAGATAAACTGCTAAAAAACACACTTTCCTGCCCGTTTTATGATACCAAATTTTAGCATAATGTAAAAGAAGACTTGCACCTCTTTCAGAAAATATGAAAAAATCAAGTTCGGCTAGGTTGACCATTTCACTTATTTTCAGTCCTCACGCAAAATCAGTGTGTGCGACTTTATGTTCGTTTTGAGGTGCACGGTCACATATATTTTTAATACCCTATAAAAATAAACATAAGACATTCTTAAAAGGTTTTCTGGACGTTCTAGACGGATATGGAAGGTTCTCTGAGCATTCTAGAAAGGGTCATAAGACTTTTTAGACGTTCTTAAAACGTTTTTTGAACGTTCTAGACGGTTTTCAAAGGTTTTCTTGACGTCCGCAAAACGTCCACAGAATGTTTTGAATATTCTTAAAAGGTTTTACTGACGTTCACAACGTTCAAAAGGTTTTCTGCAGGTCCTTAGAAATTCCGAAAGGTTTTTATTGGTTTTCTAAACGTTTAAAAACGTTTTTATAACGTCCATTTGAAACGTTTTAAGTACGTCGAAAACCTTTCACAAAAAGACGTTCTGAAAACGTCTTTTTGTGAAAGGTTTTCGACGTATTTAAAACGTTCTGAAAACGTTTTGACAAAACGTCCAAATAACGAACTTGGAATGTTTCAAGAACGTTCACAAAACGTCCTTGCGTTAGGTGGGACAATACTTAAAAAGTGAAATATCTGTCATTCTGTAACGAGGTAGTGTGTCTTGATGATCCCACGCCGACGGCTCAACTAAATGTTTCCCGTGGTGGCCGTGTAAACACTGAACCAAATAATCCCGAGATTCTATATCGTTATCCCGCTTTTTTGTTAGTGTGAATGGGGGTGATATAAGTTTATCAATTGAGTGCAAGTTTTTGAGAAATAAGAACATGTCCTATAAAATGATGCAAAATGAGGGAGAATTGACGAGTCCTTGTCAATGGAAGTATCTATAGTCTGGCCATTCTATTTGCAGCATAACAAAAAGTGATTAACATACACACTTACACGCGCACAGACACACACACACACAGAAGAAGTAGTAGTAGAAGTAGAAGAAGAAGAAGAAGAAAAGACAAATGAGAAGAAGAGTGGCATACCCAAGGTTCTGTCGTTGACATCGCCTGGTCCCCATTCTGACAAGTCCTGTTCGGCAACTAAAATGAGAGCATACAGTTCGAAACATGAAAGGAAATAATAAAAAAAAAATGTAAAAACTTGCATTTCCAATATCCTTTTGGGATTTTCTGCGTATAAGTCCTTACATAATAGGGGCTAGAAGAATAACGTACATGCCCAGGAATGCAGTTCTCTGACAGATATAAAAGAAAAGACACCTTATAAAGAGAAAGAACACCTTAAAATCATGCAGAAATGAAGTACAGCAGTAACGCAACCTTATTCATGCAATTCACCAGTCTATATTTGCTTGAGTATAACAGCAAATAATCAAAACCAAGTAACGTATCTCAGGTTTTTCATAGACCGCGCCTTTCCACCCGCCCCTGCGAAGGCAATTCCTGTTTGGCAGTTAGATATTCAAAAAAAAAAAATAAAAATACGACAAATATATTTGAGATGATATGGTACAGTCGTTATCGGCTGATACGCAATAAGATCACGGATCACCCTCCGTTTATAATATGCAAATGCTTTATCATCATCTTTTCTTTCTTCATTAATGTACAAAATTTGCGAAGACATAAACCCAAAGAAAGGGAAGCGAACATCATCTTGAAACATGAGTGAGTGCTCTTATTACTATGTCTCACAATGTCCACAATAGCCGCTAAACTTCTCGAGTTTTAAGTTCCCAGAGTTTGGGTCACTTGAGATCTTGCGCAAGAAAGAAGCAGAGTCTATATGCAGGGTCTTTATGTATTAACAATTCCACTCATATTATATCAAAAAGTAACAATAATAATGATAATAAAAAACACGTGTTCTTTTATGAAAGACCACATCTTTCTCGCTGTTCTACAAAGCGATCTCTCGCTCCATAGATTCCTATTTGATAAACATAAAATCAGAGAAGCAACTCGGATTTAAAAGATGGGAATAAAGGAAATACCAGCGCATTCCCCTCTAAGCGCCTAAATAATCTAGGAATCCATTTTTTTTTAACTGCAAAAGCAAAGAGTTGAAATACCCGACTTTCCAAAAATGTGCCTCAATAAATATTGCCTCGACGCCACGTCCTCCTCTTCGCCATTTAGATTCGCTCCCAGTCCGGCAGCTAAAATTTAGATAGAAAATTCGAAATGTAAAAGGAAATAACCTCACAATTTCATAATTTTACAATATAAAACTATTCACTTACCGCATCCATTACGCTTTTAAAGTCTCATACGTTCCACAATAAGATTGGAGAAGAGAGGCAATTATCTAAATGGCTGTTACCCCGACGGATTTTGAATATTATAGAACATCTTCCTATAATGAAAAAGAGGGGACCCGCATCCCATACCGTGTATAAACAAATTATTTTCATGTTATTAGAAAAGGCAGCAGGAACTGATGTACCTGAATTTCTTTGATACATTAACCTTTGACGAGTGATGATCTCTTTCGTCAAAAAATATTTGGATTTTCAAATAAGAATCCTTACAATAATGCACTCGATAAAGAAGAAGATATATATATATATATATGAAGAGTTTGTTTGCAAAAACCGATAAGTCCATTTTTGAAGATTTTGAATTACGGTCTCTGTCATAAAGTACAAAATAATATCTTTTAAATGATATATTGGTCACTACATATAAAGGTACATTTTTGAAGTTATGGTCAAAAGAAGCAAAAATTTTCTTATTATTCTCTTTATTTTTCTTGACCCTTAATCGCAAATATCTCCATTTGACAAATATGGATTTATCGGTTTTTGCAAACAAACTCTTATATATACATGTTATATTATATATACCAATCAGATAACATACGCATCAGACTAACATAACTTAATCGTTACAGCATGTACAGCGTGTGCCACTGTATAAAAGCATTCCCATTGAGCAATTACAGTCTGTAACTAGTTTAGCTGTTCATTTTGAACTGCAAGAGAGAATAAAGTAAAATATCTGTCATTCTGTGACCGCTGTGCCTAGACGATACAACCCCAACAGCTCAAATAGTACAAAAAACAAGTACATATTGCAGGTGACAGAAATAGTAGAATCATTCCCAATCATATTATTGAGATTCGAGATTTTGTTTCGCAATCGAAATCTCGAGATGTTTTGTCCGTGCGGTGGTCAAAAAAAGTCATACCAGTTATCGCGATCAGCATTGCGATGCAATTTAATACCCCTAAAACCTGTGCAAAGCCTGTGCTTATTTCTGAATTATCCCCATAACTCTTTCCCCTGTGGCCATGTAAACGCTAGACCATATATCTTCCCATCATTCAAAGCGCACATCACAATTTTCGCACTAACCCCCCCCAAAAAAACACACACACACACACACACACACACACACACACACACACACACACACACACACTATGCGCACAACACCACTTTCACTAGCAAGAACAATGCCAAAGAGGAACTCCAAATTGGCGGGATATTTCTGCATGTGTGAATGCGTGCAAAAAAAAAAAAAAGAAGAAAATCTTGACATTTGGATTGCGATCGTTATTCATCTCTTTCTGTCCGCGGGAAAACGCTAGCAATAATAAATAGATGAATACATAACAAGTAAATCTCAAAATAGGGATCGCGATCGTTTTCTCGCGTTTTTGTCATCAGTGTGAATGCGCCTAATCAAGTTTATCAATTGAGAGCAAGTTTTTGATAAATACGAGCACGTCCTAAAATGACGCAAAATGAGGGAGAATTTAAGTATCCATGTCAATGGAAGTATCCAAAGTCTGGTGATTCTATTTGCAGTATAACAGCAAGTGATTCACACACACACACACACACACACACACACACACACACACACACACATACAAAGAAGAAGAAGAAGAAGAAGAAGAAGAAGAAGAAGAAGAGTGCCATACCCAAGCTTCTGTCGTAGACATCGCCTTGTCCCCGCTCTGACAAATCCTGATCGGCAACTAAAATGAGAGCATACAGTTCGACAGATGAAAGGAAATAATGTAGCAATATAACCACTGTACAAACTTGCATTTTCAATACACTTTTGAGATTTTCTGCGTGTTAGTCCTTACATAAAAGGGGCTACAAGAATGACGTACCAACCCAGGTATGCAGTTCTGCAGTAGATATGATAGAGAAGGCAAGAAAATGGAACGCCTTAAAATTATGCTGAATGAAGTAGCAGTAAAGCGTCCTTATTCATGCAGTTCACCAGTCTATACATTTGCTTGAAGTATAACAGAATATAACGTAAAACAAGTTTAGTAATGTATTCGGGGTTTTCATAGACTGCGCCTTGCTCCCCGCTCCGGATTTGGCTATTCCTGTTTGGCAGTTAAATTTTTGAAAAAAAAATACAATAAATATATATGAGATGATATGGAGCAGTCGTCATTGGCTGATACGCAAGAAGATAACGGATTACCTCTGTTTACAATCATGATATACAAACGCTTTATCATCATCTTTTCTTTCTTCATTAATGTACAACATTTGCGAAGAGATAAACCCCCAGAAAAGGAATCGATTATCATCTTTAGACATCAGTGAATGCTGTTATTACTATGTCTCAAAATGTCCACAATAGCCGCTAAACTTCTCGAGTTTTAAGTTCCCAAAGTTCGGGTCACTTGAGCTCTTGCGCAAGAAAGAAGCAGAGTCTATAACAGAGTCTTTATGTATTAACAATTCCACTCATATTATATTGAAAAGTAACAATAATAATAAAAAAACACACATGTTCTTTTTGAAAGACCACACCTTTCTCGCGGTTATACAAAGTGATCTCTCGCTCTAAAGTTTGCTGTTTGACATATCTCGGCTTTAAAAGATGGAAATAGACAAAATATCAACGCTTTCACATTTGAGCACCTAAATAACTTAACAAGCCGGGTTTTTTTTTTTCAAACCTGCAAAAGCAAAAAGTTTAATTACCCCACTTTCCAAACATATGATGCCATCGCTTTGACGCCATGTCTTCGTCTTCGGCATTTAAATTCGATCCCAGTCCGGCAGCTGAAATTCAGTTAATAAATTCGAAATGTAAAAGGTAGAATCTCACAGTTTCATTTCATTTCATTTACAATATAAAACCATTCACTTACCATATCCATGATGCTTTTAAAGTCTCATATTATGTTACAAAATAAGATTGGAGAAGAAAGCAATTATGTAAGCGGCTGTTACCCCAGTCGATATGGAACATTATAGAACGTCTTCTTATGTATAATGAAAAAGAGGGGACCCGGATGTTAAGTACAAACAAATTCTCTTCATGTCATTAGAAAAGGTAGCGGGAATTGATGTACCTGGGCCCTGTTTTATGAAGAGTTAAAATTGATTATATAGCTGATTTCAAGTGTAAGTCTCTGGCAGCCTGTGTGGTAAGGACATTTAAAATTGACTTCATCTTTTGATTAAACGGGGCCCTTAACTTCTTTGATATACTGTACGTCATCTAATTCGCTGCTTGAAGATTGATTTCTGTCGTCAAAAAGTATTTAGATTATCAAATAAGAATCCTTACAGTGACGCTCTCGATAAAAACTATTAGATTACATACTCATCAGACTAACATGACACGTGTTAATTGTTACAACTGTTAAAGCAAGGAAGAAAAACGTAATACCGATGTACACAAAATGCAGTCTGCCATTAGATATACTACAAGGGAGACATAATACCCCCCCCCCCAAAAAAAAAAAAAAAAATCAAGAATTATCAAAGCATTCCCACTGAGTATTACCTTTAGCGTTAAGTGGTTCATTTCGAACCGCACGAGCAAATACTGAAAAAAGTGAAATGTCTTTCATTCTGTGACCGCTGTGCATTGGCGATCTCACGCCGACAGCTGAAATGTCAAAACAACAACAACAACAACAACAACAACAACAATAATAATAACAAAACAACAACAACAACAGCAACAACAAAGTCAGGTTATAGAAATAGTAGAATGATTCCCAATCATATTAGTGGGATACACACATGCGCGAATTAGCGAGATACAAATCTCGAGATTTTGTTCGTGTGGCCACAAAAGTGACACCAATTATCGCGATCAGTATTGCGATGCAAATCCCCCCTCCCCAAGAAAAAAAAAATCTTCGTTCATTTCTGAATTACCCCCATAATGCTTCCGCGGTGGTCGTCTAAGCACTAACCCTTGACAAAAATAATATTGTCGAGATTTTATATCCCATCATTCAAAGCATACATCACAATTTGCGCACAAAAACAACAACAACAACAAACGTTGTGCGCACAACACCACTGTGACCCGCAAGAAGATATTACCGGGATATTAATCTGCCCGTGTGAATGCTCCCAAAAAATCTCGACATTGGACCGCGATCGTTATCCAGCTATAACTGTCCCCGTGAAAACGTTTGCAATAATAGATAAATGAATGAAAAATAAACACAGGGATTTTTTTTTTTTTTTTAATGTGGATGCGGCTAATATAAGTTTATCAACTGAGTACACGTTTTTGAGAAATAAGAACACGTCATAAAATGATGCAAAATGAGAGAGAATTGAAGCGTCCATGTCAATGGAAGTATCCATAGTCTGGCGATTCTACGTGTATTTGCAGTATAACAGCAAGTGATTAACATACATACACACACACACAGACAAACATACACAAAGAAGAAGAAGAAGTTGAAGTTTAAGAAGAATGGAAGAAGAATGAGAAGAAGAGTGGCATACCCAAGGTTCTGCCGTAGACATCGCCTTGTCCCCGCTCTGACAAATCCTGATCGGCAACTAAAATGAGAGCATACAGTTCGAAAGATGAAAGGAAATAATGTAGCAATATAACCACTGTACAAACTTGCATTTTCAATACACTTTTGAGATTTTCTGCGTGTTAGTCCTTAGATAAAAGGGGCTATAACAATGACGTACCAACCCAGGTATGCAGTTCTGCAGTAGATATGATAGAGAAGGCAAGAAAATGGAACGCCTTAAAATTATTATTATATTCTTTATTCGCTTCTTACAAAGCACATATATATATATACAGTAAAATATTCCAAAAACATGCAAATACAATGTGTAGACATGGATACTGAAATGAAATATTAAAAAAAAAAAAAAGTTAAACAGTCAAACACATAGGTCTAGAAATGCCCTCAGGGAGATCCAACAGACATCCACATATTTTCGCCCATCAACCCTCCCTCACCCGTGCCCACTCTGACTGTTCGGGGAAGTGAGTGGAGCACAGCACCCATCCGTATCCCGGCTAAAAAACTACGCACCCAATCCAGCACAATGTACCTCACTCTCTGATTACTAGTACATGATGTGTACACACAAGTGCGCACGTGCGCCCGTGCATGCTCTCATAGACATGCACACATTGTTCAATAAGTACGATGTTCTACTCTGTGTCATTATGCTGAATGAAGTAGCAGTAAAGCGTCCTTATTCATGCAGTTCACCAGTCTATACATTTGCTTGAAGTATAACAGCATATAACGTAAAACAAGTTTAGTAATGTATTCGGGGTTTTCATAGACTGCGCCTTGCTCCCCGCCCCCGATTTGGCTATTCCTGTTTGGCAGTTAATTTTTTGGAAAAAAATACAATAAATATATATGAGATGATATGGAACAGTCGCCATTGGCTGATACGCAAGAAGATAACGGATTACCTCTGTTTACATGATATACAAACGCTTTATCATCATCTTTTCTTTCTTCATTAATGTACAAAATTTGCGAAGAGATAAACCCCCAGAAAAGGAATCGATTATCATCTTTAAACATCAGTGAGTGCTCTTATTACTACGTCTCAAAATGTCCACAATAGCCGCTAAACTTCTCGAGTTTTAAGTTCCCAAAGTTCGGGTCACTTGAGCTCTTGCGCGAGAAAGAAGCAGAGTCCATAACACAGTCTTTATGTATTATAAATTCCACTCATATTATATTGAAAAGTAACAATAATAATAAAAACACACATGTCCTTTTTGAAAGACCACACCTTTCTCGCGGTTATACAAAGTGATCTCTCGCTCTAAAGTTTGCTGTTTGACATAACTCGGCTTTAAAAGATGGAAATAGACAAAATATCAACGCTTTCACATTTGAGCACCTAAATAACTTAACAAGCCGGTTTTTTTTTTTTTTCAAACCTGCCAAAGCAAAAAGTTTAATTACCCCACTTTCCAAACATATGATGCCATCGCTTTGACGCCATGTCTTCCTCTTCGGCATTTAGATTCGATCCCAGTCCGGCAGCTGAAATTCAATTAAAAAATTCGAAATGTAAAAGGAAGAATCTCACAGTTTCATTTCATTTCATTTACAATATAAAACTATTCACTTACCATATCCATGACGCTTTTAAAGTCTCATATGTTACAAAATAAGATTGGAGAAGAAAGCAATTATGTAAACGGCTGTTACCCCAGGCGATATGGAACATTATAGAAAGTCTTCTTACGTATAATGAAAAAGAGGGGACCCGGATTTTATGTACAAACAAATTCTCTTCATGTCATTAGAAAAGGTAGCTGGAATTTATGTACCTGGGCCCTGTTTTATGAAGAGTTAAAATTGATCATATAGCTGATTTCAAGTGTAAGTCTCTGGCAGCCTGTGTGGTAAGGACATTTAAAATTGATTTCATCTTTTTATTAAAAGGGGCCCTTAACTTCTTTGATATACTGTACGTCATCTAATTCGCTGCTTGAAGATTGATCTCTGGCGTCAAAAAGTATTAAGATTATCAAATAAGAATCCTTACAATAATGCTCTCGATATATATTAAAACTATTAGATTACATACTCATCAGACTAACATGACACGTGTTAATCGTTACAACTGTTAAAGCAAGGAAGAAAAACGTAATACCGATGTACACAAAATGCAGTCTGCCATTAGATATACAACACGGGAGACATAGTACCTCCCCCCCGAAATTCAAGAATTATCAAAGCATTCCCATTGAGTATTACCTTTAGCGTTAAGCGGTTCATCTCGAACCGCACGAGCAAATACTGAAAAAAGTGAAATGTCTTTCATTCTGTGACCGCTGTGCATTGGCGATCTCACGCCAACAGCTGAAATGTCAAAACAACAACAACAACAACAACAACAACAACAACAACAGTAACAACAATACAACAACAACAGCAACAACAAAATCAGGTTATAGAAATAGTAGAATGATTCCCAGTCATATTAGTGGGATACACACATGCGCGAATTAGCGAGATACAAATCTCTAGATTTTGTTCGTGTGGCCACAAAAGTGACGCCAATTATCGCGATCAGCATTGCGATGCAAATCCCCCCTCCCCAAGAAAAAAACTTCGTTCATTTCTGAATTACCACCATAATGCTTCCGCGGTGGTCGTCTAAGCACTAACCCTTGACAAGAATAATATTGTCGAGATTTTATATCCCTTTGTTCAAAGCACACATCACAATTTGCGCACAAAAACAAAAACAAAAACAAAAACAACAACAACAACAACAAACGTTGTGCGCACAACACCACTGTGACCCGCAAAAAGAAATTACCGGGATATTAATCTGCCCGTGTGAATGCTTCCAAAATATCTCGACATTGGACCGCGATCGTTATCCAGTTATTTCTGTCCCTGTGAAAACGTTTGCAATAATAAACAAATGAATAAAAAATAAACACAGGGATTTTTTTTTTGTTTTTAATGTGGATGCGGCTAATATAAGTTTATCAACTGAGTACACGTTTTTGAGAAATAAGAACACGTCCTAAAATGATGCAAAATGAGAGAGAATTGACGCATCTTTGTCAATGGAAGTATCTATAGTCTGGCGATTCTACGTGTATTTGCAGTATAACGGTAAGTGATTGACATACATACACACACACACACATGCACACACAAAGACGAAGAAGAAGAAGAAGAAGAAGAAGAAGAAGAAGAAAAAGAACAATGAGGAAAAGAGTGGCATACCCAAGCTTCTGTCGTAGACATCGCCCTGTCCCCGCTCTGACAAGTCCTGTTCGGCAACTAAAATGAGAGTATATACAGTTCAAAAGATGAAAGGAAATACATGTAGCAATATAACCAATGTACGAACTTGCATTTCCAATATCCTTATGAGATTTTCTGCCTGTTAGTCCTTGCATAATAGGGGGCAGAAAAAATAACGTACGTGCATATGGCCAGGAATGCAGTTCTACGGTAGATATAATAGAAAAAGCAAGAGAAAGGAACACCTTAAAATAATGCTGAATGAGGAAGCAGTAACGCGTCCTCATTCATGCAGTTCACTAGTCTATATTTGCTTGAAGTAAAGCAGGGTTCCCACTTAGCCGAGTTACAGTGCCGAGCTTTGGCGAGTTGTGGCGAGTTACCTCAAAGAGGCACTCGCGATAACTCGCGTAAAGCTCTTCATGTAACTCGGGATAACTCGCGACACGTCAGCACGACTTGCCGTAACTCCTAGCATTGCCTAGTGAATCTCCAAAACTCCCCGTGAACTCGCGAGTGCTTCCAAAATTTTGAACATGTTCAAAAAATTTCCCTAACTGGAAGTAACTCGTGCTGAACTCGTTTAAACTTGTAATATACTCGTACTACTCGTAACAAACTCTCAATACTCGTACGAAGCTCGCGAAGAACTCTTCGTAATTCGCCACCTTCAAGTATGTACGCGAGTTCTACTCGAGTTTTTCAGAGTGCGATACGAGCACTTCGACTCTACTATTTGCCCTCGAGCTAAGAGTTAAGATCGAGCTCTGCGACTTACGAGTTTTGTAATTTTTTTATTCAGAGTGCATTGCACTGACCTATTAATATGGAATTATTCACATATTCCCAGCGTTTTCAAGACAGAAGACATTCATTCAACCCTAAACGCACGGGCACGTGCACAAATAGGTCATTGACATTACATTTCTAGAACTATGTAAAAATTAAGACAAAAACCTGCCTCGGCTCAAGAAATCCTAGAAAAACCCGGAGAAGGAAATGGAGATCAATCAAGCAATGGTAGAAGTAGAGGTAGAAAAGCAGGAAGAAACAGTAGAAACAGAAGAAATCATCCGTGATGAGCTACAGAGGCAGTCAGAAGACCAACACTGCAAAAAGTCCGGTGTTAAATAGTGAACACCGAGCTGGTGTTAAATTTTCGGTGCTCATTTATGGTGTTAAATTAACACCTACGGGTGTCATTTCCAAATTTTAAACTGTTTTTTGAAGAGTTTCTTAGTAACTGCACTTCTTGTTGGTTTATTATTTGAACAAGACGATCAAGAATTTTACATTAAAATACTAGATTTTTGAAAAAAAAATGTGAAAATAAATTTACACCAAAGTAACACCAGCTGGTGTGGTCCCTTATTGAAGCTGGACGGGTGTTAAACCATTGATATTAACACCAGCAAATATCAAATCAACACCATGTGGTGTCATTTTTGAATTAACACCAGTACAGTGTCAAAATAACACCAGGTACAGTGTCAAATTAACACCACGAAGTGTCAGGTGAATACTTTTCAACACCATCACAGTGCATTTTTAACACCTGTGGGTGTGGTCCTTTATTGAAGTTTGATCGGTGTTAGATTTAACACCAGTGGTGTTAAATCTAACACCGATGTTTTTACAGTGAAGCTTCTAAACAAGACCCACAAGACCAGGTCCCAGTTGAAGAAAATGGGAGAAAAGACCCCACTGAAGGCCAAACCGAACAGCAAGGACTGCGCGAACTTTATAACTCGATGAAAGCTCGTCGTACACAGGTCGTCACAACTCACACCAAGTTCGGTGTGACTCGTATCTCGCTCGGATCACTCGTACAGCTATCGTAGTAAACTCGATGTTGCCTCGTAGATCACTCATGCGCAGCTCATTAAATTGACAAATTTCACGCGAGTTCATGCGGGTTGACGCGAGTTCAAGCTCGCGCAGCTCGGCACAACTCGAGACTCCAACTCGGCTAAGTGGGAACCGAGTTGGAGTCAGTAGTACAGGATTCCTGCACTGCTGCAGCGAGCTGCGCGCTCTGAGTTAAAAATCTTCTGCATGCATTTTTATATTTCAACTGCATGCATGTTTATATTTCAACTGCATGCTTTCCTAGCACTATCTGATCTGAGCTGAGCTGCTGTATTTGTTTTTGTTCAAATACGACCGGTTCTTCGATACGCGATAACAAGGTGGAAATTTATTGAAATTATTTTGGATTTATTCCATTTTAACTTTGTCAAAAACACAGTGGTGTTTGTTTGTGCGTTGAAAAGAACGTCAAAGAAAGTCATGAAGCCATGGTTTGCTCGCACTGTGTGTACTGGATAGGAAGTACCTACAGATACACATCCTGTACACGACGTGCTTTGCCCGGCGTCTGGTCGGCTAGATTGGAAGTAGACTCTCGGTGATATATTTGCTGAATTCTCAAATGGAAAATTTGATAGAGGAGAACCAATCAATCCCGGAGATGTAGGCTCGGTGTCGCTCAAACTTGTCCATGGCAGTGGCAATGACACTGACACTAGCAGAATTTGTACTAAATTACAATTGTACTTTGTCTTTTGCTCTTAAAAATCATTTCTCTTTCATACTCATGACATTTGTGTATTGTCAAATGAAGTCATACACCAGCGATCATCAAACAAAGATATTGAAAAAATGGAAGTAGGCCTATTTTCTTTTTGCATAGAAAGATTAAAAGATTTTGTTTTTAAAGGTTGGAGGTTAAACATGATCTTCGGTTTTTTCCTTTGCCTTATGTGAAGTTTTTTTTTTTTTTTGGGGGGGGGGTTTCAATTTGATTTGATTGATTCCCCCCCCCCCCAAAAAAAAAGTGAAACAGAATATATAAAGTATGCATGAGACATATTGTTTTATCAATTGTAGAAAAAAAGAAGATACCTAACGCAATGTGTATCGTTTATAATAAGATGATATGAACACTTCAGTGGAATAACTAAGAACATTATTATGTGCATGCTTGCCAGGTTAACAGGAAAGTATAAGTATTGGAAATAGTGGTCCACTAAAAAGCAAGGCTTGAATTATATGGATCACTTAAAAGCATAATGGAAATTCAGGCTAATCTAGTACCATGTTCACCCTGAAGGCATTATTTATTGAGCCGTGTGTATCTAACAGAAAAATGGTTAAAAAAAAAAAACTCACAATATTAGTATATACATATGCACATGCATTTGCCGACACACGTTAAAAAAAGGTCAAAATGTATGTTTCAGAACACGGGATAAATCTTACCTGGCCAAGAATTAATTTTCTCGGCTCTTAAAATTATATATATATATATATATATATATATATATATATATATATATATAAAGAGAGAGAGAGAGAGCTTTTGAATGATAGATATAAGAAGAAATCGTATCATTCTTATTTGTGGCATGTACAAGTCTGTTGATTGATAATGAGGTATTCAATTACTTATGTAAAGTAAAATAGCTGAATTTCAGAATATATGTTTGACGAGTGCGGTTTTTTAGCAAAAAGGGTACACAAATATTCGATGAAGGCATGAAAAAAAATGCTTGTAATGATACAATGAACTTAAAAGACACAAAACAACAACACAAAACAGCAGCAGATATTATTTCTCAATACACTATCGTTAAATATGATTTTTTTTTTCATTTATCATGTTTTGACGTTCAGTATTATGTTATGAGAACAGGGAGAAATCATACGTGGCCGAAAATTTTCTTTCCCGGCTGTCATGGACAAAGAAAAAGATAGATAGAAAGAAAGAAAGAAAGAAAGAAAGATAGATAGATAGATAGATAGATAGATAGAGAAAGAGAAAGAGAGAGAGAGAGAGGGGGGGGGGGGGGGGGGGAGAGCCCTATTCTAAATGACGGGGAATAAGAAATTTGTGGCGTGTACAAGCCAGTTGATTAATTTTGAGGTATTAAAGAACTAGTGGAAAGCGAAATACCTGACGCTCCGAGTTTTCGTGGCAACGGCTTTGAGGAATCCGGTTCGTCAGCTGAAAATGAAGAAAAACAAATCTATTTTCAAAGATTAAGGAAATATTATTTATGATATAATCAACGTAAAAATGAAGAAATAAAGAAACAAACATAAGTTGTGTTTATTTACCATCATTATCATTGTCTCATGTTTTAATATATTGTCATTAAATACGTAATGCTCCTTTTGATTATCATTTTCTAAGGTTCAGTCATTTAAAAACAAGTAAGAAATTTGTGGAGGCTAAGAGCTAAGTTCCCTGGCTGCCTTAGATAAAGGAAGAAATAAAGATAGCGAGATAGATAGATAGATAGAGTGAGAGAGACACACACATACACACACAAACAAACATTATGTGACCTACAGCAGAAAACCAACAGAAACTCGCTTGTTCCGGATTTGTAGTTATTATAAGAGGAGATTCTTATAACTATATAGTTCGTCTATGTTAACTTATGTAATGTTTAAAGAAACCTACAATCTGGAAAATTTTGTACTGACAAAGAGGCTTTAGATTATAGGGTCGATTCAAGCGTTTAATCTTTACCAAGTCGTGCTAGCTGTCCAATGAATGGGACCCCCCCCCCCCCCAAAAAAAAAAAGGATGTAAGCCAGTTTAGCAATAACAATGAAGGGATTATGACTTTAAGCTGAAATTGCAGCATGTTCTATAATTATTTACATATTCTACGCATGACTAATACCAACTTTCAAAGTCTTACCACCATCCTTTCAAAAGTATCAGAGTAGAAAGTGAAGAGCGTGTAAAGGATTTTCATGAATCAAAAAGGGACCTCTCATGCGACATATCTAATCACTATATTTCACAAAGAGGGTGTCCTAGAAAAAAAAGAAAACTACTAAAAAGACAGTTTACAATTCGTCTTGAGATCCTTACTTTTAAAATTTTGGAGAAGAAGGATTGCTCTTTCAGAAAATATAAAAACCTCTTAAGATTGACTAGGTTAACCCGTTTCACCTACATTGAATCCTAAATTAAAATCACGGCGTGCGGCTTTTTGTTGAATATATTGCCATTGAATATCCAATTCTCGTTTTGATAACCACTTTCTTGGGTTTCGTCATTAAGAAGTGAAAAATCTTTCTTGGCCAAGAATGCTTCTTGGATAAGGAAAGACAGAATGAAAGAAAAAATGCTAACAAATAAAGGGAACTAAAAAAAAATTGCAACATTTTCATTTGCGAAATGTGCAAGTTTGTCGATTGCTTTATAAAGGTATAAAAGGAAATAATGGAAAGCGAAATACCTGATAATCTAAAGGAACGTTTTAACTGATTTGAAGAGTCCAGATCTTCAAAGGAATAAAAGAAAATCATGAGAGACATACACGAAAAAACTCGTAGCAATGTTATCAACGTATAAAAAAAGAAACAAACATAATTGTTTGTTAACCATTATCACCATTCTATCTTTCTTAAACTTTCAGGGTGTTAGCCATTTCATGCGAACAAGTAGGAAAGACATGCATGGCAGAAATGCAATTTCGCAACTAAATTGAAGAAAGAGAGAGACAGACATAAAGAAAGAAAGAGAAAAACAACCGTCTAACAATGATGAGAAAATAGGAAGAATCAACCCTTGCTCATTCCTGAAATTAAGTAGTCTATCAATTTTTCCTGAAGTGAGATGGCACGAAATAAAAGGAACATTAAAATAGCTGAAAATACTTTTCGATGCATACTCACCTGAGTTCAACTGAAGCAGAAGATTCTGCAAAAGTTCCAGGATCGTCATATCTGTGAAATAACATACAAGTCGATGCTGTTTTATTGCACAAAAAAAAAGAAGAAGACGTTAGTACATTATGCAATAAAGTTTGACTAACGTGCTTCTAACTACATGACTCCAATCTTAGCCCCATACTTTTGCACGTGAACACACCACAACATGGTATTTTCCAAGACTCTCTATATTGCAACTATTAAGTATTTCGAACTTAGGCCTGCTTTTCGATTTATACGAAGATATGCAAAATTTCTAAACGTATCAGTACATAAAACGTCGTAATTACCCTTTGCCCGACCCCCACCTTCATATCGAAGCAAGGAGTTCTTTATTCCAGAGTTATTACACCTGTACTATTTTGAGCCTTCACATTTACTCATCCAAAGTGTTGCTATGTTTTCCCAGAGGCGAAGAAGTTTGAGCTGGATCCTCTCATGTGCGAAGCCTCAAAGAGAGGTTAGTACATTCACTATTACCCCCAAAATCCAAAATTATAAGATACTCTTAAAAGGAGGGAAAGGAAGACAATTAAAAAACAAAAACAAAAAAGCAAAAACAAATGAACAAATGAATCGAACTGATTCATTGTGAAATACAATTATCCGCGATAGTAAAGGAAGATATTGCACCCCTCGTATTACAATATTACGTACCGTGTTTCGATGCGGCAGAGGCATAACCCGCCAGGGCGATGAAAATCAGACAGTACACGGCATTCATGGCTACTTCAAATGTCGTTCGATGTGTGGTGTTTAATGATGATTTCCCAAGCTTCTTTTTAGCCCCACAACATAACAGAGCAAAAGGTGGCATGCCTCATTTCACTTGGCAAGACACCAGCCAATAAGATTGCTTTACCATTACTATGAACTCTACCATGAACTGGTCAAGGCGTCTCATCTATAGGCAACAGAAGATGCAACCTGGAATATGCTTACATTACAATTCAACCCTTGATCCATGCTCGAATGGAAAAACACACACTGCTTTCATTTTTGATAATCTTTTGATAATGACTTTTTGTGAATTATTTGATAGTGTTGACAGCTTAAGACAGCTCAGAAGACGTTCAACGCAGAGGTATGCTTTTAAGGGATGGATAGTTTTGGTTGAGACCTCACTTCAGGTTTCTGTCATTTTTCGGTGAGATGGTGGGAAACCTCTGATGAAATATCAAAGTAGGGCATGTACGTTCAAGAGGACTACAAAAATCCTAATAAAAGGTGGGAGTCATATTTTATTATGATCGCTTTGTTTTACTTTGTTTGCATGTCTCAGCCATTTCAAAACCGATTTCCATTAAATGAACTTTGAAGTCCTCTTAGAATTGTATGTTCTATTTTATTTCATAAGTAGTTTCTTGGTATCTCACAAAAAGTTAAAAGCCCAATTCTCAACACATCTCAACCATTACTACACCATCCTTTTAAATGAACATTAACAGCAAAACCACACATGTTGAAATTTATCTTTCTATGATTAGCTTGTTATAGAAGAGAAAATACAAACATATTATGAAATTCGTAATAGTTCAATGTAAGGGCAGAGAAATGGTTTGTTTGCTTTTTCCAGAGAAGGATTGTTTTTAGCTTCAATATTTCAGAGAGAGAGCAGATGTTATATCACTTCATGAATAAAATTTAACCACACAGCTAGGAACGCTAAGCAGCCTGGCCTTACTGTGGGAGTCAAAGTGCGGTCAAGCATGCACAATAATTTCTGTATTTGACCCAGCGTGACTTCATATCTGATAGAGTAAAACAAAACACTGGAACAAAACTAATTTTTCATTGCGTGACACCTCCATTCTTTTTTTTTTACAAGAATTTCAACACATCGAAGAATTTATCGTATGGGACATGTAAGAATGAATACATTTGCCAAGTAGTCGAAAATTGATGACAATGCAATTTCCACCTTAGAAAGGAGCTTCTTTTTTGATGAAGACTAAATTCTTTTTTTTTTTCTATGAGGACAATCACCATTTAAACAAGGAAAATATGTCTTGTTCAATTCACCTGCACTCGTTACTCGAAAAAAAAGTATCTTTATAATGAAGATAGTGAAATCTTGACGTAATTTCTATATTTTTGTCTAAATTGTTTTTCTTTTTTCAGCAACTTAAATCTCACATACACCCATTCAATATAAAAGGATATAGAAGGATACACATATATAATATAATATAAATTATACATACATGTATTATATATATATATATATATATATATATATATATATATATGTATATACATAATATTTTTATATTCATGACTTTAATATGTGACTCTGCATCACAAAACCAACAAAGAGTCACCAGACGTGGATCCGTAGTTAAGGACAGATTCTGAAAGAGCAGATTTGAAGCTTTAAGATAACGTTGAACTCAATTCAAATGGACAATCTTAACATTGGAAAGATAGCACAAACTCTGGAAAAGTGTGTTATACTGAGAAAAGAGACTGTTAATTATAAAGCGCTTAATTCGTGAGCTGTGTTTTGAAAAAAAAAAATCGATCATTTGATTTGACTAAAATTAAGCATGCACTTAAACACCTTCTATCCATGACTAATGCAAATTATCAAAGCAAGAGCATCATCTATTCAAAAGTTACTAGAGTTGAAAGTGAAGAGTGTGTAAAAGGTTTAATTTAAGCGCTTAATCTTACCAAACCGCGCTCCATGCAGTAGATGGGGGAAAAACAGGATGTAAAACACCTCACCAAAAACGATTAAGGGGTTATCAAATTAAATTGAAATTAGGAATGCTCTGTATAATCTATTCATGCCTAATACGAACTTTGAAAGCTGTAGCATCATCCTTTCCAAAGTTATTGCAGTTGAAAGAAAAGAGTGTGAGAAGGTTTTTTTTTTTTTTTTTTTTTTTTTTTTTTTTTAGGAAATAAAAATGGACCTAAATCACACAATTCTACAGAACAAAAAGATAAATGTTCTAGCAAAGGTGCTAAAACACAATTTATCGTTGTATAATCCCAAACTTTGAAATATAAAGAACTCAAGTTCGACTAGATTGACCCATTCCACCTATCCTGAGTTCTCGCACAAGACAAGGGCGTGCGACTTTTTCTTTGTTTTGTCATGCACGTTCATATTCAAGGTGTGCAATAAAATCATCACACAAATGACAGGTCAAAAATTGAAGGACACTATTGATGATATTATTTGTTCTTCCATAATTCATTTGTGATATGTGAATGATCTTGAAAGGTCAAAACCCGCGAAAATATATAAAACCAGTGAGCTTTGAAGTAAACTCAATTAAAGGAATATCGTGACTCCACTGAATTAAAAATAGCAATGAGAGATTGTTAGCTGAGTTTTTAGCTGAATACCACATAAACATCCCATGCCGTTATTACAACAAAATAATATATTTCGTCATAACCAGCCTTCATAGCTGTGACGTATAGTATACTTTTGCTATTTGCATTTGCTCAACACTTCATAAGAAAACAACAAGTCTGCAACAAATTGTATTGGTGCAGGAAACGTGTCCCGATCATGACATCCATACGTAAGATAAACACAAAAACGCACATACATGCACACCATACACACACAGACACAAATGCCAATCTGGTGATCATTGTACCTTGATCGCATATTTTAGCTTTTGCCGATTGTTGTCATTTTTTTTTTATTTATAGTGCGTAAATTGTAAACAGACTGAAGTTGATATGCAGACAACAGAGATGATAATTTGGATGGTGGTGACGAGGATGATTAAAAGTATGATGATTTTGTTGATGCTTCAGAATGAGGAGGAGAAATACGAAGAAGTTACGTGTTTAAGTATAAAGCATAAAGGTCGTGGGCATAATTTCATAGAGAAACGTAGATATTTTAATGTTACTGGTTGTTGCTAAAATGGTATGTTAGTAGATGTGAAATAAATACACATAATATTTCTATAATTTGGAGGCTTGTTTGTTAGCCGCTAAAATTTCATATATCTCAGGTTAAGACAAATGGACATAATTATACAAATATATAAGTGAACTTTTCACGCATACCAACACCACATACACACACATACATGTATATATATATATATATATATATGTATATAATATATATATATATATATATATATATATATATATATATATATATATAATATGTATATATATATATATATATATATATATATATATATTTATATATAATTCTTGAGTTCGTTTAAAGGACACTAAATATAGATAGGTTCCACATCTGAAGGCGATTCTCAGGTCAGCCCATGTTATTCCACATTGTTTGACACAACACCGATTATCCTTAATTCATCAGAGTACAATGAACATATGTACAGGGAAAGCTGGTCAACTTGTAGTACATTCAAGGATGTGATATTATTTAGTCTTTCATAATTCATTTGTGATATGTAAATGAATTTGAAAAGGACCAAACTTGCGAACACATCTAAAAACCAATGAGCTTTGAAAGAAAGCTCTTTAAACGCACACCGTGAATTCATTAATGATGACAAAGAAGGATTGTTAGCTTAGTCTCGCTGGATTACCACACAAACATCCCATGTCGTTACTATAATAATTGCATTTCGTCACTGTCAATCTTGGTGCACGTGTTTGTTATTCATTTTCTATTTGCTGAAACCTTGGAAAAAACTCCCAGATATAGGGGCGTGGGAAATGTATCCTAATGCCACAAACTCTTCGAATAAACACACACACACACACACACACTGTACACACACACACACAGACATCGTCATTCTTGTGATCATTCTTATTTTACGTTAAACTATACATTACTTTGTGAGACGAAATATCTATGGATAAAGGCAATAGTAATGATATTGACAGATTGATGACATTTGATCCTGCGACAATAATATTTCTCCAGTCTTATTTTCTTCAAGGACTTATGGGACTCATAGGGTTAAGGTGAGGGTTACGATAGGGTTTAGGTTTAGTTTAATGAGAAGATTTTTTGTATTATTATATTATATTACATTATATTATATTTATCATATCAATGTGTTTATACTGTATATATTATATATATTATATATATATATATATATATATATATATATATATATATATATATATATCATATTTTATTTTATTATATATATGTTTGTGATCAGAATTAGGATTGGAGTACAGATACTTCAATTGTCACAGGAGGAACTGTCATGGAACCGATATAGACTACCCTGTAGAATTTGTAGGAGCCAAGGTTTCTTTCGAGATAAGCTTTATGAACTCAGTGAATGCATTAATGTTTCACACTATTCATATCAGTGTTTCACAAGTTTATCAAGGACCACTTTTGTCCATGTAATCCTAAAGGCTGCACACTATCGATGGACATTTTTTTTTTCTTAAGACATCGATGCAAAGTCCGTACATAATGGCAAAGATGTTATGTCTTACATTGCTTTCACATTGCTCACACTGATTTGACGAGCATCACGCATTAGGCAATTTCATGTTACTGAACACTACGCTTAAGTGAACCAGGACGTATAAAAGTGCCTTTCTGAAAACACATTTCTCGGCTTGGCTCACGTCAATCAAAGTGAAGATGGCGGAGATGCAGATAACAATGAAACTCATCGGAGTATCACACAAACAGATACAAAGAGGATTTATGCATATACCATGTTTGTCATTCCCATGAATTGCATATGTGTTCTGATTCGTGTTCAAGTGAGTTGGACAATCGAATTTCCAGAACTGAAACTGCTGTTGAACAAGTACAAAATGGGCTTGTTCAACGTCATGCAGTCCTACGAGACGACAACACAAACAAGCTAACTCATCTACTGCTTTTCCAGAGTGTTTCAATGCAATGCTGCATGAACAGTGGGACATGCATATTAAACATTGCTGTACACAGGACTAAAATGACGATAAAACAAAATCCGAAACAATGGGAGAAAGCCTTAATGAAATCTTCGGGCAATAGGATCCACTATACAAAAGATGTAGGTTCTAATGGGCATTGGATTAACAACATTATGTTAATCAAACGGGACATGGTATTGCGTGAATGTTGTTATTATTGCTTTTTGATCTATTTTCCGAAGGTCCGGATAATAATATGCATTCGAGTGTCTTGACGACAAGTTTTGAGAATCATGTAACAAATAAAAGATGCTGAGGGTCGCTTCACCGAACAGATTACTTCCTGGTTTAATTTCCACTTGTATTTTTTAACGATATATCAAGTAGTAAACATACGGAACGATCTAAGCAGAAAAGCTCTATTAACGAGTGTTGTCGCTGTTTTTGGATCGTTCTTTTATGCATAGAAAATCAGTTTCACCGTTAACGGACATAAACTGTTAACATATACAACATCGTCACATTTATGTCCTGAAACCGTTTGTCACAGAGAAGCAAAGAAGCTACAAAATAGTATTATCTGGGGGAAAAGAAGACATTTTAAAAGTCAGATATCATAGCCGCCACCCACTGACAAAAATTTAAGTCTGAAACTGTTTTGCCGTGCGAACATCTCGGTTTTCATCAAGCATGCTTACATTGCGGGAATCGATCTAATATGTTTATCATGTTCAATCTCCACTACACTTGACTCCGTGTAAACTTCACAGTAGATATTTGAAAAATTTCAAAATAATTGCTGTCGTATTGTTCTTCCTTTTTTTTTGGGGGGGGGGGAATACTACAGGACAATAATTCGTCATCGGAGAGACTTTAATGAAGAACTTAAAAAGGAAAAGGGAATCTTGTTCAGTGTCTTCATCAGGGTTTCGTGGTTCGTGGTCGCACAGGTCCTAACATTGGTAAGTCTGTCTCGTCTGTTTATACTAGGTTCCTTGTTTGTTTGTTTGTTTGTTTGTTTGCTAGCGTGGGGTAGTTCAGGAAAGCCAGTAGTCACATAGACATGGACCAAAGAGACAATGGAAGCTGGCAAGATTCAGTCTATCCTTCTGCATGATGATCACTGGATGGATAACGCTAAGACACCACACTGCATCATCGGAACAAGCTATAGACCGTAATAATATTCCGAATAAGAAAAATGAAGGAAAAATCCACAATGGCCAATGAGATTATATACAGTATATGTCCCCAAAAAATGACAACGGGACTCCCCGCAATGATATCTTCAAAAATAGTGAATCAATCTCAATACAAATTCAGGGTATGAACCTATAACTCATTGCCCACATCTTACAGAAAACCCCATTCGATTTGCTTCAGTGGTCAAAGAGAAATGAGGAATTTTGTAGAGGATGTCGGGAATCTCTTTTGTCCAAGTTCTGTCTATTATTCACGCACTAGAGCATGGAATTGCTAAAATTTGAAAAATTAGACTCATGACATGCTTTACAACAATTTACATTTCTCTGTGACCGCTTAACCAAATTGAATGAGGTTTTCTGCAAAATAGAACTAAGATGCTATATTTTAAGGCCCGAAGTAGCACTTAGACAGGTCGATCATTTTGGATGTTATCAATTCGAAAATTTGATTGTGTTTTTGAGGGACATACTGCAGTATGTCCCACAAAAATTACAATCATTTTGCATTGATAACATCCAATATGATTTTTTTTTTCAATGCTACTGCAAAGTTTTAAAATATAACATCTTAGCTCTATTTTGCAGAAATCCCCATTCGATTTAGTTAAGCGGTCACAGAGGAAATGGGCATTGTAGTAAAGCATGTCATGAGTCTGATTCTTCCAAGTTTAGCACTTCAATGATTTTGTATGTGAGCAATAGACAAAACTTGGACAAATAGATTCCCGACATCCTCTACAAAATTCCTCATTTCTCTTTGACCACTGAAGCAAATCGAATGGGATTTTCTGTAAGATGTGGGCAATGAGTTATAGTTTCACACTCTGAATTTGTATTTAGATTGATGCAATATTTTTAAAGATGTCATTGCGCAGGGCCCCGTCGTCATTTTTTTTTTTGGACATACGGTATATAGTTTTATACAGCACATGCATAATCTTTATCAGAAACTAGCAAATTAAGAACTACAGTCACACAATTATGTCGAATACGATTTCTTCTTGTGTTTACCACAAGAACTAATGTGTCCAACTTAAGAGTATTGACGTGTTTTGATACACGAGGAGCTACAATGTAGGTGGATAAGATCAAGAACTATCACTGGTGAAGGACCCTAATTGCAGTTTCTCATTGCCTTGTCCTTCGAAGGGTTCATTTAAGCATCTAGACGGTTAAATGATTGCTCTCTTCCAAGCCCATATTATTACTTTCTCGGTGGTCGCGTAAATCAATTCAAATCCCATATAAAATTCAATTTCAATTCAGATCTTTCAACAAGGTTGACTTTTAAATGACATTTTAGTCTTGTTTAAATAAGTTGGATAAGGTTCGCAGCAATAATGTGGCAGCTTGGCGGATCGGGGGGGGGGGATGGGGCGCAACCGGCGCACCCCTTATTTTTCGGCGATGTCAGTCAACGATTAGGAACGTTCCCTCAGCGACGATTCATCTGATGATTCCGTCGCCGATCCCTTCAGTGACTTTGGGGTTCGAGAGATGAGAAACGATTAAAAAAAAAAACTCCCATAAATGTTCAAAAACCTCGAAGAAATATTGTGCACGTAAATGTGTTTATATCCTGAATCAAATTTCTGGCACATCTCAATTTTTAAAGGCCATTGATAACTTCACAGGTTTCCCCCCCCCCCCCTAAATATGCATTTAAAACAGTCATAGGTTGGACACTAGCAACAATTATGTAGTGGTAGAGTGGTAGTGAGTTCCAAAGTTCTGTGTACAACACAACTATTGTAACACATTATTAAACTAGTGTACAAATGCTTATGCTGGTGGCCCGTTCCATACTGAATTCTGAAATGCCCATTATACTTGATACGTAGGCCAACAGGTTTCGTACAGAACTTAACCTCCCTTGTATTATAGCTGATACTATCAAATCTACTTTGAGGCTACATAGACCTCAAGGATCTTGTTGTAATCAACAATATATGATCATATGACATTCAAAACAATTTTTATGATTTATAATCGAACCCATACACCCGCCTTCTGTAAACTGTGAAATTTAATAAAATTGATTTGTATACGTGCATAATTATATATATATATATATATATATATATATATATATATATATATATATATACATGTATATCGTGTGTGTATGCATACATACCATATTCTCCTAGAATTGATAAAAAATTAATTTGCTGACAAATCGTCACTTAATATACAATAATAGCACAAATCACAAGAAAAGCTCTACAAATTTGGGTCAGCTATGTCTTACAACGATAACGTGTATAACAGCTCTTACCCTTCAAGATTTGCCTTGAAAAAGTCTATAGCCTCCGATTATATATATATATATATATATATATATATATATATATATATATATATACAGATATATATATATATATATATATATATATATATATATACATATATACATATCTACAAATTATACATGTATATATAAACGAGAGTAAAGAGGCGGTAGACGTTGCTTAATCCTCACAAGTGAGTTTACTCAAGCTTTCGGGCTTCCTGCCCTTTGTCAAGACTGGGGACAAGATACAAAACATGGATATCATATACACAAATAGAAAATAATAATGATGATCAAAACAATAGCGGAACTGATAACTACACTGAAGGAGGCAGAGACGGCAGGGAATAATTACACAGGTGGGAGTGTATATATGCATCAATCTTGCATAATATAACATGCAGATGTACAATCACAAACAAGCATACAAAATATAAGCATTTACAATTACAGTGTACGTATGACTAAACATCTGCACACACACAATGGATACGGATGTGTGCGCACAATCACACATGTGAAACTCCTCGCACATGTCAAAGCAGGCAACCATATAAACAATAACGGCAATTAATGAAATCATAATAGTAATTAAATCAAGGAGTGTATGTATGAATAAGCGGAACATAGGTACACACAAAAAGAGCACATAAGTAGCGTTCTTAACCGGGAATGAGTGTATAATAATGTGACGGCAGGGAATAATTACACAGGTGGGAGTTCATATGCATCAATCTTGCATAATATAGCTTGCAGATATACAAACACAAACAAGCATACAAAATATAAGCATTTACAAATACAGTGTACGTATGACTAAACATCTGCACACACACAATGAATACGGATGTGTGCGCACAAACACACATGTGAAACTCCTCGCGTATGTCAAAGCAGGCAACCATATAAACAATAACGGCAATTAATGAAATCATAATAGTAATTAGATCAAAGAGTGTATGGATGAATAAGCGGAACATAGGTACTCACAAAAGGAGCACATAAGTAGCGTTCTTAACCGGGAATACAGGATCTATAAATACGTACGGTGTGGGGTGAACACTGCACATTTGGCCCGGTTACATGCCAGCAGTCAATTTGCAGCCGGTTGTGGGGAACCGGAACATTCTGGTGGTATTGGAGAAAACATAAAAACGGGGTTGGGCTAGTGGACAACAATTCATACATACACTCCTTGATTTAATTATTATTATGATTTCATTAATTGCCGTTATTGTTTATATGGTTGCCTGCTTTGACATACGCGAGGAGTTTCACATGTGTGTTTGTTCGCACACATCAGTATCCATTGTGTGTGCAGATGTTTAGTCATACGTACACTGTTTGTAAATGCTTATATTTTGTTTGCTTGTTGGTGATTGTATATCTGCACGTTATATTATGCAAGATTGATGCATATACACTCCCACCTGTGTAATTATTCCCTGCCGTCACATTATTATACACTCATTCCCGGTTAAGAACGCTACTTATGTGCTCTTTTTGTGTGTACCTACACGTATGTTCCGCTTATTCATACATACACTCCTTGATTTAATTACTATTATGATTTCATTAAATGCCGTTATTGTTTATATGGTTGCCTGCTTTGACATGCGCGAGGAGTTTCAAATGTGTGATTGTGCGCACACATCCGTATCCATTGTGTGTGTGCAGATGTTAAGTCATACGTACACTGTATTTGTAAATGTTTCTATTTTGTATGCTTGTTTGTGATTGTACATCTGCATGTTATATTATGCAAGATTGATGCATATATACACTCCCACCTGTGTAATTATTCCCTGCCGTCTCTGCCTCCTTCACTGTAGTTATCAGTTCCGCCATTGTTTTGATCATCATTATTATTTTCTATTTGTGTATATGATATCCATGTCTTGTATCTTGTCCCCAGTCTTGACAAAGGGCAGGAGGCCCGAAAGCTTGAGTAAACTCACTTGTGAGGATTAAAGGGGAGGGCTAGTAACCGATCAGTGGGAATCAGTAGGAATACTCAGGGATGATTGTTCCAATCCTTGTGGGATTCATTTAAGAGTACATTACATATCTACTGTTGTGTGAAAATTATTTGCTTCAGAACGGTCTCATATTCAAGTAATATGCAGATTAATGCCCCGTCACTGACCAGGGACGCTAACCTGGAAACATTAAACTGCACATTACTTGAATATGACACCATTCTGAAGCAAAAAATTTTCACACAACAATAGATATATGATGTACTCATAAATGAATCCCACAAGGATTGGAGCAATCACCCTCCAGCATTCCCAGTGATTCCCACTGTTCAGTTACTAGCCTTCCCCTTTAAGCAACGTCTACCGCCTCTTTACTCTCGTTTACATACACACTCCAAAAAGTTCCGACGACCCAGGGGTTCATCATTAGCTGAAGACACACGACTCACACTATACAAATTGTATATATATAACCCCTGTATCACAAAAACAAATAAGCTGAAATTGAGCATGCATCACTAATTCATTCTGTCCAACTTTCAAAGCAGTATCATTATCCTTTCTAATGTTATTAGAGTTGAATGTGAGGAGTGTGTACATAGATTTAAAGGGGACTCTATATATGACACAACTAATCACACTATTCTACAAAACAAATTGTTCGTGAAAACTGCTGATAACACCATTTTTTGTTCCCTTTATGATCCTCAAACTTTACCATAATGTAGAAGAAGACTCGCTCTTTCAGAATTATAGGAAAATTCAAAATTGGCTCGGTTGACTACATGTAGTTATTTTTCAGTCCTCTCACAAAATCAGGGCATGCGACTTTTTATTGATTTTGTGATGCACGGTGACATAAATAATTATTGTATGTATTTATATTCTAAGTGTTTCAAAAAAAATTTCCCACTTTTGATCATATTCAAAAACTATTCATTCGATAAAACTGTTATTGATATGAGTAATAGCTGGATAGTGTACAATTTGATTGGAGGTAATTTGCACGTGAAAGCATAAATCAGTTTTATTAAAATTAATCTAAGATTGATTTTGAAGTAAGGTTTCAGATTTTGGTCAAATTTTAACCCTCTGTACAAAAATTGAACTACGCGAAGGAACCAATGATGTGTATGTGAGTGTGTGCCGACAATGGCCCTGAACAATGGACATGCCTGAACCACCTGTTAACTAGGCGTCAGTCTGGCGCTCCCTGGCACATGAATGCTTAATCAATAATTCATGTGGATTGCCTGGGGCACTGCTAGTCTGAATTCATGCACGGTAAAGTGCTTGCAAACACCACATTGCATTCCAGCTGGCAATCATTTTCAAATTTTGCTTCTGACATATCACTAAATTTGGGATATAAATAAGCATAAATGATCTAAAGTTCCTCATTTTGATACAACTGTCTACTAATTAAATAGTCTGACAAAGTTTTCGCTTTTTCGATAAAAAGTGATCATTTTTGGTAAAGAGTTCAGCAGCATTTATCATTGGGGCGATTTTGTTTCAGAGTAGATTTATTTAAGGCTCCATATACACAAGTGTATACTCTAATTGACTTTCTTTACTTCCTGTCACCACGTTTACAATAGAAGAGAAGGCTGGTATTCATTGTAATTTTGTTTTTCAGAAGTAGGGAGAGCACTGACGCGACTCAACGACAGTATCGACAGGCGTTTGACTCTACACAGATACTGCCAGAGGCTGAATAAAGACTAGCTGTGATAGTGGAATTTCTCATGAATGAATAATGAAGTATTAAAACCCTGGCCATTGTTCAGGACCATTGTCAGGGTGTTAACCACACACTCCCATACACACCCATTGACCCCTGTGCAAAGTGAAATTTTGTACAGAGGGTTGAAAATAGAGCAAAGTCTGGAACCTAACTGTGAAATTAATCATGGATTTCATGAAACTTATTTATGCTTTCATATTTAAGCCACCTTCAACCAAATTGTACACTACTCAGCTATCACCCATATCAATGACAATGTTATCTGATATATAGTTTTTGAATTATTAAGAATCAAAAGTGGGAAATGTTTTTTGAAACACCTGGTATATATACATACATATATATATATATATATATATATATATATATATATATATATATATATGAAGAGCTTGCTTCCAAAAGGCGCTTAATAGAACTTTTTTTTAATGAAACCATAGTATTTTGTGCAACAAAAATCCTTAATTTACAATTGAGAGTAGCTGTAGGCCCTTTTCCAAGAAAACTCTACATAATATTATTTTATTCCGTAATACTTTCATTGCTTAGTTCACACGCAGCTCTCCACGCAACTATAATTTAAACGTGTTGCATACATGGTGGTTGTACGTTCTGGAATTATAAAACCATTGAAAGAAGAGATTGAATAGATAAAAACAAAGCCTTTTATTGGCACCGACATCATCACCATGGAAATAATCATCAACTTTGTAATCCTCGTATTCTTTACGATCGTCGCATACCAATGAAAGTAACCATCATTCCTGTTAAGATTGTTTGCGTTTTTACTAATACAATGATTATCATAATCACATGAGTGCGCTTAGGATTAATTTCGAATGTAAATTGCTGAAATATTTGGTCAGAATGATAACATGATATCGGCCAGAGTATTAAACTCAATCATATCCGTTCAAGTAAAGAAAATGTAAGCGGAGATGACACGGGGGAATTGGGAACAATGGCATTTTGAACAGTGGGGTGCCGAATTTTATTCTCTGTCGATTTACATTTTATCAAATGCTTTTTTCTTTCTCTCTTTTAACAGTTCGTTGTCTTATTATAATTTTTATTTAATATCTAAGTATATTACAGGTGTGTAAGCCCTATACATAATCTTCGAAAAACACAAAAATGCGTGAACTATCGTAAAAGATACGATACGTATTGAAGGAGCACCCCTCCCATAACAAAATAGACAAGAGTAAAGTATGTTTTTCTCAATCAAAAAATTATAAGTAACCATATTCATGCCAAATTTCTGGTATAATTGTTAATGAAAATGTTTTGGCCAGGATGAATATTTCTAGTTTATTGTATTTCATGTAGTAACTTAATCTGGGTATCTTAACATCTTGGGGGTACGAAATATAATCAACAGTTACTGCGCACTTTTTTCAGGCTCTTTATTTACGCATTTAGTAAAATCTTTGGAGTCATTGCCAACTATATTGTTACGTAATCCTAATCTGACGAACTCAATGCACTGCTTGTATTCCATAGACACGTATGAATGCGCTTCTAATCTAGAGTGACTTTGATTCAATATTGCATTCATCGTATCAAACTTTAATGGCAAAATCCACTAAAATGGATGATACTTCCTTCTGTCACAATAACTCAGTATGTCATTGGCTATTGTGAAAATGCGGCAAAAGTACTTGGTCATTGGCTATTGTGAAAATGCGGCAAAAGTACACTTGGTATTATTGGGCAAACTACAACAACAACAACAACAATACAAATTGTTCACTATTATTATGATTAAGTGAAAAAAAGTGAAATATGCGCTGTAAGAATATGTCAATCTTCTGTCTTAAACCTGTGTAACATGCTGTGCCGTAATACTTTATACGTATATGTTCACAAGCACTGACTTGGGTTGAGGCCTATACAAGACTTTGTATGAAAACGTGGAACCTAAAAGTAATTATTGTTATCATTATAATTTTTTTTTTTTGCGATGATGTTCTATACAAATGTTATTTTTACTAAAACGACAGCAACACATTTGTTCATATACCGCTCTTTTCTCAGTGACAGGTTGCCCGTATGCTACAATTTATTATTATGATTTATGTTACAATAAGTGTTGAAAATATTGTTTTTCTTTTTTTTTATTGAAGAATCATAATACATTGCTTATTCGAAAATGACAGCATAAACACCACATTGCAAAGATAGATTAGTTAAAAAAAAAACTTACTCATGACTTTAAAAGATTGTTCACAAGTGTATTCATAAACTTCACAAACATGGAAAGCTATTAATGAAAGCAGAAAACGAAAAGAAATGGTTCATGCCCTAAGAACACACGTCATAACAACAAAAAACAAAGAACAAACAACAAAGAAGAAAACATCGCCTTAAACATTTGGAAGGCATGTTGGAAAAGAATATGCGAGGCCAGTCGTTTCCAATTACGTCTATTTTCCCTTGCACTGACTTGGGTTAAATCTTATACAAGACTTTGTATGCATACCATGAATTATAATAACAATAATTATCATCATTATGTTATTCACTGGGGGGGGGGGGCACTCTCTCCTATACTGATGTTATTTTCCTTAAAACGACAGCAGCACATTTGTTCATATACATTGTGGTCTGAGCGACAGTTTGTCCGTTTTTACAATATTACTCATTATGATTTATGATATCGTAAATGTAGGAAATTTTGTTATTTTTCCCTGTTTTTGTTTTAAACATTTTAATATAACAGTACAGTCACCAAGGTCCCATGACACAATAGCTGAAATCTTACATGTGACTTAGGATTGCTAGCAAGTGAATTGATAATCTTTACAAACATGGATAGCTATTAACGAGAGCACAGAATGAAATAAGATATATATTTAGCAATGTTTAATGCATGCCACACGTCATAACAAACCAAAATCAAATAAAAACCAATGAAGAAGCCAGCGTTGCCTTAAACATTTTGAAGGCATTTTGGTAAAAAAAAAAAATAAGAGAGGCCAATTGTTTCCATTATCCAGTTTCGGAAGTGGACGGTGGACAGCAGTATACAGTTGATGGATCATTCAAAGAAAACGCCTGGACGCTTTTCGAAATCGGCATCTCCATTTTTCTTCAAGGAGTATTGTCCCGCAGCTACAATGAAGGAAAAAGAAAATTAAGAGGAACGAAAAGTTTCGAATTTACGGGAATTTGTCCAAGAATTGTTGACATTTACAGAATAGTATCCATAAAGTAAACGGGTAACAGCAAAGAACAGATTGATAACTGGACAGGTAGTTCATCTGTTCAAATGGAGAAAGAAAAAAAACCCCTGACATATATATAAGAATAAGAATAGTAAAAAGAAACCCAAATGAAATAATTACTTACGAACACGAAAATAAGGGAAAATGAGAACGACTCAAATTGGGGAAATACCAGTTCTTCCGTCTGATATGGACGAAATACGAAATATAAAACGTATTCGAATGACGGATAAGGGGGGGGGGGTATGGTATCTTAAAAATTCTCTTCAAATTACTTGAAAATGTATATAGGGATGAAAACTACCTTAATGGCTTCGACCGCTGCCGTGGGCATAACCTCTCCCGTTTTTCAATGAGTAATCCCTGGCACCTAAAATTGATGAGAATATTTAATAAGAACACTTGCAATGATACTCACAAGATCAAGACATGTAATTACAATATCCGTTAGGTTGAGAAATCTTAATCGTTACGTGTTAAAGTTAGCGGACAAACGTACATGTAGGACCAAAATGGTAAAAAAAAATATAGATTCCCGTTCAGTATTTATAAAGGCTAAAAATAACACAGTTCAAGAGATGAGAACCGAGTTAAGGTCAACGCATTCCCACGAGCAATTAACTATAATTTAGCTTTTGTATTAACTGCAAGTAGTGAGGAAATGAAACATGACATCATTCCAGTGCTGCCAAGCCATCGTTTTGACGAATTCATCTTAGCGTCAAATTGGAAAACCGTTTAGAATGTTGGATTATTCTAAAGACTGAAAATGAGAAAAATGATAGATAATACCGTTACTATTCATGACGATATAAAACTACATGTATTCAATCATTATATTCCTTTTATTTACATTGTTTGGTTCTGAGATAAGAGTGCATAAAAAGAGATTATATTTGCAAACGTTAGTTCAAATCTCGATATCTAGATCGCGATCATTATCCAGGTATTTTTGTCCGCGCGAAAACGCTTGCAGTGATAAATAAATAAATAAAAAAGAAATCTCAAAATGTCTTTGCAAGGAGCAGTTCCCCCTGTCGATATGGATAAATTTGGAGATATATAACATCTTTAAATAATTTAAAAGATTGAAGTACGCTAAGCATTAACAATTTCACTTGAATTACATTAAAAAGTAACAAAAATAAAGAAAAATAATACGTGTAGTTTTTGAAAGACCACACCTTTTTCGCGTTTCCACAAAATGATTTTTGGCTCCAAAGTTACCTGTTATATATACATCAAGTCAAAGAAATAACTCGGATTTAAAAGATGGAAACAGAGGAAATATCGACGCATTCACATTTGAGCACCTAAATAACTTAGTAATCTATTTTTGTCTTAAACTGCAAAAGCAAAGAGTTTAATTACCCCACTTTCCAACAATGCTCTTCAAAAACCTTGACGCCATGTCATCCTCTTCGGCATTCAAATTCGAGCTCAGTCCGGCACCTGAAAATCACATAGAAAATTCGAAATGTGAAAGGTAATAATCTCACAATTTCATAAGTTCACAATATCAAACTATTCACTAACCATATCCGGCGATATCCATGACGCTTTTAAAGTCTTATTTGTTACAGAATAAAAGTAAAGAAACGAGCAATTATGTAAACGGCTGTTACCCCGGCCGATATGGAACATAATAGAGCGTTTTCCTATAAATGAAAAAGAGGAGACCCGCATGTTAGTGCAGTATAAGACATAACTTTCATGCTAGTATAAGAAATAACAAATTAGGCAATATAGAACACCTTCTAATGATGGAACGATTGAAGTACGCTATATGTATTAACAATTCCACATAACTTATATCAAAGTGTAACAAAACAATGCAAATTACAATGTACGTGTACTTTTTGAAAGACCACAACTTTCTCCGGGTCCTATTTGACATACAGAAATTCAGAGAAATAACTCGAATTTAAAAGACGGAAATAAGGAAATATCAACTCATTCCAATTTTGAGCACCTAAATAACTTAGCAATCCATTTTTCTTTTAACTGCAAAAGTAAAGAATTTAATTACCCCACTTACCAAGAATGTTTTTCCAAAACTGTGACGCCATGTCTTCTTCTTCGGCATTTAAATTCGATCCCATTCCGATAGCTAAAATTTAGAGAGGAAATTCGAAATGTAAAAGGTAATAATCTCAAAATTGCATAATTTCATGATATAAACCTATTCATTTACCATATCCATTACGTTTTTAAAGTCTTATACGTTAAACATTTAGATAGGAGAAGAAAGCAATTATGTAAACGGCTGTTACCCCGGCCGATCTGGAACATTTTTTTTTTTGTGTGTGTGTGTGTGTGCATAAAAGCAAGGAAGAGAAACGTACTACCGATGTAGTCAAAATGTAGTCTCCCTTTAGATATACAACAGGCAAGGAAGATAAAATAAATCTCCTAAAAAGAATGGAAATTCAAGAAATATCAACATTCCCATTGTAGCAATCAATTCAAATGGTAAATTTCGAATTGCAAGAGCGAATATTTATAAAGTAAAATATGTCATTAACTCAAAAAACAAACCAAACAAACAAACACAAAACAAAACAAAACAAAAATGCGCACAATACCACTTTGACCTGCAAAAACAAATGGCAACGAGAAACCCCAATTTAGCGGGATATTTCTGCCCGTGTGAACGCTTGCAAAAATCTCGGCATTTGGATCGCGATCAGTCTCAAGCTAGTTTTGTCCGCGTGAAAACGCTTGGAATGATGAATGAATAAATGAAAATAAATCTCAAAATAAGGATCGCGATCATTATCCTACGTTTTTGTAAGTGTGAATGTGTCTAATATAAGTTTATCAATTGAGTGCAAGTTTTTGAGAAATAAGAACACGTCCTAAAATGATGCAAAATGAGGGAGAATTGACGCGTCCATGTCAATATGGAAGTATCCAAAGTCTATTGATTCTATTTGCAATATAACAGTAAGTGATTAAGACACACACACACATTCACACACACACACACACACACACACACACACACACACACACACAAAGAAGAAGAAGAAGAAGAAGAAGAATGAAAAAAGAGTGGCATACCCAAGCTTCTGTCGTAGACATCGCCTTGTTCCCGTTCTGAGAAGTCCTGTTCGGCAACTAAAATGAGAGGATACAGTTCGACAGATGAAAAGAAATATAATAAAGCAATATAACAAATGTACAAATTGCATTTCCAATATCCTTTTGTAGCCAAGTAAGCAACGTATGAAAAAGATTAAGAAACAAACATAATTGTTTATTCATCATCATCATTATGCTATCCTTGTTAAACTTTCAGGGTGTTAGCCATTCTATGCGAGCAAGGAGGAAAACCATGGATTACAAGGAATGCAATTTCGAAACTTAATTGGACGAGAGAGACGGAAAGACAGACAGTAAGAAAGAAAGAGAGACAGAAAAAAAAAAGACTGTCTGACAATGATGAGAAATTGGGAAGAATCAACCCTATCTCATTCCTGCCCCAGGACTTGATAATATCCACCCACGCCTACTTAAAGAAGGCGTAGTATTCCTAAGCAAACCCCTGCCGTATACTTTTAATATGTCACTTAGAACGGGCAGGCAAAGGAGTGGAAACAAAGCAGGATGACACCACTTTATAAAAGTGGAAACAAAAAGAATATTGTTAATTATTGGCCTACTTCAGTTCTCTCCCATGTAATGAAAATATTAGAAAAATTTGTTTTTGGTCAGTTGTACACTTATGTTGAAAACAGTTATTTGTTAAGTAACTGGCAGTCGGGATTTCGACCAATGCATTCCACACACACTGCTCTAATTGAATGATTATTTTCTGAGAAGTATTGATGAGGGGTATCTGACCGGTGCAGTTTTCCTTGACCTTAACCGTGCTTTTGACTCAGTGAGTCATAGTATTTTGATTGATAAACTGTCAAAGTATGGTTTTATTGAGAGTGCGCTCTCATGGTTCACCAGTTACTTTACCGGGAGGGAACAATACGTATCTGTCAAAGGGGTAATGTCGGATCTTATAGGAGACCTCCGGATGATTTTCAAATTTTTACATTTGAACATATATAAATTAGTTAAACTGGGTACAGAGTTTCAGGATTTATAATGATTGGGATGAAAAATAAGAATGTTTTCGAAGTTTATAACAAATTGCAATGAACAAGGATGATGACAAGGCAGCCTCACCATAAGAATGCATGAGATGTGGCTCAAGGAAGCAGAACAAAAGAAGAAGGCATGCATAGATTGCACACAGGTGAGTTTGCAAGCATGCGGTATAGTAATGGAATGACACGAACCCATTGAACAAGTGCATGATTTTATGTACCTTGGTGTGATAATAGACAGTCATTTGAATTGGGCCAAGCATGTTGACTACACAGTGCAGAAAATTTCTAGAACGATCTGTTACCTCTCAAGGACAAAGAGTTATTTACCGGGTGATATATTTAAGATTGTTATACTATAGCATGATTTTACCTCACCTTGATTACTGCAATGTTGTATGGGGAAGTGCAGCCAGATGTTACATAACGAGGTTACAGAAGCTATACAGAACAGATTCGCTCGATTAGTACTTAACGCAGATTTTTTGACCCCACACAAGATAATGCTTCAGAGATTAGAATGGCAGTCAGTCACCCAGAGAATCCACTATCAATATTGTGTCCTTGTATATAAAGTCGTCAATGGACTGACCCCAACGTATTTGCAATCTTTGATAACAAAACGAAATCTTTTTTTTTTCAAACTATATATGCAATTCGCTGTCCTCTCAATATTAAACTTCCTAGAACTGAATATTACAAGAAATCTTTTCATTATCGTGGATCTAAAACTTGGAACAATTTACCTGATTTCATCCGAAATGCCACCTCTGTTAACTCTTTTAAACGGCAATGTAAAATGCTTGGCTTAATTGATAGACTTTAGACATTTTGTGCGCATGGGTGTGGTTGTGTGTAGGTATGTGTGCGTGTGGGTGTGTTTGTGCATGTGCGTGCATGTATGTGCGCGTGTACGGGTTTGGGTGGGTGCCGGTGTACTGGTGTGGAGGTGAAAGTGTGTGTGTGTGTGTGTGTGTGTGTGTGTGCGTGTTGGTGTGTGTGTATGTGAGGTCTTTTCTTATACCATTATTTTCTATCTCTCCCGGATTTGATTGTATTTTTTTTTCCTTTCTTGTTTCATTGGCTTGTGTACAACCCTTTTCTCGTGTACACTCTTATGGACTTAAATAGTCTTGTGTTTTATGTTCCCTCTTTGTTACTGTGTTTGTAACTTTGTGTTTTTTTTACTCAAATTGTATTTTGTACGTGATGCAGGGCCCCTTGGCAGAGCAGTTCCGAGTGAGCTGAAAGGGCTACCCTGCCAACAGAAAACTGAATAAATAAATAAATAAATAAATAAATAAATAAATAAATAAATAAATAAATAAATAAATAAATAAATAAATCAGTCTATCAATTCCTCCTGAAGTAAGATGGCAGGAAATAAAGGAACATCAAAATACCTAAAGATATTTTCGATACATACTCACCTAGGCTCTTCAGAACCTGAAGCATCTGTAAAAGTCCCTTGATATCTCCCGTGGCTGTGAAATAAGATACAAGTCAAGAACTTTAAAGCTAGTAGAGCCTAACGCTGTTTTTATTGCAAACAAGGTATGTACATACGCAATAAAAGTTCGACTAACGCATTTCAAACTACATGACTCCTATTTTAGCCCCATTATGTAAATGGCTGTTACCCCGGTCAATATGGAATATGGTGATACACTGTATATAGAAAGTCTTCCTGTAATGAAAAAGAGGGGACCCGCATGATATGTATAAACAGATTCTCTTCATGTCATTAGAAAAGGCAGCAGGAATTGATGTACCTGAATTTCTTTGATACACATTACCTTTTCGCTGCTTGCCGAGTGAGCTCTGCCACCAAAAAGTATTTAGAATATCAAATAAGAATCCTTACAATATAACTATTATGTATAATATAATTAGAATAATATGGAAAAAGAATCAGACTAACACGTGTTAATCGTTACAACTGTATAAAAGCAAGAAAGAAAAACGTAGTACCGATGTAGTCAAAAGTAGTCTCCTATTAGATATACAACAATTAAGGAAGAGATGAAAACGCCTAAATCGAATGGAAATTCAAGAAATATCAAAGCATACCCATTGAGCAATAAACTAGTTTAGCGGTTCATTTCGAACGGCAAGAGCAACCCCATCAAACTCAGAACGTTTTCAGAACGTTTCCTAAACTTTTTTTTTTGAGGTTCCGTACGTCTTCGTATAAAATGGACGTTTTTAAATCGTACATACAACGTCAAATTGGGGACTTAGCATTTACCGCAAAGCACAGGTTTTTTGGAAAACGTTTTAGAAACGTCAATGGACTTTATAAAACATTGTTATTATGTCTGCAATGTCTCGTCCTTTGTAAACGTCCACAAAACGTTTTTATTAGGTCTGCTGCGTCGACTTCGTCTTTAATGAACGCTTAAAAAACGTTTTTATTTCGTCCTCTGTACGTCTCTTAATTATGAATATCCATGCTAATTATGAATATTCAAATTAGGGTGTGTGTGACCTAATTTTACTAACCATGTCTTCATGCATCACAACATTTTGGTAGTATATAAACGAATGTGATACAGATTCATCAGTTTCTTGTGGATAGGGTGTAGTATAGGTGGTAGGACATTAGGAATAGGTTAGGGTAGGATTATAAAGGACTAGGATACATTAATCTCAGATTGCGTCTATAATCTCATAACTATATATTTTTGTTTATACCCTATAAAAATAAACATTAGACATTCCAGATGGATATGGAAGGTTCTCTGAGCGTTCTGGAAAGGGTCATAAGACTTTTTAGACGTTCTTAAAACGTTTTTTGAACGTTCTAGACGGTTTTCAAAGGTTTTCTTGACGTCCGCAAAACGTCCACAAAATGTTTTGAATATTCTTAAAAGGTTTTACTGACGTCCACAACGTTCAAAAGGTTTTCTGCAGGTCCTTAGAAATTCCGAAAGGTTTTTTATTGGTTTTCTAAACGTTTAAAAACGTTTTTATAACGTCTATTTGAAACGTTTTAAATACGTCGAAAACCTTTCACAAAAAGACGTTCTGAAAATGTTTTGACAAAATGTCCAAATAACGAACTTGGAATGTTTCAAGAACGTCCTTGCGTTAGCTGGGACAATACTTAAAAAGTGAAATATCTGTCGTTCTATAACCAGGTAGTGTGCCTTGATGATCCCACGCCGACAGCTCAACTAATGTTTCCCGTGGTGGCCGTGTAAACACTGAACCAAAATTATCCCGAGATTATATATCGTTATCCCGCTTTTTTGTTAGTGTGAATGGGGGTGATATAAGTTTATCAATTGAGTGCAAGTTTTTGAGAAATAAGAGCATGTCCTATAAAATGATGCAAAATGAGGGAGAATTGACGAGTCCTTGTCAATGGAAGTATCTATAGTCTGGCGATTCTATTTGCAGCATAACAATAAGTGATTAACATACACACTTACACGCGCACAGACACAGACACACACACAGACACACACACACACACAGAAGAAGTAGTAGTAGAAGTAGAAGAAGAAGAAGAAGAAGAAGAAGAAGACAAATGAGAAGAAGAGTGGCATACCCAAGGTTCTGTCGTTGACATCGCCTTGTCCCCACTCTGACAAGTCCTGTTCGGCAACTAAAATGAGAGCATACAGTTAAATGTAAAAACTTGCATTTCCAATATCTTGTTGGGATTTTCTGCGTATAAGTCCTTACATAACAGAGGCTAGAAGAATAACGTACATGCCCAGGAATGCAGTTCTCTGACAGAATGGATATAAAAGAAAAGAACACCTTATAAAGAGAAAGAACACCTTAAAATCATGCAGAAATGAAGTACAGCAGTAACGCAACCTTATTCATGCAATTCACCAGTCTATATTTGCTTGAAATATAACAGCAAATAATGAGAACCAAGTAACGTATCTTAAGTTTTTCATAGACCGCGCCTTTCCACCCGCCCCTACGAAGGCAATTCCTGTTTGGCAGTTAGATATTTAAAAAAAATACGACAAATATATTTGAGATGATATGGTACAGTCGTTATCGGCTGATACACAATAAGATCACGGATCACCCTCCGTTTCTAATATGCAAATGCTTTATCATCATCTTTTCTTTCTTCATTAATGTACAAAATTTGCGAAGACATAAACCCAAAGAAAGGGAAGCGATCATCATCTTGAAACATGAGTGAGTGCTCTTATTTATATGTCTCACAATGTCCACAATGGCCGCTAAACTTCTCGAGTTTTAAGTTCCCAAAGTTTGGGTCACTTGAGATCTTGTGCAAGAAAGAAGCAGCGTCTATATGCAGGGTCTTTGATTAACAATTCCACTCATATTATATCAAAAAGTAACAATAATAATGATAATAAAAAAACACGTGTTCTTTTATGAAAGACCACATCTTTCTCGCGGTTCTACAAAGCGATCTCTCGCTCCAAAGATTCCTATTTGATAAACATAAAATCAGAGAAGCAACTCGGATTTAAAAGATGGGAATAAAGGAAATACCAGCGCATTCCCCTCTAAGCGCCTAAATAATCTAGGAATCCATTTTTTTAAACTGCAAAAGCAAAGAGTTGAAATACCCGACTTTCCAAAAATGGGCCTCAATTGCCTCGACGCCACGTCCTCCTCTTCGCCATTTAAATTCGTTCCCAGTCCGGCAGCTAAAATTTAGATAGAAAATTCGAAATGTAAAAGGAAATAACCTCACAATTTCATAATTTTACAATATAAAACTATTCACTTAACGCTAGCCGCATCCATTACGCTTTTAAAGTCTCATACGTTCCACAATAAGATTGGAGAAGAAAGCAATTATGTAAATGGCTGTTACCCCGACCGATTTTGAATATTATAGAACATGTTCCTATAATGAAAAAGAGGGGACCCGCATCCCGTACCGTGTATAAACAAATTATTTTCATGTTATTAGAAAAGGCAGCAGGAACTGATGTACCTGAATTTCTTTGATACACATTAACCTTTGACGAGTGATGGTCTCTTTCATCAAAAAATATTTGGATTTTGGATAAGAATCCTTACAATAATGCTCTCGATAAAGAAGAATATATATATCTGTATATATTATATATACCAATCAGATAACATACGCATCAGACTAACATAACTTTATCGTTACAGCATGTACAGCATGTGCCACTATATAAAAGCATTCCCATTGAGCAATAGTTTAGCTGTTTATTTTGAACTGCAAGAGAGAATACTTATAAAGTAAAATATCTGTCATTCTGCGACCGCTGTGCCTAGACGATACAACCCCAACAGCTCAAATAGTACAAAAAACAAGTACATATTGCAGGTGACAGAAGTAGTAGAATCCTTCCTAATCATATTAGTGAGATTCGAGATTTTGCTTCGCAATCGAAATCTCGAGATGTTTTGTGCGTGCGGTGGTCAAAAAAGTCATACCAGTTATCGCGATCAGCATTGCGATGCAAATACCCATAAAACCTGTGCAAAGCCTGTGCTTATTTCTGAATTATCCCCATAACTCTTTCCCCTGTGGTCATGTAAACGCTAGACCATATATCTTCCCATCATTCAAAGCGCACATCACAATTTTCGCACTAACCCCCCCCCCCAAAAAAAAAAAAAAAAACCCACAACAACACACACACACACACACTATGCGCACAACACCACTTTCACTAGCAAGAACAATGCCAAAGAGGAACTCCAAATTGGCGGGATATTTCTGCATGTGTGAATGCGTGCAAAAAAAAAAAGGAAGAAAATCTCGACATTTGGATTGCGATCGTTATTCATCTCTTTCTGTCCGTGGGAAAACGCTAGCAATAATAAATAGATAAATACATGACAAGTAAATCTCAAAATAGTGATCGCGATCGTTTTCTCGCGTTTTTGTCATCAGTGTGAATGCGCCTAATCAAGTTTATCAATTGAGAGCAAGTTTTTGATAAATACGAGCACGTCCTAAAATGACGCAAAATGAGGGAGAATTTAAGTATCCATGTCAATGGAAGTATCCAAAGTCTGGTGATTCTATTTGCAGTATAACAGCAAGTGATTCACACACACACACACACACACACACACACACACACACACATACAAAGAAGAAGAAGAAGAAGAAGAAGAAGAAGAGTGCCATACCCAAGGTTCTGTCGTAGACATCGCCTTGTCCCCGCTCTGACAAATCCTGATCGGCAACTAAAATGAGAGCATACAGTTCGAAAGATGAAAGGAAATAATGTAGCAATATAACCACTGTACAAACTTGCATTTTCAATACACTTTTGAGATTTTCTGCGTGTTAGTCCTTACATAAAAGGGGCTACAAGAATGACGTACCAATCCAGGTATGCAGTTCTGCAGTAGATATGATAGAGAAGGCAAGAAAATGGAACGCCTTAAAATTATGCTGAATGAAGTAGCAGTAAAGCGTCCTTATTTATGCAGTTCACCAGTCTATACATTTGCTTGAAGTATAACAGCATATAACGTAAAACAAGTTTAGTAATGTATTCGGGGTTTTCATAGACTGCGCCTTGCTCCCCGCCCCCGATTTGGCTATTCCTGTTTGGCAGTTAAATTTTTGAAAAAAATACAATAAATATATATGAAATGATATGGAACAGTCGTCATTGGCTGATACGCAAGAAGATAACGGATTACCTCTGTTTACATGATATACAAACGCTTTATCATCATCTTTTCTTTCTTCATTAATGTACAAAATTTGCGAAGAGATAAACCCCCAGAAAAGGAATCGATTATCATCTTTAGACATCAGTGAATGCTGTTATTACTATGTCTCAAAATGTCCACAATAGCCGCTAAACTTCTCGAGTTTTAAGTTCCCAAAGTTCGGGTCACTTGAGCTCTTGCGCAAGAAAGAAGCAGAGTCTATAACAGAGTCTTTATGTATTACCAATTCCACTCATATTATATTGAAAAGTAACAATAATGATAAAAAAAACCACACATGTTCTTTTTGAAAGACCGCACCTTTCTCGCGGTTATACAAAGTGATCTCTCGCTCTAAAGTTTGCTGTTTGACATAACTCGGCTTTAAAAGATGGAAATAGACAAAATATCAATGCTTTCACATTTGAGCACCTAAATAACTTAACAAGCCGGGTTTTTTTTTTCAAACCTGCAAAAACAAAAAGTTTAATTACCCCACTTTCCAAACATATGATGCCATCGCTTTGACGCCATGTCTTCGTCTTCGGCATTTAAATTCGATCCCAGTCCGGCAGCTGAAATTTAGTTAAAAAATTCGAAATGTAAAAGGTAGAATCTCACAGTTTCATTTCATTTCATTTACAATATAAAACTATTCACTTACCATATCCATTTCATTTCATTTACAATATAAAACTATTCACTTACCATATCCATGACGCTTTTAAAGTCTCATAGTTACAAAAATAAGATTGGAGAAGAAAGCAATTATGTAAGCGGCTGTTACCCCAGTCGATATGGAACATTATAGAACGTCTTTTTATGTATAATGAAAAAGAGGGGACCCGGATGTTATGTACAAACAAATTCTCTGTATGTCATTAGAAAAGGTAGCAGGAATTGATATACCTGGGCCCTGTTTTATGAAGAGTTAAAATTGATTATATAGCTGATTTCAAGTGTAAGTCTCTGGCAGCCTGTGTGGTAAGGACATTTAAAATTGATTTCATCTTTTGATTAAACGGGGCCCTTAACTTCTTTGATATACTGCACGTCATCTAATTCGCTGCTTGAAGATTGATCTCTAGCGTCAAAAAGTATTTAGATCATCAAATAAGAATCCTTACAATAATGCTCTCGATATATATTGAAACTATTAGATTGCATACTCATCAGACTAACATGACACGTGTTAATCGTTACAACTGTTAAAGCAAGGAAGAAAAACGTAATACCGATGTACACAAAATGCAGTCTGCCATTAGATATACAACAAGGGAGACATAATACCCCCCCCCCCCGAAATTCAAGAATTATCAAAGCATTCTCATTGAGTATTACCTTTAGCGTTAAGCGGTTCATTTCGAACCGCACGAGCAAATACTGAAAAAAGTGAAATGTCTTTCATTCTGTGACCGCTGTGCATTGGCGATCTCACGCCGACAGCTGAAATGTCAAAACAACAACAACAACAACAACAACAATAATAACAACAAAACAACACAACAACAGCAACAACAAAATCAGGTTATAGAAATAGTAGAATGATTCCCAATCATGTTAGTGGGATACACACATGCGCGAATTAGCGAGATACAAATCTCGAGATTTTGTTCGTGTGGCCACAAAAGTGACACCAGTTACCGCGATCAGCATTGCGATGCAAATCCCCCCTCCCCAAGAAAAAAACTTCGTTCATTTCTGAATTACCACCATAATGCTTCCGCGGTGGTCGTCTAAGCACTAACCCTTGACAAGAATAATATTGTCGAGATTTTATATCCCTTTGTTCAAAGCACACATCACAATTTGCGCACAAAAACAACAAAAACAAAAACAACAACAACAACAACAACAACAAACGTTGTGCGCACAACACCACTGTGATCCGCAAAAAGAAATTACCGGGATATTAATCTGCCCGTGTGAATGCTTCCAAAAAATCTCGACATTGGACCGCGATCGTTATCCAGCTATTTCTGTCCCTGTGAAAACGTTTGCATTAATAAACAAATGAATAAAAAATAAACACAGTGATTTTTTTTTTTTAATGTGGATGCGGCTAATATAAGTTTATCAACTGAGTACACGTTTTTGAGAAATAAGAACACGTCCTAAAATGATGCAAAATGAGAGAGAATTGACGCGTCTTTGTCAATGGAAGTATCTATAGTCTGGCGATTCTACGTGTATTTGCAGTATAACGGTAAGTGATTGACATACATACACACACACACACACATGCACACACAAAGACGAAGAAGAAGAAGAAGAAGAAGAAGAAGAAGAACAATGAGAAAAAGAGTGGCATACCCAAGCTTCTGTCGTAGACATCGCCCTGTCCCCGCTCTGACAAGTCCTGTTCGGCAACTAAAATGAGAGTATACAGTTCAAAAGATGAAAGGAAATACATGTAGCAATATAACCAATGTACGAACTTGCATTTCCAATATCCTTATGAGATTTTCTGCCTGTTAGTCCTTGCATAATAGGGGGCAGAAAAAATAACGTACGTGCATATGGCCAGGAATGCAGTTCTACGGCAGATATAATAGAAAAAGCAAGAGAAAGGAACACCTTAAAATAATGCTGAATGAGGAAGCAGTAACGCGTCCTCATTCATGCAGTTCACTAGTCTATATTTGCTTGAAGTAAAGCAGGGTTCCCACTTAGCCGAGTTACAGTGCCGAGCTTTGGCGAGTTGTGGCGAGTTACCTCAAAGGGGCACTCGCGATAACTCGCGTAAAGCTCTTCATGTAACTCGGGATAACTAGCGACACGTCAGCACGACTTGCCGTAACTCCTAGCATTGCCTAGTGAATCTCCAAAACTCCCCGTGAACTCGCGAGTGCTTCCAAAATTTTGAACATGTTCAAAAAATTTCCCTAACTGGAAGTAACTCGTGCTGAACTCGTTTAAACTTGTAATATACTCGTACTACTCGTAACAAACTCTCAATACTCGTACGAAGCTCGCGAAGAACTCTTCGTAATTCGCCACCTTCAAGTATGTACGCGAGTTCTACTCGAGTTTTTCAGAGTGCGATACGAGCACTTCGACTCTACTAATTGCCCTCGAGCTAAGAGTTAAGATCGAGCTCTGCGACTTACGAGTTTTGTAATTTTTTTTATTCAGAGTGCATTGCACTGACCTATTAATATGGAATTATTCACATATTCCCAGCGTTTTCAAGACAGAAGACATTCATTCAACCCTAAACGCACGGGCACGTGCACAAATAGGTCATTGACATTACATTTCTAGAACTATGTAAAAATTAAGACAAAAACCTGCCTCGGCTCAAGAAATCCTAGAAAAACCCGGAGAAGGAAATGGAGATCAATCAAGCAATGGTAGAAGTAGAGGTAGAAAAGCAGGAAGAAACAGTAGAAACAGAAGAAATCATCCGTGATGAACTACAGAGGCAGTCAGAAGACCAACACTGCAAAAAGTCCGGTGTTAAATAGTGAACACCGAGCTGGTGTTAAATTTTCGGTGCTCATTTATGGTGTTAAATTAACACCTACGGGTGTCATTTCCAAATTTTAAACTGTTTTTTTAAGAGTTTCTTAGTAACTGCACTTCTTGTTGATTTATTATTTAAACAAGACGATCAAGAATTTTACATTAAAATACTAAATTTTTGAAAAAATGTGAAAATAAATTTACACCAAAGTAACACCAGCTGGTGTGGTTCTTTATTGAAGCTGGACGGGCGTTAAACCATTGATATTAACACCAGCAAATATCAAATCAACACCATGTGGTGTCATTTTTGAATTAACACCAGTACAGTGTCAAAATAACACCAGGTACAGTGTCAAATTAACACCACGAAGTGTCAGGTGAATACTTTTCAACACCATCACAGTGCATTTTTAACACCTGTGGGTGTGGTCCTTTATTGAAGTTTGATCGGTGTTAGATTTAACACCAGTGGTATTAAATCTAACACCGATGTTTTTACAGTGAAGCTTCTAAACAAGACCCACAAGACCAGGTCCCAGTTGAAGAAAATGGGAGAAAAGACCCCACTGAAGGCCAAACCGAACAGCAAGGACTGCGCGAACTTTATAACTCGATGAAAGCTCGTCGTACACAGGTCGTCACAACTCACACCAAGATCGGTGTGACTCGTATCTTGCTCGGATCACTCGTACAGCTATCGTAGTAAACTCGATGTTGCCTCGTAGATCACTCATGCGCAGCTCATTAAATTGACAAATTTCACGCGAGTTCATGCGGGTTGACGCGAGTTCAAGCTCGCGCAGCTCGGCACAACTCGAGACTCCAACTCGGCCAAGTGGGAACCGAGTTGGAGTCATACAATGTAGTACAGGATTCCTGCACTGCTGCAGCGAGCTGCGCGCTCTGAGTTAAAAATCTTCTGCATGCATTTTTATATTTCAACTGCATGCATGTTTATATTTCAACTGCATGCTTTCCTAGCACTATCTGATCTGAGCTGAGCTGCTGTATTTGTTTTTGTTCAAATACGACCGGTTCTTCGATACGCGATAACAAGGTGGAAATTTATTGAAATTATTTTGGATTTATTCCATTTTAACTTTGTCAAAAACACAGTGGTGTTTGTTTGTGCGTTGAAAAGAACGTCAAAGAAAGTCATGAAGCCATGGTTTGCTCGCACTGTGTGTACTGGATAGGAAGTACCTACAGATACACATCCTGTACACGACGTGCTTTGCCCGGCGTCTGGTCGGCTAGATTGGAAGTAGACTCTCGGTGATATATTTGCTGAATTCTCAAATGGAAAATTTGATAGAGGAGAACCAGGGAGGTGGAGTCTTTCTTCCACCTCCCTGGGAGAACCAATCAATCCCGGAGATGTAGGCTCGGTGTCGCTCAAACTTGTCCATGGCAGTGGCAATGACACTGACACTAGCAGAATTTGTACTAAATTACAATTGTACTTTGTCTTTTGCTCTTAAAAATCATTTCTCTTTCATACTCATGACATTTGTGTATTGTCAAATGAAGTCATACACCAGCGATCATCAAACAAAGACATTGAAAAAATGGAAGTAGGCCTATTTTCTTTTTGCATAGAAAGATTAAAAGATTTTTTTTTTTTAAAGGTTGGAGGTTAAACATGATCTTCGGTTTTTTCCTTTGCCTTATGTGAAGTTTTTTCTTTTTTTTGGGGGGGGGGGGTTGGGGTGGGTTTCAATTTGATTTGATTGATTCCCCCCCCCAAAAAAAAAAAAAGTGAAACAGAATATATAAAGTATGCATGAGACATATTGTTTTATCAATTGTAGAAAAAAAGAAGATACCTAACGCAATGTGTATCGTTTATAATAAGATGATATGAACACTTCAGTGGAATAACTAAGAACATTATTATGTGCATGCTTGCCAGGTTAACACTAAAGTATAAGTATTGGAAATAGTGGTCCACTAAAAAGCAAGGCTTGAATTATATGGATCACTTAAAAACATAATGAAAATTCAGGCTAATCTAGTACCATGTTCACCCTGAAGGCATTATTTATTGAGCCGTGTGTATCTAACAGAAAAATGGTAAAAAAAAAAAAAAAACTCACAATATTAGTATATACATATGCACATGCATTTGCCCACACACGTTAAAAAAAGGTCAAAATGTATGTTTCAGAACACGGGATAAATCTTACCTGGCCAAGAATTAATTTTCTCGGCTCTTAAAATTATATATATATATATATATATATATATATATATATATATAAAGAGAGAGAGAGAGAGAACTTTTGAATGATAGGAATAAGAAGAAATCGTATCATTCTTATTTGTGGCATGTACAAGTCTGTTGATTGATAATGAGGTATTCAATTACTTATGTAAAGTAAAATAGCTGAATTTCAGAATATATGTTTGACGAGTGCGGTACACAAATATTCGATGAAGGCATGAAAAAAATGCTTGTTATGATACAATGAACTTCAAAGACACAAAACAACAACACAAAACAGCAGCAGATATTATTTCTCAATACACTATCGTTAAATATGATTTTTTTTTCATTTATCATGTTTTGACGTTCAGTATTATGTTATGAGAACAGGGAGAAATCATACGTGGCCGAAAATTTTCTTTCCCGGCTGTCATGGACAAAGAAAAAGATAGATAGAAAGAAAGAAAGAAAGAAAGAAAGAAAGAAAGAAAGAAAGATAGATAGATAGATAGATAGAGAAAGAGAAAGAGAGAGAGAGAGAGGAGGGGGGGAGAGAGCCCTATTCTAAATGACGGGGAATAAGAAATTTGTGGCGTGTACAAGCCAGTTGATTAATTTTGAGGTATTAAAGAACTAGTGGAAAGCGAAATACCTGACGTTCCGAGTTTTCGTGGCAACGGCTTTGAGGAATCCGGTTCGTCAGCTGAAAATGAAGAAAAACAAATCTATTTTCAAAGATTAAGGAAATATTATTTATGATATAATCAACGTAAAAATGAAGAAATAAAGAAACAAACATAAGTTGTGTTTATTTACCATCATTATCATTGTCTCATGTTTTAATATATTGTCATTAAATACGTAATGCTCCTTTTGATTATCATTTTCTAAGGTTCAGTCATTTAAAAACAAGTAAGAAATTTGTGGAGGCCAAGAGCTAAGTTCCCTGGCTGTCTTAGATAAAGGAAGAAATAAAGATAGCGAGATAGATAGATAGATAGAGTGAGAGAGACACACACATACACACACAAACAAACATTATGTGACCTACAGCAGAAAACCAACAGAAACTCGCTTGTTCCGGATTTGTAGTTATTATAAGAGGAGATTCTTATAACTATATAGTTCGTCTATGTTAACTTATGTAATGTTTAAAGAAACCTACAATCTGGAAAATTTTGTACTGACAAAGAGGCTTTAGATTATAGGGTTGATTCAAGCGTTTAATCTTTACCAAGTCGTGCTAGCTGTCCAATGAATGGGACCCCCCCCCCCCAAAAAAAAAAAAGAAAAAAAGATGTAAGCCAGTTTAGCAAAAACAATGAAGGGATTATGACTTTAAGCTGAAATTGCAGCATGTTCTATAATTATTTACATATTCTACGCATGACTAATACCAACTTTCAAAGTCTTACCACCATCCTTTCAAAAGTATCAAAGTAGAAAGTGAAGAGCGTGTAAAGGATTTTCATGAATCAAAAAGGGACCTCTCATGCGACATATCTAATCACTATATTTCACAAAGAGGGTGTCCTAGAAAAAAAGAAAACTACTAAAAAGACAGTTTACAATTCGTCTTTAGATCCTTACTTTTAAAATTTTGGAGAAGAAGGATTGCTCTTTCAGAAAATATAAAAACCTCTTAAGATTGACTAGGTTAACCCGTTTCACCTACATTGAATCCTAAATTAAAATCACGGCGTGCGGCTTTTTGTTGAATATATTGCCATTGAATATCCAATTCTCGTTTTGATAACCACTTTCTTGGGTTTCGTCATTAAGAAGGGAAAAATCTTTCTTGGCTAAGAATGCTTCTTGGATAAGGAAAGACAGAATGAAAGAAAAAATGCTAACAAATAAAGGGAACTGAAAAAAATTGCAACATTTTCATTTGCGAAATGTGCAAGTTTGTCGATTGCTTTATAAAGGTATAAAAGGAAATAATGGAAAGCGAAATACCTGATAATCTAAAGGAACGTTTTAACTGATTTGAAGAGTCCAGATCTTCAAAGGAATAAGAGAAAATCATGAGAGATATACACGAAAAAACTCGTAGCAATGTTATCAACGTATAAAAAAAGAAACAAACATAATTGTTTGTTAACCATTATCACCATTCTATCTTTCTTAAACTTTCAGGGTGTTAGCCATTTCATGCAAACAAGTAGGAAAGACATGCATGGCAGAAATGCAATTTCGCAACTAAATTGAAGAAAGAGAGAGACAGACATAAAGAAAGAAAGAGAAAAACAACCGTCTAACAATGATGGGAAAATAGGAAGAATCAACCCTTGCTCATTCCTGAAATTAAGTAGTCTATCAATTTTTCCTGAAGTGAGATGGCACGAAATAAAAGGAACATTAAAATAGCTGAAAATACTTTTCGATGCAAAAAAAAAAGAAGACGTAAGTACATTATGCAATAAAGTTTGACTAACGTGCTTCTAACTACATGACTCCAATCTTAGCCCCATACTTTTGCACGTGAACACACCACAACATGGTATTTTCCAAGACTCTCTATATTGCAACTATTAAGTATTTCGAACTTAGGCCTGCTTTTCGATTTATACGAAGATATGCAAAATTTCTAAACGAATCAGTACATAAAACGTCGTAATTACCCTTTGCCCAACCTCAACCTTCATGTCTAAACAAGGAGTTCTTTCATAGTGTTCCCGAGATATTACACTTATACTATTTTGAGCCTTCACATTTACTCATCCAAAATGCTGCTATGTTTTCCCAGAGGCAAAGAAGTTTGAGCTGGCTCCTTTAATGTGCGAAGCCTCAAAGACAGGTTAGTACATTCAACATTCCCCAACTGGATAAAATAAAGATACATTTAACTATTTAAGTTTGTTGTCCATTGTTATTACCTTCAAACTGATGAACTCTTCATTCGTATGCTAAAAATGACTAAACTGTGCCTTACTTAACAGCATTCCTTCAACATTTGCATCAGGGCATCCTATGTCAGAATCATCAAAGTCAAACATTGATAATTTGAAGCTGCACATTTACAGTACCTGCCTCATCTCCTCTTATTTTCATTGTTTTTTTTTAATGGTCCAAGCCTCCTGATTTTTTTAAAGTTATATACGTAAACTCTTCTCTTTTAAGGGTTCTTCTGCCATATGCGGTCACTGTAGACATATTGAACAAAGAAGTAAGGAATGCGTTCATAACCATTTCACCTTCCCTTTGCTCAGTAGGTACATAGTTTATAGTTGTACGCCAAATTCCACTCTCCTCATATGGTACAATTCATTGAACATCGGAAAATCCAGCATCAAATTTGAATCCTACGCAGTACTTCTAAAAAAAAAAATCAATAGTTCTCTATGCGCAGTCTTTTAAAAAGAGGAACGCCTCTGAAAAGATAAATGTGAATTTCGATTGACAAAAATATCAAACACAGCACTTCGCCACAGATGCAACAGGAGTCATTTTTTTTTTTAATCCTTACATTGAGTGGAAGTCATCATGTGCTGACTAAGTGATACAATGTCAACAAAATTGCTTCAAATTATTTCATTGGTCAAGTTAAGAGTAAACTTGATTACAATTAAGATATATAAGAGCAAGTGACTCTGGAATTGATTGATATCTATAGTTTGACATTGTGAAAGATGTGAAATTTGTAAATAAAATGAGACTGAATATAAAATCTGCTATTTTTGTCGTAGTTGTATGTTTAAAGACTTTTCCTTTCTTTTTTGATCGATGAATCAAAGTTCGAAAGTTCGATTGATACAGTTGTATCTTTCTATTTAACAAATAATCAAACATCTAAATATCTAAAATGTAATTTTGTGAAGAACAGCTTTGATGCGCGATGAAGCATATTTCCCAAAATATAAACCATCCTCTCTTGATTCATACTTTAGTATCATTTTTTTTATTTCATTTATTTTCAAATTCTCATTAAAATACATGTAACAAAGAACATACGAAGATAATAACATTACATTTGGTAACAGTACATGTACAAGAAAATCAAGCACACAAGAGAGAAAAAAAAAGATATAAAAAAGGAAATTCTAAGAAAGAAAATGGAGGACCCCGCAGAGGCCATTTGCCTTTCTACGGCTGGACCACTTGAGATTGTATGCACAATTATAAGATACGCTTAAAAGGAGGGAAAGGAAGACAAGTAAAAAACAAAAACAAATGAACTGATTCATTGTGAAATACAATTATCAGCGATAGTAAAGGAAGATATTGCCCACCTCGTATTACAATATTACGTACCATGTTCCGATGCGGCAGAGGCATAACCTGCCAGGGCGATGAAAATCAGACAGTACACGGCATTCATGGCTACTTCAAATGTCATTCGATGAGTGATGTTTAATGATGATTTCCCAAGCTTTTTATTATCCCCGCGACATAACAGAGCAAAAGGCGACACGCCTCACATGACTTGGCAAGACACCAACCAAATGGAGTAGCTTACCATTACTATGAACTCTACCATGAACTGGTCAAGGTATCTCATCTAGGCAACAGAAGATGTAACCTGGAATATACTTACATTACAATTCAAGCCTTGATCCATGCTCGAATGGATGATATACACACTGATTGTATTTTAATAATCTTTTAATGTCTCTTTGTGCATTATTTGATAGTGTTGATGACTTAAGACAGCTGAAGACGTTGAGCACAGAAGCATACTTTAAAGGGTTCGTATAGTTTTGGTTGAGACCTCACTTCAGGTTTCTGTCATTTTTCGGCGAGATGGTGAGAAACCTCTGATAAAATAGGAAAGAGCATGTACTTTCAAGAGAAATTCAACGTTTATTTGATGAAAATTGGCTTGGAAATGGCTGAGATATCCAAAAAGAAAGATCCCAACAAAAGGAGGGAGCCATCTTTTATTACGATCGTTTTTGTTTTACTTTGTTTTTGGATGTTTTAGCCATTTCAAAACCAATTTCCATCAATAAACTTTGACGTCCTCTTAGAAGAGTATGTTTCATACTATCTCAAAACTGTTTTTTTTTTTTGGGTATCTCACAAAAAAATGAAAGCTCAATCCTCATCTCAACCATTACTACACGATCCTTTTAAATGAAAATTAACAGCAAAACCACACATGTTGAAATTTATCTTTCTATGATTAGCTTGTTAGAGAAGAAAAAATACGAACATATTATGAAATTCGTAATAGTTCAGTGTAAGGGCAGAGAAATGGTTTGTTTGCTTTTTCCAGAGAAGGATTGTTTTAAGCTTTAATATTTCAGAGAGAGCAGATGTTATATCACTTCATGAATAGAATTTAACCACACAGCTAAGAATGCTAACCAGCCTGGCCTTACTGTGGGAATCAAAGTGCGGTCAAGCATGCACAATAATTTCTGTATTAGATCCAGCGTGACTTATTATCTTATAAAGTAAAACAAAACGCTGGAACACAACTAATTTTTCATTGCGTGACACCTCCATTCTTTTTTTCACAAGAATTTCAACACATCGAAAAATTTATCGTATGGGACATGTAAGAATAAATACATCTGCCAAGTAGTCGAAAGTTGATGACAATGCAATTTGCACCTTAGAAAGGAGCTTCTTATTTGATGAAGACTATTTTTTTTTTTTCTATGAGGACAATCACCATTTAAACAAGGAAAATTTGTCTTGTTCAATTCACCTGCACTCGTTAGTCGAAAAAAGGTATCTTTATAATGAAGATAGTGAAATCTTGACGTAATTTCTTAACTTTTGTCGAAATTGTTTTTCTTTTTCAGCAGCTTAAATCTCATACACACCCATTCAATATGATATATATATATAGGATATAGAAGGATACACATATATAATATGATATAAATTATACATACATATTATACATATATATATATACTCCTAGATGGGTCATTTGGAAGACATTTCCATTTGTTTTATATGCAAATTTTAAAATACATGTTCAATGGCAATTTACGCAATGGAGACACGAAAATTGTCTCCTTAATGACCAGTTGTCTCCCTAATGAAGACACTTCCCCCAAATATGTCTCCCTAAGGTGCCAACTAGGGATATATATATATATATATATATATATATATATATATATACATACTATTTTTACATTCATGACATTAATATGTGACTCTGCATCACAAAACCAACAAAAAGTCACCAGACGTAGATCCTTAGTTAAGGACAGATTCTGAAAGAGCAGGTTTGAAGCTTTAAGATAGCGTTGAACTCAATTCAAATTGACAATCTTAACATTGGAAAGATAGCACAAACTCTGGAAAAGTGTGTTATACTGAGAAAAGAGACTGTTAATTATAAAGCGCTTAATCAGTGAGCTGTGCTTTGAATAAAAAACAAAATCGATCATTTGATTTGACTAAAATTAAACATGCATTTAAACACCTTCTATCCATGACTAATGCAAATTATCAAAGCAAGAGCATCATCTATTCAAAAGTTATTAGAGTTGAAAATGAAGAGTGTGTAAAAGGTTTAATTTAAGCGCTTAATCTTACCAAACCGTGCTCCGTGCAGTAGATGGGGAAAACAGGATGAAAACACATCACCAAAAAAGACTAAGGGATTATCAAATTAAATTGATATTAAGAATGCTCTGTATAATCTATTCATGCCTAATACGAACTTTGAAAGCTGTAGCATCATCCTTTCCAAAGTTATTGCAGTTGAAAGTGAAGAGTGTGTGTAGTTTTTTTAGGAAATAGAAATGGACCTAAATCACACAATTCTACAGAACAAAAAGATAAATGTTCTAGCAAAGGTGCTAAAACACAATTTCTCATTCTATAATCCCAAACTTTGAAATATGAAGAACTCAAGTTCGACTAGGTTGACCCATGACACCTATCCTGAGTTCTCACAGAAAACTAGGGCGTGCGACTTCTTCTTGGTTTTGTCATGCACTTTCATATTCAAGGTGTACAATAAAATCATGCACACAAATGACAGGTCAAAAATTGTAAGACACTATTGATGATATTATTTGTTCTTCCATAATTTATTTGTAATATGTGAATGATCTTGAAAGGTGAAAACCCGCGAAAACATATAAAACCAATGAGCTTTGAAGGAAGCTCAATTAAACGCATACCGTGACTCCACTGAAATAAAAAATAGCAATGAAAGATTGTTCGCTGAGTTTTTAATTGAATACCACATAAACATCCCATGCCGTTCGTCATAACCAGCCTTCATAGATGTGTCGTATAGTATACTTTTGCTATTTGCATTTGCTCAACACTTCAGAAGAAAACAACAACTCTGCAACAAATTGTATTGGTGCAGGAAACGTGTCCCGATCATGATACCCATACATAAGATAAACACACAAACGCACATACATGCACACCATACACACACAGACAAAAATGCCAATCTGGTGATGATTGTACCTTGAGTGCATATTTAGTTTTTGCCGATTGTTGTCATTTTTTTTATTTAGTGCATAAATTGTGGGCAGCCTAAAGTTGATATGCAGACAATAGAGATGATAACTTAGATTGAGGTGATGAGGATGATTAAAAGTATGACTTTGTTGATGCTTCAGAATGAGAAGGAGAAATACGAAAAAGTTACGTGTTTCAGTATAAAGGTCGTGGGCATAATTTCATAGAGAAACGTAAATATTTCAGTGTTACTGGTCGTTGCTAAAAATGGTATGTTTGTAGATGTGAAATAAACACACATAATATTTCTATAATTTGGAGGATTGTTTGTTAGCCGCTTAAATTTCATATATCTCAGGTTAAGACAAATTGACATAATTATACAAATATATAAGTTAACTTTTCACGCATACCAACACCACATACATACACACATACATGTATATTTATATGTTTATATGTACATATATATATATATATATATATATATATATATATATACATATACATACATAATTCTTGAGTTCTTTTAAAGGACACTAAATATAAATAGGTTCCACATCCGAAGGCGATTCTCAGGTCAGCCCATGTTATTCCACATCTTTTGACACAACACCGATTATCCTTAATTCATCAGAGTACAATGAAATTATGTACAGTAAAAGCAGGTCAACTTGTAGTACATTCAAGGATTTGAAATTAGTCTTTCATAATTCATTTGTGATATGTAAATGAATTTTAAAAGGACCAAACTTGCGAACACATCTAAAAACCAATGAGCTTTAAAAGAAAGCTCGTTAAACGCACACCGTGAATTCATTAATGATGACAAAGAAGGATTGTTAGCTTAGTCTCGCTGGATTACCACACAAACATCCGATGTCGTTATTATAATAATTGCATTTCGTCACTGCCAATCTTGGTGCACGTGTTTGTTATTCATTTTCTATTTGCTGAAACCTTGGAAAAAAAAAACTCCCAGATGTATGGGTGTGGGAAATGTATCCTAATGCCACAAACTCTTCGAATAAACACACACACACACACACACACACACACACACACACACACCGTCATTCTTATGATCATTCTTAATGTTACGTTAAACTATACATTACTTTGTGAGATGAAACATTTATTGATAAAAATCAATAGTAATGATATTGACAGATTGGTGACATTTTCTCCTGCGACAATAATTTTTCTCCAGTCTTATTTTCTTCAAGGATTTAAAGGACTTATAGGGTTAGGGTGAGGGTTGCGATAGGGTTTAGGTTTAGTTTGATGTGAGGATTAGAATTAGGGTTATATGTTTGGGTAGAATTTATATTTGGATTGGAGTACAGATATTTCATGGGAGCAATTGTCGTAGGAATAACTGTCATGTAACCTATATAGACTACCCTATAGAAATTGTAGGAGCTAATGTTTTCTTTCGAGATAAACATTATGAACTCAGTGAATGCATTAATGTTTAAGACAATATCAGAGCTTCACAAGTTTATCAAGGACCACTTCTGTCCATGTTACCCTAAAGGCTGCACACTCGATGGACTTTTTTTCCCTTAAGACAGTCAGGCACAGGCGCAGAAAACTGCGCCTGTCGAAAAGCGCCGATTTCTGCTATCATGAATATTATAATGACAATACCCATCATGCCACGCGATGCTCGTAGTGTAAAAGGCATGGAGAAAATTTAGGTGATGAAGACACCTTATCGATATTAATTTCGTACAAAAATTCTAACCTTGACACTTTTCTGATATTTCCTCTGTAGTAAGCCAAATACCTAATCTTGCATAATAATCATTTCTAGGGGAATACAACCTTGACATCTGGCGTAATTCTGGTCAGAATACATAATTAGGTAAATGTTTTTTGAATGACCACCGGTTTGCCCTCTTTTTAGCCTTGTGCAACAGGTGTTGGCTAGTGTAACAGAAATGTACTCCTTCCTATCAGACCTTCCTCTCTCCCTTCTCCTCTCTCATCTCCTCTCGTGGCTTCTTTCCCTTTCTCTCCCCCAGCACAGCCACCTTCCATCTCTCAACGCACCATCTCTTTCCCCCTCTCTCTTCTCTGTGGTACTCTCCCCGGCAGGTTGGGTTCTTATCTCTGTTGAGTAAACATAGGGCAGCAGTTTAAAACAAGGAAAGTGTTGTGAAAGTGCGGCCAGGCTGGGGCCTACCTCGTACCTCCCTGGTCTTGAACTGACCATGGGCAAAGCACAGAGGCAGGGGCTATGCGATAGGTATTGCAGTTTTAGATTAGATTCCAGAGAGACAGAGTTATACAAGAGAGCACATAGTTAAACATGAGTTATCAGAGTTAATTGCAGATGATTCTGCAAAGGAAGCAGAACAGCGTAACATCGTAACAGCAAGGTAATCCCAATGACTCCTACTTCATTCTCAATCTCACTAGCCTATTTCTTGATTTATAAATGAGCTATGGTCAGTGAGGAGAGACCTATATAGCGCATGGTGTTTGTTGGTGAGAGCGTGTGGCTCTGCATGGATGTGCCTGATGCATGCTGTATTTCGATATAATTATGGTGATACAGTGCAGTATACACATACATACTATCGTGTTTTGGCAATTTGTCTTGCATACAGTACTTAGTGCACTGCAAATCAGTAAAAAGCAGTAACGGGCGCCTGGTACACAGACGATATCAATGGAACCGACTGTTCGCGGAAACTACGAGAATCGATTGTAGCGGGCACACTTGCTCGGCGCTCGGGCGGATAACCCCAAAGTAGCAGTTTTCTGCGCCTGGCGGGAGGCGCAGTTTTCTGCGCCTGTGCCTGACTGTAAGACATGGATACAAAGTCCGTACATAATGGCAAAGATGTTATGTCTTACATTGCTTTCACATTGCTCACACTGATTTGACGAGCATCATGCATTAGGCAATGTCATGTTTAACATGTTACTGAACACTACGCTTAAGTGAACCAGGAAGTATAACAAGTGCCTTTCTGAAAACATATTTCTCGGCTTGGCTCATGTCAATTCAAACCGGAGGTGCAGATAATAATGACACTCATTAGAGTAACACACAAACAGATACAAAGAGGATTTATGCATATACCATGATTGTAATTCCCATGAATTGCATATGTGTTCTGATTCGTGTTCAAGTGAGTTGGACAATCGAATTTCCAGAACTGAAACTACTGCTGAACAAGTACGAAATGGCCTTGTTCAACGTCAGTCCTAAGAGACGACAACACAAACAAGATATCTCATCTACTGCTTTTCCAGAGTGTTTCAATGCAATGCTGCATGAACAGTGGGACATGCATACCAAACATTCTGTACACAGGACTAAAATGACGATAAAACAAAATCCGAAACAATGGGAGAAAGCCTTAATGAAATCTTTGGGCAATAGGATCCACTAAACAAAAGATGTAGGTTCTAATGGGCATTGGATCAACAACATTATGTTAATCAACGGGGACATGGTATTGCGTAAATGTTGTTATTAGTGCTTTTTTATCTATTTTCCGAAGGTCCGTATGATGCATTCGAGTGTCTTGACGACAGGTTTTGAGAATCATGTAACAAATAAAAGATGCTGAGGGTCGCTTCACCGAACAGATTACTTCTTGGTTTAATTTCCACTTGTATTTTTTAATGATATATCAAGTAATAAACATACGGAACGATCTAAGCAGAAAAGCTCTATCAACGAGTGCTGTCGCTGTTTTTGGATCGATCTTTTATGCATAGAAAATCATTTCATCTTTAACGGACATGTGATCTGTTCGATGGAGATCGATAATCTTCCAAGTTTCGGCTGTTACATAACATATACGACATCATCACATTTATATCCTGAAACCGTTTGTCACAGAGAAACAGAGAAGCTACAAAATAGTATTATCTGGGGGAAAAGAAGACATTTTAAAAGTCAGATATCATAGCCGCCACCCACTGACAAAAATTCAAGTCTGAAACTGTTTTGACGTTCGAACATCTCGGTTTTCATCAAGCATGCTTATATTGCGGGAATCGATCTATTCTGTTTATCATGTCCAGTCTCCACTACACTTGACTCCGTGTAAACTTCACAGTAGGTATTTGAAAATTTTCAAGATAAATTGCCGTCGTACTCTTTTTTTTTTTCTTTTTTTTTGGGGGGGGGGGGTGGAATACTACAGGACAATAATTGGTCATCGGAGAGACTTTAATGAAGAACTTAAAAAGGAAAAGGGAATCTTGTTCAGTGTCTTCATCAGGGTTTCGTGGTTCGTGGTCGCACAGGTCTTAACATTGGTAAGTCTGTCTCGTCTGTTTATACTAGATTCCTTGTTTGTTTGTTTGTTTGTTTGTTTGTTTGTTTGTTTGTTTGTTAGAGTGGGGTAGAGAGCCAGTAGTCACATAGACATGGACCAAAGAGACAATGGAAGCTGGCAAGATTCAGTCTATCCTTCTGCATGATGATCGCTGGATGGATAACGCTAAGACACCACACTGCATCATCGGAACAAGCTATAGACAGTAATAATATTCCGAATAAGAAAAATGAAGGAAAAATCCACAATGGCCAATGAAATTATCTATATAGTTTTATACAGCACATGTATAATTTTTATCAGAAACTAGCAATTTAAGAACTACAGTCACACAATTATGTCGAATACAATTTCTTCTTGTGTTTACCACAACAACTAATGCGACCAACTTGAGAGTATTGGCGTGTTTTGATACACAAGGAGCTACAATGTAGGGGGATAAGATCAAGAACTATCACTGGCGAAGGCCCCTGGTTGCAGTTTCTCATTGCCTTGTCATTTGAAGGGTTCATTTAAGCATCGAGACGGTTAAATGATTGCTCTCTTCCAAGCGCATATTATTACTACCTCGGTGTTCGCGTAAATCAATTCTAATCACATATAAAATTCAATTTGAATTCAGATCTTTCAATAAGGTTGACTTTTAAATGACATTTTAGTCTTGTTAAGATAAGTTGGATAAGGTTCGTAGGAATAATTTGGCAGCTTGGCGGTTCGGGGGGGGGGGGGGGGGCAACCGGCGTACCCCTTATTTTTCCTTTAAAAGATAATAAAAAGAACAAAAAATGAAATGAAACCCGGAAGTGGCACCAGAAATATTAGTTGCCCCCCCCCCCCCATTTTACAGAATTCCTGGATCCGCCCCTGCGTGGACAACTGGTGGAGATGTCTAATGCCACATTTTACTCGGTGTTTTTTTCCCACGTGATTTTATTCATAGAGCTTCACATGGTTCATAAATCCACGTAATTTGTTACTCAAGGTAAAGCTCGTACAAAATGTCCCAGAAACTTGAAGTGCTTTTACGGATTTTCCAAGAACAATATCCTCATTGTAATTGGCTTCGAAAATATTCGAAACATAACTTCAACCTTCTATCTGTATTTGAAGAGCTTGCAAGCAAAAGGCGCTAAATCCATTGAAAATGATGGATCTGGCGCCTTTTGGAAACAAGCTCTTCATTTCATCTTGATAAATGTACAGTGATACACTTTTGAAAAAGTCCGGAGAGGACAATGACAATCGCCAACATACAACGTGACATCGTTTGGGAGACTTTCAATTTCAAAAGTGTGACAAAATCATTTTGAATCACTTCCTCAATCTACTCGGGAGGTGCCATGATATAGCGCGCAAAATTTCATGAAATATTTGGGTGTTAACTCTTTGAGTGTCACGTTTATTTCCTGTCCGTGGGTTTGTATGTGGGATTTGTGCACGTTTGATCCACTGGCGCAGAAAGGGTTATATACTGACATACCCGAAATCCCCACACTTGTCAGCGTGCGTTTCTCATTTCAGTCTGGAATCTTTGAAGTCAGGCCAAAGTAAAACATGAATGAATGAAATGAACAGTAAGTGACATCCGTATTTTAGGACACTTAATGAAAGAGAACGTCACCATTACTTAATGGTCACGCCCATCGAATTTTCTAGCTGCATGAAGAGTAAATGGGAAAGCGGCACATATTAATGCAATGCGCATTCGGTGACAGCAATTGAAAAAGAGGTCTGATGCGATATGATGTCCGGAAACACTGTGATGGTGTGTCTTTGATTTTACTCTGAAAGTTTATCCCTCGCGCTGAGGTGGTGAATACCATCGGTAAACTTTCAAAGTGCTTCGATTTCTTCTGTAGCGAATGCCTGAACAATTGATGCTTCAACCATCTTTATTTTGATAGAAGTTTGCGACATGGAGACTGCGATAGCAATGCCTTCTTCTCAAGAATGCATTTCAAATTTCCTTTGGTACCGATGGATCCTCATAATTTCCATAATGTTTATGCATATCGTGCCGTCCACCTATACGGACAGCCAACCAAGTTCTATTTCCAGAGACTACAGGGTTGGAGCAAAAATGACTCTGTTGTGTTTGTTTCCTAACCACTTACACCACATTTCTTATTGGATAAGACATCAAGACAACACAGTAACTGATGTAGAGTTTTCAGTCCACAACGTGGTGAAGCTCAACACATAGATGGTAAGAGGATTTCTTATGCGAATTGGAATCATTATTAAGAAGATATGAGTTCTTTTGAGCTTCAAATCGTCAACACAAACAGAGCTGACTGTGGGACTTATGCATGTCAAGGACTTCAGTATAATGGCTCAGCAGCAGAAGATCAAACAGTATGATGTCCAAATTATTACCTGTTATTGCTTGTTACCCAGCTGAGACATTGTACAAACTACAGACGAATGTATGCGAACATCTCATGTGTACTTGAAGGCTTGCAAAGACTCATCGGAGGAAGAGAAGTAGGGCCTAGTTGTTTGTGTTGGCGGCAAACTCAAGATAGGAGTCACAGACAATAGCAAGTTTATGTTTCAGATAGATATGAGTGAGACGAATGGAGGAGTTGAAATAAAATTCCCAACATCAAACGATACGTCATTTGTTCGGTGTAATACTGACCACAACAATGCACCATATACGATGGTCACAGACGATTCTACCACACAACGAGCTGTTAGCACAGTTTCTTCATTTACTCCTCAATCAGAAACACCCTCTGCAACAAGTTTAGAGACAACGCCTGAGCAAGCAATGACAACAACAACAACAACCAACTCTGTTCTGTCGAATGAGAGTTCAGAAGATGGGAATTCACATTTTGCACTTATTACTCTCCTCTCAGAATGCACAGGTCTGGGAGTAGTTGTCATTGCTGTGGCAATTTGCACCGTTGCTCGACGAAGTCGCCGAAAGCAAAAACTGTATCATTCTCGATATCGCTGTCACTGCAGTTTGAATTCCTTGACCAATGAACGGGATAGTTGCATTCCCCCATTTGCAAGGAAGGAGCAGGATCCTGTTGCGGGGGTCACATAGAAGTCAGTCAACGATGAGGAACGTTCCCTCAGCGACGATTCATCTGATGATTCCGTCGCCGATCCCTTCAGTGACTTTGGGGTTCGAGAGGATACCGCTCCCGCCAGTGACTTTGTTCTCTCATCTTTCATGTTTAAAACTGGTCAGGCAAAGACCCCATCTGATGAGTCCTATGCAATGACCATGATGCAAAACACGTCGTTGGGAGAAGACCATCAAGCGACACTTTGCTCTGGCCTCAACACAGAAGACAACTCGGGAAAAGAAACTTATGAGATTATGCCTCCTGTTTCGAGTGTATTTCCGCAGCAGTTTATTAACTCTTTATGTGCCATGGTGGAAACCCCCTGTGTGCCACGTTATTCCGAGACACGAAGGTATTCATGTTTTGAGAAAGAATTCTGTTTATCCAATTTGTATGACATCTACAAAAAATTTCTGTTAAGATGGGCATAATAGTGGGCAAAGTTAAAGAGGAATGCCAAACTTTGTTTCGATATAAATTGTATGACGAATCTATTTTCAATTTCTCTTTCGAATGACCAGATGATGCATTTCTGTAAAGTCATTACTTTTGCAGATAAAACCGTGACAAAAACTTAGAATGTACAAGCAAATCCACTTGGGAACACCAGTTGATAGTCAATCACCACATAGAATGCAAGCCTTATGTGAGAGGAACAAAAGCACGAAAAACGCTTTCATTGTGCCGCGGGATTAGCAATGATTAGCGATTTATCGATCGGTTTTGGCGGCTTTGTTTGCTGAGCAGAATATGCGAAGTTGGCACGCCGTCGACTGAGCCGGACGTGCGAACGTGGCACATAAAGAGTTAAACAGTAATATCAAACCCTTTTAGGAGAGATACAATGAAACGTGACAGGGAAAACGTGTAATTTTCAAGAGTAGACTAAAGACCTTAGTCAACATGTAAAGTATTCACCTGAATGTCCAGGACATATCGTTTGGAATTAAACAACACGTTGCCATAAGCATTAGAGTATGTGGAATTCGAAGAAACAGGTGACATAATGTAGTAACTCCCATTAATATGGTTGGCTTCACACAAAAGTGACCACTTCATCCATGTGTGTGTAATATTTGCATGGGAAGATATGATGTAATAAATAATTGTAAAAAAAAAATGAATAAACTAAAGAAAACAACTTTTGTGAATGGGGAATGTTTTCCCATCTAAGATTGTTCGGTAAACATATGTATTTTATTTGCACTTACAGCTGAAATGATTTATTGTGCTGTAAAATATCGCACTTAAAGATTATACAGGTGAAATTCTGTTTCCAATTTCAACCCAATTCGGTTTAAAATATCTTCATTTCCAACAGATCTACGAAAATACAGTAGTGCTTTTAAAATTATTGTTTACGATAGTTAACAGTGATTCGACAAAGAGAGCATGTTCATTACATAGCACATGTAACTGGCTTTGGAATGGCACAGAATGAATGAACAGCTGTGCCAATAATTTTGATACAAGAAAGAAACACGCAAAAATAAAGAAAGATGAGAAACGATAAAAAAAAACACCCATAAATGTTCAAAAACCTCGAAGAAATATTGTACACGTAAATGACTGTGTTTATACCCTGGATCAAATTTCTGGCACATCTCAATTTTTACAGGCTTTTGATAAATTCGGCGGTTTTTTCTTAAATATGCATTTAAAACATTCATAGGTTGGACACTGGCAATAATTATGTAGTGGTAGAGTGGTAGTGAGTCTGCGTACGAAACAACTATTGTAACACATTGTTAAACTAGACGTGCCGGAGTGTACAAATGTTTATGCTGGTGGCCCGTTCCATACTGAATTCTGAAATGCCCATATAATTGATACGCAGGCCAACAGGTTCCGTAGAGAACGGGTTAACCTCCCTTGTATTATAGCTGATACTCAAATCTATTTAGAGGCTACATAGACCTCAAGAATCTTGTTATAATCAACAATTATGATCATATGACATTCAAAACAATTTTTATGATTTATAATCGAACCCATACACCTACCTTCTGTAAACTTCAGAAATAAAATAAAATTGATTTGTATACGTGCATATATATATATATATATATATGTACATATACATGTATATCGTGTGTGTGTATGCATACATACCATATTCTCCTAGAATTAATAAAAAAAGTAATTTGCCGACAAAATCGTCACTTAATATACAATAATAGCACAACTCACAAGAAAAGCTCCACAAATCTGGGTCAGCCAGCTCTTACAACGATAACGTGTATAACAGCTCTTACCCTTCAAGATTTGCCTTGAAAAAGTCCATAGCCTTCGATGATATATAAAAACAAATAAGCTGAAATTGAGCATGCTTCACTAATTCATTCTGTCCAATTTTCAAACCAGTATCATTATCCTTTCTAATGTTATTAGAGTTGAAGGTGAGGAGTGTGTACATGGTTTTAAAGGGGACTCTATATAAGACACAACTATAATCACACTATTCTACAAAACAAATTGTTCGAGAAAAACTGATGATAACACCATTTTTTGTTCCCTTTGTGATCCTCAAACTTTATCACGTGATGTAGAAGAAGACTTGCTCTTTCATAATTATAGGAAAATTCAAGATTGGCTCAGTTGGCTACATGTGGCTACACTTTTCAGTCCTCTCACAAAATCAGAGATTGCGTCCTTTTGTTCATTTTGTGATGCACGGTGACATAAATGATTATTATATATATATATATATATATATATATATATATATATATATACATATATATATATATATATATATATATGAAGAGCTTGCTTCCAAAAGGCGCTAAATCCATCATTTTTCAATGGATTTAGCGCCTTTTGGAAGCTTCATATACATAGTAACTTTGGTGACGAGTCTTAAACATAATAGAACATTTTTTTTTTAATGAAACAGAATTTTTTGAAACGAAAATCCTTAATTATACAAATATATATATATATATATATATATATATATATATATTCTCAAAGTAGCTGTAGGCCCTTTTCCAAGAAAACTCTACATAATATTATTTTATTCAGTAATACTTTCATTGCTTAGTTCACACGCAGCTATCCACGCAACTATCATTTAAACGTGTTGCATACATGGTGGTGGTACGTTCTGGAATTATAAAACCATTGAAAGAAGAGATTGAATAGATAAAAACAAAGCCTTTTATTGGTACCGACATCATCACCATGGAAATAATCATCAACTTTGTAATCCTGGTATTCTTTACGATCGTCGCATACCAATGAAAGTAACCGTCATTCCTGTTAAGATTGTTTGCGTTGTTACTAATATAATGATTATCATAATCACATGAGTGCGCTTAGGATTAATTTCGAATGTAAATTGCTGAAATATTTGGTCAGAATGATAACATGATATCGGCCAGAGTATTAAACTCAATCATATCCGTTCAAGTAAAGAAAATGTAAGCGGAGATGACACGGGAGAATTGGGAACAATGGCGTTTTGAATAGGGTGCGGAATTTTATTCTCTTTCGATTTGTATTATATCAAATACTTTTACTTTCTCTCTTTTAACATTTCGTTGTCTGATCATAATTTTATGCAATATCTAAGTGTATTATAGGTGTATAAGCCATATAAATAATCTTGGAAAAACACAGAAATGCGTGAACTATTGTAAATGATACGATACGCATCGTAAGAGAACCCCTCCCATAAAAAATAGACAAGAGTAAAATATGCTTTTCTGAATTGAAAATTGATAAGTAACCATATTCATTCAAAATTTCTGGTGTGGTTTTAATGACAATGTTTTGGTCAGGATGAATATTTCTAGTAATTGTATTACATATATTAACTTTATCTAGGTATTTTAACATCTTTGGGGTACAAAACATAATCAAAAGGTACTGCGCACTTTTTTCAGGCTCTTTATTTACGCATTTATTAAAATCTTTGCAGTCGTTGCCAAATATATTATTACGTAATCCCAATCTGGCAAACTCAATGCACTGCTTGTATTCTATAGACACGTATGAATGCGCACCTAATCTAGAGTGACTTTGACTCAATATTGCATATATCATATATCCAATTTTGATAGCAAAATCCACTAAAATGGATAATACTTCCTTCTGTCACAATAACTCACTATGTCATTGGCTGTTGCGAAAATGCGGCAAAAGTACTTAGTATTATTGGGCAAACAACAACAACAACAACAACAACAACAACAACAACTATTCACTATTATGATTATGAAGTGAAAAAGTGAAATATGCGCTGTAAGAATATGTCAATCTTCTGTCTTAAACTTGTGTAACATGCTGTGCCGCAATACTCACGTCTATTTTCACATGCACTGACTTGGGTTGAGGCAAATACAAGACTTTGTTTGCAAACGTGGAACCTAAAAGTAATTGTTGTTATCATTATTATTTTTTTTTTTAGCGATGATGTCCTACACAAATGTTATTTTTACTAAAATGACAGCAACATGTTTTTCATATACCGCGCTTTTCTGAGTGACAGTTTGCCCGTATTTACAATTCATTATTATGATTTATTTCATGATAAGTGTGGGAAATATATGTATATTTTTATTGAAGAATCATAATACATTGCTTATTTGAAAATAACAGTACAGACACCAAGTTCCAAAGATAAATTGGATAAAAAACACTTATACATGATTTCATAAGATTGTTAGCAAGTGTATTGATAACTTACAACATGGAAAGCTATTAATGAAAGCAGAGAATGAAAAAAAAAACCACTTATAACAATGTATAGTTCATGCCCTAAGAACACACGTCATGATAACAAAAAAAAAAAAAACAAAAACAAAGAAGAAACAACGAAGAAGCAAACATCGCCTAAAACATTTGAAAGGCATTTTGGATAAGAATATGAGAGGTCATTCGTTTCCCATTACGTCTATTTTCGCCAGCATTGACTTTACTTAAGTCTTATAGGAACTTTAGAAACAGTAATTATTATCATTATCGGTATTCACTTTTTTTTTGGGGGGGGGGGGGGGGAGCACGCTTTCCTATACTGATATTATTTTCCCTAAAACGACAGCAGCACGTTTTTGTTCATATTACACCTTGCTGTTCTGAGCGACAGTTTGCCCGTATTTACAATATTACTCAATATATATAATAGAATTAATGTTATCGTACGTGTGGAAATTATTGCTGTTTCTTTTTCTTTTATTTTTTGCTTATTTAAAGGATCATAATACATTGCTTTTATGTTTTGAATTTATCTATATAACAGTACAAACACCAAGTTCCCAAGATACAATAGCTGAAAAAAAAATCTTACATGTGACTCAATTAGGATTGATAGCAAGTGAATTGATAATATTTACAAACATGGATAGCTATTTGTGACCGTGCATCACAAAAGAACAAAAAGTCGCACCCTTCGATTTTACGTGAGGACTCAAAAAAGGTGAAATGGGTCTACCAAGTCAATCTTGAGTTTTTCATATTTTCTGAAAGAGCTATCCTTCCTCTATATTATTTTTAAGTTTCGGATCATAACATGAATGGGAAAGTGTGTTTTCAGTAGTTTTTCTACAACCATTTTTTTTTTTTGGGGGGGAGTAGAATGATCAGGTACCTCTTAGAGTCACCTTTTTATTTTTATTTCTTGAAATCCTTTACATACCTTTCACTTTCAAGTCCAATAACTCTTGACAGAATAATTCTACTGCATTGAAAGTTGGCATTAATCATGCACAGAATGTGTTGATAGAACATTTTCAATTTCAGCTTAATCCAATAATCCCTTCATTGTTGTTGCTCTGGTGGTCTACTTCCTATGTTTTGTCCCTTTCATTGCACAGCTAGCACGGCTTTGTAAAGATCAAGTGCTTGAATAGACCCTGCGTTACTTAAGAGCCTCTTTTCTCAGTTCACACTTTTCCAGGGTGTGTGCTTTCTTTCTAGTATTTAGATAGGTTAGCAAAGTCCATTTGAGTTGAGTTATACATCATTTTAAAGCTTAGAGTCTGCTCTTTCAGAATCTGCCCTTAACTAAAAATCCATGTCTGGCGACTTTGTGGTTGTTTTGTGATGCAGGGTCACATTTATGAAAGCAGAGAATGAAATAGAATATATATTTAGCAATGTTTAATGCATGCCCTAAGAACACACGTCAAAATAAACAAAAAAGAAACAACGAAGAAGAAAACATTGCCTTAAACATTTGGAAGGCATTTTGGAAAAAAAGATAAGAGAGGCCGGTCGTTTCCCATTATTCAATTTCACAAGTCGATGGTAGACAGCAGTATACAGTAAACGGATCATTCATTGAAAACGCCTGGACGTTTTTTTGAAATCACCATCTCTTTTTCATCTCATTTTCCTCGAGGAGAAACTTTAGAAACTATAGGTTTAGAACAACAGCAAAGAACCGATTGATATCTGGCCAGGAAGTTCATCTGCTCAAACGGAGAAAGAAACATAATATACATACATGAAATAGTATATACAAAATAATAATAACTAGAAATGTCGCTATGGCGACTAGTATGCCTCCGCCACAACGCATGGGTCTCCCACTAAGTCTATAGTACGTCTTGACATTGTGTGACGACAGTTTCACATAGTTGGCAAATATTAAGATGACATGTTAATCACAAATGTGTTGATTATTCACTTTCGTTGAACTAGAGGTTTAATTGGCTGAATGGCCACATTGTCTAAGAGTGCTGGTATTTGGGGATTTAAGGAATTTTACATAACTTTTGACCCTTTTATAAGTCTATACATTGAGTAATTTCCAAGGTGAGGAGAAAAAGTTTAATTTCAGAATTAAATAGCAAAATTTTAGCATTTTAACCTGGCCTTTGACCCTTTACCTTTGACCCTATGACTCTAAAATTCCCAAGCGAGTCACTGTCAGGCAGTACAAACATGAAAATGTATCATTAAACATGATGATACCTTGAGCCACTTCCGAGATATGGAGGAAGAACTGAAATTTAGCATTTTCACTTGACCTTTGACTTTTTGGCCAAAAAACCTTTCCAAGCGAATTTCTTTTGGGGTTACACATGTATGCACTAAATTTCTAAAAAATCTTACATCTAATGCATGGATATGAGGGAAATAGTGAAGAGTTGACCTCGACCTTGGACCGTCGACCCCATGGCCCCCAAATTCCACAGATAATCACTGCCAGTTAGTACATGCATATGAATTAAATTTATTCGTAGAATTAAAAACACTTCAGGAAAATGACATTATTTTTTTTTGCAAAATTCACTCTTTATGTTTCGCTTACATAATGGTCAGTTGCCATCTTCTTTTTTCTCACTTTTTCAGTTACACAAGAACATACATTGTTATCCCACATGACAATCTGATAAATTTCATTTATATAATCCTAAAACAGTAATGGCTCTGAATTCTGTTAGACACACCGGACCCAATGTTTGGGATTCTCTTACTTCTGAAATTCGAAGTTTAAAGTCAATGTACTCTTTTAGGAAAGCTGTGAAAACAATGTTGCTTTCTGGTTATCAGTAATTTCGTTGTCATTGTTAGTGTATTATACACGGAATTCTTTCGCAGAAATATCGACGCATTTAATCTATTACGTAATCATGTAAAAGACTATGAAATGTATTAACTGTTCACCTGTACCTCGGTGAGAAAATATTTTGTCATGCCTTACTGATCAGTGATACAGGTGAACTTACTTTATGTAAACCTTTCGTGAAAGCAGACAGACCTCTCCTTTTCCTTTCTCCTTTCTACTATCCTATCTCTATGCAAGTCATCCCTCCCTCCTATTCTCTTTCCGATGTTTATTATGTACGGGGGCTGCACGCAAATCAAGCCATATTTAGCTGTAGCCCCACTGTATTATTCATTGTTGTATTGCTCATACGTTTTGCTGTACATTGTGTAAAGGCAGTGAAGAAGAAATAATCTGTGAACAACTCATGTTTATGTATACATACACATGTACATGTATGTGTATGTACAATGATAATACAGCAACCACATATCAAATCAAATCAAACCAAGTTCTATGAAGATACCTTGAACCATTTCCGAGATATGAAGAAAAATGAAATTTTAACATATTCACTTGACCTTTGACCTAATAGCTCCAAACTCTCTCCGACATGTATACACTACGTTTCAAAAAAAAAAAAAAAATACCTGCCGGCATTGCATACATATGGGGGAAATAGTGCAATTTTAAGCATTTGATCTTGACCTTTGACCGTGAGCATTTGCATCCAAAAGGTGATAGGCACAACTTCGCCCACTCCTACACATACAACATGACAAGTTTCATTAGGGTACCCAAAACAGTTTTTTAGTTACGCTGCCGACAAAATATTGATTACGGACGGACGAACGGAAAGACGGACAACCCGAACTTACGAACCTGAAATAATACCATATCCATTACTAGTCTAGCAGCCAGAAAGGGTCCCCGTGCACCCCCCCCCCCCTAAAACAAAATTCTACGATATGTTCGAAGATCGTCAGAACCTGTATTTTCCGAATCCGGTTGTCGCCAGCGGAAAAAAAGGTTGCGCGAGTGTCTTATTTGCATATTTCTAAGATGGCCGCCGCCCGTTGCTAGAAGACGGATTATTTTTGAATAACTTTATTTAGGAATAACAAATTACCATAAAAATGGTATCATTTTGAAGAGAATTAAATTTCCTACAAGCTGATGCCCCATTTGATGGGATAAATAGTTGTTGTCATGAAATATTAAGGAAGGAATTATGTTTTTTAGCATTTTTCTAAAAAGATACGGAATTTGGTTATAATGTTCTTTTCCATACATCTAATATGCATTTACAAATAACATTTGAAATTTCCTAAAATTATCCCCCAAACATAGCTATTATCATGTGAAAACGGCTTTCCAATACACCAATTCCTTTAAAAGTTACACGACATTACAGGGGATAAGGTTCAATAGGTTTTACAGCAATATTTAAGGGTTATAATGTCTCCGCGCGTAATGGCGTAGGTTCTGTATGTGGGGTTTGTTGTAGATCACTGCTATCTATTGATCAAATCTCATCGAAATCGGCGAAGAAAGAAAGAAAAATTACACTTTCTATTCCTTATATGAAATAATTTTTTTTTTCTATTCTGTGTTACCAAACTCCCATATGAACAGTTTCTTGTCTTTTTGGATTCCCTCCAAAATCACAACTTATCTGATATTAAAAAGTTAAAGAAAAAAATTTGACGTGACAGTTTCCTCTTATTGGAAGATTAAAGTGAAAAAAAAAGAAGAATCTTATGCTAAAAGCCCTAAGAAATAAAGAACTTGTTAAATATCCTTTCAGAGCTTAAAATGAAACATGGCTATCTTATTTTTTCATAACAAAATGAAGGGAAGTATCTGTGTAGTTCATGTCGGCCCATACTGGGTTACTATTCTTCAGAAATGGTCCCCGTGCACCCCCCCCCCAAAAAAAATCTACGATGTGTTCGAAGATCGTCAGAACCTGTATTTTGCGAATCTGCTTGTCGCCAGCGGAAAAAAAGGGTTGCGCGTGCGTCTAATTTGCATACTTCTAAGATGGCCGCCGCCCGTTGCTAGGATACGGATTATTTTTGAATAACTTTAGTTAAGAATATCAAATTACCATAAAAATTGTATCATATTAAAGAGAATTAGATTTCCTACAAGTTAATACCCCGTTTTATGTAATAAATAGTTGTTGTTATGAAATACTAAGGAAGGAAGGATTTTTTTATACATTTTTCCCAAGAAATACAGATTTCAGTAATGTTTTTTCCATACATTTAATTTCTGTTTACAAATAACATCGGAATTTTCCTTAAGTTAAACCCCATAAATAAGTATTATTCTGTGAAAGCGGCTATTCAATACACCAATTTCTTAAAAAGTTACACGACATTAAAGGGAAAAGGTTCAATACGGTTATACAGAAATTTAAGGGTAATGTCGACGGCCGCACTTGCGTAACGCGTGTAATACTATAATAATCATTGCAAGTATGAGACCCTATCACTTCTTACATCCAAATTATTGATTAAATATCATTAAATCTTGTGGAATATGAAAACAAATTAATTTTTTTTTTATTCGCTATCACATTTGATCTACTCAGCTTCACTTTTAGTTTACGTCTTTTTTCATCAAAATATTAATCAAACTTCTCTTCATCAACTCTCATTCTTCTGATCATCTTCACACACATACTCACACCTCCAGTATCGCACACAGGCATTCATGCAGGGGAAATGAGCTCAGTCATGAATTTCGTGAATTTATTCAATACGCCATTAATGCATTCATGGAACATCAAACTCGAATGCTTTATTTAGATGTCGAAATAAAAGTTACATGTATACCGCACAAGCGAAATATTTCTCACCATGCTCTAGCATGAAATCAATTTATTTTTTTAAGATAAGATCGCACATACGTGTTCTCATTCTTTGGTGGTTCGCCTGATGGTTTTTAAACATATTGCTCATACGTTTATTATTGCCAAGAAACTAATAGATAGATTACAAATACCAAGGAATGGCATTGATAAAAACGAATAGTTGCAAGTCAAATCCAGTCGCTTTCAAATTCTGTGGGTTTTTTTTTTTTTATAAAAAATGATTTCATGCACTTAACTTTATTACATGGGTTGATTTAAATGCAATACAACGTTAACTCGGTTGTTAAATCCGTTAGGAGTGACTAATAATCAATATTATACAAAAATGAGAGAGAGAGAGAGAAAAAATGTTATGGTTAAGTAGACCTTAATGCATGGATCTATAAAACATGAGGGAAATGTCTGAGGGAACATTAAGTATGCATGCGTGTATGTATGTGTGCATGTATATACTATAACTATGTATATATAATATATATATATATATATATATATATATATATATATCACGTTTATATTTATGCAGGTTTGTATAATTTTGTGTTGTGTGTGTTTGTGTTCAAGGATGTATGTGTATGACTAATGTGTTAAACATTATAGACATATTCAGAGTGTAAATGTTTAACCACAACGAATACAATATTTTCATGTTTTCCACAGAAATTAGTTGCTAAAATGATTTGAAGTGTATCTGCTATAGGCGCATCTGACATGCAATCCACTTTTAGAGCGCATGTAAGTTCCGCTGGAATAACATTTTAACTCATGCATGAATTAAATAAACCATCCAATGTTTTCAGACATCCATACCCTACTCGTCCGCTGGTCCTTTTTAGATAGAGTAACTATAAATGTGCATTATCGATACCCAAAAGATTATTGACATTGCACGTTAAACACTTTCACTAGGTTGCCATTTTGTCGCGAGTCTCGATATGCTAATCACATGTATACTATCTACCACAAATCGATTCTTAGTCTACGAGTGACCGTCGTGATCTTATCATGGCTTATCACATCTTGAGGTCTATGGTGGTAATCGTGTTGATCGTAGAAGAATTATTGGACTGTTCGAAAAATTACTACGATCAACACAATGTCTTTGACTGACATCAAGATTTGATTATCTGATGATCAGCACGATTAGTCCCCGAGTAAGACCACGATTTCGGGCGAATCGAGAAAGTGGATCCAGCTTAGTGAATTCCACGAGAGTGGTAACGTACCATAAGGATAATCAACACGACAGTTTCAATACCGTACATATCAATATTTACATATCTTCAAAGATTACTTCACCTATGTAATCTAGATTCTTTTGTATGCCTCCGCCAAGAAGTGGTGCCGGAGGCATTATGTTTTCGGGTTGTCCGTCCTTCCGTCCGTCCTTCTCTCCGTCCGTAATGAATTTTGCGGACAGCGTAACAAAAAAACAACAAAAAACAAAAAAACAACCCCCCCCCCCCTGAAATTTGGCATGTATGTGTATTGGGGGTGAAATTCTGCCTATCAACTTTTGGGTGCACATGCTCAAGGTCAAAAGTCAAAAGGTCGAGGTCAAATGCTTAAAATTTCACTATTTCCCTCATATCTCTGCAATGCCTAAAGATATTTTCTTGAAACTTAGTGTATACAGGTATTACCCAATTAAAATTCACTGGTAAAAGTTTGGGGTGATAAGGTTAAGGTCAAATGTGAAAAGGTCAAGTGAAAATGTTAAAATTTTACTTTTTTTCTCTGTATCTTGGATATTGTTCAAGGTATCTTCATGGAACATAGTATATATTATGCATGTACTGACTGGAAGTGATTATCTAGGGAATTTGGGGTTCATGGGGTCAAAGGTCAAGGGCAACACTTCAAAATTTTACTATTTCCCTCATATTTATGCAATGCCAGCAGGACTTTTTTTTAAAACTTGGTGTATGCATGTATAACCCAAAATAGAGATTCTCTGGCAATTTCTTTTTTTTTTTGCCAAAAAGGTCAAAGATCAAAGATCAAGAGAAAGTGCTGAACTTGCTTCTTCCTCCATGTCTCGGAAGTGGCTCATGGCATCTTGAAACTTAGTACATATTTATGCATGTTCTGCCTGACAGTGATTCTCTTATGAATTTTAGGGTCAAAGGCCAGATGAAAATGGTAACAATTTTCTACACAATACAAAAATTGCACTTTTTCTCCATACCTTGAAAATTACTTAATGCATAAAGTTATGAAAGGGCCAAAGTCAAGTTAAAATCCTAAAATCCCCAAATACATGCTCTCCTATTCATCCAATTAGACCTAGGTCAAGGAAGGTGACCATTTTGAATTTTGAATGGAAACAATGTCATTATCGTTTTCAAATTCCCAGTAACAGGGCATTTAATCTTGTTGCTTTCGCGTGGCCTTTCTTTCTATAATATACAAGAAGTAAATTTGTTATTGCTTTCAGCAATAACAAATTTGGGCCCGTTTATCTATATCATGACGAACCTCCGAAATAACGAACCTTTGGGAAAAAAAATGAACCTTCGGAATAATAAACTGTAACCAATATTGTTATATTGTACAAGCTTTAACGCCGACATCTATTAAAGGCATAATTTACCATTTGCACATGAAACAAAAACCCAGCATTAGTGCTTTAAAATAGTTCTTAAATGTGAGTTAGGGATAGAAACAACCACTGTAAAAATTTGAATCCTTATAATCCATGTTACGTATTATTAAATACTCAAAATGTGAACAATAGGTATAATAAAAATGTTTCCAGACTAAACCGTGTACAGTTATGGTTTATTGAGAAAAATACTGAGATGTCCTTTTATTTTAGGCTTTATTGCGAAAATTTTATTTCGTAGGATGTTTTTGCGATACAACAGACCTACACATATTCATCAAATGTGATATCTTGAAAATTTTTCAAATCACTGCTCCCAAAGGTAAACAGGACCTTTAACCTACTATATTACTACTTTCACTCTTTGAAAGGAAACACGCCAACAACCAACGACACAACAGGAAAGGAAACAATGTCAATATCGTTTTCAAATTCCCAGTAACAGGGCATTTAATCTTGTTACTTTCGCGTGGCCTTTCTTTCAATAATATACAAGAAGTAAATTTGTTATTGCTTTCAGCAATAACTAATTTGGGCCCGTTTATCTATATCATGACGAACCTCCGGAATAACGAACCTTTGGGGAAAAAAAAAATGAACCTTCGGAATAATAAACTCTGACCAATATTGTTATATTGTACAAGCTTTAACGCCGACATCTATTAACCTACTACTACTTTCACTCTTTGAAAGGAAACACGCCAACAACCAACGACACAACAGGAATGTAAACAATGTCATTATTGTTTTCAAATTCCCAGTAACAGAGCATTGATCTTGTTACTTTCGCGTGGCCATTCTTTCTATAATATACAAGAAGTAAATTTGTTATTGCTTTCAGCCGGCAGCATAGCTTTCGATGGTTTGTGATATCATTAGAATTAAAACATTAAGCTCTCCATAGCTGACAATTGTAAAGTAGTAGCCCGCCAAAGTTGGATTACCTTTTTTTGATACGCACTGTATAACCTGAAAAAAACAAAAACAGATTTATTGGGTTTTTATCAATTGTACATTATAGCCACTCATGTAATGATGTATTGTTTGAGTTAGTCTTCGTACACCACTTAATTACCAACTGCTAATAATAGTCGTAATCTTCGTTGTAATATTAAACTAGAAATGTCGCTATGACGACTGGTATGCCTCCGCCATAATGCATGATTCTCCTAATAGGTCTATAGTACATGTGGACAATGTGTGATTACATTTTCACAAAATTGGCAAAATATTATAATGGCATGTTTGTCACAAATGTGTTGAATGGTCACCTTCCTTGACCTAGGTTTAATTGGATGAATAGGAGAGCATGTATTTCACTTGATCTTTGACCTTTGACCTATCGTAGATTTTTTTTGGGGGGGGGGTGCACGGGGACCATTTCTGAAGAATTTATGATGTAACCCAGTATGGGCCGACATGAACTAAACAGATACTTCCCTTCATTTTGTTATGAAAAAATAAGATAGCCATGTTTCATTTTAAACTCTGAAAGGCCATTTAACAAGTTTTTTTTTATTTCTTAGGGCTTTTAGCATAAGATTCTTCTTTTTTTTCACTTTAATCTTCCAATAAGAGGAAACTGTCACGTAAATGTTTTTTCTTTAACTTTTTAATATCAGATAAGTTGTGATTAATTTCACGTTCTTGGAGGGAATCCAAAAAGACAAGAAACTGTTCATATGGGAAGCTGAATGGATCGAGTTTGGTAACACAGAATAGAAAAAAAAAAAACATTTTTATTTCATATAAGGAATAGAAAGTGTAATTTTTCTTTCTTTCTTCGCCGATTTCGATGAGATTTGATCAATAGATAGCAGTGATCTACAACAAACCCCACATACAGAACCTACGCAATTGCGCGCGGAGACATTATAACCCTTAGATATTGCTGTAAAACCTATTGAACCATATTCCCTTTAATGTCGTGTAACTTTTAAAGGAATTGATGTATTGGAAAGCCGTTTTCACATGATAATAGCTATGTTTTGGGGATAATTATAGGAAAATTCAAATGTTATTTGTAAATGCATATTAAATGTATGGAAAAGAACATTATAACCAAATTCCGGATCTTTTTAGAAAAATGCTAAAAAACATAATTCCTTCCTTAATATTTCATGACAACATATATTTATCTCATCAAATGGGGTAATAGCTTGTAGGAAATTTAATTCTCTTCAAAATGATACCATTTTTATGGTAATTTGTTATTCCTAACTAAAGTTATTCAGAAATAATCCGTCTCCTAGCAACGGGCGGCGGCTATCTTAGAAATATGCAAATTAGACGCGCGCGCAACCTTTTTTTCCACTGGCGACAACCGGATTCGGAAAATACAGGTTCTGACGATCTTCGAACATATCGTAGAATTTTGTTTTAGGGGGGGTGCACGGGGACCCTTTCTGGCTGCTAGACTATACGCTTTTAAAGTCTTATACGCTACACAATAAGATAGGAGAAAAAAAAAACGATTATGTAAACGGTTGTTACCCCGGCTGATTTGGAGCATTTTTTTAGCATAAAAGCAAGGAAGAGGAACGTATACGGATGTAGTCAAAATGTAGTCTCCCATTAGATATACAACAAGGAAGATAATAATAAATCGCCTAAGAAGAATGGAAATTCAAGAAAATTAATATCAAACATTCCCATTGTAGCAATCAATTTTAGTGGTAAATTTCGAACTGCAAGAGCAAATAGTCATAAAGTAGAATATCACACAAAACAAAACAAAACAAAAATGCGCACAATACCACTTTGACCTGCAAGAACAAATGGCAAAGAGAAACCCTAATTTGGCGGGATATTTCTGCCCGTGTGAACGCTTACAAAAATCTCGGCATTTGGATCGGGATCATTATCCAGCTATTTTTGTCCGCGTGAAAACGCTTGTAATGGTGAATAGATAAATGAAATATAAATCTCAAAATAAGGATTGCGATTGTTATCCCACTTTTTTTTGTAAGTGTGAATGCAGCTTATATAAGTTTATCAATTGTGTGCAAGTTTTTGAGAAAGAAGAGCAAGTCCTAAAATGATGCAAAATGAGGGAGAATTGACGAGTCCTTGTCAAAAGAAGTATCTATAGTCTGGCGATTCTATTTGCAGTATAACTTAACCCTAACTAGGCCGGGGGGGGGGGGGGGGCCTCCGAGCCCCCCCCCCCCCTCCCTTCGACGTTTCGCGCGATGTATCGCTATCGCGAAAGAAGCTATCGCCGCGACGTTTCATGACTTTTTTCTTTCGAGTCTCCCGCATCTTTGGACACCAAATTTGCGATGCCCGGATGCGCGGTTCCGAAGTTGCGCATAAATATGCACGTGCATGTCAGACCAAAAATTGCTCAAAAACGTGAATTTGTGTACAATTTCAATGCAAACTGTGTTTAGAGGCAAATTTCATAAAAGAGTGATTATTTTGGGGGTTTATTGATTAAAATCAATTAATAACGCATAACGCATTTTCTTGTTCGGAGCAATGTCACGGACAATTTTCATCGAAAAAACAATGAAAACCATAAAGTCGTAAAAACAAAGAAATACATAAGAAATTCAAAAAACAATAAAATACTTACTTTTTCTGATTGTGCAATTTTTTTTCTCTTACATTTGCTGAGGACACTGAAAAGAATATTTACACCAAAAGTGTGCCTGTTTTGAGCTTTATTTATTGATTTATACCAAATTGTCGGATTTCATGCATCATTATGCATAAATTAGCATAATTTAGTGTAAATGATAAGTTTTGAAAAAATTTACTTCATTGTACTTTAGATTACATCATAGGCAATGCGTGTGCAGATTTTCGTCGTGATCGCGCGGTCGACGCCCCCCCCCCCCGGCTCTATCATCTACCTAAATAGCCCGGCCTAGTTTTAATAGGGTTAAAGTGATTAACATACACACTTAAACGCACGCACGCACACACACACACACACACACACACAAAGAAGAAGAAGAAGAAGAAGAAGAAGAAGAAGAAGAAGGAGAAGAGAGTGGCATACCCAAGCTTCTGTCGTAGACATCGCCTTGTCCCCGCTCTGACAAGTCCTCTTCAGCAACTAAACTGAGAGCATACAGTTCGAAAGATAAAAGGAAATATAATGTAGCAATATAACAAATGTACAAACTTGCATTTCCAATATCCTTTTGTATCCAAGTAATCAACGTATGAAAAAGAATAAGAAACAAACATATTTGTTTATTTACCATTATCATTATGCTATCCTTCCTAAACGTTCAGGGTGTTAGCAATTCTATGCGAGCAAGGGGGAAAAATATGCATTACAAGGAATGCAATTTCGAAACTTCATTGGACGAGAGAGACGGAAAGACAGACAGAAATAAAGAAAGAGAGAGAAAAAAACTGTCTGACAATGAAGAGAAATTAGGAAGAATAAACCCTATCCCATTCCTGCCCCAGGATTTGATGATATCCACCCACGCCTACTTAAAAAGGCGTAGTATTCATAAGCAAACCCCCTGACGTATATTTTTAATATTTCACTTAGAAAGGGCAGTATACCAAAGGAGTGTAAACAGAGCAGGGTGACACCACTTTATAAAAGTGGAAACAAAAAGAATGTTGTTAATTATAGGCCTACTTCAGTTCTCTCCCATGTAATGAAAATATTATAAAAAATTGTTTATGATCAGTTATACACTTATTTTGAAAACAATAATTTGTTAAGTAACTGGCAGTCGGGATTTCGACCAATGCATTACACACACACTGCGCTAATTGATGTGAATGATTATTTTCTGAGAAGTATTGATGAGGGGTATCTGACCGGTGCAGTTTTCCTTGACCTTAAACGTGCTTTTGACTCAGTGAGTCATAGTATTTTGATTGATAAACTGTTAAAGTATGGTTTTACTGAGAGTGCGCTCTTATGGTTCACCAGTTACTTTACCGGGAGGGAACAATACGTATCTGTCAATGGGGTAATGTGTACCACAGGGGTCACTTTTGGGCCCGTTGTTGTTTCCGTCTTCACCAATGACATGTGTCAATTGCCTTTTGACTGTAAGACCAAAGTATGTTTGTATGCGGACGACACAGCCGTGTTTGTCCGCTCGAAGAATGGCAATGTTATCTCAGAGATGCTTCAAACGGAAGTGAGAAAAGTCTATAAGTGCTTGGATAAAAATGCTCTTTCATTAAATACAAAGAAAAAAAGAATAATGCTTATAGGCCCCAAACGGAAAACAAAGGGCATTTCATTTTCAGTGAAGCATGGAAACGAACCCATTGAACAAGTGCGTGATTTTAAGTGCCTTGGTGTGATAATAGACAGTCATTTGAATTGGGCCAAGCACGTTGACTACACAGTGCAGAAAATTTTTGGAACGATCTGTTACCTCTCAAGGACAAAGAGTTCTTTACCGGGTGAAATACTTGAAATGTTATACTTTAGCATGATTTTACCCCACCTTGATTACTGCAATGTTGTATGGGGAAGTGCAGTCAGATGTTACATAACGAGGTTACAGAAGTTACAGAACAGATTCGCTCGATTAGTGCTCAAAAGCCCCCTCACACCTGAGCGAATTGCCTGAGATATGACTTGCGATGGCATTTTTGGAAAAATCGTTTTCAATGTTAATTGATAGTAAGTCATATTTACCCTTCGTGTTTGGGTTCGTACACCTTCTGAACTAACAGTTGCGATTATTCAAATTCGCACGGGATTTTTGAACATGTTTAAAATTTCCCGACGAATTGAAAAATCGTCTGTCATTCGCATTTCTTATTTAGTCTGCGGTAATCGTTCGTTTATCGTTCGTGTGCTATTGTCACGCATAGTCCCTCATCGCGCTTTTGCCAAGGTGGACCGGTCTCGAAAGAACCCTAAACGAAGCAACACGATGACTAAATATGACTTGCGCATAGAAACGAAGATATTATGACAAACGTATTTTCTCTTGCCATCTTCTATGCGAAGGGAAACTAAGATTGACTTTTACTAAATTTGAAAGGCGATGCATACACGAAGGCAAGTCTAAGAGATACTATGACAAACTATGAATTGCGAAGTGATACGAATACGAGCGAATGACCTGTCGAAAAAACTGGCGAATGCTGAGCTGCTCTATTTGACCAGCCACTCACCACGCTACTCATATATTTTTATAAACATTCCACCTGAAAGTTTCAAAGTTTCTTCAGAAAAATGGAAGATGCAGCCCGCCTCAGAGTCCAGTATTTACTGGCAATGGCTCAGAAAGATATTATACACATCAGCAGCTGAACGTACACCAGTTCATCAGAGGCCGCTTCAGATGGAGACGAGGCTTCAGACGATGTCGTATCTGGAGGACGTGGCTGAACCCTGCCAGAAGAAGGGCTTTTCGAATCTACGACCAGCTGTTGGTTGAGCTCCGAAGAGAAGACCCTTCGACTTTCAAGAAATTTCTCTGCCTGCCCCCTGAACTCTACGATGAAATCCTGGAGAGGGTCAGAGGAAGAATCAGGAGGCAGTACACCTGGTACAGGGAGCCGCTGGAAGAAGGTCCCAAAAGTTGGCAGCTACTCTCCGTCATCTTGTGTCTGGCACCAAGTACTCCGACATGCAGTATGGGTGGAGGGTGCCTGAAAACGCCCTATCTGTAGTGGCCAGGGAAGTGTGTCAGGCCATATGTGACGAGTATGCAGATGAAGTCATGACAGCCCCTTCAACCCCTGATGGATGGAAACAACTTGCTTGTGGATTCTACAAGCGTTTCCCCACTGTGTGGCAGCTATTGATGGCAAGCATGTGGCCATCAGAAAGCCTCCTCTGTCCGGCTCGCTATGCTGCAACTACAAGGGTTTTTTAGTATAATCCTCTTGGCTATAGTGGACAGTGACTACAAATTTATCTGGTGCGATGTTGGTGGTAGGTATGATACAATATGGGAAAGGGGGTAGGTCGAGTCAATTTAAGGGTACGTCAGATTTGTTATCACCTCACCTCCATTGTTACTGTTTCAATATTTATTTCTTTGCTAAAATGATAGCAATTGGGGCAATTCATTTCAGTTTTTGCTTGATACCCTTTTTCTTCTTCAAAAACGAGCTTTAAGAATAATGAATAATATGGGATATTTATTTCACACAAATGATCTTTTGTATAGAAGCAAAAATCTGAAATTGATTGATTGATTTGTTTCATTATAATGTTGGTATTTTTATGCATAAATTTTCAATTGATGAGCTTCCTGACATTTTTGCACTTATGTTCATAAGAAATAATTCTCTTCGTATCTACCCAACTCGTCATCGTGATGACTATCACCTTCCACGTACTCGCACAATTTTTGCGAAAAAAAAAACCCACCATTAATGTTTACAGTGCCAAAAATACTGGAATCTTCCGGCTGATTTTACTGTTTATCTTTGACGTTCTTTAAATGTAAATGTTGCGTAGATGATTTCTCTGGCCGCACTGAAATCTGGACTGACCTGGTCGCTTTTATACTACCCGAGGAGCGCACACACACGTACGAGAACGCCTGATCTATATTCTTTCGTCTTCGTTTCCAATCGCACGCCATATTAAACCATTGCTCATTGTTCGTTCGTGTTATCGGGTCATATTATCAACCCTTCGCTCGCCTTCGGCCGCAATTTACTCAAAGAAGTGAACCGAAAAATCGTTATCCTTCGCATGTCATATTTATCCTTCGCTTACCGTTCGTTAATCATATTTAAGTTTAGTTTGTAATCGGATGATTTGAAGGCAATTTTATTTGAAATCGTTGAATTCGCGCGCATTCCGTGCGTTTTTCCCATTCGTCCCCCTTCGTCCCCCTACATTCGCTCAGGTGTGAGGGGGCTTTAACGCAGATTTTTAGACCCCACACAAGATAATGCTTCAGAGATTATAGATTGGCAGTCAGTCACCCAGAGAATGCACTATCAATATTGTGTCCTTGTATATAAAGTCGTCAATTTACTGACCCCAACGTATTTGAAATCTTTGATAACAAAACGAAATCTTTTTTTTTTTTTACAAACTAGACAATGCAATTGGCTGTCCTCTCAATATCAAACTTCCCAGAACTGAATATTACAAGAAATCTTTTCATTATCGTGGATCTAAACTTGGAACAATTTACCTGATTTCATCCGAAATACCACCTCTGTTAATTCTTTTAAACGGCAATGAAAATGCTTAGCTTAATTGATTGACTTTAGACATTTTGTGCTCATGGGTGTGGTTGTGTGTAGGTATGTGTGCGTGTGGGTGTGTGTGTGCATGTGCTTGCATGTATGTGTGCGTGTACGGGTTCGGGTGGGTGACGGTGTACTAGTGTGGAGGCGAAAGTGTGTATGTGTATGCGTGTTGGTGTGTGTGCATGTGAGGTCTTTTCTTATACCATTATTTTCTATCTCTCCCGTATTTGATTGTATATTTTTCGTTTCTTGTTTGTTTCATTGGCTTGTTTACAACCCTTTTCTCGTGTACGCTATATATGGACTTGAATAGTCTTGTGTTTTATGTTCCCTCTTTGGTACTGTGTTTGTAACTTTGTGTTTTTTACTCAAATTGTATTTTGTACGTGATGCAGGGCCCCTTGGCAGAGCAGTTCTGAGTGAGCTGAAAGGGCTATCCTGCCAAAAGAAAACTGAATAAATAAATAAATAAATAAATAAATAAATAAATAAATAAATCAGTCTATCAATTCCTCCTGAAGTAAGATGGCAGGAAATAAAAGGAACATCGAAATACCGGAAGATATTTTCGATACATACATATTTTCGATACATACTCACCTGGGTTCTTCAGAACCTGAAGCACCTGTAAAAGTCTCTTGATATCTACCGCGGCTGTGAAATAAGATACAAGTCAAGAACTTTAAAGCTAGTGGAGCCTAACGCTGTTTTTATTGCAAACAAGGTATGTACATACGCAATAAAAGTTCGACTAACGCACTTAAAACTACATGACTCCTATTCTAGCCCCATTATGTTAATGGCTGTTACCCCGGTCAATATGGAATATGGTGATACATTGTATACAGAAAGTCTTCCTGTAATGAAAAAGAGGGGACCCGCATGATATGTATAAACAGATTCTCTTCATGCCATTAGAAAAGGCAGCAGGAATTGATGTACCTGAATTTCTTTGATACACATTACCTTTTCGCTGCTTGCCGAGTGAGCTCTGCCACCAAAAAGTATTTAGAATATCAAATAAGAATCCTTACAATATAACTATTATGTATAATATAATTAGAATAATATGAAAAAAGAATCAGACTAACACGTGTTAATCGTTACAACTGTTTAAAAGCAAGAAAGAAAAACGTAGTACCGATGTAGTCAAAAGTAGTCTCCTATTAGATATACAACAATTAAGGAAGAGATGAAAACGCCTAAATCGAATGGAAATTCAAGATATATCAAAGCATACCCATTGAGCAATAAACTAGTTTAGCGGTTCATTTCGAACGGCAAGAGCAACCCCATCAAACACAGGACGTTTTCAGAACGTTTCCTAAACTTTTTTTTTTGAGGTTCCGTACGTCTTCGTATAAAATGGACGTTTTTAAATCGTACATACAACGTCAAATTGGGGACTTAGCATTTACCGCAAAGCACAGGTTTTTTGGAAAACGTTTTAGAAACGTCAATGGACTTTATAAAACATTGTTATTATGTCTGCAATGTCTTCGTCCTTTGTAAACGTCCACAAAACGTTTTTATTAGGTCTGCTACGTCGACTTCGTCTTTAATGAACGTTTAAAAAACGTTTTTATTTCGTCCTCTGTACGTCTCTTAATTATGAATATCCATGCTAATTATGAATATTCAAATTAGGGTATATGTGACCTAATTTTACTAACCATTTCTTCATGCATCACAACATTTTGGTGGTATATAAACGAATGTGATACAGATTCATCAGTTTCTTGTGGATAGGGTGTAGTATAGGTGGTAGGACATTAGGAATAGGTTAGGGTAGGATTATAAAGGACTAGGATACATTAATCTCAGATTGCGTCTATAATCTCATAACTATATATTTTTGTGTATACCCTATAAAAATAAACATTAGACATTCCAGACGGATATGGAAGGTTCTCTGAGCGTTCTGGAAAGGGTCATAAGACTTTTTAGACGTTCTTAAAACGTTTTTTGAACGTTCTAGACGGTTTTCAAAGGTTTTCTTGACGTCCGCAAAACGTCCACAGAATGTTTTGAATATTCTTAAAGGTTTTACTGACGTCCACAACGTTCAAAAGGTTTTCTGCAGGTCCTTAGAAATTCCGAAAGGTTTTTTATTGGTTTTCTAAACGTTTAAAAACGTTTTTATAACGTCCATTTGAAACGTTTTAAATACGTCGAAAACCTTTCACAAAAAGACGTTCTGAAAATGTTTTGACAAAATGTCCAAATAACGAACTTGGAATGTTTCAAGAACGTCCTTGCGTTAGCTGGGACAATACTTAAAAAGTGAAATATCTGTCATTCTATAACCAGGTAGTGTGCCTTGATGATCCCACGCCGACAGCTCAACTAACGTTTCCCGTGGTGGCCGTGTAAACACTGAACCAAAATTATCCCGAGATTCTATATCGTTATCCCGCTTTTTTGTTAGTGTGAATGGGGGTGATATAAGTTTATCAATTGAGTGCAAGTTTTTGAGAAATAAGAGCATGTCCTATAAAATGATGCAAAATGAGGGAGAATTGACGAGTCCTTGTCAACGGAAGTATCTATAGTCTGGCGATTCTATTTGCAGCATAACAATAAGTGATTAACATACACACTTACACGCGCACAGACACAGACACACACACAGACACACACACACACACAGAAGAAGTAGTAGTAGAAGTAGAAGAAGAAGAAGAAGAAGAAGACAAATGAGAAGAAGAGTGGCATACCCAAGGTTCTGTCGTTGACATCGCCTTGTCCCCACTCTGACAAGTCCTGTTCGGCAACTAAAATGAGAGCATACAGTTAAATGTAAAAACTTGCATTTCCAATATCTTGTTGGGATTTTCTGCGTATAAGTCCTTACATAACAGAGGTTAGAAGAATAACGTACATGCCCAGGAATGCAGTTCTCTGGCAGAATGGATATAAAAGAATAGAACACCTTATAAAGAGAAAGAACACCTTAAAATCATGCAGAAATGAAGTACAGCAGTAACGCAACCTTATTCATGCAATTCACCAGTCTATATTTGCTTGAAATATAACAGCAAATAATGAGAACCAAGTAACGTATCTTAAGTTTTTCATAGACCGCGCCTTTCCACCCGCCCCTACGAAAGCAATTCCTGTTTGGCAGTTAGATATTTAAAAAAAATACGACAAATATATTTGAGATGATATGGTACAGTCGTTATCGGCTGATACACAATAAGATCACGGATCACCCTCCGTTTCTAATATGCAAATGCTTTATCATCATCTTTTCTTTCTTCATTAATGTACAAAATTTGCGAAGACATAAACCCAAAGAAAGGGAAGCGATCATCATCTTGAAACATGAGTGAGTGCTCTTATTTCTATGTCTCACAATGTCCACAATGGCCGCTAAACTTCTCGAGTTTTAAGTTCCCAAAGTTTGGGTCACTTGAGATCTTGCGCAAGAAAGAAGCAGCGTCTATATGCAGGGTCTTTGATTAACAATTCCACTCATATTATATCAAAAAGTAACAATAATAATGATAATAAAAAAACACGTGTTCTTTTATGAAAGACCACATCTTTCTCGCGGTTCTACAAAGCGATCTCTCGCTCCAAAGATTCCTATTTGATAAACATAAAATCAGAGAAGCAACTCGGATTTAAAAGATGGGAATAAAGGAAATACCAGCGCATTCCCCTCTAAGCGCCTAAATAATCTATAGGAATCCATTTTTTATTAAACTGCAAAAGCAAAGAGTTGAAATACCCGACTTTCCAAAAATGGGCCTCAATTGCCTCGACGCCACGTCCTCCTCTTCGCCATTTAAATTCGCTCCCAGTCCGGCAGCTAAAATTTAGATAGAAAATTCGAAATGTAAAAGGAAATAACCTCACAATTTCATAATTTTACAATATAAAACTATTCACTTACCGCTAGCCGCATCCATTACGCTTTTAAAGTCTCATACGTTCCACAATAAGATTGGAGAAGAAAGCAATTATGTAAATGGCTGTTACCCCGACCGATTTTGAATATTATAGAACATGTTCCTATAATGAAAAAGAGGGGACCCGCATCCCGTACCGTGTATAAACAAATTATTTTCATGTTATTAGAAAAGGCAGCAGGAACTGATGTACCTGAATTTCTTTGATACACATTAACCTTTGACGAGTGATGGTCTCTTTCATCAAAAAATATTTGGATTTTCAAATAAGAATCCTTACAATAATGCTCTCGATAAAGAAGAATATATATATATATATATATATATATATATATATATATATATATTATATATACCAATCAGATAACATACGCATCAGACTAGCATAACTTTATCGTTACAGCATGTACAGCATGTGCCACTATATAAAAGCATTCCCATTGAGCAATTAACTAGTTTAGCTGTTTATTTTGAACTGCAAGAGAGAATACTTATAAAGTAAAATATCTGTCATTCTGCGACCGCTGTGCCTAGACGATACAACCCCAACAGCTCAAATAGTACAAACTAGAAATGTCGCTTTGGCGACTGGTTTGCCTCCGCCATAATACATGATTTTCCCAATAGGTCTAGATAGTACATGTGGACAATGTGTGACTACATTTTCACAAAATTGGCAAAATATTGAAATAACAAATTTCTCACAAAAGTGTTGAATGTTCACCTTCCTTGACCTAGATTTAATTTGATGAATAGGAGAGCATGTATCTAGGGATTTAAGGACTTTAACTTGACTTTGACCCATTCATACATTTAGGCATTGAGTAATTTTCAAGGTACAGGTGTGGAGAATTGGTGTGAATTTCTGAATTGAATAGTAAATTGTTACCATTTTCATCTGGCCCTTGAACCTAAAATTCATAAGATAATCACTTTCAGGTAGAACATGCATAATATGTACTAAGTTTCAAGATAACTTGAGCCACTTCCGAGATATGGAGGAAAAAGTTAGTTCAGCACTTTCACTTGATCTTTGACCTTTTGACCTTTGAGGCAAAAAAAAGAAGAAAAAAAAAACTTTCCAGAGAATTTCTATTAGGTTACACATGCATACACCAAGTGCAAAAAAAAAATATAACCCTGCTAGCATTGCATAAATATGAGGGAAATAGTAAAATTTTGAAGTGTTGCACTTGACCTTTGACCCCTGACCTTTGACCCCATGAACCCTACATTCTCTAGATACAATCAATTCCAGTCAGTACATGTATATACTATGTTCCATGAAGATACCTTGAACAATTTTCCAAGGTACGGAGAAAAAAAAGAAGTTTTAATATTTTTACTTGACCTTTTGACCTTTGGCCTTTGACCTCATGACCTAAACTTTCACCAGAGAATCTTCATTGGGTAATACATGTATACACTAAGTTTCAAGAAAATATCTTCAGGCATTCCATAGATACGGTGGAAATAGTGAAATTTTATGTATTTGACCTTGACCTTTTGACCTTTGACCTTTGACCTCATGACCCAAACTTTCACCAGAGAATCTTAATTGGGTAATACATGTATACACTAGGTTTCAAGAAAATATCTTCAGGCATTCAATAGATATGGTGGAAATAGTGAAATTTTATGTATTTGACCTTGACCTTTTTGACCTTTGACCTTGAGCATGTGCACCCAAAAGTTGATAGGCACAACTTCACCCCCTAATACACATACATGCCAAGTTTCATTAGGATACCTCAACAGGTTTTGATAGTTACCTTGTCCACAAAATTCATTACGGACGGACGGAAGGACGGACGGACGGACGGACGGACAACCCGAAAACATAATGCCTCCGGCACCACAGTCTTCGTGGCGGAGGCATAAAAACAAGTACATATTGCAGGTGACAGAAGTAGTAGAATCATTCCTAATCATATTAGTGAGATTCGAGATTTTGCTTCGCAATCGAAATCTCGAGATGTTTTGTCCGTGCGGTGGTCAAAAAAGTCATACCAGTTATCGCGATCAGCATTGCGATGCAAATACCCATAAAACCTGTGCAAAGCCTGTGCTTATTTCTGAATTATCCCCATAACTCTTTCCCCTGTGGCCATGTAAACGCTAGACTATATATCTTCCCATCATTCAAAGCGCACATCACAATTTTCGCACTAACCCCCCCCCCAAAAAAAAAAACAAAAAAAAAAAAACACACACACACACACACTATGCGCACAACACCACTTTCACTAGCAAGAACAATGCCAAAGAGGAACTCCAAATTGGCGGGATATTTCTGCATGTGTGAATGCGTGCAAAAAAAAAAAAAAGAAGAAAATCTCGACATTTGGATTGCGATCGTTATTCATCTCTTTCTGTCCGCGGGAAAACGCTAGCAATGATAAATAGATGAATACATAACAAGTGAATCTCAAAATAAGGATCGCGATCGTTTTCCCGCGTTTTTGTCATCAGTGTGAATGCGCCTAATCAAGTTTATCAATTGAGAGCAAGTTTTTGATAAATACGAGCACGTCCTAAAATGACGCAAAATGAGGGAGAATTTAAGTATCCATGTCAATGGAAGTATCCAAAGTCTGGTGATTCTATTTGCAGTATAACAGCAAGTGATTCACACACACACACACACACACACACACATACAAAGAAGAAGAAGAAGAAGAAGAAGAAGAAGAAGAAGAAGAAGAAGAAGAAGAAGAGTGCCATACCCAAGCTTCTGTCGTAGACATCGCCTTGTCCCCGCTCTGACAAATCCTGATCGGCAACTAAAATGAGAGCATACAGTTCGACAGATGAAAGGAAATAATGTAGCAATATAACCACTGTACAAACTTGCATTTTCAATACACTTTTGAGATTTTCTGCGTGTTAGTCCTTACATAAAAGGGGCTACAAGAATGACGTACCAACCCAGGTATGCAGTTCTGCAGTAGATATGATAGAGAAGGCAAGAAAATGGAACGCCTTAAAATTATGCTGAATGAAGTAGCAGTAAAGCGTCCTTATTCACGCAGTTCACCGGTCTATACATTTGCTTGAAGTATAACAGCATATAACGTAAAACAAGTTTAGTAATGTATTCGGGGTTTTCATAGACTGCGCCTTGCTCCCCGCCCCCGATTTGGCTATTCCTGTTTGGCATTAAATTTTTGAAAAACAATACAATAAATATATATGAGATGATATGGAACAGTCGTCATTGGCTGATACGCAAGAAGATAACGGATTACCTCTGTTTACATGATATACAAACGCTTTATCATCATCTTTTCTTTCTTCATTAATGTACAAAATTTGCGAAGAGATAAACCCCCAGAAAAGGAATCGATTATCATCTTTAAACATCAGTGAGGGCTCTTTTTACTATGTCTAAAAATGTCCACAATAGCCTCTAAACTTCTCGAGTTTTAAGTTCCCAAAGTTCGGGTCACTAAGAGTTTGAGCTCTTGCGCAAGAAAGAAGCAGAGTCTATAACAGAGTCTTTATGTATTACCAATTCCACTCATATTATATTGAAAAGTAACAATAATGATAAAAAAACACACATGTTCTTTTTGAAAGACCACACTTTTCTCGCGGTTATACAAAGTGATCTCTCGCTCTAAAGTTTGCTGTTTGACATAACTCGGCTTTAAAAGATGGAAATAGACAAAATATCAATGCTTTCACATTTGAGCACCTAAATAACTTAACAAGCCGTTTTTTGTGTTTTTTTTCAAACCTGCAAAAGCAAAAAGTTTAATTACCCCATTTTCCAAACATATGATGCCATCGCTTTGACGCCATGTCTTCGTCTTCGGCATTTAAATTCGATCCCAGTCCGGCAGCTGAAATTCAGTTAAAAAATTCGAAATGTAAAAGGTAGAATCTCACAGTTTCATTTCATTTCATTTACAATATAAAACTATTCACTTACCATATCCATTTCATTTCATTTACAATATAAAACTATTCACTTACCATATCCATGACGCTTTTAAAGTCTCATAGTTACAAAAATAATATTGGAGAAGAAAGCAATTATGTAAGCGGCTGTTACCCCAGTCGATATGGAACATTATAGAACGTCTTTTTATGTATAATGAAAAAGAGGGGACCCGGATGTTATGTACAAACAAATCCTCTGTATGTCATTAGAAAAGGTAGCAGGAATCGATGTACCTGGGCCCTGTTTTATGAAGAGTTAAAATTGATTATATAGCTGATTTCAAGTGTAAGTCTCTGGCAGCCTGTGTGGTACGGACATTTAAAATTGATTTCATCTTTTGATTAAACGGGGCCCTTAACTTCTTTGATATACTGCACGTCATCTAATTCGCTGCTTGAAGATTGATCTCTGGCGTCAAAAAGTATTTAGATCATCAAATAAGAATCCTTACAATAATGCTCTCGATATATATTAAAACTATTAGATTGCATACTCATCAGACTAACATGACACGTGTTAATCGTTACAACTGTTAAAGCAAGGAAGAAAAACGTAATACCGATGTACACAAAATGCAGTCTGCCATTAGATATACAACAAGGGAGACATAATACCCCCCCCCCCCCGAAATTCAAGAATTATCAAAGCATTCCCATTGAGTATTACCTTTAGCGTTAAGCGGTTCATTTCGAACCGCACGAGCAAATACTGAAAAAAGTGAAATGTCTTTCATTCTGTGACCGCTGTGCATTGGCGATCTCACGCCGACAGCTGAAATGTCAAAACAACAACAACAACAACAACAATAATAACAACAAAACAACACAACAACAGCAACAACAAAATCAGGTTATAGAAATAGTAGAATGATTCCCAATCATATTAGTGGGATACACACATGCGCGAATTAGCGAGATACAAATCTCGAGATTTTGTTCGTGTGGCCACAAAAGTGACACCAATTATCGCGATCAGCATTGCGATGCAAATCCCCCCCCCCCCCCAAGAAGAAGAAGAAAAAAAAAAAAAAACTTCATTCATTTCTGAATTACCCCCGTAATGCTTCCGCGGTGGTCGTCTAAGCACTAACCCTTGACAAAAATAGTATTGTCGAGATTTTATATCCCATCGTTCAAAGCATACATCACAATTTGCGCACAAAAACAACAACAACAACAACAACAACAAACGTTGTACGCACAACACCACTGTGACCCGCAAAAAGAAATTACCGGGATATTAAGCTGCCCGTGTGAATGCTTCCAAACAATCTCGACATTGGACCGCGATCGTTATCCAGCTATTTCTGTCCCCGTGAAAACGTTTACAATAATAAACAAATTAATAAAAAACAAACACGGGGATTTTTTTTTTTTTTTTAATGTGGATGCGGCTAATATAAGTTTATCAACTGAGTACACGTTTTTGAGAAATAAGAACACGTCCTAAAATGATGCAAAATGAGAGAGAATTGACGCGTCCATGTCAATGGAAGTATCCATAGTCTGGCGATCAGTGCTGGCGATTGTACGTGTATTTGCAGTATAACAGCAAGTGATTAACATACATACACACACACACACAGACAAACATACATACACAAAGAAGAAGAAGAAGTTGAAGTTTAAGAAGAATGGAAGAAGAATGAGAAGAAGAGTGGCATACCCAAGGTTCTGCCGTAGACATCGCCTTGTCCCCGCTCTGACAAATCCTGATCGGCAACTAAAATGAGAGCATACAGTTCGACAGATGAAAGGAAATAATGTAGCAATATAACCACTGTACAAACTTGCATTTTCAATACACTTTTGAGATTTTCTGCGTGTTAGTCCTTACATAAAAGGGGCTATAACAATGACGTACCAACCCAGGTATGCAGTTCTGCAGTAGATATGATAGAGAAGGCAAGAAAATGGAACGCCTTAAAATTATTATTATATTCTTTATTCGCTTCTTACAAAGCACATATATACAGTAAAATATTCCAAAAACATGCAGATACAATGTGTAGACATGGATACAGAAATGAAATATAAAAAAAAAAAAAAGTTAAACAGTCAAACACATAGGTCTAGAAATGCCCTCAGGGAGATCCAACAGACATCCACATATTTTCGCCCATCAACCCTCCCTCACCCGTGCCCACTCTGACTGTTCGGGGAAGTAAGTGGAGCACAGCACCCATCCGTATCCCGGCTAAAAAACTACGCACCCAATCCAGCACAATGTACCTCACTCTCTGACTACTAGTACATGATGTGTACACACAAGTGCGCACGTGCGCCCGTGCATGCTCTCATAGACATGCACACATTGTTCAATAAGTACGATGTTCTACTCTGTGTCATTATGCTGAATGAAGTAGCAGTAAAGCGTCCTTATTCATGCAGTTCACCAGTCTATACATTTGCTTGAAGTATAACAGCATATAACGTAAAACAAGTTTAGTAATGTATCCGGGGTTTTCATAGACTGCGCCTTGCTCCCCGCCCCCGATTTGGCTATTCCTGTTTGGCAGTTAAATTTTTGGAAAAAAATACAATAAATATATATGAGATGATATGGAACAGTCGCCATTGGCTGATACGCAAGGAGATAACGGATTACCTCTGTTTACATGATATACAAACGCTTTATCATCATCTTCTCTTTCTTCATTAATGTACAAAATTTGCGAAGAGATAAACCCCCAGAAAAGGAATCGATTATCATCTTTAAACATCAGTGAGTGCTCTTATTACTATGTCTCAAAATGTCCACAATAGCCGCTAAACTTCTCGAGTTTTAAGTTCCCAAAGTTCGGGTCACTTGAGCTCTTGCGCAAGAAAGAAGCAGAGTCCATAACACAGTCTTTATGTATTATAAATTCCACTCATATTATATTGAAAAGTAACAATAATAATAAAAACACACATGTCCTTTTTGAAAGACCACACCTTTCTCGCGGTTATACAAAGTGATCTCTCGCTCTAAAGTTTGCTGTTTGGCATAACTCGGCTTTAAAAGATGGAAATAGACAAAATATCAATGCTTTCATATTTGAGCACCTAAATAACTTAACAAGCCGGGTTTTTTTTTTCAAACCTGCAAAAGCAAAAAGTTTAATTACCCAACTTTCCAAACATATGATGCCATCGCTTTGACGCCATGTCTTCCTCTTCGGCATTTAGATTCGATCCCAGTCCGGCAGCTGAAATTCAATTAAAAAATTCGAAATGTAAAAGGTAGAATCTCACAGTTTCATTTCATTTCATTTACAATATAAAACTATTCACTTACCATATCCATGACGCTTTTAAAGTCTCATATGTTACAAAATAAGATTGGAGAAGAAAGCAATTATGTAAGCGGCTGTTACCCCAGGCGATATGGAACATTATAGAAAGTCTTCTTACGTATAATGAAAAAGAGGGGACCCGGATTTTATGTACAAACAAATTCTCTTCATGTCATTAGAAAAGGTAGCTGGAATTTACCTGTTTTATGAAGAGTTAAAATTGATCATATAGCTGATTTCAAGTGTAAGTCTCTGGCAGCCTGTGTGGTAAGGACATTTAAAATTGATTTCATCTTTTTATTAAACGGGGCCCTTAACTTCTTTGATATACTGTACGTCATCTAATTCGCTGCTTGAAGATTGATCTCTGGCGTCAAAAAGTATTAAGATTATCAAATAAGAATCCTTACAATAATGCTCTCGATATATATTAAAACTATTAGATTACATACTCATCAGACTAACATGACACGTGTTAATCGTTACAACTGTTAAAGCAAGGAAGAAAAACGTAATACCGATGTACACAAAATGCAGTCTGCCATTAGATATACAACACGGGAGACATAGTACCCCCCCCCCCGAAATTCAAGAATTATCAAAGCATTCCCATTGAGTATTACCTTTAGCGTTAAGCGGTTCATCTCGAACCGCACGAGCAAATACTGAAACTAGATATATCGCTACGGCGACTGATATGCCTCCGCCATCATGCATGGTTCTCCTAATAGGTCTATAGTACAATGTCTTTTTTTTTTTTTCTTTAAGTTATAGTACAATGTCTTGACAATGTGTGATGACAGTTTCACACAATTGGCAAAATATTAAAATGACAGGTTTGCCACAAATGTGCTGAATGTTCACTTTCCTAGAACTAGGTTCAATTGGATGAATTATTCAAATGTCAGAGTGCAGGTAGTTGGGGAACTAATGATTTCTACTTGACTTTTGACCCTTTTATAAGTTAATGCTTTGAGTAATTTTCAAGGTATTGAGAAAAAGTATAATTTCAGTATCAAATGGGAAAATAGCATTATCTAAACCTGGTCTTTGACCGTTGACCTCACAGTTCCACAGAGAATCACTGTTAGGTAGAACATGCATAAATATGTAAGTTTCATGATGATACCTTGAGTTACTTTCGAGATATGGAGGAAAAAGTGCAATTTAGCACTTTCACTTGACCTTTGACCTTTGACCTTTTGGCAAGAAACTTCCCAAAAAATATATATTGGGTAATACATGCCATACATCCAGTTTAAAAGAAAAAAAAACCTTCAGGCATATTGCATTTTAAGGAAAGTAGTGATATTTTGAGGAGTTGACCTTGACCTTTGACCCCCCTGACCTTTGACCCATGACCCCCAACGTCCCTAGATAATCACTGCCCATCGGTACAAGCATATATACTAAGTTCTATGAAGATACCTTGAACCATCTGCGAGATATGGAGAAATATGTGGAATTTCAATTTTTTTTTCACAAAATAACCTGTGACCTTTGACCTTTGACCCTGTGACCCTAAAATCCACACAAAGTATTATCCCCCAAGGATATACCCTCATACCAAGTTTGATGTAAAACCACCACACGGTTCTTGAGATATCGACAAAAACAAAACGGGACGGACGGACGTACGGACGGACGTACGGACGTACGGACGGACGGACGTACGGACGGACGGACGGACGGACGACCCGAAAACATAATGCCTCCGGCCACTTCGTTGCGGAGGCATAAAAAGTGAAATGTCTTTCATTCTGTTACCGCTGTGCATTGGCGATCTCACGCCAACAGCTGAAATGTCAAAACAACAACAACAACAACAACAACAACAACAAAAATAACAACAAAACAACAACAACAGCAACAACAAAATCAGGTTATAGAAATAGTAGAATGATTCCCAGTCATATTAGTGGGATACACACATGCGCGAATTAGCGAGATACAAATCTCGAGATTTTGTTCGTGTGGCCACAAAAGTGACGCCAATTATCGCGATCAGCATTGCGATGCAAATCCCCCCTCCCCAAGAAAAAAACTTCGTTTATTTCTGAAATACCACCATAATGCTTCCGCGGTGGTCGTCTAAGCACTAACCCTTGACAAGAATAATATTGTCGAGATTTTATATTTTTTTGTTCAAAGCACACATCACAATTTGCGCACAAAAACAACAAAAACAAAAACAACAACAACAACAACAACAACAACAACAAACGTTGTGCGCACAACACCACTGTGACCCGCAAAAAGAAATTACCGGGATATAAATCTGCCCGTGTGAATGCTTCCAAAAAATCTCGACATTGGACCGCGATCGTTATCCAGCTATTTCTGTCCCTGTGAAAACGTTTGCGATAATAAACAAATGAATAAAAAATAAACACAGGGATTTTTTTTTTTTAATGTGGATGCGGCTAATATAAGTTTATCAACTGAGTACACGTTTTTGAGAAATAAGAACACGTCCTAAAATGATGCAAAATGAGAGAGAATTGACGCGTCTTTGTCAATGGAAGTATCTATAGTCTGGCGATTCTACGTGTATTTGCAGTATAACGGTAAGTGATTGACATACATACACACACACACACACATGCACACACAAAGACGAAGAAGAAGAAGAAGAAGAAGAAGAAGAAGAAGAAGAAGAAGAAGAAGAACAATGAGAAAAAGAGTGGCATACCCAAGCTTCTGTCGTAGACATCGCCCTGTCCCCGCTCTGACAAGTCCTGTTCGGCAACTAAAATGAGAGTATACAGTTCAAAAGATGAAAGGAAATACATGTAGCAATATAACCAATGTACGAACTTGCATTGCCAATATCCTTATGAGATTTTCTGCCTGTTAGTCCTTGCATAATAGGGGGCAGAAAAAATAACGTACGTGCATATGGCCAGGAATGCAGTTCTACGGCAGATATAATAGAAAAAGCAAGAGAAAGGAACACCTTAAAATAATGCTGAATGAGGAAGCAGTAACGCGTCCTCATTCATGCAGTTCACTTGTCTATATTTGCTTGAAGTAAAGCAGGGTTCCCACTTAGCCGAGTTGCAGTGCCGAGCTTTGGCGAGTTGTGGCGAGTTACCTCAAAGGGGCACTCGCGATAACTCGCGTAAAGCTCTTCATGTAACTCGGGATAACTCGCGACACGTCAGCACGACTTGCCGTAACTCCTGGCATTGCCTAGTGAATCTCCAAAACTCCCCGTGAACTCGCGAGTGCTTCCAAAATTTTGAACATGTTCAAAAAATTTCCCTAACTGGAAGTAACTCGTGCTGAACTCGTTTAAACTTGTAATATACTCGTACTACTCGTAACAAACTCTCAATACTCGTACGAAGCTCGCGAAGAACTCTTCGTAATTCGCCACTTTCAAGTATGTACGCGAGTTCTACTCGAGTTTTTCAGAGTGCGATACGAGCACTTCGACTCTACTAATTGCCCTCGAGCTAAGAGTTAAGATCGAGCTCTGCGACTTACGAGTTTTGTATTTTTTTTTTATTCAGAGTGCATTGCACTGACCTATTAATATGGAATTATTCACAAATTCCCAGCGTTTTCAAGACAGAAGACATTCATTCAACCCTAAACGCACGGGCACGTGCACAAATAGGTCATTGACATTACATTTCTAGAACTATGTAAAAATTAAGACAAAAACCTGCCTCGGCTCAAGAAATCCTAGAAAAACCCGGAGAAGGAAATGGAGATCAATCAAGCAATGGTAGAAGTAGAGGTAGAAAAGCAGGAAGAAACAGTAGAAACAGAAGAAATCATCCGTGATGAGCTACAGAGGCAGTCAGAAGACCAACACTGCAAAAAGTCCGGTGTTAAATAGTGAACACCGAGCTGGTGTTAAATTTTCGGTGCTCATTTATGGTGTTAAATTAACACCTACGGGTGTCATTTCCAAATTTTAAACTGTTTTTTGAAGAGTTTCTTAGTAACTGCACTTCTTGTTGATTTATTATTTAAACAAGACGATCAAGAATTTTACATTAAAATACTAGATTTTTGAAAAAAATGTGAAAATAAATTTACACCAAAGTAACACCAGCTGGTGTGGTCCCTTATTGAAACTGGACGGGTGTTAAACCATTGATATTAACACCAGCAAATATCAAATCAACACCATGTGGTGTCATTTTTGAATTAACACCAGTACAGTGTCAAAATAACACCAGGTACAGTGTCAAATTAACACCACGAAGTGTCAGGTGAATACTTTTCAACACCATCACAGTGCATTTTTAACACCTGTGGGTGTGGTCCTTTATTGAAGTTTGATCGGTGTTAGATTTAACACCAGTGGTGTTAAATCTAACACCGATGTTTTTACAGTGAAGCTTCTAAACAAGACCCACAAGACCAGGTCCCATTTGAAGAAAATGGGAGAAAAGACCCCACTGAAGGCCAAACCGAACAGCAAGGACTGCGCGAACTTTATAACTCGATGAAAGCTCGTCGTACACAGGTCGTCACAACTCACACCAAGATCGGTGTGACTCGTATCTCGCTCGGATCACTCGTACAGCTATCGTAGTAAACTCGATGTTGCCTCGTAGATCACTCATGCGCAGCTCATTAAATTGACAAATTTCACGCGAGTTCATGCGGGTTGACGCGAGTTCAAGCTCGCGCAGCTCGGCACAACTCGAGACTCCAACTCGGCTAAGTGGGAACCGAGTTGGAGTCAGTAGTACAGGATTCCTGCACTGCTGCAGCGAGCTGCGCGCTCTGAGTTAAAAATCTTCTGCATGCATTTTTATATTTCAACTGCATGCATGTTTATATTTCAACTGCATGCTTTCCTAGCACTATCTGATCTGAGCTGAGCTGCTGTATTTGTTTTTGTTCAAATACGACCGGTTCTTCGATACGCGATAACAAGGTGGAAATTTATTGAAATTATTTTGGATTTATTCCATTTTAACTTTGTCAAAAACACAGTGGTGTTTGTTTGTGCGTTGAAAAGAACGTCAAAGAAAGTCATGAAGCCATGGTTTGCTCGCACTGTGTGTACTGGATAGGAAGTACCTACAGATACACATCCTGTACACGACGTGCTTTGCCCGGCATCTGGTCGGCTAGATTGGAAGTAGACTCTCGGTGATATATTTGCTGAATTCTCAAATGGAAAATTTGATAGAGGAGAACCAATCAATCCCGGAGATGTAGGCTCGGTGTCGCTCAAACTTGTCCATGGCAGTGGCAATGACACTGACACTACACTGCAAAAAGTCCGGTGTTAAATAGTGAACACCGAGCTGGTGTTAAAATTTCGGTGCTCATTTATGGTGTTAAATTAACACCCCCGGGTGTCATTTCCAAATTTTAAACTGTTTTTTGAAGAGTTTCTTGGTAACTGCACTTCTTGTTGATTTTTAATTTAAACAAGACGATCAAGAATTTTACATTAAAATACTAGATTTTTGAAAAAATGTGAAAATAATTTTACACCAAAGTAACACCAGCTGGTGTGGTCCCTTATTGAAGCTGGACGGGTGTTAAACCATTGATATTAACACCAACAAGTATCAAATCAACACCATGTGGTGTCATTTTTTAATTAACACCAGTACAGTGTCAAAATAACACCAGGTACAGTGTCAAATTAACACCACGAAGTGTCAGGTGAACACTTTTTAACACCTGTGGGTGTGGTCCTTTATTGAAGTTTGATCGGTGTTAGATTTAACACCCGTGGTGTTAAATCTAACACCCATGTTTTTACAGTGTAGCAGAATTTGTACTAAATTACAATTGTACTTTGTCTTTTGCTCTTAAAAATCATTTCTCTTTCATACTCATGACATTTGTGTATTGTCAAATGAAGTCATACACCAGCGATCATCAAACAAAGACATTGAAAAAATGGAAGAAGGCCTATTTTCTTTTTGCATAGAAAGATTAAAAGATTTTTTTTTTAAAGGTTGGAGGTTAAACATGATCTTCGGTTTTTTCCTTTGCCTTATGTGAATTTTTTTTTTTTGGGGGGGGGGGTGGGTGGGGTGGGTTTCAATTTGATTTGATTGATTCCCCCCCCCCCCAAAAAAAAAAAAGTGAAACGGAATATATAAAGTATGCATGAGGCATATTGTTTTATCAATTGTAGAAAAAAAGAAGATACCTAACGCAATGTGTATCGTTTATAATAAGATGATATGAACACTTCAGTGGAATAACTAAGAACATTATTATGTGCATGCTTGCCAGGTTAACAGGAAAGTATAAGTATTGGATATAGTGGTCCACTAAAAAGCAAGGCTTGAATTATATGGATCACTTAAAAACATAATGGAAATTCAGGCTAATCTAGTACCATGTTCACCCTGAAGGCATTATTTATTGAGCCGTGTGTATCTAACAGAAAAATGGTAAAAAAAAAAAACTCACAATATTAGTATATACATATGCACATGCATTTGCCCACACACGTTAAAAAAAGGTCAAAATGTATGTTTCAGAACACGGGATAAATCTTACCTGGCCAAGAATTAATTTTCTCGGCTCTTAAAATCATATATATATATATAAAGAGAGAGAGAGAGAGCTTTTGAATGATAGGAATAAGAAGAAATCGTATCATTCTTATTTGTGGCATGTACAAGTCTGTTGATTGATAATGAGGTATTCAATTACTTATGTAAAGTAAAATAGCTGAATTTCAGAATATATGTTTGACGAGTGCGGTTTTTCAGCAAAAAGGGTACACAAATATTCGATGAAGGCATGAAAAAAATGCTTGTAATGATACAATGAACTTAAAAGACACAAAACAACAACACAAAACAGCAGCAGATATTATTTCTCAATACACTATCGTTAAATATGATTTTTTTTTTTCATTTATCATGTTTTGACGTTCAGTATTATGTTATGAGAACAGGGAGAAATCATACGTGGCCGAAAATTTTCTTTCCCGGCTGTCATGGACAAAGAAAAAGATAGATAGAAAGAAAGAAAGAAAGAAAGAAAGAAAGAAAGATAGATAGATAGATAGATAGATAGATAGATAGAGAAAGAGAAAGAGAGAGAGAGAGAGGGGGGGGGTAGAGAGCCCTATTCTAAATGACGGGGAATAAGAAATTTGTGGCGTGTACAAGCCAGTTGATTAATTTTGAGGTATTAAAGAACTAGTGGAAAGCGAAATACCTGACGTTCCGAGTTTTCGTGGCAACGGCTTTGAGGAATCCGGTTCGTCAGCTGAAAATGAAGAAAAACAAATCTATTTTCAAAGATTAAGGAAATATTATTTATGATATAATCAACGTAAAAATGAAGAAATAAAGAAACAAACATAAGTTGTGTTTATTTACCATCATTATCATTGTCTCATGTTTTAATATATTGTCATTAAATACGTAATGCTCCTTTTGATTATCATTTTCTAAGGTTCAGTCATTTAAAAACAAGTAAGAAATTTGTGGAGGCCAAGAGCTAAGTTCCCTGGCTGCCTTAGATAAAGGAAGAAATAAAGATAGCGAGATAGATAGATAGATAGAGTGAGAGAGACACACACATACACACACAAACAAACATTATGTGACCTACAGCAGAAAACCAACAGAAATTCGCTTGTTCCGGATTTGTAGTTATTATAAGAGGAGATTCTTATAACTATATAGTTCGTCTATGTTAACTTATGTAATGTTTAAAGAAACCTACAATCTGGAAAATTTTGTACTGACAAAGAGGCTTTAGATTATAGGGTCGATTCAAGCGTTTAATCTTTACCAAGTCGTGCTAGCTGTCCAATGAATGGGACCCCCCCCCCAAAAAAAAAGGATGTAAGCCAGTTTAGCAATAACAATGAAGGGATTATGACTTTAAGCTGAAATTGCAGCATGTTCTATAATTATTTACATATTCTACGCATGACTAATACCAACTTTCAAAGTCTTACCACTATCCTTTCAAAAGTATCAGAGTAGAAAGTGAAGAGCTTGTAAAGGATTTTCATGAATCAAAAAGAGACCTCTCATGCGACATATCTAATCACTATATTTCACAAAGAGGGTGTCCTAGAAAAAAAAAGAAAACTACTAAAAAGACAGTTTACAATTCGTCTTGAGATCCTTACTTTTAAAATTTTGGAGAAGAAGGATTGCTCTTTCAGAAAATATAAAAACCTCTTAAGATTGACTAGGTTAACCCGTTTCACCTACATTGAATCCTAAATTAAAATCACGGCGTGCGGCTTTTTGTTGAATATATTGCCATTGAATATCCAATTCTCGTTTTGATAACCACTTTCTTGGGTTTCGTCATTAAGAAGGGAAAAATCTTTCTTGGCCAAGAATGCTTCTTGGATAAGGAAAGACAGAATGAAAGAAAAAATGCTAACAAATAAAGGGAACTGAAAAAAATTGCAACATTTTCATTTGCGAAATGTGCAAGTTTGTCGATTGCTTTATAAAGGTATAAAAGGAAATAATGGAAAGCGAAATACCTGATAATCTAAAGGAACGTTTTAACTGATTTGAAGAGTCCAGATCTTCAAAGGAATAAAAGAAAATCATGAGAGATATACACGAAAAAAACTCGTAGCAATGTTATCAACGTATAAAAAAAGAAACAAACATAATTGTTTGTTAACCATTATCACCATTCTATCTTTCTTAAACTTTCAGGGTGTTAGCCATTTCATGCGAACAAGTAGGAAAGACATGCATGGCAGAAATGCAATTTCGCAACTAAATTGAAGAAAGAGAGAGACAGACATAAAGAAAGAAAGAGAAAAACAACCGTCTAACAATGATGGGAAAATAGGAAGAATCAACCCTTGCTCATTCCTGAAATTAAGTAGTCTATCAATTTTTCCTGAAGTGAGATGGCACGAAATAAAAGGAACATTAAAATAGCTGAAAATACTTTTCGATGCATACTCACCTGAGTTCAACTGAAGCAGAAGATTCTGCAAAAGTTCCAGGATCGTCATATCTGTGAAATAACATACAAGTCGATGCTGTTTTATTGCAAAAAAAAAAGAAGAAGACGTAAGTACATTATGCAATAAAGTTTGACTAACGTGCTTCTAACTACATGACTCCAATCTTAGCCCCATACTTTTGCACGTGAACACACCACAACATGGTATTTTCCAAGACTCTCTATATTGCAACTATTAAGTATTTCGAACTTAGGCCTGCTTTTCGATTTATACGAAGATATGCAAAATTTCTAAACGTATCAGTACATAAAACGTCGTAATTACCCTTTGCCCAACCTCAAACTTCATGTCTAAACAAGGAGTTCTTTCATAGTGTTCCCGAGATATTACAGCTATACTATTTTGAGCCTTCACATTTACTCATCCAAAATGCTGCTATGTTTTCCCAGAGGCAAAGAAGTTTGAGCTGGCTCCTCTAATGTGCGAAGCCTCAAAGACAGGTTAGTACATTCAACATTCCCCAACTGGATAAAATAAAGATACATTTAACTATTTAACTTTGTTGTCCATTGTTATTACCCTCAAACTGATGAACTGTTCATTCGTATGCTAAAAATGATTAAACTGTGCCTTACTTAACAGCATTCCTTCAACATTTGCATCAGGGCATCCTATGTGAGAATCATCAAAGTCAAACATTGATAATTTGAAGCTGCACATTTACAGTACCTGCCTCATCTCCTCTTAGGTAAATTGGCACCTCGTCTACACCCACCCTGTCCACTGTCCACCTAGTCTAATGCCATCTTGTCTAAACTCACTTCGTCTACTACCAACTCGTCTATCAACCATTTTGTCTATATGCCAATTAGTCTAATTGTCATTTCGTCTACTAGCCATTTTATCTAATGTCCAATTTGTCTAAGTCACATTTCGTCTAACACCCATTATGTCTATTGACCATTTCGTCTATTAATCATAAGGTCTATGAATAAAATAGTCTACAGCTCATTTTGTCTAATAGCCAATTGGTCTACAACTCATTGTCTAATAGTCAATTAGTCTAATAACCAGTCAGTCTACTCCCAACTGGTCTACTGCCAACTGGTCTCCTCCCAATTGGTCTACTCCCAACTGGTCTACACCCAATTGGTCTACTCCCATCTCGTCTACTCCCAATTCGTCTACACCCAAGTGGTCTACTCCCAACTCGTCTACTCCCAACTAGTCTACACCCAACTGGTCTACACCCAACTCGTCTACTGCCAACTCATCTACTGCCAACTAGTCTACTGCCAACTAGACTACTCCCAACTGGTCTACTACTAGTTATATATATACATGTATATTTTTTTTGTTATTTAAGTCTACTTCATCCAGTTTCTTTTTTCCCAGTGAAATAGGAAACAACCTACTGCATCTCTCTCACAGTTACTGTAACCACATCCCAGCACTACATACATGTAAACGTAAACACACACACACACACACACACACACACACACACACACACGCACACACACACACATACACAAACGGAACACATTACTAGTACACGCGAGCATCTGGTGTCGATCCATCCAACTACACGCCCACATCGCGCGGATCGTTAGTACCTTCACTAGTGTACCAAACGCAATGAAAATCAAATTACTCGATAATTCCTCATTCGGGATCCCGCCAAGATTGCTGCATGCATGTAGTTTGCAGGCACAAACCCTTGTTGGTCGTATTAGGAGTCTGCATTTGCTAAGACTAATACACGCACCACTGCACTACAGCCTCTCCCAACAAAGGTTTCTACAGACTTCTAAAAACAGTTTCTCACGGTGAAAATCAAACTCAGCCCTCTACCCATGTGATTAGTTGCTTTCCAATGTCCATCACCATCTATTGGGACTTGCCTGGCAACACCCAATAACTGGATAATTAGGGAAACAGATTAGGCAGATATCACCAGTCCATGGGTGAAATAAAAACAACACTGGTCAGACAACCCTTCCTCCATGGATACCAGTGCACCAAATTCCAAGGGGTACAGGTGACAGTAGTCAGTACAGTAGTCAGTACAATCATCTTTCCCCCTTATACAGTATCTGGCTCTTCTGTAAACCATGGAGTAACATATGCAGACATAATAATGTGGATTCATTCACGTGTAAACCATGAAATGACTAAAATGTAATGAGATATTTGGGGGCATTATTTATTTTCTGAACAAGATTTCAAGGCATGTTTCAACTTTTTGTAACAATTAATGAGATTCCCCTTATATGACTATCAAAAGCATAGGCCTACATACTATTGTATTACGAGGAAGTAAATTTTCTTTGACGAAAATCAAATTTGAGATGGTTGAGATATCCCAAAACAAAGTGGTCCTAATGAAATGTGGGAATTTTCTTGTATATGGATCATTTTGCTTTACTTTGTTTTTGGATATTTCCAAATCTGACTTTCATCAAATAGAATTTTAACTCCTGTTTGATAATAGTATGTCGAGTAGTTTCTATCTTGCAAAAAGTCAAAAACTGAATCACCATCTCAACCAAAACTACAATCCTTTAACACCTACATTTTTTCTTTTTCTCGCTGATATACTGTAAACACAAACCTAGGTTCATTGTAAATGTACCAACCTAGGCCTATATGACAATCTAAAACTAATACCCTTTAATATCATTATGTGTAGGTTCTGAATGAAACCTTAATTTTGGAAAAATCAATGCCGAAAAGCAAAGAACAGTTCTTGTGCCTATGCAGGAACCAGTCCCAGAAACACATTTTACTTCTAAGAGGTTTTCTACTTCTATGAGGAATTTTTAATAAGTGGAGTCAGAGATGGTTTTCTGTATAACTTCTCTCCCTAGTTTGATCTCTCTCCTTATGTAAGTTCCGACAGTGTTTCAAATTCACTCTTGGTAAATTCCTCCCTATTTATTGGTCTGATAAAACAATACATTTCTAAAGTGAATGTATCCATACATCTTTTAAGACTTGTGATACTGATAGATATCAATGTAAAATCTCCTGGATGCTGCAGTTGATCATAACTTGCAATTGATTGCAATTCTCTATTCTATACTAGTTAAAATCATTTGCTGGTTGGCCATTTTTACAATCAGTGGTGTAAAACACAGTGTTTGCACTAATTGGTGTATAACTTTCTTATACACTGACAAATATGCATTATTTTTTCTCATAAACTTACCACCCATAGTGTCTACCTTGGGTACCTTAATGAACTTTCCTCTCTTTTTCTTTCAGATGTGGCAGGCACTTACATGCTTGAAATCCAACACTTTTGGTGTACTCACTCTGACATAGTATTTTTGTCAGAGCTAGCATATTAAATTGTTTATTCCTTTTCATTATTTTTGTTGTTGTGATAGACAGGTATCCAACATTAAGAACTATTATGTTTACCAGGTTCTGCTTTGTCTTCTTTAAAGACTGAAATTGTCCGAACTTTATGTTTCGGAGGTGACATTTTCCGTTAACAATTAACCCCTCTTTTGAGTTAGCTCTTGTTCACAATTATGAAATTCAACTTTGCTAATTTCCATCAAAACAGAATAGTAATCAATCTGACTTAACTTTGATCCAAAGATTATTTAATTCAAATAGTTTATCATTTTTTGGTGAGCATTTATAAATTTATGTAACTTTTCCGTTAACATTTCTGTCACCTCCGAGACAACAGATTTATGTATTTGATTTTTTTTTATTCTTGACATCGGTTATACATTACATTGGCAAAAATGTAACATATCCCCTCACATTATCTCTGAAGGAAGGTAGTAGAAATATAGCCTGTTGTTTTCATTTCGGAGCAATTTACAATTTTCCGTTAACACTTGTCACCTCCGAAACAATTGTCACCTCCGAAACAACAAGCATATTATATTTGATAATTTCTCGAAGACAAAGCAATTTTGTTTGATTCTGTCCAATTGACAGGAATCTCTTTTGGATGAAAATAGTAATATGGCAACAGGAAATGAGAATTTTCTAGAGATTAATAAAAGATCTAATAAAAACTAAGAATTACTGTTTCGGAGGTGACAAAACACTGTTAACAAGATTTTTTGCTCATTTCTGTTGAAGAGAAACCATATCATGTACACCAATGGTTTCATTTATTTTAGTAACATAAGTCTCAAAGTGGAGAAATCAACTAACACACTCTCACTCTTTTTTGTATTACTAGACAGCACGTTTTAGGGCAAATTTACATTTTTTTCACTCTTTTTAACAATGAGAATGCACAAAATACACCCATCTGTTGTATATATAACATTGTAATCAATATCAATTCTCCTGCTTTAGTTAAGTAAACATATAGATGCTTTCATCTTAGAAGCTTGATTTCCAACAAGCAAATTATTTGTGAAGATTTACCAATCACAGCTTTCCATGTAGGTTACTATTTCTTGTGTTTCGGAGGTGACATTGTTTGTTAACACCATATTGTTATATGATAGTGAAAGGCAAGACTTCAGTTCCTTTTCACTGTCTATCAATATTTTCTAATACATTTAATATCTACAAAATCATCACAACAGAAGTGACTTTTGTATACATAGCTCACCAGAATTCCCTCGATACCAAAGTGATACATGTGGCAGTTCATGCGTGCCCTAGTCCAAAATCTAAAAAAAAAAATGTAAAAAAAAAATTATCAAATAATCACACTCCACAAAAAGGCCACATGCCTATAGCTGGTGCACCACTTGTTCTTGAATTCTTAGTTGTTGTTTTTCCATGTACAACGTGGTATAGTCATAAACAAAATTATGTGATTTTTTTTTAATATGACAATAATTATTACATTTTCCAAGTTGAACCAACTGTTTATGACAAATGTTGTATTTTTTACGATTATTGAAGTTATGTGACAACTAAAGTGAACAGAGGAACAAGTCCCCAGGACTGGAAAGGGAAAGATCCAAAAACAAGATTTGTAGTTCTATCTCAATATAATTTTGATGAGGTGTTTACCTTGTTTTGTTATTATGTTTTATCTTATAATTTGGCTTTTAGTACTGGAATTTTAAGGAAAAGAAAATGGTTTATTAAAGGACAAGTCCACCTTCATATACATGTGGATTGAGTGAATGCAACAACATTAGTAGAACACATTATTGAAAGTTTTGGGGAAATTGGACAATCCATTCAAAAGTTATGGGTTTTTTACGTATCTTCGCAATCACTGCTGGATGAGACGACTATGACAGTGTATGATGTCACATGTGTACAACGATATAAGGAAAATATAATGAATTTCACAAAATTTTACTTTTTGAAAAAAGTGCACATTTCTTCAACTTGCTACTGATGTATTTTAGGGCAATATTATTCATCCTGCCTTCTAAAAGAGAGAAGTCATGTGTTCTTTTGTTATGCAAGAAAAGTGAAAATACAGTATGTTGAATTTTCTTGATACTTTCTCTATATCCTCGTACACATGTGACATCACAAGCTACATGTATAGAAGTCTTCTCATTCAGCATTGACTGAGCAGAAACTTAAAAAATCCATAACTCTGGAACGGATTGCCTTACTTTCCTCAAACTGTCACTGATGTGTTTTTCTAATATTGCTGTATTTACTCAGCCCTCATGTCTATTGAGGTGAACTTGTCCTTTTCCAGTTTCGGTCCCTTATAGGCTTATTTGAGACCAGTTTGTGTCCGGGACCTTCCGTGAAGTTGATGGAGGAAATTACTGAACAAAAACAAATTTTCCCCTCAAGTTCACAGAAAAGCATTATGCTGCTCTCTTCAGCTGGGAAACACAAACTGTTGTCTTAACCAAACTGTAAAAACCTGTTAAAGATTAGTATGAATTACAATCTCAAACAAAATATGAGCTGGTATTCATTATAATGAAAGAGAATAATTAAACAAAATAACAAGTAAGAACTGAAAGAAAGAGCTTATATTTGAAAATTAAAGCCATGTGGAAAGACATGAATGTTCACTAAATAGTTAACACCTGAGAAGTTGGGTTGTCTCTGTGTTGTGTCACCTCAAAAACAACAAAATGGTTTTACTTATCTTATACTTTTTACTCTCAAAAGTGATTAATATGCATGATTTGCAGGTAATTTTCAAGCAATTCAGAAAGATACGTAAAATATATTTTACTAATGTCAACAGTTTAAATGAATCTGGTGTAAATAGAAAATTTATCCCAGATGAACCAAACACCTTTCACCAGTATTATGACATTTGTATGGTGGCTGTCAAGGATAATGAAGAATTCATGAACATCCTTGAATTAATCTAGGTTATAAAACTATTTGCAAACAAAAACGTGCAAAAGTCAAATTTTTGCTTTTCCTATTCATACCGTATGTCCCCACCAAATAATCACAGTGGTACCCTCCGCAACGATAACTTTAAAGATAGTGAATCATTCTAAAATACAATTTGAGGGATTGAAACTATAACTCATTGCCCACACCTTACAGAAAACCCCATTCAATTTGCTTCAGAGGTCAAAGAGAATTGAGGATTTTTGTAGAGCATGTGAGGAATTCCTTCCCTCCAAGTTCTGTATATTGTGTTTACATATTAATATGCAGTTCCAAGAGCATCCAAGTGCTGAACTTGGAAGAATCAGACTCCTGACATCCTTTATAACAATCTACATTTCTTTGAGATCACTTAACAAAACTGACTGGGGCTCTCTGCAAAATAGAGCTAAGATGTTATAATTAAAATAAAGTAGAATTTAGCTGATTTAATTGGGTGCTATCAATGCAAAAGTCTAATTGCAATTTTTTTTTTTTTTTTTTTTTTTTTTTTGGGGGGGACATACTATATGAATACTTGAACACAATGTTAACATTGAATGTCACCTCCGAAACAAAGTTATTCTTCTCTGGTGTTGTGGAATAAAATGTTCTGAGAGCAAAGAAACATTACTAAAATGATCTTACACCCTCATTTCAATTTAAGGTAGAAAATGGAATGCCATGTTTCTTTTTTTTGGGGGGGGGGGACATACTATATGAATACTTGAACACAATGTTAACATTGAATGTCACCTCCGAAACAAAGTTATTCTTCCCTGGTGTTGTGGAATAAAGTGTTCTGAGAGCAAAGAAACATTACTAAAATGATCTTACACCCTCATTTCAATTCAAGGTAGAAAATGGAATGCCATGTTTCTTCAGGTTACAATATCTAGCTTATGTCCATCATATTCTTACTGTAAATGAATATTTCAACACAATGTTAACATTGAATGTCACCTCCGAAACGAAGTGATTCTTCCCTGGTGTTGTGGAATAAAATGTTCCGAGAACAAAGAAACATTACTAAAATGATCTTACACCCTCATCTCAATTCAAGGTAGAAAATGGAATGCCATGTTTCTTCAGATTACAATATTTAGCTTACATCCTTCGTCCAAATGGAAGGCAAACTACCGGTACCCATGCTAATTAATGAAGTGTAAAAAAACACTTGTTCTGTGTGGTCTATCTGCTTGAAACAGGGGCTAATTTCTTGTTCTCGAGTTATAATTATTAAAAACATTGATAAAAAGAAGAAGTTTTTGTGTTATTGTCACTTATTCTCAAAAAAAAAAGTGAGTGTTAATATTAATGTCACCTCCGAAACATTCTAATATGTTAACTGTCACCTCCGAGACATCCATGTGTGAAAAATCCAAGTTTTTAAGAAATTATTGGAATTTCATTTAACCTACATTAGTCTAGCTTCTGGACTCTTTTTACTCGTAGGGGTGATTCAGTGTACGCGACAAGCCGTATGAGGGCGTAACACCCGAGGATTGCGATACGCCGAGAACTGCGATACCCGAGAAAAAAGAGTCCAGTAAAATACTTTCGCCGGATCGAGCAGGGTCAAGAGTTCACGCTTGAGTGGTCATGAATATTCATGACTCGCAGTCAATCAGACAGTTTTACTAGTTAATGCGAATACCAGCTGATCGCACTCCCGCTGGTAGTGTGTGGTAGTGCTGCCCACTTCCACTACACTACAGCACTGTCCACCAAAATAGGGGGTTTTGTTCTGAAGTTGAGCCCACTAACTAGTCTAGCAGCCAGAAAGGGTCCCCGTGCACCCCCCCCCCCTAAAACAAAATTCTACGATATGTTCGAAGATCGTCAGAACCTGTATGTTCCGAATCCGGTTGTCGCCAGTGGAAAAAAAGGTTGCGCGCGCGTCTAATTTGCATATTTCTAAGATGGGCGCCGCCCGTTGCTAGGAGACGGATTATTTTTGAATAACTTTAGTTAGGAATAACAAATTACCATAAAAATGGTATCATTTTGAAGAGAATTAAATTTCCTACAAGCTGATACCCCATTTGATGGGATAAATAGATGTTGTCATGAAATATTAAGGAAGGAATTATGTTTTTTAGCATTTTTCTAAAAAGATCCGGAATTTGGTTATAATGTTCTTTTCCATACATTTAATATGTATTTACAAATAACATTTGAATTTTCCTATTATTATCCCCCAAACATAGCTATTATCATGTGAAAACGGCTTTCCAATACATCAATTCCTTTAAAAGTTACACGACATTAAAGGGGATATGGTTCAATAGGTTTTACAGCAATATCTAAGGGTTATAATGTCTCCGCGCGCAATTGCGTAGGTTCTGTATGTGGGGTTTGTTGTAGATCACTGCTATCTATTGATCAAATCTCATCGAAATCGGCGAAGAAAGAAAGGAAAATTACACTTTCTATTCCTTATATGAAATAAAAATGTTTTTTTTTCTATTCTGTGTTACCAAACTCAATCCATTCAGCTTCCCATATGAACAGTTTCTTGTCTTTTTGGATTCCCTCCAAGAACGTGAAATTAATCACAACTTATCTGATATTAAAAAGTTAAAGAAAAAACATTTACGTGACAGTTTCCTCTTATTGGAAGATTAAAGTGAAAAAAAAAAGAAGAATCTTATGCTAAAAGCCCTAAGAAATAAAGAACTTGTTAAATGGCCTTTCAGAGTTTAAAATGAAACATGACTATCTTATTTTTTCATAACAAAATGAAGGGAAGTATCTGTGTAGTTCATGTCGGCCCATACTGGGTTACATCATAAATTCTTCAGAAATGGTCCCCGTGCACCCCCCCCCCCAAAAAAAAAATCTACGATAGGTCAAAGGTCAAAGATCAAGTGAAATAATGCTCTCCTATTCATCCAATTAAACCTAGGTCAAGGAAGGTGACCATTCAACACATTTGTGACAAACATGCCATTACAATATTTTGCCAGTTTTGTGAAAATGTAATCACACATTGTCCACATGTACTAAAGACCTATTAGGAGAATCATGCATTATGGCGGAGGCATACCAGTCGTCATGATAGCGACATTTCTAGTTTAATATTACAACGAAGATTACGACTATTATTAGCAGTTGGTAATTAAGTGGTGTACGAAGACTAACTCAAACAATACATCATTATATGAGTGGCTATAATGTACAATTGATAAAAACCCAATAAATCTGTTTTTTTTTTTCAGGTTATACAGTGCGTATCAAAAAAAAGGTAATCCAACTTTGGCGGGCTACTACTTTACAATATTATTGTCAGCTATGGAGAGCTCAATGTTTTAATTCCAATGATATCACAAACCATCGAAAGCTATGCTGCCGGCTGAAAGCAATAACAAATTTACTTCTTGTATATTATAGAAAGAATGGCCACGCGAAAGTAACAAGATTAATGCTCTGTTACTGGGAATTTGAAAACAATAATGACATTGTTTCCATTCCTGTTTTGTCGTTTGTTGTTGGCGTGTTTCCTTTCAAAGAGTGAAAGTAGTAGTAGGTTAATAGATGTCGGCGTTAAAGCTTGTACAATATAACAATATTGATCACAGTTTATTATTCCGAAGGTTCATTTTTTTTCCCCCAAAGGTTCGTTATTCCGGAGGTTCGTCATGATATAGATAAACGGGCCCAAATTAGTTATTGCTGAAAGCAATAACAAATTTACTTCTTGTATATTATAGAAAGACAGGCCACGCGAAAGTAACAAGATTAAATGCCCTGTTACTGGGAATTTGAAAACGATAATGGCATTGTTTCCATTCCTGTTGTGTCGTTGGTTGTTTCCTTTCAAAGAGTGAAAGTAGTAATATAGTAGGTTAATAGATGTCGGCGTTAAAGCTTGTACAATATAACAATATTGGTCACAGTTTATTATTCCGAAGGTTCATTTTTTTCCCCAAAGGTTCGTTATTCCGGAGGTTCGTCATGATATAGATAAACGGGCCCAAATTTGTTATTGCTGAAAGCAATAACAAATTTACTTCTTGTATATTATAGAAAGAAAGGCCACGCGAAAGCAACAAGATTAAATGCCCTGTTACTGGGAATTTGAAAACGATAATGACATTGTTTCCATTCAAAATTAATGGTCACCTTCCTTGACCTAGGTCTAATTGGATGAATAAGAGAGCATGTATTTGGGGATTTTAAGACTTAAACTTGACTTTGGCCCTTTCATAAGTTTATGCATTAAGTAATTTTCAAGGTATGGAGAAAAAGAGCAATTTTTGTATTGAGTAATAAATATTATTACCATTTTCATCTGGCCTTTGACCCTAAAATTCATAAGAGAATCACTGTCAGGCAGAACATGCATAAATATGTACTAAGTTTCAAGATGCCATGAGCCACTTCCGAGACATGGAGGAAGAAGCAAGTTCAGCACTTTCTCTTGATCTTTGATCTTTGACCTTTTTGGCAAAAAAAAAAAAAAAAAGAAATTGCCAGAGAATCTCTATTTTGGGTTCTACTTGCATACACCAAGTTTAAAAAAAAGTCCTGCTGGCATTGCATAAATATGAGGGAAATAGTAAAATTTTGAAGTGTTGCCCTTGACCTTTGACCCCATGAACCCCAAATTCCCTAGATAATCACTTCCAGTCAGTACATGCATAATATATACTATGTTCCATGAAGATACCTTGACCAATATCCAAGATACAGAGAAAAAAAGTAAAATTTTAACATTTTCACTTGACCTTTTCACATTTGACCTTAACTTTATCACCCCAAACTTTTACCAGTGAATTTTAACTGGGTAATACCTGTATACACTAAGTTTCAAGAAAATATCTTTAGGCATTGCAGAGATATGAGGGAAATAGTGAAATTTTAAGCATTTGACCTCGACCTTTTGACTTTTGACCTTGAGCATGTGTACCCAAAAGTTGATAGGCAGAATTTCACCCCCAATACACATACATGCCAAATTTCAGTGTTTTTTTTTTTGTTTTTTTTTTGTTACGCTGTCCGCAAAATTCATTACGGACGGAGAGAAGGACGGACGAAAGGACGGACATCCCGAAAACATAATGCCTCCGGCACCACTTCTTGGCGGAGGCATACAAAAGAATCTAGATTACATAGGTGAAGTAATCTTTGAAGATATGTAAATATTGACAATATTATGTACGGTATTGAAACTGTCGTGTTGATTATCCTTATGGTACGTTACCACTCTCGTGGAATTCACTAAGCTGGGTCCACTTTCTCGATTCGCCCGAAATCGTGGTCTTACTCGGGGACTAATCGTGCTGATCATCAGATAATCAAATCTTGATGTCAGTCAAAGACATTGTGTTGATCGTAGTAATTTTTCGAACAGTCCAATAATTCTTCTACGATCAACACGATTACCACCATAGACCTCAAGATGTGATAAGCCATGATAAGATCACCACGGTCACTCGTAGACTAAGAATCGATTTGTGGTAGATAGTATACATGTATTAGCATATCGAGATTCGCGACAATGGCAACCTAGTGAAAGTGTTTAACGTGCAATGTCAATAATCTTTTGGGTATCGATAATGCACATTTATAGTTACTCTATCTAAAAAGGACCGGCGGACGTATGGCAAGCCATATTACTTTTAAAAAAGATTTTCTGATATCACGAATTCCCTTTCATGATATCAAAAATTCGAATTTCTGATATCACAAATTCAATTTTTGATATCACAAATACCCATTGGTTTATCACGTAAAACCAATTTTTGATATCACGAAATCGAATTAGTGATATCACAAATTCAATTCGTGATATCACGAATTCAATTCGAGATATCACGAATTCACATTCTTGATATCAAGAAATACATTTTGTGATATCACTAATTCCAATTTGTGATATCATTAATTTACATGGAATTTCAGCACATATCTTTCGCAAAGAAATAATCTGATTTCGAGCATTAGTTTTGCGCTGAAATTCAACCGTAAATTCTAGCGTTAGTTGAGGGCAGAAATACACAGGGAATTCGAGCTTTAGTTCAGCGCAGAAAACCAACTTGAATTTGAGCGTTAGTTGAGCGCAGAAATACAAAGTGAATTCGAGCATTAGTTTTGCGCTGAAATTCAACTGTGAATTCGAGCGTTAGTTGAGCGCAGAAACACACAGGGAATTCGAGCATTAGTTTTGCGCTGAAATTCAGCTGTGAATTCGAGCGTTAGTTGAGCGCAGAAACACACAGCGAATTCGAGCATTAGTTTTGCGCTGAAATTCAACTGTGAATTCGAGCGTTAGTTGAGCGCAGAAATACACAGCGAATTCGAGCATTAGTTTTGCGCTGAAATCCAACCGTGAATTCGAGCGTTAGTTGAGCGCAGAAATACACAAGGAATTCGAGCATTAGTTTTGCGCTGAAATTCAACCGTGAATTCGAGCGTTAGTTGAGCGCAGAAATACACTGTGAATTCGAGCATTAGTTTAGCGCAGATATTCCTATGGAATTTCAGGTGTTATCTTTACATAGTATATAACGATAGTTACAAAAAACCCTAAATGAAGAGTTTTGGCAACTCGTCTTCATTTAAAGTGATTAGGAATTGGTTTTAAAAGAATCGATGAAAATAAATCCTTTAGCAACATATCTAAAATGCCATTATTGATATGTTGTCAATTACTTCAAAGTCATTATTATATTCTTATTTTTCTCCATTTCTCGCCACTGATTTGGCAGAGACTGGTTGACTTAATACAACTTTTGTTTGCGTTTCTCTTTACTCTGTCATGTGAAAGATACTCTCTCCCGACCTCCCCCTGTTACTCCTCCGAGTTAATAAGAGAGATTTCTCATTGCGCAGATTAACAAAATTGAAGTCCTTCGTACCACTGCTTTTTTCTTACTACAAATTCTAACTGTTTGTTTGCCATGCATACTGCTGCATAAAATCCTCATAAGATCTGGATATCTTCACTCTTCTTGATCTGGTCTGAAGACTTTTGGGCTTGTGCATTCCAGTTTTGTTCTCCCCGGTTTTGGTTCTTGAATAAACTTGCCCATATAATTACACTTTAAATTATTTTGCAAAATCATAAACATATTGGGGCAGGCAAACTGTACATCCAATACTATTGGTCTTAATGGATACACCCCTTTGTTCTGGAGGACTGATTTTGAGGAGTGAGAAAATGTCTTTAGGAGAAACACGTTGCTTTATGTGACCACCAGCCGACACCAGTGGTGGACATTTGACAAGTTTACGACTCCCTCTCGCACCCTGCATGACTCACAGTCTCTCTATCTTATTCTCCGCTGCTGACATACACAGACCAGAGGGGTGATTGCCCTCGGTCGGTCCTCCGCAATACAAAAACATGGTATGCTTTTATAACACACATACACATACAACCACACATAATTATCATCGATTTGGTGGAAGAGTCTTACTGTATATAAAGGGGATTACCACATGAAAAATGGGGGGGGGGGGGGATGTATAATGATTAACAATAATGTAGCAATAGATGACAATTTGAGGACCAAAACGATGAATAAAATGTAGGCCCTAAGTGAACATATCATTGAATTCATGATAACATGTTGCAAAACAATGATTTGTATCAATAATTCAGCGAATATACCTTGATGATCATTTAGGGAATGATGGATGTGTAAATCTCTCATATATATTGTGTATTTTGAACATTGTTTTAAAAAAAAGTTAGCAGTATAATATACCTTCCATCTGAATATCAGCTCAAAAGTAATGTTCCAATTCCCTGTGTATTCTGCGCTAAAAAAAGAAAAAAAAAACCGCTCGAATTCACAGTTGAATTCCAGGGCAAAACTAACTATCGAATTCCCTTTGTATTTCTGCGCTAAACGAATGCTCGAATTCACAGCGATTTTCTGCACTGAACTGACGCTCGAACTCCCTAGTGTGTATTTCAGCGCTCAACTAACGCTCGAATTAACAGGTGAATTTCAGCGCAAAACTAACGCTCGAATTCACTTTGTATTTCTGCCCTAAACTAATGCTCGAATTCACAGCGATTTTCTGCGCTGAACTAACGCTCGAAATCCCTGTGTATTTCTGCGCTCAACTAACGCTCGAATTCACAGTTGAATTTCAGCGCAAAACTAACGCTCGAATTCACTTTGTATTTCTGCGCTCAACTAACGCTCGAATTCACAGGGATTTACTGCACTGAACTAACGCTCGAAATCCCTGTGTATTTCTGCGCTCAACTAACGCTCGAATTCACAGTTGAATTTCAACGCAAAACTAACGCTCGAATTCACTTTGTGTTTCTGCGCTCAACTAACGCTCGAATTCACAGTTGATTTTCAGCGCAAAACTAACGCTCGAATTCACTTTGTATTTCTGCGCTCAACTAACGCTCGAATTCACAGGGATTTACTGCACTGAACTAACGCTCGAATTCCCCGTGTATTTCTGCGCTAAACTAACGCTCGAATTCACAGTTGAATTTCAGCGCAAAACTAACGCTCGAATTCCCTGTGAATTACTGATATCACAAATTCGATTTTGTGATATCAATAATTCAATTCGTGATATCACAAAATAGAATTTGTGATATCAGAAATTCGCATTTGTGATAGTCACAAATAAGAATTGTTGATATCACAAATTCAAATTAGTGATATCACAAATTTATTTCGTGATATCACAAATTCGAATTTGTGATATCAAAAAATAATTTTGTGATATCACGAATCACCATTGGTTTTTCACGTGAAACCTATTTTTGATATCAAGAATTCGAATTTCTGATATCAGAAATTCATTTAGTGATATCTCAAAGTGAATTTTAGATATCACTAATTCGAATTTCTGATATCACAAATTGAATTTGTGATATCAAGAATGGATTTTGTGATATCACAAATTCGATTTCTTGATATCACAAATTAAGTTCATGTGCTACACTTACGGGAATTTGTGTTATCACAAATTTGATTCTTGATATCATAAATTGAATTCTTGATATCAAAAATTTGATTTTATGATATCACAAAATGGAATTTGTGATATCAGAAATTAACTTTAAATGTAAAAAAGGCTTGCCATACGGACGAGTAGGGCATGGATATCTGAAAACATTGGATGGTGTATTTAATTCATGCATGAGTTAAAATGTTATTCCAGCGGAACTTACATGCGCTCTAAAAGTGGATTGCACGTCAGATGCGCCTATAGCAGATGCACTTCAAATCATTTTAGCAACTAATTTCTGTGGAAAACATGAAAATATTGTATTCGTTGTGGTTAAACATTTACACTCTGAATATGTCTAATGTTTAACACATTAGTCATACACATACATCCTTGAACACAAACACACACAACACAAAAGTATACAAACCTGCATAAATATAAACGTGATATATATATATATATATAGATAGATAGATAGATAGATAGATATAGATATATTATATATACATAGTTATAGTATATACATGCACACATACATACATACACGCATGCATAGTTAATGTTCCCTCAGACATTTCCCTCATGTTTTATAGATCCATGCATTAAGGTCTACTTAACCATAACATTTTTTTTTCTCTCTCTCTCTCTCTCTCATTTTTGTATAATATTGATTATTAGTCACTCCTAACGGATTTAACAACCAAGTTTACGTTGTATTGCATTTAAATCAACCCATGTAATAAAATTAAGTGCATGAAATCATTTCTTATAAAAAAAAAAACTCCACAGAATTTGAAAGCGACTGGATTTGACTTGCAACTATTCGTTTTTATCAATGCCATTCCTTGGTATTTGTAATCTATCTATTAGTTTCTTGGCTATTACAAACGTATGAGCAATATGTTTAAAAACCATCAGGCGAACCACCAAAGAATGAGAACACGTATGTGCGATCTTATCTTAAAAAAAAAAATAAATTGATTTCATGCTAGAGCATGGTGAGAAATATTTCGCTTGTGCGGTATACATGTAACTCTTTTTCGACATCTAAATAAAGCATTCGAGTGTGATGTTCCATGAATGCATTAATGGCGTATTGAATAAATTCACGAAATTCATGACTGAGCTCATTTCCCCTGCATGAATGCCTGTGTGCGATACTGGAGGTGTGAGTATGTGTGTGAAGATGATCAGAAGAATAAGAGTTGATGAAGAGAAGTTTGATTAATATCGATATGTTGGAAACCCGTATCCAGGTAAGCCCGTTTCGGCCGTCATGAAATTACACCTCTCGTAAGGCCTTCATTCTATTTGATGAAAAAAGACGTAAACTAAAAGTGAAGCTGAGTAGAACAAAGGTGATAGCGAATAAAAAATTTAATTTGTTTTCATATTCCACAAGATTTAATGATATTTAATCAATAATTTGGATGTAAGAAGTGATAGGGTCTCATACTTGCAATGATTATTACAGTACTACACGCGTTACGCAAGTGCGGCCGTCGACATTACCCTTAAATTTCTGTATAACCGTACTGAACCTTTTCCCTTTAATGTCGTGTAACTTTTAAAGAAATTGGTGTATTGAATAGCCGCTTTCACAGAATAATACTTATTTATGGGGTTTAACTTAAGGAAAATTCCGATGTTATTTGTAAACAGAAATTAAATGTATGGAAAAAGCATTACTGAAATCTGTATTTCTTGGGAAAAATGAAAAAAAAATCCTTCCTTCCTTAGTATTTCATAACAACAACTATTTATTACATAAAACGGGGTATTAACTTGTAGGAAATCTAATTCTCTTTAATATGATACCATTTTTATGGTGATATTCTTAACTAAAGTTATTCAAAAATAATCCGTATCCTAGCAACGGGCGGCGGCCATCTTAGAAGTATGCAAATTAGACGCACGCGCAACCCTTTTTTCCGCTGGCGACAAGCAGATTCGCAAAATACAGGTTCTGACGATCTTCGAACACATCGTAGATTTTTTTTTGGGGGGGGGGGGTGCACGGGGACAATTTCTGAAGAATAGTAACCCAGTATGGGCCGACATGAACTACACAGATACTTCCCTTCATTTTGTTATGAAAAAATAAGATAGCCATGTTTCATTTTAAACTCTGAAAGGCCATTTAACAAGTTCTTTATTTCTTAGGGCTTTTAGCATAAGATTCTTCTTTTTTTTCACTTTAATTTTCCAATAAGAGGAAACTGTCACGTCAAATTTTTTTCTTTAACTTTTCAATATCAGATAAGTTGTGATTTTGGAGGGAATCCAAAAAGACAAGAAACTGTTTATATGGGAAGCTGAATGGATTGAGTTTGGTAACACAGAATAGAAAAAAAAAAAACATTTTTATTTCATATAAGGAATAGAAAGTGTAATTTTTCTTTCTTTCTTCGCCGATTTCGATGAGATTTGATCAATAGATAGCAGAGATCTACAACAAACCCCACATACAGAACCTACGCAATTGCGCGCGGAGACATTATAACCCTTAAATATTGCTGTAAAACCTATTGAACCTTATCCCCTTTAATGTCGTGTAACTTTTAAAGGAATTGGTGTATTGGAAACCCGTTTTCACATGATAATAGCTATGTTTGGGGGATAATTTTAGGAAATTTCAAATGTTATTTGTAAATGCATATTAGATGTATGGAAAAGAACATTATAACCAAATTCCGTATCTTTTTAGAAAAATGCTAAAAAACATAATTCCTTCCTTAATATTTCATGACAACAACTGTTTATCCCATCAAATGGGGTATCAGCTTGTAGGAAATTTAATTCTCTTCAAAATGATACCATTTTTATGGTAATTTGTTATTCCTAAATAAAGTTATTCAAAAATAATCCGTCTCCTAGCAACGGGCGGCGGCCATCTTAGAAATATGCAAATAAGACGCGCGCGCAACCTTTTTTTCCGCTGGCGACAACCGGATTCGGAAAATACAGGTTCTGACGATCTTCGAACATATCGTAGAATTTTGTTTTAGGGTTGTGTACGGGGACCCTTTCTGGCTGCTAGACTAAACTTGTACTTCGACCGCCAGCTCATCATACTGCATTAATGTAGGCCTACGTGCTTTCTTTATGCATGATGAGAGACAAGCTGCCCATTCCATGATTTCATCATGGACCCTACCACTAGGGTCCATGATTTCATGAAGTCATCATATAAAAGTCTTTACATAAAATCAAGGAAATTCCAAAGATTCTCATAATTATGTAGCTATATTATGTATACAAGAGAAGTAAAGTCTGTGTGTCTTATGAGAGAGAAGTCTTTTCATGAAACGTAGCCTCCATCCAAATAGGGGAGATACCACGATTTTATAGTACGATGAAAAAATGTTTCATTGGACATTATAGGCTTATTGTAGATTACAGACTTTATTTTAGATTGATTCCTCCGAGCATAACAGAATGACATCCGTAAAAGGGTCAATCCCACTATATCCGCTAAAATATGTGATCTTCATATACATGACTTTTGATCAATATTCCAATAGATTTAAGGATCCCTTGTCACAAAAGTCATATTTTTGGTAAAGCAACTCTAGCAAAGATATTAAAAACCAGACCCCCCCCCCCAAAAAAAAAAATACTATTATTATCATTACAAAATATCGAATGTAGGAACCAGATTCAAATAGTCGATCGTGCCAAAATAGATTTCTGTCTTTGAAAGCCTGATTGTAGATAGGAATAAAAAAAAAATGTCATGGTCAACAAAGGCAAGTGAAATTCATTGGATTGCGCCTGCGGGTAGGATAACGAAGAGGTTCGTGTTTTTGTTATTGTTTTTTTTTTTATATAGATCGAGTCAAATACAGACGGATTTCACTGACGAATTCCATAAGGTATTTTAAGATTCAACGAAACATACGTGATACCCTGCTATGAGATTTCTCCTCAAGGATTATGACAGCCTTATATAGCTCACCTGCAAGGAACTACTCCCATATCTCACTATAGAACACATTAAAGTAACTTTATTATCTCATTTCCACGGAAAAGCGCAGGTGGGAAACGTATACCTTACGAAAACTCACTCCCTGGCCAACATAACTCGCAGGATTCATCCAATTATAAACTTATACAAACGCTCTGAGGGAATTTATTCATAGTAACAACTTTCATAGTCAAACTACTTCAATCTAAACGTAAAAGCAACATTATTCCTTGCGTCCTTTTACCAAAAACACTTGTGGCTTGCCTTTAAAACAGATTATGCTGATAGTGCTATGTTCGTGAGGAATATGGTGCTGGTTAAAAGCTATGTCTGTTATTCCGAAGGCTCGTTTATTCGAAAATAAACTATTGCTCACTATTTTTTTTTTCTGATAATGAAATAATGTTCATTAGCCGAAACTTAAAAGAAGGGTTTGTAGTTATGTACTTGTAAATAGCACATCTATTTTCCCTGAAAAGGTGTTAGTGCTAACCTATAGCAGTAAAGCAAAACAAAGCAAAAGGAAACAAACTTGTAATGGTATACATTAAGCCGTGTTGATCGAAGGATGATAATACAACATGACATTGTAATGATGAGTAGGAGAATGCTTCACAGACGCAGGTACACAGTGACTCAAATTGTCTTATGACTTTGAAAGCGAACACTTCTTTTTAATGGGTGCTCACCAATGTGAATGCAGGACGGAATACAGGTCATTCTAATTGAAACACACACAAAAAAAGGAGGGGGCAAAATTGAATAAGATACGACTAGCAAATTACCTCCCGCAAAACCATACTGTTGAAAAGACATGCATTTTACTTCTCTTTTTTAATGGGTGTGGACTTTCTCTTGTCTGTATGGTTAAAGATCACCTATTGGAAAGCAATACCCGGAAGTAAATAGTTTAGCAAATATTTACACATCACAGATGATATAACTTTCGAACCCAGCTATTAGTAAAATTGCATTTACAAATGTATATGCATTGAACATCTGTATAAAAATTGACGATGCGCAGTGTGGGGCACGACATATTGCAATTTGTCTTAACGGTAACGTACTATTATGTTTCATTGGAAATATTAGATATTTCTCCTTTGATCATGCTGTTAATGAACATCTTTAATTATCGTCCAACAATGAAGGATTAAAATCTAGGGCATGCAGTTAGATAAACTTTATAGGAGTCCATACCATGTTGTTATCATGTAATATGTATTGTTCTGAGGAGTGAACCCCGGAGACTGTGGTATCATAAAGTTTAAATGAATAATTTATTTTGCACTACGATATTATTCATAAGCAAGTGTCTGATTTATATGCCCTTCAGCATGGTGTTGTGGAGTTTGCCTGTTACATCAAGGAGGCTCTCTCGCCTTCTCGATGATTATAGTTTACCTCCTGATTGTTACATGGCATCATCATTATAATGCAAGGTGAATATCAGAATTGTATGATATCCGCTGCCCTCTGGGATTGGTAAATGCTGAATAATTCTGGAGTCAGAAATTTCTTATTTCTGGTTACAGTTTGTTTTTCTGAAGGTTCATTTTCAGGGTTTATTATTACGATGATTCGGTAATCCAAAACGAAATAAGGTTCGTTTAAAATACTAAAGGATTGGTCTTCCGAATGTTCGTTTGTATAGCCCCTAAAAGAAAAATAAAGAAAAAAAAAGTTTGCAATACCGAAGGTTCGTTAATTTAAAACGATATTGGTTAGTAATTCCGAATGTTAGTTTAAAAGTATGCAATTTTTCCATTTGTGGATTTACGAACCTTGTTTCATTTGTTTGTTTGTTTGTTTGATGTTTGCTTTTTTTTGGGGGGGGGGGGGGTGGGGGAGCTATCAAACCTTCAAAATAATAAAGTTTCTCTTATTTTCAGATCAACGAACCTTCGGGAAAACAACCAATGCCTTTTCAATTTTTGGATACATAGCGTGTATAAGGTTTGCCACGTAAATTCTCCATCAAACATGTGATATCTTTATCTTCCTTTGGTAAATTAGGTCTGAAGAAAATACCAGCTTATTTTTTTTTTTAAATCAAAACTGATAAAACACTATTCCTTGTGAAGCTCAACGCGGTAAACCTTTGTATGCTCGCGTAATCAAAGCGTGTTTTTGTATTCTAACCTGTTATATTTCATAACACATAAAGCTTTGATGGCTATTCATCGATGAAATCACTTATTACTAATAATTTCATCGTCAGAGCCACACTCAGAAAGATTTGTGGATGTTTTTATTTGAAATTGCGTGGTATTTAGGCGCTATGCTGAAAGTATTGTGGTTGTGTTGTGAATTATTGTTCTCCAGACATAATATAGAAATCCAATTGTAAACCTACTTTACGTTTATAAAAAAAAAGGGGATTCCAGAAGTTCAAGGCTTCATCTTATAGGATTGGCCCTCAAGTACAACATACAGTCGACTGCAGTCGTAGTATACCCAATCAATTTGCATATAATATCAATTTGATATTTAGAATCAGTGCCTCGATTTTCAAAGTGTTTATGGATTCACTCGGGCACAGTGCAGCCGACTGAAATACCTCTCTCTTACAAAATCCTGTTGCACAAACAAGATCGCAAAATCAAGAACATTTCTAATTATGATACGAGCAGTCATGGCTACTGTTGGGCCCTATTTTTGTACAAAGTTGAAAAAAAAAACATTAGAGAGAAATCACTAGAGATAAACGATAGTAGATCGCCATTCGTTTTTAGCTCCATGGCCAAACCAGGGAGGTGGAAGCTTTCTTCCACCTCCCTGGCCAAACTAAACACTTATACTGGGTAAGGTACATAATTATGCAATGCATGCATGCAGTACTCCATCCGCCCATGGTGAGACCAAGGACAGATCTGCAGGGTGTTGGGAGAAAGGTACTGAACTGTGTAATACCTAGAATAGTCGATGACTAGTCTAATCCAATTTCAGCAGAAAATTCAGCATTATGTGTTCGTATTAGGCCTAATATGAAGAAAAAGGTATTGTATCTTTTTTTCAGAAAAATTGAATACTCTGAAACCAATTTGTGACCTATATGGATCTACATGTCATTAATATAGATCACATACGAAATCAGATAGATGCGAATTCCATTTACTGAGACTGGCTGAACAGACTACTACCATACTCGGTGGGCGGGACCTGTCAGAGCGAATGATTTATCGCGTTCGGTCAAAATCCGATCGGAACTGAAACTTTCTTCCCGGACCCTTTTTCGTTGGGCGCGCAGTCTCTCGATTATCGCAATCAGAAAATTTGCGCCCTCTCTTGGTCGCACCAAGGAAAAGGGGACGGAGCCCAGACTAAACCTACATAGGAAGGTAGCCCTACTTAAAGACTTGTTATAGTAAGAGTTTGACCTGGCCTGCCCTCCAATAAATAGTTAAAATCTTAAAAATTACATGTCAATTGGTATTTTTAGCAAAAATTTATAAATCTCATGTATCTTTTTAAAAATTCACTTTATATTCAACCCCCAAATAGTTTTGATTCACAAACTATATATTGTTGTTAACCATATAAACTTTGCATGGTGAAGTTTGACTTCAGAGTTTTGTCAATATGGTGCAATTCATGAAAGCAAAGTTTTGCTTAAATTTACTTCAGGTGCCAGGGTTTTCCTTAAATTACACGAATAACCCTCCAGCTTTAAGGTCTGAAATGTTATTTTTCAAAAAAAATCAGGAATCAAACAGAATAATGAAAAAATATTTGGTTTGAAATTTTGACCCCCCCCCCCCCCCGAGTACAAAAGTTAAACCACTGATCGTAAAAAAGGCCGGTTGCGATCAATTGTTTTCCATCTTTATTGATTGCAAAACACTGAAAGAGCTAATACTTAGTTGTTATGTGTTCACTCAAAATGAGTTGAATCTACTGTGCCGTAGATGTAATAATCTAATTAAGTGCTTTTTGGAAATGAGCCTGCAGTATGTTGGCAACAACGTAATATTTGGCACTGTCGTCCAATGTTTTGCCATGATTTACAACATCATTCATATTTTTTGACTCATTTACAATTTTGTGGATCATTTGCTCAGTTTTATTTTAGCATTTTAGTTGCAATTTGGGAATTATGACCACTCTATAGTAATGTTATTTTTCACAACACTTAGATATGATACATACAGAATTTTCAATATGCCTCTTTCCATTAAACAATATTTTTATGGATAAATACAAAATCACATGAACTGATCTATCTCCCTCGATAGAAAAGACTTGAAATTTGGCACATGACATTGTGGCCGCCATTGTAGAATTTTAGCTTTTGTCATTGTTAACAGTGTTTGCCATGGTAGCAGCATTTTCATTAAAAAAAAAAAAAAAAAACATACAAAACTTTGTTGAACAAACTGCCCATATTTTGAACATTTGATTTGCAATTTGAGAGACTATAATGATCACTCTTACTTACATGTTAATAGGGCCTACTATGTCATTTTAGCAAGACATTTGTGTGTGTGTGTGTGTGTGTGTGTGTGTGTGTGTGGTTTTCAGTCTGTCTGTTGCCATGACATGAGTATTTTCTTACAACTACAGATATGCATATTGAAAAACACATCTTTGTCAATGTTAAATAATGCATTGCCATGGTAGCAACTTTTTATTTCTGATAAAAAGCATACAAAAACATTGTGTATTGAGCTAACTCCCTCAGGTTGAGGTCCATGGGGTATTAATCACATTTAGTGATAGTTCTAATCTGTATTGCATGTATTGTTGCTGCCAGTCCTCTGTGGTACATTCTCATTATTTTCTGAGCAACACGTTTTTGCTTGTTTGTTTACATTTCAATGAACTTCTGTTGTTTTTGCAAGAAATGTAGGTAGGCTATTGTTCTTTAAACTGTAATATTCTCTGTAAAAATAAATAAAAAAAAAGGCGTATATTCCTTGGCAATGTAGCCCACATTACAGTATGTGTGGGACCTTGATATTTTGACCTGGCTATAGAAACTTCAAAAATTCATAACTTTTTCTTTTTCTAATTTTGCTCAAACTGTCACTGATATGTTCTAATAATGTTGCTGAATTCTCTCAGTCCACATGATTTCAACATGAACTTGCGCAGTACATATTACTTTTATGATATCATCAAAACATATCTAATCTCTTTTCTGTTACTCTTACAAAAATTACAACATACTACAGTTATGTGGTCATGGCTTTATAACACTGTTTAATTGAAATATCAAACAATCGCAAGAAATATTTTGATGAAATCGTAAAAGTCAAGTTCACAATGAAATACATGTGGATTGAGAGAATTCAGCAACATTATTAGAACAATAAACATATCAGTGACCGTTTGAGGAAAGTTAGATAAAGAGCAAGTTTAAACTTCAAAAATTCATAACTATGTTATTAAGCTCTATAATATCCACAATATTTGTAAGATACATGAATGCCTATATTTATTGACTAATTCAGCTAAACAGTTTGAATGCAGGACAATTATAAATTTGACATTGCATGGTGTCAGATTTTTACTTGAATGGATTGATCCAGGTTAGCTAATCTTTTATCTCAGCTCGTTATGGGCCTATTGGCAAGTATTTCGTTGAGATTTTGGTTTGGTACATGTACAACACATTAGCAATAGCACGAGCAAGAAATTACGTAGGCCTGAAGGGAAAAGTCACCAATCATAAAGTATAGTCATTTATTACTGTAGATGAATAAGCCTTAGTAGATTTATCATCAAACTTCCAAGAAGGCAAATTTGATGAACTGCGTGATAAGCAGGCAACATGCATAAGTACACTCGCATTCACAATTAAATGTCACATACAATGTAAAAGCTTATTTATAGCTATTATCTTTTTTCTTAAACAGATAAAGTTTAGGCTCGTTATAGTTTGGTACAATCTTGATTAAGATCTCGACTTAGGCATGTATAGCCCTTCATGAAATATTATAGAAATATGAAAGGAGTTATATGACACATTGTATAAGTGGTACGCCAGAGGCCAAGAAAACTATACATGTAAGGTAGACTGATATAGAAAAAAAAAAACACCTACAAACTTGTTGAGCTTTTAATGCAAATGGGGAGTGCATTTTCAATGTACAAAAACAGAGAATTAATGATTTAGGCCTGTTTTAGTATTTCTTCATAAAGAGATTTATTGAGAGAAAGGTGAAAATAGAGGGAAAAATCATGTTGGTCTTGACATGATTCAGTAATTATGAAGAGTAGACAGACGGACAGAAAGAAAAAAGATCTAGTGAGAGCTTGAAAAGAGAGAAAAGAAGAAAACGAATAAACAGAAAGGGAATGGCAGGGATATGTTCCTTGGTTCCTCATGCAAGGAGGTGGTCACTCATTGCAGACAGAACAGAAGGGAGCATTTCTTGCTCTAGAAAGTACATTCCGAGGTGTTACATAACAGTTCAAACCACCTTCTGGCTTTCTACTCATGAGGGTATGACCTTTATCTCAGTGGGGGTCAGCCAGACAGGCCCCCATAGGACATGTCAATCACGGTTACCATGACAATCCTAATCCTCTCAGAATGAAGCTCCGCCTTATAAACATGAAAAGGACCCAAAGGTTGTAACAAACCATTGTTGGGAGAAGCTACAACACAGGGCCTATGGGACAGTGCTGAAGTGGTGCATATAGTAGTCTTGGCGCAAACTCCTTTACGACCAACAAGGGTTTGTGCCTGCAAACTGGCATGCATGCGCACGGAGGTACGGGTGGACTGGGTGGTCGGTCGAAATGTAATTCTGTTTCGTATGACTGACAATTCGTTTGTGATGGAGGATTGTAACTGAGCTAGTTTATCATTATTTAGTTATTTTACGGCCAGAATGTAGACTGGATAGTCATGTCTCACTATATATTGATTAGTATGTCTTTATATTCAGCATGTGCGGAATAATTAACAACTAGAATAGTTGAATATTGATTTTTGTGCTAATCAAGGGCAGGGTTTAATATGAATAGTTCATGACAGTGAGACGGACTGGACACTAGACAAAGTGGTATATTCATTATTATCATGACCAGATGGAAATGATCAGTTTGGGTAAATTGGTGAGAGTAAAATTATATCAGTTGGGAGTACACCAATTGGGTATAGACGAGTATAGACCAATTGGGAGTAGACAAGTTGGGAGTAGACCAATTGGGAGTAGACCTATTGGGAGTAGACCAGTTGGGAGTAGACAAGTTGGGAGTAGACCAATTGGGAGTAGACCAATTAGGAGTAGACCAGTTGGGAGTAGACCAATTGGGAGTAGACCAGTTGGGAGTAGACCAGTTGGCAGTAGACCAGTTGGGAGTAGACCAATTGGGAGTAGACCAATTGGGAGTAGACGAGATGGGTATAGACCATATTGGGTATGGACAAACTAGGGTTGGACGATATGATAACTAGACAAAGTGAATGTAGACTGAATGACTTGTAGACGAGGTGGGAGTAGACTAACTAGTAGTAGACAAAATAAATATTAGACGACATGGCAAATAGACATTGTGAGTGTAGACGATTTGACTATTAGATCAATTGATTTGTAGACGAAATGCTCCTTAGACGAGTTGGGTATTAGACAATACGGGTAGTGGGCAAAGTGGCTATTAGACAATATGGGTACTGGACAAAACGAGATGTAGACCAAATGGGTATTAGACTAATCGGTAATAGACGATATGCCAGTAGACCAATTGGAAAATAGACAAAGTGGCTGTAGACGAGGTGACAATAAACCTCCTCTTATTTTCATTGTTTTTGTTTTTAATGGTCCCAGCCTCCCGATTTTTTTTTAAAGTTATATACGTAAACTCTTCTCTTTTAAGGGTTCTTCTGCCATATGCGGTCACTGTAGACATATTGAACAAAGAAGTAAGGAATGCGTTCATAACCATTTCACCTGCCTTTGCTCAGTAGGTACATAGTTTATAGTTGTACGCCAAATTCCGCTCTCCTCATATGGTACAATTCATTGAACATCGGAAAATCCAGCATCAAATTTGAATCCTACGCAGTACTTCTAAAAAAAAAAAAAAAAATCAATAGTTCTCTATGCGCAGTCTTTTAAAAAGAGGAACGCCTCTGAAAAGATAAATGTGAATTTCGATTGACAAAAATATCAAACAAAGCACTTCGCCACAGATGCAACAGGAGTCATTTTTTTTAAATCCTTACATTGAGTGAAAGTCATCATGTGCTGACTAAGTGATACAATGTCAACAAAATTGCTTCAAATTATTTCATTGGTCAAGTTAAGGGTAAACTTGATTACAATTAAGATATATAAGAGCAAGTGACTCTGGTATTGATTGATATCTATAGTTTGAAATTGTGAAAGATGTGAAATTTGTAAATAAAATGAGACTGAATATAAAATCTGCTATTTTTGTCGTAGTTGTATGTTTAAAGACTTTTCATTTCTTTTTTGATTGATGAATCAAAGTTCGAAAGTTCGATTGATACAGTTGTATCTTTCTATTTAACAAATAATCAAACATCTAAATATCTAAAATGTAATTTTGTGAAGAACAGCTTTGATGCGCGATGAAGCATATTTCCCAAAATATAAACCATCCTCTCTTGATTCATACTTTAGTATCATTTTTTTTTATTTCATTTACTTTCAAATTCTCATAAAAATACATGTAACAAAGAACATACGAAGATAATAACATTACATTTGGTAACAGTATACATGTACAAGAAAAACAAGCACACTGGAGAGAAAAAAAAAGATATAAAAAAGGAAATTATAAGAAAGAAAATGGAGGACCCCGCAAAGGCCATTTGCCTTTCTACGGCTGGACCACTTGAGATTGTATGCACAATTATAAGATACGCTTAAAAGGAGGGAAAGGAAGACAAGTAAAAAGCAAAAACAAATGAACTGATTCATTGTGAAATACAATTATCAGCGATAGTAAAGGAAGATATTGCCCACCTCGTATTACAATATTACGTACCATGTTCCGATGCGGCAGAGGCATAACCCGCCAGGGCGATGAAAATCAGACAGTACACGGCATTCATGGCTACTTCAAATGTCATTCGATGAGTGATGTTTAATGATGATTTCCCAAGCTTTTTATTATCCCCGCGACATAACAGAGCAAAAGGTGACACGCCTCACATGACTTGGCAAGACACCAACCAAATGGAATAGCTTACCATTACTATGAACTCTACCATGAACTGGTCAAGGTATCTCATCTAGGCAACAGAAGATGCAACCTGGAATATACTTACATTACAATTCAAGCCTTGATCCATGCTCGAATGGATGATATACACACTGTTTGTATTTTGATAATCTTTTAATGTCTCTTTGTGCATTATTTGATAGTGTTGATGACTTAAGACAGCTGAAGACGTTGAGCACAGAGGCATATTTTAAAGGGTTCGTATAGTTTTGGTTGAGACCTCACTTCAGGTTTCTGTCATTTTTCGGCGAGATGGTGAGAAACCTCTGATAAAATAGGAAAGAGCATGTACTTTCAAGAGAAATTCAACGTTTATTTGATGAAAATTGGCTTGGAAATGGCTGAGATGTCCAAAAAGAAAGATCCCAACAAAAGGAGGGAGCCATCTTTTATTACGATCGTTTTTGTTTTACTTTGTTTTTGGATGTTTTAGCCATTTCAAAACCGATTTCCATCAATAAACTTTGACGTCCACTTAGAAGAGCATGTTTCATACTATCTCATAACTGGGAGTTTTTTTTTGGTATCTCACAAAAAAATAAAAGCTCAATCCTCATCTCAACCATTACTACACGATCCTTTTAAATGAAAATTAACAGCAAAACCACACATGTTGAAATTTGTCTTTCTATGATTAGCTTGTTAGAGAAGAAAAAATACGAACATATGAAATTCGTAAAAGTTCAGTGTAAGGGCAGAGAAATGGTTTGTTTGCTTTTTCCAGAGAAGGATTGTTTTAAGCTTTAATATTTCAGAGAGAGCAGATGTTATATCACTTCATGAATAGAATTTAACCACACAGCTAGGAACGCTAACCAGCCTGGCCTTACTGTGGGAGTCAAAGTGCGGTCAAGCATGCACAATAATTTCTGTGTTAGACCCAGCGTGACTTAATATCTTATAAAGTAAAACAAAACGCTGGAACACAACTAATTTTTCATTGCGTGACACCTCCATTTTTTTTTCACAAGAATTTCAACACATCGAATAACTTATCTTGTGGGACATGTAAGAATGAATACATCTGCAAAGTAGTCGAAAATTGATGACAATGTAATTTGCACCTTAGAAAGGAGCTTCTTATTTGATGAAGACTTAATTCTTTTTGTTTTCTATAAGGACAATCACCATTTAAACAAGGAAAGTATGTCTTGTTCAATTCACCTGCACTCGTTAGTCGAAAAAAGGTATCTTTATAATGAAGATAGTGAAATCTTGACGTAATTTCTTTACTTTTGTCGAAATTGTTTTTCTTTTTCAGCAGCTTAAATCTCATACACACCCATTCAATATGACATATATAGGATATAGAAGGATACACATATATAATATGATATAAATTATACATACATGTATTCTATATACATACATATTATATATATACATACTATTTTTACATTCATGACATTAATATGTGACTCTGCATCACAAAACCAACAAAAAGTCACCAGACGTGGATCCTTAGTTAAGGACAGATTCTGAAAGAGCAGGTTTGAAGCTTTAAGATAGCGTTGAACTCAATTCAAATGGACAATCTTAACATTGGAAAGATAGCACAAACTCTGGAAAAGTGTGTTATACTGAGAAAAGAGGCTGTTAATTATAATGCGCTTAATCAGTGAGCTGTGCTTTGAATAAAAAACAAAATCGATCATTTGATTTGACTAAAATTAAACATGCACTTAAACACCTTCTATCCATGACTAATGCAAATTATCAAAGCAAGAGCATCATCTATTTAAAAGTTATTAGAGTTGAAAGTGAAGAGTGCGTAAAAGGTTTAATTTAAGCGCTTAATCTAACCAAACCGTGCTCCGTGCAGTAGATGGGGAAAACAGGATGAAAACACCTCACCAAAAAAGACTAAGGGTTTATCAAATTAAATTGATATTAAGAATGCTCTGTATAATCTATTCATGCCTAATACGAACTTTGAAAGCTGTAGCATCATCCTTTCCAAAGTTATTGCAGTTGAAAGTGAAGAGTGTGTGAAGTTTTTTTTTTTTTTTTTTTTAGGAAATAGAAATGGACCTAAATCACACAATTCTACAGAACAAAAAGATAAATGTTCTAGCAAAGGTGCTAAAACACAATTTCTCATTCTATAATCCCAAACTTTGAAATATGAAGAACTCAAGTTCGACTAGGTTGACCCATTTCACCTATCCTGAGTTATCCTGAGTTCTCACAGAAAACTAGGGCGTGCGACTTTTTCTTTGTTTTGTCATGCACGTTCATATTCAAGGTGTGCAATAAAATCATACACACAAATGACAGGTCAAAAATTGAAGGACACTATTGATGATATTATTTGTTCTTCAATAATTCATTTCTGATATGTGAATGATCTTGAAAGTCAAAACCCGCGAAGACATATAAAACCAATAAGCTTTGAAGGGAATCCTATTAAACGCATACCAGTACCGTGACTCTATTGAAATTAAAAATAGCGATGAAGGATTGTTAGCTGAGTTTTTAATTGGCTACCACATCCCATGCCATTATTACAATGAAATAATATATTTCGTCGCAACCAACATTGATGCACATAACATACTTTTGCGGTTTATATTTGTTTAACACTTCAGAAAAAAAAAAAAAAAAACATCTGCTGCAACAAATTTTATTGGTGCAGGAAACGTGTCCCGATCATGATACCCATACATAAGGTAAACACACAAACGCACATACATGCACATCATACACACAGAGAAACAAATGCCAATCTGGTGATCATTGTATCTTCAGCGCATATTTAGCTTTTGCCGATTGTTGTCATTTTTTTTTTTATTTAGTGCATAAATTGTGGGCAGCCTAAAGTTGATATGCAGACAATAGAGATGATAAGTTAGATTGAGGTGTTGAGGATGATTTAAAGTATGATGATTTTGTTGATGCTTCAGAATGAGAAGGAGAAATACGAAAAATTTACGCGTTTAAGTAAGGTCGTGGGCATAATTTGATAGAGAAACGTAAATATTTCATTGTTACTGGTCGTTGCTAAAAATGGTATGTTTGTAGATGTGAAATAAATACACATATTATTTCTATAATTTGGAGGCTTGTTTGTTAGCCGCTTACATTTCATATATCTCAGGTTAAGACAAATGGACATAATTATACATATATATAAGTGAATTCTTCACGCATACCAACACCACATACATGTATATTTATATGTTTATATATATATATATATATATATATATATATATATATATATATATATTTCTTGAGTTCTTTCAAAGGACACTAAATATAAATAGGTTCCATATCTGAAGGCGATTCTCAGGTCAGCCCATGTTATTCCACATCGTTTGACACAACACCGATTATCCTTAAAGGGGAAGGCTAGTAACTGATCAGTGGGAATCAGTGGAAATGCTGGGAGATGATTGTTCCAATCCTTATGGGATTCATTCAAGAGTTAATTGTATATCTATTGTTGTGTGAACATGATTTGCTTCAGAACGGTCTCATATTCAAGTAATGTGCAGTTTAATGCTCCGTCACTGACCAGGGACGCTAACCTGGAAGCATTAAACTGCACATTACTTGAACATGAGACCATTCTGAAGCAAATCATTTTCACACAACAATAGATATACAATGAACTCTTGAATGAATCCCATAAGGATTGAAACAATCATCTCCCAGCATTTCCACTGATTCCCACTGATCAGTTACTAGCCTTCCCCTTTAATTCATCAGAGTACAATGAACTTATGTACAGGAAAAGCAGGTCAACTTGTAGTACATTCAAGGATGTGATATTATTTAATCTTTCATAATTCATTTGTGATATGTAAATGAATTTGAAAAGGACCAAACTTGCGAACACATCTAAAAACCAATGAGCTTTGAAAGAAAGCTCGTTAAACGCACACCGTGAATTCATTAATGAAGACAAAGAAGGATTGTTAGCTTAGTCTCGCTGGATTACCACACAAACATCCCATGTCGTTATTATAATAATTGCATTTCGTCACTGTCAATCTTGGTGCACGTGTTTGTTTTCTATTCGCTGAAACCTTGGAAAAAACTCCCAGATATAGGGGCGTGGGAAATGTATCCTAATGCCACAAACTCTTCGAATAAACACACACACACACACACACACACACACACACACACACACACACACACAGACATCGTCATTCTTGTGATCATTCTTATTTTACGTTAAACTATACATTACTTTGTGAGACGAAATATCTATGGATAAAGGCAATAGTAGTGATACTGACAGATTGATGACATTTTCTCCTGCGACAATAATATTTCTCCAGTCTTATTTTCTTCAAGGACTTATTGGACTTATAGGGTTAAGGTGAGGGTTGCGATAGGGTTTAGGTTTAGTTTATTGTGAAGATTTTGTTTATTATCACACTATATTAATATCATATTATATTAAAATGTTTATATATGTGTATGTACATTATATATATATATATATATATATATATATATATATACATATATATGAAGAGTTTGTTCGCAAAAACCGATAAGTCCATATTTGCCAAATGGAGATATTTGCGATTAAAGGTCAAGAAAAATAAAGAGAATAATAAGAAAATTTTTTTCTTATTTGGACCATAACTTCAAAAATATACCTTTATATGTAGTGACCAATATATCATTCAAAAGGTATTATTTTGTACTTTATGACAGAAGCCGTACTTCAAAATCTTCAAAAATGGACTTATCGGTTTTTGCAAACAAACTCTTCATATATATATAAATCATATTTATGTTTGTGGGCAGAATTCATATTGGATTGGAGTACAGATACTTCATGGGAGCAATTGTCGCAAGATGAACTGTCATGGAACCTATATAGACTACCCTTTAGAATTTGTAGGAGCCAAGGTTTCTTTCGAGATAAGCATTATGAACTCAGTGAATGCATTCATGTTTAACACTATTCATATCAGTGTTTCACAAGTTTATCAAGGACCACTTTTGTCCATGTAATCCTAAAGGCTGCACACTATCGATGGACATTTTTTTTTCTTAAGACATCGATGCAAAGTCCGTACATAATGGCAAAGATGTTATGTCTTACATTACTTTCACATTGCTCACACTGATTTGACGAGCATCATGCATTAGGCAATTTCATGTTACTGAACACTACGCTTAAGTGAACCAGGACGTGTAAAAGTGCCTTTCTGAAAACACATTTCTCGGCTTGGCTCACGTCAATCAAAGTGAAGATGGCGGAGATGCAGATAACAATGAAACTCATCGGAGTATCACACAAACAGATACAAAGAGGATTTATGCATATACCATGTTTGTCATTCCCATGAATTGCATATGTGTTCTGATTCGTGTTCAAGTGAGTTGGACAATCGAATTTCCAGAACTGAAACTGCTGTTGAACAAGTACAAAATGGGCTTGTTCAACGTCATGCAGTCCTAAGAGACGACAACACAAACAAGATATCTCATCTATTGCTTTTCCAGAGTGTTTCAATGCAATGCTGCATGAACAGTGGGACATGCATATTAAACATTGCTGTACACAGGACTAAAATGACGATAAAACAAAATCCGAAACAATGGGAGAAAGCCTTAATGAAATCTTCGGGCAATAGGATCCACTATACAAAAGATGTAGGTTCTAATGGGCATTGGATTAACAACATTATGTTAATCAAACGGGACATGGTATTGCGTGAATGTTGTTATTATTGCTTTTTTATCTATTTTCCGAAGGGTCCGGATAATAATATGCATTCGAGTGTCTTGACGACAAGTTTTGAGAATCATGTAACAAATAAAAGATGCTGAGGGTCGCTTCACCGAACAGATTACTTCCTGGTTTAATTTCCACTTGTATTTTTTAACGATATATCAAGTAGTAAACATACGGAACGATCTAAGCATTTTCATTGAACTTAGTATTCCAGGATGTAAGAATGTGGTAGTTGGAATTATATATAGACCTCCCAATTCAAATATTGTAGATTTTTTAACTTATATTTCAGATTTGGCAAAAAATCCAGTAATTCGAAACAAAGACTGTTTTTTACTTGGTGATTATAACATTGATTTGTTGAAATCAGGAAATGATCATTCTTCAAGTGAGTTTCTCGAAACGCTTTTGTCTTCCTCCTTTCTGCCCCTCATTTCCAAACCAACTCGGGTTACAGATCATTCGGCTACTCTCATTGATAATATGTTTTGTAATGTTTTACCCCTCCCTGACTCTTTTATAATTCTTTCAGATATAACGGATCATTTTCCAATAATGACTTCCTTTACTTTGAGAACGCCTGTTAATGACTCCAAATCTTCATTTTCTTTATTTAAACGTAGGGTGTCCCCTGAAAAGTTGGCCAGTCTTGATGCCGCTCTTGATAATGCAGATTGGTCACGAGTATACGACAGTGACGATGTTAATTTGTCTTTTGACAATTTTATGAATATTTTGAATTGTTTTTTGGATGATATAATTCCTAAACAAAAGAAAAGAATGGATTATAAGAAGACTCCTAGGTTACCGTGGATTACTAAATCAATTCTTCGCTCAATTAACAGAAAAAATCGTTTATATTATAAATACAAAATGGAAAATACTGATCAATCGAAAAGGAAATACACATCTTATAAAAATACACTAATCAAAATTCTACGTTTTGAGAAGAAAAATTATTACTCACGACAGTTGTCAAAATTTCAGTTTGATATTAAAAATACCTGGAAAGTTTTAAACCGGGCGATGAATATACAGAGCAAAAAAGTAGAGATTGATCAAATTAAATCGGATGATAATTTGATTAACAATTCTGTTGATATTGCCAATGTTTTTAATTCTTATTTTTCTCAGATAGGTGAATCGCTTGCTCAAGATATCCCGGCCACTAAACAAAACTTTACTGAATTTTTAGGTCAACGTAACCCAAATTCTGTTTTTTTTATTCCAACGAATAGGTATGAAATTATTGATATTGTTTCTTCTGTTAAAAATAAGCGCAGTTCCGGTTATGATGGTATTGATAATTGCATTCTTAAAGGAGTCATATCTGCAATTGCAGACCCTTTGACTCATATCTTTAATTTATCAATTTCTCATGGTATATTTCCTGATAAAATGAAATTGGCGAAAGTAATACCAATATATAAGAAGGGTGACAAACTGGATATCAGTAATTATCGCCCAATTTCCTTATTATCTTCATTGTCTAAAGTATTAGAAAAAATAATTTATATTAGAATTATTAAATTTCTTAATTTGCATAAAATTTTTACAAAGTCTCAGTTTGGATTTCGAGAAAAACATAGCACTATTCATGCAATTCTTCATTTCGTTGATAACGTGGTTAACGCAATTGACAACCATGCTCATTTAATTAGTATTTTTTTGGACTTCTCCAAGGCCTTCGATACAATCAATCATAACATTTTACTTTATAAGTTATCGCATTATGGAATACGTGGGAAGGCCTTGGAGTGGCTTAAGAGTTACTTAGGTAATAGAAAACAGTTTGTTACTATTAAAGATAATAATTCAGTTATAAGAGATGTTAAGTGTGGTGTTCCTCAGGGAAGTTTATTAGGACCGTTGCTATTCATAATATATATCAATGACTTTTCTTCTGTTTCTGAAATACTTTCTTTTATTCATTTTGCAGATGATACCACTGTTATTTTTGCTCACAACGACGTTGATATTTTAGTCCAAAAAGTTAACACAGAACTGTTAAAAGTTACTAATTGGGTCAGGGCTAATAAATTATCATTGAATGTTCAAAAAACAAAATATATGCTTTTCAGTAATACTGTCGAAGCACTAAATTCTAACATAGTTTTAGATGATATTAATTTAGAAAGTGTATTAGATTTTAAATTTCTTGGTATAATTGTTGACAATAAACTGTCTTGGAAAACACATATTGATCATATATGTAAAATTATTTCACGTAATATAGGTGTTTTGAACAGATTGAAATTTTATATTCCTCAAAAGTCATTACTCATGTTATACTCCACTTTGATACTGCCTTATTTGAATTATGGAATTTTGGCTTGGGGTAATACTCATCAGACCCTCTTGAATAGAGTGTTGTTACTGCAGAAAAAAGCCCTCCGTATTATTTGTCATTCTCCTACACGTTCACACACAAATTTACTGTTTGCGTCTAATAAGCTACTAAAAATAAATGAGTTGTTTTTATTTAACTTAGGTCAATTTATGTACATGTTTAATAACAGTTCACTTCCATCTATTTTTGATTCAATGTTCCTTAAAAACCAATCATTTCACTCCTATCCCACCCGACGCTCAAATGAATTTCATTTACCTTTTTTCCGAACAATTTTAGGGAAAAATTCATTTATCTACACTGGTCCAAACTATTGGAATTCTCTGAACCACGACATAAAAACAGCTCCCTCTTTGTATTCATTTCAAAGAAAATTAAAAGCCTATCTTTTGCAATTTTACAATAACATTTGTCATGAATCGGATTAGTTTTACACGTTATTCATTTTGATACCCCTTTTATAAAATCCGCATAGTTGTTTACACATTGTCGCTCGTACTAGCTGACCACCGCCAAGTTCGTGAATAAAGTTTTGGGTTAAGTTAGTCATGCAGTTGATGGATTTTTCTTCGGGATCTGCACTCTATACGCTTATACAATGAGGGATTGTTATTTTTTTTTTTTTTTTTTTTTTCCGTCCGGTCTTGTCTCTGTCTTGTTTTTGTTCTCCATCGTCCAGCCCTCGTGTATCGTTATCTCCGTTGTGCTAGTCTTACTTCCTGTCGTAGTCTGTCTTTTGCGGGTTTTTTAGCCTCGTCGATGTCCCAGTGTCGTTTTATGTTCGTTTATATGTTAATGTTGTCATTTTGTGTTTTTCTTCCTTTTCTGTCTGACTCTTTATGGGCTTCCATTTCTAATTCTATTTTGTCAATGTTTTTAAACATTTTTTTTCCTCTCTTTTTTCTCTTTTTTTTCTCTGCTGTTACAACTATTTTCGCTGTTGTTGCTTCAGATATTTTCGTTGCTGTCCTGATGCCGATAATTATCACCAATAATTCCAATGATTCTATCTCCCCCGAGGGGCCCACACTCTACAAGCTTCGTCTTTTCAGTGGGTCCCTCCGTTTTTCGCCTTGTGTACGTTGATATTCAACTTTACTTTACTTTGATTTACTTCAGGCATTGAAATGTATCTTTACTGCAAGCATACAAGTACTGTTTTACTCTGTTAAAATCACTTTGATTGTTTGTTTGTTTGTATTGTATGTTTGTTTTTTGTTGGTACGATTCTTATCACTGAAGAAAGAGTGATGTATGTTATGTTATTTTTTTTACTGTCGAGAAACGAAATAAACTTGAATCTGAAATCTGAAATCTGAAGCAGAAAAGCTCTATTAACGAGTGTTGTCGCTGTTTTTGGATCGTTCTTTTATGCATAGAAAATCAGTTTCACCGTTAACGGACATAAACTGTTAACATATACAACATCGTCACATTTATGTCCTGAAACCGTTTGTCACAGAGAAGCAAAGAAGCTACAAAATAGTATTATCTGGGGGAAAAGAAGACATTTTAAAAGTCAGATATCATAGCCGCCACCCACTGACAAAAATTTAAGTCTGAAACTGTTTTGCCGTGCGAACATCTCGGTTTTCATCAAGCATGCTTACATTGCGGGAATCGATCTAATATGTTTATCATGTTCAATCTCCACTACACTTGACTCCGTGTAAACTTCACAGTAGATATTTGAAAAATTTCAAAATAATTGCTGTCGTATTGTTCTTCCTTCTTTTTTTTTTTTGGGGGGGGGGGGATACTACAGGACAATAATTCGTCATCGCAGAGACTTTAATGAAGAACTTAAAAAGGAAAAGGGAATCTTGTTCAGTGTCTTCATCAGGGTTTCGTGGTTCGTGGTCGCACAGGTCTTAACATTGGTAAGTCTGTCTCGTCTGTTTATACTAGGTTCCTTGTTTGTTTGTTTGTTTGTTTGTTTGCTAGCGTGGGGTAGTTCAGGAAAGCCAGTAGTCACATAGACATGGACCAAAGAGACAATGGAAGCTGGCAAGATTCAGTCTATCCTTCTGCATGATGATTACTGGATGGATAACGCTAAGACACCACACTGCATCATCGGAACAAGCTATAGACCGTAATAATATTCCGAATAAGAAAAATGAAGGAAAAATCCACAATGGCCAATGAGATTATATGCAGTATATGTCCCCAAAAAATGACAACGGGACTCCCCGCAATGATATCTTCAAAAATAGTGAATCAATCTCAATACAAATTCAGGGTATGAACCTTAACTCATTGCCCACATCTTACAGAAAACCCCATTCGATTTGCTTCAGTGGTCAAAGAGAAATGAGGAATTTTGTAGAGGATGTCGGGAATCTCTTTGGTCCAAGTTCTGTCTATTATTCACGCACTAGAGCATGGAATTGCTAAAATTTGAAAAATTAGACTCATGACATGCTTTACAACAATTTACATTTCTCTGTGACCGCTTAACCAAGTTGAATGAGGTTTTCTGCAAAATAGAACTAAGATGCTATATTTTAAGGCCCGAAGTAGCACTTAGACAGGTCGATCATTTTGGATGTTATCAATTCGAAAATTTGATTGTGTTTTTGAGGGACATACTGCAGTATGTCCCACAAAAATTACAATCATTTTGCATTGATAACATCCAATATGATTTTTTTTTTCAATGCTACTGCAAAGTTTTAAAATATAACATCTTAGCTCTATTTTGCAGAAATCCCCATTCGATTTAGTTAAGCCAGGTTAAGCGGTCACAGAGGAAATGGGCATTGTAGTAAAGCATGTCATGAGTCTGATTCTTCCAAGTTTAGCACTTCAATGATTTTGTATGTGAGCAATAGACAGAACTTGGACAAATAGATTCCCGACATCCTCTACAAAATTCCTCATTTCTCTTTGACCACTGAAGCAAATCGAATGGGATTTTCTGTAAGATGTGGGCAATGAGTTATAGTTTCACACTCTGAATTTGTATTTAGATTGATGCAATATTTTTAAAGATATCATTGCGCAGGGCCCCGTTGTCATTTTTTTTTTGGACATACGGTATATAGTTTTATACAGCACATGCATAATCTTTATCAGAAACTAGCAATATAAGAACTACAGTCACACAATTATGTCGAATACGATTTCTTCTTGTGTTTACCACAAGAACTAATGCGTCCAACTTAAGAGTATTGACGTGTTTTGATACACGAGGAGCTACAATGTAGGTGGATAAGATCAAGAACTATCACTGGTGAAGGCCCCTGATTGCAGTTTCTCATTGCCTTGTCCTTCGAAGGGTTCATTTAAGCATCTAGACGGTTAATGATTGCTCTCTTCCAAGGCCATATTATTACTTTCTCGGTGGTCGCGTAAATCAATTCAAATCCCATATAAAATTCAATATCAATTCAGATCTTTCAATAAGGTTGACTTTTAAATGACATTTTAGTCTTGTTAAAATAAGTTGGATAAGGTTCGCAGCAATAATGTGGCAGCTTGGCGGATCGGGGGGGGGGGGGATGGGGCGCAACCGGCGCACCCCTTATTTTTCGGCGATGTCAGTCAACGATTAGGAACGTTCCCTCAGCGACGATTCATCTGATGATTCCGTCGCCGATCCCTTCAGTGACTTTGGGGTTCGAGAGATGAGAAACGATTTAAAAAAAAAAAAAACTCCCATAAATGTTCAAAAACCTCGAAGAAATATTGTGCACGTAAATGTGTTTATATCCTGAATCAAATTTCTGGCACATCTCAATTTTTAAAGGCCATTGATAACTTCACAGGTTTTTTTCCCCCCTAAATATGCATTTAAAACAGTCATAGGTTGGACACTGGTAACAATTATGTAGTGGTAGAGTGGTAGTGAGTTCCAAAGTTCTGTGTACAACACAACTATTGTAACACATTATTAAACTAGTGTACAAATGCTTATGCTGGTGGCCCGTTCCATACTGAATTCTGAAATGCCCATTATACTTGATACGTAGGCCAACAGGTTTCGTACAGAACTTAACCTCCCTTGTATTATAGCTGATACTATCAAATCTACTTTGAGGCTACATAGACCTCAAGGATCTTGTTATAATCAACAATATATGATCATATGACATTCAAAACAATTTTTATGATTTATAATCGAACCCATACACCCGCCTTCTGTAAACTGTGAAATTTAATAAAATTGATTTGTATACGTGCATAATTATATATATATATATATATATACATGTATATCGTGTGTGTATGCATACATACCATATTCTCCTAGAATTGATAAAAAATTAATTTGCTGACAAATCGTCACTTAATATACAATAATAGCACAAATCACAAGAAAAGCTCTACAAATTTGGGTCAGCTATGTCTTACAACGATAACATGTATAACAGCTCTTACCCTTCAAGATTTGCCTTGAAAAAGTCTATAGCCTCCGATTATATATATATATATATATATATATATATATATATATATATATACATATATATATCTACAAATTATACATGTATATATAAACGAGAGTAAAGAGGCGGTAGACGTTGCTTAATCCTCACAAGTGAGTTTACTCAAGCTTTCGGGCTTCCTGCCCGTTTGTCAAGACTGGGGACAAGATACAAAACATGGATATCATATACACAAATAGAAAATAATAATGATGATCAAAACAATAGCGGAACTGATAACCACAGTGAAGGAGGCAGAGACGGCAGGGAATAATTACACAGGTGGGAGTGTATATATGCATCAATCTTGCATAATATAACATGCAGATGTACAATCACAAACAAGCATACAAAATATAAGCATTTACAATTACAGTGTACGTATGACTAAACATCTGCACACACACAATGGATACGGATGTGTGCGCACAATCACACATGTGAAACTCCTCGCACATGTCAAAGCAGGCAACCATATAAACAATAACGGCAATTAATGAAATCATAATAGTAATTAAATCAAGGAGTGTATGTATGAATAAGCGGAACAAAGGTACACACAAAAAGAGCACATAAGTAGCGTTCTTAACCGGGAATGAGTGTATAATAATGTGACGGCAGGGAATAATTACGCAGGTGGGAGTGTATATGCATCAATCTTGCATAATATAGCTTGCAGATATACAAACACAAACAAGCATACAAAATATAAGCATTTACAAATACAGTGTACGTATGACTAAACATCTGCACACACACAATGGATACGGATGTGTGCGCACAAACACACATGTGAAACTCCTCGCGTATGTCAAAGCAGGCAACCATATAAACAATAACGGCAATTAATGAAATCATAATAGTAATTAGATCAAAGAGTGTATGTATGAATAAGCGGAACATAGGTACTCACAAAAGGAGCACATAAGTAGCGTTCTTAACCGGGAATACAGGATCTATAAATACGTAAGGTGTGGGGTGAACACTTCACATTTGGCCCGGTTACATGCCAGCAGTCAATTTGCAGCCGGTTGTGGGGAACCGGAACATTCTGGTGGTATTGGAGAAAAACATAAAAACGGGGTTGGGCTAGTGGACAACTAGTGGACAACAATTCATACATACACTCCTTGATTTAATTACTATTATGATTTCATTAATTGCCGTTATTGTTTATATGGTTGCCTGCTTTGACATACGCGAGGAGTTTCACATGTGTGTTTGTGCGCACACATCAGTATCCATTGTGTGTGCAGATGTTTAGTCATACGTACACTGTATTTGTAAATGCTTATATTTTGTTTGCTTGTTGGTGATTGTATATCTGCACGTTATATTATGCAAGATTGATGCATATACACTCCCACCTGTGTAATTATTCCCTGCCGTCACATTATTATACACTCATTCCCGGTTAAGAACGCTACTTATGTGCTCTTTTTGTGTGTACCTATGTTCCGCTTATTCATACATACACTCCTTGATTTAATTACTATTATGATTTCATTAATTGCCGTTATTGTTTATATGGTTGCCTGCTTTGACATGTGCGAGGAGTTTCACATGTGTGATTGTGCGCACACATCCGTATCCATTGTGTGTGTGCAGATGTTAAGTCATACGTACACTGTATTTGTAAATGTTTCTATTTTGTATGCTTGTTTGTGATTGTACATCTGCATGTTATATTATGCAAGATTGATGCATATATACACTCCCACCTGTGTAATTATTCCCTGTCGTCTCTGCCTCCTTCACTGTAGTTATCAGTTCCGCTATTGTTTTGATCATCATTATTATTTTCTATTTGTGTATATGATATCCATGTCTTGTATCTTGTCCCCAGTCTTGACAAAGGGCAGGAGGCCCGAAAGCTTGAGTAAACTCACTTGTGAGGATTAAGCAACGTCTACCGCCTCTTTACTCTCGTTTACATACACACTCCAAAAAGTTCCGACGACCCAGGGGTTCATCATTAGCTGAAGACACACGACTCACACTATACAAATTGTATATATATATATATATATATATATATATATATATATATATATATATATAACCCCTGTATCACAAAAACAAATAAGCTGAAATTGAGCATGCATCACTAATTCATTCTGTCCAACTTTCAAAGCAGTATCATTATCCTTTCTAATGTTATTAGAGTTGAATGTGAGGAGTGTGTACATAGATTTAAAGGGGACTCTATATATGACACAACTAATCACACTATTCTACAAAACAAATTGTTCGTGAAAACTGCTGATAACACCATTTTTTGTTCCCTTTATGATCCTCAAAGTTTACCATAATGTAGAAGAAGACTCGCTCTTTCAGAATTATAGGAAAATTCAAAATTGGCTCGGTTGACTACATGTAGTTATTTTTCAGTCCTCTCACAAAATCAGGGCATGCGACTTTTTGTTGATTTTGTGATGCACGGTGACATAAATAATTATTGTATGTATTTATATTCTAGGTGTTTCAAAAAACATTTCCCATTTTTGATCATATTCAAAAACTATTTAATTCATTCGATAAAACTGTCATTGATATGAGTAATAGCTGGATAGTGTACAATTTGATTGGAGGTAATTTGCACGTGAAAGCATAAATCAGTTTCATTAAATCTAAGATTGATTTTGAAGTAAGGTTTCAGATTTTGGTCAAATTTTAACCCTCTGTACAAAAATTGAACTACGCGCAGGAACCAATGATGTGTATGTGAGTGTGTGCCGACAATGGCCCTGAACAATGGACATGCCTGAACCACCTGTTAACTAGGCGTCAGTCTGGCGCTCCCTGGCACATGAATGCTTAATCAATAATTCATGTGGATTGCCTGGGGGCACTGCTAGTCTGAATTCATGCACGGTAAAGTGCTTGCAAACACCACATTTCATTCCAGCTGGCAATCATTTTCAAATTTTGCTTCTGACATATCACTAAATTTGGGATATAAATAAGCATAAATGATCTAAAGTTCCTCATTTTGATACAACTGTCTACTAATTAAATAGTCTGACAAATTTTTCGCTTTTTCGACAAAAAGAGATCATTTTTGGTAAAGAGTTCAGCAGCATTTATCATTGGGGCGATTTGTTTCAGAGTAGATTTATTTAAGGCTCCATATACACAAGTGTATACTCTAATTGACTTTCTTTACTTCCTGTCACCACGTTTACAATAGAAGAGAAGGTATTCATTGTAATTTTGTTTTTCAGAAGTAGGGAGAGCACTGACGCGACTCAACGACAGTATCGACAGGCGTTTGACTCTACACAGATACTGCCAGAGGCTGAATAAAGACTAGCTGTGATAGTGGAATTTCTCATGAATGAATAATGAAGCATTAAAACCCTGGCCATTGTTCAGGACCATTGTCAGGGTGTTAACCACACACTCCCATACACACCCATTGACCCCTGTGCAAAGTGAAATTTTGTACAGAGGGTTGAAAATAGAGCAAAGTCTGGAACCTAACTGTGAAATTAATCATGGATTTCATGAAACTTATTTATGCTTTCATATTTAAGCCACCTTCAACCAAATTGTACACTACTCAGCTATCACCCATATCAATGACAATGTTATCTGATATATAATTTTTGAATTATTAAGAATCAAAAGTGGGAAATGTTTTTTGAAACACCTAGTATATATATATATATATATATATATATATATATATATATATATATATATATGAAGAGCTTGCTTCCAAAAGGCGCTTAATAGAACTTTTTTTTTTAATGAAACCATAGTATTTTGTGCAACAAAAATCCTTAATTTACAATTGAGAGTAGCTGTAGGCCCTTTTCCAAGAAAACTCTACATAATATTATTTTATTCCGTATTAGTTTCATTGCTTAGTTCACACGCAGCTCTCCACGCAACTATAATTTAAACGTGTTGCATACATGGTGGTTGTACGTTCTGGAATTATAAAACCATTGAAAGAAGAGATTGAATAGATAAAAACAAAGCCTTTTATTGGCACCGACATCATCACCATGGAAATAATCATCAACTTTGTAATCCTCGTATTCTTTACGATCGTCGCATACCAATGAAAGTAACCATCATTCCTGTTAAGATTGTTTGCGTTGTTACTAATACAATGATTATCATAATCACATGAGTGCGCTTAGGATTAACTTCGAATGTAAATTGCTGAAATATTTGGTCAGAATGATAACATGATATCGGCCAGAGGTATTAAACTCAATCATATCCGTTCAAGTAAAGAAAATGTAAGCGGAGATGACACGGGGGAATTGGGAACAATGGCATTTTGAATAGTGGGGTGCCGAATTTTATTCTCTGTCGATTTACATTTTATCAAATGCTTTTTTCTTTCTCTCTTTTAACAGTTCGTTGTCTTATTATAATTTTTATTTAATATCTAAGTATATTACAGGTGTGTAAGCCCTATACATAATCTTCGAAAAACACAAAAATGCGTGAACTATCGTAAAAGATACGATACGTATTGAAGGAGCACCCCTCCCATAACAAAATAGGCAAGAGTAAAGTTATATTACTCATTACAATATTACTCATTACAATATTACTCATGTTTTTCTCAATCAAAAATTATAAGTAACCATATTCATGCCAAATTTCTGGTATAATTGTTAATGAAAATGTTTTGGCCAGGATGAATATTTCTAGTTTATTGTATTTCATGTAGTAACTTAATCTGGGTATCTTAACATCTTGGGGGTACGAAATATAATCAACAGTTACTGCGCACTTTTTTCAGGCTCTTTATTTACGCATTTAGTAAAATCTTTGGAGTCATTGCCAACTATATCGTTACGTAATCCTAATCTGACGAACTCAATGCACTGCTTGTATTCCATAGACACGTATGAATGCGCTTCTAATCTAGAGTGACTTTGATTCAATATTGCATTCATCGTATCAAACTTTAATGGCAAAATCCACTAAAATGGATAATACTTCCTTCTGTCACAATAACTCAGTATGTCATTGGCTATTGTGAAAATGCGGCAAAAGTACTTGGTCATTGGCTATTGTGAAAATGCGGCAAAAGTACTTGGTCATTGGCTATTGTGAAAATGCGGCAAAAGTACACTTGGTATTATTGGGCAAACTACAACAACAACAACAACAATACAAATTGTTCACTATTATTATGATTAAGTGAAAAAAGTGAAATATGCGCTGTAAGAATATGTCAATCTTCTGTCTTAAACCTGTGTAACATGCTGTGCCGTAATACTTTATACGTATATTTTCACAAGCACTGACTTGGGTTGAGGCCTATACAAGACTTTTTGTGAAAACGTGGAACCTAAAAGTAATTATTGTTATCATTATATTTTTTTTTTTTGCGATGATGTTCTATACAAATGTTATTTTTACTAAAACGACAGCAACACATTTGTTCATATACCGCTCTTTTCTCAGTGACAGGTTGCCCGTATGCTACAATTCATTATTATGATTTATGTTACAATAAGTGTTGAATTTTTTTTTTTGAAGAATCATAATACATTGCTTATTCGAAAATGACAGCATAAACACCACATTGCAAAGATAGATTAGTTTAAAAAAACTTACTCATGACTTTATAAGATTGTTCACAAGTGTATTGATAAACTTTACAAACATGGAAAGCTATTAATGAAAGCAGAAAACAAAAAGAAATGGTTCATGCCCTAAGAACACACGTAATGACAACAAAAAACAAAGAACAAACAACGAAGAAGAAAACATCGCCTTAAACATTTGGAAGGCATGTTGAAAAAGAATATGAGAGGCCAGTCGTTTCCAATTACGTCTATTTCCCTTGCATTGACTTGGGTTAAATCTTATACAAGACTTTGTATGCATACCATGAATTTTAATAACAGTAATTATCATCATTATGTTATTCCCTGGGGGGGGGGGGGGGCACTCTCTCCTATACTGATGTTATTTTCCCTAAAACGACAGCAGCACATTTGTTCATATACATTGTGGTCTGAGCGACAGTTTGTCCGTTTTTACAATATTACTCATTATGATTTATGCTATCGTAAATGTAGGAAATTTTGCTATTTTCCCCCTTTTTTTTAAACATATTAATATAACAGTACAGTCACCAAGTTCCAATGACACAATAGCTGAAATCTTACATGTGACTTAGGATTGCTAGCAAGTGAATTGATAATCTTTACAAACATGGATAGCTCTTAACGAGAGCACAGAATGAAATAAGATATATATATTTAGCAATGTTTAATGCATGCCACACGTCATAATAAACCAAAATCAAATAAAAATCAATGAAGAAGCCAGCGTTGCCTTAAACATTTGGAAGGCATTTTGGTTAAAAAAAAAATAAGAGAGGCCAATTGTTTCCATTATCCAGTTTCAGAAGTGGACGGTGGACAGCAGTATACAGTTGATGAATCATTCAAAGAAAACGCCTGGACGCTCTTCGAAATCAGCATCTCCATTTTTCTTCTTGTCCCGCAGCTACAATGAAGGCAAAAGAAAATTAAGAGGAACGAAAAAATTTGTCCAAGAATTGTTGACATTTACAGAATAGTTTCCATAAAGTAAACGGGTAACAGCAAAGAACAGATTGATAACTGGACAAGTAGTTCATCTGTTCAAATGAAGAAAAAAAAAAAAAAACCCTGAACATATATAAGAATAAGAATAGTAAAAGAAACCCAGCTGAAATCATTACTTACGAACATGAAAATAAGGGAAAATGAGAACGACTCAAATTTGGGGAAATACCAGTCCTTCCGTCTGATATGGACGAAATACGAAATACAATACGTATTCGAATGACGGATAAGGAGGGGATATGGATCTTAAAATTCTCTTCAAATTACTTGAAAATGTATATAGGGATGAAAACTACCTTAATGGCTTCGACCGCCGCCGTGGGCATAACCTCTCCCGTTTTTCAACGAGTAATCCCTGGCACCTAAAATTGATGAGAATATTTAATAAGAACACTTGCAATGATACTCACAAGATCAAGACATGTAATTACAATATCCGTTAGGTTGAGAAATCTTAATCGTTACGTGTTAAAGTTAGCGGACAAACGTAGGAACAATATGGTAAAAAATATATATATTCCCGTTCAGTATTTATAAAGGCTAAAAACTAACACAGTTCAAGAGATGAGAACCGAGTTAAGGTCAACGCATTCCCACGAGCAATTAACTATAATTTAGCTCTAAACATGACATCATTCCAGTGCTGCCAAGCCATCGTTTTGACGAATTCATCTTAGCGTCAAATTGGAAAACCGTTTAGAATGTCGGATTATTCTAAAGACTGAAAATGAGCAAAATGATAGATAATACCGTTACTATTCATGACGGTATAAAACTACATGTATTCAATCATTATATTCGTTTTATTTACATTGTTTGGTTCTGAGATAAGAGTGCATAAAAAGAGATTATCTTTGCAAACGTTAGTTCAAATCTCGATATCTAGATGGCGATCATTATCCAGGTATTTTTGTCCGCGCGAAAACGTTTGCAGTGATGAATAAATAAATAAAAAAGAAATCTCAAAATGTCTTTGCAAGGAGCAGTTCCCCCTGTCGATATGGATAAATTTGGAGATATAGAACATCTTTAAATAGTTGAAAAGATTGAAGTACGCTAAGCATTAACAATTTCACTTGAATTACATTAAAAAGTAACAAAAATAATGAAAAATAATACGTGTAGTTTTTCAAAGACCACACCTTTTTCGCGGTTCTACAAAATGATCTCTGGCTCCAAAGTTACCTGTTATATATACATCAAGTCAAAGAAATAACCCGGATTTAAAAGATGGAAACAGAGGAAATATCGACGCATTCACATTTGAGCACCTAAATAACTTAGCAATCTATTTTTGTCTTAAACTGCAAAAGCAAAGACTTTAATTACCCCACTTTCCAACAATGCTCTTCAAAAACCTTGACGCCATGTCATCCTTTTCGGCATTCAAATTCGAGCTCAGTCCGGCATCTGAAAATCACATAGAAAATTCGAAATGTGAAAGGTAATAATGTAATGTAATGTAATGTAGGTAAATGTGCTTTTGACTAAGTAGGCGTGTCTTCATCAGCCCGAAGTTTCAAAATAGCGCGCTATCTTGCGGTTACCAAACTAGTCCCATGTCAAAATAGCGCGCTATCTGTGTAGTGAAGACGCAAATAGCGCGCTATTTGATCGGGAAAATAGTATTTTGATTGTTAAACTGTCAAAGTAAGGTTTTACTGAGAGTGCGCTCTCATGGTTCACCAGTTACTTTACCGGGAGGGAACAAAACGTATCTGTCAATGGGGTAATGTTGGATTTTAAGTCTGTTCCAACAGGTGTACCACAGGGGTTACTTCTGGGCCCGTTTTTGTTTCCGTCTTCACCAATGACATGTGTCAATTGTCTTTTGACTGTAAGATCAAAGTATGTTTGTATGAGGACGACACAACCGTGTTTGTCCGCTCGAAGAATGGCATTGTTATCTCAGAGCTACTTCAAATGGAAATGAGAAAAGTCTGTAAGTGGTTGGATAAAAATGCTCTTTAATTAAATAAAAAGAAAAAAACAAGTAATGCTAATAGGTTCCAAACGGAAAACAAAGGGCATTTCACTTTCAGTGAAGCATGGAAACGAACCCATTGAACAAGTGCATGATTTTAAGTACCTTGGTGTGATAATAGACAGTCATTTGAATTGGGCCAAGCACGTTGACTACACAGTGCAGAAAATTTCTAGAACGATCTGTTACCTCTCAAGACAAAGAGTAATTACTGGGTGAAATATCTAAAAATGTTATACTATAGCATGATTTTACCTCACCTTGATTACTGCAATGTTGTATGGGAAAGTGCAGCCAGATGTTACATATACGAGGTTACAGAAGTTACAGAACAGATTCGCTCGATTAGTTAACGCAGATTTTTTGATCCCACACAAGATAGTGCTTCAGAGATTAGATTGGCAGTCAGTCACCCAGAGAATCCACTTTCAATATTGTGTCCTTATATATATATATAAAGTCGTCAATGGACTGACCCCAACGTATTTGCAATCTTTGATAACAAAACGAAATCTTTTTTTTCCAAACTATAATATGCAATAAGCTGTCCTCTCAATATTAAACTTCCCAGAACTGAATATTACAAGAAATCTTTTCATTATCGTGGATCTAAAACTTGGAACAATTTACCTGATTTCATCCGAAATGCCACCTCTGTTAATTCTTTTAAACGGCAATGTAAAATGCTTGGCTTAATTGATAGACTTTAGACATTTTGTGCGCATGGGTATGGTTGTGTGTAGGTATGCGTGTGTGTGTGTGTGTGTATGTGTGTGTGTGTGCGTGTTGGTGTGTGTGTATGTGAGGTCTTTTCTTATACCATATTCCATCTCTCCCGGATTTGATTGTATTTTTTCCTTTTTTGTTTCATTGGCTTGTGTACAACCCTTTTCTCGTGTACGCTGTGGACTTAAATAGTCTTGTGTTTTATGTTTCCTCTTTGTTACTGTGTTTGTAACTTTGTGTTTTTTTTACTTAAATTGTATTTTGTACGTGATGCAGGACCCCTTGGCAGAGCAGTTCCGACTGAGCTGAAAGGGCTACCCTTCCAAAAGAAAACTGAATAAATAAATAAATAAATAAATAAATAAATAAATAAATAAATAAATAAACAAATAAATAAATAAATCAGTCTATCAATTCCTCCTGAAGTAAGATGGCAGGAAATAAAGAACATCAAAATACCTAAAGATATTTTCGATACATACTAACCTAGGCTCTTCAGAACCTGATTAAGCATCTGTAAAAGTCCCTCGATATCTCCCGCGGCTGTGAAATAAGATACAAGTCAAGAACTTTACAGCTAGTAGAGGCTAACGCTGTTTTTATTGCAAACAAGGTATGTACATGTACATACGTAATAAAAGTTCGACAAACGCACTTCAAACTACATGACTCCTATTTTAGCCCCAAAAATATGGCTGTTACCCCGGTCAATATGGAAAATGATGAGACACTATATATAGAAAGTCTTCCTGTAATGAAAAAGAGTGGACCGCATGTAATGTATAAGGAAATTCTCTTCATGCAAATACAGCAGGAATTGATGTACATGAATTTCTTTGATATACATCATCTAACTCGCTGCTTGCCGAGTGATCTCTGTCACCAAAAAGTATTAATTAGATTAGCAAGTAAGAATCCTTACACATAATTATAATAATATTAAAAAGAAGAACATCAGACTGCATACCGATCAGACAAACACGTGTTAATTGTTACAACTGTATAAAAGCAAGAAAGAAAAACGTAGTACCGATGTAGTCAAAAGTAGTCTCCTATTAGATATACAATAATTAAGGAAGAGATGAAAACGCCTAAATCAAATGGAAATTCAAGAAATATCAAAGCATTCCCATTGAGCAGTAAACTAGTCTTGCGGTTCATTTCGAACGGCAAGAGCAACCCAAGCAAACACAGAACGTTTTCAGAACGATTCCCAAACTTTTTTTTGAGGTTCCGTACGTCTTCGTATAAAATGGACGTTTTTAAAACGTACTTACAACGTCAAATTGGGGACTTAGCATTTACCGCAAAGCACAGGTCTTTTTTTAAAAACGTTTTAGAAACGTCGATGGACGTTACAAAACGTTGTTATTATGTCTGCAATGTCTTCGTCCTTTGTAAACGTCCACAAAATGTTTTTATTAGGTCTGCTAGTCGACTTTCTCTTTAATGAACGTTTAAAAAACGTTTTTATTTCGTCCTCTGTACGTCTCTTGATTATGAATATTCATGCATAATTATGAATATTCATAATAAGGCGTGTGTGATCTAATTTTAGTAACCATGTCTTCATGCATCACGACATTTTGGTGGTATATAAACGAATGTGATACAGATTCATCAATTGGGAATAGGGTGTAGTATAGGTGGTAGGACATTAGGAATAAGTTAGGATGATATTATAAAGGATTAGGATTAGGATACATCATTAATCTCAGATTGCGTCTATAATCTCATAACTATAATTTTTTGAATACCCTATAGAAAATAAACAATATACATTCTTAAAAGGTTTTCTGGACGTTCCAGAAGGATATGGAAGGTTATCTGAACGTTCTGGAAAGGGTCATAAAACTTTTAAGACGTTCTTAAAACGTTATTTGAACGTTCTAGACGGTTTTCAAAGGTTTTCTTGACGTCCGCAAATCGTCCACATAACGCTTTGAATATTCTTAACTCTTTATGTGCCACGTTCGCACGTCCGGCTCAGTCGACGGCGTGCCAACTTCGCATATTCTGCTCAACAAACAAAGCCGCCAAAACCGATCGATAAATCGCTAATCACGGCTAATCCCGCGGCACAATGAAAGCGTTTTTCGGGGTCTAGGGCAATTACCCCCTGGGCAATTACCCCGCACCCTTCCCCTGGCCCTAATCGTAATCCTAATCCTGAACCTAACCCTAACCCTAACCCAAACTCCTAACCCTAAACCTAACCCTAACCCTAATCTCTACTCTAACCTTACCACCAACCAGTAATTGGCCGGGGGGTAATTGCCCTCTCGGGGTAATTGCCCGGATACGGTTTTTCGTGCTTTTGTTCCTCTCATATACGGCTTGCATTCTATGTGGTGATTGACTATCAAGCGGTGTTCCCAACTAGATTTGCCCGTATATTCTAAGTTTCTGTCACGATTTTATGTGCAAAAGTCATGCCTTTACAGTAATGTAGCAACTTGTCATTCGAAAGAGAAATTAAAAATAGATTCGTCATGAAATTTATATCGAAACAAAGTTTGGCATTCCTCTTTAACATTGCCGACTATTATGCCCATCTTAACAGAAATTTGTAGAGGTTATACAACTTAGAAAAACAGAATTCTTTCTCAAAGCATGACTACCTACGTGTCTCGGAATAACGTGGCACACAGGGGGTTTTCACCATGGCATATAAAGAGTTAAAAGGTTTTACTGACGTCCACAAAGGTTCAAAAGGTTTTCTGCTGGTCCTTTAAAATTCCGAAAGGTTTTTATTGGTTTTCTAAACGTTTATTTGAAACGATTTAGATGCGTCGAAAACCTTTCACAAAAAAAAACCGTTCTGAAAACGTTTTGACAATACGTCCAAATAACGAACTTTGAATGTTTTGAATGAACTTTGAATCAATTGAGTGCAAGTTTTGGAGAAATAAGAGCACGTCCTAAAATGATGCAAAATGAGGGAGAATTGACGAGTCCTTGTCAATGGAAGTATCTATAGTCTGGCGATTCTATTTGCAGCATAACAATAAGTGATTAACATACACACTTACACGCGCACACACACACAGAAGAAGTAGAAGAAGGAGAAGAAGGAGACGAATGAGAAGAAGAGTGGCATACCCAAGGTTCTGTCGCTAACATCGCCTTGTCCCCGCTCTGACAAGTCCTGTTCGGCAGCTAAAATGAGAGCATACATTTCGAAAGATGAAAGGAAATAATAACAAATGTACAAACTTGCATTTCCAATATCCTTGTGGGATTTTCTACGTATTAGTCGTTACATAATAGGGGCTAGAAGAATAACGTACATGCCCAGGAATGCAGTTCTCTGACAAATATAAAAGAAAAGCATACCTTATAAAGAGAAAAGAACACCTTAAAATCATGCAGAAATGAGGTACAGCAGTAACGCAACCTTATTCATGCAATTCACCAGTCTATATTTGCTTGAAGTATAACAGCAAATAATGAGAACTAAGTAAAGTATCTTAGGTGTTTCATAGACCGCGCCTTTCCACCCGCCCTTGCGATGGCAATTCCTGTTTGGCAATTAGATACACTGTATTAAAAAAAATACGACAAATATATTTGAGATGATATGGTACAGTCGTTATCGGCTGATACGCAATAAGATCACGGATCACCCTCCGTTTATGATATGCAAATGCTTTATCATCATCTTTTCTTTCTTTATTAATGTACAAAATTTGCGAAGAGATAACCCCCCCCCCCGAAAGGGAATCGACTATCATCTTAAAACATCAGTGAGTGCTCTTATTACGTATTTCTCGAAATCTCCCCAATAGCCACTAAACTTCTCGAGTTTTAAGTTCCCAAAGTTTGGCTCATTTGAGTTCTTGCGCAAGAAAGAAGCAGAGTCTATATACAGAGACTTTATGTATTAACAATGTCACCCATATGTATATTGAAAAGTAACAATAATAATAGTAATAGTAGTAATAATAATAATAATAATAATAATAATAATAACATGTTTGTTTGTTTTTTAAAGAAAACACCTTTCTCGCGGTTCTACAAAGTGATCTCTCGCTCTAAAGCTTTCTGTTTGACGTATATCAAGTCAGAGATATAACTCGGATTTAAAAGATGGAAATAGAGGAAATGTCAACGCATTCACATTATTTGAGCACCTAAATAACTTAACAAGCCATTTTTTTACTTCAAAAGCAAGGAGTTTAATTACCCCACTTTCCAAACAGATGATGCCATCGCTTTGACGCCATGTCTTCCTCTTCGGCATTTAAATTCGATCCCAGTCCAGCAGCTAAAATTCAGATAAAGAATTCGAAATGTAAAAGGTATAATCTCACAGTTTCATAACTTCACAGAAGAGAAGAGAGCAATTATGTGAACGGCTGTTACCCCGGTCGATATGACACATTGTAGAACGTCTTCTTATGTGTAATGAAAAAAAGGGGACCCGCATGTTATGTACAAACAAATTCTCTCCATGTCATTAGAAAAGGTACCAGGAATTGATGTATCTGATGGGCCCTGTTTCATGAAGAGTTAGAATTGATTATATAGTTCATTTCAACTGTAAGTCTATGGTAGCCTGTGTGGTAAGGAAATTTAAAATCGATTTTATCTTTTGATAAAACGGGGCCCTGAACTTCTGCGATGTACATCATCTAATTCGCTGCTTGAAGATTGATCTCTGGCATCAAAAAGTACATTCAGCCAAAAAAAAAAGAAAAGAAAGTAAACGCTTTTTCAAGTTTAGATTTCTCATAGAATATTTAATAGCTGAAAGCTAATGTATCATATACCATATCAAAGGTAATTTATTTGGTTCTGAATCTGTTAGGTCAACATAAAGGGAAGCTTTTCGCATGAGTGAACACCATTGTTTTTCTCTTCCGGGACACAAAAGTAAAAATTGCAAAACTGAACAAGTTGACATTCAGGCGTACGTGCTCTTCCATAGAGCAATAAGAACAAACAACACATTTCACACAAAAAGAAACATGAATTAAGTTGAAAGACTAAACCTTCGATCTCTATGATATCTTCAAAGCCCAAAAGATCAATGAAGGCTAAGAATAAATGAGGAAAATAAAGCATCTTATGTCAAATCAAAATTCAAATGAAATAAGAAAAGAAGTAATCATTAACAAAAATGGTACAAATTTGAGCATTTTTTCCAAAATTGTAAATAATGTTTGGTTCTTGAAATTGTCACATGGCTTCTTACATCACTAGATTAACAGAAATAAATAAAGAAATTCTGTTCATTTTATTATCTTTCTGCTTATTATTCCCTATGTCATTTGAAATTTGACTTGACAGGAAATTCTTATATTTCCCCTTTAGTTTTCCACAATGTTTTTCTAGAGGTTATAAAGAGATAAAGAGAACAAAAACTTATTTTTCCTATTTCATTCATGTCTCTCATTGTGTTAAACTGGGTTTTTGTTGTCAATGTTATCGAGAAGGCCACATGCAAATGAAAGAGAACATGTCAATTTTTGCAATTTTTGATTTTGTGCCTTGGAGGACAAAAACGAATGTGCTCACTCATGCGTAAATTTTTCTTTTCAATTAACCTATTAGCTTAGTAGCCAATTAAATTCCCATTAATATGGTATTTAATACATTGATTTTCATAAAAATCTTCTATGAAAAATATGACTTCGAAAAAGTGTTTACTTTATTTTTTTTTTTTTTGCTGAGTGTATTTAGATTATCAAATAAGAATCCTTACAATAATGCTCTCGATATATATATATATATATATACATGTATATATATATATAAATATATATACATGTATATATATATATATATATATATATATATACATATATATATATAAAACCATCAGATTACTTATCAGACTAACATGTGTTAATCGTTACAACTGTAAAAGCAAGTAAGAAACACGTAGTACCGATATAGTCAAAATGTAGTCTCCCATTAGATATACAAGAAAGAGATAAAAGCACCTATAAAAAAAGAATGGAAATTCAAGAAATATCAAAGCATTCCCATTGAGCAATTAAGTATACTTTAGCGGTTCATTTTGAACTGCAAGAGCAATTAGTTATAATGTGAAATATCTGTCATTCTGTGAACCCTGTGCCTTGACGATCCAACCCCGACAGCTGAAATGTGAACCATTCAATTCCGGAGATCAAGGCTTGGTGACGTTCAAACTTGTCCATGGCAGTGGCAATGACACTGACAGAATTTGTACTAAATTACAATTGTACTTTGTCTTTTGCTCTTCCAAATCATTTATCTTTCATACTCATGACATTTGTCTATTGTCAAATGAAGTCATACACCAGCGATCATCAAACAAAGACATTGAAAAAAAAATGGAAGTATTTTTTTCATCGAAAGATTAAACAAAGACAAAAAGGACCTCTTCCTTCCCCTTTTTCAAAGGTTGGATGTTAAACATGCTCTTTTTAAAATATACTTTGCATTATGTGAAGTTTGGTGGGGTTTTTTTTCGATTCAATTTGATTTAATTCATTTTCTCTAAAGAAAAAGTAAAACAGAATATAAGACATACATGGAACATATTGTTTGATCAATTGTAGAAAATGCAAAGGAAGATACCTAACGCAATGTTAATCGTTTATGATATGTCATGATATGTACACTTCAGGAGAATAACTAAGAACATATGTGCATGCTTGACAGGATAACAGGAAAGCATAAGTATTAGAAATAGTGGTCCACTAAAAAGCAATTTTATTTGGATCACTTAAAAACATAGTTTAAATTCAGGCTAATCTAGTACGATGTTCAACCTGAAGGCACTATTCATTGAGCCATGTGTATCCGACAGAAAAATGGAAAAAATAAAACACTTCACAATAGTAATTTACACATATGCGCATGCATTTGCCCACACACTTAAAAAAGAAGTCATAATATGTTTCAGAACACGAGATAAATATTACCTGGCCAAGAATTGATTTTCTCGACTTTTATAAGAATATGTATATATATATATATATATATATATATATAGAGAGAGAGAGAGAGAAAAAACTTTTGAATGATAGGAAATAAGAAGAAATTGCAATATCTTATTTGTGACATGTACAATTCTGTTGATTGATAATGAGGTATAGAATAAATGATGTAATGTGAAATAGCTGCATTTCAGAATATATGTTTGACGAGTGCGGTTTTTCAGCAAGGAGGGTACACAAATATTCGATGAAGGCATGAAAAAATGCTTGTTATAATACAATGAAATTAAAAGACACAAAACAACGGCAGATATCTATTTACCATAATCAACTGACTATTATTTCTGAATACACTATCGTTAGATTTGATTTTTTTTTTCATTTATCATTTTTTGAGGTTCAGTATTATATAACAAGAACATGGAGAAATCATACGTGGCCGAGAATTTTCTTTCCCGGCTGTCATGGACAAAGAAAAAGATAGAGAAAGAGAAAGAGAGAGAGGAGAGAGAGAGAGAGAGAGAGAGAGGGAGGGAGAGAGGGAGAGAGAGAGAGAGAGAGAGAGAGCCCTATTCTAAATGACGGGGAATAAGAAAGAACTGCAACAGTCCTATTTGTGGCGTGTACAAGCCAGTTGATTAATTTTGAGGTATTAAAGAACTAGTGGAAAAGCGAAATACCTGACGTTCCGAGGTTTCGTGGCAACGGTTCTGAGGAATCCGGTTCGTCAGCTAAAAATGAAGAAAAACAAATCTATTTTGAGAGATGAAGGAAATATTATTTGTAATATAATGAACGTAAAAATGAAGAAACAAAGAAACAAACATAAGTGGTGTTTATTTACCATCATTATCATAGTCTCATGCTTTAATATAATTGTCATTAGATATGTAATGCTCCTTTTGATTATCATTTTCTGAGGTTCAGTCATTTAAAAACAAGTACAATATCTTTGGAGGCCAAGAGCTAAGTTCCCTGGCTGCTTTAAATAAAGGAAGAAATAAAGATAGCGAGATAGAGAGATAGATAGAGAGAGACAGAGAGAGAGAGACACACACACACACAAACAAATACATTTATACTTTACAATTCGTCTTGAGATCCTTACTTTTAAAATTTTGTAGAAGAACGATTGCTCTTTCAGAAAATATAAAAATCTCTTAAGACTGACTAGGTTAACCCGTTTCACCTACATTGATAAAATCACTGCGTGCGGCTTTTTGTTGAATATATTACTATTGAATATCCAATGATCGTTTTGATAACCACTTTCTTGGGTTTCGTCATTAATAACGGAAAAATCTTTCTTGGCCAAGAATGCTTCTTGGATAAGAAAAGACAGAATGAAAAAAAAATGCTAACAAATAAAGGGAACTGAAAAGGAATTGCAACATTTTCATTTGCGGAATGTGCAAGTCTGTCGATTGCTTTATAAAGGTATAAAAGGGAATAATGGAAAAGCGAAATACCTGATAATCTAAAGGAACGTTTTAACTGATTTGAAGAGTCCAGATCTTCAAAGGAATAAAAGAAAATCATGAGAGACATACACGAAAAAACTCGTAACAATCCTATCAACGTATAAAAAAAGAAACAAACATAATTGTTTGTTTACCATACACCATGCTATCCTTCTTAAGCTTCCAGGGTGTTAACATTTTATGCGAGCAAGGAGGAAAAACATGCAGGAAAAGAAATTTCGCAACTAAATTGAAGAAAGAGAGACAAAAAGACAGACAGAAATAAATAAAGAGAGCAAAAGTGTCTGAAAATAATGGGAAATAAGGAAGAATCAACCCCTTCTCATCCCTGCAATTTGCTAGTCTATGAATTCCTGAAGTAAGATGGCAGGAAATAAAAGGAACGTGGAAATATCTGAAGATATTTTCGATACATACTCACCTAAGTTCTGCAGAATAAGCAGAAGTTTCTGCAAAAGTTCCAGGTTCGTCAAAGCTGTGAAATGACATACAAGTTTAAACATCAATTTTCCCTCTTTGAATCATGTACATTGTAATCTACTTACTGATATTCTATGTGACATTACTGAAAAGAATCTTGATTTATGTATGAAATTGTGTTGGAAGAAAAATAAATAAAACAAACAAACAAAGTCAATGCTGTTTTCATTGCAAAAAAAAAGTAGAAAAGGTAAGTACGTATGCAATGAAGTTAGACTAACGTGCTTCTAACTACATGACTCCTATCTTAGCCCCATACTTATGCACGTGAACACACCGCAACATGGTATTTTCCAAGATTCTCTATATCGCAACTATTAAGTATTTCGAACTTAGGCCTGCTTTTCGATCTATACGAAGGTGTGCTAAATTTCTAAACGTATCAGTACAAAAAAAGTCGTAATTAACCTTTGCCCGACCCCACCTTCATGTCGAAGCAAGGAGTTCTTTCATAGTACAATGTATTCCCAAGTTATTACACCTATACTATTTTGAGCCTTCACATTTACTCATCCAAAGTGTTGCTATGTTTTACCAGAGGCAAAGAAGTTTGAGCTGGCTCCTCTAATGTGCGAAATCTCAAAGACAGGTTAATACATTCAACATTCCCCCCAACTGGATAAAATAAAGATACATTTAACTTTGTTGTCCACTGGTATTACTCTCAAATTGATGGACTCTTCATTCGTATGCTAAAAATGACTAAATTGTGCCTTACTTTAAACAGCATTCCTTCAACATTTGCATCAGGGCATACTATGTCAGAATCATCAAAATCATCAAACACTGATGATTTGAAGCTGCACATTTACAGTACCTGCCTCATATCCTCTTATTTTCATTGTTTTTGTTTTTAATGGAATTAATTCCACGCCTCCCGATTTTTTTTAAAGTTATATACGTAAACTCTTCTCTTTTAAGGGTTCTTCTACCATACGCCGTCACTGCAGACATATTGAACAAAGAAGTAAGGAATGCGTACATAACCATTTCACCTGCCTTTGCTCATTAGGTACATAATTCATAGTTGTAGGCCAAATTTCACTCTCCTCACATGGTACAATTCATTGAATATCGGAAAATCCAGCATCAAATTCGAATTCTTACGCAGTACTTCTAAAAAAAAAAAAAAAAGACTCGCTAGTTTTCTATGCGCAGTCTTTTTAAAAAGAGGAAAGCCTCTGAAAAGATAAATGTGAATTTCGATTGACAAAAATATCAAACACAGCATTTCGCCACAGATGCAACAGGAGTCAAGTTTTTTTTTTTTTATCCTTACATTGAGCGGGAGTCATCATGTGCTAACTAAGTGCTACAATGTCAACAAAATTGCTTCAAATTATTTCATTGGGCAAGTTAAGGGTAAACTTGAGTACAATTAAGATATATAAGAGTAAATGACTCTGGTATTGATTGATATTTATAGTTTAAAATTGTGAAAGATGTGAAATTTGTAAATAAAATGAGACTGAATATAAAATCTGCTATTTTTGTCGTAGTTGTATGTTTAAAGACTTTTCCTTTCTTTTTTGATTGATCAAAGTTCGAAAATTCGATTGATGGATGTATCTTTCTATTTAACAAATAATGAAACATCTAAATATCTAAAATTTAATTTTGTAAAGAACAGCTGTGATGCGCGATGTAGCATATTTCCCAAAATATAAACCATCCTCTCTTGATTCATACTTTAGTATTTTTTTTAATTTAATTTCATTTATTGTCAAATTCTCATTAGAATACATGTAACAAAGAACATACGAAGATAATGAAATTACATTTGGTAACAGTATACGTGTACCAGAAAAACCAAGCACACTGGAAAGAAAAAAAAAAGATATAAAAAAGGAAATTCTAAGAAAGAAAATGGAGGACCCCGCAGAGGCCATTTGCCTTTCTACGGCTGGACTCCAACTTGAGATTTTATGCACAATTATAAGATACGCTTAAAAGGAGGGAAAGGAAGACGATTAAAAAAAAACAAAAACAAAAACAAATGAACAAATGAATCGAACTGATTCATTGTGAAATACAATTATCAGCGATAGTAAAGGAAGATATTGCACACCTCGTATTACAATATTACGTACCATGTTTCGATGCGGCAGATGCATTACCCGCCAGGGCGATGAAAATCAGACAGTATACGGCATTCATGGCTACTTCAAATGTCGTTTGATGGATGATGTTCAATGGTGATTTCCAGAGCTTTTTATTAGCCCCACAACATAACAGTGCAAAAGGCGACAAGCCTCATTTCACTTGGCAAGACACCAACCAATAAGATTGCTTTACCATTACTACGAACTCTACCATGAACTGGTCAAGGTGTCTCATCTAGGCAACAGAAGATGCAATCCGGAATATGCTTACATTACAATTCAACCCTTGATCCATGCTCGAATGGACAAACACACACTGCTTGCATTTTTGATAATCTTTTGATAATGACTTTTTGTGAAATATTTGATAGTGTTGACAGCTTAAGACAGCTCAGAAGACGTTCAACGCAGAGGCATGCTTTAAAGGGATGGATAGTTTTGGTTGAGACCTCACTTCAGGTTTCTGCTATTTTTCGGTGAGATGGTGGGAAACCTCTGATGAAATCTGAAAGAGCATGTACTTTCAAGAGGACTAAAAAAATCCTAATAAAAGGTGAGAGTCATATTTTATCACGATCGCTTTCTTTTACTTTGTTTTGCATGTCTACGCCATTTCAAAACCGATTTCCATTAAATGAACTTTGAAGTCCTCTTAGAATTGTATGTTCTATTCTATTTCATAAGTAGTTTCTTGGTATCTCACAAAAAGTTAAAAGCTTAAGGGCAGAGAAAAAATTTGTTTGCTTTTTCCAGAGAAGGATTGTTTTTAGCTTCAATATTTCAGAGAGAGCAGATGTTATTTCACTTTATGAATAAATATCAAACCACACAGCTAGGAACGCTAACCAGCCTGGCCTTACTGTGGGAGTCAAAGTGCGGTCAAGCATGCACAATAATTTCTGATTCGATCCAGCGTGACTTAATATCTTATAAAGTAAAACAAAACGCTGGAACAAAACTAATTTTTCATTGCGTGACACGTCCATTCTTTTTTTCACAAGAATTTCAACACATCGAAGAATTTACCGTATGGGACATGTAAGAATGAATACATCTGCCAAGTAGTCGAAAATTTATGACAATGCAATTTCCACCTTAGAAAGGAGCTTCTTATTTGATGAAGACTAAATTTTTTTTTTCTATGAGGACAATCACCATTTAAACAAGGAAAATATGTCTTGTTCAATTCACCTGCACTCGTTACTCGAAAAAAAAAAAGTATCTTTATAATGAAGATAGTGAAATCTTGACGTAATTTCTATATTTTTGTCTAAATTGTTTTTCTTTTTTTCAGCAACTTAAATCTCACATACACCCATTCAATATAAAAGGATATAGAAGGATACACATATATAATATAATACAAATTATACATTAATATATACATATATATTATATAAATTATATATGTATATACATAATATTTTTTTATTCATGACTTTAATATGTGACTCTGCATCACAAAACCAACAAAGAGTCACCAGACGTGGATCCGTAGTTAAGGACAGATTTTGAAAGAGCAGATTTGAAGCTTTAAGATAACGTTGAACTCAATTCAAACGGACAATCTTAACATTGGAAAGATAGCACAAACTCTGGAAAAATGTGTTATACTGAGAAAAGAGACTGTTAATTATAAAGCGCTTAATCCGTGAGCTGTGCTTTGAAAAAAAAAAATCGATCATTTGATTTGACTAAAATTAAGCATGCACTTAAACACCTTCTATCCATGACTAATGCAAATTATCAAAGCAAGAGCATCATCTATTCAAAAGTTACTATAGTTGAAAGTGAAGAGTGTGTAAAAGGTTTAATTTAAGCGCTTAATCTTACCAAACCGCGCTCCATGCAGTAGATGGGGGAAAAACAGGATGTGAAACACCTCACCAAAAACGATTAAGGGGTTATCAAATTAAATTGAAATTAGGAATGCTCTGTATAATCTATTCATGCCTAATACCAACTTCGAAAGCTGTAGCATCATCCTTTCCAAAGTTATTGCAGTTGATAGTGAAGAGTGTGTGAAGGTTTTTTTTTTTAAGGAAATAAAAATGGACCTAAATCACAAAATTCTACAGAACAAAAAGATAAATGTTCTAGCAAAGGTGCTAAAACACAATTTCTCATTCTATAATCCCAAACTTTGAAATATGACGAACTCAAGTTCGACTAGGTTGACCCATTTCACCAATCCTGAGTTCTCACAGAAAACTAGGGCGTGCGACTTTTTCTTGGTTTTGTCATGCACGTTCATATTCAATGTGTACAATAAAATCATGCACACAAAATGAATGACAGGTAAAAAATTGCAGGACACTATTGATGACATTATTTGTTCTTCCATGATTTATTTGTGATATGTGAATGATCTTGAAAGGTCAAAACCCGCGAAAACATATAAAACCAATGAGCTTTGAAGGAAACTCAATTAAACGCATACCATGACTCCACTGAAATTAAAAATAGCAATGAAGATTGTTAGCTGAGTATTTAACTGAATACCACATAAACATCCCATGCCGTTATTACTACAAAATAATATATTTCGTCATAACCAGCCTTCATACATGTGAAGTACTTTTGCTATTTGCATTTGCTCAACACTTCAGAAGAAAGCAACAACTCGGCAACAAATTGTATTGGTGCAGGAAACGTGTCCCGATCATGATACCCATACATAAGATAAACACACAAACGCACATACATGCACACCATACACACACAGAAACAAATGCCAATCTGGTGATCATTTTACCTTGAGCGCATATTTAGCTTTTGCCGATTGTTGTAACTTTTTTTTTTTTTATTTAGAGCGTGAATTGTAATCAGACTTAAGTTGATATGCAGACAACAGAGATCATAATTTTGATGGTGGTGACAAGGATGATTAAAAGTATGATGATTTTGCTGATGCTTCAGAATGAGAAGAAAAATTACGAGAAAAATACGTTTAAAAGTAAGGTCATGGGCATAATGTGATAGAGGAACGAATATATATTTTAATGTTACTGCTCGTTGCTCAAAATGGTGTGTTTGTAGACGTGAAATAAATACACATAGTATTTCTATAATGTGGAGGCTTGTTTGTTACCCGCTTAATTTCATATATCTCAGGTTAAGACAAATGGGCATAATTATAAAAATATATAAGTAAACTTTTCACGCATACCAACACCACGTATATACACACACACGCACACACATACATGGATATATATATATATATATATATATATATATATATAAGTATTGGAAAAAGTTCACGCGGTTGACTGCAGGTTCATCATATCTACTCGGAGTTTCATGCAACCTCCATGAGGCGCAATCATCAGGCAATTGCCTGATGATTGCGCCTCATGGAGGTTGCATGAAACTCCGAGTAGCAATAAATACGGATGAACCTACAGTCAACCGCGTGAACTTGTTCCAATACTTCTGTCTAAAGCTCTTCCTTTGAGGATATCGAGCACTCTTCATAGAAGGATAGAATCACCAAGTGTGTGTGTATATATATATATATATAGATATATATATAATTCTTGAGTTCTTCTAAAGTACACTAAATATAAATAGGTTCCACATCTGAAGGCGATTTTCAGGTCAGCCCATGTTATTCCACATCGTTTGACACAACACTGATTATTCTTTACATCATTATTCAGCAGAGTACAATGAACTTATGTACAGGAATAGCAGGTCAACTTGCAGTTCATTCAAGGATGTGATATTATTTAGTCTTTCATGATTCATTTGCGACATGTAAATGACTTTGAAAAGGACCAAACTTGCGAATACATCTAAAAACCAATGAGCTTTGAAAGAAAGCTCGTTAAAAGCACACCGTGAATTCAATAATTATGACAAAGAAGGATTGTTAGCTTAGTCTCGCTGGATTACCACACAAACATCCCATGTCGTTATTATAGTAATTGCACTTCGTCACTGCCAATCTTGGCGCACGTGTTTATTATTCATTTTCTATTTGCTAAAGCCTTTGAAAAAAAAAACAAACAAACTCCTCCGTTCCAGATGTAGAGGTGAGGAAAATGTATCCTAATGCCACCAATCCTTCAAACACACACACACACCGTCATTCTTATGATCATTCGTATGTACGTTAAACTATACAGTACTTTGTGAGACGAAACATTTATTGATAAAGGCAATAGTAATGATATTGACAGATTGCTGACATTTGATCCTGTGAAAATAGTATTTCTCCAGTCTTATTTTCTTCTAGGACTTATAGGGTTAGGGTGAGGGTTGCGATAGGGTTTTACGTTTAGTTTGATGTGAGGATTAGAATTAGGGTTTATATGGTTTGGATTGGGGTACAGATAATTTCATGGGAGAAACTGTCGCTGAGGAACTGTCATGGAACCTATATAGACTATATACCCTTTTGAATTTGTAGGAGCCAAGGTTTTCTTTCGAGATAAACATTATGAACCCGGTGAGTGCATTAATGTTTAACACTATTCATATGAGTGTTTGACAAGGTTATAAAGGACCACTCTTGTCCATGTCACACCATCGGAAGGACATTCGTTTTTTCTTAAGACATCGATAGAAAGTCCATATATAATGGCAAAGATGTTATGTCTCACATCACTTTCTGGCCATAATTTGTGATGTTGACACTTGACGAGCATCATGCATTAGGCAATTTCATGTTTAACATGTCACTGAACACCACGATTGAATGAACCAGGAAGTATAAAAAGTGCTTTCTGAAAACATTATTTCTCGGTTTGGCTCACGTCAATTCAAACTGGTGGTGCAGATAACAATGAAAATCATTGGAGTATCACACAAACAGATACAAAGAGGGTTTATAGATATACCATATTTGTCATTCCCATGAATTGCGTGATATGTGTTCTGATTCGTGTTTAAGTGAGTTGGACAATCGAATTTCCAGAACTGAAACTACTGCTGAACAAGTACAAAATGGCCTTGTTCAACGTCAGTCCTAAGAGACGACAACACAAACAAGATATCTCATCTACTGCTTTTCGAGGGTGTTTCAATTCGATGTTGCATGAACAGTGGGACATTCATACAAAACATTGCTGTACACATGACTAGAATGACGATACAAAAAAAAAAATCACAAAAAAAAACAACCCCGGAAACAAAGGAGGGAACACTCTAAAAAAATCCGGGTCAGCTCTGACTGGGAACTGGGTCCGTTGGGGTCACACACCGTTCCGGGTCAGAAATGACAAGGAATGGGGTCAGGTTATGACCCCATCCAGAGTCACGAATTGGGTCACGGTGACCCCATTCCGGGTCTTCACGACCAAATTCCAAGTCATTTTTGACCCGGAACGGTGTGTGACCCCAACGGACCAAGTTCCGGGTCAGTTCTGACCCGGATTTTTTTAGAGTGAAGGCTTGATGAAATCGTATTGCAATAGGATCCACTATGCAAAAGATGTAGTTTCTAATGGACATGGGATCGACAATATTTCTATGTTCATCAAACGGAACATAGTATTTCGTGATTGGTGTTATCATCACTTTGTCTTCTATTTTCCGAAGGTATATGTGCATTCGAGTGTCTCGGATGAGTGAAGGCAGGTTCTGAGAATCTTGTGACAAATTACAGATAATAATAGTAATAATAATTATAATAATAATAATAGCAACAACAACAACAATAATAGTAATAATACTAATAATACTAATACTACTAATAATAATAGCAATAATAATAATAATAATAATGATAATAATACATTTATAAAGCGCATAATAAGCACACGTTTCTCTATGCTGAAGGTTGCCGAACAGGTTACTTCCTGGGTAATGGAGTACAATTATGATACATTAACTTGTCTGAACGATCTAGGGAGAAGAGCTCTATTTAAGAGTGCTATCGCTGTTTTTGAATTATTCTTTTATGCATGGAAAATCATTTTCACCTTGACGGACACGTGATCTGTTCTGTTCGATGGAGATCGAATATCTTCCAAGTTTCGCCCGTTTTATTTTCACATATACGTGATCATCACATTATATCCTGATGCCGCTTGCCACGAAGAAGCAGAAAAGCTTCAAATTAATATCATTTGGGGGAAAGAAGACATTTCAAAAGTTTGATATCACTGCTACCTACTGACTGAATTCCAAGTCTGCGACTGTTTTGACGTTCGAACACCTCGGTTTTCATCAAGCAAGCTTATATTGCGGGAATCGATCTATTATGTTTATCAGGTCCAATCTCCACCACGCTCGACTCCGTGTAAACTTCACAGTAGATATTTAAAAATATCCAAGATAAATTGCCGTCGTATTTTTTTTTGGGGGAAAAACTACAGGACAATAATTGGTCAGGGTAGAGACTTTGATAAAGAACTTAAAAATGATAAGGGAATCTTGTTCAGTGTCTTCATCAGGGTTCCGTCGTTCGTGGTTGCACAGGTCTTAATGTTCGTAATTTTGTCTCGTCTGTTTATACTAGGTTGTTTGTTTGTTTGTTGGAGTGGGGTTGTTAAGGAAAGCCAATAGTCACATGGACATGGCCCAAGGAGACGAGGGAAACTGGCAATTCAGTCTCTGCTTCTGATGCATGATGATTGCTGGATGGATAACGCTAAGACACCACACGACATCATCGGAACAAGCTATAGACCGTATTAAAATTCCGAATAAGAAATATGAAGGAAAAACTCTACACTGACCTATTGAGACAATCTAAATATTTTGATACAGAACACGTATAATCTTTATCAGAAAATATCACGAATACGATTTTGCTTTAGTTTTTACTACAGCAACTAATAAAAATGCGTCCCACTTGAGAGTATTGACGTGATTTGATACACGAGGAGCTAGGCGATTATGATTAAGGACTACTCAGTATCACTGGCGAAGGCCCTGATTACAGCTTCTCATTGCCTTGTCCTTCGAAGGGTTCATTAAAGCGTCGAGACGGTTAAATGATTGCCCCTTTCCAAGCGCATATTACTTTCTCGGTGGTCGCGTAAATCAATTAATAAAATCACCTGCATATAATTCAATTTGAATTCAGATCTTTCAATAAGATTGACTTTTAATTCAAATTTTAGTCTTGTTAAAACGAGTGGGATAAGGGTCGCAGCAATTACGTGTAGCTATCTGTAATGTCACATTTTACTCGGTGTGTTTTCCCCTGGTGACTTCATTCATAAAGCTTCACATGGTCCATGAATCCACGTTATTTGCTACTCAAGGTAAAGCTCGCAATAAATATCCGAGAATTTTGAAGTGCTTTTACAGATTTTCAAACAACAATGTTCTCATTGTAATTGGCTTCGAAACTATTCGAAACATAACTTCAAACTTCTATCTGTATTTCATCTCGATAAATGTACAGTGATATACTTTAAAAAAAAAAAAGTCCGGAAAGGACAATGACAATCACCAACATATAACGTGACATCGTTTGGGAGACTTTCAATTTCATGAGTGTGACAAAATCATTTTGAATCACTTCCTCAATCTACTCGGGAGGTGCCTCATAGCGTGCGCAATTTCATGAAATATGTAGGTATTAACTCTTTGAGTGTCACGTTTATTTCTTGTCCATAGGTTTGTGTCTGGGATTTCTGCACATGATTTTGACCCACTGGTACAGAAAGGGTTAACACCAAGAAGTCTTCGGAGGTCTGACATACCCGAAATCCCCACACTTGTCAGCGTGCGTTTCTCATTTCAGGCTGGAATCTTTGAAGTCAGGCGAAAGTAAATCATGAATGAACGAATGAATGAAATGAATGTTAAGTCACATCCGTAGTTCATGACACTTTAATAGCAAAAGAGAACATCACCATTACTATATAGCCACGCCCATTGAACTTTCTAGCTGCATGAAGAATAAGTCGGAAAGCGGCACATATTAATGCATTGCGCATTCGGTGGCAGTGATTGAAAAGAGACCCGATGTGATTTGATGTGCGGAAACATTGTGACGGTGTGATTTTTCTCTGAAAGCTTATCCTTCGAGCTGAGGCAGTGGCTACCACTGGTAAGCTTTCAAAGTGCTTCGATTTCTTCTGTAGCGAATGCCTGAACAATTGATGCTTGAACCATCTTTATTTTGATAGAATTTTGCGACATGGAGACTGCGATAGCAATGCCTTCTTCTCAAGAATGCATTTCAAATTTCCTTTGGTACCGATGGATCCTCATAATTTCCATAATGTTTATGCATATCGTGCCGTCCACCTATACGGACAGCCAACCAAGTTCCATTTCCCGAGACTACGGGGTTGGAGCAAATATGACTCTGCTGTGTTTGTTTCCTAACCACTTGGACCTCGTTACTTATTGGATAAGACATCAAGACGACACAGTAACTGACGTAGCAGTTTTGATTCCACAACGTGGCGAAGCTCAGCACATAGATGATAAGCTGATTTCATATGCGTATTGGAAGCATTATTCAGAAGATATGAGTTCTTTTGAGCTTCAAATCGTCAACACAACCAGAGCTGACTGTGGGACTTATACATGTCAACACGTCAAGGACTTCAGTATAATGGCTCAGCAGCGGAAGTTCAGATGCTACAACAGTATGATGTCCAAATAATTGGCTGTTATTGCTTGTTACCAGCTGATACAAACTACAGACGAATGTATGCGAACATCTCATGTGTACTTGACGGCTGGCAAAGACCCACCGGAGAAGGAGAAGTGGTTGTTCGTGTTGACGGCAAAAACACGACAGGATACATAGACAATGAGAGGCTTCTGTTTCAGATAGACATGTCACTGACAAATGGGCAAGCTGATGTAGAATTCCAAGCATCAAATAGTAAGTCATTTATTCGGTGTCATACTCGCCAAAACACTGCACCCTTTACCAGTGTGAAGCCTCCTCAACACTCAACGCCAACCAAACATCAACATGACACAACGGATAATGCGGTAACGGCACACCCATATAAGGCAGTGGTTACAGGAACGGAATCTCCAATCGCATCACCTACCGTGTCTACTTCGATTGGAAGTACAAATGAGGTATCATCAACTTCAAGAGTCGACAGTGTATCAGATACACCCGAATTGATTTTAACACCAAAGTTCTTGATATCTAGTACGACCACTGCACAACTATCTATGAAGAGGACGGATTCAGAGCGGCCAGTGGAGTCATCTGCGTCATTGGTTCCAACGATGGAACGCTCAAGGTCAATTTTTAGCACAGTTTCTTCAATCACTGATCAATCGGGAACACTCCCTGCGACAATTAAGATGCCTGTGCCAATAATGAGAACAACAAAATCTTTTGGTGAATCCCCCTCTGCAGTTACCTGGACATTAACTACGACTGGCGCTAATGATGTCACCACGCAACGAGATTATAATTACAGTTGAGAACCCTTCAGCGAGTATATGGGTTTTCCTTTCGAGATAATGCCCTTTGAAATACCCTGTGCATGTCAGGCCTGGTGAATACATCAAGCCTCTAACGATACTGATGTCATTGTTCAACAAGTTTATGTCTATATATCATTATGTTACTGTGTATGCAGCTCTAAGGATGCGGACTGTCAATGAGCATTTCTATACAATACTAATATACTCAAGTCATATAATTATATATACCCAAAGTAGCTTGAGTAATATTAGCACTGCTCTCCCACAGTGCCCTGCCATTCTTATGACGTCAGCACAAAATAATTTCAGATGTAATGGTAAAGCTGTTGTGTTTGATACATTGGACGACAATTGTGTAATCTTATGGTTAACACGTTGTTGAACATTTATGTGAACAAGAAAGTAGAGGAATTGCCCGAACAAAGCATATTTCTTGGTTTAATAGTCCAACAGAGCATCAGTATTTGAAACCAGTGTGTAAGTACATCTGATGACGAAACCCAAGAGTGACACACAAACCATGCATTGCAAACAAAATATCACTCATGCACTTTTCGACTGTCATTCACTTGAATTGCGTGTTACAAGTGTATAGTTTTCTGACTCGTCTCTAAGAGCGTTGGACAATCGTATCTTGAGAACTAAAACTATTGCTGAACAATGCAAAATGTGCTCGTTCAAAACTTTAAAAAGAAAACCAGTCTTTAGACATGATTTCCATCCAAGCTGTCTTATCGACTTATATTCGATTGTTTCACTTCAATACTCAATGCGCAGAAAGATAAGTAAGGCTCTGATCTATTCAGGACTGTGATGACCGATCCCAAAGTCAATCAACGAGACAAAGGGAAAAAGTCCCCTGCCTGCATCGGTTGGGAACCTTAGGCAAACTACATACCGTGTACTTTATCGTCATTGCCCTGCCCGTCGGAGGGATTTTAAAAGCAACCGTTGTTCTCTTACAAGCGTTCATTTCTTGCTCAAAAAAAAAAACAAAACAAAACGAGTACATTCAATTACATAATTACCTCCGCCAAGGGAGGTGGTTATGTTTTCGTTACCATTGGTTTGTGTGTTCGTTTGTTTGTTCGTTTGTTTGTCCGTGTGCAAAATAACTCAAAAAGTAGTTAACGGATTTTGATGAAACTTGCAGGAAAGGTTTGGAATGATACAAGTAACAGATGATTAAATTTTGGTAGTGATCCGAAAATTTTTGGGAATTTATGAAGGATTTTTTTTATATTTTGGCAGATAGGATCAATGAACTTGAGAGTTCAGGCTGCGCGTATTTAAGGTTTGCATGCGCGCACTAAAGTGCGTGCTCTAGTAATGACTGTTATGAGGGGCACAGTTAAAATCATGGGCCCAAGGTGATGTGAAAACCGTAACTATGCCCGAAGCGAAGCTGAGGGCATGGTTATGGTTCACATCACCGAGGGCCTACATAATTTTAACTGTGCCCCGAATATCAAGCAGTCATTATTTGTTTTATATACCGGAAATATAGATTCCGAAATATAGATACCGAAAATATAGATTCTAGTGTCTTTTATAGCACTCGTAATCAATGCTGATCGACAGCGCGGCGGTCGTATCATTGGTGCGTACATATCATATGAGTGATCATCTCTATGTGTACAGTGTGTACGGGGGTTGCGACAGTCTCCAAACCTATTTACAGGGCACAGTGACCGCTAGTCTCTTTTACAGCACGCTGATCGAATGCGCGGCGGTCGTATCATTGGTGCGTACATAAGGCCAAAAAAAAAAGTGTTTGTTTGCCCTTAATTGTCAAAACCCAAGAGGGTCGGTAGGTCGTTTTTTTTTTTTTTTTTTTTTTTTTTTTTTTTGAATACAGGGTACCCTTTTTTCCATGTCAATGCACTCAAAACTCCAAGAGATTCATTCAAATTTACGTCTTGCCAGGGCCCGGTACGCGAGGCAGAAACGCTCACTGACAAACACGCATAACGTTCATCTTTGTTAAATTTTGCAAACAGCTCCAAAAAAGTACCTTCCAGTGAGATGCTGGCAATTGAACTCCAAACAGTTTTGGTGCCATGACAGCTGGTAACGGATGCTGCAAAAGTAGCCATCTTGTGAAGGGCTGCACACTAACCCATTTTTTCTGCCGGTCCGACCTGTCTCTGTCGGACCGGTAAATGCCCCGTTTACCATTTTTTACAGGTCCGAACAGAAAATTTACCTGTCAACAACGACAACATAAAAAAACATTAAATGACTTGCAAACTTATTTCCTTGTTTTTTATGGATGTACCCCCCCCCCCTCATGTACATTTTACAGATTAATTTTTTTAAAAGTTGCATTATTCATTGCACAAGAAATTTAAAGACAGGAAAAAATTAGAATGTTTGTGAATTAGTGTAAAATGGTAATGAACAAAATCAGATTGTATCAAATGCGTTTGTGACTTTTATCTAAACATCAGCGCACGAACTTGCTGCGTAACCTGCTCTTGGTGGTCAGTTGGATTGCGATGATTTAATGAATTATTTTAGCTGTGATATTTTCTGATGCACGCGATACAAGGGGTTCTTTATTTTTCTCCCGATAATCTCTTCGCATTTGTGCATGCGTTCTTGAAAGGTACACGACATGCAGGGCCGAATTCGCAACCCTTTTTGCGCCCATTTCCACCTCAAATATAAGCGGGATTGTGACGATTTCATAAATTACTTCGGCTGTAATATTTTACGATGCACGCGCCAAAAGGGGTTGAAAATGCGTCCTTTATTTTTTCCCGATAAACTCTCCGAATTTCGTAAGTGCGTTCTTAAAAGATGTACCACACGGCCGCATTCATGATACTTTTTTGCGCCTATTTCTACCTCAAATGTCAGCGGGATTGTGACGATTTCATAAATACTTCGGATGTAATCTTTTGTGATGCACGCACCAGCTAGAATGGTTGAAAATGCGTTCTTTATTTTTCTCCCCATAATATCTTCGCATTCCGTAAATGCGTTCTTAAAAGATAAACGACACGGCCAAAAATCATGATTCTTTTTGCGCCTATTGTTTCCTCAAACTTCAACGGGATTGCGATGATTTTATGAATTATTATTCGGCTGTAATCTTTATGATGCACGGGCCAAAAGGGGTTGAAAATGTGTCCTGTATTTTCTCCCTATAATCTCTTCGCATTTCGTACATGCGTATACGACACGGCCGAATTTACGATCCTTTTAGCGCCTATTTCTACATCAAATATCAGCGGGATTGCGATATTTCGTCAATTATTTCGGCTGTAATCTTTTGTGATACATGCACCAGAAGGGTTGAAAATGCGTTCTTTATTTTTCTCCCGATAATCTCTTCGCATTTGTGCATGCGTTTTCGAAACTATACACTGCATGCAGGGCCGAATTCGAGATTCTTTTTGCGCCTATTATTGGTTACTCAAATTTCAACGGGATTGCGAAATTTTCATGAATTATACTACTCGGCTGTAATCTATATGATGCAAGCGCCAAAAGGGGATGAAAATGTGTCCTTTCCGCTTTCTTAAAAGGTATGCGACACGGCCGAATTCACGTTCCTTTTTGCGCCTATTTCTACCTCAAATATCAGCCGGTTTGTGGCGATTTCATTAATTACTTCGGATGTAATCTTTTGTAATACACGCACCAGAAGGGTAAAAATGTGTTGTTTTTTTTTATTTTTCTCCCGATAATCTCGTCGCATTTGTGCGTGCGTTTTGATAACCAACACGGCATGCAGGACTGAATTCAAGATCCCTTTTGCGCCTATTATTTCCTCAAATTTCAACGGGATTGCGTTGATTTCATGAATTTTTATTCGGCTGTAATCTTTTATGATGCACGTACCAAATGTGTCCTTTATTTTTTTTCTCCTCTATAATCTCTTCGCATTTCGTACGTGAGCTTTTGAATGGTGTACGACGCGGCCGGCCGAATTTATGATCCTTTTTGGGACGATTTCTACCTCAAATATGTAAGCGGGACTGCGATGATTTAATGATTTTTTTTTCTTCCTAGTATTATCTCTTCACATTTTGTGCATACGTTCTTAAAAAGTACACGGAAGGGCCGATTTCGTGATCCTTTTTGCGCCCATCTTCATTGTGAGATCATTCTGAACGAATGAAAATATTCATTTGTGAAATGACTGTGTAAAATGAAACTGAACGCAATCAGATCCATTTACTGTATCGCTGAATATCGAATATGTTTTTACTTTTCTAAAAATCGACACAAGTAAATTAGTTCTAACATGTCAACTGCCACGCTGCTGGGAAGCCGGGATCGGATCGTGAGTAAAATGACCCAGAAATGCGTGCGCTTCTAATTCTATCAATGCTTCTTGTCTGGCATGACCGCCGATTGCAAGCAAACGAAAAGCAGTTACACTGTACATGCTTTGCATTGCATGGCATGGCAGTGCGTGAGCAGCGCCAATGCGCAAGCTAGCGCGAATGTCGCCAGTGTGCAGCCCTGTACTAAGTGCATAATAATACATGCATTGATTGGATTTCGTGCGCGTGCACGCATGTGAGCCAAAAAGGTAGCTACATTGTAGCATGCAATGCATGCTATAAAACGTAGCCTGTGGACCGACGCGGCCCGACCACAATTACGACGGGTCGATCAGATGAAAAAAAAAAAAAAAAAAAAACATTTTTCGACTTTTTTTTTATTCTTTCTCTAGCATAAAATGGATAATTTTGGGTTTAAAACCATTCACAAATTTGTAAAAGATGAAATTTGTGGAAAAAAATAAACTTGAAAGAGCAAAAAAAAAAAACGCGACCCGAAAATTCCGTGATTTTCGGTCGGTCGCGAAGGGCAAACAAACCATTTTTTTTTTTGGCCTAATTATGAGCGATCTATGTGTACGGGGTCGCGACTGTCTCGAAACCGTGGTCCTATCTACAGGGCACAGTTGAGTTACTGTTCCCCGGTGCCGAGCACAGTAAATCAAAAATGGGGCACAGCTATTTTCATGACTCCGCTTTTAACCAATCAGATGAGAGGATTCTATATATGAGGTATTGTGCTATCGGTAGGGCGAGGCGCGCCGTGCAGCTGAGGGTTTATGACGTAACAAAGGCTTCTAAATTGGGAAATCGGGCGACTTTCAGCTCAAGTACGTATGGGTGGAAATCACTGATATCTCTACGGAAGAACAAGATCAGTGGTGGAAATGAGCTGCATGCTTGGCGGAGGTCTGCGCTCTCACAGTGCTTCTCTAGTTTATAATCAATTCAGTTTTATCAACTTCTTTTGCTATTAACAGCAGTGGAGCTCACTACGATAAACTGGTAGCACACTTCACTGTTGAAAATGTTTCGTGACTTGGCACTGAACACCGATATCACGGTTAAGAAAAATTATGTTATGCAAGTATTTAGTGAAGTATAGTTTCCCCTGTTCCCTACGTGTTGTAGATAAGTAGTGTATACCTTCAATATCATCATCATTACACAATTAACGTCACAATGTCAAAACAAATCATTGCGTCTCTATGTCTCCATCCCCTCTCTCTCTCTATAAAGATACTTCTCTCGCTCAATCTACAAGTTTGCTCTTCTTCACCTTCTCCACACTTTTTCTCCCATTGTACCCATTACTTGGATCCCTTGCAATATTTGGAAAACAACTGATCTGCGTCATTTTCAATCGTAGAACCTTACTTTCACAAATAGTTATAAGGCATATGTTTATGGTAGTAACGTTTGATGTGTTGATATGTAAACAATATTGCAAGGTCATAATATGATTTTGATACTAAACTGAAAGTTGGTCGTCTTCGTGTCGTGAATATGGATGTACATGTATTTGAAGAGCTTTCAACAAAAAGGTACTAAATCCATTGAAAAATGAGGGATTTAGCACCATTTAGAATGAAGCTCTTTATTGTACAATAGTTATAGTGACACCATAAAATTAATGGTAATAACAGTTTGTGGTCAAAAGTGACTTGCTTGTATCACGTGAGTCACATGCACATTGTACAGCCTATGATGATGACATGAAGGTTATCGTATCTTACTTTTTAAAAGATCAATCATTTGTTACTTCTTGTTACTTATAACAAAGATAGGAAGTTGCAGGAAACTATTATACTAATGATGCACAGGAAAGAGTGCGTTAGTGCGCCTCGTGCATGTTGCACCATTGTCAATACTCTCGAGTGCGCCGCACCTTCACTTACGCCACGAAATAATCCTGTGCATCATTAGTTTTATAAAATGGGTCTATGAGTTATTTACTTACCTATAAACGTCGAAGTGAAGTAAACGTCAACCACATTAAAGATGAAGAAGTAGTGAAGTGAAGACGTCGAAGTGAAGTGAACGTCGAAGTGAAGTGAACGTCGAAGTGAAGTGAACGTCAACCAAATTGAAGATGAACAGTGAAATGAAGACTAACGTTAATACAAACATCAACTCATGTACAAGTTCCAATTGCCTTACTTATGGTGGAAGTGCACCTCGCAGTTCTGGAAATGGAAGTGAGGTCTAGAAGTGCGAACTTGAGGTGAGTTTTGTAAAATGGAGACACTTCGATACCGATACTCCTGAACCTGACTCTGCGTCTGAGAACTCTGAATAGAAATTGACATTTCCTCTGACTCTGTTCCATGATCATGACGATTATGTTCTTCACCAGCAACAGTAGTAGATCAAACAGAACACTGGCATCAGAAAGATCACGTCTTTGAAGTTCTACGCTCTTCTAGTATGGTTGGACCTACTACTAATCGACCGCCTAATGTTTATTTGCTTGATAAGAATATTTAACACTGAAATTCACATAAAAAACTTGACCTACGTGATTGAGAAAATCCAGCTCTATCAAATGCCGTTGTTCCCTTTTCGATTCGAAGTTTCAGTACAAAAATATCGCTGACGAACTTGCGTGGCCTCGTTTCACCTCCCCGCGGTAAAACGCGTTTTTAGGATCGACCGCTGTTTTTGCATTGACAATGCACGCAAACCGAAATGTATTGAACACCGTGTTATACGAAGCTTTTTAGAAGCCTTTTAGAAACTTCCATAGACATTACATTGTGCTGTCATTGCGAATCGGTGAAAATATTCATTCGAAATTTTGTCCTTGATTAAAACCATTAATGAACAGTGAATTATCGCGTTTTCCCACACCATCCTCATCTACATTCAAAGCCAATCCATTTTTATGTGCTTTGCGCGCAGAGAAGTGCGTAGTAAGTGTTCAGTGCGCGAATTATACGCGGTCGGTTTCAAAAAGGGTGGTCGATATGTAGTAGGGCTACCATACTGTGCTTTACAAGAACTGCCTTGTACACTCTATTTCAGCTTTACAAGAACTGCCTTGTACACTCTATTGCTTTTCGGAAATGTGCTTTTGTCACAAATATTGCCAAATCTTGTTCGTCTACAAAGTAGGTCTAGATAGTGACGCTGTAGGCCTACTGCATACCTGATTGATACTGAATACTACAGTATGTTTGCTGTACGATGTGCCGTCCTCCTTCCTTGATCCAAATTTCACGGGAAATATCAGTCAATGAAGTCTTGGTAAATTTCACAAAGGCCTCAAATCTTTGCCATCCGAATTTCAGAGACCGCTTCGTGCTCGCCGAATCAGTTCCATTGATTAATTCATCCAATTCCTCGTCATTTAACAGTTCAAATTGCGCATAACATATGTGGCGTACGCACGTATACTGTACTATACTATACATATACGTACACTTTGTACAGTACAGTAGACCAAGCGTTATGGGACCGGACGCGTACATGGAGTCACTTTGAAGAGCAAATCCAACGATTTAGCAGGTTAATTCTCACGCCGTTTTCAGAGTATGTTGTCTAGTAGGCCTATATGAGGAGTCTATATCAAGTCTTTAAGGTAAAGGGTGCATATTCTATGTAAAATAAGTAAGTTTTCATGCGGGTGTCCGGAAACCCAACCCCCATTATACTTATACTGTATGTGCGGGACTTCCGCGAGTGCGACGTGCGTAAAAGTTTGGTACGAACATCTTCGGACGTCTTGACCCACAAAGGTACGTGAAAAACGCTGAAAAATGATGTTAGTTTTCGAATTTTCGACCCATTTTATAAAACAAATGATGCACAGGATTATTTCGTGGCGTTAGTGTAGGCGTAGCTCACTCTCGGGTATTTACAATGTAGTGCATGTTTCACAATTGTAAATACCCTCGAGTGCACTACGCCTACACTAATGCACTCTATCCTGTGCATCATTTGTACAATCTAACCTCTGGACTTCGCATATTTAGCATTGCAGGCACTGCAATTCAAAGGAGCCGCGCGCACAGACGATCGGCAATTTACCATAGGATTACAGGCAGTGCAATAGTACTGGGGGGTGTTTCACAAAGCCGTACTTAGAGTTAAGAAGGACTTAAGTGCGACTGGTGATCAGTTCTTGTGCTGCCGAATTATTGAGATTTTGATAAGTACAGCACACAAGAACTGATCACCAGTCGCACTTAGGTCCTTCTTAACTCTAAGTACGGCTTTGTGAAACACCCCCCTGAAGTAAAGGAAAGAGGTGTGTCTCATTTCAGCGCTTCCTATTGGCTACATTCTTGAACCCATTTTATAAATAATAATAACAAGAATTCATCATTGCCATAATCTGGTTATCATCAATATACCACGATTTGGGAGGGGAAGGCTGATATAAACGCTTTGCAAATTTTTGGTCTTGGTGCCGTGCTTGCAGGAAAAACTTTTTTTTTTTTTAAGGATTCAATATTGTCTTTTGCTTTTGCCGAAAGACTGTTTGTCTCCATGTCAGTTTGTGTGTGTATGTGTGTGTGTGTGAGTTTGTATGTTTATGTAAACATTCAAAAGCGTGTTCACATATATAAATTGCGAAATAAACAAGAATAATCTGAAAGTTGATAAAATACATAATAATACATGCGGGGTCATCCCACGAGACCGACACCCACGAGTCATACGGTCCACGAGACCGACATCAATAATAGGTTCATAAGTCATACAGCCCACGAGTTATACAGCTCAGGAGTCATACAGCCCACGAGACCGACACTAAGCAAAGAAAGCCCACGAGACCGACAGTAGGCAAAAAAGGCCCACGGGACCGACACTAAGCAAACAAGGCTCACGAGACCGACACTAAACAAAGAAAGCTCACGAGACCGACAGTAGGCAAAGAAGGCCCACGAGAACGACAGGATAAACAGCGCCATCTACATTTCAATTATCTGTAAAGGGTGTTCCATGAACGGAAAAATAACATACTGGCGGGTGCAATTTCGTCACGCTATCAAGTGAAAGATGGTAACCATCTACATATGAACGACATGAAATATTTATTTCTACATACTTTCTAGGGGGGCAGGTCTGTCAGGGAGCGACATTGTTATCAATTAGAAAAGTAGAATTGTATTCTTCCTGCCCTCTCCCCCCCCCCCCAATTGTTTAATACGAGTGAAAATAATGCAAATCGCATTAGAAATTGCCTTCTAAAGTTTCCACTTGTTTATTCGTTAGTTCTATAAGAGGGTTAAGTCTTAAATAAAAGAAAACATGCAAAACAAGCAAAATGATTCATTGATTTTGTATATATTATATATGACCTATATTAGAAATTGTCATTTTTAATCATTTACTACCATTATACTACCATAAATATATATTTTTTTCCTTGATAATCTGATTCGTCAAGCCAATGCAGATTGACATCATAGTACAACAGTATCTCATAAGATCCAAAAATCAGTGAAGAAGCTAAAACTACTTATTTCTCATCTATTCAATGTATTGTATTTGCATAAAAAACAAATTGTATATGCTTTATTTCCTTCCTGATTCGTTGACTTGTATTAAATTCTTGTCTGCTACCCCACCTTCTGTTAATTTGCCATTTCTGTGACTGAAGTTTTCCACAAGCAACCGCCTACAAGAATAAAAACGTAATGATTTTGGTAGTCACTTTGTTTATGGAGATTAGATGGAATTGCACTAAGAATTTTTCTTACAAGCCGTTTTTTCTCTATTCAACCTGTAAGCATACTCGAATTATGCCGATTTTCACTCTATGAAATGTCTCCCGATGATCCCACTAGAATATAATCACAATCACCGAAGGCAGATCTCTCTCTCTCTCTCTCTCTTTGGGGGAGTAGGAATATATAAAAGAGGTCAAAGGGTTAACATGCAAACGATGGTGTCTTGGCATCTTTAAGTTAATGTGGAAAGATCTGTTGCACTCTTTTACTAAATTGTGTTCATTTTTTTTTTCACAAACACACATCCACGCAAACACAATTAAAGATCCTGATCATTTCAGGGGGTGGGGGGCAACTAAAGGGGTAACACCCTGTCAACTCTTCTTTTCCATCTCTCATATTTTCCTTATGCTATTATCAGGACACCCTATACAATTTTTGGATTGGTCTATACGTGGCGCTATTCATCCTGTCGGTCTCTATGGTATACATAGACTTTAATAGAGTATATAATATTCGGACGCGTAACTTTCACAGTTCCTTATTCCAAGGGTTCGTTGATCCGAAAACTAAATAAAGGTTCGAATTCTTAACGTTCTTCAGTACGCACCATTTCTTCTTCTTCTTCTTCTTTTAAACGAACCTTCGGAATAACAAATCTTATTAGGTGATCCGAGTATCCTCTCGGATCACCTTCTGTATCTGTACGGAGTCTTTCTTCTTTTTCTTCTTTCTCCTCAAAAGTTGTGTAGAGGTTAGCTCAGAAAGTGCATTGCCTATGAATGTCAAACTTATACCATGTATCGTGTCCCAAAGACGACAGATCTATTAAAATCAAAGTGATTAGTCGACCGTGACGTCACTATGACGTCATTATATGAAAACACATTTTGATTCATATCTCATTATTCGAATAGAATTTTTCAATGAAATTTACGTCACATAAAGTTCAATTTCAAAGAATACTACTCATGTTTTCAAAATTCATCTATACCCTTAAAACGTGCGCGTACGCGCGCGTTGAATTATTTGTATGCTCAAATCGACCTGAATTTTTTTTTTGCACACGTTTCAGACCATTTGGAGTATTTATTGAAAAATTGAAAAAAATTGGAAGGACGCGTACGCGCGCGCGCATATTACGCACCCACAGCTCATATGCAATAGAAATTTCCCGGTTTTTTCACACGGATCGGATGCCTGAAATGTCAAGGAATATTTCTACCAAGTTTCAAGTCAATCCGACTCAATATATCGTCATACGGGTGAGTCAAAGTTGAAATTCCGCGCGCGCGTCAATGGCGATATACCGTGCAACTATGCCAAAAAACCGCCAATTTTATATCCAATTTTACTCGCCAGGATGGACGGTGACCCCCCCCCCCCCCCATTTTCTTTACAGATTTTGGAAGCTGATGACTTGTACATGTCATTTCATGGGTTGCCGATGCTGGCAAAATGATTAAAAGATATCAAATTTCTTAATAAAGTAACAAAAGTAAATTTCAAAATGACGTCATCAAATTTCAAGTTTACTCGAGCGTATCTCAGTTATCCTTTGCCAATTTTCACCCAGTTTTCAGTATGTTGTAGCTTATTAAATGTACTTTCATATTTATATTACACAATTTTGATTGGATGACGTCACCACCTCGTAAAAATGGATTGAAAGTAATCTTGTCAAATTTGACCAGTTTACGTGTTATCTCTATGGGAGTGCAGTTTTTCTGGAAATGAAAACTGACATGACTGTCTTTTTTTAGCACTAGCTCACTTATGCTTCGGTGAATTTCTCCCAGATTTTGGTATGTTGTAGCTGAGACTTTGGGCTATCGTAAATGTGCCCTTCATTTTTTCATATGATGTCGGGATCATGTTAAAAACTTGGTTGAAATGAAAGCTTATCTTCGATGTATTGAGATATTTCTTTCTTTCTGCAACTTTCTTTGCAATAACTCAAGAAAAACAGGCCCTATCATCCCCATATTTTGCACATGTTTAGTTCATGTCACGTACTTTATTTCATAAAATAAGAACTACTTGATCGGACACCATCTTCGGTATGGTAATTAGGGTCAAATGTCATAAATGTTTTATCCTGTATCTTGGTGAATACATTTTTATATTTTGCACACGCAAAGACCATGTTACAAGAATCATTTCACAAAATAACCACTTTTTGCTCAGATGCCATCTTGTCTGTGCAATGTGGGTTCAGAGGTCAAATGTACTTTTTTCTCTATCTTCGTTATGACGTGTTATCTCTATGGGAGGAAATTTTTCTAGATGTGAAAATTGACATGATTGTCTATATCGAGCACTAGCTCACTTACCCTTCGGTGAAATTCTCCCAGATTTTAATATGTTGTAGCTGAGAGTTTGCGCTATCGTTATATATGAGTCCTCCGTGTTTTCATACAACGTCCAAATCATGTCGAAAATCTTCGCTAAAATTAAAGCTTTTTGCTCAGATGCCATCTTGGCTGTGCAAAGTATGGTCAATGGTCAAACATACTTCATTCTGTATCGTCGTTAGTGTATACGGAATTTGGTACCAAAGATGGCAGACCTGACTCCATTTTCTAAATGAGAATCCAAACATCACACGGCCAATGTCCCTAAACACAGATGAAACCTGCATGGTCATGCCTAATGGGATCAGGACTCAAATCATTGATCTTCGAATACATCGGATCACCTAATTTGTCAACTTGATGACAAATTCCAAGTCTAGTTTCATTTTCGGATTGCATATCGAAATATCGGAATAACGTACATTACCCTACGTAGTTGTAAAAAATGAACGTGATTTTTCTTTTTTCAGTTCTAAACAGATATGCCAGTCACTAACAAAAATACACAGAAAAAATACATGCATTATAACTCAACTTACCACAACACAGTCCTTATTACACCAGTGCATGAGCGATACATTTTGTTGGATCAGTACCCACCTCTGATCTCTGTAGAGATCAGCGGTACCCTCACCATTTGTTCTAGTTTCTTGCACATGAAAGTTGAGGGCAGCATATATGAATTTACCATGAACATGTGACACAGAAAAAAAAAGATTACATTCATCATGAATGAGAAACAAATTAATTGAAGTCAAAGAACATACTTTTCAAAGTGTAAGAAGCCATAAATGATAGTACAATTAAAATGTACAGTCGACCAAGAAAATAAAAAAACAGAAACAAACAAATCAAAAATACAACTATAAATACGAAATCAGATGCGTTCTATTAAACGCACATACCATAGATACTGATATGCAAAGATGATAGCTAAGCAACTATTAAATGAGAAAAAAAAACAGTGTATAGTATATTTTCGTTTTGTTTTCATGCATGTTATAAAGCTTCACAGGGTCGACTCGTGTGCTAAGGGTTGTACTGAGAATAACTGAATACCTTCGGCATATACTTCAAATTCATGATTACAATATTCTCGTATATCTGGCTCGAAACTATTCGAGATGTAATGGCGTATTCAAAATGCCTCTTTTCATCAATAGCTTTGTTTCAAGGAATGAGAGGGATGATAATTGTCGCCAATAAATCACATGATCTTTGCCAGACTTTCGATTCCACGAGTGTGACAAAATTATTTTGGCTCACTTCCTCAATTTACTCCAAAGGTGTAACAGGGCGCTTACATGTTCAGAATCAATTTTGGTGTTCATTTCAGGAAGTCTTCGAGGTACATCATATTACTTAAAGTTGTCAAGGTGTGTCTCTCATTTCAGTCTATGTTGGAGGTTTAGCGAAAGACACAGCAATAGCCAACGACACTTCTCTTTGAAGATGAAGGTCACCATAATGGTCAAGCCTGTTGAACTGTCTGGCCAAAGGAAGAATCGTCAAAGAGCAGCAGTTGGTCGCAGGAACAATTAAAAAGAGGCCTGATGTGACGTGATGAACTGAATAATTGTGATTGTGCGTTCTTGATATATTCATCCTTTATCGCTTATTATTTGTACTGAGGTGGTGAATGCCATCGCGGTATATTTGCAAACTGCCTGGATTCCTTCTGTAACAAATTCCTGACCAATGGATGTTTGAACCAACTTTGATTTACTTACAAGTATGCGGCATGGAGACTGGGGTGACTATGCCGTCTTCTCATAAATGTGTTTCAAATATTCTCTGGGTTCGATATCTTCGTATCATTTCCATATAGCTCAAGACAAAATTAATGACCCCCGGATTTCATATGTCTATCGGAAGCATTATTCAGAAGATGTGAGTTCATTTGAGCTTCGTATCGTCAATACAACCAGAGCCGACAATGGAAAGTATACTTGCAACATGCATCAGCATAATAGCTCAACGCCCGAATACCCGGTTCTTAAATCGTATGATGTCCAAATAATTGGCTGCGATTGCTCATTGCCTGCTAATGAAAACCACGGACAAATGTCTGCAAACATTTCATGCGTACTTGACAGCCGGCAAAGACCCTCCGCAGAAAGAGAAGAGGTTGTTCACGTTGGCGGCGACAAAACGCATGGAAACAAAGACGATGAGAGTCACGGGCGTCAGATAGATATACCTGATGTGAATGGAGCAGTTAGAATAGAATTCCAAATACCAGTTAACAGGTCATTAATTGTTCGGTGCAATGATGACCAAAATAACGCTTTCTTTACCAACGTGAATCCTACCCAGCACTTAGCGCACTCCAACCATCCATCTGACACAACGGTTAATGTCATAACGACACATTCCCATGAGGCAGTGGTCACAGGAACGAATTCTCCACCTTCTTCATCAACTGTACCTACTGCAGTTGGAACTACGCATGAGGTATCATTGACGTCAGTCGAGACTGTATCAACTTCAACCGAATCGACCTTGACGCCCAAGATGTTGATATCTCACATGGCCACGGCACAAGTATCTACACCTCAGCTTTTGTCCCACGGTAACTCTATCCTTTCTGCAGGGAGTACAGATCATTTAAAATCGTGTACACTTTATATATCACTTTTAGTATGCGTAGACCTGGGTCTAATATTCATTGCTGTGGCGATTTGCGCCATGGTTCGTCGACGCAGCTGTGGAGAGCCATATTATCTGCAACATAGCAATCGCTGCAGACGAGGTCAGAATTCGACAAGCAACGAACAGGAAAGCTTGCATACTTCCAATTTGCAAGCAGGCACCAGTACTCTGGTGCATGAGTTGCATAAGAAGTCAGTCACCAATTACATTGGCCGCGGCGATGAGAAACGTTCCCTTAGTAACGACTCTGTCCATTATTTCTCCGTCGATCCCTGACCCTTGAATCAGAGAACATAACGTTCCCTCCAGTGACCTTGTTCTCTAATCTTTTGCAGGTAACCCTGGGCAAGCAAAAAGTCGTTAGTACCCGATCGTTCGAGTCCCGTGCAATTACTATTGTGCTAAGTTCGCCTTGGAGGTAGACCGTCAAATGTCATTTTGCATTGCTATCAACGGAAAGGACAATTCAGAAGTACTGTAGCAACCTAGAAGACTATATCCTTCCTGTTATATTTCGACGGCAATTTATTCTGCAGTAGTTTAAATGTGTGTTGTTGTTGTTGTTTTTTTTTTATTTTGACAGATATATTCAATTTCGAGATGGAAAACGCATAGTTTATAAAAAGAGACTGTAAGCCTCGAGGTAAACACGTACATGTTAAGAATGTACATTTTGTAATCTGTTTCTGTAAACAATGTCTTCCCATGAGTGTTACCTGAGGGTGCTTCATAAAGCTGTTCTTAAAGTTACGAACGACTTAAGAACAACTGGTGATCAGTTCTTGTGCCAAAATATTAAAATTCTGGTAAGTATAGCACACCAGAACTGGTCACCGATCGTTTGTAAGTCGTTCGTAACTTTACGAACAGCTTTATGAAACGGGGCCCTGCTATAAGTTTTTCCTGAATGATCCAATTTGTGTACTCCTAGTCTTTATAGACAGCGTGGAGCCGTAATAATCTCATTTGAACTAAAGCTACGGTCACAAAGGTTTGTACGAATGTCACTGTTCGTACGAATTCTGGAGATTCGTAGATGGGGCACAGATTCTTTCGGCTTTCTTACGAATTTCGTACGAACGCTGTTAAATTTGCAAGAACAACTTAAGACCTTTCAGAGAAACGAAATGGTTTTTCAGTTATGCAATGGCCCTAGAATTCGTAAGTTTTTCGTAAGAATGTCGTGAGTTATTCTTTTGTCATACTTACGATTTCTTTTTTTCGTGAGATAGTCGTACGTGCAACTTAAGGCACTCTCAAGTCATTTGTAAGAAAGTCTTAATCTTGAAGATCGCAGTAGTGCAAACGAGACTACAACTGCAGCTGCATCTGCAGCTGCATTTTTTTCCCCTTCACCCCTTTCCCTTTGATTGCATTCCCTTTTGGTCCCATACAGAGATGCTTTCTCGTCGAATACCTAGAACAGAGTGAAGATTTGAACTTGGCGCGTTTGGATTTATACCCCCTAAAACTCAACAGTTGTACAAATTGTGTATCTACGCCTTATACGAGTCCCTCACGACCACCTTACAAACTCGAAGAGTTGTTCGTAAGAACGCCGTACGAATCTCCGTTCGTAAGGCATTCTTACGAAAGACGTAAGAGCCCTCTATGAACGACTTTAAGGCCCCCTCACACCTGAGCGAATTGCCTGAAATATGACTTGCGATGGCTGGCGAAAGGCATTTTGGGAAAAATCGTTTTCAATGGTAATTGATAGTAAGTCATTATACCCTTCGTGTTTGGGTTCGTACACCTTCTTAACTAACAGTTGCGATTATTAAAATTCGCACGGGATTTTTGAACATGTTTAAAATTTCCCGACGAATTGAAAAATCGTCTGTCATTTGCATCTCTTATTTAGTCTGCGGTAATCGTTTGTCTATCGTTCGTGTGCTATTGTCACGCATAGTCCCTCATCGCGCTTTTGCCAAGGTGGACCGATCTCGAAAGAACCCTAAACGAAGCAACACGATGACTAAATATGACTTGCGCATAGAAACGAAGATACTATGACAAACGTATTTTCGCTTGCCATCTTCTATGCGAATGGAAACCAAGATTGACTTTTACTAAATTTGAATAGCGATGCATATACGAAGGCAAGTCTAAGAGATACTATGACAAACTATGGATTGCGAAGTGATATGAATACGAGCGAATGACCTGACGAAAAAAAAAATGGCGAATGTTGAGCTGCTCTCTGTGAACAGCCACTCACCACGCTTCCCATGTATAAACATTCTACCCGAAAGTTTCAAAGTTTCTTCAGAAAAATGGAAGATGCAGCCCGCCTCAGAGTCCAGTATTTACTGGCAATGGTTCAGAATGAAGTTATACATTAGCAGCTGAACCTACACCAGTTCATCAGAGGCCGCTTCAGATAGAGACGACGCTTCAGACGACGTCGTATCTGGAGAAAGACGTGGCTGAACCCTGCCAGAAGAAGGGCTTTTGGAATCTACGACCAGCTGTTGGTTGAGCTCCGAAGAGAAGACCCTTCGACTTTCAAGATTTCAAGAAATTTCTCTGCATGCCCCCTGAAATCTACGATGAAATCCTGGATAGGGTCAGAGGAAGAATCAGGAGGAAGTACACCTGGTACAGGGAGCCGCTGGAAGAAGGTCTCAAGTTGGCAGCTACTCTCCGTCATCTTGTGTTTGGCACCAAGTACTCCGACATGCAGTATGGGTGGAGGGTGCCTGAAAACACCCTATCTGTAGTGGTCAGGGAAGTGTGTCAGGCCATAAATTATGTGACGAGTATGCAGATGAAGTCATGACAGCCCCTTCAACCCCTGATGGATGGAGACAACTTGCTGGTGGATTCTACAAGCGGTGGAATTTTCCCCATTATGTGGTAGCTATTGATGGCAAGCATGTGGCCATCAGAAAGCCTCCTCTGTCTGGCTCGCTATACTACAACTACAAGGGCTTTTTTTATAGTATAATCGGGTTGGCTATAGTGAACAGTGACTACAAATTTGTCTGGTGCGATGTTGGTGGTAGGTATGATACAATAGGGGAAAGGGGGTAGGTCGAGTCAACTTAGGGGTACGTCAGATTTGTTATCACCTCACCTCCATTGTTATTGTTTCAATGTTTATTTTTTGCTAAAATGATAGCAATTGGGGCAATTCATCTCAGTGTTTGCTTGATACCCTTTTTCTTCTTCTTCAAAAACGTGCTTTAAGAATAATCAATAATGTTGGATATTTATTTCACACAAATGATCATTTGTGTAGAGGCAAAAATCTGAAATTGATTGATTTGTTTCATTATAATGTTGGTATTTTTACGTATAAATTTTCAATTGATGAGCTTCCTGACATTTTTGCACATTATGTTCATAAGAAATTATAACTCTCTTCATGTGTACCGAACTCGTCATCGTGATGACTATCACCTTCCACGTACTCGCACAATTGTTGCGAAAAAAAAAACCACATTAATGTTTACAGTGCTAAAATACTGGAATCTTCCGACTGTGGTTGTGATATTTGTCCTTCGCTTACCGTTCGTTAATCATATTTGACTTTAGTTTATAATCGGATGATTTTAAGGCAATTTTATTTGAAATCGTTGAATTCGCGCGCATTTCGTGCGTTTTTCCCATTCGTCCCCCTTCGTCCCCCTACATTCGCTCAAGTGTGAGGGGGCTTTAAGGCGTACTTACAATCATCGTAAGAATCAAAGGCTTCTAGAATTGTCTCTCGATCCTAAAAAATTCTTGTGTAGTTCTTACGATGTTCATACGACGTTCGTACGGCCGCCATACGAAGAGAGGATTTCGTACGAAGTTAAAAAAAAAAAAAAAATTTGACAAGATCATCAACCAGGCTACGAACTTACGGACGGTCTACGAACGGTCTACGAACGCTGGTTTCGTATGGCCTTCTTAAGAAGATCTTACGAAATTGTCTAAAAATCGTACGGCGTTCGTAGCAGTTCGTAAAGGCATTTGTGACCGAGCCTTAAAATGCATGGGGAAGAACATTCAAAAATCTGAAACTGTCAACGCATAAGGCACTCAATATCTAGTATACACTTCTGTTAAAAAAGGCAAGATTCGTGCTAAACTACTTCTAGAGGATTTTACAAAATTTAATCAGGTGTAGGCCTGTTTGATGTCTAGTTCTTTCTCGTATAATTTTTCATGTTAACGTGCTTTCGCATAGGATCATATTCGTGTACAATATAAAATATCGTGTATATGCGTTTCAGCTTCAGATATGATGTGTGATATTTGGTAGTTTTGTTTTTCATTTTTGTGCATATTGTATCACCAAAATGATTGTCATATTTTGTTGTTATGTGTGAATTATGTATAAAATCTATATCATGTATATAATATATATGATGATGAATGATGATGGCGAGTGCATGAATTTCGAAGATTATGCAGACATTCTAAAATAAGAAAGTGTAGCTGTACAACACACTTTCAGCTATTTTGCGACTTTAAAATCACTGTGATCATTAGAATTGTCATTATGAATGCGATTGCTGTAATTTATAAATGTTTCATCTCACAGAATAATGTATAGTTTTACGTAGACATTTTTGTCACATTTGACGCAAATACACAAATTATTATTCACACAAATCAAAACAATATCAAGTAGTGGTTGTTTGGCTTGTTAGCATATGCGGTAGGACTAAATAACTCTGAATCTCTGAAGATAAGGTTTTCCGCCAATCAGATATTGTAATGTTTATTTTTAAACAACAACAACAACAACAACAATGCCCAGATAAGGATATCACCACCGCGGCTGGTTGTGGTTGAATATTTTTAATTCAGTTGTATGTGTAAAGATTTCCTTTACGAGAACGTCAGACCCGATAAATGACCTTCACATTTCTATTCTAATTAAAATAGTATATTGTTTAACAAGTTTATGAGGAGCCACACACGTGTACAGATTGTATGTCTAAAAAATGTTAAAGTATGCGGTCTGTCAATGGGCATTTGATATCAAAGTCTTATTAACCCAATCTTCAATCTGTAATTTATATTATACATTGGCACAAAGTCATTTAGATATAACAAGCTGTTAATGACAAAATAGTGCTCATACATGTATAGCACAACACATGTCCCTATATGCACGCAAGAAATAATACTTCTTTAATAAGATATAAAACTGCAATTGAGATGATGCCGAGTTTCATGTAAGTTTACACTGCAAAAAGTGTAAACAGTTGCTTTGCCATGATGTTGGCATTGTAAGAGCAACATGCATCTTTTCACAGTGTAATGTCATGTTTGACACCTTGTTATTAAAGCACTCTAAGTAAACAAAGAAGTGATGGCAATTTAGTACAGAAACTCATTTATCATCTCGTTCAGTAGAATGTCAGATTATAAAACCAGTGTTTGTAAGTAAATAATGATAAAATCCAACAGAGTAATAGACAAAGGGGATATCACGCAACCGTACCTACAAGACAAAACACACCCAAGCTGTCTCTTACTGATATTTTTTTCATTTCAGGACCGAATGAACAATATGAAAGGAATATATCTATATTAAACCTTGTTACGCATTACTTAAATGACGATTGAAAACAAAAACGCTCATGAGATAGAGGACGAAAGGATGAATCTTCATGGAATCCGCGAGGTTCCATTTGGCATTGCCATAGTCAACTGAAACACAAGTATTATCATTTATTAAAATTGAATGATAGCTTTGTGTTCTGTTTTCCGTAGGTACACAGGAATGTTTCTGAAAACTGAAGACACGTTTTCGAAATCTAGCAACACGCAACATACAATAATTATTGAGAGACGCTGCACCGAACATGTTATTTTTGGGGTGATAGATTAAAAACATGATTCATTAGTTTGTCATGTAAATAAACAAGCACAGATGAATTTGGGACTTTGTTTTCATTGTGATTATTATGTCTTTGTATATTATTAGTCAGTCAAAGTAATATCAAGTATAGTGAACGTACGGAACGATGTAACTCCAATTGCGTTATTGATCTCCTATTATTAGGATTGTCCTTGGAAAGCTATTCATCGTTTCCATGATTCCTTAAGGCGGCCTACACGAGACTCATCTAATGGAGGTTATGGGCGGGGATAAAGACGATGATTTTCAGCATTACAAAATTAGGATGAGAACAGACAATGGCCTATTGGGAGTTTTAGGAACTTCATTAAGACAATGATTCTATCGGAGTTTGTAAAAGAGATTAAGGAACTCTCGTCACAAAGTTCTGTCGAACATTTTTTTTTTTGGCTATGTTCTCACTGTAGCAAGTAGCCTGTGCTACGTACAAGCGAGTAGACCCAAAGGTCTCGTTCAATTATTAGATGCGGATCTGTTGTGGCCCAGTGGATAAGACCACAACTATCAATCACGAAGTCCATGGTTCGGATCCCCTGGATGGTTGCAGCAGTTGTACAACCTTGGTAACGTACTTTATCCTCATTGCCCTGTCCTTCGGACTTGACTTAAAGCCGTTGGTTTCGCTTTTAATTTCTTACAACCGTGTTTAGTACTTCCTTTATAGCGGACGCGTACATCGTTTCATTTTTTTTTTTCATTACACTTGTTTCGTTGAGTGGCAAATTTTTGGCGGGCAAAATTCAATTCAATTCAATTCAAACTTTATTTCATTTTTCGAAAAGAACATAAACATCTCACTTTCTTTGGTAACAGAGAATAAGGTTGCATAATCAAAACAAAGTAAATTGAGAAAACCTAATTGTGGAACCCTGGGGTTACATTGTAAGGAAAATTGATTGAAGTGATACAGGCGATATAACATTACGCAAAACATCGAAAAAGGAGGGACCCACTAAAAAGACAACGCTTGTAGAATGTGGGCCTCTCAGGTACAGAATGTCAATAGAAAATGAATTGATGCAAAAATGGGGAAAAGGTTGGGAATAAAGTCAGGAAAAAAAGTCTGGAAGCCCACTAAGAAGACAGAGTAACAGACAGACACGCATAAACAGTCGAATAGACAATAAACGAGACTGGGAAGACAAACTTATAAAGGGGGACTAAAATACAAGACAGAACGAGACAAGACTAACATAACAGGAAAACGATACAACGGACAGAAATGCAAAACAGATCCAGCGATCCTCGACAGAATCATATCGAAAGAATAATGGGAAGCGTGAGAAGGATACGGAAATGTCCCGTTCTGCCCAGGTTTTTTTTTTTTCTGGGAAGGACAGCTCCCCCCCCCCCCATCCCAAGAAAATATAATGTTTCATTGTTTTCATGCTTTATCATGTTTGCACTTCTGATATATATGTGTCTGCTCTCTGACCATAAGTACGTAGGAAGGCATTTATTTTTGTCAAAATAAAAATAATCGTGCAAATACAAGACTATGATAGAAATGTACTTTCATAGTGAAGGAAGAACAAAAGTAAGCAAACAAACGAATTCATACTAGATTCACACACACACACACACACACACACACACATACACACACAAGTCAAATTATACATCGCTCCCAGTAATCATTATATTATAGAAAAATACACATAAACTTTTCATTTATTTTCTTTTATCTGTCACATTCCATAATCTATTTCTTAGAAATATACACTCGTAAGTCCCTTAACATTAAAATTGTATGACTTTTGATAACCAGAGTCAGTGAATTAAAAGCCATACTGCCCTTTATATGATACCAATCTTTTGCAATAATATTCCTTGGTCTGGGGATGATAAGATTATATCCAGAGCGGAATAGATATATTTCCTTTAAAAGCGAAACATTGTGTCAGATAAGATTGCGCCATTCCTTTCAGATCAGAAATCTATAGACTATATATTGCAGCAAGTGTTTGGTACGTCAAAAAACAAACACTATCCCGTTAAAAACAAAAAAAATCAACGTATTTCGAGATTTGATACATGAGAATAAGGAATAATCTTCAACATAATCCAGCCTGCTCTGTTTTGAAGTTTTGAATCCTATCTGCTGTTTATTTTTACCAGAGTCCCATTATCTACATACTCTAACTGCGGTAAAATGAAAGACTTGTTCATCAATCTCATGTAAATGCGTGATACAATTTTCTCTCGGTTGAGAACTTTCCAAATACCCCACCTCAAGCGCACATCAGAACGTTGCATTTCAACAATGTTCTTTTAAAGATGCAAACGCTTCTTCGTGGGAAGGCAAGACGGAAGACTCTCCTCAGTTCTGCCAACCCCACCCCACCCCTTCGGTTAACCTCGCAAGACTTTGTACGGTGTGAATAAGCTCACTAATCAAGAATAGTCTACGTAAATTGCGCCATCTTTCGATGGCCAACTACAGAGAAAAAAAAAAATTGGCCAATGCGTCGTAAGCTCTTCAAGTTATCAATCAAGAGGTTACAGGTACCGGGGATTTAGCCATTCACACTCTCCCTGAATATTCATTTCTTTAACTATGTATACTGGAGCCTGAAACGTTCAAATTTAAAACACAGCTTTCTCAGACATTTTTGATAGCTATCTTAGATGTGAAATATGATATGAATTATAAATTATTATGTGATAAAATATTTATCTGTGCAACTGGTCACCATTCCCCACCTAGGGTCACCAAGGGGCACAAGGAGTGAGTTCTCAGAAATCTTTACGAATCTTCTATCTAAAACCAAAGAAGATATTTAAACTAAGTTAGTGCTAGTAGACTGATGACTGCAGTTTTGTTCATGACAGATACAGGGGTGGGCTGAGGGCATTCCATTTTATTACGTCTTCTTGAAAACACATGGTCAACATGGTCAAACCTGTCAACAAACCTAGTACATTATAACAAGGGTGATGAGTTATGTAATCTTAATACAAGAAGCACAGAATCTCCCAGTCTAAAAGAAAAAAATGGTCTTAAAAACTAGAAATACTTTGATTAAATTTTAATACATAAGTAAATGCCCTTTCAAGACTATTTATAGTAGACCCAAGGGTTGAGTTTTTGCTTTCTTTTTTTTTTTTACTGCATGGTTATATTTTCTATTTTCTTTTGGCAGGTATTTTTTACCAGTGTCATGGAATAAGTATAATGGACTGCATGCCCCCATAAAAGCCTCTCAAAGCGGCCCCAAGTTCGCAATTTTCTCAGGTATAATAGTCTGCAAGAATGCATGGAAAGTATGTCTTGCAATACTAAGGTGAGCGCGAGACCCCCTGGTCTCCAGTTTATTCTCCATCTTTTCCAGTAGAAGTTTTCTTGCTGCATGTAATGATTGACTTCAGAGTATTTCGAAACATAATTTCATATCTTAATTTCAGCATTTTATCTCTACCGTCATTTCGTGAGATGTTACGCTGCAAAACTTTCAAAAAAAAAAAACGGGCGGAATAATGATTATCATCCACAAATCATGTGATGTCTGAAAATCTTGCGATTCCGGGAGAGTGAAAAGATCCTATTTGTTCACTTCCTCAATTCCTTCGAAAGACGCAACATACGCGTAGACCTCCTTGTTTAGAATCTCTTTCGGCAGTCTTCAAGGTAATCTTCAAGGAAATCTTCAAGGTACTTTCAGTTCAGACATACTCGAAGTTCCCACAGTAGTCAGAATGTTTTTCTCGTTTCAGTCAATCTTGGAAGCCAGGCGAAAGCTACACCAGTATCAAGAACACTGACTGGTTGAGATGAACGTCGCCTATATGAGCAAGCCTATATGGAACTGTCTAGCTGAAGAATATACTAATAGTACTGCAGCAATTGGTAGCAGTAAATGTGAAAGATGGAGCATGAAAACCATATTGAAGTATACTTGCAAATCGTCTCGATTTCTACTGTAATAAATGCCTGACCAATTGATGCTTGAACCATCTTTGATTTCCTTCGACAGAAGTTTGCGACATGGAGACTAGGGTGACAATGCCGTCTTCTCGTGAATGTATTTCAGTTTTTCTCGCGGGTCGATGGATTCGCATAATCTCCACATTGATACTCATCATGCCGTCTACAAATAGCCAACAAGTTTCCATTTTCCGAGACTACGGGGTTGGATCAAATATGACTCTGTTGTGTATGTTTCCAAACAACTATGACGGCCTTTTTCATTGGATAAGACATCAAGACAACACAGCAACTGACTTGTGAATTAATTTTTCGATCCATGACTTGGCAGAGTTCAATACAGATATAATGATAACAGGATTTCATATGCGTATCAGAAGAATACAAAAGATATGAGTTCTATTGAGCTTCAAATCGTCAATGCAACCAGAGCTGACAATGGGAATTATACATGCAATAGTCTTCAGTTTAACGGCTTTACGCTTGAATACCCGGTTCTTAAACGATATGATGTCCAAATAATTGGCTGCGATTGCTCTTTACCTGCTAATGAAAGCTACTGGCAAATGACTGCAAATATTTCATGTGCACTTGATGGCTGGCAAAGACCCTCCACAGAAAGAGAAGTGGTTGCTCCTGTCGGCGGCAAAAACACGACAGGATACATAGACGATAGCAAGCTTCTGCTTCAGATGGATATGTCCGAGACAAATGGAGGAGTTCAAATAGAATTCCAAACATCGAATAATAGTCAGTTTTTTTTGTGTGTGTGTGTGTAATATTGACCTAAATACTGTACCCTATACTAATGTGAAGCCTACCCAGCACTCAGCGCATTCAAACCATCTATCCAACACAATGGATAATGTCATAACGACATACTTCAATGAGGCAGCGGTAGTAACAGGAACGAATTCTCCACCTTATTCATCAACCGTTACCACTGCAGTTGGAACTACGAATGAGGTATCATTGACGTCAGTCGAAACTGTATCAACTTCAACCAAGTCACCCGAAACTCCAAAGATGTTGATATCTGATATGGCCACGGCACAAGTATCTACACCTCAGCTTTTGTCCCACGGTAATTCTATCCTTTCTGCAGGGAGTACAGATGATTTGAAATCGTGTGTACTTTATATCTCAGTTTTAGTATGCGTAGACCTAGGTCTAATATTCATTGCTGTGGCTATTTTTCGCCATGGTTCACCGAAGCAGCTGTCGAGAGCCAGATTATCCGCAACATCACCATCGCTACAGACGAGATCAGAATTCCTCAGGCAAAGAACAGGATATCATGCACGCTTCCAAGCTGCAAGTAGGCACCAGTATTCTGGTGCAGGAGTCACACAGGAAGTCAGTCACCGATGACATTAGCCCCGGCGATGAGGAACCCCTTAGTGACGACTCTGTCGACTATTTCTACGTGGATCCCTTCAGTGACCTTGGGATTAGAGAAGATACCGTTCCCTCCAGTGACTTTGTTCTCTAATCTTTTTCAGGTAACACCCTGGGCAAGCAAAAGGTCATGGGTACCTGATCGTTCGAGTCCCATGCAATTACCTTTGTGCTAAACACGCCGTTGGAGGTAGACCGTCAAACGTCATGTTGCTTTGCTATCAACAGAAAGGACAATTCAGAAGTAGCAACCTACAAGACTATCCCTCCCGTTGTATTTCTACGGCAACTTATTCTGTGGTAGTTTGAACATTTTTTTTTTGGACAGATATATTCATAGTTCAGAAGAGGAGACTACAAGCCTCGAGGTATAAACACGTACATGTTAAGAATATATTTTTTGTAATGTTTTGTAAACATCGACTTTCCATGAGTATTACCTGCCATAAGTTTTTTTTTTTTTTCATGGTTGGTCTAATTTGTTGTACTCCTATTCTTGATAGACAGCGTGGAGCCGTAATAATCTGATTTAAGCTCAAAATGCATGGGGAAGAACATTCAAAAATCTGAAACTGTAAACACATAAAGCACTCAATATCTACCATTTTCACCTTTATTCAAAAAGGCATGGTTAGTGCTAAATTACTTCTGGAGGATTTTACAAAATTTAATCAGGTGTAAGCATGTTTGATTTCTCTTTCTCTGTCTGTATATTATATTGTAAACATTTTAACGGGATTTTGCTTAGTAGGATTATGTACGTGTGTATATATATATATATATATATAATTATATACATATATATATATATATATATATATATATATATATATATATATACAGTGTACATACATTACATAATCATTGTTTTAGTAACTCCTGACATTTTCTTTTCAGGCGATGTCGCTCAAAAAAAAAAAAAAAAGATGCTCAACATGTAATGTATGGCATGTCATGACATCAATTAAATGTCATAATTACCATGGTTACTGGCAAGTAATGATGAAATCAATGATCGGAAATCTGTTTTCCATTTTTCAATGTATCGTTAATAAGTACTTCATTATTTTTCTTTCTGTCCATGAATCTAGCTCAGATATATTTCTTCTCCCTTCTATTATGCTCGTTTGTCTTCCTTTCTCTCTCCTCTCTTGTTCGTTCACTTGCTCAACCTCCAAACCCCCTCCCCCATTTCTCCGATTGCTCTGTTCAGGAACTTGTGTATGAATTGTTTTGATTGCGTACACTATTTTGAAATTATCGGGAAATGACACAGAAATGGTTGCATGTAATGCGGATGCAGCAAATCAACCAGCAATGGCAGCACCGAAAAAGATGACTTTTGTAGGGATTGTCGGATTTTCTTCAAACTTTCACTGATGTGCTCATGTGCTCTACTGATAGTGCTGCACTCACTCAGTATACATGTATACTTGATTTCATTACCCTTTCAGTTATGCCACTCTCGGATAAAAATGGGTTTCAGCTTCAGATATTATGATGTATGGTATTTGGTAGTTTTGTTTTTTATTTTAGGTGCATATTATTGGCCAAACCAGTGCAATTTCATATAGTGGAGCGGCATAGCCGAACAATTGTGCATTTTGTGATAAAAGCACCAAATTTCGTACACAGGTTGACAATCACGTTCAGATTAAATTTATATATTGGGCCATCGTAAATAGCGCCCTCAACGTCCATGGCAGCCATTTTTCAAAATGGCTGCCATAAATGCCATGTTTTCGTAAAATTTGCTAATTTTAGGAGAGAAAAGTAAACAAGATTTTGGTTACAAATGGGAAATTACATTCAAGATAAATCTAGATATCGAACCATCGGAAATAGCGCCCTCAACGCCCATGGCAGCCATTTTTTCAAAATGGCCGCCATAAATGCCATTTTTTCAAAACATTTGCTAACTTCAGAAGGGAAAGCCAGTAAGATTTTGCAGACAAGTGGGAAATTACATTCAAAATGAATTTAAATATTTTGCCATTGTTAACTGCGCCCTCAACGTCCATGACAGCCACTTTTTAAAATGGCTGTCTAATGTGCCACTTCTTCGATGATTTTGCAAATTTCAGAAGGGAGAAATAAATAAGATTTTGCCCATAAATGTTAAATACATTCAAAATAAATCTACATATTCGGCCATCGGAAATTGCGCCCTCAACGACCACGGTAGCCATTTTTTCAAAATGGCCGCCATAAATGCCATTTTTTGTTAAGAAAAATGCAAATTTCAGAAGGGAAAGCCATTTTTTCTCTTTTGTGCAAACAAGCAGGAAATTACATCCAAAATAAATCCAGATATTTGGCAATTGAAAATTGCGCCCTCAATGGCTATGGCAGCCATTTTTTTTAATGGTCACCATAAGTGCCACTTTTTCATTAAAAAAATGCTAATATCAAAAGGTCAATGAAAGTCAATGAATCTTGTTATAAATGGGAAATGACATTTAAAATAAATCTCGATATTGGGCCATCGGCCAACGGTCATGACAGCCATTTTTCAAAATGGCCGCCATAAATGCTATATTTTCGAAAAGATTTACTAAAATCAGAAGGGAAAGCCAACGAGATTTTGCAATCAGGTGGGAAATTACATTCAAAAGTAAACTTATTGGGCCATTGCAAATTGCCCCCTCAATGGCCATTCCAGCCATTTTTTTTTTCAAAATGGCCACCATGAATGTCTTTTTTTCGTAAAGTGTTGCAGACGTCAATCAGAATTTTCACAAAGGTGGAAAATTACATTCAAACTGAATTTGATAATAGGCCATCCAAAAGTGCACCTCAACAGCCATAGCAGCCAAGTTTCAAACAGCTGCCATGGATGCCCCCCCCCCCACCACCATTTTTCCCCAAAAATTTGCTGATGTCAGAAGGAAAAGTCAATAAGACTTTGCAAACAAGTTGAAAATTCGGCTCAAAAATAAATTTAAGTATAAGGTCTTCTTAGAAGGCGCCCTCAAGGGCCATGCTGACCGCCATGGATGTCTGCTTCTTTTTTATTTTTTTTTATTTTTTTTTTGGAAAGATTTGCTAATTTCAGAGAGAAAATCACTGAAATTTGTACATATGTTGAAAATCATATTCAAAAGAAAATAATATATGAGGCCATTACAAATGGCACCATCAACGACCATGGCAGCCATTTTCCAAATGGCCACTATACATGCTATTTATTTCTTGAAAATAAGATAATGCCAGAAGACAATACAATTTCTTGTGGAAATTGACAAAAGACATTCAAATAAATTCAAAGTTGAATTTGAATTTGAATTTGAAATGAAGATATTGAGCTACCATTTAAACATCGTTCCCAACGGCTATGGCAGCTCTTCGTCAAAATGGCTTCCACACACTCCTTTTTTTTTTATTTGCCTATTCCAAAAGGAGAAAGCAATAGAATACTGCTAAAGAGCAATTATATTTAATGCAATCTGGTGTTCAAAGAAATTTAAATTTTAAAAAAAAAGGTTTCATTGATGGGTTAATTCTAAATTCATGTTTTCAGTTTAGTTCTAATTGCAGTATTTCGCGTGTGACGGCTAACAGTATGGATATCAAATGTATGTGTTTTTATGGAAGCATAGCATAAAGTAAATTAACTTTTTTCGTAAAATGAAAGGCCATTAAGAATGTCTTAAGAATGTTTAGGAAGTAACATTTTAGAATAGATACACGTCATATAGTCCCATATATTCAATGATATGGTGTTACTGTCAAAGTTGATACATGGCGCCATTATCCCTGGATATTCATATTACTCCTTTTCGGAAATTTTTCATGTTTGCCACCTAAAATATGCATTCATCATTGGTGAGATATAATCGCTGAGCATTTGCCTTGTTTATTTTAGTTGTTCCTCAAATGATTTCTTTAACACCATATTTCAGATTACACAATGTCTCTGTGAGTATTCTACTGTCTTCTCCTTCTAAAGTTAAGCAAATTTTCAAAAAAAGAAAAGAAAAAGAAGAGTGTATTGTAGCCATTTTGACAAATAGCTGAAACAGCCATTGAGAACACAGCTTATGATGGCTCAATGTTTAAACTTCTTTGTATGTAATTGTCAACTTGCGCAAAAAAAAAGTTTATTGTCTTCTTCCGGCATTAGGACATCTTCATAAAAGAAAAATGGCATCTATGACAGCCATTTTGGAAAATGGCTGCAATTACCGTTATTAGCATTTTTTTTCTTCTTGAAAATTTGCGAAGGAACAATTTCTAGAGTCAGTGCAACCTGGATATATTGTTTGATTTTAAACATAATTTTCAATTTATGTACACATTTGTTGACTTTTCTTCCTGAAATTACCATTTTTTTTTAAAACAAAATGATTATGACAATTGCAGCCATTTTGGAATATGGCGGCAATGGCCGTTGAGGGCAGTATTATAATAATCTAATACAAATATTTATTATAATAATCTAATACAAATATTTATCTCAAACATGATTTTCAAATAGTGTGCAAAATCTTATTGACTTTTCCTTTAGTGAAATCAGGAAATAAAAAATAATGGAATCCATGGTGGCCATTTTGAAAAATGGCTGCAATGACCATTGAGGGCGCTATTTACAATAATGTAATACATAGGCGCAAGATATATTTCAAACGAAACTTTTGAATTGAGTGCAAGATCTTATTGACTTTTCTTGTGGTATTAGTAAATTCAGAGAAAAAAATTGCATTTATGGCGACCATATTGAAAAAAATGGCAGCCATGACCATTGGGGGCACAATTTGCGATGGCCCAATATCTAAATTGATTTTAAATGTTATATTCCACTCGTTTGCAAAATCTTATTGATTTTCCCTTCTGAAATTTTTGAAATTTTACGAAAACTGGCATTTATGGCGGCCATTTTAAAAAAATCCCTGTCATCGCCGTTGAGGGCGCAATTTGCGATGGCCCAATATCTGAATTTATTTTGAATGCTATTTCCGACACATTTGCAAAATCTTATTGATTTTCCCTTCTGAAATTTGTAAATTTTTACGAAAAATGGCATTAAAGGTGGCCATTTTGAAAAAAAATGGCTGCTATGGCCGTTGAGGGCGCTATTTACGATGGCCCAATATCTAAACTTATTTTGACTGTTATTTCCCACTCGTTTGCAAAATCTTACTGGTTTTCCCTTCTGAAATGTTTAATTTTTTCTTGCGAAAAATGGCGTTTATGGCGGCCATTTTGAAAATGGCTGCCATTTCCGTTGAGGGCGCAATTTGCTGTGGCCCAATATTCAAATCTATTTTAAATGTTATTTCCCACTCGTTTGCAAATCCTTTTTGATTTTTCCTTCTAAAATTTGTAAATTTTTACGAAAAATGGCATTTATGGCGGCCATTTTGAAAATGGCTGCCATTTCCGTTGAGGGCACAATTTGCTGTGGCTCAATATTTAAATCTATTTTAACTGTTATTTGTCCCACTCGTTTGCAAATCCTTATTGATTTTTTCTTCTGAAATTTGTAAATTTTTACGAAAAATGATATTTATGGCGGCCATTTTGAAAAATGGCTGCCATGGCCGCTGAGGGCGCTATTTACGATGGCCCAATATCTGAATTTATTTCAAATGTCATTGTTAACATGTGTGCGAAATTTGGTGCTTTTATCATAAAATGCACAATTCCTCTAATTTTTCAAGCTATGCCGCTCCACTAATAATAGTTTTGAAATGTTAGAGTGTAACGTTTCGTTGTCTTTGTTATACATAGAGGCAAGTAAATCTAAATGATAGGCCCTGCGTGTGTGCAAAGTTACACCAAAATGATTGTCATATTTTGTTGTTGTGTGTGAATTATGTGTAAAATATATGATGATTATACATAGCATATGATGTAATGATGGCGATTGTATCAAGTTGAAAAATTACGCAGACATTCTAAAATAAGAAAGTGTAGCTGTACAATATCAACCTCAGCCTGACGCAACCTATATTAGGAAATCAGTATTTTGCGACTTTGATATCACTGTGATCATCATAATTGTGTCATCTCACAGAATAATGTATATTTTTAGACATTTTTGTCACATTTGACGCTGACACACAAATTATTATTCACACAAAGCAAAACAATATCAAGTAGTGGATTTTTTAAAGCATTTGCGGTAGGATAAAATAACTCTATAGTTGAGTGTTCTCGATTTAGAATTGAATTTTTGTTTTGTAAATCAGTTCAATTCTTTTTTTTTTTCCACTTTACTTCGTTCATTGAGTGGAAAATTTTTGGCAGCAAAATGTGAAAATTATTTTTTTTTTCTGGGAAGGACAGCCCCCCTTCCCAGTACAGCTTAATGTTTTATTGTTTCATTATGTCTGCACTTTTGGTATATCTGTGTCTGCTATCTGTCCGTAAGGTAGGTAAGTATAGGTATTTATTTCCGTCAAAATAAAAACAATCGTGCAAATACAAGAATATAATACTTTCACATAATCATGATCAATACGGCTGGATAGGCTCACTCAGCAAATAACCATCATGACACCGCTGTTTTACAGGATGATCCACTTTGCATTGTAAGTAAATCAATTTGATGCATAATAAGTTATATACGGAAGAACAATACTAAGCAAACGAATTTATAGTAGATTCACACACACACATACACACACACACACACAAGTCACACTATGCACTCTGATCACTCTCACAAATCATATACTAGAAAAATACAACTAAATTTTCCATTTATTTCCTTTGTTTATCTGTCACATTCCATAATCTATTTGATAGAAAAATACATTCTTTCGTAAGTCCCTTAACATTAAAAGTAGATTATTTTGGATTTTATTTATTGAGGAAGTGAATTAAAAACCCTACTGCCCCCACATGACAACATTCTTTTGCAATGTTTACTCTGGTGATACTTAGAAGATTATCATTCAGAGTGAAACAGATAAATATTTCTTTAAAAGTGAAACATTGTGTCAGATAAGATGGCGCCAATATTGAAACAGATGTTGTTTACGTCAAAAACAATTGAATCCCACTGAAGAATGCAACGTATTTTGTAATTTGATACATGAGAGAGAACAAGGAATAATCTTGAAAATAATTTTCTCTGCTCTGTTTTGAAGTTTTTGAATCCCATCTGTTGTTTATTTTTTACCAGAGTCGCATTACCTACATAATCTTACTGCGGTAAATTAAAAGACTTATACATCAATCTCAGGTAAATGCGATCAAAGTGAATCATATACATGTATTTCTCTTGCTTGAAAACTTTCCACATATCCTACCACAAGCGCACATCAGAACGTTGAATTTCATTTACAATGTTCTTTTAAAGATGCAAACGCTTCTTCGTGTGAAAGCAGGACAGAATACTCTCCTCTGCCATCCCCTCCCCCGCTGGCGGTTAAAGCCAGTTCGCAGTTCCACTTCGCGCATGAGCAGAAAAAAAGTCATTTTTTTTATTTATTTATTCTCCACTCATGGGACGGATAGCCCTCGTCAGCTAAGAGCTGTTTTTCACAGGGGTCCGACCATATACAGTATTACAAAAACAAAACAAAAACCACCTGACAGAAAAATTGGTATTTGGCAATATCAATAGAAAGAGATTGTTAATACATTCAGTGCAAAATAATGAGATGGATGTATTTCCAAGTGTTACACTTGACGGATCATCCTGGCCATCTGGTCTAGACTAAACCTTTGAGAAAGAATCTTTGTTGGAACAGGATTGATGAATCCCACAAACTGTTACGTAAAGCTTATAAAATGCGCTGAAAACGAGTGCAGTGCCCCTAACCAACTGAGAAAAAAAGAAAGGTCATTCCTACCAATGTGCTCATCAGCTAACTCCGAACTGGCTTCTTTACGCACACGCTATAATCAAGAATAGTCTAGCATGCGACGTAAATCGCGCCATCTTTTGATGGGTAACTGAACAAAAAAAAAAATGGTCAATGCGTCGCAAGCCCGTCCAGCTATCAATCAAGAAGTGACAGGTACCGGCGATTTTAATAGCTATTCACACTCTCCCTGAATATTCATTTATCTAACTACTGGAGCCTGAAATATTCCAATTTCAAACATTTAATAGCTTTCTCTTTTTTAATTCCTTTCTTAGATATGGAATACATTGATTTCTTTTTGCGAGTAATTTTCTTTCTTTTTTTAAGTAGGGTAATTAAGAGTGGTAGTAATATTATACCATATCTTACTAGGTGTGTTTATGCCATGTATTTTTTTTTTCATAAAGTTTCACGTGGCCCAAACAGCCACGTGATTTGTTACTATGAGGTAAAGCTTGAAAATGATGTATGAAAAACTTTCAATTCTTGAGATTTCCGCGTAAAACATTCTCGCTGCATGTAATTAGTAACTTCGAAGTATTTCGATATACATGTACATTCTCATCTTTTAATTATTTCAACCTTTGATCCATAGACTTATACCTCATGGGATGCACGCTGTTAAACTTTCGACAAAGCCCGGGCTGGATAATGATTATTATCTACAAACCACGTGATGTTTGCAAAACTTTCGATTCCGAGAGGGTGAAACAAAAATCATATTTTTTCACTTCCTCAATTCACTCGAAAGGCGCAACATTAAGTTTATACCTACTTGTTTAGAATCCCTTCATATTATTAGGAAGTCCTTGAGGTACCTTCACTTCATTATACTCGAAACTCCCACGGTTGTCAGCGTGCGTTTATCATTTCAGTCTATCTGGGAAGACGCAGCAGTAACTCCGGACACTGATTTCTGAATAGGAATGTCAGCATATAATGGCCAAGCATACTATTCTGTCAAGCAAAAGCAACTTACTGGTGTATCATACCATTGGTCGCATCAATTAAAAAGAGACCCCATGTTGCTTGATGTAATTGGATCATTGTGATTGTGCCTCCTTGATATTTCTCGGAACTTTTATCCTTTGCACTGAGGAGGTGAAAACTATTGGTACACTCTCAAACTAGCCTTAATTCATTCATTAACTTCCTGACGAATGGATGCGTGAATCATCCTCGATTTCATTCGATACAGGTTTGCAACATGGAGACTGGGATGACTTTGTCTTCTTCTCGTAGCTGTATTTCAAATTTTCTCGAGGGTCGATTGCTTCGGATCATTCCCATATTGATACTTATCACTATCATGTCGACTGTGGCAACAGGAACGGAATCTCCACTACCGTTATCAACCATATCACCTTCTCCTGGAACTACAAATGAGGTATCATTATCGTCAGACGTCAATACTGACTCAACTACAACCAAGTTGCCCTCAACAACGCCCAAGTTATTGACATCTGATACGACCACTGCACAATTACCTGGAAAGACGACGGATTCAGAGCAGCCCGTGCAGTCCACATCTGAGTCATCGACATCGGTTTCAACATGGGAACCCTCGACGTCGACCAATGTTAGAACAGTCTCTTCTAGCACTGAAACCACTCCTATTCAAATAATGACAACACCAGAGTTTGTTAGTGAATCTCCCTCTGCAGTTAGCAGGATATTCACTACGACTCTCACCACTCAACAAGATGTTATCACAGATTATTCAGTCACTCGTCAGTCAGAAATAGTCCCTGCAACAAACAAAAAGACAACGCTAATGAAAACAATGACAACAACAGGGACTGTTGGTGAATCCACTGCTTCGGTTTCCACAGTTATGTCGATGGTCATAGAGGATAACACCACCCAACGAGATGTAACAAGCACTCAGGGCCAATTCTCTGGCATTACAAAAGCTTCGACCACTTCTGTGGCAGAGAGCATGGCATTAGCAAGTACTCTCGGAGGAGAAACAGAAACGAGGCATCCACTGATGACAATTACTCAAACCAGAAATCCCACCAAACATTTCTTGTCCGACAGTACTTCCTCCCTTTCAACAGGGAAAACAGAGAATTCAAACCTTTGTCCTCTTTATGTCTCACTCTCAGTATGCGTGGACCTGGGTCTAATGGTCTTTGCTATAGCGATTTGCGCCGTGGCTCGTCAACATTATCTGCAACATCGCGATCGCTACAGACGAACTCTAAACTCCTCCAGCAGCGATCAAGATAGCACGCACAACTTTGAGCTGCAAGCAGGGTCTAGTGATCTGGTAGATGAGTCCCGTAAAAAGCCAGTCTCCGATGGTTATAGCTCTAGCGATGAGGAAGATACCCCTGATGTCAATTCAGCCGATTATTCCTACGATGATCCCATCAATGACTTTGGGATTAGACAGGATTTCGCTCCACCCAGTGACCTTGTTCTCTCATCTTTTATGGGTAAAACTGAGCAGGCAAAGACCAAATTATGTGATTCCCATTATACAATGACCATGATGCAAACCACGCCGTTGGAGAAAGATCGTCAAACGCCATTTTGCTTTGATTCCAACAGAGAGGATAATCTGGAAGTAGCCGTCTACGAGACTATTCCTCCCGTTTGAAACAGTATTCCCATATAGATTTATTCTTCGGTAGACTAAACCTTTGAGAAAGAATCATTCCATTCCGAGATTGAAAACACACAGAATAGATGTTATGAGGAGACCAAAATCTTCAGTAAACACTTCCATGTCAAGGACATACATTTTTTAATCGGATATGTTAGATATGAAACCGATCTCCAAACCTTTCAAATTGAAAAAAAAAAATATGAATGGTTTTGGCTGAAAAATAATCACTATGAAAGAATGAATAATTCCCATGCGAGTGTGTAGTAAAATTACAAAGAAAATGGGAAAATCCTACTAAAAGAAGAGCTAGAAATGGTTGAAATTTCAGATTTTGTCCTTCATATCCAGAATGGTTTGGACGTCTGCATTATATCATTAACGAAATATTATATCATTATCAATCTCAGTTTTGAGCGATCTGTTCTCCTTGTTTTGTAAGTAAGTAGTTAATTCCTGTTTCGTCCATGTAACTAGATTACACCATCTCTATCGCACAACAAATGCTTCGTATTACTGAATATGCACACATGTGCGCACAAAGCATGATATCGTGAAGACAGCGTTTGGTCTATATAGCATATTCCATGGGAAAGAATATCTTTTAAAATATTTTGCCACTTTAAACAGATATTTTACTTTTCAGAATTAACAAAATTTACCAAAAGGAAACTACGGCAACATAAGACACTGCGAAAGCAATCTAAATTTAGGCAAATCGGTAGTATATGGATGAGTGCTCTCCAGTATTTGTATGAATAAAATATTTGCTTTTGAGAGAATGCACTTTAAAATCTGTGAATGTCAGGCCTGCTCAAGCTTTTAAATGCTCTTGATATAGATGTTCAACAAATTTATGTCTATTACACGAAGTTAATGTGTATGGAGGCTTAAAGATGCCGAAAATCATAGGCATTATTATGCAAAACTTACGAAATAAAATGGTCGTAGTTACCAAGGGTAGCCTCTTTGATGCTAACGATGTTCTTCAAAAGGGTTCTGGCTTTTTAAAGACATCCGGAATTTTTTTATGAAGTCGGCACAAAAGCATTACTGGTGAAGCTGTTGCGTCATATACATGGTGTTGATTTCTGACACAGAGATTGGACAATATACTAGTAGTCGACCGGTAGTTTTCTCTCGTTTTATCGAAATTCATATTTCGATATTATTTGTTCGGTTAAAGTTATAACCGAACAAATCAACAATAAAAATCGATAGAGTGGATAATGTTGCGACGTGAATTATTACTTCGTGGTAATTGGCATTTCTTTATAACCATGTTCGTTATAGCAGGAGTGCAACTTACGTATTGTCTAATCTCATGGTTAACACGTAGGTGAACATTTATTTGAACAAGAAAATGAAACATTTGCCGACAGAAAACAATTTTCTTGGCTCGTCCAATAGAACCTTGGTATTTGAAACCAAAGTTTAATGAGATACTGATGAAACCCCAAAGAGTGACACGCAAACAATATAACACTCAGACCGTGGCTGTTGCGCGCACTTGAATTGCGTGATACTGTTTTTATTGCTAACTCGTGTCTAAGTGAGCTTGACAATAATTTCATTTTGAGAAATGAAACTATTACTCAACAACTATAAAATGTCCTTATCCGACACTTCGAAAAGAAAGCTGGTATCAAGAGACGATCTCACATCATAGCTGTCTTATCTACTTATATCCCATTGTTACACTTAAATACTCCATGAACAGAAAGATAAGTTCATACAGCATTGATATATACTCAGGGCCATGATGACGGATAACAATGACAGTTCACGAGACAAAGGAATAAAATCCTTTTAGAAGTCCCATGGTAGGGAATTCTTTAGGAATAACGATTCCATAATGGCTTCCCGTTGGAATGGAATCCATTAGTATCACGCAAACTCTAGGTGAAGATTCCAAATAAAAGTACGCATTCCAGATTACGCTTCTTATCTCAATCCCTTCTGAAATAATCATATGTAAGTTTAGGCCCGCACAGATTCCATCATTCCTGTTCTGAAATTATGTTGGTTTGTTAGGTTTTATGATTTTGGAAATTTTCCCTTGAAATCATATAAGCCGAATTGAGGATTTCAGAAAGGCGATGGGATTGTCGACATTTCTGCATTACGTGAGGTACTGACGTTGTGCTTCTCTGGATAAAGTCCGCTACTATTATTCATGAAGTTCCCAGTTCGAGCCCCTTCGTGATAGCGGTTGTCCACCTTTATAGGTAAACATGTAACTCTTCATTCCCCCCCCCCCCCGGGGGGGGGGGGGGGTCTGTAAAAGCATCCACTGGCCTCCTTGCAAGCGTTCATTTCAATCAATCAATTAATCAATTAATCAATCAATCAATCAATCAATCAATCAATCAATCAATTAGATAATAGTCCGTTCAGTTTGGTTAATTACCGCTACTAACAGTAAAGAACTTGAGATCATTACGAATATACTGGTAGCAAATTTCAGATTTGAAAAGTTTCTTGTAGTGGCATTAAACTATTGAACACCGATGTTGTGAATAAAATAAAGATCTGACATTATGCAAATATAGTAAACTTATCTTGGCGGCGAGCTGCTCCCTACGTGTTGTAAATCAGTCGTTTATACATTAAATGTACATTTTACACAAGTAACGATGTCAGAACACACGTTTCTATATGTCTCTCTCCATCTCTATCTTTTCTCTTTCTTTTTATCTCCATATTCTAACTATCTATTTACTTATCCAAAAATCTTCTTCTCTCGCTCAATTTAGAATATTGCTCTTCTCTTCCTTCTCCACACTTTTTCTAATAGTGTATCCATTACTCGGGAGTGTATTATGTTTTGAAATTTATTGATCTGTGTCTATTCAGATCGTTGAAACTTAGTTTCACAAAATTACTTACAGTGTATATGAATTGTGTGCATGGTAGTTACGTTTGATGTGTTTAGATGTAAACAATGTCGCATTTTCGTGTGATTTTTGTCTCTTAAAAATGAAAGTGGGTCGCCCTTCGTGTCGTGACTCTGGATATTGTGTACAATAGATAAACTAACAGTGTGTAAATGGTAACAGTTGTATGTGGTTAAATATGATTTGCTTGTATACCTCATAAACACATGATATACAACCTATGATGACATGAAGGCTGATGTACCTTACTTGATCAAAGATCATGAATAATTATGCTCTTTCTTGTAAATTTTAACAAATATGTGAAGTTGAAGGAATCTAGATAATAATAACAAGAATTCATCATTGGAGGCTGATAAGAACGTTTGGCAAATTCTCGCTTGGTGCCGTGTTTGTAGGAGAGAATTTTTCTAACAGATTCATTTTTTTTTTGCCGGAAAAGTGTATGTCTGTATGTATGTGTATGTGTGTGTGTGTGTGTGTGTATGTGTGTGTGTTTATGTAAACCTTCAAAATCTTTTTCACATGATATAAATAGTGAAATAAACAAGAACAACAATCTGAACGTTAATGAAATACAAAATGGTAATTATGGAACGTAATGTTACAAATCGAATAGAGTAAAACTAAAAAGTACACTTCAAGTTTGGAAATACAAATCGGAGATAAAAAAAAAAAAACAGGTGATCTACAAGAAATAACATTCTCGGTCATGCCTTCGAGATAATGCACATTAGGTGATTTTATTAGTTAACTTTTCACTTCATTCCAATTACAGCAACAGTATTTGTGAAGGTTGAAGTGCAGGCAAGTTGAAGGATTTGTCCAGCAATTACATCATTAACAATTTTTATATTCATCCACTTTGCGTAGAAGTGTGAAGCTTCCAGATATTATTCTCAACTTTAACATGGCGTGAAATATCGTAAAATGATAGACATATCATGTTAGATTTTTGTTTTAGAAACAGGTTTGCCAACAGTGATCAGAAATAAAGGGCTTAATCAGAAATAAAGGGCTTAATCGGTGTTTTTAACCAGTACTTTTGTTTTCAGCTCATGTTATAAAGCTTCACAGGGTCGAATCATGGTAAGGGTCTTGCTTAGAATACTTGTCAATGAATACCTTCGACATATTCTTCAAATTTATGATTACAATATTCTCGATATCTGGCTCGAAACTATTCGAGATGTAATGGCGTATTCAAAATGCCTCTTTTCATCAATAGCTTCGTTTCAGTGAATGTGACGGATGATAATTGTCGCCAATAAATCACATGATCTTTGCCAGACTTTCGATTCCATGAGTGTGACAAAATCATTTTGGCTCACTTCCTCAATTTACTCCAAAGGTGCAACAGGGTGCTTACATGTTCAGAATCAGTTTTGGTCTTCTTTTATCAGGAAATCTTCGAGGTACATCATAACAGTTGTCAGGGTGCGTTTCTCATTTCAGTCTATCTTGGAGACCTGGTGAAAGACACAGCAGTGGCTAACTACACTTATCCGTGAAGATGAATGTCGACACAATGGTCAAGCCTAATGAACTGTCTGTATAGCTGAAGGGTGAATTACAGAGAAGTTGGTCGCAGTGATAATTGAGAAGAAACCTGATGTGACCTATATGCACTGTTGTGCGGTGCGTCCGTGATATTTTAATCCTTTATCGTTCATCGTTTGCACTGATGCTGTAAATGCAATCGGTAAAGTCGCAAACTGCCTGGATTCCATCTACTGTTTTTTTTTTAAAACAAGTTTCTGGCCAGTAGATGTGACATGGAGACTGGCGTGACTATGACGTATAATTCTCGTTGGTGCATTTCACATTTTCTCTCGGGTCGATGGCTTCGCTTTATTGCAATATTGATATTTATTGTATTGTCTGTTGACAACCAACAAAGTGTCATTGCACGAGATTATGGGGTAGGAGCAAATATGACTCTGTTGTGTCTTTTTACACATCACTTGGACCTTCTGGCGTATTGGGTAAGACATCAGGACAACGCATCAACTCCGTTGGTAGTTTTCAATCCACGACTTGGCATAGCTCAAGACAAAATTAATGACTCCCGGATTTCATATGCGTATCGGCAGTATTATTCAGAGGCTATGAGTTCTTTTGAGCTTCACATCGTCAATACAACAAGAGCTGACAATGGGAAGTATACATGCCACATGCTGCAGTATAATGGCTCAACGCTTGTATACCCGGTTTTAAAGCAATATGATGTCCAAATAATCGTTTGTGATTGCTCGTTACCAGCTGATAAAAACTACAGACGAATGTATGCGAACATCTCATGTGTGCTTGAAGGCTGGCAAAGACCCACCGGAGATAAAGAGGTGGTTGTTCGTGTCGGCGACAAGAACACGACAGGATACATAGACAATGAGAAGCTTCTGTTTCAGATAGACATGTCTAAGACAAGTGGGGGAGCTGATGTAGAATTCCAAGCATCAAGTAGTAAGTCATTTATTCGATGTCATGCTCACCAAAACACTGCACCCTTTGTCAGTGTGAAGCCTCCTCAATACTCAACGCCGTTGATCGATCAATCTAAAACAAAGAGTAATGCGGTAACGACACGCTCCTATGAGGTTTTAGGAATGGAATCCCCATTGTCTTTACCAACCGTATCCACTTCTACTGGAACGACGAATGAAAAATCATTAACGTCAGGTGTCAACACCGGGTCAAATACAACCGAGTCGATTTCAACAACGCCCAAGTTTGCATCATCTGATATGACCACGGCACAATTACCTTGGAAGACAATGGATTCAAAATGGCCCATCCAGTCCACATCTTTTGAGTCATCGACACCGGATTCATCGCGGGAACGGTCAAGGTCGACAAATGTTAGCAGAGTTGCTTCATTCGCTCATCCATCAGGAACAAACAATGTGACAACGCTCGGAGAAGAAACAGAAACGAGGCAAACACTGATGGCAATTACTAGTAAGTCCGACCTTACAATAGGGAGTAAAGGTGATTTGAAATCGTGTATGCTCCATATCTCTCTCTCAATATGTGTCGACCTAGGCCTACTAGTCATTGCTGTGGCGATTTGTGCCATGACTCGTCAACAATGCCGAGAAAAATATTATCTGCGACATCGCCATCGCCACAGACAAGGACAGAATTCCTCAAGCAACGAACAGGATAGCTTGTATGCTTCCAATCTGCAAGCAGACACCAGTATTCTGGTGCATGAGTCACATAAAAAGTCAGTTACCAATGACATTGGCCACGGCGATGAGGAACGTTCCCTGCATAGTGACGACTCTGTCGATTATTTCTACGTCGATCCCATCAATGACCTTGGTATTAGAGAAGATACCGTTCCCTCCAGTGACCTTGTTCTCTAATCTTTTGCAGGTAATCCTGGGCGCGCAAAAATTCGTTGTTCGAGTTTCATGCAATTACTTTTAGCTAAAGTGCTAAGTACGTAACGCGGTTGGGGGTAGACCGGCGATCATCATTTTGCATTGCCATCAACAGAAAGGACATTGAGAAGTAGCAACCTATAATTATCCCTCCCGTTGTATTTCTACGAAAATTTATTCTGCTGCAGTTTAAATTTTTTTGACAGACATATTCAATTTTTTGGAAACGCATAGTTTTTAAGAGGAGACTATAAGCCTCGAGGTATAAATACGTATGTACATGTTAAGAATGTACATTTTGCAATCTGTTTTGTAAACAATGCCTTTCCATGAGTATTACCTTGGGGTGTTTCATAAAGCTGTTCTTAAAGTTACTAACTGGTGATCAGTTCTTGTGCTGAATTATTGAAATTCTGATAAGTATAACGCATCAGAACTCACTGCTCACCAGTCGTTCGTAAGTCGTTTGTAACTTTACGTACAGCTTTATGAAACAGGGCCCTGCTTTACGTTTTTCCTGAATTGTCTAATTTGTTATACTCCTATTCTTTATAGACAGCGTGGAGCCATAATAATCTCATTTCAAATGCTTGTGGAAGAACATTCAAAAATCTAAAATTGTCAACGCAAAAGGCACTCAATATCTAGTACCATTTTTACTTCTATTAAAAAGGCATGGTTCGTGCTCAATTACTGTTGGAGGATTTTACAAAATATAATCAGGTGTAAGAATGTTTGATGTCTCTTTCTCTGTATAATCTACAATAAAAATGTTAAAGTGCTTTTGTATAGATTATATACATGTACAATATAGAATATATCATAATAGTGTACATAAATGCGTTACAGCTTTAGATATGATGTGTGATATTTAGTAGTTTTGTTTCTCATTTTATGTGCATATTGTATCACCAAAATGATTGTCAATTTTTTTTATGTGTGAATTACGTATAAAATCTATATCATGTATAGCCCACGATGATAAATGATGATGGCGATTGTATCAAGTTCGACGATAATGCAGAGATTCTATGATAAGAAATTGCACCTGTACAATGTTACCTTCAGCTTAACGCAATCTATATTGTGAAATTGATATTTTGCAGCTTTGATATTACTGTGATCATTAGAATTGTCAACATGAATGCGGTTGCTGTAATTTATAAAATAGAATCATGTATAGTTTTACGTACATTCTTGATGGACTTCAGCTCATTATAAGAGGCCACTGTTATTGTTATTATTATTATTATTATTATTATTATTATTATAGGTTTTCCCAGTCAATTTCATACTTTTGTCATTCAAATTCATTAATGTGCATTTAAATTCACACACCGCACGCACGCGAAAATATTCGGGCATTCAAATTCAGAATCCGAGAGCGATCAATTTCATTTATTTGCATTCTATTTCGTTTTCGTGAAATCAAATTCACGATTGGGCATTCAATTTCAAAATGTGAGACTCGTGCATTCAAATTCATGCGATAGTCATGTGATAGTCTCAATGAGCTTGTTTGGAGCATTCAATTTCATTTTTAGGCGATCAAGTTCCTACCTCGTGCAATCAATTAAACGAGGAAAATGGAGTAGACTTTTTTAAGAAAGGAAAGGGCCAACACAACCAATGGAGGCTTGCATATAGTGTACTTTTGATTGTTTACAGGTTCTACATTGTTCTGCTCATGTTATTCTTTGTTTTTTTTTATCTCAATAAATTTCAAATTGTAATGTCCAATCAGCAACACAACAACAATTCAATCATATTTCTCGATGATACTGCATGATGACAACGCCCCAACATCAACCACATAATAAAAAATCATCAATTTAAGACAAACTGACATACAATGATCTCACATAGTCCCGCAAAAGTAGACCAACGAGACAGCAATACACAACAAACAAGACGAATAAAATGTTGATGTATCAGTTTCAATATAGTCGATTTTTTCTTCCCTCGAAGGTGTCAACAAACCCTCCGTATTGTGCTCGTCTGTAGGCCTATACAGTGCCTAATCAGAAGGTATAGCAGTGTGCTTGTGTGTGACACACACGCTTAAATCTGGCATAAACCCGAAGGATAATTCAACTTTGGGATAAATGCGAGGGATCACCGTAGCGATGCAGCTTTTTGCGTATGTAACAAATAAAGACAGAATAAACTGACCAGAAAGAATATAAATCATTAGTGGAAAAATTAGCAAAGATAATGGAATTCCATCGGGATTCGAACCCGAGACCTCGGGATTGCTAGCCCGGTGCTCTACCGACTGATCTATAGAAAGCCCTAGTTCAGTGTTCGTCCAAAAAAAAAAAAACAAAAAAAAAAACCCTTAATTCCCAATGCTCATATGGTCAGAAGGTATAGCAGTGTGTTTGTGTGTGACACACACGTGCATGCTTAAACCTGGCATAAACCCGAAGGATAATTAACTTTGAGATAAATGCGAGAGATCACAGAAGCGATGCAGCTTTTTGAGTATGTAACAAATAAAGACAGAATAAACTGATCGGAAGGAATACTGTATATATTTTAGTGGAAAAATGAGCAAAGAAAATGGGATTCCATTGGGATTCGAAGCTGAGACCCGAGAGGTGTTCTTATATATACTGCAAATATTGAATGCATGTGAACGAACCTATTATATCATACATGGTGTCCCGGCAGACAGAGTGCTACAAAACTGTCTCTTATAGAAAAAGATATGAGCGACTGAATGAAATCGTTGCATTATCTGATAGAGAGAACACTTTATTGACACAATGATAATCAACCTTCGCCTTGATCTCCCTGAAAATTTGTGACTTACAAAATCTGTAACTTTTGGCACTGATATCCTACTTGACCGAGCAATAGTGAAGCCATAAAGCTGATAACGAATGCATCCAATATAGCTACTGAAAACGGATAAAATGAATGAACACAACTGAATGCATTTTTTGTACCTTTTTGAGTGGCTCACAAATAATAGTGATCAGTCTTTGTCATCGATTTATAGACCAGCGCAGCAATTTTTGTCGGAAACTTTATCTTGCAAAGTTGTCAAAGTTGTCCCTCTGTCAAGAATGGCTAGGGTCGCAAAAATATCAGAAATGCAAATCACAAGTTTTCAGGAAAAATTACTGTAGAATCGAAATGCCTGCACGAGAATTGATGATTGTGGTTTCAAAATAGGTGTTCGTCTATCAACTACTAAAGATAATACTTTCATTCGTTCATTCTTGCTTTTGCAATTAAGAGTCAGTTTTATAGCACTCTTTTGGGCCATGCCGTATACAAGCATAACTACAGTGTACTGAGTTGTCTCATATAACCAAACGAATAACTGTAAACAATTCTTCTATCACTCGATCAGTGTACGAACCTGCCGACCCATTCGATGCAAGATCTTACACAGATCGAGTCATGTCGACCTGGTCTAAGAAGTCTAGTAGAAATCGACTATTGACCGTGAAGTGATCGTGTATTGATTGTGTGTAGATCGGGATGTTCGAGTAGAGATCTGTGTGGTTGTCGAGGAGAGATTCTGGAGATGTCGAGAATGGTCGGGTGTGGATCGTAAAAGATCGAAAAGCGGTCGGGAAGGGATCGTGTTGAAGGACGATCGATCATTTGGTCGGGATTGCTCTGGTAAAAATAGGTTATCGGGATTGATCTCGCTTGATCGAGTTGATCTGATCGGCAGTGGGAACGGGGTATAATGTATCTTATCTCAATAGCCCGCATTGGTTCGCAGTGTTCGTATTTGAATGTATCAGAACGTAGATACACGCATCAGATCGGGTATCCCGATCGTAATGATCGTAATGTTTGGTCGGACCCAATCGTGGACTCAATCGGGACAATATATAGGATCGTTGTTGAACGGGAGACCAGGCCGTGACAGATCGTATTGCTTGAAATAGACCAATCGTGACCATAACGCATCCAAGGGAACCAACACGTATTGACTCGCATAACTTCGTATCCAAACGTGAAATTTCAGACGAGTTCAACAAACCTTCCACGATCAGTAACGAATGTCCAATCGTGAAGTTCTTGACGGATCGTACGATAGTGGGAGTTCATTTCTTGCTCAGAAAAAGTTTGAATTCAATTACAGCTGTACATAACAATTACTTCAGTTTATTTAGTTTCTTTCACTAAACAGAGGTGAAGATCGAGATCAATACAAATATGCTGGTGACAAATTTCAATTTTGAAATGTTTCATAAAATAGCATTGAACAACGATGCCATGACTAAGAAATCTATCATTATGCCACTATAGTGAAGTTATCTTAGCGTCATTTTCCATTCGTGTAGTAAATAAGTAGTTTATACATTAAGTGTACATTTTTACACAAGTTACAATGTCAAAACAAGTCATTAAGTTTCTATATCTCCCTCCTCTTTCTCTCTCTCTCTCTCTCTCTATCTATCTATTTACATCTTTCTATATCTACCTACAAATTTCCCATCTACCAATTAACTGCTCGTGCTCAAGTTTGATCAGCTTCACCTTCTCCACACTTTTCATCACCCGTTTTCCTCACAGTTTGTATCCATTGCTTGGAGTCCTTACAATATACTTTGAAAATTATTGATCTGTGTCAACTCAAATCGTTCAAACTCAGTTTTACAAGTACCTATATATGAAATATTTGTATGTCGTAACGTTTGATGTGTTTATGAAACATTATCGCATTTTCGTGTGATTTTTGCCTCTGAAAACTGAAACTGGGTCTCCCTGTGTGTCGTGAATTTTTGTACAATAGATAAAGTGACACCGTAAAATGTAGTAACGGTCTGTGGTCAAATCTTACTTGATTGTATACTTAATAAATGCATTGTTTTTATACAGCCCATGATGATATGAAGGTTGTTGTGCCTTACTCGCTCAAAGATCAATAATAAGTTCCTTACTAATAATCCAAACACCGGAGTGAAGTTGCAGGAAACTAGATTATATTAACTAGAATTCATCATTGTCATTACCATCAATATAACAGGAATTTGGAGGGGAGGGCTGATAAGAACTCTCGAATTCTTTAGCTTTGGTCATGTTGGTGGGCTTGTAAGTGAAGCTTTATTTTTATTGTTGTTTTTTGTACAGTTTCAAGTGTATTTTGTTTTTGCCAAAAGAGTGTATGTCTGTAATTATCTGAGAGTGTACATGTGCATGTGTGTGTGAGTGTGTGTGTGTGTGCATGCGTGTAGTCACGGGATGCTGCTATTTTAATGTGGTTATCGTAAGACGTTAAAAGCGTCTTTACCTTTATAAATGTTGATAATAAGAAGAATACTATGAAACGTAATAAATGTATATATATCATACTTCTCCCCCCCCCCCCCTCTCTCTCTCTTTCTGTCTGTCAGTCTGTTTGTCGGTCTGTCTGTCTCTGTCTCTTTCTCTCTCTAAAAAAGGTATCTATATATGTATATATATATATATTTTTTAACACAATTATAATCGATTCGTTAACATGAAAACGTTCGTAATTCGAAAAGGTTCGTAATTCCGAATGCTGTTCGGCACTCATCTCTACTCATTTTCGGATTATACAAACGAACTATTGGAAAACGAATATCACCGTTCCTAAAGTAAATTGTAAGCGTAAAGTTTCTACATATATGCCATCAGTCAGTAACGAAAATTCAACTACAAAAAATACAAAAATCTTACTACACCACTTCAAGAGCGATACGTTTCTTTTCTTTATAGGATTAGTAAGCCCTACCCCCTCTGATCTTTGTAGAGATTAGTGATACCCCTCTACGTGTTCTAGTTCCTTGCCAATGAAAATTGAGGGCAGAGATTTTAATTGGCTATGTATAGGAACATGTGACGCAGGAAGAAATGCTACATTCATTTATGAGAAACAAAGAAATTAAATTAAAAAAAGAAGCAAATCTTTTCTTCAAAGTGTAAGAAGCCATACATGATAGTGCTCTTAACATGTGTAGTCAAAGAAGATTTAAAAAACAGAAACAAACAAACACAAGTACGACAGGAACTCAGATGCTTTACTCTTAAACGAAAATACAATGGTGACTTTTATGCAAAGAAAAAAGCTAGACCACCACTGCAAAATGAGAAAAAGAAAAAAATGTATTGTAAAGTTTTCTTGAACTTGAAGGCCTGATGTGAAAGAAAATAGTAAAAACTAAACAGCATGGCAAAGTTTGGAAATACAAATCGGACAAAAAAGAGATCTACAAGAAATAATGTCATTGGTCATACCTTCAAGTAAATACACATTAAATGACTTTATTCATAGCTATATTAAACTTATTCTAATTGCCGGTACAGCAACAGTCATACAGTAAGGTATTTGTAAACATGAAAGTACTGGCAAGCAATGATATTTTTGTCCGGCGATTACCTGATTGAGCATATTTATTTACTATGTGTTGGAGAGTGAGACGCTAAACTATCTGATTTCAAAGATTTCATAACCTTCTCAATGTTGACGTGAAAGAGTGAAAGAAATGTAAACTTCTCACTTTAAGTTTTTTTTAACTTCTAAGGCAAGTCTGTCGACGGTTATGATAAATAAAGTGATTATAACGTCACATCTCAATTGGTGCGTTCCACCATTTTTTTTTAAATTCCATAATAATGCTATTATCACAAAGCTTCACAGGCCAACTCATGGTGAGATTCGTATAAACAGAATATTATAAAACTTTCCAGATCTTCAGATTTATGATTAAAATATTTTTCCTATATCTGGATTGGAACTATTCGAGATGCAATGGCGTTTTCAAAATGCCTCTTTTCATCAAGAGCTTCGTTTCAATGAATGTGACAGATGATAATTATCGTCAATAAATCACACGATCTTTGCCATACTTTCGATTGCATGAGTATGACAAATTTATTACCTTGGCTCACTTCCTCAATTTACTAGTACTCCAAAGGTGCCACAGCACGATTGCATGTTCAGAGATCAATTTTGGTTTTCATATCAGGAAGTCTTCAAGGTACACCATAACAATTGTCAAGGTGTGCTTCATATTTCAGTCCATCTTGGACGCCTGGCAAAAGACACAGCAGTAGCTAACTACACTTAACTAGGAAGATGACGGTCACCACTAAGGTCAAACCTGTTGAACTGTCTGGCTAAATGACGAATTGTCCAACAGTTGCAGTTGGTCGCAGTAATAATTGTGAAGAGGACTGACGTAACTTGATGCACTGAATAGTTGTGAAGGTGCGTCCTTTTTATCTTTATCCTTTATCGCTTATCCTTTGCACTGATGGTAAACTCGCAAATTGCCTGGATCCATTCTGTAATCAATTCCTGACCAATGAATGTATAAACCATCTTTGACTTCCTTCGACAGAGGCTCGTGACTTGGAGTCTTGGGTTACCATGCCGTCTTCTCGTAAGTGGATTTCAAATTTTCTCAGGGGTCGATGGCTTCGAATTATTTTCATATTGATGACTACCATGCCCTCTGTGGACAACCAACAAGTTTCCATTCCACAAGACTATGGGGTTGGAGCAAATATGACTCTCTTGTGTTTGTTTCCAAACAACTGGTACCAACTTACTTATTGGATAAGACATCATGACAACGCATCAACTACATTAGTACTTTTAAATCCACAGCTTGGCATAGCTCGTAACAAAATTAATGACCCCCGGATTTCATATGCCTATCGGAAGCATTATTTAGAAGATTTGAGTTCTTTTGAGCTTCACATCGTCAATACAAACAGAGCTGACTACGGGTGGTATACATGCCAAGTGCTTCGGTATAACGGCGCAACAGTGGAATTTCAGATTCTACAACAGTACTATGTCCAAATAATTGCATGCGATTGCCTACCAGCTAGTGAAAACTCCGGGCAAATGTTTCAAATCATCTTTTGTGTACTTGAAGGCTGGCAACAACCCACCGGGGAAACAAAAGTGGTTGTTCGAGTCGGTGGCAAGAACACGACAGGATACATAGACAATGAGAGGCTTCTGTTTCAGATAGATATGTCTGAGACAAATGGGGACGCTGATGTAGAATTCCAAGCATCAAATAGTACGTCATTTGTTCGTTGTAATATTAACCAAATTACTGCACCCTCTGTGAGTGTAAAGCCTCCTCAGCACTCAACGCCGTTGATCAATAAATCTAAAACAAAGAAAAATGCGGTAACGACACGCTCCTATGAAGCAGTGGTTACAAGAACCGAATCTCCACTGTATATACCAACTGTATCCACTTCTACTGGACCTATGAATGAAACATCATTGACGTCAGGTGTCGATATTGGCTCAAATACTGTCACGGTGTCTCTCTTCGGAACATAGTCGTATGTGGTATAGTTAATAGGAGATTGCGAGTGTGGGGTACTGGGTCGGAGAAGTGTGAGAAGACATGTATTGTTCCTTTGAGATTCCGTGATAGATGAGGTTGGTAGCGGGCCTCACGGACTGTAGAGTGGATGTTGAAGCATGACAGACAGCACTAAGACTCAAGATTCCGGTTCACAATGACTTTATTAAGGCGACAATACACTCGCCTGCTCCACGTGACGTTCAATACATGTACACGGTATAACATTGCCATTCTTGTGATCTGCCGAAGTCCGACACTAATCTCACAGTAATCTTATCCCAATTTCAGTGTGTGTGTAATCTCAATCTTGTCTCAATCTCAATCTCGGTGTGTTCTAACAAAGAGAAACCCTGCCCTATTTATAGTGGACATGGCAGTGACCGTCAGTGTGGCTAGCTGTCAATCACGTTTACAAAGCAGACGGTCAAATTAGACACACCAGACCCAGCGTAAACAAGAAACAAAGAACAAGAAGGGAGAAGAGGAGAGAGAGAGAGACTAGACGGGGAACAAAGAACAACATAGGAGAGGGGAAGAGAGGAGGACCGGATTATAAACAAAGAACAACATAGGAGAGGGGAAGAGAGAGGGACTGGACGAGAACAAAGAACAACAAAAGGGAGGGAGAGAGGGAGACGAGGCGAGAGACAAAGAACAACATAAGAGACAATAGACGAGCTAATTAAGACGAAGAGAAGAGAAAAGACAGAAAAGACGCTGAGCTGGCAGTGTACCTCGCTTACACAACAGAAACACACAGAGCATATTACCTAGCTTACATAACAAAAACACAACAGATTACTGAACGCTATACTTAATCATATACGTATAAATATAAAACCGTTACAATACAACCGAGTCTCCTTCAACAACGTCAAAGTTTATATTAACTGATGTGACTACTGCAAAATTATTGTTACGGTCCCAGAGTTAGGCAAATTGGGACTCCACTTGAAAGTTGGTAGGGCAAGTCTTATGGGCGGACACATTAACTGAGAACATTGTTTGTATCTGTGGTTCTTCCTTTCCCCTTACCACGGACGAGCCCCCTAGAGTTTATCACCCCCAAGTAGACTCCCTGTCCCCAGACCAGACCACAAATGGTCATTGGTAACGGTCACTGTAGAAGAGAGTCATTGTATACAAGAAGGTGATGAATGATGCTTTGATGTTGTAAGAAATTAAGAGTGAGTGTTGAGGAGTATATCTTGGGACGCTGACTGGAGTAAAAGGCAGTCTTGGAATGAGCACTGGCTTGTCATAGTCATGTAATCTTGCGAGCTCGAATAAAAGACTACTTTTGAGACATGAACCATCGAAATGACTGGTTGCCTGGTTTCTTCTTGTGTCCTTCAGAGTTTAACTCTAACTGTCTTGGGTACCAACTCGGCGGTCCCAACATTATCTCGGAAAACGATGGATTCAAAACGGCCCATCCAGTTCACATCTGTTGAGTCATCTACACCGGGTTCATCGCGGGAACGGTCAAGGTCGACAAATGTTGGCAGTGTTCCTTTATTCGCTCATCCCCTGCAACAAGCAATGCGACGACGCTCGGAGAAGAAACAGAAACGAGGCAAGCACTGATGACAATTACTAGTAAGTCCGTCCTTTCAAAAGGGAGTACAGGCGATTTGAAATCATGTGTGCTTTATATCTCACTCTCAGTATGTGTAGACCTAGGCCTATTAGTCATTGCTGTGGCGATCTGTGCCATGACACGACAACGATGCCGAGAGTCATATTACCTGCGATATTACCATCCCCAAAGACGAAGTCGGAAATCCTCAAGCAAAGAACAGGATAGCATGCACGCTTCCAAGCTGCAAGCAGGCACCAGTATTCTGGTGCATGAGTCACATAAAAAGTCAGTTACCAATGACATTGGCCCCGGCGATGAGGAACGCTCCCTTAGTGACGACTCTGTCGATTATTTCTACGTCGATCCCATCAGTGACCTTGGTATTAGAGAAGATACCGTTCCCTCCAGTGACCTTGTTCTCTAATCTTTTGCAGGTAATCCTGGGCGGGCAAAAATTCGTTGTTCGAGTTTCATGCAATTACTTTTAGCTAAGTGCTAAGTACGTAACGCGGTTGGAGGTAGACCGTCGAACATCATTTTGCATTGCTATCAACAGAAAGGACATTGAGAAGTAGCAACCTATAAGACTATATCCATCCCGTTGTATTTCTACGAAAATTTATTCTGCTGCAGTTTAAACTTTTTAGACAGATATATTCAATTTTGAGATAGGAAACGCATAGTTTTTAAGAGGAGACTATAAGCCTCGAGGTATAAATACGTATGTAAATGTTAAGAATGTACATTTTGCAATCTGTTTTGTAAACAATGCCTTTCCATGAGTATTACCTTGGGGTGTTTCATAAAGCTGTTCTTAAAGTTACTAACTGGTGATCAGTTCTTGTGCTGAATTATTGAAATTCTGATAATTATAGCGCATCAGAACTCACTGCTAACCAGTCGTTCGTAAGTCGTTTGTAACTTTACGTACATCTTTATGAAGCAGGGCCCTGCTTTACGTTTTTCCTGAATTATCTAATTTGTTATACTCCTATTCTTTATAGACAGCATGGAGCCATAATAATCTCATTTCAAATGCTTGTGGAAGAACATCCAAAAATCTGAAATTGTCGACGCAAAAGGCACTCAATATCTACTACCATTTTTACTTCTATTAAAAAGGCATGGTTCGTGCTCAATTACTGTTGGAGGATTTTACAAAATATAATCAGGTGTAAGAATGTTTGATGTCTCTTTCTCTGTATAATCTACAATAAAAATGTTAAAGTGCTTTTGTATAGATTATATACGTGTACAATATAGAATATATCATAATAGTGTACATAAATGCGTTACAGCTTTAGATATGATGTGTGATATTTAGTAGTTTTGTTTCTCATTTTATGTGCATATTGTATCACCAAAATGATTGTCAATTTTTTTTTGTTATGTGTGAATTACGTATAAAATCTATATCACGTATAGCCCACGATGATAAATGATGATGGCGATTGTATCAAGTTCGACGATAATGCAGAGATTCTATGATAAGAAATTGCACCTGTACAATGTTACCTTCAGCTTAACGCAATCTATATTGTGAAATTGATATTTTGCAGCTTTGATATTACTGTGATCATCAGAATTGTCAACATGAATGCGGTTGCTGTAATTTATAAATGTTTCATCTCACAGAATCATGTATAGTTTTACGTACATTCTCGATGGACTTCAGCTAATTATAAGAGGCCACTGTTATTGTTATCATTATTATTATTATTATTATTATTATTATAGGTTTTCCCAGTCAATTTCATACTTTTGTCATTCAAATTCATTAATGTGCATTCAAATTCACACAGCGCACGCACGCGAAAATATTCGGGCATTCAAATTCAGAATCCGAGAGCGATCAATTTCATTTATGGGCACTCTATTTCGTTTTCGTGAAATCAAATTCACGATTGGGCATTCAATTTCAAAATGTGAGACTCGTGCATTCAAATTCATGCGATAGTCATGTGATAGTCTCAATGAGCTTGTTTGGAGCATTCAATTTCATTTTTAGGCGATCAAGTTCCTACCTCGTGCAATCAATTTAACGAGGAAAATGGAGTAGACTTTTTTTTTTAAGAAAGGAAAGGGCCAACACAACCATTGGAGGCTTGCATATAGTGTACTTTTGATTGTTTACAGGTTCTACATTGTTCTGCTCATGCTATTCTTTGTTTTTTTATCTCAATAAATTTCAAATTGTAATGTCCAATCAGCAACACAACAACAATTTAATCATATTTCTCGATGATACTGCATGATGACAACGCCCCAACATCAACCACATAATAACAAATCATCAATTTAAGACAAACTGACATACCATGATCTCACATAGTCCCGCAAAAGTAGACCAACGAGACAGCAATACACAACAAACGAGACGAATAAAATGTTGATGTATCAGTTTCAATATAGTCGATTTTTTCTTCCCTCGAAGGTGTCAACAAACCCTCCGTATTGTGCTCGTCTGTAGGCATATACAGCGCCTAATCAGAAGGTATAGCAGTGTGCTTGTGTGTGACACATACGCTTAAATCTGGCAGAAACCCGAAGGATAATTCAACTTTGGGATAAATGCGAGGGATCACCGAAGCGGTGCAGCTTTTTGCGTATGTAACAAATAAAGACAGAATAAACTGACCAGAAAGAATATAAATCATTAGTGGAAAAATTAGCAAAGATAATGGAATTCCATCGGGATTCGAACCCGAGACCTCGGGATTGCTAGCCCGGTGCTCTACCGACTGATCTATAGAAAGCCCTAGTTCAGTGTTCGTCAAAAAAAAAAAAAAAAAAAAAAAAAAAAAAAAAAACCTTAATTCCCAATGCTCATATGGTCAGAAGGTATAGCAGTGTGTTTGTGTGTGACACACACGTGCATGCTTAAACCTGGCATAAACCCGAAGGATAATTTAACTTTGAGATAAATGCGAGAGATCACAGAAGCGATGCAGCTTTTTGAGTATGTAACAAATAAAGACAGAATAAACTGATCGGAAGGAATACTGTATATATTTTAGTGGAAAAATGAGCAAAGAAAATGGGATTCCATTGGGATTCGAAACTGAGACCCCGGGAGGTGTTCTTATATATACTGCAAATATTGAATGCATGTGAACGAACCTATTATATCATACATGGTGTCCCGGCAGACAGAGTGCTACAAAACTGTCTCTTATAGAAAAAGATATGAGCGACTGAATGAAATCGTTGCATTATCTAATAGAGAGAACACTTTATTGACACAATGATAATCAACCTTCGCCTTGATCTCCCTGAAAATTTGTGACTTACAAAATCTGTAACTTTTGGCACTGATATCCTACTTGACCGAGCAATAGTGAAGCCATAAAGCTGATAACGAATGCATCCAATATAGCTACTGAAAACGGATAAAATGAATGAATACAACTGAATGCATTTTTGTACCTTTTTGAGTGGCTCACAAACAATAGTGATCAGTCTTTGTCATCGATTTATAGACCAGCGCAGCAATTTTTGTCGGAAACTTTATCTTGCAAAGTTGTCAAAGTTGTCCCTCTGTCAAGAATGGCTAGGGTCGCAAAAATATCAAAAATGCAAATCACAAGTTTTCAGGAAAAATTACTGTAGAATCGAAATGCCTGCACGAGAATTGATGATTGTGGTTTCAAAATAGGTGTTCGTCTATCAACTACTAAAGATAATACTTTCATTCGTTCATTCATGCTTTTGCAATTAAGAGTCAGTTTTATAGCACTCTTTTGGGCCATGTCGTATACAAGCATAACTACAGTGTACTGAGTTGTCTCATATAACCAAACGAATAACTGTAAACAATTCTTCTATCACTCGATCAGTGTACGAACCTGCCGACCCATTCGATGCAAGATCTTACACAGATCGAGTCATGTCGACCTGGTCTAAGAAGTCTAGTAGAAATCGACTATTGACCGTGAAGTGATCGTGTATTGATTGTGTGTAGATCGGGATGTTCGAGTAGAGATCTGTGTGGTTGTCGAGGAGAGATTCTGGAGATGTCGAGAATGGTCGGGTGTGGATCGTAAAAGATCGAAAAGCGGTCGGGAAGGGATCGTGTTGAAGGACGATCGATCATTTGGTCGGGATTGCTCTGGTAAAAATAGGTTATCGGGATTGATCTCGCTTGAACGAGTTGATCTGATCGGCAGTGGGAACGGGGTATAATGTATCTTATCTCAATAGCCCGCATTGGTTCGCAGTGTTCGTATTTGAATGTATCAGAACGTAGATACACGCATCAGATCGGGTATCCCGATCGTAATGATCGTAATGTTTGGTCGGACCCAATCGTGGACTCAATCGGGACAATATATAGGATCGTTGTTGAACGGGAGACCAGGCCGTGACAGATCGTATTGCTTGAAATAGACCAATCGTGACCATAACGCATCCAAGGGAACCAACACGTATTGACTCGCATAACTTCGTATCCAAACGTGAAATTTCAGACGAGTTCAACAAACCTTCCACGATCAGTAACGAATGTCCAATCGTGAAGTTCTTGACGGATCGTACGATAGTGGGAGTTCATTTCTTGCTCAGAAAAAGTTTGAATTCAATTACAGCTGTACATAACAATTACTTCAGTTTATTTAGTTTCTTTCACTAAACAGAGGTGAAGATCGAGATCAATACAAATATGCTGGTGACAAATTTCAATTTTGAAATGTTTCATAAAATAGCATTGAACAACGATGCCATGACTAAGAAATCTATCATTATGCCACTATAGTGAAGTTATCTTAGCGTCATTTTCCATTCGTGTAGTAAATAAGTAGTTTATACATTAAGTGTACATTTTTACACAAGTTACAATGTCAAAACAAGTCATTAAGTTTCTATATCTCCCTCCTCTTTCTCTCTCTCTCTCTCTCTCTATCTATCTATTTACATCTTTCTATATCTACCTACAAATTTCCCATCTACCAATTAACTGCTCGTGCTCAAGTTTGATCAGCTTCACCTTCTCCACACTTTTCATCACCCGTTTTCCTCACAGTTTGTATCCATTGCTTGGAGTCCTTACAATATACTTTGAAAATTATTGATCTGTGTCAACTCAAATCGTTCAAACTCAGTTTTACAAGTACCTATATATGAAATATTTGTATGTCGTAACGTTTGATGTGTTTATGAAACATTATCGCATTTTCGTGTGATTTTTGCCTCTGAAAACTGAAACTGGGTCTCCCTGTGTGTCGTGAATTTTTGTACAATAGATAAAGTGACACCGTAAAATGTAGTAACGGTCTGTGGTCAAATCTTACTTGATTGTATACTTAATAAATGCATTGTTTTTATACAGCCCATGATGATATGAAGGTTGTTGTGCCTTACTCGCTCAAAGATCAATAATAAGTTCCTTACTAATAATCCAAACACCGGAGTGAAGTTGCAGGAAACTAGATTATATTAACTAGAATTCATCATTGTCATTACCATCAATATAACAGGAATTTGGAGGGGAGGGCTGATAAGAACTCTCGAATTCTTTAGCTTTGGTCATGTTGGTGGGCTTGTAAGTGAAGCTTTATTTTTATTGTTGTTTTTTGTACAGTTTCAAGTGTATTTTGTTTTTGCCAAAAGAGTGTATGTCTGTAATTATCTGAGAGTGTACATGTGCATGTGTGTGTGAGTGTGTGTGTGTGTGTGCGTGCGTGTGGTGACGGGATGCTGCTATTTTAATGTGGTTATCGTAAGACGTTAAAAGCGTCTTTACCTTTATAAATGTTGATAATAAGAAGAATACTATGAAACGTAATAAATGTATATATATCATACTTCTCCCCCCCCCCCCTCTCTCTCTCTTTCTGTCTGTCAGTCTGTTTTTCGGTCTGTCTGTCTCTTTCTCTCTCTAAAAAAGGTATCTATATATGTATATATATATTTTTTTTTAACACAATTATAATCGATTCGTTAACATGAAAACGTTCGTAATTCGAAAAGGTTCGTAATTCCGAATGTTGTTCCGCACTCATCTCTACTCATTTTCGGATTATACAAACGAACTATTGGAAAACGAATATCACCGTTCCTAAAGTAAATTGTAAGCGTAAAGTTTCTACATGTATGCCATCAGTCAGTAACGAAAATTCAACTACAAAAAATACAAAATTCTTACTACACCACTTCAAGAGCGATACGTTTCTTTTCTTTATAGGATTAGTAAGCCCTACCCCCTCTGATCTTTGTAGAGATTAGTGATACCCCTCTACGTGTTCTAGTTCCTTGTCAATGAAAATTGAGGGCAGAGATTTTAATTGGCTATGTATAGGAACATGTGACGCAGGAAGAAATGCTACATTCATTTATGAGAAACAAAGAAATTAAATTAAAAAAAGAAGCAAATCTTTTCTTCAAAGTGTAAGAAGCCATACATGATAGTGCTCTTAACATGTGTAGTCAAAGAAGATTTAAAAAACAGAAACAAACAAACACAAGTACGACAGGAACTCAGATGCTTTACTCTTAAACGAAAATACAATGGTGACTTTTATGCAAAGAAAAAAGCTAGACCACCACTGCAAAATGAGAAAAAGAAAAAAATGTATTGTAAAGTTTTCTTGAACTTGAAGGCCTGATGTGAAAGAAAATAGTAAAAACTAAACAGCATGGCAAAGTTTGGAAATACAAATCGGACAAAAAAGAGATCTACAAGAAATAATGTCATTGGTCATACCTTCAAGTAAATACACATTAAATGACTTTATTCATAGCTATATTAAACTTATTCTAATTGCCGGTACAGCAACAGTCATACAGTAAGGTATTTGTAAACATGAAAGTACTGGCAAGCAATGATATTTTTGTCCGGCGATTACCTGATTGAGCATATTTATTTACTATGTGTTGGAGAGTGAGACGCTAAACTATCTGATTTCAAAGATTTCATAACCTTCTCAATGTTGACGTGAAAGAGTGAAAGAAATGTAAACTTCTCACTTTAAGTTTTTTTTAACTTCTAAGGCAAGTCTGTCGACGGTTATGATAAATAAAGTGATTATAACGTCACATCTCAATTGGTGCGTTCCACCATTTTTTTTTTTATTCCATAATAATGCTATTATCACAAAGCTTCACAGGCCAACTCATGGTGAGATTCGTATAAACAGAATATCGTAAAACTTTCCAGATCTTCAGATTTATGATTAAATATTTTTCCTATATCTGGATTGGAACTATTCGAGATGTAATGGCGTTTTCAAAATGCCTCTTTTCATCAAGAGCTTCGTTTCAATGAATGTGACAGATGATAATTATCGTCAATAAATCACACGATCTTTGCCATACTTTCGATTGCATGAGTATGACAAATTTATTACCTTGGCTCACTTCCTCAATTTACTAGTACTCCAAAGGTGCCACAGCACGATTGCATGTTCAGAGATCAATTTTGGTTTTCATATCAGGAAGTCTTCAAGGTACACCATAACAATTGTCAAGGTGTGCTTCATATTTCAGTCCATCTTGGACGCCTGGCAAAAGACACAGCAGTAGCTAACTACACTTAACTAGGAAGATGACGGTCACCACTAAGGTCAAACCTGTTGAACTGTCTGGCTAAATGACGAATTGTCCAACAGTTGCAGTTGGTCGCAGTAATAATTGTGAAGAGGACTGACGTAACTTGATGCACTGAATAGTTGTGAAGGTGCGTCCTTTTTATCTTTATCCTTTATCGCTTATCCTTTGCACTGATGGTAAACTCGCAAATTGCCTGGATTCATTCTGTAATCAATTCCTGACCAATGAATGTATAAACCATCTTTGACTTCCTTCGACAGAGGCTCGTGACTTGGAGTCTTGGGTTACCATGCCGTCTTCTCGTAAGTGGATTTCAAATTTTCTCAGGGGTCGATGGCTTCGAATTATTTTCATATTGATGACTACCATGCCCTCTGCGGACAACCAACAAGTTTCCATTCCACAAGACTATGGGGTTGGAGCAAATATGACTCTCTTGTGTTTGTTTCCAAACAACTGGTACCAACTTACTTATTGGATAAGACATCATGACAACGCATCAACTACATTAGTACTTTTAAATCCACAGCTTGGCATAGCTCGTAACAAAATTAATGACCCCCGGATTTCATATGCCTATCGGAAGCATTATTTAGAAGATTTGAGTTCTTTTGAGCTTCACATCGTCAATACAAACAGAGCTGACTACGGGTGGTATACATGCCAAGTGCTTCGGTATAACGGCGCAACAGTGGAATTTCAGATTCTACAACAGTACTATGTCCAAATAATTGCATGCGATTGCCTACCAGCTAGTGAAAACTCCGGGCAAATGTTTCAAATCATCTTTTGTGTACTTGAAGGCTGGCAACAACCCACCGGGGAAACAAAAGTGGTTGTTCGAGTCGGTGGCAAGAACACGACAGGATACATAGACAATGCGAGGCTTCTGTTTCAGATAGATATGTCTGAGACAAATGGGGACGCTGATGTAGAATTCCAAGCATCAAATAGTACGTCATTTGTTCGTTGTAATATTAACCAAATTACTGCACCCTCTGTGAGTGTAAAGCCTCCTCAGCACTCAACGCCGTTGATCAATAAATCTAAAACAAAGAAAAATGCGGTAACGACACGCTCCTATGAAGCAGTGGTTACAAGAACCGAATCTCCACTGTATATACCAACTGTATCCACTTCTACTGGACCTATGAATGAAACATCATTGACGTCAGGTGTCGATATTGGCTCAAATACAACCGAGTCTCCTTCAACAACGTCAAAGTTTATATTAACTGATGTGACTACTGCAAAATTATCTCGGAAAACGATGGATTCAAAACGGCCCATCCAGTTCACATCTGTTGAGTCATCTACACCGGGTTCATCGCGGGAACGGTCAAGGTCGACAAATGTTGGCAGTGTTCCTTTATTCGCTCATCCATCGGGAACATCCCCTGCAACAAGCAATGCGACGACGCTCGGAGAAGAAAAAGAAACGAGGCAAGCACTGATGACAATTACTAGCAAGTCCGTCCTTTCAAAAGGGAGTACAGGCGATTTGAAATCATGTGTGCTTTATATCTCACTCTCAGTATGTGTAGACCTAGGCCTATTAGTCATTGCTGTGGCGATCTGTGCCATGACACGACAACGATGCCGAGAGTCATATTACCTGCGATATTGCCATCCCCACAGACGAAGTCGGAAATCCTCAAGCAAAGAACAGGATAGCATGCACGCTTCCAAGCTGCAAGCAGGCACCAGTATTCTGGTGCATGAGTCACATAAAAAGTCAGTTACCAATGACATTGGCCACGGCGATGAGGAACGCTCCCTTAGTGACGACTCTGTCGATTATTTCTACGTCGATCCCATCAGTGACCTTGGTATTAGAGAAGATACCGTTCCCTCCAGTGACCTTGTTCTCTAATCTTTTGCAGGTAATCCTGGGCGGGCAAAAATTCGTTGTTCGAGTTTCATGCAATTACTTTTAGCTAAGTGCTAAGTACGTAACGCGGTTGGAGGTAGACCGTCGAACATCAATTTGCATTGCTATCAACAGAAAGGACATTGAGAAGTAGCAACCTATAAGACTATATCCATCCCGTTGTATTTCTACGAAAATTTATTCTGCTGCAGTTTAAACTTTTTAGACAGATATATTCAATTTTGAGATAGGAAACGCATAGTTTTTAAGAGGAGACTATAAGCCTCGAGGTATAAATACGTATGTAAATGTTAAGAATGTACATTTTGCAATCTGTTTTGTAAGCAATGCCTTTCCATGAGTATTACCTTGGGGTGTTTCATAAAGCTGTTCTTAAAGTTACTAACTGGTGATCAGTTCTTGTGCTGAATTATTGAAATTCTGATAATTATAGCGCATCAGAACTCACTGCTAACCAGTCGTTCGTAAGTCGTTTGTAACTTTACGTACATCTTTATGAAGCAGGGCCCTGCTTTACGTTTTTCCTGAATTATCTAATTTGTTATACTCCTATTCTTTATAGACAGCATGGAGCCATAATAATCTCATTTCAAATGCTTGTGGAAGAACATCCAAAAATCTGAAATTGTCGACGCAAAAGGCACTCAATATCTACTACCATTTTTACTTCTATTAAAAAGGCATGGTTCGTGCTCAATTACTGTTGGAGGATTTTACTAAATATAATCAGGTGTAAGAATGTTTGATGTCTCTTTCTCTGTATAATCTACAATAAAAATGTTAAAGTGCTTTTGTATAGATTATATACGTGTACAATATAGAATATATCATAATAGTGTACATAAATGCGTTACAGCTTTAGATATGATGTGTGATATTTAGTAGTTTTGTTTCTCATTTTATGTGCATATTGTATCACCAAAATGATTGTCAATTTTTTTTTGTTATGTCTGAATTACGTATAAAATCTATATCACGTATAGCCCACGATGATAAATGATGATGGCGATTGTATCAAGTTCGACGATAATGCAGAGATTCTATGATAAGAAATTGCACCTGTACAATGTTACCTTCAGCTTAACGCAATCTATATTGTGAAATTGATATTTTGCAGCTTTGATATTACTGTGATCATCAGAATTGTCAACATGAATGCGGTTGCTGTAATTTATAAATGTTTCATCTCACAGAATCATGTATAGTTTTACGTACATTCTCGATGGACTTCAGCTAATTATAAGAGGCCACTGTTATTGTTATCATTATTATTATTATTATTATTATTATTATTATTATAGGTTTTCCCAGTCAATTTCATACTTTTGTCATTCAAATTCATTAATGTGCATTCAAATTCACACAGCGCACGCACGCGAAAATATTCGGGCATTCAAATTCAGAATCCGAGAGCGATCAATTTCATTTATGGGCACTCTATTTCGTTTTCGTGAAATCAAATTCACGATTGGGCATTCAATTTCAAAATGTGAGACTCGTGCATTCAAATTCATGCGATAGTCATGTGATAGTCTCAATGAGCTTGTTTGGAGCATTCAATTTCATTTTTAGGCGATCAAGTTCCTACCTCGTGCAATCAATTTAACGAGGAAAATGGAGTAGACTTTTTTTTTTAAGAAAGGAAAGGGCCAACACAACCATTGGAGGCTTGCATATAGTGTACTTTTGATTGTTTACAGGTTCTACATTGTTCTGCTCATGCTATTCTTTGTTTTTTTATCTCAATAAATTTCAAATTGTAATGTCCAATCAGCAACACAACAACAATTTAATCATATTTCTCGATGATACTGCATGATGACAACGCCCCAACATCAACCACATAATAACAAATCATCAATTTAAGACAAACTGACATACCATGATCTCACATAGTCCCGCAAAAGTAGACCAACGAGACAGCAATACACAACAAACGAGACGAATAAAATGTTGATGTATCAGTTTCAATATAGTCGATTTTTTCTTCCCTCGAAGGTGTCAACAAACCCTCCGTATTGTGCTCGTCTTTAGGCATATACAGAACCTAATCAGAAGGTATAGCAGTGTGCTTGTGTGTGACACATACGCTTAAATCTGGCAGAAACCCGAAGGATAATTCAACTTTGGGATAAATGCGAGGGATCACCGAAGCGATGCAGCTTTTTGCGTATGTAACAAATAAAGACAGAATAAACTGACCAGAAAGAATATAAATCATTAGTGGAAAAATTAGCAAAGATAATGGAATTCCATCGGGATTCGAACCCGAGACCTCGGGATTGCTAGCCCGGTGCTCTACCGACTGATCTATAGAAAGCCCTAGTTCAGTGTTCGTCAAAAAAAAAAAAAAAAAAAAAAAAAACCTTAATTCCCAATGCTCATATGGTCAGAAGGTATAGCAGTGTGTTTGTGTGTGACACACACGTGCATGCTTAAACCTGGCATAAACCCGAAGGATAATTTAACTTTGAGATAAATGCGAGAGATCACAGAAGCGATGCAGCTTTTTGAGTATGTAACAAATAAAGACAGAATAAACTGATCGGAAGGAATACTGTATATATTTTAGTGGAAAAATGAGCAAAGAAAATGGGATTCCATTGGGATTCGAAGCTGAGACCCCGGGAGGTGTTCTTATATATACTGCAAATATTGAATGCATGTGAACGAGCCTATTATATCATACATGGTGTCCCGGCAGACAGAGTGCTACAAAACTGTCTCTTATAGAAAAAGATATGAGCGACTGAATGAAATCGTTGCATTATCTAATAGAGAGAACACTTTATTGACACAATGATAATCAACCTTCGCCTTGATCTCCCTGAAAATTTGTGACTTACAAAATCTGTAACTTTTGGCACTGATATCCTACTTGACCGAGCAATAGTGAAGCCATAAAGCTGATAACGAATGCATCCAATATAGCTACTGAAAACGGATAAAATGAATGAATACAACTGAATGCATTTTTGTACCTTTTTGAGTGGCTCACAAACAATAGTGATCAGTCTTTGTCATCGATTTATAGACCAGCGCAGCAATTTTTGTCGGAAACTTTATCTTGCAAAGTTGTCAAAGTTGTCCCTCTGTCAAGAATGGCTAGGGTCGCAAAAATATCAAAAATGCAAATCACAAGTTTTCAGGAAAAATTACTGTAGAATCGAAATGCCTGCACGAGAATTGATGATTGTGGTTTCAAAATAGGTGTTCGTCTATCAACTACTAAAGATAATACTTTCATTCGTTCATTCATGCTTTTGCAATTAAGAGTCAGTTTTATAGCACTCTTTTGGGCCATGTCGTATACAAGCATAACTACAGTGTACTGAGTTGTCTCATATAACCAAACGAATAACTGTAAACAATTCTTCTATCACTCGATCAGTGTACGAACCTGCCGACCCATTCGATGCAAGATCTTACACAGATCGAGTCATGTCGACCTGGTCTAAGAAGTCTAGTAGAAATCGACTATTGACCGTGAAGTGATCGTGTATTGATTGTGTGTAGATCGGGATGTTCGAGTAGAGATCTGTGTGGTTGTCGAGGAGAGATTCTGGAGATGTCGAGAATGGTCGGGTGTGGATCGTAAAAGATCGAAAAGCGGTCGGGAAGGGATCGTGTTGAAGGACGATCGATCATTTGGTCGGGATTGCTCTGGTAAAAATAGGTTATCGGGATTGATCTCGCTTGAACGAGTTGATCTGATCGGCAGTGGGAACGGGGTATAATGTATCTTATCTCAATAGCCCGCATTGGTTCGCAGTGTTCGTATTTGAATGTATCAGAACGTAGATACACGCATCAGATCGGGTATCCCGATCGTAATGATCGTAATGTTTGGTCGGACCCAATCGTGGACTCAATCGGGACAATATATAGGATCGTTGTTGAACGGGAGACCAGGCCGTGACAGATCGTATTGCTTGAAATAGACCAATCGTGACCATAACGCATCCAAGGGAACCAACACGTATTGACTCGCATAACTTCGTATCCAAACGTGAAATTTCAGACGAGTTCAACAAAACTTCCACGATCAGTAACGAATGTCCAATCGTGAAGTTCTTGACGGATCGTACGATAGTGGGAGTTCATTTCTTGCTCAGAAAAAGTTTGAATTCAATTACAGCTGTACATAACAATTACTTCAGTTTATTTAGTTTCTTTCACTAAACAGAGGTGAAGATCGAGATCAATACAAATATGCTGGTGACAAATTTCAATTTTGAAATGTTTCATAAAATAGCATTGAACAACGATGCCATGACTAAGAAATCTATCATTATGCCACTATAGTGAAGTTATCTTAGCGTCATTTTCCATTCGTGTAGTAAATAAGTAGTTTATACATTAAGTGTACATTTTTACACAAGTTACAATGTCAAAACAAGTCATTAAGTTTCTATATCTCCCTCCTCTTTCTCTCTCTCTCTCTCTCTCTATCTATCTATTTACATCTTTCTATATCTACCTACAAATTTCCCATCTACCAATTAACTGCTCGTGCTCAAGTTTGATCAGCTTCACCTTCTCCACACTTTTCATCACCCGTTTTCCTCACAGTTTGTATCCATTGCTTGGAGTCCTTACAATATACTTTGAAAATTATTGATCTGTGTCAACTCAAATCGTTCAAACTCAGTTTTACAAGTACCTATATATGAAATATTTGTATGTCGTAACGTTTGATGTGTTTATGAAACATTATCGCATTTTCGTGTGATTTTTGCCTCTGAAAACTGAAACTGGGTCTCCCTGTGTGTCGTGAATTTTTGTACAATAGATAAAGTGACACCGTAAAATGTAGTAACGGTCTGTGGTCAAATCTTACTTGATTGTATACTTAATAAATGCATTGTTTTTATACAGCCCATGATGATATGAAGGTTGTTGTGCCTTACTCGCTCAAAGATCAATAATAAGTTCCTTACTAATAATCCAAACACCGGAGTGAAGTTGCAGGAAACTAGATTATATTAACTAGAATTCATCATTGTCATTACCATCAATATAACAGGAATTTGGAGGGGAGGGCTGATAAGAACTCTCGAATTCTTTAGCTTTGGTCATGTTGGTGGGCTTGTAAGTGAAGCTTTATTTTTATTGTTGTTTTTTGTACAGTTTCAAGTGTATTTTGTTTTTGCCAAAAGAGTGTATGTCTGTAATTATCTGAGAGTGTACATGTGCATGTGTGTGTGAGTGTGTGTGTGTGTGTGCGTGCGTGTGGTCACGGGATGCTGCTATTTTAATGTGGTTATCGTAAGACGTTAAAAGCGTCTTTACCTTTATAAATGTTGATAATAAGAAGAATACTATGAAACGTAATAAATGTATATATATCATACTTCTCCCCCTCCCCCTCTCTCTCTCTTTCTGTCTGTCAGTCTGTTTTTCGGTCTGTCTGTCTCTTTCTCTCTCTAAAAAAGGTATCTATATATGTATATATATATTTTTTTTAACACAATTATAATCGATTCGTTAACATGAAAACGTTCGTAATTCGAAAAGGTTCGTAATTCCGAATGTTGTTCCGCACTCATCTCTACTCATTTTCGGATTATACAAACGAACTATTGGAAAACGAATATCACCGTTCCTAAAGTAAATTGTAAGCGTAAAGTTTCTACATGTATGCCATCAGTCAGTAACGAAAATTCAACTACAAAAAATACAAAATTCTTACTACACCACTTCAAGAGCGATACGTTTCTTTTCTTTATAGGATTAGTAAGCCCTACCCCCTCTGATCTTTGTAGAGATTAGTGATACCCCTCTACGTGTTCTAGTTCCTTGTCAATGAAAATTGAGGGCAGAGATTTTAATTGGCTATGTATAGGAACATGTGACGCAGGAAGAAATGCTACATTCATTTATGAGAAACAAAGAAATTAAATTAAAAAAAGAAGCAAATCTTTTCTTCAAAGTGTAAGAAGCCATACATGATAGTGCTCTTAACATGTGTAGTCAAAGAAGATTTAAAAAACAGAAACAAACAAACACAAGTACGACAGGAACTCAGATGCTTTACTCTTAAACGAAAATACAATGGTGACTTTTATGCAAAGAAAAAAGCTAGACCACCACTGCAAAATGAGAAAAAGAAAAAAATGTATTGTAAAGTTTTCTTGAACTTGAAGGCCTGATGTGAAAGAAAATAGTAAAAACTAAACAGCATGGCAAAGTTTGGAAATACAAATCGGACAAAAAAGAGATCTACAAGAAATAATGTCATTGGTCATACCTTCAAGTAAATACACATTAAATGACTTTATTCATAGCTATATTAAACTTATTCTAATTGCCGGTACAGCAACAGTCATACAGTAAGGTATTTGTAAACATGAAAGTACTGGCAAGCAATGATATTTTTGTCCGGCGATTACCTGATTGAGCATATTTATTTACTATGTGTTGGAGAGTGAGACGCTAAACTATCTGATTTCAAAGATTTCATAACCTTCTCAATGTTGACGTGAAAGAGTGAAAGAAATGTAAACTTCTCACTTTAAGTTTTTTTTAACTTCTAAGGCAAGTCTGTCGACGGTTATGATAAATAAAGTGATTATAACGTCACATCTCAATTGGTGCGTTCCACCATTTTTTTTTTATTCCATAATAATGCTATTATCACAAAGCTTCACAGGCCAACTCATGGTGAGATTCGTATAAACAGAATATCATAAAACTTTCCAGATCTTCAGATTTATGATTAAAATATTTTTCCTATATCTGGATTGGAACTATTCGAGATGTAATGGCGTTTTCAAAATGCCTCTTTTCATCAAGAGCTTCGTTTCAATGAATGTGACAGATGATAATTATCGTCAATAAATCACACGATCTTTGCCATACTTTCGATTGCATGAGTATGACAAATTTATTACCTTGGCTCACTTCCTCAATTTACTAGTACTCCAAAGGTGCCACAGCACGATTGCATGTTCAGAGATCAATTTTGGTTTTCATATCAGGAAGTCTTCAAGGTACACCATAACAATTGTCAAGGTGTGCTTCATATTTCAGTCCATCTTGGACGCCTGGCAAAAGACACAGCAGTAGCTAACTACACTTAACTAGGAAGATGACGGTCACCACTAAGGTCAAACCTGTTGAACTGTCTGGCTAAATGACGAATTGTCCAACAGTTGCAGTTGGTCGCAGTAATAATTGTGAAGAGGACTGACGTAACTTGATGCACTGAATAGTTGTGAAGGTGCGTCCTTTTTATCTTTATCCTTTATCGCTTATCCTTTGCACTGATGGTAAACTCGCAAATTGCCTGGATTCATTCTGTAATCAATTCCTGACCAATGAATGTATAAACCATCTTTGACTTCCTTCGACAGAGGCTCGTGACTTGGAGTCTTGGGTTACCATGCCGTCTTCTCGTAAGTGGATTTCAAATTTTCTCAGGGGTCGATGGCTTCGAATTATTTTCATATTGATGACTACCATGCCCTCTGTGGACAACCAACAAGTTTCCATTCCACAAGACTATGGGGTTGGAGCAAATATGACTCTCTTGTGTTTGTTTCCAAACAACTGGTACCAACTTACTTATTGGATAAGACATCATGACAACGCATCAACTACATTAGTACTTTTAAATCCACAGCTTGGCATAGCTCGTAACAAAATTAATGACCCCCGGATTTCATATGCCTATCGGAAGCATTATTTAGAAGATTTGAGTTCTTTTGAGCTTCACATCGTCAATACAAACAGAGCTGACTACGGGTGGTATACATGCCAAGTGCTTCGGTATAACGGCGCAACAGTGGAATTTCAGATTCTACAACAGTACTATGTCCAAATAATTGCATGCGATTGCCTACCAGCTAGTGAAAACTCCGGGCAAATGTTTCAAATCATCTTTTGTGTACTTGAAGGCTGGCAACAACCCACCGGGGAAACAAAAGTGGTTGTTCGAGTCGGTGGCAAGAACACGACAGGATACATAGACAATGAGAGGCTTCTGTTTCAGATAGATATGTCTGAGACAAATGGGGACGCTGATGTAGAATTCCAAGCATCAAATAGTACGTCATTTGTTCGTTGTAATATTAACCAAATTACTGCACCCTCTGTGAGTGTAAAGCCTCCTCAGCACTCAACGCCGTTGATCAATAAATCTAAAACAAAGAAAAATGCGGTAACGACACGCTCCTATGAAGCAGTGGTTACAAGAACCGAATCTCCACTGTATATACCAACTGTATCCACTTCTACTGGACCTATGAATGAAACATCATTGACGTCAGGTGTCGATATTGGCTCAAATACAACCGAGTCTCCTTCAACAACGTCAAAATTTATATTAACTGATGTGACTACTGCAAAATTATCTCGGAAAACGATGGATTCAAAACGGCCCATCCAGTTCACATCTGTTGAGTCATCTACACCGGGTTCATCGCGGGAACGGTCAAGGTCGACAAATGTTGGCAGTGTTCCTTTATTCGCTCATCCATCGGGAACATCCCCTGCAACAAGCAATGCGACGACGCTCGGAGAAGAAAAAGAAACGAGGCAAGCACTGATGACAATTACTAGCAAGTCCGTCCTTTCAAAAGGGAGTACAGGCGATTTGAAATCATGTGTGCTTTATATCTCACTCTCAGTATGTGTAGACCTAGGCCTATTAGTCATTGCTGTGGCGATCTGTGCCATGACACGACAACGATGCCGAGAGTCATATTACCTGCGATATTGCCATCCCCACAGACGAAGTCGGAAATCCTCAAGCAAAGAACAGGATAGCATGCACGCTTCCAAGCTGCAAGCAGGCACCAGTATTCTGGTGCATGAGTCACATAAAAAGTCAGTTACCAATGACATTGGCCACGGCGATGAGGAACGCTCCCTTAGTGACGACTCTGTCGATTATTTCTACGTCGATCCCATCAGTGACCTTGGTATTAGAGAAGATACCGTTCCCTCCAGTGACCTTGTTCTCTAATCTTTTGCAGGTAATCCTGGGCGGGCAAAAATTCGTTGTTCGAGTTTCATGCAATTACTTTTAGCTAAGTGCTAAGTACGTAACGCGATTGGAGGTAGACCGTCGAACATCATTTTGCATTGCTATCAACAGAAAGGACATTGAGAAGTAGCAACCTATAAGACTATATCCATCCCGTTGTATTTCTACGAAAATTTATTCTGCTGCAGTTTAAACTTTTTAGACAGATATATTCAATTTTGAGATAGGAAACGCATAGTTTTTAAGAGGAGACTATAAGCCTCGAGGTATAAATACGTATGTAAATGTTAAGAATGTACATTTTGCAATCTGTTTTGTAAACAATGCCTTTCCATGAGTATTACCTTGGGGTGTTTCATAAAGCTGTTCTTAAAGTTACTAACTGGTATCAGTTCTTGTGCTGAATTATTGAAATTCTGATAAGTATAGCGCATCAGAACTCACTGCTAACCAGTCGTTCGTAAGTCGTTTGTAACTTTACGTACATCTTTATGAAGCAGGGCCCTGCTTTACGTTTTTCCTGAATTATCTAATTTGTTATACTCCTATTCTTTATAGACAGCATGGAGCCATAATAATCTCATTTCAAATGCTTGTGGAAGAACATCCAAAAATCTGAAATTGTCGACGCAAAAGGCACTCAATATCTACTACCATTTTTACTTCTATTAAAAAGGTATGGTTCGTGCTCAATTACTGTTGGAGGATTTTACAAAATATAATCAGGTGTAAGAATGTTTGATGTCTCTTTCTCTGTATAATCTACAATAAAAATGTTAAAGTGCTTTTGTATAGATTATATACGTGTACAATATAGAATATATCATAATAGTGTACATAAATGCGTTACAGCTTTAGATATGATGTGTGATATTTAGTAGTTTTGTTTCTCATTTTATGTGCATATTGTATCACCAAAATGATTGTCAATTTTTTTTTGTTATGTGTGAATTACGTATAAAATCTATATCACGTATAGCCCACGATGATAAATGATGATGGCGATTGTATCAAGTTCGACGATAATGCAGAGATTCTATGATAAGAAATTGCACCTGTACAATGTTACCTTCAGCTTAACGCAATCTATATTGTGAAATTGATATTTTGCAGCTTTGATATTACTGTGATCATCAGAATTGTCAACATGAATGCGGTTGCTGTAATTTATAAATGTTTCATCTCACAGAATCATGTATAGTTTTACGTACATTCTTGATGGACTTCAGCTCATTATAAGAGGCCACTGTTATTGTTATTATTATTATTATTATTATTATTATTATTATTATTATAGGTTTTCCCAGTCAATTTCATACTTTTGTCATTCAAATTCATTAATGTGCATTCAAATTCACACAGCGCACGCACGCGAAAATATTCGGGCATTCAAATTCAGAATCCGAGAGCGATCAATTTCATTTATGGGCATTCTATTTCGTTTTCGTGAAATCAAATTCACGATTGGGCATTCAATTTCAAAATGTGAGACTCGTGCATTCAAATTCATGCGATAGTCATGTGATAGTCTCAATGAGCTTGTTTGGAGCATTCAATTTCATTTTTAGGCGATCAAGTTCCTACCTCGTGCAATCAATTTAACGAGGAAAATGGAGTAGACTTTTTTTTAAGAAAGGAAAGGGCCAACACAACCATTGGAGGCTTGCATATAGTGTACTTTTGATTGTTTACAGGTTCTACATTGTTCTGCTCATGCTATTCTTTGTTTTTTTATCTCAATAAATTTCAAATTGTAATGTCCAATCAGCAACACAACAACAATTTAATCATATTTCTCGATGATACTGCATGATGACAACGCCCCAACATCAACCACATAATAACAAATCATCAATTTAAGACAAACTGACATACCATGATCTCACATAGTCCCGCAAAAGTAGACCAACGAGACAGCAATACACAACAAACAAGACGAATAAAATGTTGATGTATCAGTTTCAATATAGTCGATTTTTTCTTTCCTCGAAGGTGTCAACAAACCCTCCGTATTGTGCTCGTCTGTAGGCATATACAGTGCCTAATCAGAAGGTATAGCAGTGTGCTTGTGTGTGACACATACGCTTAAATCTGGCAGAAACCCGAAGGATAATTCAACTTTGGGATAAATGCGAGGGATCACCGAAGCGATGCAGCTTTTTGCGTATGTAACAAATAAAGACAGAATAAACTGACCAGAAAGAATATAAATCATTAGTGGAAAAATTAGCAAAGATAATGGAATTCCATCGGGATTCGAACCCGAGACCTCGGGATTGCTAGCCCGGTGCTCTACCGACTGATCTATAGAAAGCCCTAGTTCAGTGTTCGTCCAAAAAAAAAAAAAAAAAAAAAAAAAAACAACCCTTAATTCCCAATGCTCATATGGTCAGAAGGTATAGCAGTGTGTTTGTGTGTGACACACACGTGCATGCTTAAACCTGGCGTAAACCCGAAGGATAATTTAACTTTGAGATAAATGCGAGAGATCACAGAAGCGATGCAGCTTTTTGAGTATGTAACAAATAAAGACAGAATAAACTGATCGGAAGGAATACTGTATATATTTTACTGGAAAAATGAGCAAAGAAAATGGGATTCCATTGGGATTCGAAGCTGAGACCCGAGAGGTGTTCTTATATATACTGCAAATATTGAATGCATGTGAACGAACCTATTATATCATACATGGTGTCCCGGCAGACAGAGTGCTACAAAACTGTCTCTTATAGAAAAAGATATGAGCGACTGAATGAAATCGTTGCATTATCTAATAGAGAGAACACTTTATTGACACAATGATAATCAACCTTCGCCTTGATCTCCCTGAAAATTTGTGACTTACAAAATCTGTAACTTTTGGCACTGATATCCTACTTGACCGAGCAATAGTGAAGCCATAAAGCTGATAACGAATGCATCCAATATAGCTACTGAAAACGGATAAAATGAATGAATACAACTGAATGCATTTTTGTACCTTTTTGAGTGGCTCACAAACAATAGTGATCAGTCTTTGTCATCGATTTATAGACCAGCGCAGCAATTTTTGTCGGAAACTTTATCTTGCAAAGTTGTCAAAGTTGTCCCTCTGTCAAGAATGGCTAGGGTCGCAAAAATATCAAAAATGCAAATCACAAGTTTTCAGGAAAAATTACTGTAGAATCGAAATGCCTGCACGAGAATTGATGATTGTGGTTTCAAAATAGGTGTTCGTCTATCAACTACTAAAGATAATACTTTCATTCGTTCATTCATGCTTTTGCAATTAAGAGTCAGTTTTATAGCACTCTTTTGGGCCATGTCGTATACAAGCATAACTACAGTGTACTGAGTTGTCTCATATAACCAAACGAATAACTGTAAACAATTCTTCTATCACTCGATCAGTGTACGAACCTGCCGACCCATTCGATGCAAGATCTTACACAGATCGAGTCATGTCGACCTGGTCTAAGAAGTCTAGTAGAAATCGACTATTGACCGTGAAGTGATCGTGTATTGATTGTGTGTAGATCGGGATGTTCGAGTAGAGATCTGTGTGGTTGTCGAGGAGAGATTCTGGAGATGTCGAGAATGGTCGGGTGTGGATCGTAAAAGATCGAAAAGCGGTCGGGAAGGGATCGTGTTGAAGGACGATCGATCATTTGGTCGGGATTGCTCTGGTAAAAATAGGTTATCGGGATTGATCTCGCTTGAACGAGTTGATCTGATCGGCAGTGGGAACGGGGTATAATGTATCTTATCTCAATAGCCCGCATTGGTTCGCAGTGTTCGTATTTGAATGTATCAGAACGTAGATACACGCATCAGATCGGGTATCCCGATCGTAATGATCGTAATGTTTGGTCGGACCCAATCGTGGACTCAATCGGGACAATATATAGGATCGTTGTTGAACGGGAGACCAGGCCGTGACAGATCGTATTGCTTGAAATAGACCAATCGTGACCATAACGCATCCAAGGGAACCAACACGTATTGACTCGCATAACTTCGTATCCAAACGTGAAATTTCAGACGAGTTCAACAAACCTTCCACGATCAGTAACGAATGTCCAATCGTGAAGTTCTTGACGGATCGTACGATAGTGGGAGTTCATTTCTTGCTCAGAAAAAGTTTGAATTCAATTACAGCTGTACATAACAATTACTTCAGTTTATTTAGTTTCTTTCACTAAACAGAGGTGAAGATCGAGATCAACACAAATATGCTGGTGACAAATTTCAATTATGAAATGTTTCATAAAATAGCATTGAACAACGATGCCATGACTAAGAAATCTATCATTATGCCACTATAGTGAAGTTATCTTAGCGTCATTTTCCATTCGTGTAGTAAATAAGTAGTTTATACATTAAGTGTACATTTTTACACAAGTTACAATGTCAAAACAAGTCATTAAGTTTCTATATCTCCCTCCTCTTTCTCTCTCTCTCTCTCTATCTATCTATCTATTTACATCTTTCTATATCTACCTACAAATTTCCCATCTACCAATTAACTGCTCGTGCTCAAGTTTGATCAGCTTCACCTTCTCCACACTTTTCATCACCCGTTTTCCTCACAGTTTGTATCCATTGCTTGGAGTCCTTACAATATACTTTGAAAATTATTGATCTGTGTCAACTCAAATCGTTCAAACTCAGTTTTACAAGTACCTATATATGAAATATTTGTATGTCGTAACGTTTGATGTGTTTATGAAACATTATCGCATTTTCGTGTGATTTTTGCCTCTGAAAACTGAAACTGGGTCTCCCTGTGTGTCGTGAATTTTTGTACAATAGATAAAGTGACACCGTAAAATGTAGTAACGGTCTGTGGTCAAATCTTACTTGATTGTATACTTAATAAATGCATTGTTTTTATACAGCCCATGATGATATGAAGGTTGTTGTGACTTACTCGCTCAAAGATCAATAATAAGTTCCTTACTAATAATCCAAACACCGGAGTGAAGTTGCAGGAAACTAGATTATATTAACTAGAATTCATCATTGTCATTACCATCAATATAACAGGAATTTTGGAGGGGAGGGCTGATAAGAACTCTCGAATTCTTTAGCTTTGGTCATGTTGGTGGGCTTGTAAGTGAAGCTTTATTTTTATTGTTGTTTTTTGTACAGTCTCAAGTGTATTTTGTTTTTGCCAAAAGAGTGTATGTCTGTAATTATCTGAGAGTGTACATGTGCATGTGTGTGTGAGTGTGTGTATGTGTGCGTGCGTGTGGTCACGGGATGCTGCTATTTTAATGTGGTTATCGTAAGACGTTAAAAGCGTCTTTACCTTTATAAATGTTGATAATAAGAAGAATACTATGAAACGTAATAAATGTATATATATCATACTTCTCCCCCCCCCCCTCTCTCTCTCTCTTTCTGTCTGTCAGTCTGTTTGTCGGTCTGTCTGTCTCTGTCTCTTTCTCTCTCTAAAAAAGGTATCTATATATGTATATATATATTTTTTTTAACACAATTATAATCGATTCGTTAACATGAAAACGTTCGTAATTCGAAAAGGTTCGTAATTCCGAATGCTGTTCCGCACTCATCTCTACTCATTTTCGGATTATACAAACGAACTATATTGGAAAACGAATATCACCGTTCCTAAAGTAAATTGTAAGCGTAAAGTTTCTACATATATGCCATCCGTCAGTAACGAAAATTCAACTACAAAAAATACAAAATTCTTACTACACCACTTCAAGAGCGATACGTTTCTTTTCTTTATAGGATTAGTAAGCCCTACCCCCTCTGATCTTTGTAGAGATTAGTGATACCCCTCTACGTGTTCTAGTTCCTTGTCAATGAAAATTGAGGGCAGAGATTGTAATTGGCTATGCATAGGAACATGTGACGCAGGAAGAAATGCTACATTCATTTATGAGAAACAAAGAAATTAAATTAAAAAAAGAAGCAAATCTTTTCCTCAAAGTGTAAGAAGCCATACATGATAGTGCTCTTAACATGTGTAGTCAAAGAAGATTTAAAAAACAGAAACAAACAAACACAAGTACGACAGGAACTCAGATGCTTTACTCTTAAACGAAAATACAATGGTGACTTTTATGCAAAGAAAAAAGCTAGACCACCACTGCAAAATGAGAAAAAGAAAAAAATGTATTGTAAAGTTTTCTTGAACTTGAAGGCCTGATGTGAAAGAAAATAGTAAAAACTAAACAGCATGGCAAAGTTTGGAAATACAAATCGGACAAAAAAGAGATCTACAAGAAATAAAGTCATTGGTCATACCTTCAAGTAAATACACATTAAATGACTTTATTCATAGCTATATTAAACTTATTCTAATTGCCGGTACAGCAACAGTCATACAGTAAGGTATTTGTAAACATGAAAGTACTGGCAAGCAATGATATTTTTGTCCGGCGATTACCTGATTGAGCATATTTATTTACTATGTGTTGGAGAGTGAGACGCTAAACTATCTGATTTCAAAAATTTCATAACCTTCTCAATGTTGACGTGAAAGAGTGAAAGAAATGTAAACTTCTCACTTTAAGTTTTTTTTTAACTTCTAAGGCAAGTCTGTCGACGGTTATGATAAATAAAGTGATTATAACGTCACATCTCAATTGGTGCGTTCCACCATTTTTTTTTTAAATTCCATAATAATGCTATTATCACAAAGTTTCACAGGCCAACTCATGGTGAGATTCGTATAAACAGAATATTATAAAACTTTCCAGATCTTCAGATTTATGATTAAAATATTTTTCCTATATCTGGATTGGAACTATTCGAGATGTAATGGCGTTTTCAAAATGCCTCTTTTCATCAAGAGCTTCGTTTCAATGAATGTGACAGATGATAATTATCGTCAATAAATCACACGATCTTTGCCATACTTTCGATTGCATGAGTATGACAAATTTATTACCTTGGCTCACTTCCTCAATTTACTAGTACTCCAAAGGTGCCACAGCACGATTGCATGTTCAGAGATCAATTTTGGTTTTCATATCAGGAAGTCTTCAAGGTACACCATAACAATTGTCAAGGTGTGCTTCATATTTCAGTCCATCTTGGACGCCTGGCAAAAGACACAGCAGTAGCTAACTACACTTAACTAGGAAGATGACGGTCACCACTAAGGTCAAACCTGTTGAACTGTCTGGCTAAATGACGAATTGTCCAACAGTTGCAGTTGGTCGCAGTAATAATTGTGAAGAGGACTGACGTAACTTGATGCACTGAATAGTTGTGAAGGTGCGTCCTTTTTATCTTTATCCTTTATCGCTTATCCTTTGCACTGATGATAAACTCGCAAATTGCCTGGATTCATTCTGTAATCAATTCCTGACCAATGAATGTATAAACCATCTTTGACTTCCTTCGACAGAGGCTCGTGACTTGGAGTCTTGGGTTACCATGCCGTCTTCTCGTAAGTGGATTTCAAATTTTCTCAGGGGTCGATGGCTTCGAATTATTTTCATATTGATGACTACCATGCCCTCTGTGGACAACCAACAAGTTTCCATTCCACGAGACTATGGGGTTGGAGCAAATATGACTCTCCTGTGTTTGTTTCCAAACAACTGGTACCAACTTACTTATTGGATAAGACATCAGGACAACGCATCAACTACATTAGTAGTTTTTAATCCACTACTTGGCAAAGCTTATGACAAAATTAATGACCCCCGGATTTCATATGCCTATCGGAAGCATTATTTAGAATATTTGAGTTCTTTTGAGCTTCACATCGTCAATACAAACAGAGCTGACTATGGATGGTATACATGCCAAGTGCTTCGGTATAACGACGCAACAGTGGAATTTCAGATTCTACAACAGTACTATGTCCAAATAATTGCATGCGATTGCCTGTTACCCTTTAGTGAAAACTCCGGGCAAATGCTTCAAATCATCTTTTGTGTACTTGAAGGCTGGCAACAACCCACCGGGGAAAGAAAAGTGGTTGTTCGAGTCGGCGACAAGAACACGACAGGATACATAGACAATGAGAGGCTTCTGTTTCAGATAGATATGTCTGAGACAAATGGGGACGCTGATGTAGAATTCCAAGCATCAAATAGTATGTCATTTGTTCGGTGTAATATTAACCAAATTACTGCACCCTCTGTCAGTGTAAAGCCTCCTCAGCACTCAACGCCGTTGATCGATAAATCTAAAACAAAGAATAATGCGGTAACGACACGCTCCTATGAAGCAGTGGTTACAGGAACCGAATATCCACTGTCTATGCCAACTGTATCCACTTCTACTGGACCTACGAATGAAAAATCATCGACGTCAGGTGTCGATACTGGCTCAAATACAACCGAGTCTCCTTCAACAACGCCAAAGTTTATATTACTAGTAACTGATATGACCACTGCAAAATTATCTCGGAAAACGATGGATTCAAAACGGCCCATCCAGTTCACATCTTTTGAGTCATCGACACCGGGTTCACCGCGGGAATGGTCAAGGTCGACAAATGTTGGCACTGCTCCTTCATTCGCTCATCCAGCGGGAACACCCCCTGAAAAAAGCAGTGTGACAACGCTCGGAGAAGTAACAGAAACGAGGCAAACACTGATGACAATTACTAGTAAGTCCGTCCTTTCAAAAGGGAGCACAGATGATTTGAAATCATGTGTGCTTTATATCTCACTCTCAGTATGTGTAGACCTAGGTCTACTAGTCATTGCTGTGGCGCTCTGTGCCATGATTCGACAACGATGCCGAGAGCCATATTATCTGCCACATCGTCACCGCCACAGGCGAGGTCGGAATTCCTCAAGCAACGAACAGGAACAGGATGCTTCCAATATGCAAGCAGGCACCAGTATTCTGGTGCATGAGTCACGTAAGAAGTCAGTCACCAATGACATTGGCCCCGGCGATGAGGAACGTTCCCTTAGTGACGACTCTGTCGATTATTTCTACGTCGATCCCATCAATGACCTTGGGATTAGAGAAGATACCGTTCCCTCCAGTGACCTCGTTCTCTAATCTTTTGCAGGTAACCCTGGGCAGGCAAAAAGTCGCTGGTCCCCGATCGTCCGAGTCCCATGCAATTACTATTGTGCTAAGTACGCTGTTGGAGGTAGACCGTCAAACGTCATTTTGCTTTGCTATCAACAGAAGGGACAATTTAGAAGTAGCAACCTATAAGACTATACCTCCCGTCGTATTTCTAAGTCAACTTATTCTGCGGCAGTTTGATCTTTTCTTTTTTTTTTTTTTTTGGACAGATATATTCAATTTCGAGAGGGGAAACGCACAGTTTTTAAGAGGAGACTATAAGCCTCGAGGTAAACATTTTGTAATCTGTTTTTATAAAATATTATATGCCTTTCCATGAGTAGTACCTGGGGGTGTTGTATAAAGCTGTTCTTAAAGATACCAGCGCCTTAAGAACGACTGGTGATCAGTTCTTGAGCTGAATTATTGACATTCTGATAAGTATAGCACATCAGGACTGATCACCAGTCGTTCGTAAGTTGTTCGTAGCTTTACGAACAGCTTTATGAAACAGGGCTCTGCTATAAGTTTTCCGGAATGGTTTAATTTGTTGTCCTATTCTTTATAGACAGCGTGGAGCTGTAATCATCTCATTTAAATGCTTTGGGAAGAACATTCAAAAATCTGAATCTGTCAACGCATAAGGCACTCAATATCTAGTATAACCATTTTCACTTTTATTCAAAAAGACATAGTTCGTGCTAAATTACGTCTGGAGGATTTTACGAAATTTAATCAGGTGTAAGCATATTTGATGTCTCTTTGTCTGTATATTCTATTATAAACATGTTAACGTGCTTTTACTGGGGATTATGTACGTGTATAATAGTGTACATACATTATACTTATTGTATCAGTAACTCCTGACATTTTCTTTTCAGACAGTGTCGCTTGAACTTAAAAAAAAAAAGCCCGACATGTAATGTATCGCATATCATGACTTCAATTAAATGTCATAATTACCATGGTTACTGGCAAGTAATGATGAATCAATAATCGGAAATCTGCTCTCCATTTTTCCCTGTATCGTAAATAAGTACTTCATTACTTTTCTTTCTGTCCATGAATCTAGCTCAGATATTTCTTCTCCCTTCTATGTTCTCGTTTGTCTTCCTTTCTCTCTCCTCTTTTTCTCGGTCACTTGCTCAACCTTCAATTTTCCCACTCCCCCCCCCTCCCATTTTCTCCGATTGCTCTGCTCAGAAACTTGTGTATGCATTTTTTTTTTAGTACACTATTTTGAAATTATCGGGAAACGACACAGAAATGGTTACAGGTGATATGGATTGAGCGGCTGCAGCAAATCACCCAACAATGGCAGCACCGAAAAAGATGACTTTTGTAGGGATTGTGTGATTTTCCTATTAAAAACTTTCACCGATCTGCTCATGTGCTGTACTGATAATGCTGCACTCACTCAATCCACGTGTATACTTGATTTCATTATACCCTTTCAGTTATGCCACTCTAGGATTAAGATGGGTTTCAGCTTCAGATATGATGTGTGATATTTGGTAGTTTTGCTTTTCATTCTATGTGCTAATTATACAAAACCAGTGCAATTTCATTTCAGTTTTGACATGTTAGAGTGTAACGTTTCGTTGTCTTTGTTATACATAACCAAGTTAACCTAAGGCACTGTGTGTGTGCAAAGTTACACCAAAATGACTGTCGTATTTTGTTTTTATTTGTGAATTGTGCGAAATATGTGTGAAATATGTGTGAAATATGTGTGAAATATATGATTATTATGTATAGCATATGATGTAATGATGATGGCGATTGTATAAAGTTGGAAAATTAGACAGACATTCTAAAAATAAGAAATTGTAGGTGTACAATATTACCTTCAGCTTGATGCAATCTATATTATAAAATCAACATTGACTTTGATATCACTGTGATCATCAGAATTGTCATTATGAATGCGATAGCTGTTATTTATAAATGTTTCATCTCACAGAATGCTGTATAGTTTTGCATAGACATTTTTGTTACATTTGACGCTGACAAACAAATTACTATTCACACAAAGCAAAATAATATCATGCAGCGGGTATTTTGTTTATTAGCATTTGCGGGAGGATGAAATAACTTTGAATCTATTGACACTCTGAAGATACGACGTTCCACCAATTAGATATCTTACTGCTCAGAATAACTGGCAACAACAACAACACCAACACCAAAACAACGCCCACATATACTTAAACGAGAGGCTAATTATGGTTGATTGTTCTTAATTTAGTTTTAGATTTTTGTATTAGTAAAAATTTACTTTACGAGATATCACACTAAATGTGTGAACTTCAGGTTCGGTGAATGAGCTTCTACAATCGCTATTCTGATTATCACTGTTTATCAAGTTTACGAGGAGCTTCAAGCGTGTGTATCTAAGTAAAAAATGTTAAAGGATGCGGCTGTCAACAGGCATTTGATATCATGGTCTAATTTATTAACCCAGGGTAGCCTCTTCAGTGTTAGCACTGTTCTTCCAGAGGGCTGTGCCATCCTTATGCCATCTGCAATTTTTATTACATCGCCACAAAGTCATTCAGATATTACAAGTTGTTAATGATAATAATAGTGCCTATACATGTATAGCATTACACATGTCCCTATGTGCACGTAAAAGAGGATATAACAGAGCTACCAAGTCTCACGCATTCTGCGTGAGACTCAAGCATTTAGGGTCCGTCTCACGATCTCACGCATGGCTCCCATTATTCTCACGCATCGGGCGATGTCTGTATAATAATGAGCATATGATAGCTCAAAGGATTGAAGTGATAGTTGCAATTGAAGGTATATATTTCCCTTTTGTCTTTCAAAACAAGTGAAAAATGTAGTCACTTAAGTATGCACCTGATCGCACCATTAAGAGCTAAAAATTGAAAAAGCTCCCTAACGGGCCGTGGGAGGGGGGAAAACCCCTCCCACACCCTCGCTCGCGCACACATTCACGCGCCGAGATGCCGAGTCATGAAAATCTCACTCATAAAAATGTTTTGAACTTGGCATCCCTGATATAGTATAATAGAATAAAGACAAAGAATAAAATCTAGCAACATATAACATACAATAATTATTGAAAGTCACTGCACCGAACATGTTATTTCCTTGGTAATGGAGTACAAAATAAGTAACTATTGCCTCATCGGGCTCCTGTTGGGAGGGCTGCGAAGAAAGACGTGTAGAGGAGAGTTTCTCTACCATAAGTCTCAAGCTATCAAGCTTTTCCTCCAACTTGCTAATTTTCTCCTCCATAATTTTCTCCTCCATAACGTAAGACGGATGTCTTGCCCGTGACCTTGCACAGCACAAGAGTGAAAATGCGCGCACTGCAGTGTAGTAATAAAACCTGCAGTGCGCGCAAAGATAGGGGCGCGAATCAAATGCATATGAGCGCCCGCTGTGTGGGCGTGTCTTCCCAGACTACAGATAAACAAGCACAGATTTATTATGAACTTTGTTTTCATTGTGGTTCTTTTGTCTTTGGATATTATCAGTCAGTCAAAGTAATATCAAATATAGTAGACGCAAGAACGATCTAACTCCAAAGGTGCCCTGAACGGATTTTATCGCAGCTTTTGGATTGTTCTTGGAAAGCTATTTATTGTTTCCATAACGTATTACGGCCTACACGAGACTCATCTAATGGAGATTATGGACGGGGATAAAGACCAAGATTTTCAACATTACGAAATGAGGGGGAGATCATGGGAATAATGGCCTATCAAAAATTTTAGAAACTTCATTAACACCATGCTTATATCAGAGATCATTAAAGAGATTAAGGAACTCTCGTCTCACAGTTCTGTCGATTTTTATTTTATTTTTTTTTTTTTTGGTGGCTATATTCTCACTATATTAAGTAATCCGTGCTACATGCAAGTATAGACGCATTCAAATGTTAGATGCTGTTGTGTTGTTGTGGCTCAGTGAATGAGACCATCACCAGCAAAGTGTATCAATCACGAAGTTCCTGGTTCGGATCCCTAGACCTTGATGGTTGGAGCGGTTATACAACCTTTACAAGGTATTTTATCCTCATTGCCCTTTCCTTCGGAATTGACCTAAAACCGTTGATTTCTCTGTTAATTTCTTACAACATTGTTTGGCTGTCGCGTAAATCAATTCACCTCATTTCTTTTTTCATTCATCTCCTTCATTGAGAGGTAAATTTTTGGCAGCCAAATTGCCCCGTCCTCCTCTAATATTTTTTTTTTCTAGGAAGGACAGCCCCTCCCCTTTCCCAATACATTTTAATGTAACATTGTTTTATGTTTTATTGTTTTATTATGTTTGCACTTCTGATGTAACTGTGTCGGCTATCTGTCCATAAGCAATGATAATGTAGGTATTTATTTCCGTCAAAATAAAAAATCGTGCAAATACGATAATTATAATTATGATACAATTATAATACAATTGTACAATTATAATACAATTATGATACGATTGTACTTTCACGGTGAAAAATATGGCTGGATAGCCTTAGCGAGCGAATAGTCATCATACCACGGGAATTGTACATTGTACATAAGAAAGTTAATTTGATACATACATGTAATAAGATATATACGGAAGAACAAAATGTAAGCAATCAAACGAACGAATTGATAGTAGATTCATACACACAGAGACACATACAAGCCAAACTTTACACTGCATACATTACTCTCACAAATCATATATCAAAACGCACACACAAACTTTCCATTTATTTTATTTATTAATCCGTCACATTCCATAATCTACTAGTTAGAAAAATACACTCTTTCGTAAGTCCCTTAACATTAAAAGTATATGCCTTTTGGTAACCATGAGGAAGTGAATTAAAACCCCAACTTCCCCTACATGACACCATTCTCTTGCAATTATTGCTCTGGGGATGCAATAGAATATTATCATCCATACCGAAATAGATATATATTTTCTTTAAAATTAAATCATGGTGTCAGATAAGATAGCGCCATTTCGTTCAGAGCTTTATAAACATTATATTGAAACAAATGTTGGGTACGTAAAAAACAATAGCATCCCACTAAAGAATGCAACATATTTTGTGATTTGATACATGAGAATAAGGAAAAAATATCTTCAACATAATTTTCCCTGCTCTGTTTTGAAGTTTCAAAAACCTATCTGTTGTGTTTTTTTCTTTTGCCAGAGTCACATTTTCTACATAATATAACTGCAGTAAATTGAAAAACTTGTATATCATACATCAATCTTAGGTAATTGTGATCGAAGTGATTAATATTCATTTTGCGTGAAAACATTCCAAAAAAACTTAACACAAGCGCACACCAGAACGTTGAATTTTAATAATGTTCTTTTAAAGATGCAAACGCTTCTTCGTGTGTAAACATAGTTTAGCGGGCGACGTATTTTTAGCCTAAATCAGTGATTGGCAGTCAATAGAGGGCGCGGCGATGTGGAAGTCACGTTGGCTAAAAATCCAACTTGACTTCCACATCGTCGCGCCCTCTATTGACTGCCAATCACTGATTTAGGCTAAAAATACGTCGCCCGATAGACTAATGTAAACAGGACGGAAGACTCTCCTCTCTGCCAGCCCAACCCCACCGTTCGTAAGCCTTCGTACGCGGTGAATAATCACATGCTAATCAAGAATAGTCTTGCATGCATGAATAACGCCATCTTTTGATGGGCGATAGCTAAAGAGAAAAAAAAATATATGGCCAGTACGTCACAAGCTCGTTAAGTTAATCAAGAGGTACCGGCGATTTAGCCATTCACACTCTCCTTGAATAATAATTTTTCTAACTTTCAAATTTAAAACATTTAATAGCTTTCTCAGACTTTTTTGTTAGCTTTCTTGGATATGAAATATGACATGAATATATCATGAAATATTTATCTGTGAAACTGGGCACCATTCCCAACCTCGGGGGCTCCAAGGGGCGCAATGTCGAGGAGAGGGGAGGGGGAGGTTCTCAAAAATCTTTACGAATCTTCTATTTAAAACCAAAAGAGATTTAAGCTAACTTAGTGCTGTGAATAAGTAGATTGGTGACTGCAGTTTTGTTCATGGCAGATACATGGGTGGACTGGGGGGGGGGGGGGGGAGGACCATTTTATTCGTCTTCTTGAAAACACATGGTCAAACGTGTTACCAAACCTGGTGCATTATCACAAGGGTTATAACTTATGTACTAAATACAAGAAAAGAATAAAAGAGAAAATATTCTTTAAAACTCGAAATACTCTGATTGAACTTTGCTACCTACTTAGTGACTTCCCTTTCAAGACTATAGTAGATCCAGGGTTAAGGTTCTTACATTTATTTTTTGAACTGCATAGTTGTATCTTATAAATACAGTGTACTTGGCAGATATTTTTACCAGCATATGGACACCATGCCCCCATAAAAGCCCCTGAAGGCTGCCACCAAATTTGCAATGTTCTGGGGTAGTATATACTGCAAGAATGCATACAAGGTGAACTTGCGATACTTACGGTGAGTGCGAGACCCCCAGGTCTCTTGTTTATTCTGTAGAGTTACCCGAGGAAATATTCTCGCTGCATGTAATGATTGACCTCAAATATTTCGAAATATAATCTCATCTTTTGATTTCAACCTTTCATCTATACAGTCATTTCGTGAGATGTACTCTGCTAAACTTTCAAGAAAAAAAAAGACGGTCCATCCGCAAATCACGTGATGTGTGCAAAAGTCTCGATTCCAAGAAAGTGAAATGATCATTGTCGCTCACTTCCTCAATTCTCTCGAAAGACGCAACATTATGCTCAGACCAGCTTGTTCAGAATCTCTTTCGGCATTCTTATAAGGAAGTCTTTGAGGTACCTACGTTCAGTTCAGACATACTCGAAATTCCCGCAGGTGTCAGAATGTGTTTGTCATTTCAGTCAATCTTGGAAGCCAGGCGAAAGCCACAACAGTATCGAGGACACTGACTGGTGGAGATGAACTGTATGACCAAGTCAATATGGAACAGTCTAGCTAAAAAATATGCTAGTAGTATACAGCAGCAGTTGACAGCAGTAGTTAAGGCTGAAGCGTGAATCCAGAAGTATACTTGCAAATCGTCTCGATTTCTACTGTAACAATAGTTGCCTGACCAATTGATGCTTGAACCATCTTTCCAGAAGTTTGCAACATGGAGATTAAGGTGACAATGCCGTCTTCAAGTGAATGTATTTCAAATTTTCTCTGGAGTCGATGGCTTCCGTTCATTTCCATATTTATACTTATCATGCCGTCTACTGAAAGCCAACGAGTTCCCATTTTTCGAGAGTACGGTGTTGGAGAAAATATGACTCTGTTGTGCCTGATTCAAAATCAACCGGACCAACATACTTATCATGCTTATTGGATAAGATATCAAAACAACACAGGAACTGAACTAGCGTGTTTCAATTCACGACTTGGCATATTTGAAAACGGAAATAATAATACACATACCCGGATTTCATATGTGCATCGGAAGAATTATTCAGAAAATGAGAGTTCTTTTGGGCTTCATATCGTCAATACAAGCAGAGCTGACTCTGGGTGGTATACATGTTTACAACGTCCGTATAATGGGTCAGGACATTATACACTACGAGAGTATAATGTCAAAATCATTGGCTGTGACTGCCTGTTACCAGCTCGTGAAAACTCGATTGGAAACATTTTATGTGTGCTTGAAGGCTGGCAAAGACCCTCCGGAGATGGAGAAGTAGTTGTTCGTGTTGGCGGCAAAAACACGACCGGATATATATACAACGACGAGCTCCTACTTCAGGTGAATGCGTCTGAGACGAATGGAGGACTTACAAAAATAGAATTACAAACGTCAGATACAAACTTTGTTCGATGCAATACTGAACAAAACACTGCACCCTATACCAGTGTGAAGCCTACTCAACACTCAACGCCATCCATTGATCAATCTGAAACAACATCTGAAACAGCATCGACCACCTTTGTAACAGCGAGCATGACACCAACAAGCGCTCTTGGAGAAGAAACAGAAACGAACCAATCACTAGTGACAATTACTCAAACAAGAAATTCCACTCAACATTACTTCTTCCACAGTACTTCCACCCCTTCAACAAGGAAAACAGAGAATTCAAAATGGTGTCCTCTTTATATCTCACTCTCAGCATGCGTAGACCTGGGTCTACTGGTCTTTGCTATAGCGATTTGCGCCGTGGCTCGTCGACATTATCTGCAACATCGCGATCGCTACAGACGAGGTCTAAATTCCTCAAGCGACGATCAAGATAGTACACACAACTTTGAGCTGCAAGCAGGGTCTAGTGGTCTGGTAAATGAGTCCCGTAAGAAGACAGTCTCCGAAGGTATTCGCTCTGGCGATGAGGATAGTTCCCTCAATGTCAATTCAGCCGATTATTCCTACGTTGATCCCATCAATGACTTTGGGATTAGACAGGATTTCGCTCCCGCCCGTGATCTTGTTCTCTCATCTTTTATGGGTAAAACTGAGCAAAGACCCGATTGTGTGATTCCCATCATGCAATGACCATGATGCAAACCGCGCCGTTGGAGAAAGATCGTCAAACGCCATTTTGCTTTGATTCCAACTGAGAGGATAATTCCGGAGTGGCCACCTACGAGACTATTCCTCCCGTTTGAAATAGTATTTCTATATCGATTTATTACTTCGGTAGACTAAACCTTTGGGAAAGAATTATTCTATTCCGAGATTGGAGACGGACAGATGTTATATAAGGAGACAAAAATCCTCAGTAAACACTTCAATGTCAAGGGCGTGCAGTTTTTAATCGGATATGTTAGACATGATACAGATCTCATGATACAGAACATTTCCAAAAGAAAATACAAACAAAAACAAAAATAGGAATGACTTTGGCTGAAAAATATAAAAGAATGTGCAATTCCTATATTAGTGCAGGGGCGGATCCAGGAATTTTTTAAAGTGGGCGCCCCATTTTTTCTTTTTGTTTCTTTTGTTTTAACAAAAAATAAGGGGGAGCCCTGTGCCATCCTCTGGATCCCCCACTGGAGTGTGTAGTAAAATTATCAAGAAATATAGGAAACTGCTACTGAAAGAAGAGCTAGAAATGGTTGAAATTTTCAGCTTTTGTCCTTCAAATCCAGAATGGTTTGGACGTCTGCATTATATCACTAACGAAAAACCATATCACTGTCAAGTTGGTAAAGATCTCAGTTTGAGCAATCTGTGCTCCATGTTTTTTGAGTAGTTAATAACACCATCTCTATCGCACAATAAATGCTTCGTCTTACAGAATATGCACACATGTGCGCACAAAGCATGATATCGTGAAGACAATGTTTGTTCTATATAGCAATCTCGTGGGAAAGAATAGTTATGAAAATTTTCGACATTTTAATCAGATATTATACTTTTCAGAATTAAAAAAACAAAAAAATCAGCAAAAGAAAACTACGGCAACAGAAGGCATCGCGAAAGCAACGTAAATTTAGGCAAGTCGCTGCTATATGGATGAGTGCTCTCCAGTATTAGTATGAATAAAAGATGTGCTTTTGAGATAATGCACTTTGAAATCTATGAATGTTAGGCTTGCTAAATGTGTCAAGCTTTTTAACGCTCATAATAGAATGGTCAACAAATTTATGTCTGTTATACGAAGTTAATGTGTATGAAGGCTTAATGACGCCGAATATCAATAGGCATTCTTATGCAATACTAATGTAATGAATGGTCATATTTTTATCCCCAGGGTTCTGACTTTCTAAAGACATCAGGAATTTTTTATGACGTCGGCACATAAGCATTTCAGATGTAATTGTTACTTCGTGGTAATCGGCATTTCGTTATAACTGTGTTTGTTATAGCAGGAGTGCAACGTACATGTTGTATAATCTCATGGTTAACACGTTGGTGAACACTTTTGCGAACAAGAAAATAAAACATTTGCGCGTAGAAAACAATTTACTTGGCTCGTCCAATAGAACTTTGGTATTTGAAACCTAAGTTTTTAAATAATAATGATGAAACCCCAAAGAGTGACACGCAAACAATATATCACTCAGACCGTGGCTGTTATGTACACTTGAATTGCGTGATAGTGGTTTTTTTTTTTTCTAACTCGTGTCTAAGTGAGCTGGACAATGATTTCTTTTTAAGAACTGAAACTATTACTTAACAACTATAAAATGTGGTTGATCAACACTTTGAACAGAAAAATGGTATCAAGGGACGATCTCACATCATAGCTGTCTTATCTCCTCATATACTAAATTAGTCACTTCAATACTCCATGGACAGAAAGATAAGTACGGCATTGATCCATTATTTATACTCAGGACTATGATGACCGATAACAAAAAAAAATCAATCTAGGTGACAAAGGGAGAAAACCTCTTAGAAGTCCAGTGGTAGGATGTTCTTTGGAGAATAAAGATTCCATGAGTGGCTTCCCGTGGGAATGGAATCCATGAGTATCACGCTAAGTCTGAGTGAATATTCAAAAAAGGAAAAAAAAAAAGAATGCATACCCCATTACGCTTCTTATCTCAATCCCTTCTGAAATCCGTAAGCCTAGACCCGAACAGTTTCCATCATTCCTGTTCTGAAATTATGTCGCTTTGTCAGGTTTCATGATTTCGGAAATTTTCGCATAGAATCACATGAGCCGAAGTGTGAGTTTTAGAAACTCAATGGGATTATCGACATTTCTACATTACACAAGGAACTGTGGTGCCTCTGCCAGGTCAGAGACTATCGAGTTTCCCAGTTCGAGCCCCCTCGCTGCAGCGGTTGTACACCTTAGGTAAGGCATTGATTTTATATCTTCATTTCCTTGTCCTCCGGAGGCCTGGGATCCTTAAAAGCACCGAGTTGCTTCCTTAGAAGAGTTTATTTCTTACTCAGAAAAAGTTTGAATTCAATTTCAGCTCTACAAAACAATTATTATTTCAGTTTAGTTTGCTAATTTCCCGAAACAGTAGTGAAGCTCGAGATCACTACGCATATGCTGGTGGCAAATTTCAATTTGGAAATGTTTCGTGAAATGGCATTGAAAAACGATGCCAAGACTAAGAAATCTGACATTATGCAAATGTAGTGAAGTTATCTCGGCGCTCTGTTTCCTACGTGTTGTGAATAACTAGTATATACATTAAATGTAATCAAACCAATTGCAATTTTAAATCAAATCATTACGTTTATGTCTCCCTCCGTCTCTCTATCTATCTATCTATCTATCTATCTATCTATCTATCTATCTATCTCTCTATGTCAACCTGTCTATTTACCTATCATAAAGTCTTTCTCTGCCTCAATTTACGATATTGCACTTTTCCACCTCCACACTTTTCCTCACATTTTGTATCCATTACTTGTAGTCCTAGCACTATTTTGAACATTATTGATCTCAGTCCATTTAAATCGTTGAAAATTAGTTTCACAAAGAGTTATATGAAATGTGTTTATGGTAGTAGCGTTTGATGTGTTCATATGTAAACAATATTGCATTTTCACGATATGATTTTGACACTGAAAACAAAGCCCCCTTCATGTCAGGATTAAGGTTTTATTTGTACAATAGATGAAGTGACACCAAATTGTAATAACGATTTGTGGTGAAATGTGACTTACTTGTAAAACAGACAGATCTGCAGCCCATGATTATGTGACAGTGGTTGTGTGAAGTCATCAAAGATCAATGATATGTGCTTTTGTTAATCAAAACACCGATGGGATGATGACTGAAACTAGATTATAATAAAAGGAAGCAATATGTATTTTTAAATGGTTGTAACTCACAAATGATAAGTATCAAATTTGGGGTCCCACGAGGAAGTTTATGAGGTCCGCTCTTGATGTAAATGATTTTTGTAGACCATCAGGTGGTCTTTTTTTTTTTTAATTCTCTTTGCGGATGACTCAAATAAATCATCTCTCTATCTTTCCAAAAAAAAAAATGCTTTTTAGCAACTCTACAGCAGTATACCTGTAAATATATTTTTTTTTTTATGGTAATCTACTGGAAAATATTCCCCATATTAAATTTCTCGGAATAACAGTCGACAATAAGCTTTCATGGAAATTACACATTGATAGTACATACAAACGTATTTCATGAAACATTGGTATATCGTCCTTGCTTACATTATATTCATCCTAATATTGCCTTACTTATGGTGCTCTCGCGTGGGGAAATACATATCAAACACTCTTAGATAAATTACTTGAAAAGAAATCACTCCGTATCATATGTCATACTGCATGTTTGTCTCATATTTACCCATCATGATTATTATAAAAATAATCTTCCAAATATATTTGTAAAAAAAAATGTTTCGAAGAAATCAATCCATTCACAATTATCCAACAAGGCGATCGAATGAATTCCATATGTCATTTTGGAAAACTTTGCTGGCTGATTGGCTGAGAACACCTTAATTTATGATGGGCTAAAGTATTGAAACTCACTTCATAACAGTATAATAACAGCTGAAACTTTTAAGTGTAAGAAGTCATAGGTTGTAGTGATGTTAAAATGTATAGTCAACCAAGAAGATTAAAAGACAGAAAAACAAAACAAAAATAAAACTAATAAATCAGATGCATTACTATTAAACACAAATACCATAGTGGCTACCATGTAAAGAGGTACAATGTAGCTAAGCCACTTTAAAATGTGATAGAAAAACTGGTGTACAGTTGAGATTTCTTGAAGTTGAAAGCCTTGTCAGATTTGATCTGAAAGAATAGAGTAAAACTAAACAGCCTGTGCAAGTTTAGAAATACAAATCGGACAATCGGACATTAAAAAAAAGATGTACAAAAAATAACATCATCAGTTATACCTTCAAGTAATGCCAATTAGATGTCTTTATTAGCTAACTTTTGACTTCATTCCAATTACCAATACATCAACTGTAAATTCTCCAAGTATTTGTAAACATAAAAGTGACGGGTTTATTCAGCAATTACATCTTTAATCATCTTTGTATTTATTTACATTTCTTTGGATTGTGAAACTTTCAAATATTTGATTTCAAAGATTTCAAAACCTTCTCAACTTTAACATGGGAAATTTCGTAAAATTTAAGACATGTCACGTTACATTTTTGTTTTAGAAACAGGTTTGCCAACACTGGTCAGAAATAAAGGGCTTAATCGGTGTGTTTAACCAATATTTTCGTTTTGATTTCACATTATAAAGCTTCGCCGGGTCGACTCATGGTAAGGGTCGTAGTGAGAATACCTGAATACCTTCGACAGATGTATAATTACAATATTCTCGCCTTATCTGGCTCGAAACTATTTGAGATGTAATGGCGTATTCAAAATGCCTCTTTTCATCAATAGCTCCGTTTCAAGAAATATGACGGATGATAATTATCGCCAATAAATCACTCGATGTTTGCACAACTTTCGATTCCATGAATGTGACAAACTAAATTTTGGGATCACTTCCTCAATTTACTCCAAAGGACCAACACCGCGCAGTCATGTTTGTATCAACATGATCAAGAATTCTTCGAGGTAAATCATATCACTTGAAACATCCACAGTTGCCAAGGTGTGTCTCTCATTTCAGTCAGTCTTGGAGGCCTGGTGAAAGACACAGCAATAGCAAACGACAATGCTCTATGAAGATGAAGGTCACCATAATGGTCAAGCCTGTTGAACTGTCTGGCCGAAGGACGAATCGTCAAACAGCAGCAGTTGGTCGCAGTAATAATTGAAAAGAGGCCTGATGTGACGTGATGAACTGTATAATCGTGATGGTGCGTCCTTGCTATTTTTATCCTTTTATCGTTTATTCTTTATACAGAGGCTGTGAATGCCACCGCGGTACACTTGCAAACTGCCTGGATTCCTTCTGTAACAAAGTCCTGATCAATGGATGTTTGAACCATCTGTGATTTTTACAAGCTTGCGGCATGGAGACTGGGGTGACTATGCTGTGTTCTCGTAAGTGTATTTCCAATTTTCTCGGGGGTCGATGGCATCGTATCTTTCCCAAATTGATACTTATTATGTCTTGTGCGGACAGCCAACGGGTTTCCATTCTACAAGACTATGGAACTGGAGCAAATATAACTCTGCCATGCTTGCTTCCAAATCACTTGGACCGACTGACTTATTGGAACAGACATCAAGACAACACATCAACTACATTAGTAACTTTCGATCCACGATTTGGCTATTCTCTACACATAATCAATAATAACCGCATTTCATATGCATATCGGCAACATTATTCAGAAGACCTGAGTTCTCTTGAGCTTCAAATCGTCAATACAAGCAGAGCTGACTATGGGTGGTATACATGCCAAGTGCTTCGGTATAATGGCTTAACAGCGGAATTTCAGATTCTACAACAGTATTATGTCCAAATAATTGCATGCGATTGCCTGTTACCAGCTACTGGAAACTCCGGGTATATATTTGAACACATATCATGTGTACTTGAAGGCTGGCAAAGACCCACCGGAGATAGAGAAGTGGTTGTTCGTGTCAGCGGCAGGAACACGACAGGATACATATACAATGGGAGGCTTAATTTCTTTCTGATTGATATGTCTGAGACGAATGGAAGAGTTGAAATAGAATTCCTAACGTCTTACAACAACAGTTCATTTGTTCGGTGCAATACTGATAAAATCACTGCACCATTTATCAGTGTGAAGCCTTCTCAGCACTCAACGCCGTTTATCGATCAATCTAAAACAAAGATTAATGCGGTAATAACAAGCGAGGCACTCGCTACAGGAACCGAATATCCACTGTCTATACCAACCGTATCCACTTCTACTGGAATTACGACTGAACAATCATTGACTTCAGGTGTCAACACTGGCTCAAATACAACACAGTCTCCTTCAACAACGCCCACATTTGTGCTATCTGATATGACCACGGCACACTTACCTTGGAAGACAAAGGATTCAGAACGACCCATCCATTCCACATCTTTTGAGTCATCGACACCGGGTTCACCGCGGGAACGGTCAAGGTCGACAAATGTTGGCACTGTTCCTTCATTCGCTCATCCATCGGGAACACCCCCTGCAGCAAGCAGTGTGACAACACTCGGAGAAGAAACAGAAACGAGGCAAACACTGATGACAATTACTAGTAAGTCCGTCCTTTCAAAAGGGAGTACAGATGATTTGAAATCATGTGTGCTTTATATCTCACTCCCAGTATGTGTAGACCTAGGCCTACTAGTCATTGCTGTGGCCATCTGTGCCATGACTCGACAACGATGCCGAGAGCCATATTATCTGCCACATCGCCATCGCCACAGACGAGGTCGGAATTCCTCGAGCAACGAACTGGAACAGGATGCTTCCAATCTGCAAGCAGGCGCCAGTATTCTGGTGCATGAGTCCCACAAGAAGTCAGTCACCAATGACATTGGCCCCGGCGATGAGGAACGTTCCCTTAGTGACGACTCTGTCTATTATTTCTACGTTGAACCCATCAATGACCTTGGGATTAGAGAAGATACCGTTCCCTCCAGTGACCTTGTTCACTAATCTTTTGCAGGTAACCTTGGGCGGGCAGATAGTCGCTGTTCGAGTTGTTCAAGTCCCATGAAATTACTATTGTGCTAAGTACGCCTGTTGCGACACGGATTGTCGCCCCTACACGGATTGTCGCCTCCTGCTCGGGGCGACAATCCGTGACGGGCGTTGGCGGCACGGATTGTCGCCCCCTACACGGATTGTCGCCTGGCGACAATCCGTGTAGGGGGCTGGCGGCACGGATTGTCGCCCGCCCTCGACTGGCGACAATCCGTGTAGGGGGCTGGCGGCACGGATTGTCGCCCGCCCTCGAAGCACATTTTGCTGAGTAATCGTTCTGGACATAATCATTGAAATACTAACACATAACTTACATGGCTACATCCATGCAAACATGCCATGTAAAAAGTCATGGTGAGGTTTCAAGGAAATGTGTATGTGCGCGTGCACATGATAATTTAGTGTCCGTTTGTGCGTGTGTGTGTGTGTGTGTGTGTTGTGTGTGTGTGTGTGTGATGGAAGAATGTGTTTATTATGTCAGTTTTTTGCGTATGTGTTTTTTAGCTGCGCTTGGGGAGGGATAACTAGTAAGCTGTTGCTGGCATAAACGTTGATATTGATTTTATCAGCAGCTTTGAATTTGATGAGTTTGTTTGGCAGATTAAATTGTATAATTATGAATTCGGAGTGGAGCTTGCGTGCGGGCAGATGCTGCTTTTCTGCATACGGTCCATTATGTCTTATTTATCAACATTGGGAAATCGTTTCATCAGGAAGGAATGTGGTATCGGTTCGGGTGTGCGTCGGTATGTGGGAAGGGGGTTACATTTCGTTATTGCAAAAGTTTGTTACTCTGAAGGCTCATTCGTCCGAAGGCTCATTCGTCCGAAGGCTCATTATTCCGAAGGTTCGTTATTCCGAATTTCATTTTTGGATCAACGAACCTCTAGGTTGACAAATTGCCCTACATCGACGTAAATAAGCACTGAATTGATCAGTGTTTTAGTAGTAGCCATGATAAAAATCATGGGCGTACATACTCGAGCAGGATTCGAACCTACGACCTCCTGATCACCGGACAGGCGTCATCTCCACTAGACCACCGAGCTTTCGCCCGACAGCAAGTGTTGGTTCTAATCCTTATAGCATGCAGCGGGTACTGCTTTGTTATTCAAATTCATGAAATTCTTCCGTCGAGATGTTTTCATTGCAACTGATTGACAAATTGCCCTACATCGACGTAAATAAGCACTGAATTGATCAGTGTTTTAGTAGTAGCCATGATAAAAAAATCATGGGCGTACATACTCGAGCAGGATTCGAACCTACGACCTCCTGATCACCGGACAGGCGTCATCTCCACTAGACCACCGAGCTTTCGCCCGACAGCAAGTGTTGGTTCTAATCCTTATAGCATGCAGCGGGTACTGCTTTGTTATTCAAATTCATGAAATTCTTCCGTCGAGATGTTTTCATTGCAACTGATTGACAAATTGCCCTACATCGACGTAAATAAGCACTGAATTGATCAGTGTTTTGGTAGTAGCCATAAAACACTGATCAATTCAGTGCTTATTTACGTCGATGTCGGGCAATTTGTCAATCAGTTGCAATGAAAACATCTCGACGGAAGAATTTCATGAATTTGAAGAACCTCTAGGTATTATAGGGAATTGTGTGTTTCGGATATTAAAATGAAGCCTCGGGAAAAAAACGAAACTTCGGAATAACGGAACCTTCGTGTGTGTGTGTGTGTGTGTGTGTATGTATTTGGGTTGGTGAATGTGGGTGTGGGATGATTTAGGTTTTGTTTAATCAGGGGTTGGTGGGTTGGGGATTGGATTTGAAGAAGGATAGTTATAAATGGTATGACAGATGTTGGTAGGATCTAATATTTAGGATAGATGTAGGCCCTAGATTTGTTTCGGATGGGGAGGGGAGGGGGTGGTCGGGTTTTTTATTACTGATTTCATTCTAGATTCGTGTAATGTATTTGTGTGTTTTTTTATGTATATGCCCTTGTAAGTAAGAAGGTGTTACATGATCCAAACCAATGTATTCAAGGAATATAGGTTTGGTAGGGCCCTACATGTCAAAACTTTCTCGTGAAGAAATTGTTAGTAGGGTTGGTCTATAATCGAGTTATCTATGTTGAAGTGAGATTATTTGTGGTATAAATTGACAAATGGATTTGTTTCTGTTTCGAATTGCCATTTGTAACTTTTTTTTTGTCATGTTACACCCAGAATAAGTCGATTTATGAATGATTTGAATGAAATCAATGAATATCAAGGGAAAAAGTGTTGAGTTGGTTTATTTGCATTATGAGGATTTGTTTGAGTGTTTGTTGGTGTTTGTTTGTATTACGTATGTATTAGCGGTGTGCAATGGCAGTTCGTTTGTGCTAAAATCAATTAACGATTGACAAATTTTTTTACGGCGTGTGGACGTTCTAGTTTATAAGACTGATGGAAGAAAATTACTGCAGTGAAAAATGAACAAAGACAAACAACATTTTGGGGAGGGTACCTCCCTCGTATGTATTTTCTCTCGGTCTCTCTCTCGCCTAGCCTGCCTCACCGCTGATATTGGTACACACACCCATACTATTTTTAGATCAACGCTGGTGTGAATTTTTTAAACACGTGCTCATACACTCTGAAGGCGTTTGTATTGCCACAGTAGCGCCGCTATATTCCACATACACACGTCAGCATACAGGCACACATATACACACAGACAAACAAAACACTACCACTATGACCACCACACATGCACAGTTTCTACATATTGTATTATTATACTCCAAACACACACACACACACACACTTATACACACACACACACACACACACAGACACACACACACACAACAAATCATACACATCACATATCATGCAACTCACAATACACACACACACACACACGCACACACACCCACACACACACACACACACGCACACACACCCACACACACACACACACACACACATACGCATAACTTACCAGTCATACCCATCCCACCAAAGCTTAACACAGGAGGAACCACCCCGAGCGCGGGGCGACAATCTGTGACGGGGCGACAATCCGTGTCGCAACAATTTTTTTGCCAACACGGATTGTCGCCTTCGAGGTCAAAAACTGGGAAGTGCACAAGCGTCACGGATTGTCGCCAGGCGACAATCCGTGTAGGGGGCGACAATCCGTGCCGCCAGCGCCCGTCACGGATTGTCGCCCCGAGCAGGAGGCGACAATCCGTGTAGGGGCGACAATCCGTGTCGCAACATACGCCGTTGGAGGTAGACCGTCAAACGTCATTTTGCTTTGCTAGCAACAGAAAAGACATATTCAGAAGTATCAACTTGTAAGACTATATTCCTCCCGTTTTGTTTTGCTTTTGACAGATATATTCAATTTCGAGATGGGAAAGGCACAGTTTTTAAGAGGAGTTTATAAGCCTTGAGGTAAACTCGTACATGTTAAGAATGTACATTTTGTAATTTGTTTTTGTAAACATTGGCTTTCCATGAGTATTACCTGGCTGTGTTTCATAAAGCTGTTCTTAAAGTTGCGAACGACCTAAGAAAGAGTGGTGATCAGTTCGTGTGCTGAATTATTGAAATTATGATAAGTATAGCCCATCAGAACTCACTGATCACCAGTCGTTCGTAAGTCGTTCGTAACTTTACGAACAGCTTTATAAAACAGGGCCCTGCCATAAGTTTTTCCTGAATGGTCTAATTTGTTGTACTCATATTCTTTATAGACAGCGTGGAGCCGTTATAATCTCATTTAAGCTAAAAATTAATGAGGAAGAACATTCAAAAAACTGATACTGTCAACGCATAAGGCACTCAATATCTAGGACCATTTTCACTTCTATTTAAAAAGTCATGATTCATACTAAATTACTTCTAGAGGATTTTACAAAATTTAATCAGGTGTAAAGTATGTTTGATGTCTCTTTCTCTGTATAATATCATAAACATGTTTACGTGTTTTTGCATAGGATTATATACGTGTACAATATAAAATATAGTGTATATGCGTTTCAGCTTCAGATATGATGTGTGATATTTGGTAGTTTTGTTTTTCATCTTATGTGCATATTGTATCACCAAAATGATTGTCAAAATGTTGTTGTTATGTGTGAATTATGCATAAAATCTATATCATGTATAGCCTATGATGATAATGATGACGATTGTATCAAGTTGGAACATCATGCAGACATTCTAAGATAAGACAGTTTAGCTGTACAGTATTAACTTCAACTTGACGCATTCTATATTATGAAATCAATATTTTTCTACTTTGATATCACTGTGATCATCAGAATTGTCATTATGAATGCGATTGCTGTAATTTATAAATGTGTCATCTCACAGAATATATATTTTTAGAAATTTTTATCACATTAGACGCTGACACACACATTTTTATTCACACAAAGCAAAACGATCAAGTAGCGGATGCTCTTTTTTTAGCATTTGCGGTTGGATAAAATAACTCTATGGTTGAGTGTTCTTGATTTAGAATCAAATTTTTGTTTTAGTAAAGATTTTCTTAGTAATGTAAGGCACGACTAAATTAGTGAACTTCAGGCCCGGTAAATGAGCTTCTATTGCTATTCTGATCATTATTGTTTAACAAGTTTATTACACGCGTATTGTCTACGCAATGTTAAAGGATGCGGTCTGTCAATGGGCATTTGGTATTAAGGTCTTATTTGCCCAGGGTAGCCTAGCTTCAGTGTTAGCACTGTTCTTCAAGAATGCTCTGCCAATCTTATGTCATCTGCAATTTTATGACATAGGCACAAAGTGATTTTAGGTGTAATAAGCTGTTGCGTCAGGTAATGATAATGATGATAAAAGTGCTTATACATGTAGTAGTATATAATAACACATCTCCATACATGCACATAAAAAAAGGATATAATAATTGAATATACAACAGCAATTGAGACGATACAGTTGCACCGAGTTTCATGTTTTTACACTATAGTTTAAAAGTTTAAACTGTAAACAGTTGATTTGCCCCCGATATGTGCACAGTGTACTCTTATGGTTGAAACTTTGAAATATTTGTGGAATCCGCGAGATTCCAATAGGCATTGCCATAATCAACAGAAGCATGATATCATTTATCAAACTTGAATGATAGCTTTGTGTTCTGTTTTCCGAAGGTAAACAAGAATGTTTTTGAAAACTGAAGACACATTTTCGAAATCTAGCAACAAACAACATACAATAATTGTTGAGAGTCGCTGCACCCCACATGTTATTTCCTGGGGAATAGAGTACAAGATGCTAATCATTGATTTGCTGTGCAAATAAACAAGCACAGATTAATTATGAACCTTGTTTTCTTTGTGATTCTTTTGTCTTGGGATATTATTAGTCAGTCAGAGCAATATCAAGTATAGCAGACGTGCGGAACGGTCTAACTCCAAGGGCTCTCTTAACAGCTTTTGGACTGTTCTTCTAAAGCTATTTATTGTTTTCATAACGTGTTACGGCCTACACGGGATTCATCTATTACAATGGAGATTATAAATGGGTATAAAGACGACGATTTTCAACATTACAAAAAGAGGGGAGGGAAAATGGGGATAATGGCCTATTAAGAGTTTTAGAAACTTCACTAAGACCATGCTTATATCAGAGACTGTTAAAAAAAATTAAGGAATTCTCGTCTCACAGTTCTGTCGAATATATATGTATATATATATATATATATATATATATATATATATATATATATATTTTTTTTTTTTGGCTTAATTACATTCTCACTGTATCATCCGTGCTGCATGCGAGTATAGTCGCGTTCAATCATTAGATGCGGATATGTTGTGGCCCAGTGGATAAGACCACAGCTATCAATCACGAAGTTCCTGGGTCGGATTCCCTGGATGGTTGCAGCGGTTGTGCAACCTTTACAAGGTACTTTATCCTCATTGTCCTGTCCTTCGGAGTTGACTTAAAGCCGTTTGTTTCGCTGTTTATTTCTTACAACCGTGTTTATTACTTCGGTAAATCAGTTCAATTCAATTTTTTCCATTTCACTTCGTTCATTGAGTGGCAAATTTATGGCAGCCAAAATGCCAAAATGATTTTTTTTTCTCAGAAGGACAGCCCCCTTCCCAATACAGTCTAATGTTTTATTGTTTTATTATGTCTGCACTTTTGGTATATCTGTGTCTGCTATCTGTCCGTAAGGTAGGTAAGTATAGGCATTTATTTCCGTCAAAATGAAAACAATCGTGCAAATACACGAATATAACACTTTCACATATATGACGAATACGGCTGGATAGGCTCACTCAGGAAATAACCATCATGACACCGATGTTTTACAGGAAGATCCACTTTGCATTGTAAGTAAATCAATTTGATACATAATAAGTTATATTCGGAAGAACAAAAGTAAGCAAACGAATTTATAGTAGATTCACACACATAAGTCACACTATGCACTCTGATCACTCTCACAAATCATATATTAGAAAAATACACCTAAATTTTAGATTTATTTTCTTTGTTTATCTGTCACATTCCATAATCTACTTGTTAGAAAAATACACTATTTCGTAAGTCCCTTGAAAATAAAAGTAGATGCCTTTTGGTAACCAGAGGAGGTGAATTAAAAACCCTACTGCCCCCATATGACAACATTCTTTTGCAATGATTACTCTGGTGATACTTAGAAGATTATCATTCAGAGTGAAACAGATAAATATTTTCTTTAAAAGTAAAACATTGTGTCAGATAAGATGGCGCCATTTTGTTCAGATCTTTATAGACTACAATACTGAAACAGATGTTGGGTACGTCAAAAACAACAGTATCCCACTGAAGAATGCAACGTATTTTGTAATTTGATACATGAGAGAGAACAAGGAATAATCTTGAAAATAATTTTCTCTGCTCTGTTTTGAAGTTTTTGAATCCCATCTGTTGTTTATTTTTTACCAGAGTCGCATTACCTACATAATCTTACTGCGGTAAATTGAAAGACTTGTACATCAATCTCAGGCAAATGCGATCAAAGTAAATCATATACATGTATTTCTCTTGCTTGAAAACCTTCCACATATCCTACCACAAGCGCACATCAGAACGTTGAATTTCATTTACAATGTTCTTTTAAAGATGCAAACGCTTCTTCGTGTGAAAGCAGGACAGAATACTCTCCTCTGCCATCCCCTCCCCCGCTGGCGTTTCAAGCCAGTTCGCTGTTCCACTTCGCGCATGAGCAGAAAAGGGTCACTCGTACCAACAGGCGCATTGGTTTCTAAATTCGCTGAGATAAGCATTTGTGATGGAATGATTATTCATGCAATCCTTATAAATGGTGCTTGTCAGCACATCCACCTGACAGAAAAATTGGTATTTGACAATATCAATGGAAAGAGATTGTTAATACATTCAGTGCAAAATAATGAGATGGATGTATTTCCAAGTGTTACTTGACGGATCATTCTGGCCATCTGGTCTACACAAAATCATTCTTTGTTTGAACAGGATTGATGAATCCCACAAACTGTTACGTAAAGCTTGTAAAATGCGCTAAAAACGAAACAGTGCCCCTAACCAACTTAGAAAAACGAAAGGTAATTCTTACCAATGTGCCCATGAGCTAACTCCGAACTTGCTTATATATGCACCCGCTATAATCAAGAATAGTCTAGCATGCGACGTGAATCACGCCATCTTTTGATGGGGAACTAAAGAAAAAAAAAATATGGCCAATACGTCACAAGCTCGGCAAGTTAATCAAGAGGTGACAGGTACCGACAATGAAGCCATTTACCCTCTTCCTGAACATTCATATATCTAACTATACAGGAGCCTGAAACTTTCATATTTTAAACATCTAATAGCTTTCTCAAACATATTTGACTACCATTCTTATATGTGAAATATGACATGAATAGAGAATACTTATCTGTGCAACTGGGCACCATTCCCCTCCTGGGGGCTCCAAGGGGCAAAATACTGAGGGGAGGGGGGGATGTCTCAGAAATATTTACGAGTCTTCTATTTAAAACCAAAGGAGATTTTAGCTAAGTTAGTACTGTGAAGAAGTAGATTGGTGACTGCAGTTTTGTTCATGGCAGATACAGGGGTGGGCTGGGGGTAAAGCATTTTATTCGTCTTGTTGAAAAGACATGGTCAAACTTGCCACCAAACCTATAGTGCATCATCACAAGGGTGATAACTTATGTACTTAATACAAGAACCACAGAACCTCCTATAGTTTAAAAGAAAAAAAGTCTTTAAAACTGAAAATACTCTGATTATTTCAATACATAGTGAATGCCTTTTAAAGACTATTTATAGTAGATCCAGGGGTTGGGTTTTTACATTCATTTTTTTTAACTGCATAGTAATATTTTCTAATCTTTTTGGCAGGTATTTTTAATAGTGTGACGGAATAAGCATATGGACACCACGCCCCCATAAAAGCCCCTCAAAGCGGCCCCCATTTTGCATGGAATGCATGGAAGATAAACTTGCAATACTCAGGTGAGCGCGAGACCCCCGGGAGTCTTGTTTATTCTTCATCTTTTCAAACAGAAGTATTCCTGTTTCATGCAATCATTGACTTCAACGTATTTCGAAACATAATTTCATCTTTTAATTTCAACCTTTCATCTATACCGTCATTTCGTGAGATGTACGCTACTAAACTGCCAAGAAAAAAAAAGACGGTCCGGATAATGATTACCATCCACAAATCACGTGATATTTGCAAAACTTTCTATTCCGAGAGAATGAAAGGATCATTTTCGCTCACTTCCTCAATTCGCTCGAAAGACGCAACATACGCGTAGACCTCCTTGTTCAGAATCTCTTTCGGCATTCTTATACGGAAGTCTTTCAGTCAATCTTCGAAGCCAGATAAAGCTACAGCAGAATCAAAAACACTGAATGGTGGAGATGAACGCTGCCTGTACGACCAAGCCTATATGGAACTGTCTAGCTAAAGAATATACTAAAAGTGCAGCAGCAATGGTAGCAGTAGTTGAGAGGGCTGAAGCGTGAAAACCATGTTAAAGTATGCTTGCAAATCGTATGGATTTCTACTGTAACAAATGCCTGACCAAGTGATGCTTGATCCATCTTTCCAGAAGTTTGCAACATGGAGATTAGGGTGACAATGCCGTCTTCAAGTGAATGTATTTCAAATTTTCTCTGGAGTCGATGGTTTCCGTTCATTTCCATATTTATACTTATCATGCCGTCTATTGAAAGCCAACGAGTTCCCATTTTTCGAGAGTACGGTGTTGGAGAAAATATGACTCTGTTGTGCCTGATTCAAAATCAACCGGACCAACATATTTATCATGCTTATTGGATAAGATATCAAAACAACACAGGAACTGAACTAGCGTGTTTCAATTCAGGACTTGGCATAGTTGAAGACAGAAATAATGATACACGTGCCCGGATTTCATATGTGCATCGGAAGAATTATTCAGAAAATGAGAGTTCTTTTGGGCTTCATATCGTCAATACAAGCAGAGCTGACTCTGGGTGGTATACATGTTTACAACGTCCGTATAATGGGTCAGGATATCATACACTACGAGAGTATAATGTCAAAATCATTGGCTGTGACTGCCTGTTACCAGCTCGTGAAAACTCGATTGGAAACATTTTATGTGTGCTTGAAGGCTGGCAAAGACCCTCTGGAGATGGAGAAGTAGTTGTTCGTGTTGGCGGCAAAAACACGACCGGATATATATACAACGACGAGCTCCTACTTCAGGTGAATGCGTCTGAGATGAATGGAGGACTTACAAAAATAGAATTACAAACGTCAGATGCAAACTCATTTGTTCGATGCAATACTGAACAAAACACTGCACCCTATACCAGTGTGAAGCCTACTCAACACTCAACGCCATCCACTGATCAATCTGACACAAGGAATAGTGCCGCGATGACATATCCATACGATGCAGTGGTTACAGGAACGGAATCACCCGAGTCCACTGCAGATGGAACTACGAATGAGACATCATTAACAGAATTTACGTCTGTCGAAACTGTTTCAACTTCAACAGAGTCGACCTTATCGCCCAATGTTTTGTTATCTAATATGACCACTGCACAACTGTCTGGGAAGACGACGGATTCAGAACGGCCCCTGCAGTCAACATCTGGGTCATCGTCATCGGTTTCAAATATGGAAAGCACGAAGTCGACAAATGGCATCTCAGTTTCTTTAGTCACTCGTCAATCAGGAACAGTTCGTGCAACAAGCAAAGAGACATCGTCTGTGAAAACACTGACAACAAGGACTGTTAGTGAATCCACCGCTCAGGCTACAATAACAGTTACTTCGAAGGTCACAGAAGATTCCACTACCCAACGAGATGTAACGACCACTCTAGGCTTCTTCTCTGGCATTACAACCTCCTCTGTGGCAGGGAGCACTCTCGGAGAAGAAACGCAAACGACTCAACAACTGACGACAATTACGCAAAGAAGAAATTCCACCCAACACTTCTTGCCCTACAGTACCACCGTCCTGTCCAAAGAGGGTTCAGACGATGAAAATTCACACCTTGTACTTATTGTCTCAATCTCAGTATGCACAGGTCTGGGCCTAATAATCAGTGTTGTGGCGATTTGTGTTGTGGCTCGTCGACGTCGCCGAAAGCCATATCATCTTCGACATCGCCATCGATGCAGACAAGGTTTGAATTCCGTAAGCAATGTACGAGATAGTTTATACACGCCCAACAAGCCCAAGCTGCAAGGAAGCACTAGAGTCCTGCAGGAGCCAAGAAAGAAATCAGCTAATGATGACGTTGGCGAAGGCGATGAGGAACGTTCCCTCAGCGACGATTCATTCGACGATTCCTACGTTGATCCCTTCGGTGACTTCGGGATTAGAGATGATACCGCTCCCGCCAATGACCTTGTTCTCTCATCCTTTGCGGGTAACCCTGGGCAGGCAAACAACTTAGGTGCCCTATCGTGTGAATCGCATGGAATGGCCATGGTGCAAAAGGCGCCTTTGGAGGAAGACCGTCAAAGGCAGAGTCAGGAAGGGGCGACAGGTGAGAAGGAGGCAGAGGACGAAACGCCTTTTTACTTTGTCTTGAACAAAGAGGACAATACGGAGGAAAATACATATGACGATATACCACCCATTTCTAGTAATATTTACGCAGCAATCTATTCTACGGTTGTTTAAACCTTTGTAGGAAAGGCTTGCAGAGGAAGACTAACACTAGCACAAACAGGCCAAGAAATTGCTTTTGGTAATCTTTGAATTTATACATCGTCATAAGAATTAATACAGAGATAAAAAAAAAAAATTCTTCAAATTCGAAAATGAATACTTAGATGAAACATTGGTTTTTCTAAAGCTGAAATGATTTTCCATGTGTATTGGAAATGGTATTTTCATGAGCAATATTTTCAATAAGAATACATATACTACTTCATACATCCAGGTGTGACATATGACAAGAAAGATGACCCGTCTTGACTAGGCCCTATAATTACAAGTATAGAAAAAAAGACTGGAAAAATGAAATTAAAAAAATACCTACTTCGATGAGGAAATATAATCAAAATTAAGATTGTTCTTTGAAGTTATGTTGTTCATTACCACTTTTAAATCGATGTGGTGTTAAGAGATGAGTGTCTTCCAAGATGCATGAGATTCAAACTGTTTGTTTGTTCTTTTTCTTTTGTGAGGATGTTGATAGGGAAAAATATATTGGTTTTTAATTCAAGCTGTTAACTTGAAGAAAAAAAAAATCGTTAAAGGGAAGGAACGGAGCAACTGATTTATCTTTTCTCAAGAACTAAGCTGTTACTCATGTGAAATCACCGTGATAACTCAAAACTATTGCAACGGCCAATGTAAACACAGATATGTCTAGATATCTAGATATATCTAGGTATATCTATATGAGATTAGACACAAATTGACATTGTAAATACATCGTTATAAATCAATGAATATCTGCACGGATGATTCGTAACTCTTCGATATTCTATACATCATCACGTTTTACCACTATAGGCGTAGCTTGACTAGGAGGTTGGTGGCCTCAACTCAAATGAGAACATACCGAAATAATCTGCAGGTAACCAAAAAGAGAATTTCCATGTGTTTTATGTGCACATTTGCACAGGCCACTCAATAATGGTCCCCTTGTATTTAAATATTATTGTGTCAGAATAAGAAAACACATTCAATACTTCGATTTGAACATAATTATTTTTTAATCATTGCTAGAAAATAACTACTTACGTTCAATGCATAAAAAGCCGGAATACACGTTGATTGCACTGAACACCTAAATGAGAGGTTTATGATATGATGTGAACAGGAGACCTTTTTTTTTTTAATAACTGAGGTAGAACTATTGTTGGAAAAATAATGGGTTATTTTCTGTATTCTGATCCAGAACAACATTAATCTGATGAGAGTTTCAAAAACTTGATGTAGATTTCTGAGACTGTAGACGTCATTGAAGGTATTGCACTCACACATTTAATATGCCGAATACGACTTTTCGCCTTCATTATTATTGTATCAACATACTCGTGGCAAAATGGGATTATCAATTAAGGTTTTGATATCACATGAATTGTTTCGGCAAAATGGGATTATCAATTAAGGTTTTGATATCACTTGAATTGTTTCCTATGACAGTGGTGAAACTTGTACTACAATAAACAAGTAGCAATCGTCGATTTTTATATGCTACATGGATTGGGGTTAACTGGTTAAGAAAGCAAGAAACATGTCACGGCAGAAGAGATTGTCATAATATTATCTGATGTAAACACATGCTGTAGTATAGATTTGGGCACCCTGTTCACTTGCTGTGATGTAAAGAAGTAATTTACATTTTTTCTCTACACACATTACGCATATTACAAGTTAACAAATGCTTTTTTTTTTCTATTTCAGTTTCTCTCTCCTTCAAGTACCAACTTTGTTCTACTTTCAATTCAATCAATTCAATCAATCATGGTTTATTTCCATTCAACGAAAATCAAGAAACATAGTACAAATTTCCAATCAACAGAAATCAAAACATAGTACAAAGTATACATGTCATGAAATGATATTGTTCGAGCATTTGCAAAAGATTCATGTAATATGAATACATGTATATAACAGCATATGTTTATATATATATATGTATATACAATAATACATATATACTTCGTGGACGTGCGAAAAAATAGATTCGGTTATGGAAAATAGTGATCCACTAAAAAGCAAAGCTTGTGGGACGTGGATCGCTAAATAAATAATGAGTAGATAATTTATAGCTTTTATAGGGTTTTTATAGCTATTATATTTGATATAGATTATTTAAATCATTTGTAAAAAAAAAAAAATATATATATATATATGTGTAGTTATACTGAGATACGCAGGTCGGGAGAAAATTATATAAAATATCAATGTTAATGCCTGGACACTGTTCACTGAACCACGTGTACCGAGAAAATATGACAAGGACAACACACTCGTACGCACATACCCACACACATATAAGACGCGAGACAGTGCCGAGAGGAGAGAAGACGGTAACAATGCAAGTCTACGAAGAACAAAAGACAGGAAAGGAAGAGGAGAGAAGAAAGAAGGGAGGTCCGCATGCAGAACACGCAAAGTGCTGCGTCATCAGGACAGGTGAAAGCTCTCAAACATGAATTAAAACAATTTAAATTATCTAAAATTATAGGTAGAGAGTAAATATTTTCTGAATTTGTATTTAAATGTGAGGAATTTAGGGGAATCTTTTAAACTATTGTCTAGATTATTCCAAAGTTTGGGTCCGGTATAAAGAAATGTACTTTGGGCATGTGCGGTTCTCATTAATGGAAGATGATAGTCATCGGATCGTCGCCTGGGATAATTATGTACATGACTGTTTCGATGAAATAAGTCATGAAATATTTTAGGTAAAAAATTACTGTTATAATTAAACATAAACTGACCAAGTTGAAACACATACAAATCTTTTATTTTTAGTATTTTATGGTAAAAAAACAAAGCATCTGTGTGTTCTCGGGTATGTAGATTAAAAACGATTCTGAGCGCTTTCTTTTGTAATAAAAAAAGTTTATCTAGTAATATCTGATATGTATTTCCCCAAGCAAGAAGTCCATAATTTAAATAAGGTAATATTAAGCTAGAATAAAGAGTTAATAATGCAGAAGAAGGAAGATAATATTTTAATCTGTTCATGACGCCAATATTGCGTGAAATGATTTTACATATGTTATTGATATGATTCCTCCATGAAAGCTTGTTATCAACACAAACACCAAGAAATTTAAAAGAAGAAACTTCTTCTAAGGGAGTATTATCAAATGTTATATTGCCTGGGAGGCTGTCTAAAGAGTTACTAAAAAGCATAAATTTTGTTTTTTGAATATTTAGTGACAATTTGTTTGCGTATATCCATTGTATAACCTTTTTCAATTCATCATTTACTGTGCTTGTTAAGATATTTGGGTCTGGGTGGGAAAAGAAAAGGTGAGAGTCATCCGCGAATAATATGAGAGATAGTTTCTCCGAGGATATATGAAAATCATTGATATAAATATTGAATAACAGTGGGCCTAATAAGCTCCCCTGAGGAACACCACATGCAATTGTTTTATTTTGAGAGTCAAAGCCGTTGACATGTACAAATTGGGATCTTTTTGATAGGTAACTCGTGAACCACTCCAAGGCCTTTCCACGTATGCCATAATGAGATAATTTGGCGAGAAGTATTCCATGGTTAATCGTGTCAAAGGCCTTGGAGAAGTCCAAGAAGATACCTATTGTGTGTGAAAATGTTTCGAGTGCGTGTGTGACTTTGTCGATGAGGGCGAGTAATGCGTGTGTTGTGCTGTGATTTTCTCTAAATCCAAATTGAAAATTTGAAAATATGTCACAGGTTTTAAGAAAACGTGCTGTCCTGATATAAAATATTCTTTCGTGAATCTTAGAAATAGAAGATAATAAAGATATAGGTCTATAATTATTGACATCATCCTTCTCCCCTTTCTTATAAATAGGAATTACTTTCGCAATTTTCATACTATTTGGTACTTGGCCGGTTGTAAGCGATGAGTTGATAATGTGTACTAAGGGATCCACTATTTGGGGAATTATGTTTTTTTATCAAATGGTCGTCAATTCCGTCATGGCCAGGACTTTTTCCTTCTTTCAAATTGGCCACGATCTTTGTTACTTCTTCTCTATATGTTGGGTCGAAAAATATAGTTTTGGAGTTAGGTGAATCCAAAAAATCACTAAAAGATTTACTAGAAGGAGGAATATTTTGAGAAAGATTTTTTCCAATTGAGGAGAAGAAGTCATTGAATATTTCAGCCATGCCAGCGGGAGTGTTGCTGGAGGCATTGCCCAATCGAACTTCAAAAATATGGGATGAATTGTTAGATGTGTTCATAGCATTTTTTAATGTTTTCCATGTGTTTTTAATATCATTTTTATATTTGCTTATCTGGTTAACATAAAAATTTTTCTTCTGCATTCGTAATAATTTAGTGAGTGTGTTTTTGTATGAAACATATTTTTTCTTATTTTTTTCAGTGGGGTTGCATCTGTATTTACAAAACAAATTATTTTTCCTATTTATGGATTGTAATATAGACTGAGTTATCCATGGGAGTCTTGGAATTTGCTTATATCTATTTTTTATGTTGCGCAGGGGAATGTGGTTATCAATTTCGGAGGTAATAATAGATATGAGATAGTCATAAGAGAAGTTGACATCGGTAGTGTTGTATACAGAAGACCAATCAACTTCTTTTAAACTGTTTTGGAGACTTGTAAGATTATCTGCAGTAATCTTACGTTGCTTATAATAATTATTTTGTTTAGTCAATTTGATTGGAACCTGGGCAAATATAGGATAATGGTCAGTGATGTCTGAGAGGATGATACCAGACGTGGAAGAACATTATAAAAAATGTTGTCTATGAGGGTAGCCGATTGGCTGGCGACGCGGGTAGGCTTGGAGATTAATGGTAAAAACGAAGCAGACATTAATATTTCTATAAATTCTTGTGGGTTATTTTGAGAGTTACATTTCATGAGATCGATATTAAAATCGCCCATCAGAAATGTATCTTTATTGAGTATAATGGGATTTTGTACTAAATCCTGCAAAACTGTCATAAAATCATTCATATTCGACCGAGGGGGTCTGTAAATTACGCCAATCACAGTATTTTTCCATGTGGATTTATCAATTCAATAAATAGGGATTCGAGTACCCCGCTCATAACACTTATCTCCTCATGTATAATATATGTAAATTTTTTCGAGATATACAAACCAACTCCACCACCAACTCTCTCGTTTCTATTTCTAAATACAAATTCAAATCCGGGTAAAAAAAAAAAATTAACTACTGATATTGGAATTCAACCATGTTTCTGTAAGCCCTATAATGGAGCAAGATTTTTGATCTGGATTTTCTGAAAATAAACGCAACTTGTCGAAGTTTCTATTAATACTGCGTATGTTTAAGTGAGCTAGCAAAAATGTTTCATCATTTGTCTTCGTAATTCGATTTTTATACTGATTTTCAGTCAAATAAACACATGATGGTTTCTGAACCGGATCATTTGAGTCAAAATTATATTCAAATTCTTGTGCTGAGGTATTGTACTTATTGGATATGTAATCTTCATACGAACTGGAAATAATGTTTACATGATCAGATTCAGAGTGCCTTACTGTATCATAAAATTCATCACTATTCAAAGAATTAAAAACAAAATTTGTTATATTAGTCATGGGTTAAAATGTAACATATTCGGGGGTTAATAGCTGGCCTCCCGCCTTTGCCTTCACATTTCTCGCCCTGTTTACGCATTCCTGAGATTTCTCAAATTGTTTTTAAAATCACTAGTTTATGTCATTTTAAACCCTTAAAAAGAAGTTGCAAAAATAAACAACGTAGTGTGTTCCGATGTCGCTGCACTTTTGATGTGTGTATATAAGGACTATATTGTATTTCCATATGTCATACTGAAAGTCTGATATCGTTCGTGCCGTGGATTTGGATTTATGATTATACAATAAATAGTGACACTAAAAGAATGATAAATTGCGGTTTGTGATTAAATGTGACATGCTCTGTATACTGCGCAAAAAAAAAAATATATCTGAAGCCTATTATAATATCGAAGTAATTGTGTCTTACTTGTTCAAAGTAATTATAAATGTACTTTATCATCATTATAGGTTTTCCAGCCCAATTTCATTAGATTTGCATTCGAATTAATGAAAAGGCGTGCAAATTCAAGCGACTTTGGCACTGCTCTACTCTCACGGTTCATTTTATCATATCTTTTTTTTTAGTATTCAATTTCATTTCATGTCATTCATTTAGAATGTTTTTCATTCAATTTAGAAAGAAATTCATTCAATTTAACGGCTCAAAGCTGGCATTCAATTTCGCGCCAGCTGGATAGACGTTCAAATTCGTGCCAAATACCAGTTTCAATTTCATTATACAGGAACACAACTTCACACTTTGCACGTGCAAATTCAATCAACATACACAACTTCTACGAGCCTTTTTTTTTCACGATCACTGTCATAAGATTGGATGATGCAATTTCATTTTCATTCCAAAAAGTCTCATTTAATCATCTTAATTGTATTCTGTGTATTCAGCTTCTTTCCTTTCTTTCACTTTATTTAGGAAATAGCGCATCCTTAAATCGAATGCAAATCTGATGAAATTGGGCGGGAAAACCTATATTATTATCATCATCATCATTAATATATATATGTATATATATATATATATATATGAAGAGTTTGTTTGCAAAAACCGATAAGTCCATATTTGCCAAATGGAGATATTTGCGATTAAAGGTCAAGAAAAATAAAGAGAATAATAAGAAAATTTTTGCTTCTTTTGACCATAACTTCAAAAATATACCTTTATATGTAGTGACCAATATATCATTTAAAAGGTATTATTTTGTACTTTATGACAGAGGCCGTACATCAAAATCTTCAAAAATGGACTTATCGGTTTTTGCAAACAAAGTCTTCATATATATATATATATATATATATATATATATATATATACATATATGTGACCGTGCACCTCAAAACGAACATAAAGTCGCACACACTGATTTTGCGTGAGGACTGAAAATAAGTGAAATGGGTAAACCTAGCCGAACTTGACTTTTTCATATTTTCTGAAACAGCGGGTCTTCTTTTACATTATGCTAAAATTTGGGATCATAAAACGGGCAGGAAAGTGTGTTTTTTGGCAGTTTATCTCGAACATTTTTTTTAGAATAGTGTGATTAGGTGTGTCTTTAGAATCCCTTTTTCATTTCTGAAAAACCTTGTCCACACTCTTCACCTTCGACTCTAATAACTTTTGAAAGGATAGTGCTACTGCTTTGAAAGTTGGCATTAATTATGGACAGAATGTGTTAATGAGGCATGCTTAATTTCAGTTTAATCTGATAATCCCTTCATTGTTGTTACTCTGGTGGTTTACTTCCTGTTTTTTGTCCCATTCATTGCACAGCCAGCACGGTTTGGTAAAGATTAAGCGCTTGAATAGACACTGTACTTCAGAGCCTCTTTTCTCGGTTCACACTTTTCCTGAGTTTGTGCTTTCTTTCCAATATTTAGATAGGTTAGGAGAGTCCAATTGATTTGAGTTATACCTCATTTTAAAGCTTAAGGTCTGCTCTTTCAGAATATGATCTTAACTTAAAATTCATGCCTGGCGACTTTTTGTTTGTTTTGAGGTGCACTGTCACATATATTTCAAAGAAATGGTTTACCAATATCAACACGCTTTACAGCAAATGATTAAAAAAAGAATAAATCAAAATATCTCAAAAATACAAAAAGATAAACTACACATAGATATTCATAATAGGCTAAAATTAAATGTACGATATTTATTCTTTGAAATATAAAATATTACACTTGAAGGGGGATCGCGACATTAATATTGCACATTATATATTTCAGACTGGAAAAAAAGTATTTCTGTTTTAATATTATCCAGTTTTGTTTTTTCTCTCTCTCTCTCTCCCTTTCTGTCTATCTATCTTCCTCTCCCTCTCTCTTTCCTACATGTTTCATTGTATCTATCTCCCTCTTTTCTTCCGCTTTCTCTCTCTCTCCCTCTCTCTCTCTCCCTCTCTCTCTCTCTCAATACAATATTATTCATTAATAAAATCGATATCTATCAATTGTCTATATCAACTTAAAGTCACCCAATATGATAATCCTTGTGATGCTTGCATATGTATAACAATAAAAGATATTTTCTATATATACACAATCATAAATATAGCATATTTATTTGATACTTTCAAAAGATACACGACCCATGATCAGAATCAGTGACAAGAACCCGAAAGTGTAAAATAACAAAAACCCAGGATACCACTATTAGAAAATAAAATCATAACCCGTGTATACCACATATGTATAGGTTACACCCCCCCCCCCCAATATATATAGAAATATAAACTAAGCATTCAATGTATTCACATTTGTTCTCCTTTAATATCATATGATATCTTCAACTTCAGTTTCAATTCAAATTCTTTTACTGAGTAAAATACAACGTTCTTTTAGACACGTAAAAAAGTAAAGTCAATGTTATCATTACCAAATTGTTGGTAATGATAACATTGTCTTGTTCACTTGAGGAAAGCTGGACAATATTTTTGTCAACATTTCGTAAAATCATTATCAATATTTATTTCATGTGCATTCAATTTGATCGAATATTTGCAGCGGTGGAGTGACTTTGGTCAAATGATTTCATGCATGTTTTCAAATTTGTTTTTAGGCATCCACATTAACGGTTACTACGTTCAAATTCGGAAGTAAGCAGTCAATTTCGTGTTTGAACACTGTGCGTTCAAATTAATGCATGCGATGGGGGGTGGGTTAGCACTTCAAAGCACTTTCAATTTCTTTTTTGAGCGATCGATTTTTACAACTGAGCACTCACTCTCGTAATTCAAAGTTGTAAATGCCTATTCATATAAGCAGCTGTGATTTTGTCCATCTTATGAACATGTGTGACTTTTACTTGTTTATCTTTAATTTCATCATTTATATGATCAGCATCACTTATCTGAACATCTTCTTGCTCAATATTTTATGTGAACTTCAATACAAATATTTTTTATCATGATCATCACATTATCTTTGTGATCTTTAACTAACATCTTTATTTTCATCATGATCATCATATTATGTTTATAATCTTCATTCAACGTATTTATTATTTTCATTATATTCATTATATTGTTTATGTGATCTTCATTTTTTATCTAATTTTTCCTGGTCAATTTCTTTGTTTTGTCATCCAGTTTCATATTGGAAGCATTCATGTTTTGTCAAATGCACTCATGCATGGAAAATTCGTAATTTGTCATTTGAATTAAGTAATGCTGCAACCGCTCACGCATTTGAAAATTATAATTCATTTAATGTGCATACATTTTCGGTGATGATTCTCAAATTTAGTCTCAACTTGTCGCAAGCTCATTCCGAATATTCAAATTTGCATATAGGCAAAGAAGTTTTCAACAGGAGCATTTAGTCAAAAACATTAATCTCTTAGGTGTCCATGAAAAAAAAGAAAGATTTGTACTCTACATTGAATTAAATGTTAGGAACATGTATATGTGGATCATACATAGTGAAAATAGATATGCAAGACGAAGATCACCCCCCCCCCCCAAAAAAAATGTGATAATAATGATGCAAGGAAGGATTTACACTGAAGGTTTATAGCAGAGGGAAGATATTCACAGAGTAAAGAATGATTACCATGATGACCTAATTAAATACAAAAAATAAAATTCACATTCTATTATTAAATTGACAAAATCACTCTTATTCAGACTGATGAAATTCGAATCCATCTCGAGGATATTGTATGCTTATGATTTCCTTTGTCAAAGCTACTACCAAATCACTGATCAATTTGGTGCTTCATTACTTACGGGCAACTTGTCAATAAGTTGCAAAATCACTCTTGCTTATGAATGTGTAATGCAAAAATGAGTGCTCAGTTGTGAAAATCGATCTCTCCGAAACAAATTGAAAGTGGTTTGAAGTGTTTGTTCAGCCCATCGCGGGTGCACGTCAGGAGACCGACATCCACGAGTCATACAGCTCACGAGTCATATAGCTCACAAGTTATACAGCCCACGAGTCATACAACCCTCTAGTTATACAGCCCAGGCACGCGTTCGACACTAAGAAAATAAAGTCCACGAATTCGACATCAAGTAAAATAAGCCCACGAGATACAGTCCATGAGTTCGACACTACGCACAGAAGGCTCACGAGACCGACACTACTCAAACAAAACCCATGAGACCGGCACTACGCTTAAAAGGCTCACGCGACCGATACTACGCAAACAAAGCTCACGAGACCGACATTAGGCGAAAGAGGCTCACGAGCCCGAAACTCGGACAAAGAAGGCCTGCGAGATCGACAGGATGAACAGCGCCACTTACAGACCAATTAATTGTATAGGGTGTTCAGATAATGGCATAAGGAAGATAAAATGAGAGTTGGAAAAGGAGAGTTGCTAGGGTGTTACTCCGTCAGTAGCACTCCCTCACCCTATGAACTGTTCAAGATCTTTAATTGTGTTTGCGTGTGAGTGTTTGTGAAAAATAAACAAAATTCGGTAAAAGTGTGCATGAGATCTTTCCACATTAATTTCGCAAAATGCCAAAACACTCTCGTTTTCCTTTCCGTAAAACACCTATACACTTACTTAGAAAAAAAAATAAAATGTTGACATTCAGATCAACTAACTAGAAAAATACCCAGCTGTGAAAAAAAAAATTACAAGGAAATATTTCACAAAATGGTCAATGTTGCAGTGCACACCTGCTTTACGTGATATGGAGGGGAGGCAGTCATCTGCAAAGGTGTTGATTTATTATAAATTCACAGAAAAATGTAATCGACTATAATATCAAGGTAGCGTTAGGCAGCATTCGAAAAAAGAAGATGCAGCCATGAAAACAGTGATTCTATTTCATGAAAAATGTTTGGGGAGAATGATTTAACAAACACAAGTCACAAATCGAGGTGAATCACTGCGATATAAAACGTTTTCATCCGTTGAATGTCATACATTTATTGTTACAGAGAAACTTACAAATTGAATTCTAAGCAGGCGGGTATAAGCAGGCGGATAGGATATCTAATAAGACCTACTTAACTATTATAGTAAAGAGAGAAAGAAAAGGGCGAAAAAAACTTAAATCCTATCTACCTTCCAGCTAGAAATTGGGAAAGCCTATAAAGAATAGCACGATGGCATCTAAAATTAGACCATACACTGTTCTTGTCCTCTATTATTTTTTCATTTTTTTTTGAGGGGGAATCCCATGAAGAGGACAATGTTATTAAAAAAACAAAACAACAACAACTGGTAACAATGTTGCTCCCCGTAGCGTGACAGAAGTGCCCTTACAGCCACACGTGTAGAAGGACATACTTGATGTTTTTGATATGTAGATGGTGCTGTTCAATTAGTTACAATCTCTCGCTCGATAGCGTGACAAAAATTGCACCCGCCAGTATGTAATTTTCCCCTTCATGGAACACCCTGCACAGGTACATATTTGTAATTGACATGTAGATGGTGCTGTTCATCCTGTCGGTTTCGTGAGCATTCTTTGCCCGAGCGTCGGTCTGGTGGGTTTTCTTTACCTAATGTTGGTCTCGTGAGCCTCTTTTGCTTACTGTCGGGCTCGTGAGCCTTTATTGCGTAGTGTCGGTTTCATTGGCTTTTTTTTTTTTTTTTTTTTTGCTTAGTGTCGGTCTCGTGAACCTTTTGTGTGTAGTGTCGAACTCATGGACTGTATGACTCGTGAGCCTTATAACTCATGGGCTGTATGACTCATGGACCTATTTATGATGTCGGTCTCGTGGACAGTATGACTCGTGGGTGTCGGTCTCTTGGGATGACCCCGTGATTTTTGCGTTTCACAATTCTTAATTTTGTATTTTATTTCAACAACAAATTCCAAATGATTCATGAAAATTTGTGAGCAGGTTTATGACGGGCTTGTGAGAAGACGACTCTCAATCTTCAAATTTCACATTTCACATTTTATCAACTCAAACAAGGCGTACATCCGGTAAAATAGTCATGATTAGTTTTTTATCCCCCAAGAAAAGGAAAAATACTAATAGCAATAAAACGCTAAACAACGCATCCTAGTCTGTGTTCCTGCCTATGTTCCTTTGGTTAGTAAACCTTCACATGACATTGACATAATACTGTAGATAGACCTTCTAAAGGAAAGACTTGTAGACGATGTCTAAAAACCTGTAAGTGCAGCTTTCTCACACTTTCTAACTCAAATTTCCTTAGTCACTGTAATTGGTTGAATGCATTTGAAACATGATGGCATATTCAAAATACCATCTAAATCTATAACCTGACCTCAAGGAATTAATGTACATGTACACTGTTAAACTTTTGAAAAACCCCATGCTGGATAATGATTGTTATTATGCACAAATCACATGCCGTACTTTCAATCTCAAGAGTATGAAACAATATTTGATCACTTCCTCAATTTACTTGAAAGGCGCAAACATCACGCTTACCTGTTCAGAATCCACTGGGTGTTCACATCAGGAAGTCTTCGAGGTTCACTCGATATCTCCCACAGTAGTTGGTGTGTGTTTGCTATTCAGTCTGGAATCTCGGCAGATGGGCGACAGTCACATCAGTTGCTCAGTTGCTCACGACACTTATACTTATGAATGTGAATGTCAATATATGGCCAAGCCTATTGAAATGTCAGCTAAACAAAGAATTACAGAACAGCATTTACGTGCAATACGTTAGTCGCGGTAATCGAGAACAGCTCTGATTTAATCTAATGTAATGGATCAATGTGGAGTGCGTCTTTCCTATTTCTCGGAACTTCTATTCTTTGCATCGATAAGCGCGCAAACTGCCTCGATTTCTCCTGTAGGCAAGTGCCTGAGCCATCTTTGATTTCCTTCAAAAGAAGTTTGGACATGGAGACTGGGATGACCATGCCGTCTTCTCGTAAGTGTACTTCAAATTTTCTCGGGGGTCGATGGCTTTGCATCATCCCCATATTGATAGTTACCAATATAACGCGTCTGTGGACAGCCAACACGTTTCCATTCCTCGAGATTACGGGGTTGGAGCAAATATGACTCTGCTCTGCTTTTTTTTCAAATCACTGGGACGAGCCCACCGTATATTGGATAAGAAATCAACACAACTATGAAACTGATTTAGTAGTTTTTAATCCACGACTTTCGGAAGCTTTGTACAGAAGGAACGATACCCGGATTTCATATGTTTATCGGAAGAATTGCTCAGGAGATATGAGCTCTTTTGAGTTTCAAATTGCCAATGTAACTAAAGACGACTATGGAAATTATACATGCTACACATATTTGTATGATGGCTCACGAACTGAATACAAGCTTCTAAATCGATATGATGTCCAAATCATCGGTTGCGATTGCATGTTAACAAGTAATGATAGCTACGAAAAAATGTCTGTGAACATCTCATGTAAGCTGAACGGCTGGCGAAGACCCTCCGGAGAAAAAGAAGTGGTTGTTCGTGTTGGCAGCAAAAACATAACCGGATACATAGAAGATGACAGGCTCCTGCTTCAGGTGAATGTGTCTGAAACGAATGAAGAACTTAGAATAGAATTCCAAACGTCAAATAATAATTCATTTGTTCGGTGCAATACTGACCCAAACACTGCATCCTATACCAGTGTGAAGCCTACTCAGCATTCAACACTACACTCTGAAACAACGGATAATGCGGTAACGACATACACAAATGAGGTAGTCGTTACAGGAGCGGAATCTCCAATCTCTTCACCTACCATGTCCACTTCTATTGGAAGTACAAATGAGGTATCACTAACGTCAGGAGTTGACACTGGATAACATATACCGGAGTCGACTATGCAATACGCCTCTGAGTCACCGTTATCGGTTTCAACGATGGAACGCTCGAAGTCGACATTTAGTAGCACAGTTCTTTCAGTCACTCATGAATCAGGAACACTCCCGGCGACAACCAATGCGACCACGCCTGTGCAAATAATGACAACAGAGTCTGTCAGTGAATTCCCCTCTGAAGTTACTCGGACATTAGCTAGGACGAATGTCACCGCGCAGCAAGATATTATTACAGTTTCTTCAGCCCCTTATCAATCAAAGACACTCCCGCCTGCAACAATCAAGGAAAAAACGTCTGTGATAACAACGACAAGGACTGTCAGTGAGTCCACCGCTTCGGTTGCCTGGACAGTTACTACGGTGGTCACAGAGGATTCCACAAGAAGACTAGATAAGACAAACACTCCAAAAAAAATTTCTGACATGACAACAGCATCGACCACCTCTGTAGCAGCGAGCATGACACAAACAAGCACTCTTGGAGAAGAAACAGAAACGAACCAATCACTAGTGACAATTACTCAAACAAGAAATTCCACTCAACATTACTTCTCCCACAGTACTTCCACCCCTTCAACAAGGAAAACAGAGAATTCAAAATGGTGTCCTCTTTATGTCTCACTCTCAGCGTGCGTAGACCTGGGCCTACTGGTCTTTGCTGTAGCGATTTGCGCCGTGGCTCGTCGACATTATCTGCAACATCGCGAGCGCTACAGACGAGGTCTAAATTCCTCGAGCAACGATCAAGATGAGTCCCGTAAGAAGCCAGTCTCCGATGGTATTAGCTCTAGTGATGAGGATAGTTCCCTCAATGTCAATTCAGCCGCTTATTCCTACGTTGATCCCATCAATGACTTTGGGATTAGACAGGATTTCGCTCCCTCCAGTGACCTTGTCCTCTCACCTTTTATGGGTAAAACTGCGCAGGCAAATACCCGATTTTGTGATTCCCATCAGACAATGACCATGATGTAAACCACGCCGTTGGAGAAAGATCGTCAAACGCCATTTTGCTTTGATTCCAACAGGGTGGATAATTCCGGAGTGGTCACCTACGAGACTATTCCTCCCGTTTGAAATAGTATTTCTATATCGATTTATTACTTCGGTAGACTAAACCTTTTTGAAAGAATCATTCTATTCCGAGATTGGAGACGGACAGATGTTATATGAGGAGACCAAAATCCTCAGTAAACACTTCAATGTCAAGGGCGTGCAGTTTTTAATCGGATATGTTAGACATGATACAGATCTCCGAACATTTCCAAAGAAAATACAAACAAAAACAAAAATAGGAATGACTTTGACTGAAAAATATAAAAGAATGTGCAATTCCCATATTAGTGCAGGGGCGGATCCAGGAATTTTTTAAAGGGGGCGCCCCCCATTTTTTTCTTTTTGTTTCTTTTGTTTTCAAAAAATACGGGGGAGCCCTGTGCCATCCCCTGGATCCGCCACTGGACTGTGTAGTAAAATTATCAAGAAATATAGAAAACTGCTACTTAAAGAAGAGCTAGAAATGGTTGAAATTTTCAGATTTTGTCCTTCAAAACAAGTATGGTTTGGACGTCTGCATTATATCACTAACGAAAAACCATATCACTGTCAAGTTGGTAAAGATCTCAGTTTGAGCAATCTGTGCTCCATGTTTTGTGAGTACTGTAGTTAATAACACCATCTCTATTGCACAATAAATGCTTCGTCAAACAGAATATGCACACATGTGCGCACAAAGCATGATATCGTGAAGACAATGTTTGTTCTATATAGCATATCTCGTGGGAAAGAGTAGTTATGAAAATTTTCGACACTTTAATCAGATATTATACTTTTCAGAATTAAAAAAAAAAATCACCAAAAGAAAGCTACGGCAACAGAAGGCATCGCGAAAGCAACGTAAATTTAGGCAAGTCGCTGCTATATGGATGAGTGCTCTCCAGTACAGTGCACTCCCGTTATAACGAAATGCTCGGGACCGGCAGTTTTCTTTCGTTATAACGAAATTTCGTTATAACTGAACAAATACAATATACAGGGTGGCCCAAAAAGAACGGAACGCCTAAGATCTTTAATTTCAGCAATACCGTTGCAAATATGTCATCATGTTGCATACTATTAGAAAGGCCATTCTTTTTCCAATAGAATGACACCAAGCTCTTTAATTTCAGTTAATGCGTTACGATTTTATGCCCATTTTTGTCAACCCTTGCAATTTTCAAAATGTGATCGTTTTACACTCTCAGAGATACAGAAACCAGTGAGAATTCGGCTTACCGTAGAACCAGTAGCGTTCGCAATGTGCGGAATGTGGGGCGAACAGTGTTATTGTCGTCGGGTCGTCTCATTCACAATGGTAACGGACAATGACAGCCACATTCCACTCGTTGTGAACGTTACTGCTTCTATGGCAAGCCGAATTCTCGCTGATTTCGGTGTCTCTGAGAGTGCAAAATGATCACATTTTGAAAATTGCAAGGGTTGACAAAAATGGTCCTAAAATCGTAACGCATTAACTGAAATTAAAGAGCTGGGAGTCATTCTATTGGAAAAAGAATGGCCTTTCCAACAGTATGCAAAATAATGACACATTTGCAACGATATTGCTGAAATTAAAGATCTTAGGCGTTCCGTTCTTTCTGGGCCACCCTGTATAACGAAAACAAGAAAACCACATATATTCTGTTTGCTGAATACTTATCATACACTGGAAAGCTATGTGAAATGTGATGGGATAATTGTATCACAATAATAAACGCAAGTTCCCCTCAGAAACTGTGCGTGACACAAAGAGCGAACACACAGTGGTGTGAAGCGTTCACCCATGCAGAGAAGCTATAAATGCTTGTTCCGCTACGAATTTTCGAAAGCAATTCGCATTTCGTTATAACGGAGCACATTTCTTTTGTTTTTCTTTGTCTGTGGCGCTCAGAAAAGACTTGGTTATAACGGAAATTTCGCTATAACCGTGTTCGTTATAAGCGAATTTTTTACCATAGACTTAAATGGTGATAATTTTGGGACCAGAAGATTTACTTCGTTATAACGAAATTTCGTTATAACCGTGTTCGTTATAGCGGGAGTGCACTGTATTTGTATGAATAAAATATTTACTTTTGAGATAAACCACTTTGAAATCTGTGATTGTCAGGCCTGCTAAATGTGTCAACAAAGTTATGTCTATTACACGAAGTTAATGTGTATGGAGGCTTAAAGATGCCGAATATCAATAGGAATTCTTATGCACTACTAATACAATAATTGGTCCTATTTACCCAGGGTAGCCTCTTCAATGTTTACACTGTTCTTCCTAAGGGATCTGAATTTCTAATGACATCCGGATGTGACGTCGGCACAATAGCATTTCAGATGTAATATATTGGTAATGCTGTTGCGTCAGATACATGGTATTGCCGTCTGACATCGAAATTGGACAATGTACAGTGCATTAGTCTCTTTATAACGAAGTCCGCTGGACCGGCAGTTTTCCTGCATTATATCGAAATTTAGTTATAACCGAACAAATAAACAATGAAAATACATAAAGTGGGTAATGTTGCGATCTGAACTATTACTTCGTGGTAACCGGCATTTATTTTAACCGTGTTCGTTATAGCGGGAGTGCAACGTACGTGTTGTTCAAGTTCAAGTTCAAGTTCGAATTTATTCGTTTTTCCACAATAAAATCATACAGACATAAATCTCACTTTCTTGAGTGACAGAAACAATGTATGTAAATTCGTACAATGAAACCAACAATAATGAGAAAAACTAATAGTATCAATACATTGCAATTGTTGCAGAAGTAACGAAAATGAAAGAATTGTCAATATGCACTGTGTGAAAAAAACGGAGGGACCCACTAAAAAGACAATGCTTGTAGAGTGTGGGCCCCTCTTGTATTAAAAACTCGATGCAAAATTTGGCTAAATATAGCAACAAAGCAGCACGAAAAGTTTGGCATAAAAAGCTTAGCAGCCCACTAAGAGACAGACGGACAAACAGTTACACACAAAACAATAACAAACGAAATAATGAGCATGAGACAAGACTGGGACAGCAACAAGACTACTTATAGGGAAGAAAACTGACTCGACGACACGACAGGAAACAAGACTACAGCGCGACGAAGAGGTAACAAAATAGACATGAGTAAGCAACAGAGACAACGATCATCGGAGGTTAGAGGAAGAAAGAGAAGAAGAAGAAAAGAAGAATATACAACAAACCCTTCAACTGCGAGGTATAAGTTAAAGAAGATCTTATCATAATCAAAGCTAAGGCAAAGGTAACAATAATGAAAAAAAAACGGCAATAAAAATTTTGCGGACGGGAAACAAAATAAGCCTATGAACTAATCTGATTCAGGGGGTCGTCATTATAGGATTGCAAAAGAAAAAACTTCAATCTCCTTTTAAAGGAGTATATAGAGGGAGCAGATTTTATATCGTGGTTCAGGGAATTCCAATAATTAGGTCCAGTGAAAATAAGTGTATTCTTTGCTAAAATCGTTCGAAGAAGTGGTAAATGAAACTCGTTAGAGCGTCGGGTGGGGTAATTATGGAATGATTGATTTTTTTGGAACATAGAACCAAAGATAGGTGGCAGTAAACTGTTATCATACATGTACATAAATTGGCCTAAGTTGTATAAAAATAATTCGTTAATTTTTAGTAGCTTATTACAGTTAAACAATACATTTGTATGTGAACGAGTGGGAGAATTGGAAATGATACGGAGGGCTTTCTTTTGCAATAATAACACTCTATTCAGCAGCGTCTGATGTGTATTGCCCCAAGCTAAAATTCCATAATGAAGGTAAGGGAGTATCAAAGAGGAGTATAACACAAGTAATGTCTTTTCAGGAATATAAAATTTTAGTCTGTTCATAACACCTATATTTCGAGAGATGATTTTGCAAATATGATCAATATGTATTTTCCAAGAAAGTTTATTATCTACAAAAATGCCAAGAAATTTGAAATATGACACACTTTCTAAATTACAATCATCCAGAACTATTTCTGAATTCAAAGAATCAACAGTATTGCTGAAAAGCATATATTTTGTTTTTTGAACATTCAATGACAACTTGTTAGCTCTGACCCAGTTGGTCACTTTTTTCAATTCTGTATTAGCTTGTTGAACAAGAACATCGATATCGTTATGGGCAAGAAAAACACTGGTGTCATCAGCATAGTGTATAAAGGAAAGTACCTCTGAAACAGAGGAAAAATCATTGATATATATTATGAATAGCAGCGGCCCTAAAAGACTTCCCTGTGGAACACCACACTTTACATCTCTTATAACTGAATTATTATCTTTAATTGAAACAAACTGTTTTCTGTCAGCTAAATAAGTCTTGAACCACTCCAAGGCCTTCCCATGTATTCCGTAGTGCGATAACTTGTGGAGTAAAATGTTGTGATTAATTGTATCGAAGGCCTTGGAGAAGTCCAAGAATATACTAATTAAATGGGAATGATTGTCAGTTGCATTAACGACTTTATCAATAAAATGAAGAACTGCATGGATGGTACTATGTTTTTCTCGGAAACCAAACTGGGAATTTGTGAATATTTTGTGCACATTTAAGAATTTGATAATTCTGGTGTATATTATTTTTTCTAAAACTTTCGATAATGAAGATAATAAAGAGATTGGACGATAATTACTGACATCCAGATTATTACCTTTTTTAAATATTGGAATTACTTTAGCCAATTTCAGTTTATCAGGAAACATACCATTAGAAATTGACAGATTAAAAATGTGAGCCAACGGATCTGCGACTGATGATATAACACCCTTAAGGATACAATTATCTATATCATCATAACCTGAGCTACGTTTATTTTTTAAAGAGGATACAATATCAATAATCTCATATCTGTTTGTTGGAGTTAAAAAAAATAGAGTTGGGGTTACACTGGCCTAAGAATTCAGTAAAATTCTGTTCTGTAGCCGGAATACCATGAGCAAGCGTTTCACCTATTTTTGAAAAATAAGAATTAAAAACATTTGCAATATCAACAGGGTCATCAATTATTTCATCATCCCACTTTATTTCATCTATTTCTGCTTTTTTGTTCGGAATATTCATTGCCTGCTTTAAAACTTTCCAGGTATTTTTAATATCAAACTTAAATTTCAACAACTGCTGAGAATAATACCTTTTCTTTTCCAAACGTAAAATCCTAGTTAATGTGTTTTTATATAATGTATATTTGTTCTTTGATCGTTCAGTTTTTTCCATTTTATATTTATAATACAATCGATTTTTTCTATTAATTGAACGAAGAATTGATTTTGAAATCCACGGTAACCTAGGCGTCTTTTTATAATCCTTTTTACTTTTTTGCTTTGGAATAATATCATCCAAAAGAGAATTAAATATTTCCATAAAATTATCAAAAGACAGATTAACTTCATCATTTTCATAAACTCGTGACCAATCAGCATTATCAAGAGCGGCATCAAAACTGGCTAACTTTTCACATGAGACTCTACGTTTGCATAAAGGAGCCGAAGGTTTAGCATCATTAGCCAAAGTTTTCAAAGTAAAATGAGTCATGATTGGGAAGTGGTCGGTCACATCTGAGAGAATTATAAAAGAATCGGGAAGAGGTAAGATATTGCAAAACAGATTGTCAATTAAAGTAGCAGAGTGATCCGTGACCCGAGTCGGTTTAGTAATGAGTGGCAAAAAGGATGAAGACAAAAATGTCTCAAGAAACTCGCTTGAGATACAATCATTTCCAGGTTTCAGCAAATCAATATTATAATCACCAAGTAGAAAGCAATCCTTATTTCTAAAAACTGGGTTTTTTACCAGGTCTGAAAGATATGTCACAAAATCTAAAGTATTCGAATTAGGAGGTCTGTATATTATACCCAATAACACATTCCTACATCCTGGGATAGAAATTTCTACAAAAAGAGATTCAACAGTGTTGTCCATTGTATAATATCATTGTTAACACGTTGGTGAATATTTATGTGAACAAGAAAATAAAACATTTGCCCGTAGAAAACAATTTTCTTGGCTCGTCAAATACAGCATTGGTATTTGAATCCATAGTTTAATGAGATAGTGATGAAACACCAAAGGGTGACACGCAAACAATATAATGTACTGAATCACTCAGATCGTGGCTGTTATAATGTACACTTGAATTGCGTGATGCTGTTTTTTTCCCCCTAACTCGTGTCTAAGAGAGAGAGACAATTATTTTCTTTCTGAGAGCTGAAACTATTACTTAATAAGTATGAATGTGCTTGTTCAATACTTTCAAAAGAAAACCAGTATCAAGAGACAATCTCACATCAAAACTATCTCATCTACCTATATCCGATTGTTTCACTTCAATACTCCATGAACAGAAAGATAAGTTTATACAGCATTGATGTACACGGGGCTATGATGACGGATAACATAGTCAATTAACGAGACATAGGAAAACAAAGCCTCTTAGAAGTCCCATGGTATGGTGTTCTTTTGATGATAAAGATTTAATGAATGGTTTCCCGTGGGAATGGAATCCATCAGTATTAGGTTAAGCTAACTCTGAGTGAAGATTAAAAAAAAATAAGAAAAAAAAAGAGAGAAAAGAAAGCGCACCCCATTTCGCTTCTTATCTCAATCCCTTCTGAAATTCGTAAGCCTAGACCCGAACAGTTTCCGTCATTCCTGTTCTGAAATCGTGTTGGTTTGTTAGGTTTCATGATTTCGGAAAGTTTTGCTTAGAATCATGATATAAGCCAAAGTGAGAGTTTTAGAACTCAATGGGATTATCGGCATTTCTCCTTTACACGAAGAACTGTGGTGGCTCTGCCAGGTCAAAGACTATCACTCACAAGGTTTCCAGTTCGAGCCCACTCGCTGAGGCGGTTATCCATCTTAGGTAAGACACTTTTATTTTCATGTCCTTGTCCTCCTGAGGAATCTTTAAAAGCACCGATGTCCGTTGTTGTTGTAGCAATATACAGTGGTACATGTACAACAAAAATATTGTTTTAGATTGTACTCTACTGGAAAATGCTCCCCACGTTAAAATTCTTGGAATAACAGTCGATAATAAGCTTTCATAGGTTTTGCACCTTGATAGTATAGCATGCAAAACTTTTTCATGAAACGTTGGTATAATCAATAAGCTTAAATTTCGTGTTCTTATTTTACCTTTTTTGTTTTTAAAACAAGCTTGCTTACAATGATCAGAAATAAAGAGCTTTATGTCATATCCTATAAGTCGGTGCATTTTTTTTTTTTTATCTGACAAAGCTTCGCAGGGGTCGGGGGACTCGTGGTAGGGTCGTATAGAGAATACCTGAATGCCTTCGGCATTTTCATATCTTCACTTCAGATTCATGATGAAAATATTCTTGCTGTATCTGGACTAAAACTATATTCGAGATGCAATGGCGTATTCAAAATGCTTCTTTTCATCAACAGCTTTGTTTTGATTGATTGATTGATTGATTTTATTTCTGCCTTTTTCCAAATCACACATAACAAAAGAATACACATATTTAGAAATTAACGTTACACGACATTTAAACAAGCATAATACGGTCTTGCAAATTAATTCAAGGTACATAATAATACACACACACTATGAACATGACAGTATTCGATGTATAAGACGTGTAGCATATCATTCACCAAAAAAAAAGTTCGGAGGCGAATCGTTAAATCAACACTTGTAGAGTATGTAAATAATAATTGATTATTCATTCGGAGTATATCACGTCGTTTCATTAAACGAATTTTAGAAAAAAAAGAATATAAAAGAGGGGATTTGAATAAATTGATTTTTAAAATTCAATATTTTTTGGTTATTATAATAACAGAAAAGCAGGAGACCGCGATCATAAGCAGCAGCTTGACATGGATCGAGTCCTCGGGGTAAAATTCGAGACTTAAAATCGATTTACATATCTGTATAACGGACGTGTCTACAAAAATAGAATCAATAGTCAAATCCAAAATATTGTAACAATTTATGAAATCAAAAGTAAAGGGGGAATTCAAAATAGTTTTCGTTTATTTGTTATCAATAGGCATTTTTTACCATAATACTTCGCTGAGGTGAGTGCTGTGCTGTGCTGTGCTGTGCTGTGTTGTGCTGAGCTGTGCATGCGATGAAATACAATTTTATTAATTTAATGTTTGGGTATTTATACCTGATTATGATTCTGGTTTATTCTTTGTGTCACATGTATGTCTTCTACATACTTCTGTATACAATATCAACAATTTTGATGCGCAGCAAAGTACTAAAACTAATACTATATCAATATAAACTGTTTGTGAGTGAACGTAAAAAACCCAAAACTTCTTATCACTCATACATCATTATATTTCGATAAAAGATTTTTTTTTTCATAAGTGCCTTAAAAGAATGTAATTTGGTGGTTGTCTTAATTTGCTCGGGGAGATTATTCCAAACGTCAGGTCCATGATGTCTAATTGACTTGTGAGCTATCATTAACTTGGGATTGTGGAGGTGATAATCTTTAGAATGTCGAGTTGGGTAAGCGTGGACGCTGGAGTTCACAGTGAATAGGTTGTGGAACGAGGAAGGGAGGGTGTTGGATTTGTATTTGTACATGAATATTGCGCTTTGTAATGTATGAATATCGTGGATTTTCAAAGTTTTCAATTTAAAAAATAATGGTTCAGAATTTGCAAGATAATGTGAGTTGGTACAAATGCGGAGTGCTCTTTTTTAAAGAAGATGAACTGATTGAATTTTTGTCTTGTTAAAATTTGCCCATACCATATTGCAGTATGTGATGTATGGTAAAATCAGTGCATTATATAAAATAAAAAGAGACTTTTCTATCAAAAGATCTTTCAGTTTGCACAATATACCTATATTTCTTGATACAATATTACTTATATTATTTACATGTTCATTCCAGGTAAGATTAGCGTCAATAATTACACCAAGAAATTTAGTAGACTTTTTTTTTCTACAAGGGGTAACCCATCAATATATAAATTACATTCAATATCAGAAAATGAAAATTTTTAAAATGTATAAGATAATCTTTTTATCAATATTTAAACATAATTCATTGCATTTGAACCAGGAAGAAACTTTACCTAATTCAAAATTAAGTGTGTGGATAAGTATCTGTGGATCTTTATGTGAATAATTATATTTGTATCATCTGCAAACAAAATGTAAGTTAATATAGGTGAAACATTAATTATATCATTAATATAAATAAGAAAAAACAGAGGGCCTAAGATAGACCCCTGAGGTACTCCACAATTGATTTTTAACCTCCTGCAGGAACATGAATCAAATTCAACATATGGCTCACGGTTAGATAAATAATCGGTGAACCATAGAAGAAGTATTCCTCGAACTCCATAATGTTTTAATTTGCGGATAAGAATTTTGTGATCAATAGTATCAAATGCCTTACTCAGTTCCATAAAAACTCCAACAATATGTTCCTTATTAATAAAAGCTTCAATTATCTTATCACAAAGTTGAGTAATAGCGTAATCTGTAGAATGGTTTTTCCTAAATCCGAATTGATTCGGAATAAGAATTCCATTTTATTTAAAAAAAAAAAGTCTTTTATAAAAATTTTTCTCTATAATTTTTGATATGCTTGGGAGAAGGGATATTGGGCAGAGTTTTTTAGTTGTGTGTGATCGTCTTTTTTATGGATGGGAATCACTTTTGCGATTTTCAGTGAGTTTGGGCAGCGGCCAGAACTGAGAGATATGTTGAATATGTGTACTAGTAAGTGTGAGTGTGACAAAATTATTTTTGGATCACTTCCTCAATTAACTCCAAAGGTGCAGCAGGGCGCTTACATGTTCAGAATCAATTTTGTTGTTCTTATATCCGGAAGTCTTCGAGGAACATCACATTTCTTACAGTTGTTATGTGTGTCTCTCATTCTAGTCAGTCTTGGAGGTCTGGCGAAAGACACAGCGATTGCTAACGTTACTTATCTATAGGAAAATGAATGTCACCATAATGGCCAAGCCTAGATACTGAACTGTCTGGCTAAAGAACGAATCATAGAACAGCAGAGGTTAGTCACAGTGATTTAAGAAGAGTCCTGATGTGACGTCGGTGAACGGAATAATTGTGATTGTCCGTCCTTGATATTTTTATCCTTTATCGCTTATCCTTTGCACTGATGGTTAACTCGCACATTGCCTCGATTCATTATGTAGTCAATTCCTGACCAATGGAAGCTTGAACCATCCTTGCATGATTTCCTTCCACAGAGGCGTGTGACATGGAGATTGCGTTGGTGACTATGACGTCTTCTCGTGGGTGGATTTCAAATTTTCTCAGGGGTCGATGGCTTCGACTCATTTTCCTACTGATGACTACCATGCCCTCTGTTAAGAACTAACAAATTTCCATTCCACGAGACTATGGGGTTGGAGCAAATATGACTCTCTTGTGCTTGTTCCCAAACAACCGGTACCAACTTACGTATGTTGGATAAGATATAATCAAGACAACGAAGAAACTAAATTAGTAGTTTTCTCCCCACGACTTGGCAAAGCTACAAACATAGTCAATGACGCCCGGATTTCTTATGCATATCAGAAGCATTATTCAGAAGATTTGAGTTCTTTTGACCTTCACATCGTTAATACAACCAAAGCTGACAATGGAAAGTATACCTGCAATAAGCTTCAGTATAATGGCTCAAGGCCTGAATACCCGGTTCTTAAATCGTATGATGTCCGATTAATTGGCTGCGATTGCTCGTTACTTATTGATGAAAACTCCGGGCAAATGTCTGCAAATATTTCATGCGTACTTGACAGTTGGAAAGACCCTCCACGGAAAGAGAAGTGGTTGCTTGTGTTGACGGCAAAAACAAGACAGCATACATAGACGATAGCAAGCGTCTGCTTCAGATGGATATGTCTGAGACAAATGGAGGAGTTGAAATAGAATTCAAAACATAGAATAATAGTCAGTTTGTTAGGTGTAATATTGACCTAAATACTCTACCCTATACCAATGTGAAGCCTACCCAGCACTCAGCGCATTCCAACCATCTATCCAACACAATGGATAATGTCATAACGACATACTTTAATGAGGCAGTAGTAACAGGATCGAATTCTCCACCTTCTTTATCAACCGTAGTATACCGTACCCACTGCAGTTGGAACTACGAATGAGGTATCATTGACGTCAGTCGAAACTGTATCAACTTCAACCAAGTCAACCGAAACTCCAAAGATGTTGATATCTGATATGGCCATGGCACAAGTATCTACACCTCAGCTTTTGTCCCACGGTAACTCTATCCTTTCTGCAGGAAGTTCAGATGATTTGAAATCGTGTGCACTTTATATCTCACTTTTAGTATGCGTAGACCTAGGTCTAATATCCATTGCTGTGGCGATTTGCGCCATGGTTCGTCAACGCAGTTGTCGAGAGCCATATTATCTGCAACATCACCATCGCTACAGACGAGGTCAGAATTCCTCAGGCAAAGAACAGGATAGCATGCACGCTTCCAAGCTGCAAGCAGGCACCAGTATTCTGGTGCAGGAGTCACATAGGAAGTCAGTAACCGATGACATTAGCCCCGGCGATGAGGAACCCCTTAGTGACGACTCTGTCGACTATTTCTACGTTGATCCCTTCAATGACCTTGGGATCAGAGAAGATATCGTCCCCGCCAGTGACTCTGTTCTCTAATCTTTTGCAGGTAACCCTGGGCAAGCAAGAAGTCATGGGTACCTGATCGTTCGAGTCCCATGCAATTACCTTTGTGTTAAACACGCCGTTGGAGGTAGACCGTCAAACGTCATGTTGCTTTGGCATCAACAGAAGGGACAATTGAGAAGTAGCAACCTATATAACAGGGCCGGCGGAACGTTTTCAAAAGTGTGGTGGCCCACTTCCGGGTATCCTCTCTCTCTCCCCTTCCATTTCCGGGTTTCTTCAGGTGATAAGCAAAAAACAAACAAAACAAAAAGAAAACAAAACAAAACTAAAAAAAAACAAACAACAAGCTCCTCAGCTCCTCTCTCCCCCTTTCCATTTCTGGGTTTCTTCAGCTGACAGGCAAAAAAAAAAAATAAAATAAAAACGCTCACACTTCAAGATCTCTATCTATTACTATTTACGGCCACTAACGTACTTCCGGGTTAAAAAAAAAGAATGTGGGGGCCCAAAGTGATGACATTTTATGTATCCCTTTGTATGGTGCACAAAAAGTGTGGGGGCCCGAGCCCCCACGGCCCCCACGGTTTCGCCGGCCATGTTATAGTGTAAAACATTGTTCAAAAAGCCTAGCGCCGACCAAAGATTGTGATTCAGCGTGATTCCTGGTTGGCATTCTGAATATAAGCAGGATGTGCGCAGTGTACTGTATACGCTGTTATTTCGCAACAGCTTATACCAAGGAGGTTTAAGAGATGGAGTTCCAACTGGCTGTAATCATTCAAACAGCTGTCATTTTTCTATTGATGCACAAAAGAATTCCACAGGTGCACTTGTGCCTTTGATGATCCCCTTCCATGCCGCCGTCTTTTTGAGCAATCTGAAGATTCATTTTAAACTTTAACATTACAGCTGTATAAAAGAATTCCACAGGTGCACTTGTGCCTTTGATGATCATGGTTCCATGCCGCCGTCTTTTTGAGCAATCTGAAGATTCACTTTAAACTTTAACATTACAGCTGTATATCGTCTACATTCTACTTGTTTATTTGTCAAATGGAATGACCCAGATGCAAGAGACGCCGTTGGCTGAAAACTGCCAAAGACTCAGCAAGGAAGGGGAGAAGGAGGCAGAGGATGAACAACCTTTTTACTTTGTCTTGAACAAAGAGGAAGATTCGGAGGAAGAAACCAAGATTCGGAGGAAGAAACCACTGACACTCTACCACCCGTTTCTGCTAATAATTACACAGCAATCTATTCTACGGTTTTTTAAACCTTTGTAGGAAAGGCTTGCAAAGGAAGACTAAAACTAGCACGAACAGGCCAAGAATTTGCTTTGTGTAATCTTTGAATTTATACATCGTCATAAGAATTACTACAGATATAAGAAATTTCTTCAAATTCGATAATGAATAATTATAGATGAAACATTGGCATAACTAGAGATGAAATGATTTATCATGTGTATTGGAAATGGTATTTTCATACATTTTCAAACATTGATAACAAAACTTATACTACTTCTTACATCCAGGTGTGACATACGACAAGAAAGATGAACGTCTTGACTAGGCCGTATAGTCACGAGTATACAAAAAAAAAGGGGGGGGTCTGGTGAAAGATTAAAAAACACCTACTTCGATGAGGAAATATAATCCAAATTATGATTGTTCTTTAAACATGTTAAATGCACATTGTAATTTCAACTTTTAACTTGATGAAGTGTCTTCCAAGTACCATGAGAGTCAAACTGTTTGTCTGTTTGTTTTTCTTTTGTGAGGATGTTGATAGGGAAACAGAAATTGGTTTTGAATTCAAGCTGTTAACTTGAAGAAAAAAAAATCATTAAAGGGAAGGAATTGAGCAAATTATCTATCTTTTCTCAAGGACTAACTTGCTGCTCATGTGAAATCACCATTAAAAGCTCAATACTCTTGCAACAGCCAAAATAAACACAGATATATCTAAATATTATCTAGATATCTAGATATATCTATATGAGATTAGACACAAATTAACATTGTAAATACATTGTTATAAATCCATGAATATCTATACGGATGATTCGTTATTCTTAGATATTCTAAACATCACGAGTCATTGCATTTTAGCTTAGCTTGACTAGTAGGTTGGAGATCTTGACTCAAATGATACCATACCGAAATAATCTGCAGGCAACCAAAAAGAGAATTTCCATGTGATGGTTTTAGTGCACATTTGCACAAGCCACTCAATATGGTCCCCATGTATTTTGATATTATTGTACCAGGATAAGAAAACACATTCAATACTTCGATTTGAACATAATTTCTAATCATTGCTAGAAAATAACTGCTTGCTTTGAATGCATAAAAAGCAGGAATACTCGTTGATTGTACTGAGCATCTAAACAAGAGGTTTATGATACGATATGAACATGAGATCATTTTTGATAACTGAGGTTGAACTATTGTTTGAAAAATAATAGTTTATTTTTTGTATTCTGATCCAAAACAACATTTATTTGATGAGAGTTTCAAAAACTTGATGTATATTTCTGAGACTGTACACATAATTGAAGGAATTGCGCTCACACATTTAATATGTCGAATACAACTTTTCGCCTTTATCATTATTGTAACAAAATACTCTTGGCAAAATGGGATCATCAATTAAGGCTTTGATATTACTTGAATTGTTTCCCATGAAAGTGAGGACACTTATACTACAATAAAGAAGTAGCAATCATCGATTTTTATACAGAGCGTATAAAAAACAAACATTACACTTTGAAAGTTTTTCGTGATTACATCTCAAAATGTTTCGGAGATTTTTTCATATTTATGAATGCCTAATAGTCTCATCTATCAAGTGCAATCAACAAAACTAATATTTGTTCACGCTTGGCTGAACACTGATGCTCTTTGTCCACAGCGCAAAAAAAAAATGACTTTTGCCAAATTGAAAGAAGATGGAAATTTCAGCCAGCAGTCCTAATAAGTGTTCTCATTCAAACAAATTGCTCTTTTCCTCACAGTTTTGATTATGTTATCATAGTTTAGGAATTTTCTGGCGATTTTCTGTCACAGTTTAAATGATACCATTGTGTTACGGAAAGTTGATCAACAACATCAAGATCTTTTAAACACAGTTATCACAAATCATGCACAGACATATCGAACCCACATTCCAGTCACTCAGTCAAGAAGAATAAGTACAAAACTAATGCATCCTCAGATCATTCAATCAATACGATCAATCCAATCAATCAATCAATAAATAAATCAATCAATTAATCAGTAAATCATTCAATCAATCAATCAATCAGTCAATCAATCATTCAATCAATCAATCAGTCAGTGAGTCACAATTGTATGCATGTCTAAAGTGGCAGATCGAGAAAGGGAATATCACCTTTCAATCATTCAATCAATCCAATCAATCAATCCAACCAATCAATCAATCCAATCAATCAACCAATCAATCAATCAATTAATTAATCAATCAATCAGTCAGTCACAATAGTCTGCGTGCTTAAATTTCTCTCTTTCTTTTCTTCTTTGCTCTCTTTCCTTGTTGTTTCCACCACCAGCAAAAGAGCAATTTGTTTGTTTGAATGGGAGCACTTATTTTGACTGCTGGCTGAGTTTTCCATTTTCTTTCAATTTGGCGCAAGTCATTTTTCACACTCTGGACAAAAAGCGTTGAATGTGTTCAGCCAAGCGTAAGCAAAATTTGTTTTGGTGATTGCACTTGATAAATGAGACTATTGGGCATCCATAAATATGTTAAAATCTTCCAAATACTTTGAAATGTAATTTAGACAATTTTATCAAAAGTGTAACTTTTTTTATACGCTCTGTATGCTAGATGGAATGGGGTTGAGAAAGAATGATCACTGCAGATGTCACTGCAGAAGAGATTGTCATATTGTCTAATGTAAACACATGCTGTAGTATAGTTTGGGGCACCCTGTTTACCTATTGTGATGTAAAGAAGTAATCTATACTTTTTTTTCTGTACATCCATTACACATATTACAAGTTAACAAATGCCTATTTTTCTAAGTCAGTTTCTCTCTCCTTCAAGTACCAACTTTGTTCTACTTTGCCTTCACTTTTCTCGCCCTGTTTACGCATTACTGAGATTTCTCACATTGTTTTTAAAGTAACTATTTTATGACTTTTCAAACCCTTAAAAAGAAGTTGCAAAAATTGAACAATGTAGTGCCTGCATGATGTAGTTGCATTTTGATGTGTGTATATTAGGACTATTGTATTTCCATATACTACACTGAAAGTCTGATATCTTTCGTGCTGTTGATTTGTATTTATGATTATACAATAAATAGTGACACTAAGGGATTGATAGATTGCGGTTTGTGATTAAGTGTGACATGCTCTGTATACTGCGAAGAAATTTATCTGAAGCCTGTTACAATATCGAAGCAATGTTGTCTTGCTTATGCAGAGTAATAATAAATGTACTTTATTATTATTATACGTTTTCCCACCCAGTTTCATCAGATTTGCATTCGAATTAATGAAAAGGCGTTCAAACTCAACCGATTTTGGTCACTGCTCTACTCTAACGGTTATTTTTTTTTTTTAGTTTCAATTCCGTTTCATATCATTCCTTTGATATTATTTTACATTCAATTTTGAGAGAAATTCGTTCAATTTAGCGGCTCAAACTTGATAGTCCATGGGCCAGGCCAGATATTGGTACCATCTGAGGTGGCAATACCTTTTTGGTGTCATTTTGTTTGTCGGGCATAGATATGCTTATCAAGCTATGATAGCATTTCCAAATGAGTAGCTTAGTCATAGTAAATGAATTTTAAACCAATTTGGTTTCGTTGTTATATCCCTGTACTTCTGAATCGAGACCAACCGCTATACAAAGAAGAGCACTGTCTTCTGTATGTTCACAGGTGTTCTGTTGTAAACGCGGTGCGCTTAGTCTTTATTTAAGGCAGCGAATGGAATATCCAAGGGTTATGATGTCCAAGCGCTTAGTCTAATATTCAAGACGGCGAAGGGAATATCCAAAGCTTATGATACAGTGTATATCCCTTTATCTAAAACAACAACAAAAAAGCAATTTCTCGTGAATTTTAGCGTCTTTTTCAATTATTTATCATTCATATGTCATTTTCCGGTGAAAACGCTGGGTTGAAAACGCTAATACCACGCCAATGTCGCTTTATTTCTATCCAACAATGAAAGATTATGCAAAAACAATGTACCGGTACACTAAAATACATTATAATTAATAATGTTGTAAATAAACAGAGTGATTTTTGTTTAAAACTGATGTATTTGTTGAGAGGGTAGTAAAAAAAACAGTATAGATAATCCCTTTTATTAGGAACTTTAGATATGATAACGGTATATTTTTCTAGATAAAGACTAAGCGCACCGCGTGACAGCTGTGGACATCATAACCCTTTGGATATTCCCTTCGCTGCCTTGAATGAAGACTAAGCGCACCGCGTTTACAACAGAACACCTGTGGATATACAGAAGGCAGTGCTCGTATTAAAGTATAGCGGTTAGTTTCGATTCAGAAGTATAGGGATATAAAAACGAGACCAAATTGGTTAAAAATTCATTTATTATGACTAAGCTACTCATTTGGAAATGCTATCATAGCTTGATAAGCGTATCTATGTCCGACAAACAAAATGACACCAAAAAGGTTTTGCCACCTCGGGTGGTACCAACAACCCATTTTTCGGCTCTTGGCTCATGGACTATGGCATTCAATTTCGCGCCAGCTGGATAAACGTTCAAAAACGTGCCAAATACCAGATTTCATCTATAAGAACACAACTTTGCACTCTGAACGTTCGAATCCAATCAACATACACAACTTCTTGGGGCCTTTTTTTTTACTGTGATAAGACTGGATGATACAATTCGTCGTGCGCATGGCAGATTGTTGTTAGAGCACTTCCGTGCGCATGGCAGATTGTTGTTAGAGCACTTCCGTGCGCATGGCAGAATGTTTTTAACCCTACGCGCACTCCCATACCCTAACGACAATCTGCCATGCGCACTCCCACACCCTAACGACAATCTGCCATGCGCACTCCCACACTGTAACGACAATCTGCCATGCGCACGACGAATTCATCTTCATTTTAAAGTCTCATTAAATCATCTTAATTGTATTGTGTGTATTTCTTTCCTTTCTTTCACTTTTACTTCATCCCTAACAGTATGGATGTAACATTTAGGAAATAGTGCATCGTTAAATCGAATGCAAATCTGATGAGATTGGGCGGGAAATCCTATATCATTATTATTATTATTATTATTATTATTATTATTATCTTTGTTATTACTATCATTATCATTATGATTTTTTAAAGAAATGGTTAACCAATATCAATATCGTCGCAGCCAAAGGCCGATTTGTGACGCTTTACAGCCAATGATAAAAAGTATACAAAAAGATAAACTACACATGATATTGATAATAAGCTAAAATTAAATGTACGACTTATTCTTTGAAGTATAAAATATTACACTTGAAGGGGGATGGCGACATTAATTTCACATGATATATTTCAGACTGGAAAATTATATCCAGTTTTGTTGTCTCGCATCCCATTTCTCTCTCACACACACTCTCTCGCTCTTTGTCCATCTATCTCCCTCTCCCTCTCTCTTTCCTATGATGTTTTATTATATCTATCTCCCTCTTTTCTTCCGCTTTCTCTCCCTCTCTCTAACACACTCTCTCTCTCGATACATAATTCATTGATAACATCTATATTTATATCAAGTTTAAATCAACCAATATGATAATCCTTGTGATGCTTACTATTATGTATAACAATAACAGATATTTTGTATATATACATAATCATAAATATTGCATTATGTTTGATACTTTAAAAAGATACACGACCCATGACCAGAAACAGTGACAAGAAGCCGAATGTATAAAATAACAAAAAAATCCAGGATACCACTATTAGAAAATAAAATCATAACCCGTGTATACCACATATGTATCAGTTATACACACACACACACACACAAAACACGATATACATATAAACTTAGCATTAAAGGTATTCATCTTAATAATTGTTCTCCTTTGATATCCTATGATATCATCAACTTCAGTTTCAATTCAAATTCTAATAAAATACAACGTTCTTTTAGACACGTAAAAAAGTAAAGTCAATGTTATTATTACCAAATTTTTGGTAATGATAACATTGACTTGAAGTTGAGGGAGGCTGGACAATATTTCGGTCAACATTTCGTAAACTTATCGTCAATATTCATTTTATGTGCATTCAATTTAATCGAAGATCAGCAGTGGTGGAGTAATTTTGGTCAAAATAATGATTTCACGCATGCATTTATGCTTTAAACTTGGTTTTTAGGCATCCAAATTAACGGTTACTATGTTCAAATTCGGAAGCAGGCATTCAATTTCGTGTTTGGGCATGAATACCAAAATTTTGTGCATTCAAATTAATGCATGCGATGGAGCTGGGTAAACACTTCAAAGCACTTTCAATTTCTTTTTCGAGCAATCGATTTTCACAACTGAGTATTCACTTTCGCAATTCAAAATTGTAAGTGCCTATTAATATACTCAGTAAGCAGGTGTGATTTTGACCATGTTATTAAGGTGTGTGACCTTTACTTGTTATCTTTAATTTCATCATTTATGGATTAATTTCTTACGTGTCCATTACAAAAATTATTTGTACTCTACTTAAAATTGAATGTTAAAGGGATTGTATCGTATTTGTGGAGATGAAGATTGGGCTTTTAACTTTGCGTGATACAAAAAAAAAAAAAAACCCACTTATGAAATCAAAGCTATTAAATGAAAATCGGTTTTAATCGCTGAGACAGCCAAAAACAAAGTAGAGCAAAGCGATTTTTTTTTATATCTCAGTCATTTTAAAACCGATTTTCATCGAATAAACGTTGAATCCCTCTTGAAATTACATGCTCTTTCATATTTAATGAGTGGTTTCTCATTATCTCACCAAAAATATTAGAAACGTGAAGTTAGGTCTCAACCAAAACTATACGCTCCCTTTAAGAACATCTATATGTGGATCAGACATGATTAGAATAGATATGCAAAACAAAGATCACCCCAAAAATGTGATAACGATGAAGTAAGGAAGGATTTATACTGACGATTATATAAATCATTTAGCAAAGGGAAGATATTCACATAGTAAAGAATGACCAGCATGATGATGAAATTGAATATAAAAAGTAAAATTCACATTCCATTATTAAAGGGACAAATTCAAATTGATGAAATTTGAATCCTGCTCGAGTATATTGTATGCTCATGATATCTTTTGTCATAGCTACTACTAAAACACTGATCAATTCGATGCCTCATTACTTATGTCGGGCAATTTGTTAATCAGATGCAAAATCACTCTTGCTTATAAAATGAATGTGTAATGCAAAAATGAACGCTCACTTGTAAAAATCGATCTCTCCAAGACGAATTGAAAGTTGTTTGAAGTGTTTATCCATTCAGGCCATCACACAAATTTGAATGCACATATCACAGGTTTGGAAATTCACGCCCAAGCTGGAAATTAAATGCTTACATCCGAATGTAAACTTTAGACCAAATGATTTAGGCGACCAAAAAGTAACTTGAAAGCACTAAACATGACATTGTTCGACCAAGGTCACTCCTCAGTTTGAAACATACGAATTTGAATGCACATAAGATTAAAACGGATTACAATTTTACGAGATTGGTCGGGAAAACCTATGTTTATTTTCATCGTCACATTATAATCCATTAAGATGCAGTACAAGTAATGTGCTTTTTCAGTGGACACCATACAGATTTGATTTAAATGCTCCTTATGATATATGAACTTTTTTGCTTATATGCGAATTTGAATATTTGAAATGAGCATGCGACAGCTTGAGACGAAAGTAAAATAACCAAAAAGAACAAAACAACAAAAACAACATCCCGAAAAAAAGAGGATTTTGAAAGACAATTTTGGTACATGAGCGTACTTGACGAAAATAATAAGATATCCTTCATATATGAAATTGAATGACAAATAAAATTGGTCTGGAAAACCAATAACAAAAAAAGAGAGAAATAATCAATTAGTGTCATTATTTTCAGTTCCAGGAAACTTGGAAGGAGTGGAAAACTAGCCCTTCGAAATTCCCCTTTTTCGGGGGGGGGGGGTTGTATGTGGTTTTCTTTACAAGTCTATTTCCCCCATGAGTGAGTGCATAATCGGAATGTGTGTGTGTGTAATTGACTTATATAAACGTCATTGCCTATATGAATTATGAAATATACTAGAAAAGTAATATGCTGTATTTCTGTGATACATAAAATTATGTACATTCATGTATTCATATTTTACTCTTTCATTCATTTATATGATACCAAACATAGTGCACTATAGTTATGCATGTTAAATTGATATTGGACAATCTCGTTTCTGCTCCCTCCCCCCCCCCCCCGAATTTATGGTATTTTTTTTATATTTATGGTATTTATAGCTAGCATGCCTGTACAGTGAATGGGCGATCGTTAACGGTCCGTTAACGATCGCCCCATGCTAACCTGAAAAACATTAAACTACACATTACTTGAATAATGAGACCATTCTGAAGCAAATAATTTTCACTCAACAATAGATAAATAATGTACTCTTAAATGAATCCCACAAGGATTGGAACAATATCATCCCCCAGCATTCCCATTGATTCCCACTGATCAGTTACTAGCCATCCCCTTTATGGTCTCATATTCAAGGAATGTGCAGTTCAATGTTTCCAGGTTAGCATGCCTGTACAGTGTCGGGGCGATCGTTAACGGGTCCCGTTATCCCCCAGCATTCCGACTGATCAGTTACTAGCCATCCCCTTTGATATCGCCATGTGCATTTCATCAAGGGAGAGAAAACTTAGTCATGACCACAAGGATTCACTTTATTTAAGTTTGAAGTTAGGTCTCAACCAAAACTATACTTTAACAAAACTTTAACACGTTCACTTTATATTTGACCTTTGAACGTTGACCTCATGACCCAAAACTCTGCCTAGCATATCTTCATTTGGTAGTACATGTATACACTAAGTTTCAAGAAAATACCTTCAGGCATTGCATAGATATGGGGGAGATAGTGAAATTGTTTAGCATTTGACCTTTGACCTTGAGCGTGTGCATGCAAAAGTTGATGAGCACAACAATACCTTGCCCACTCTTACATATACATGTCAAGTTTCATTAGGATACATGAAAGGGTTGTTTAGTTGTAATACGCTGTCCACAAAATATATATTGATTACAGACGGACGGACGGGCGGACGAACGGACGAACAACCTGAAAACAATGCCTCCGCCGACACTTCGTGGCGGAGGCATAAAAACTTCGGGCTTGTAATGCGTTTTATGCGATCAGTACACCCAGGACCTCCAGCACATTACTTGTTCCAGCTCTTTGCGCGTGAACGTTGAGGGCAGCAAATATGAATTTGTTATGAAAATTTCACTCGGGAAGAAAGTATAATTTATTACATTGTTGATCAATTCATCAACTAGAACAACAAATTGACCACAACTATAGAAGCTCGAACGCCTTGCGACCTCGTGGATCTCCTCCATACTTACTTTGAAAAAAAAAAAAAACAAACAAAAACGATAAAGGACACATCTATGATTTTAACTAAGCAGTGTCTTGCCGCAAAGTTGTGATTTGGTTGTGTTATGGTGTTTTTTTTTTTTTTTGACCGCTTCTCTTTCTGCCTGTAGGTCCGCCATACCAAAATCATGCAAGGAAAACAACAGCAAAAGAGAGCATTATTGGACTAAACTTTCATAGAATGTCATTAATGGAGGAAGGAAAAAATTATTTCCTTTCGATGGTGACCCTATAACCGTCTGACTTCAGGATTTCTTTATATAATACTAAATGTAGTCTCTAGGATGAGAAAGTGGCTGGCTATTTGCGTATGAATTGTTGCATTTTCAAAACATTTTTTACAAACCTTCTGAACGAAAGCTGAGGACAGGGCTACCATGTATCAACTTTCGTAACACCCCGAAGTTAAACCTGGATTTTGATATGTTTCTAATTCATTAGCATGTGTTCATAAATAAGTGTTAATGCAAACAAGAAATTATGGGGCTTTTTTGCGTGTGTGTGCTAGATGTTTGAGTTTAAACTTGGTCATTCACACTAATACGATCCGTTTGTTGCTGTTTTGTTTTGGTTTTTTTTTAAGGCTGTTCCGTTTGTCTTTTATGAATGCTTTCATAAGGCTGTGTTTGTGACAACAAGGTTGCAGTTCGTGACTTCTAAGGTTCGTTAATCCAAAAAGATTTCATTATTTCGAAAGTTTAATTTACCATTTACCATTTTTGCTGGATGAGCTAACACCATCAGATCAGGGAGGGACATCGGTAATATTCAGTGACAGTCTTAGTTGTATCTGTATTTGAATTCAGTGCATATTTTTGTGTAATAATGTATTATTTCCCCTGGCAACCAGGGGCATGCACCTAGAATCACCACAATCTTTATATCATGTAATATGATTCTATGTCCGCTTGTATTATATGTTGAATTGCCAAATATGTAATAGTAATAATAATAATGATAATAACAATAATATTATAAAATGGGTTCAAGAATGTAGCCAATAGGAAGCGCTGAAATGAGACACACCTCCTTCCTTTACTTCAGTACTATTGCACTGCCTGTAATCCTATGGTAGATTGCCGATCGTCTGTGCGCGCGGCGGCTCCTTTGATGAATTGCATGCATACGCGTACGCGCTGTCAATCCTGTAAACAACTTCTAGTTCGGGCTGCCGGCCGGCCGGCCTGCGCCTGTCTTCCCTTGTGCATAACATATGTGGCGTACGTACGTATACTGTTTATACGTACACTTTGTACAGTACAGTAGACCAAGCGTTATGGGACCGGACGCGTACATGGAGTCACTTTGAAGAGCAAATCCAACGATTTATCAGGTTAATTCTCACGCCGTTTTCAGAGTATGTTGTCTAGTAGGCCTATATGAGGAGTCTATATCAAGTCTTTAAGGTAAAGGGTGCATATTCTATGTAAAATAAGTAAGTTTTCATGCGGGTGTCCGGAAACCCAACCCCCATTATACTTATACTGTTTGTGCGGGACTTCCGCGAGTGCGACGTGCGTAAAAGTTTGGGACGAACATCTTCGGACGTCTTGACCCACAAAGGTACGTGAAAAACGCTGAAAAATGATGTTAGTTTTCGAATTTTCGACCCATTTTATAAAACAAATGATGCACAGGATTATTTCGTGGCGTTAGTGTAGGCGTAGCTCACTCTCGGGTATTTACAATGTAGTGCAACATGCACTCGGCTTCGCCTCGTGCATGTTTCACAATTGTAAATACCCTCGAGTGCACTACGCCTACACTAATGCACTCTATCCTGTGCATCATTTGTATAATAACAAGTGGAACAATATTGAAGGCAATAAATCACTAAATGTCACATCCTATTCGGAGTTTTCCTACCTATGTTCTTTGATTTTATACAGCTTCACGGGTCTACATAATTTGATATTATTGAAGGAAAGACGCGTAGATGATGTCCAAATAACTTTTAAGGCAGCTTCGTCACACTTTCGAATTGTCATTTGAAACATGATGATATATACAAAATGCCATCTACATCTATAACCTCACCTCAATAAATGTACACTGCGAAACATTCGACAAATCCCAGGCTACATAATATTATTATCGTCACCACGCAACAAATCACATGGCCTACTTTCAATCTCAAAAGTATGAAACAATAATTTTTGCTCACTTCCTCAATTTACTCGAAAGCTTCAACAGCACGCTTACTTAATCAGAGTCGATTGGGAGTCCATATCAGGAAGTCTTCGAGGTACCTTCAGTACATACATACTTGAAACCACGAACTACGGTTGTTAGCGTATGTTTGTCATTTTAGTCAATCTTGGAAATCGGGCGAGACTTACATCGGCAGCTCTGGACACTTATTTGTGAAGATAAACGTCACTGTATGGTCAAGCCTACTGAACGGTCTAAAAAAAAAACAATTACAGAACAGTATTTAAGTGTCATATGTAATTGTTCGCAGTAATCGAGAGCAGGTCTGATGTGACTTGATGCACTGAGGCGAAGAAATCATCGATAAACTCGCAAACGCCTTTATTCATGTAGTAACAAAGCCTGACAATGGATGCTTGAAGTCTTGAACTATCTTTGTTTGCTGCATAGAGACTGGTATGACTATGCCGTCTACTCGTAAGTGTATTTCGATTTTTATCGGGGGTCGATGGCTTCCCTTCATTTCTATAATGATACTTATCAAAATTATGCCGACTGTGGAAACCCAACAAGTTGCCATTCAACAAGATTACGGGGTTGGAGCAAATATGTCTCTGCCCTGCGTGTTTCCAAGTCAATGGGACAACCCAATTGTGCATTGGAAAAGAAATCAACAGAACGAAGAAACCAAACTATTTGTTCTTAATCCACGACTTCAGAAACCTTTGTATAAAAGGAACGATACCCGGATTTCGTATGTTCATCGGAAGAGTTGCGCAGGAGATACGAGTTCTTTTGAGCTTCAAATCGTTAATGTAACCAAAGCCGACTACGGAAATTATACATGCTTTACATATTTGCAAAATAAAGGCACAACTGAGACCAAGATTGTAAAACGATATGATGTCCAAATCATCGGATTGGATTGCATGCTAAGAGGTGATGATAGCTACGAAAAAATGTATGTGAACATCTCATGTATGCTTAACGGCTGGCGAAGACCCTACGGAGAAAAAGAAGTGGTTGTTCGTGTTGGCAGCAAAAACATAACCGGATACATAGAAGATGACAGGCTCCTGCTTCAGGTGAATGTGTCTGAAACGAATGAAGAACTTAGAATAGAATTCCAAACGTCAAATAATAATTCATTTGTTCGGTGCAATACTTACCCAAACACTGCATCCTATACCAGTGTGAAGCCTACTCAGCATTCAACACTACACTCTGAAACAACGGATAGTGCGGTAACGACATACACCAATGAGGTAGTCGTTACAGGAACGGAATCTCCAATCTCTTCACCTACCATGTCCACTTCTATTGGAAGTACAAATGAGGTATCATTAACGTCAGGAGTTGACACTGGATCAGATATACCGGAGTCGACAATGCAATACGCCTCTGAGTCACCGTTATCGGTTTCAACGATGGAACGCTCGAAGTCGACATATAGTAGCACAATTCTTTCAGTCACTCATGAATCAGGAACACTCCCTGCGACAACCAATGCGACCACGCCTGTGCAAATAATGACAACAGAGTCTGTCAGTGAATTCCCCTCTGAAGTTACTCGGACATTAGCTAGGACGAATGTCACCGCGCAGCAAGATATTATTACAGTTTTTTCAGCCCCTTATCAATCAAAGACACTCCCGCCTGCAACAATCAAGGAAAAAACGTCTGTGATAACAACGACAAGGACTGTCAGTGAGTCCACCGCTTCGGTTGCCTGGACAGTTACTACGGTGGTCACAGAGGATTCCACAAGAAGACTAGATAAGACAAACACTCCAAAACAAATTTCTGACATGACAACAGCATCGACCACCTCTGTAGCAGCGAGCATGACACCAACAAGCACTCTTGGAGAAGAAACAGAAACGAACCAATCACTAGTGACAATTACTCAAACAAGAAATTCCACTCAACATTACTTCTCCCACAGTACTTCCACCCCTTCAACAAGGAAAACAGAGAATTCAAAATGGTGTCCTCTTTATGTCTCACTCTCAGCGTGCGTAGACCTGGGCCTACTGGTCTTTGCTGTAGCGATTTGCGCCGTGGCTCGTCGACATTATCAGCAACATCGCGATCGCTACAGACGAGGTCTAAATTCCTCGAACAACGATCAAGATAGCACGCACAACTTTGAGCTGCAAGCAGGGTCTAGTGGTCTGGTAGATGAGTCCCGTAAGAAGCCAGTCTCCGATGGTATTAGCTCTAGTGATGAGGATAGTTCCCTCAATGTCAATTCAGCCGCTTATTCCTACGTTGATCCCATCAATGACTTTGGGATTAGACAGGATTTCGCTCCCTCCAGTGACCTTGTTCTCTCACCTTCTATGGGTAAAACTGAGCAGGTAAATACCCGATTTTGTGATTCCAATCAGACAATGACCACGATGCAAACAACGCCGTTTGAGAAAGATCGTCAAACGCCATTTTGCTTTGATTCCAACAGAGAGGATAATTCCGGAGTGGTCACCTACAAGACTATTCCTCCCGTTTGAAATAGTATTTCTATATCAATTTATTACTTCGGTAGACTAAACCTTTGGGAAAGAATCATTCTATTTCGACATTGGAGACGGACAGATGTTATATGAGGAGACCAAAATCCTCAGTAAACACTTCAATGTCAAGGGCGTGCAGTTTTTAATCGGATATGTTAGACATGATACAGATCTCCGAACATTTCCAAAGAAAATACAAAGAAAAACAAGGAATGACTTTGGCTGAACAATATAAAAGAATGTGGAATTCCCATATTAGTGCAGGGGTGGATCCATAAATTTTTAAAAGGGGGCGCCCCCCCCCCCCATTTTTTCTTTTTGTTTCTTTTGTTTTAACAAAAAATACGGGGAGCCCTGTGCCATCCCCTGGATCCGCCACTGGACTGTGTAGTAAAATTATCAATAAATATAGGAAACTGCTACTTAAAGAAGAGCTAGAAATGGTTGAAATTTTCAGATTTTGTCCTTCAAATCCAGAATGGTTTGGACGTCTGCATTATATCACTAACGAAAAGTCATATCACTGTCAAGTTGGTAAAGATCTCAGTTTGTGCAATCTGTGCTCCATGTTTTGTGAGTAGTTAATAACACCATCTCTACTGCACAATAAATGCTTCGTCTTACAGAATATGCACACATGTGCGCACAAAGCATGATATCGTGAAGACAATGTTTGTTCTATATAGCAGTGGTTATCTCGTGGGAAAGAATAGTTATGAAAATTTTCGACACTTTAATCAGATATACTTTTCAGAATTTAAAAAAAAAAAAAATCACCAAAAGAAAACTACGGCAACAGAAGGCATCGCGAAAGCAACGCAAATTTAGGCAAGCCGCTGCTATATGGATGAGTGCTCTCCAGTATTTTGTATGAATAAAAGATTTGCTTTTGAGATAATGCACTTTGAAATCTGTGAATGTCAAGCCTGCTAAATGTGTCAAGCTTTTTAACGTTCTTAATACAATGCTCAACAAATTTATGTCTATTACACGAAGTTTATGTGTATGGAGGCTTAAAGATGCCGAATATCAATAGGAATTCTTATGCACTACTAGTACAATAATTGGTCCTATTTACCCAGGGTAGCCTCTTCAATGTTTACACTGTTCTTCCTAAGGGATCTGAATTTCTAATGACATCCGGATGTGACGTCGGCACAAAAGCATTTCAGATGTAATATATCGGTAATGCTGTTGCGTCAGATACATGGTATTGCCTTCTGACATCGAAATTGGACAATGTACAGTGCATTAGTCTCTTTATAACGAAGTCCGCTGGACCGGCAGTTTTCTTGCATTATATCGAAATTTAGTCATAACCGAACAAATAAACAATGAAAATACATAAAGTGGGTAATGTTGCGAAACAATGTGTACTGAATCACTCAGATTGTGGCTGTTATAATGCACATTTGAATTGCGTGATGCTGTTTTTTTCCCCCTGACTCGTGTCTAAGAGAGAGAGAGACAATTATTTTCTTTCTGAGAACTGAAACTATTACTTAATAAGTATGAATGTGCTTGTTCAATACTTTCAAAAGAAAACCAGTATCAAGAGACAATCTCACATCAAAACTGTCTCATCTACTTATATCCGATTGTTTCACTTCAATACTCCATGAACAGAAAGATAAGTTTATACAGCATTGATGTACACGGGGCTATGATGACGGATAGCATAGTCAATTAATGAGACACAAGAAAACAAAGCCTCTTAGAAGTCCCATGGTATGGTGTTCTTTTGATGATAAAGATTTAATGAATGGTTTCCCGTGGGAATGGAATCCATCAGTATCAGGTTAAGCTAACTCTGAGTGAAGATTCAAAAAAGTAAGAAAAAAAAAGAGAAAAAAAGAAAGCGCACCCCATTTCGCTTCTTATGTCAATCCCTTCTGAAATTCGTAAGCCTAGACCCGAACAGTTTCCGTCATTCCTGTTCTGAAATCGTGTTGGTTTGTTAGGTTTCATGATTTCGGAAAGTTTTGCTTAGAATCATATAAGCCAAAGTGAGAGTTTTAGAACTCAATGGGATTATCGACATTTCTCCTTTACACGAAGAACTGTGGTGGCTCTGCCAGGTCAAAGACTATCACTCACAAGGTTTCCAGTTCGGGCCCACTCGCTGAAGCGGTTATCCACCTTAGGTAAGGCATTTTTATGCCTCCGCCACGAAGTGGTGCCGGAGGCATTATGTTTTCGGGTTGTCCGTCCGTCCGTCCGTCCGTCCGTCCTTCCGTCCGTCCGTAATGAATTTTGTGGACAAGGTAACTATCGAAACCTGTTGAGGTATCCTAATGAAACTTGGCATGTATGTGTATTAGGGGGTGAAGTTGTGCCTATCAACTTTTGGGTTGCACATGCTCAAGGTCAAAGGTCAAGGTCAAGGTCAAATACATAAAATGTCACTATTTCCAACATATCTATTGAATGCCTGAAGATATTTTCTTGAAACTTAGTGTATACATGTATTACCCAATTAAGATTCTCTGGTGAAAGTTTGGGTCATGAGGTCAAAGGTCAAAGGTCAAAAGGTCAGGGTCAAATACATAAAATTTCACTATTTCCACCATATCTATTGAATGCCTGAAGAGATTTTCTTGAAACTTAGTGTATACATGTATTACCCAATTAGGATTCTCTGGTGAAAGTTTGGATCATGAGGTCAAAGGTCAAAGGTCAAAAGGTCAGGGTCGAATACATAAAATTTCATTATTTCCACCATATCTATTGAATGCCTGAAGATATTTTCTTGAAACTTAGTGTATACATGTATTACCCAATTAAGATTCTCTGGTGAAAGTTTGGGTCATGAGGTCAAAGTTCAAAGGTCAAAAGGTCAAGTAAAAATATTAAAACTTCTTTTTTTTCTCCGTACCTTGGAAAATTGTTCAAGGTATCTTCATGGAACATAGTATATACATGTACTGACTGGAAGTGATTATCTAGAGAATGTAGGGTTCATGGGGTCAAAGGTCAGGGGTCAAAGGTCAAGTGCAAGACTTCAAAATTTTACTATTACCCTCATATTTATGCAATGCCAGCAGGGTTATTTTTTTTACACTTGGTGTATGCATGTGTAACCTAATAGAAATTCTCTGGAAAGTTTTTTTTTTTCTCTTTTTGCCTCAAAGGTCAAAAGGTCAAAGATCAAGTGAAAGTGCTGAACTATCTTTTTCCTCCATATCTCGGAAGTGGCTCAAGTATACCTTGAAACTTAGTACATATTATGCATGTTCTACCTGAAAGTAATTATCTTATGAATTTTAGGGTCAAGGGCCAGATGAAAATGGTAACAATTTACTATTCAATTCAGAAATTGCACTTTTTCTCCACACCTGTACCTTGAAAATTACTCAATGCCTAAATGTATGAATGGGTCAAAGTCAAGTTAAAGTCCTTAAATCCCTAGATACATGCTCTCTTATTCATCCAATTAAACCTACATGTACGTCAAGGAAGGTGAACATTCAATACATTTGTGACAAACTTGTCATTCCAATATTTTGCCAATTTTGTGGAAATGTAATCACACAGTGTCCACATGAACTATCTAGACCTATTGGGAAAATCATGCATTATGGCGGAGGCATACCAGTCGCCAAAGCGACATTTCTAGTTATTTTCATGTCCTTGTCCTCCTGAGGAATCTTTAAAAGCACCGAGGTCCGTTGTTGTTGTAGCAATATACAGTGGTACATGTACAACAAAAATATTGTTTTAGATGGTACTCTACTGGAAAATGCTCCCCACGTTAAAATTCTTGGAATAACAGTCGATAATAAGCTTGCATAGGTTTTGCATATTGATAGTATAGCATGCAAAACTTTTTCATGAAACGTAGGTATAATCAACAAGCTTAAATTTCGTGTTCTTATTTTACAATTTTTTTTGTTTTTAAAACAAGCTTGCTTACAATGATCAGAAATAAAGAGCTTAATGTCATATCCTATAAGTCGGTGCATTTTTTTTTTTATCTGACAAAGCTTCGCAGGGGTCGGGGGACTCGTGGTAGGGTCGTATAGAGAATACCTGAATGCCTTCGGCATCTTCAGATCTTCTTCAGATTCATGATGAAAATATTCTTGCTGTATCTGGACTAAAACTATATTCGAGATGCAATGGCGTATTCAAAATGCCTCTTTTCATCAATAGCTTCGTTTCAAGGAATGTGATGGCTGATAATTATCACATGGTCTTTGCCAGACTTTCGATTTGATTGATTGATTGATTAATTGATTGATTTTATTTCTGCCTTTTTCCAAATCACACATAACAAAAGAATACACATATTTAGAAATTAACGTTACACGACATTTAAGCAAGCATAATACGGTCTTGCAAATTAATTCAAGGTACATATAAACACACACTATGAACATGACAGTATTCGATGTATAATACGTGTAGCATATCATTCACAAAAAATAAAAGTTCGGAGGCGAATCGTTAAATCAACACTTGTAGAGTATGTAAATAATAATTGATTATTCATTCGGAGTATATCACGTCGTTTCATTAAACGAATTTTAGAAAAAAAAAAGAATATAACAGAGGGGATTTGAATAAATTGATTTTTAAAATTCAATATTTTTTGGTTATTATAATAACAGAAAAGCAGGAGACCGCGATCATAAGCAGCAGCTTGACATGGATCGAGTCCTCGGGGTAAAATTCGAGACTTAAAATCGATTTACATATCTGTATAACGGACGTGTCTACAAAAATAGAATCAATAGTCAAATCCAAAATATTGTAACAATTTATGAAATCAAAAGTAAAGGGGGAATTCAAAATAGTTTTCGTTTATTTGTTATCAATAGGCATTTTTTACCATAATACTTCGCTGAGGTGAGTGCTGTGCTGTGCTGTGCTGTGTTGTGCTGAGCTGTGAATGCGATGAAATACAATTTTGTTAATTTAATGTTTGGGTATTTATACCTGATTATGATTCTGGTTTATTCTTTGTGTCACATGTATGTCTTCTACATACTTCTGTATACAATAGCAACAATTTTGATGCGCAGCAAAGTACTAAAACTAATACTATATCAATATAAACTGTTTGTGAGTGAACGTAAAAAACCCAAAACTTCTTATCACTCATACATCATTATATTTCGACAAAAGATATTCAGTTGAAATAGAATTCAAAACATAGAATAATAGTCAGTTTGTTAGGTGTAATATTGACCTAAATACTGTACCCTATACCAATGTGAAGCCTACCCAGCACTCAGCGCATTCCAACCATCTATCCAACACAATGGATAATGTCATAATGACATACTTCATTGAGGCATTAGTAACAGGATCGAATTCTCCACCTTCTTATCAACCGTAGTATACCGCACCCACTGCAGTTGGAACTACGAATGAGGTATCATTGACGTCAGTCGAAACTGTATCAACTTCAACCAAGTCAACCGAAACTCCAAAGATGTTGATATCTGATATGGCCACGGCACAAGTATCTACACCTCAGCTTTTGTCCCACGGTAACTCTATCCTTTCTACAGGAAGTTCAGATGATTTGAAATCGTGTGCACTTTATATCTCACTTTTAGTATGCGTAGACCTAGGTCTAGTATTCATTGCTGTGGCTATTTGCGCCATGGTTCGTCAACGCAGTTGTCGAGAGCCACATTATCTGCAACATCACCATCGCTACAGACGAGGTCAGAATTCCTCAGGCAAAGAACAGGATAGCATGCACACTTCCAAGCTGCAAGCAGGCACCAGTATTCTGGTGCAGGAGTCACATAGGAAGTCAGTAACCGATGACATTAGCCCCGGCGATGAGGAACCCCTTAGTGACGACTCTGTCGACTATTTCTACGTTGATCCCTTCAATGACCTTGGGATCAGAGAAGATATCGTTCCCGCCAGTGACTCTGTTCTCTAATCTTTTGCAGGTAACCCTGGGCAAGCAAAAAGTCGTGGGTACCTGATCGTTCGAGTCCCATGCAATTACCTTTGTGCTAAACACGCCGTTGGAGGTAGACCGTCAAACGTCATGTTGCTTTGCCATCAACAGAAGGGACAATTGAGAAGTAGCAACCTATATAACAGGGCCGGCGGAACGTTTTCAAAAGTGTGGTGGCCCATTTCCGGGTATCCTCTCTCTCTCCCGTTCCATCTCCGGGTTTTTTCAGGTGATAAGCAAAAAACAAAAACAAAAACAAAACAAAAAACAAAAACAAAACAAAACAAAACAAAACAAAACAAACAAAAAAACAAACAACAAGCTCCTCAGCTCCTCTCTCCCCCTTTCCATTTGGGTTTCTTCAGCTGACAGGCAAAAAATAAAATAAAATAAAAACGCTCACACTTCAAGATCTCTATCTATTACTATTTACGGCCACTTACGTACTTCCGGGTTAAAAAAAAAAAGAATATGGGGGCCCAAAGTGATGACATTTTATGTATCCCTTTGTATGGTGCACAAAAAGTGTGGGGGCCCGAGCCCCCACGGCCCCCACGGTTTCGCCGGCCATGTTATAGTGTAAAACATTGTTCAAAAAGCCTGGGGCCGACCAAAGATTGTGATTCAGCGTGATTCCTGGTTGGCATTCTGAATATAAGCAGGGTGTGCGCAGTGTACTGTAGGCCTATACGCTGTTATTTCGCAACAGCTTATACCAAGGAGGTTTAAGAGATGGAGTTCCAACTGGCTGTAATCATTCAAACAGCTGTCATTTTTCTATTGATGCACAAAAGAATTCCACAGGTGCACTTGTGCCTTTGATGATCCCCTTCCATGCCGCCGTCTTTTTGAGCAATCTGAAGATTCATTTTAAACTTTAACATAACAGCTGTATAAAAGTATTCCACAGGTGCACTTGTGCCTTTGATGATCAGGGTTCCATCCCGCCGTCTTTTTTGAGCAATCTGAAAATTCATTTTAAACTTTAACATAACAGCTGTATATCGTCTACATTCTACTTGTTTATTTGTCAAATGGAATGACCCAGATGCAAGAGACGCCGTTGGCTGAAAACCGCCAAAGACTCAGCAAGGAAAGGGAGAAGGAGGCAGAGGATGAACAGCCTTTTTACTTTGTCTTGAACAAAGAGGAAGATTCGGAGGAAGAAACCACTGACACTCTACCACCCGTTTCTGCTAATAATTACACAGCAATCTATTCTACGGTTTTTTAAACCTTTGTAGGAAAGGCTTGCAAAGGAAGACTAAAACTAGCACGAACAGGCCAAGAATTTGCTTTGTGTAATCTTTGAATTTATACATCGTCATAAGAATTACTACAGAGATAAAAAATTTCTTCAAATTCGATAATGAATAATTATAGATGAAACATTGGCATAACTAGAGATGAAATGATTTATCATGTGTATTGGAAATGGTATTTTCATACATTTTCAAACATTGATAACAAAACTTATACTACTTCATACATCCAGGTGTGACATACGACAAGAAAGATGACCGTCTTGACTAGGCCGTGTAGTCACGAGTATAAAAAAAGGACTGGTAAAAGATAAAAAGCACCTACTTCGATGAGGAAATATAATCCAAATTAAGATTGTTCTTTAAACATGTTAAATGCACATTGTTCATTTCAACTTTTAACTTGATGAAGTGTCTTCCAAGTAGCATGAGAGTCAAACTGTTTGTTTGTTTGTTTGTTTGTTTTTCTTTTGTGAGGATGTTGATAGGGAAACAGAAATTGGTTTTGAATTCAAGCTGTTAAGTTGAAGAAAAAAAAATTAATTAAATGGAAGGAATTGTGCAAATTATTTATCTTTTCTCAAGGACTAACTTGCTACTCATGTGAAATCACCATGAAAAGCTCAATACTCTTGAAACAGCCAAAATAAACACAAATATATCTAAATATTATCCAGATATCTAGATATATCTATATGAGATTAGACACAAATTGACATTGTAAATACATTGTTATAAATCCATGAGTATCTATACGGATGATTCGTTACTCTTACATGTAGATATTCTAAACATCACGAGTCATTCAAATTTATGAAATTCTTCCGTCGAGATGTTTTCATTGCAACTGATTGACAAATTGCACTACATCGACGTCGATGTAGGGCAATTTGTCAATCAGTTGTAATCACGGGTCATTGTATTTTAGCTTAGCTTGACTAGTAGATTGGAGGTCTTGACTCAAATGATACCATACCGAAATAATCTGCAGGCAACCAAAAAGAGAATTTCCATGTGATGGAATAGTGAATAGTGACGCGCGCGCACGAAAGAGGTCGACTAGACTACCAGAAGCCCGAACCCGGAAGTGCCTATAATAATAATACACGTAAAGTACAGCTTCGGAGATGGGGTTGGGTTGGAAAAATCATTCTAATTTTAAAAAAGGTGGTTTGGTGTGTACGTGTGTGTGCGTATGTGTGTGTTTGTTGTGAGCGTGTGTGTGTTTGTTGTGGGTGTGTGGGTGTGTGTGAGGGTGTGTGCTGTATGCGTGTGGGAGTGTGTGTTGTATGTGTGTCTGATGTTTCTAAGTGACGTATATTATGTGAAATCAATACTCCCATACCAAAGAGTATACACTGTATCTTTCTGCAATCTTTATAATGAATGCATGAATGCCTGTTTGGCAATTTTTGCTTCATGTTAAGGCACATATTTGACACATTAGAGCAAGTCCTTTTTTCATCAAAACACGTATACTGTGTTGAGAATATATCTCACTTATAAAATCCGGAGGCATATGGACAAATATTGATTTTCCTTAAAATTAGAATGATTTTTCCAACCCAACCCCATCTTCGAAACTGTACTTTACGTGTATTACTATAGGCACTTCCGGGTTCAGGCTTCTGGTAGTCGACCTCTTTGAAAATGGCGGCTGGTCGTTCAATTGGCCCCGCTTCTGTATGCGAGCGCGCGCTCTATTACATTATAGAACCTTTTGGTGGCAAGTGAGAGTGGCAAGTGCATTGGCACGCGCAATGCATCTGCCAAAATTGTGCATGCAGACGATATTGCCAGTGCGTACTTTGGCTTTAAATAATTCTGTATTTTGTATTACAGATTTTTCTAACAGCCATTTATGATGTATGTCGAAATTTATTTGAGAATTAATATCCCATGACAAGATTAAATGCATAGAATTATGCTCTGTAGTATGTATTCATTTGTGTGATATGTTCAGGACTGTGTGTGTGTGAGAGAGAGAGAGAGAGAGAGAGAGAGAGTGTGTGTGTGTGTGTGTGTGTGTGTGTGTGTACAAGTAATGATCCTTTGATGTCAGAATACACCACATTCACTCTGAAGCTACCTTTTTACAAGTAGCCTAGCTACTTCTGTAAAAGTATGGCCTTTTCCTCTGATTTCAGCGATTTTGCTACCCTTTTCACTATACGCGCGTACATCGCCCGTCCGTGAAAAACAACCCCTTTTACACGCATTGTTTATACAGGACTTGTAAATGAAATGGCAGTGTCCCCATGCAGGGCTGTAGGTATGGGGGACCTGCCCCCCCCCCCAAAAAAAATGATAATAATAATAATAATTGTATGCCACCATGACCCCCTGAAAAAAAAAAAATATATGCTGAATAAAGAGTAATCACAGTAGCAGTTCAGAGTGCCCCCTACAAAATTGCGAGGCCCCCAGTACCCCCTACAAAATTGTGAGGCCCCCAGTGCCCCCTACTGGAAAAATCCTAGCTATGCCACTGATTCCTGCCCCCGGTTACAAATTATCTCCAAGTCGCGTTCACCACTCGATCGATCAGAGCTACACGTATTAGCTGCGTAGCTGCACTTAGAATGTCCGCGATGAACAATCAGCGCTAAGCGTATGAAAATTGATACACTACTGAGGAGATAATTATCTAGCTTTAATTTACATTAAAAATAGCAATTATATTGCGTTACGCGTGGTTTTGTGAATGAAATTATCAAATTATCACTCAAATCGTTGATTTTCATCGCGGTTGTCAACGCAACGGTACATTGCTAATACACAAGCGATTCGCACTGTACTGAAGTTTTGCCACTCTTTGTAATGGCGGATCGTGCTCCATGCGGTCACAGAGCCTTAACGTGCCCGCGTATGACGAGTCCGCACTCTAGTACGTATAATACAGCTCTATGTTTTTGATAACTGAGGTTGAACTATTGTTTGAAAAATAATAGTTTATTTTCTGTATTCTGATCCAAAACAGCATTTATCTGATGAGAGTTTCAAAAACTTGATGTATATTTCTGAGACTGTAGACGTAATTGAAAAAATTGCACTCACACATTTAATATGTCGAATACAACCTTTCGCCTTTATCATTGTTGAAACAATATACTCTTGGCAAAATGGGATTATCAATTAAGGCTTTGATATTACTTGAATTGTTTCACATGATAGTGAGGACACTTATACTACAATAAAGAAGTAGCAATCATCGATTTTTATACAGAGCGTATAAAAACAAACGTTACACTTTGAAAGTTTTTCGTGATTACATCTCAAAATGTTTCGGAGATTTTTTCGATTTATGGATGCCCAATAGTCTCATCTATCAAGTGCAATCAACAAAACTATTTTTTATTCACGCTTGGCTGAACACTGATGCTCTTTGTCCACAGCGCGAAAAATGACTTGTGCCAAATTGAAAGAAGATGGAAATTTCAGCCAGCAGTCCAATAAGTGTTCTTATTCAAACAAATTGCTCTTTTGCTCACAATTTTTATTATGTTATGTTAGTTTAGGAATTTTCTGCCGATTTTCTGTCACAGTTTGAATGATTCAATTGTGTTACGGAAAGTTGATTAACAGCATCAAGATCTTTTAAACACAGTTATCACAAATCATGCACAGACATATCGAACCCACATTCCAGTCACTCAGTCAAGAAGAAAAGTATAAAACTAATGCATCCTCAGATCATTCAATCAATACAATCAATCCAATCCAATCCAATCCAATCCAATCCAATCAATCAATAAATCAATCAATCAATTAATCAATAAATCATTCAATCAATCAATCAATCAATCAGTCAATCAATCATTCAATCAATCAATCAGTCAGTCAGTCACAATTGTATACATGTCTAAAGTGGCAGATCGACAAAGGGAATATCACCTTTCAATCATTCAATCAATCCAATCAATCAATCCAATAAATCAACCAATCAATCAATTAATCAATCAATCAATCAATCAGTCAAAATAGTCTGCGTGTTTAAATTGGCCGATCGACATAGGGAATATCTCCTCCTCCTACCCCCCCCCCCCCCCGTGGCTTAAAGGATCGGTTTTTTGTTTTGTTTTGTATGGGTTTTTGGTATTTTGTTCATCCAAAATGGCCACTGCTCTCTCTCCTTGTTGTTTCCACCACCAGCAAAAGAGCAATAAATTTGTTTGTTTGAATGGGAGCACTTATTTTGACTGCTGGCTGAGTTTTCCATTTTCTTTCAATTTGGCGCAAGTCATTTTTTCACACTCTGGACAAAGAGCGTTGAATGTGTTCAGCCAAGCGTAAGCAAAATTTGTTTTGGTGATTGCACTTGATAAATGAGACTATTGGGCATCCATAAAATATGTTAAGATCTTCCAAATACTTTGAAATGTAATTTAGACAATTTTATCAAAGTGTAACTTTTTTTTATACTCTCTGTATGCTAGATGGAATGGGGTTGAGAAAGAATGATCACTGCAGATGTCACTGCAGAAGAGATTGTCATTGGTCATATTGTCTAATGTAAACACATGCCGTAGTATAGTTTGGGGCATGTTTGCCTATTGTGATGTAAATAAGTAATCTATACTTTTTTTCTGTACATCCATTACACATATTACAAGTTAACAAATGCCTTTTTTTCTATGTCAGTTTCTCTCTCCTTCAAGTACCAACTTTGTTCTACTTTGCCTTCACTTTTCTCGCCCTGTTTACGCATTACTGAGATTTCTCACATTGTTTTTAAAAATTAGTTGCAAAAATTAAACAATGTAGTGCCTGCATGATGTAGTTGCATTTTGATGTGTGTATATTAGGACAATTGTATTTCCATATACTACACTGAAAGTCTGATATCTTTCGTGCTGTTGATTTGTATTTATGATTATACAATAAATAGTGACACTAAGGGATTGATAGATTGCGGTTTGTGATTAAGTGTGACATGCTCTGTATACCGCGAAGAAATATATCTGAAGCCTGTTACAATATCGAAGCAATGTTGTCTTGCTTATTCAAAGTAATAATAAATGTACTTTATTATTATTATAGGTTTTCCCACCCAATTTCATCAGATTTGCATTCGAATTAATGAAAAGGCGTTCACACTCAACCGATTTTGGTCACTGCTCTACTCTAACGGTTATTTATTTTTTTTTTAGTTTCAATTCTGTTTCATATCATTCCTTTGATATTATTTTACATTCAATTTAGAGAGAAATTCGTTCAATTTAGCTGCTCAAACTTGGCATTCAATTTCGCGCCAGCTGGATAAACGTTCAAATTCGTGTAAAAATACCAGATTTCATTTATAAGAACACAACTTTGCACTTTGAACGTTCGAATCCAATCAACATACACAACTTCTTGGGGCCTTTTTTTTTTTTTTTTTTTTTTACTGTGAAAAGACTGGATGATACAATTCATCTTCATTTCAAAGTCTCATTAAATCATCTTAATTGTATTGTGTGTATTTCTTTCCTTTCTTTCACTTTTACTTCATCCCTAACAGTATGGATGTAACATTTAGGAAATAGTGCATCGTTAAATCGAATGCAAATCTGATGAGATTGTTATTATTATTATTATCATCATCATTGTTACTACTATCATTATCATTATGATTTTTTTAAAGAAATGGTTAACCAATATCAATATCGTCGCAGCCAAAGGCCGATTTGTGACGCTTTACAGCCAATGAAAAAAAGTATACAAAAAGATAAACTACACATGATATTGATAATAAGCTAAAATTAAATGTACGACTTATTCTTTGAAATATAAAATATTACACTTGAAGGGGGATGGCGACATTAATTTCACATGATATATTTCAGACTGGAAAATTATATCCAGTTTTGTTGTCTCGCATCCCATTTCTCTCTCACACACACTCTCTCGCTCTTTGTCCATCTATCTCCCTCTCCCTCTCTCTTTCCTATGATGTTTTATTATATCTATCTCCCTCTTTTCTTCCGCTTTCTCTCCCTCTCTCTCCCACTCTCTCTCTCTCTCTTTGCCTCGATACATTATTCATTGATAACATCTATATTTATATCAAGTTCAAATCACCCAATACGATAATCCTTGTGATGCTTACTATTATGTATAACAATAACAGATATTTTGTATATATACATAATCATAAATATTGCATAATTTCTTGACACTTTAAAAAGATACACGACCCATGACCAGAATCAGTGACAAGAAGCCGAAAGTGTAAAATAAAAAAAAATAAAAAAATCCAGGATACCACTATTAGAAAATAAAATCATAACCTGTGTATAGCACAGTTATAGACACACATACACACGCACACACACACACACACATACACAAAACACGATATACATATAAACTTAGCATGAAAGGTATTCACCTTAATAATTGTTCTCCTTTGATATCCTATGATATCATCAACTTCAGTTTCAATTCAAATTCTAATAAAATACAACGTTCTTTTAGACACGTAAAAAGAAAAGTCAGTGTTATTATTACCAAATTTTTGGTAATGATAACATTGACTTGAAGTTGAGGGAGGCTGGACAATATTTCGGTCAACATTTCGTGAACTTATCGTCAATATTCATTTTATGTGCATTCAATTTGATCGAAGATCAGCAGTGGTGGAGTGACTTTGGTCAAAATAATGATTTCACGCATGCTTTAAAATTGGTTTTTAGGCATCCAAATTAACGGTTACTATGTTCAAATTCGGAAGTAAGCATTCAATTTCGTGTTTGGGCATGAATACCAAAATTTTGTGCATTTAAATTAATGCATGCGATGGAGCTGGCTGAACACTTCAAAGCACTTTCAATTTCTTTTTTGAGCAATCGATTTTCACAACTGAGAATTCACTTTCGCAATTCAAATTTGTAGGTGCCTATAGTATTCATATACTCAGTAAGCAGGTGTGATTTTGACCATGTTATCAAGGTGTGTGACCTTTACTTGTTATCTTTAATTTCATCATTTATGGATTAATTTCTTACGTGTCCATTAAAGAAAATTATTTGTACTCTACTTAAAATCTAATGTTGAAGGGATTGTATCGTATTTGTGGAGATGAAGATTGGGATTTTAACTTTGCGTGGTACCAAAAAAAAAACAAAAAAAACCCCCACTTATGAAATCAAAGCTATTAAATGAAAATCGGTTTTTAATCGCTGAGACATCCAAAAACAAAGTAGAGCAAAGCGATTTTTTTTTTATATCTCAGTCATTTTAAAACCGATTTTCATCGAATAAACGTTGAATCCCTTTTGAAATTACATGCGCTTTCATATTCAATGAGCGGTTTCTCATTATCTCACCAAAAAATATTAGAAACGTGAAGTTAGGTCTCAACCAAAACTATACGCTCCCTTTAAGAACATCTATATGTGGATCAGACATGATTAGAATAGATATGCAAAACAAAGATCACCCAAAAAATGTGATAACGATGAAGTAAGGATTTATACTGACGATTATATAAATCATTTAGCAATTAAGGGAAGATATTCACAGAGTAAAGAATGACCAGCATGATGATGAAATTGAATATGAAAAGTAAAATTCACATTCCATTATTAAAGGGACAAATTCAAATTGAAGAAATTTGAATCCTGCTCGAGTATACTGTATGCTCATGATATCTTTTGTCATAGCTACTACTAAAACACTGATCAATTCGATGATTCATTACTTACGTATGTCGGGCAATTTGTTAATCGGTTGCAAAATCACTCTTGCTTATATGAATGTGCAATGCAGAAATGAACGCTCAGTTGTAAAAATCGATCTCTCCAAGACGAATTGAAAGTTGTTGAAGTGTTTATCCAGGCCATCACACAAATTTGAATGCACATATCACAGGTTTGGAAATTCACGCCCAAGCTGGAAATTATATGCTTACATCCGAATGTAAACTTTAGACCAAATGATTTAGGCGCCTAAAAAGTAACTTGAAAGCACTAAACATGACATTGTTCGACCAAGGTCACTCCTCAGTTTGAAACATACGAATTTGAATGCACATAAGATTAAAACGGATTACAATTTTACGAGATTGGTCGGGAAAACCTATGATTATTTTCATCGTCACATTATAATCCATTAAGATGCAGTACAAGTAATGTGCTTTTTCAATGGACATCATTCAGATTTGATTTAAATGCTCCTTATGATATATGAACTTTTTTGCTTATTTTCCGTATGCCAATTTGAATATTATTTGAAATGAGCATGCGACAGCTTGAGACGAAGTAAAATAACCAAAAACAACAAAGCAACAAAAACAACATCCCGAAAAAAGGTGATTTTGAAAGACGATTTTGGTGCATGAGCGTATTTGACGAAAATATATCCTTCATATATGACATTGAATGACAAATAAAATTGGTCTGGAAAACCAATAACAAAAAAAGAGAGAAATAATCAATTACTGTCATTATTTTCAGTTCCAGGAATCTTGGAAGGAGTGGAAAACTAGCCCTTCGAAATTCCCTTTTTTCGGGGGGGGGGGGGGGTTGTGTGTGGTTTTCTTTACAAGTCTATTTCCCCCATGAGTGAGTGCATAATCGGAATGTGTGTGTGTGTAATTGACTTATATAAACGTCATTGCCTATATGAATTATGAAATATACTAGAAAAGTAATATGCTGTATTTCTGTGATACATAAAATTATGTACATTCATTTATTCATATTTTACTCTTTCATTCATTAATATGATACCAAACATAGTGGAGTATAGTTATGCATGTTAAAGTAATATTGGACCATCTCGTTTTTCGCTCCCTCCCCCCCCCCCCCCGAATTTATGGTATTTTGTTTATATTTTTGGTATTTATAGCTAGCATGCCTGTACAGTGAATGGGCGATCGTTAACGGTCCGTTAACGATCGCCCCGTCATTGTACAGGCATGCTAACCTGAAAAAACATTAAACTACACATTACTTGAATAATGAGACCATTCTGAAGCAAATAATTTTCACTCAACAATAGATAAATAATGTACTCTTAAATGAATAACACAAGGATTGGAACAATCATCCCCCAGCATTCCCATTTATTCCAAATGATCAGTTACTAGCCATCCCCTTTATGGTCTCATATTCAAGGAATGTGCAGTTCAATGTTTCCAGGTTAGCATGCCTGTACAGTGTCGGGGCGATCGTTAACGGGTCCCCCAGCATTCCGACTAGCCATCCCCTTTAATATCGCCATGTGCATTTCATCAAGGGAAAAAAAAAACCTAAAGTCATGACCACAAGGATTCACTTTATTCAAGTTTGAAGTTAGGTCTCAACCAAAACTATACTTTAACAAAACTTTAACACGTTCACTTTATATTTGACCTTTGAACGTTGACCTCATGACCCAAAACTCTGCCTAGCATATCTTTATTTGGTAGTACATGTATACACTAAGTTTCACGAAAATACCTTAAGGCATTGCATAGATATGGGGGAGATAGTGAAATTGTTTAGCATTTGACCTTTGACCTTGAGCGTGTGCATCCAAAAGTTGATGAGCACAACAATACTTTGCCCACTCTTACATACAATGCCAAGTTTCATTAGGATACATGAAAATGTTGTTTAGTTGTAATACGCTGTCCACAAAATATCATTATTGATTACAGACGGACGGACGAACGGACGAACAACCTGATAACATAATGCCTCCGCCGACACTTCGTGGCGGAGGCATAAAAACTTCGGGCTAAACCTTGTGATGCGTTTTATGCGATCAGTACACCCAGGACCTCCAGCACATTACTTGTTCCAGCTCTTTGCGCGTGAACGTTGAGGGCAAATATGAATTTGTTATGAAAATTTCACTCGGGAAGAAAGTATATTACATTGTTGATCAATTCATCAACTAGAACAACAAATTGACCACAACTATAGAAGCTCGAACGCCTTGCGACCTCGTGCATCTCCTCCATACTTACTTTGAAAAAAAAAAACAAACAAACAAAAACGATAAAGGACACATCTATGATTTTAACTAAGCAGTGTCTTGCCGCAAAGTTGTGATTTGGTTGTGTTATTGTGGTTTTTTTTTGACCGCTTCTCTTTCTGCCTGTAGGTCCGCCATACCAAAATCATGCAAGGAAAACAACAGCAAAAGAGAGCATTATTGGATAAACTTTCATAGAATGTCATTAATGGAGGAAGGAAAAAATTATTTCCTTTCGATGGTGACCCTATAACCGTCTGACTTCAGGATTTCTTTATATACATATATATATATATATATACTAAATATAGTCTCTAGGATGAGAAAGTGGCTGGCTATTTGCGTATGAATTGTTGCATTTTCAAAACTTTTTTTTTTTTACAAAGCTTCTGAACGAAAGCTGAGGACAGGGCTACCATGTATCAACTTTCGTAACACCACGAAGTTAAACATGGATTTTGGTATGTTTCTAATTCATTAGCATGTGTTAATGAATAAGTGTTAAAGCAAATAAGAAATTATGGGGCTTTTTTGCGTGTGTGTGATAGATGTTTGAGTTTAAACTTGGTCATTCACACTAATACGATCCGTTTGTTCCTGTTTTGTTTTGCTTTTTTAAGGCTGTTCCGTTTGTCTTTTATGAATGCTTTCATAAGGCTGTGCTTGTGACAACAAGATTGCAGTTCGTGACTTCTAAGGTTCGTTAATCCAAAAAGATTTCATTATTTCGAAAGTTTGTTAATCCGCCTTCTTTTCATTTTCGCAATTACGAACCTTCACAATAATGCCACAAATATTACAGATCACTGTAAATTGAAAAGGCAACAGAAAGCACGAGAAACAAAAATAAAACAACACACAAATCAGATATCTTTCTAAGGTAAAAAACATAATTACTTTTAGCCAAGAAGACTGCTAAACCACTCAAACATAGAGTTTTGTGTAGAGTAAAGCTTTGTCATTAAGGAAAAAAATTAAGAGCCAGGCGTTATATTTAGATGGATAGAGCAGAACTTAGCGGTTCAGTGGAAAGACGAACCGCTCATCAAGAATTTGACACGAAATATGAATATCCGTCATATCTACGTGATAATGCAAATTAGAAGAGAGGTGAATTCTCAACGTTGTCATGGTTGTATTTTTATTCAAATAATTAATGAAAATTTGAGAGCAGGTTAATAACGGACTTGTGAGAAGATTTCATCTTCATATCACCGACCGGTGGACCATGCGTATGGAGTGTGAACTTTTAATTTTCAAATTTCACATTTCAAAAATTTACTAACTTTATCTGGTCAAACCAGCGTACATCCTGTTAACTTGTCGCGATTGTTTTTTTTTTTCCCGAACAATATAACGTTTGTGGCTGCGTTCCTATAACTGTGCAACCATCATCTTTTGTCGGTGTTTGACAATGTGTTGCCACGGAACAGTATTCGTAGGAAAAAATAGATATATCACAGTGTGTTGCCGTGGTACTATAATGATACATTTGTGTTGCTTTTTTTTTTTTTTTTGAAAGAACGTATCAATTTACCAGTTTTGCTGGATGAGCTAACACCATCAGATCAGGGAGGGACATCGGTAATATTCAGTGACAGTCGTAGTTGTATCTGTATTTGAATTCAGTGCATATTTTTGTGTAATAATGTATCATTTCCCCTGGCAACCAGGGGCATGCACCTAGAATCACCACAATCTTTATATCATGTATATATCCGCTTGTATTTTATGTTGAATTGCCAAATATGTAATAGTAATAATAACAATGATAATAACAATTATAATAAAAAGTGGGACAATATTGAAGGCAATAAATCACTAAACGTCACATCCTATTTGGAGTTTTCCTACCTATGTTCTTTGATTTTATACAGCTTCACGGGTCTACATAATTTGATACTATTGAAGGAAAGACGCGTAGATGATGTCTAAATAACTTTTAAGGCAGCTTCGTCACACTTTCGAATTGTCATTGAAACATGATGATATATACAAAATGCCATCTACATCTATAACCTCACCTCAATAAATGTACACTGCGAAACATTCGAAAAATCCCGGGCTACATATTATCGTCACCACGCAACAAATCACATGGCCTACTTTCAATCTCAAAAGTATGAAACAATAATTTTTGCTCACTTCCTCAATTTACTCGAAAGCTTCAACAGCACGCTTACTTAATCAGAGTCGATTGGGAGTCCATATCAGGAAGTCTTCGAGGTACCTTCAGTACATACATACTTGAAACCACGAACTACGGTTGTTAGCGTATGTTTGTCATTTTAGTCAATCTTGGAAATCGGGCGAGACTTACATCGGCAGCTCTGGACACTTGTGAAGATAAACGTCACTGTATGGTCAAGCTTACTGAACGGTCTAAAAAAACAACAATTACAGAGCAGTATTTAAGTGTCATATGTAATTGTTCGCAGTAATCGAGAGCAGGTCTGATGTGACTTGATGCACTGAGGCGAAGAAATCATCGATAAACTCGCAAATGCCTGTATTCATGCAGTAACAAAGCCTGACAATGGATGCTTGAAGTCTTGAACTATCTTTGTTTTCTGCATAGAGACTGGTATGACTATGCCGTCTACTCGTAAGTGTATTTCGATTTTTATCGGGGGTCGATGGCTTCCCTTCATTTCTATAATGATACTTATCAAAATTATGCCGACTGTGGAAACCCAACAAGTTGCCATTCAACAAGATTACGGGGTTGGAGCAAATATGTCTCTGCCCTGCGTGTTTCCAAATCAATGGGACAACCCAATTGTGCATTGGAAAAGAAATCAACAGAACGAAGAAACCAAACTATTTGTTCTTAATCCACGACTTCAGAAACCTTTGTATAAAAGGAACGATACCCGGATTTCGTATGTTCATCGGAAGAGTTGCGCAGGAGATACGAGTTCTTTTGAGCTTCAAATCGTTAATGTAACCAAAGCCGACTACGGAAATTATACATGCTTTACATATTTGCAAAATAAAGGCACAACTGAGACCAAGATTGTAAAACGATATGATGTCCAAATCATCGGATTGGATTGCATGCTAAGAGGTGATGATAGCTACGAAAAAATGTATGTGAACATCTCATGTATGCTTAACGGCTGGCGAAGACCCTACGGAGAAAAAGAAGTGGTTGTTCGTGTTGGCAGCAAAAACATAACCGGATACATAGAAGATGACAGGCTTCTGCTTCAGGTGAATGTGTCTGAAACGAATGAAGAACTTAGAATAGAATTCCAAACGTCAAATAATAATTCATTTGTTCGGTGCAATACTTACCCAAACACTGCATCCTATACCAGTGTGAAGCCTACTCAGCATTCAACACTACACTCTGAAACAACGGATAGTGCGGTAACGACATACACCAATGAGGTAGTCGTTACAGGAACGGAATCTCCAATCTCTTCACCTACCATGTCCACTTCTATTGGAAGTACAAATGAGGTATCATTAACGTCAGGAGTTGACACTGGATCAGATATACCGGAGTCGACGATGCAATACGCCTCTGAGTCACCGTTATCGGTTTCAACGATGGAACGCTCGAAGTCGACATTTAGTAGCACAGTTCTTTCAGTCACTCATGAATCAGGAACACTCCCTGCGACAACCAATGCGACCACGCCTGTGCAAATAATGACAACAGAGTTTGTAAGTGAATTCCCCTCTGAAGTTACTCGAACATTAACTACGACGAATGTCACCGCACAACGAGATGTTGTCGCAGTTTCTTCAAGCCCTTATCAATCAAAGACACCCCCACCTGTAACAATCAAAGAGACAACGCCTGTGAAAACAACTACAACAAGGGCTGCTACTCATTCCACCGCTTCGGTTGCCTGGACAGTTACTACGATGGTCACAGAGGATTCCACAACGAGACGAGATATGACAAACACTTCAAACCAAATCTCTGACATGACAACAGCATCGACCACCTCTGTAGCAGCGAGCAAGGCACCGACAACCACTGTCGGAGGAGAAACAGAAACAAGCCAACCAGTAGTGACGATCATTCAAACAAGAAATTCCACCCAGTATTTTTTGTCCGACAATATCTCCTTCCTGTCTACAGATAGTTCAAAAAATGTATATTCACGCTTGACACTTATAGTCCCACTCTCAGTATGCACAGGCGTTGGTCTCATAGTCATTGCTATAACGATTTGCGCCGTGGCTCGTCGACGTCGTCGAAAACCATATCATCTTCAACATCGCCATCGCTGCAGACGAGGTGTGAATTCCGTTAGCAATGTACGTGATAGTTTATACACTCCCAACAAGCCCAAGCTGCAAGGAAGCACCAGTGTCCTGTTGCAGGGATCTCGTATGAAGTCAGCCGACGATGACGTTGGCGATGAGGATTGTTCCCTCAGCGACGATTCATTCGACGATTCCTACGTTGATCCCTTCGGTGACTTTGGGATTAAAGATGATACCGCTCCCGCCAATGACCTTGTTCTCTCATCCTTTGCGGGTAACCCTGGGCAGGAAAACATTTTAGGTGCCCTATCGTGTGAATCGCATGAAATGACCCTGATGCAAAAGACGCCGTTGAAGGAAGACCGTCAAAGGCACCGTCAGGAAGGGGCGACAGGTGAGAAGGAGGCAGAGAATGAAACGCCTTTTTACTTTGTCTTGAACAAAGAGGAAAATTCGGAGGAAGAAACCTCTGACGCTGCACCACCTGTTTCCAATAACATTTACGCATCTATATATTCTACGGTTGTTTAAAACGGTGCATGCTTTTTTTTATATATTATGATGAGAAGGAAAACGAGTGGTTTTCGGTGGAAGATTGAACAACTTGGTCAACACGAAAGAGGTTACTCTCTTTGAAAACAAAAACAAAAAACAACCTTTAATATAAACTTCACCATTCCAGATACATGTAGTTGACTAGATGAAGAAAAAAAAAATCAGTCAGTTATTGAGATAGTTTGGAACAATGTCATGTGAACATTGGTAGAAATAACCTTTAATTTGCTCATTTGGGCACCCCACTCGTTTTCAAAGCGACACAATGCATAAGCTTGCCCGACTTCACTATAGAATTAACCAGTCATGTTAAAACGAAGAATGAACTTGTGTAGCCCAGGTGACCAAAATGGTATGTCACTTAACACTTGGGGAAGCATCCATTTCAGTATTTTGCAATGAATGCATTAACAAAATTTTACCTATCTTATTGCCAAATACCAGGCTTTGATGTGCTAGCATCTATAAGGATTACCTAAATAATCATATCACCTGTGCTTATCTCAGTGAATTTGAAAACCCACATGCTGGTATTGATGACCTTCTTCTGCTCATGAGCAAAGCGGAGCACCGAACTTGCTCATTACATAACACTAAGACACTGGTATTTCCTAGGTAATGATCGATCATGCGAATTTGAAATTATAGAAGTTTAGATATTTCGGTTGATATCATGACCTAATGAGAAGTGTGATATCCAATCATGACTGTGGTTTTTAAAATGAAGATTCGCCTTAGAAAAGGAAATCCGTGTCTTCTCAAGATTGTTCTTTAAACACAAATTGCACACTTGGTATGAAGTCGACAGGATTTTTAAAACAGTTAAAGTCATGATCAAGTGTACACCCCATCTAAAAACCTAGATTTTTTTTTTCGAAATGACACTTTTTCGTGTTTTTTTAATTTTGTAATGACATTATCTTATCTGTTTCTTTCTAAAGTTAACCCAAAATTTTATGGTAGTGTTTCTGTTGGCTCACCAAGATTATGTAATTTTCTACCACAGGTTAATTTAAGCCCTCTTTTGAAAACTTATTTATTTGTAAAGTTAATATTCTTTTCCAAGTCATGTATATGAATGTATACCCCTTATGTCTGATGTTATTTCTATCGCTATTTTGAGTGCAATTTGTCAATAATGTCTTTGTGTCACTGTGTTTGTAAAATGGATGATTGTAAAGGGCATGGGAGCATTGATTCGTGATACTAGTATGCCATTTATGAAAGCTCAACTTCGATAATTATATTCACATAACATAAATCGATATCACTTTCCTGTGGGGCTCATCTAGAGAGCAAAGAATAGGCCCCAAAGGAGGAATAGAACAATTGTTACGCAACCCTTACGCAACAATATTGTCATTGCTCATGAGAAAACAGTACTAATCACTTTGCGCACAATTTGTACATAAAATTCTGATCAGTATTGAGTGTTAGCCTAATATCGAACGATGTTGATAAAAGATCAGCGTAGGAACACAATTTTTGTTGACATTTACCATGAAATGATCACCACATGTTCATGGACGCACGCTGGTGTGTAGGAGAAAGCAGACTCTTAAAAAAAAAGACCTACGGTTCGACTTCTGATCAATACATTCATCCCTTCATCATTGCTTGCTCACTAAGCAGCTAGGCCCGTGCACATGTGAAAATTATTGCCGCGCAATTAACGCTGGTTTAATTGTCGCGATTAAGCAATAAGAGCATCACGAAGACCAAGGCTGAATTCAATGATGTTTTCAGGAGTAATGAAGACCTAACTATAACCATCACATTTGCGATACAAAAGGAAATTACTCAAGTTGTGATTCATAGTCAGATCTTGTAAAGCAAAACGTCGTGTTAAAAGACATGTTGATTGAAATCAGTATGAGCACATTAGAGTAAACGGCCACGTAAACTTATTGTAGATAATCGCTGAAGTTTATAAATACTTCATCTATGTTTATAGGATGTTGTATTTTGTATCTTGCTGTTCAAAACTAAGAAAATACATACTTCATACAATTTCGAGTTTAATAGAATGTTTATATGTGACTATACGGGCTATAAAGAACAGCGTACGTTACACACGTTGAAATAATATATCTACCGTTTCATTGAAAATGAGTCAGCTTTCGCTATGAAAGGATTTAAATGTCTTTGTATTATGAACAAACCAACAAAAGTCGTTACACTTGACAGTAAACTACTGGCGAAATGACACCGAAATAGCTACAATGATTTTCTGGTCGGTTATTATTCCCTGTAATGCAAAAATCTACAGCGTATATCTTATGGACGTGTTTGTGATTGTATTTTACCTGCTCAAGAACTGTTCAGTGGTATTATTCTATCTTTACCCCTTTCTGCTACCAGTAGAATTGATTGACTTTAACTTGAAGTCTATTATCATGTTTTGTGGCATTTCTTCCACTTATTGTTATTGTCATAATCAATAATGGTTCTATAAATCACTGAGGTTGTCATTATCCATACATGTCCGATGCATCCAATCTCATAAACCGTACGAACATACAAGCATGTCTACAAGCACTGACAGGAAATGTAATTTTTCAGACCTCTAACTTGGTAATGTTCATTTTATTCCGAAGGTTTGTGATCTAAAAATAGACAAATACCCTTGGTCTAGATGTTTGGTATGAAAGTAGAAAATGACATAGGCTAATTTGATCGGAGCATTTTGCAGCGTTATTGCGAACGTTCGTTAATCCGAACATTTTTTTTTTAAGTTCGTAATTTCGAAATGCACATATTCCCTATAAGTAGATGGTTCGTTAATCCGAAAAAAAAAAAGATTGTTATTCCCGAAGTTTCTCAAACCCGAAAATTAGAAAAAAATATTCGTTTTCAGATTAACGAAACTTCTTGATAACGAACCTTATTTCATTTTCTCATAACAATGGTTGGAATAACGAGCCTTATTCTCTTTTCGGATTTACGAAACTTATTTCATTTTCGGATTAATGAACGTTCGGAATAATGAACCTTCAGAATAATGAACTGTGACCCTTTAACTTACAGGACCTAAGCATTTGCAGCAAGATAAATCAATACTAATCTTAAATCTTTGAAGGGGAATGCAGCACGGTAAAAACACGCTCACGAGAAAATAATGACACCAGAAACGTCAATTTTTGTACAAGTCGCTGGTGATGATAATGAGAATGCTTTTCAGTATACATTATGTATAGTAGAAAAGGTTTCCTTCCCGAGATAATGCAGTATATTGTATATGAAATATCCATACATTGTATGTGGATCAAGTTTCTGGCGATATTTCTGCTATCATTTCAAAGCTTGTGAGGCGGCCGTCATGTGATACGCCCGTGTACGGTCAAACGATGTGTGCTATCAGCATGATCAGGAACATGTTACTTTTTACGTAATCAGTGCAGAAGATGTCTAGTATAAGATAGTCGTAAAAGATGTTCAGACAAATGACGTGATTTGCTTTCTTGATATTGTTAGTATTGGATTTCACTCATGTATCTTCCGATCTCACATTAATAATAATAATAATAATACAGGGTATTTATAATGCGCCAGTTCCACATAGTTAACGTGCTCAAGGCGCAGTAGAAGAAGTAAGTTATGAAATACAAAAATCCTTACACAAACATTGTTGAATATACGTGTATGTGCAAAGAAGTAGAGCAATGTTATTAAAAATAAAAATGTACGATGATATGGAATCAAATTATCACACAAACAAAGGGGATTATCAATACTTAGAATATGGACTGTCATTCATAATGAATTGCACGGCATTGTGTTTTGTCTCGCGTGCAGGTGAGCACGACGATCATGTTGTGGAACCTGGAACAGTTCTCGCCTCAATAAAGACTGTCAAAATGCTTATTCAGCAATTTGAGAGCTAAGACAGCTGTAAGATGAAAGTAATGACACGCCCAAGCTCTTATCAACTGATATTCGATATTGTTCCAATATCAAAACTGCTTGAACAGTAGGATATATAGTCCTATATATAAAACATTGTTGTTCGCAGAGACGATAACTAAGCCCGGCGAGACAAAGGAAAAGAGCCTTTGGAAGTATAATTGTCTTTTTCTATTGGAAACAAAGATTGTATGTCTAGTCCTTCCTTCCGATCACGGTACTTGTAGTTGTTAGACACACCGCGACATTGGATATTAGACCAACACTAGAGCTTTGCATTACCTATACCGAGAGCACTATCTTTGATTTGGGTTAGCTGCATTGTTAATCGTACTTCCTTTAAAGAGTATGACATGTTTGTGTCACTCTTCCAACGTCAGTAGACCCGTAAAAGTGTTTTCATGTCAAATGTATTAATAGTAAGCTTTAGTTAAATAAAAGTTAAATAAAGAAAGGAGTACACCCAATCGTAATACCCTTTAGGTTACCATAGGCAAGCAATATGATAAGATATATTGTTATTATTTTGTCGTTGTTGTTTTTGTTTCCGAAGGCATATACACTGTACGAGTATCTGTGATAACCAAAGAAAATGTATGCGGACTCTTGCAACAGATCGAATATATCCTGAGGAACAAGTCATGCTCCCTTGGTAATAGAGAAAGATGTTACGTCAAGTTGTCAATCTGCCCTGCAAGTTTCTTTTGGATATTTGGATAGTCGAAAGCACTATCAACTAGTAAATGCATGGAAACGCAATTAAAGATATATCACCTAAGACCAGAACACTATTTACGACACGATGTCTTTGTGCCTGTTGATGTTACTGTTCAGTGTTTTACTTTTTTTTCCTTAACGTGTTTGATTAGTTTGTTTGTCCTTTTTAATTGCAATTACTGGAATCCGGAATTGTCCAACCTTCGACAGTTAAACAAGCACGTGGTCGTCACATTACTCTGATTCAACAAGAAAGCTAAGAAAACTGCAAAAGATGACGATACGGTGAAGAATAACAAATAACATGTTTGTTTAAATCCCCAAAGTTTGATGTCATGGCTACCGAATACCTAAATTTAAAATCTTAAACTGTTTTGACGCCCTGTTATGCGAAGATTTCGGTTTGAAATATACTCATACAAATTTCATGCATTTGGTCCAGAGTAGATCTATTGTGTTTACTTAGGCCTAATTTCCAGCACGCTTGTGACTACATTGAAACTTCATAGTGATGTTTGTTTGTTTGTTTGTTTTTCGTTTGTTGTGGTACACTGTATTTGTGGAAATAAAGTATACCTGGCATTTGGTAAGCTTAGAGATTAAAAGGAAAAAAAAAAAGACTTCCAAAAAAGTGAAGGGAATCATGGTGAGTGACTAAGTTAATCAATTTTTTGTGAGAAGGTTTGCCTTTTACATTTTGTCTCTTTTTTTTGGGGGGGGGGGGAAACAAATAGCCACTCTAACTAAGAGTACGAGGAACGAAGTGATTTCCTCATTTGTAACGCTTAATCAATTAACTGCGTCATATACAAGCATGTGTGACAAGAGATGATCTAAAAAACAAAGACATGCGCAAGAAAACATTCCAGAGCTTAATGAAGATGATGAAACAACAACAACAAAAATGACATCAGTCAATATTATGCGAGCGTAATCCTTCTGACAAGAGGAGATCTCATTCGCAAATCATACAGGGAAAGTAGTACATGATGTTTTATATCTTGTTATAGCTACTTTACCTCCAACTCCAACTGAGTAAATAAACTTCCGTTTATACATAACTGTGCAGATTAAAAAAAAAAAAATTATACATAAACATACACAAAACGATATTCGTGAACACACATACACACACATATACGTACACGTGAATATGGACATGGTATTAGAGCCCATCCGTAGCCTAAATTTGGCCGTAGTCGTGGGTGGGGACTTCTTGTTAACATGAAGTCTTCTTGTGTATGAATGTAAGTTCAAATGACAAAGTATTTGTATGTGTTATAACAGTCATATAGTGTGTATTGGAGCGTTGTTTTATATGATACACTCACATTTACACACACACGCACACACACACACACACACATATACATACTGAATAATTATACTGAAGAATTACAACATCTATAGATTTACTGTGTCTATAGATCTATTCATATAGATGTACACAAACATACAGAGATGTACACACAAATTCGTATATAATTTTATATCACATCTTCAGATGGCATACCTTTTTTTTCAGGATGGTATGTAATAATAATATGGACATTCACATGCAAGATCCAACACCATTTGCCGGGGATTTCCATTGCTATGCTGGGTTAGGTCGTTCATTGGATCCTATACTCTGTAATGGAGCCAATTAATGTCAGTATTCATTAGCTTTGCATACGATTAAACGCGTCGCTGACGGAATGGTTTGACCCGACATATCTATTTTGATTAGTGCCTTTAAATCTTCTGTACTTCACCTTCATAGTCTTTTAATGGTATGACAAAATGTGGACTGTGCAGTTTATTTCAATATCGATTCAGTTCTGAATTAATTATTCGATGATTTTTCTTTCATATCGTCTACACTACCTATTCATTCAATCAGTTTACGGTCAACCATCGATCGATCAATGTAGGCCTATCAATATTAATACTAATCTGTTGCCTCAGAATTTATACTGTTAATCTCCGTAGCGTTCATACATGGCACACCGTTTAAACGAGGAAGCGAAAGCTGTTGAGTTGATCGAGTTGTATACCCAATTATATCGGTCCTTCATCTTCAATGAAATTTATGGCGAACAGAGTTTCGGTTGGTCCGCACACTTTCCAGCTCGGAAAAACAAAAGGGACGAAAGCAATAGACGTCCATGCAGTTTTAATGTCTTATGCTCATACTTGTCGAAGCATAATTGCATGACACAAGATGTTTCCGTGAAATGCATTATTCTCTCAAGATATTTAGAGGTTGGGCAGGGAATGAAAGTGCAAGGAACGACTGCAAACGCATATAATCATAATGATCAGTGACAGGGGTTTCCCACTAACGGTTTAGGCCTGCAGACGATGGCCAAAAAGTGGCTTAAAAAGGCTCAACTGGCAACTATCGTATAACAAGCAAATTTTAACTTTTTAAAAAAGTATACATCCTGACAATATCCCACATGAAATTTACCCGAGAAAATCTAATCGGAACATTATGACGGCATCAAAATGGCTTCTTAAGAACTGCAATTTTGCTAGAGTAATTGTCACTTCGACATTTCTAATAATAAAAATGGAATATTTCGAAAAGGAAGTGATTCTAGCTACAGTAATGTTATTTCTCATGTACCTCAGGTCATCAGCCGTCAAGTATGCTCATTTTCAGTTGAGCTGGTGAGTTGTACGCATACCAATAGCGTTTCTATAGCAACCTTACACTGACGTAGTAGAAATTAAAAAAAAAATCATAATAATTTTCATTTGATTTGTTAAAATATAACAAGAATGTCTAAATATTTGTTCTTTGATGTGTCTTGTTGGTTTCAGCGAAGTGCCAAACCAACTTCCGTCTTAATCATGTGTTAATATGGGGGAAATATAGTCATTGCCATGGTAACGCTTTCATGAAAAAACCGCTAAATGATAGGATGTAATTCTTTCTACGCAAATAGTTATAAATTAAGCTTAATAACTTTCAAATATGTAGGTGCCCAGTAAAAGTATCCAGTTACTAGATGATTCAACTCATTGTAAGGCTAACCAGGGTCACCAAAATTGTTTCCATGGCAACGAGAAAGAGCTTCGGAAACAGGTTTATGCAATGGAATGAGAGTGCAATTTCAACATATCTGTCAAGTGTCATTTTGCTTGTGTATTCTATTTATCAAAATATATTAATATGGATGTCACACTTGAGGTAAAGAATTATGTGACAATCTGTATTGATTACATTGCATTTCTTGGAAACAAACGTGCCCTTGCTATAAAGCACGACAGCATGTACGTTTGAAACATATATATTCGCGTTATAAGATAATATATGTTTTCTATATTGCCAAGAGGATAAAGGGCATTTTGGGGGCACACGGCACCGGGTCGCAATTCAATAAGCACCCTCTTTTTATCATGTAGATATTGAGGTAAATCTTCTTCTATCATTTCGATGACTTTTCATTGATGTAAGAGTGTATTTGCTGCATTGCCGGACCTACTTTTAAACCATTCACGTTAGAACAACTGTATTTGCGTTGCTAATATCCGTATTTTGTAATAAAGGCCGTGAGCGTAGGTGTAAATTTAGACACATGCCCAAAGATTACCTTTGAATGTTCACCTTTTTGACAATGTAGTTATTGTAGAGCAATTATGCTTCCTCTAGTAATTGGTTGCATTTTTGGATACAAGAGTGCCTTTGCTATACGGCACGATGGAATTTCGAAAACATGTACGTTTGGAACATATATATATTTGCGTCATATGATATTATAATGTTTTCTATATTGCGGTGAGGGTGGAGTATTTTTGGCACATCCCACAGGGTTGCCGTTTAATGCGCACCCTCTTCACTGTATAGATCTTGTAAAGTTAAGTCTCTTCTATCATTTCCTTTACTTCCCATCGATGAAAATTGTATTTGCTGTATTGCCGGGACTACTTTTACAACCATTCACGCTAGAACAATTACGGTATTTGCGTTGCTAATATATGTGTTCTGTAACAAGAGGGCGTAAGCTCAGGTGTGAATTTGGACACTTCCCAAGGGATTAATTTTGAATGTTCACCCTTTTGACAATATAGTTATTGTAGAGCAATGTCTCCTCTATTAAGATGTATTTCTTGGAAACAAAAGTGCCTTTGCTGTACGGCACGATGGCATTTTGAAGACATACACGTTTGGAACATATTTATATTCGCATTATATGATTCTATGTGTCTTATATATTGCCGTGAGGGTGGAATATTTTTTGGCACATACCACAGGGTTGCCATTTAATGTGCACCCTCTTCACTGCATAGATCTTGTAAAGTTAAACCTCTTCTATCATTTCCATGACTTTGCATTGTTAAAAAGTGTATTCGCTATATTGCCGGAACTGCTTTTAAAACCATCCACGCTAGAACAACGGTGTTTACGTTGCTAATATCTATATTTTGTCTTAAGGGGGCTTGAGCGTAGGTGTACCTTTGGACAATTCCCATGGGGTTGTCTTTTAATGTTCACCCTCTTCATGATATGGATATTGTAGAGCAATGTCTCCCCTATTAACTACAACGTATTTTTGAAAACAAAAGTGCCCTTGATTTGCGGCACGATCGAAATTTGAAAACACGTACGTTTGGAACATGTAGTGTATTCGCGTCAATAATATTCAATGTTTTCTATATTGCCATGAGGGTGGTGTACTTTGGGGGCACATCCCGCAGGATTGGCATTTAATGTGCATCCTCCCACTAAATAGATATTTTGAAGCAATGCTTCTCCTATCATTTCCACGACATTCATTGATATAAAAGTGTGTAGCTGTATTGCTGCAACTACTTCTAAAACCATGCACGAAAGAACGTCGGTATTTGCGTTCATAGTATCCGTGTGATGTAATTATACGGGTCTTGAGAGGCGGTGTAATTTTGGACATATCCCAAGGGATTGCTTTTGAATGTTCACCCTTTTGACAATGTAGTTAATGTAGAGCATTTTTCTTTTTGTAATTATATTGCATTTCTTACAAACAAAAGGGCAATTGCTGTACAACCGTAACGATCGGGACAATGTGAAGGCATTGAAAATTGAAACATATTTGTGCTATATGCTATAGTGCATGTTACTTATATTGCCCTGGGGTTCGATGATTTTGAACACATCCCACTCGGTCGCCGTTGAATGTGCACCCCTTTGACCATTATGATGATTGTAAAGCAGTGTCTCTACCATTTAAAAATCATGAAAAGTAAAGTGTCTTTATTTCCACTCGGCAAAACGACTTTACATGTATGTACAAGTGAGTTTGCTTTGGCATATAATGCATGTTTTGTTAATCTGTTTCGGGACCACGACGGTCAGGTTAGGGGTAATCTGGGCACTTTCCCAAGGGCTTGACGATAGATATTGTAAAGCAACGTCTCCTATATCACCTTAATTGCATTTCACGAAAATAAAAGCGTATGTGCTACACAGGCGGGAGAACTTTTCAGAGGTATGAAACCATGGAACATTTTTCTCGGTTGTATACTGCATGTTTTTCATCGCCTTTAGGATGCATGGAGTTACTTTGAGCACCTCTCCCAAGGTGGTCTCTGCAAGTGAACCCTTTGGAATGCATAGATATTGCAGATCAATGTATTTTATCTCTACTCCGGCAATTTTTATAGAAAAAAAAAGTGTCTTGATATGGCAGGAATCCAATTCAATACAATTCAATTTAATTTTTATTTCATTTTTAACAAGAACAGATAGACATCACTTTCTTTGTAACAGAAAATGAGGTGCGTAAAACTATGTTGAATGAAAAGAATTTACAATGATTATAGCACCATACGATAATTATACATAAGGGCATTTCCACGGTAACTCACGTTACATTTTGAACTCAAAATTAGGTCGTTGAGATCAATATCCTTAAAACCTAATTAGTGATATGAGTTACTATATGTGAATGAGTATCATGCACCTCCATCCTACCTCACAGCAACATTACATCCACAGACTCTTATGAGAACTATGAGAAAAAACACTACAAATGTCAGTAACTCACGTTACATAATTTGGACATGCAAAAATTTGGCATGACTTATATTCAAAAGTTTCCTCAAACAAGAAACAGAGAGACTTTAAAGTCTATTGTGTCAAAGTCATGGACTAACAACATACATCACCGAGTATGGTAAAAATTCAAATTGTCTTACATTCTCCAGGTATCGTCATGTGAAGCGGTAACTCACGTTACGGTAACTCACGTTACAGTTTGTCCACATGATCACAAGACGATTTTTTTGTCTTAATAATCCAAAGAAAACTTACCAAGACAACTTTTTTTTCACTAACAAACTCCATGAATAAAGAATCTAAATTGATTTGAACATTGATCTGACAGTAATTAATCCCATTTTATCCATGAGATTACCAAAAGGCAGGAAACTTTACATTTAGAATACCAACTTGAAGATAGATTTCATTTTTAATTGAGTCGTTTTCCAAGCTTTCATTTGTACTGAGACAAAAATTGTATTCTACAAAATGATATGAAACAGAGTCTATTTCATTAAATTACACTCTTTTCCAGTTAACAAATGCATCAGAAATTGAGGATTTAATTGTGAATTTGATTTGATTGTTTTTTTTTTTTATTTTACTAGATTTAAATGGATTTCAGGCTATCTAGATAAAACAAGTCATCATAAACTATTCCATTTAACACACTGAGTCACGAGACTAGAGACCTGTACATGTAGTCTGTGGAGAGTTTAAAGGTTCAGAAATGAATATTTCAATAAATCCTTTAACTTTTAAACAATGCAATTTATATTCCAATTATTTGATAATTGTTTGAATTACTCAATAATCAATTGTTTGTATGTTTGATTTGTTTACAAATTCTTATACTAAACTGGTACAGAAATTAGAATTGAATTACAGAAACTGCAGATAAATTTTAGTTATCTGCTACCAGTATTGATCAGTTTAATAAAACATGTTCATAAATGTTTAAGCCTTAAAAAACAATGGCTTTGGTCTATGAAATGTCAAGTAGCCATTATTTAAATTGTACATACATGTAAAAAGTATAACAGTATTTTCTAGAGTAATCAAGCAGACTGAAGCAGTGAATCCCAATGAAAAACATGAATAGTAAATATTTTGTGATCAGGAGGCTAACTATTAATATCACAAAATGTTGATAGTTTGCTTTAAGGTACATGACTGTCCAACTCTTAAAGAAAATGTCTGATAATAAGGTTCACATTTAACAAGTTTTTGGTAATAGATCAGCATGTATAGTAAATTACAGTAAACATGGAAAAGTTTCATTGTAGGATTTTGCAACAATATATATAGCTAAAACCTCAGAGTAGAAAAGCGTGTCAAATTCACAATGTTCAGTTCTCAAAAATCTCAGAAAAACAGCAGGAAGCGAGCTCCAATCTTAAAATTCTGTTCATACATGTAAATGTTTCAGCCTCATAAACAATGGGTTTGGTCTATACAGGTAGGTATAAACTATGAAATGTCAAATAGTAATCACTTGAGTTACAAAAACAAGAACTTTTCAAGAGTAATCATGCAGTAATTATCCCAATCAGGAGGCTATTAATAGATATCACAAAATTTTGATAACTTGCTGGAACAAGGTCCATGCAGCTTTAAAAGAAATGTCTTTTAACAACTTTCGTAACAGATCAGTATACATGCACTGTAATATCAAATAGTAAATATGGAACAGTTTCTTTCAGAAGTTAACATGTGATGAACATGTGTAATTAATACATTGTACATGTAGACCAGTTGGTTTAGTGATAGAGAGAGACCAAGAGAATAACAATCTACTGGAAATAGAATCTTAATACAAGAGTTCAGTAATCATGTACTCATTGGTTACTTACAATCACAACCTTCATATCATTTCTCGGTATTAAAGAAAAATCATGTCGGTAACTCACGTTACATTGTGGTAACTCACGTTACAATTTTAAGACCTCTGTTATGAGAATTTGAAGCAAAGACTATAAGTCCCATCATATTTCTTGGATGTGTGCTGCATAGTTATTTGATAATCCAAAATATCATGTCTCAGTTGGGCATAGTAAAATTGCTAGGTTAAAAAGTTCATGTTTCGGTTATTCACGTTACAGCAGCTTCTCGAGCTATGTAAGAGCACGCTGGTGTCCGAAGTAATATCTTATATCGAGGTCTCCACTTTATTTACTGCTAGATTAATATATTTTTGATTTGCAAAACCAAACAAAGTTTGATTTGAGCCTCAAATATAAAAAATAATCACAAAGAGCAACAAAAATGCATTTTTAGGGATTTTTAGGTCAAAAAAATGCTTTCTGGTTTCAAAAGGTATAAAAATGCACAAAAGGGAACTTTTCTTAAAGGTAAAGTTGGTTTCACACACTTCAAACTATGGCTAACAAAGTAAGATTATCAGTTGTCCTGAAATATGCGGGTAAAATTTTGGTGGTCATGTCGCACAACTCACGGAAATGCCCATAAACATAAAACTCAAGTGATAGTCATAAAACTCAAGGAACGACTTTTTTTGAGACATGCACTTTTGGAACGACTGTAATTGCGTTGATATTTGCGTTACAAAGAGTCATGTATAGAGGCAGTTAATGCGGGTACTTCCCATACGCTCCCTTCGAATGATAACCACTTTAACTATATGTTAGTGTATTAAAGTCAAAATTGCAGAGCAATATATCGTCTGTTGACTCCATCGAATTTCATTAAACAGAAGTTTCTTTGCTAGAGGACCAGAAGGACTGTTTAAAGGCATGTACCCATAGAACATAATTTTGTATTTTTGCAAACATAGGTTTCAACATTTTCGGTGTTCCAATCTGAAACCTAGAAGCATTGTTTTCATGGAAACACTGTAGTTTTATCATTATGGGAGTTAATTTGCATACTATGCGAATGAGGCTCAGATTATGTACATGGAAATGTTTGCATCGCACTAACTGACATCGTAAACATAGATTTCAACACTTTTGGTCTTCCGGTCTCAATCCTAGAAGCATTGTTTTCATGGAAACACTGTATTTTTATCATTAGACCTATGGGAGCTAATTTGCATATTATGCAAATGAGGCCCAGACTATGTACATGGTGAATGTTTGAATCGCACTAACTGACATTGTAAACATAAGTTTCAACAGTTTCGGTGTTCCAATCTAAAACCTAGAAGTATAGTTTTCATGGAAACACTGTATTTTTATCATAATGGAGCTAATTTGCATATTATGGAAATTTAGCCACTTTGCACCACTGGATTTCTTGGGACTTTGAGTAAGGTGTTTAGGAGCCCATAACAAGTAGCACTGCAGTGGAATTCCCTACTGCAATTAGTAGTGGGTGAAATCCTATTTTGACTGGACTAATGTGATCTATGACAAAATATGTATCCAATTTCTGTTAACAGTGCTTCATTTCTCTCAGAAGTACAATATTTGTTGTAGTAGTCCATCGAGTATAATGAGCTTGCTTTGATATCGTACAGAAGTCCATGCAAGACCCGTTTCACCAACATTGATTTCAGTGAGATCAGTGTCAATTAGTGTTTTCAGTTTCACTTAGCATGTCCTCGTGACTAAAACATACCAATCAGAAAGGTGAGATACCGAGACTGAAACCAGTGAAACTGAAACCAATGAGAAGTTTGGTGAAACACCCTACAGGACTGCAAGAAAGGAACAGCCATAAACTAACCATTTTTATTTGGAGTGGGGGCTGAGGTGGAGGAGGGTCTCATCTTATAAGAAATTGACTTAATCTATGTTCTATGCCTAATTGGCTTGAACGAAATGTCAGCTTGTCTTATGATTGTGCCAAATGCAAAACGAAAAACAACAAAAAAATCCAGCTACTGAGATGGAATATACATAATACACCACTAATAATGAAAATTGTGATATCTGGACAGCTGTGTTATAATGGCTACAGACAAGTTTGAGTGTAACCATGGTAGCTATGGTCTCTCACAGGTTAGATCTCAACTCCAGTCAATTAAATTTACATACTTATATAAATTTAAAATGGTGTTTATCGTTGAGAGGGTGTTGCATTTTTTGGTTGAGAAAAAAAATTGTTTTCAGCATAAAGTTGCCAAGAAATGACCTAATTTTGGCTCAGATTTTTTGAAAAAGAGGTCACAAATGGGCCCAATTTTGCTTGAAGAAAGGCAGGAAATAAGAAATACATACACTGGCAACTTATCTCATGATTAATGTCAGTTGTATAATGAACACTTGAGATGTCCTAAAATTCCCATTCATTTTTTCTGGTTTGGGGGTGGCCATATTGATGACGTCATTTGGGCATGTTCCGACGCAGAAATTCTGGGTAAATTTTACTGGTAAGTTTGTTAAGACATATACTTTCAAAAAATTACAAAATTTGTTTGTTATACGATAGTTGCCAGTTGACCCCCAAATTCAGCCTCAATCCGCTGGCCTAGTTGATTTAGTAGAAGAACTTCAGCATAAACCTATTCGAAGTATATATATATATATATATATATATATATATATATATATAAACATGTTGCGAATTCACGTATTGGCTCCAATATAACGAAGAATCAAGAAATAAAACTAGTAATGCATCATTTCGCCAATAAAGAATGAGTTTATTTTACTCAAATTTTCGGTGGCCTCCACCATCTTCAGGAGTCTCGACGTAAACTCATTAAACTGAATAAACTTATTCTTTATTGGCGAAATAATGCATTACTAGTTTATTTCTTGATTCTTCGTTATATATATATTTACTATACCACTTTCACCGCTGTAGCAATACCAACATATTATGCCCAATCATGACAAATCAACCTTTGCTTTGTACAATGATAGGCATTAACAAGGAATGACGTTTTAACAATACGTGCTCCAATACCTCTTATAGGTATAGATTTCCTGTATTATTTCTTTTTATTTCATATATTGGTAAACTAAGAAGTTCTATTCCGATGTACTGTTCATAAAGTAGGCTGTCCTACACCGCGAAGCTCAAGTTATTGTCCATAGGTCAGAATGAAAACCGTAACACAGCATCCTGAACGATTAACGATAAACAAACAGTGGTGTCAGACAAGTTTTTCGTCTGTAATACATGGGTCCAGAATGATAATTCTGGGTCTTAATGCAGCGCTCGTCATTAGAGTGGTCCGGTGGCCCCAATGGTGTCGGGCGACTAAATGTCCAAAAAGGTTAGCTTCTGGTAGCCCGATCGGGCAGCTGAAGTTCAGAATAAATTTGCAGACATTTTTTTTTTCATATTGTGCCACGTACATTTCTTTTATGGGCCACCAAAATTTCAAATTCAAAGATTCTAGTGGCCCTAACTGGTCACCAGAGAAACATTTAGTGTCGAATCCTGCTTAATGTATTAGCTGAATAAAGGAAAAGTCTATCCGTAAAATCCATCTAACGCAATAGAGAATTACCATTAAACCAGCTACAATTTGTCTTGCATTTTGAGTGTGTTTCAACGCTATATACTTACTTCCCAGTAATTATTCCTTGGACTTCGTAAAACTATTTTGAGGCCTCGTTATGCTCTTCACTGCCTGAATGTAGCACTCCATAAGCAGTTTTCAAACTCTGTAGTAAGAAGCAATGTTATATTTACAGCATAACGTTTCATATCTATATGTTCAAGTGGTAGACGTACTGATAACTGGAGGAGGTCAGTTTTCAAAACATGTTTTCGTAAAAATTGATCGAGTTCGCCTAATGATAAAGACTGGAGAAAATTCACTGTAATCATTTCTGCACCTTGTATAACTATTTGAGGCTTTGTTATGCACTTACTCCCCCTGAATGTGTATAACACTCCATTACCTGTACAGTGACAGTAGGAAATGATATTTTATAAGTAAAGCAGACATTTCATATCTATAATTCAAGTGGTATGTCTGTATTAATGCCGAAGGAGGAACGTTTTGAAAACATATTTTGGTTATGGAAAATGAATACAAACCGATTTAAGGGTTTGGATCTGCACTCTAATTATAATCATGCAAAAATAATGTTACCTGGGAATTTTATTTTTGAACCTAAGAAAGTGAATAAAAGAGTAAGCAGTAATTAACAGTTGTGATATAAATGAGTTTGAAATAATTTGATGATTGGGAGTCGTTCGATCTGGTTCGACTTTATACATTGTCACTACAACAGAGTTTTGATATTGATATTATCATAAAATATGGATTGGGGTAAAAGTGCTCTACCAAATATGCTATAACAGCGTTCCGTGCCGCTATTTGAGCTTTGCTCAGTAGAAAAAATAATAAAAAATTTAAAAAAATTGTAAAAAAAGGACGGCAGGTATAATTGTACGAAAAGAAAAAATATTTGATTTTTGTTATCGCGAAACAAAAAAAAAAAAAAAACGTCAACTGCACAACGTCAGGATGACAAATCCAAGAAGTCCCCAACAAACATTATAACAACATTTTGAGGCCCTATTTGGGATTTGGTCAATAAAAGAGATTTTAGAGGTAATGCAATGTACGACACTCTGATAAAGCTTCGGGGTTTTGGGGGTTTTTTTTTCTCGTTCTTTGATATACATGTATTTCCATTGCGCTTATGTTTGCAGAACGAAACGAAGTCAAACTTCAAACACTCAGGATGTATTCTTTGCGAACCATATAATACACAATCACATCATAATTATGACATCGTATTCACGTATACATAACCAAAAATACTTGACAATAACACAAAACCACTGTGCTCCTTTCTCTCTTTTTTTTTGGGGGGGGGGGAGTTCCACAATATTGGGTATAGTGTATATTCTCACTTCTCATTGGAGATGTATTTCAACTCTCGAATGGTGATTGTGCACAAGAAAATGCCTGACAACTTATTTTGTAATCTGAAGTCGGCAGTACTTTTCCTCACTGCATGCACGAAAAAAAAAAAAAAAAACGACATGTGGAACGTTGGGAGAAAGTCGTCGATCATCTCTTATTTTGTCCTTGTTAGCGTTTTTCTGTGTCCATAAGTGGTGCTGACCCATTGCTTTGAATTCGAAGGATTTGGAGGTAAGGTTTGAGCTCAAAGTATTTCCATTTCTTAATTAGCACATATGAATATTTCGTGTTTTGTCAGTGATGGCACATACGGTGACCTCGTACTGATTAATCTATCACGAGCATGACGAGTCTGCGTATCTCCACCAAAAGGTATATTGCAGCTCCATTTAGATGGCAACGATTCGGGCACAACATGACTGACAATGGGCCATATGAGTAGACAGAATCTGTTGCTTGTGCTAGCCTTTTGCTTCAATCGGTAATTCGGTATATTCGGTATATTGTACATTCCCCTCGATGTCTGCCTACATCTTGTTTAATGTCTTATTTAGCAAATTCACAAAGTGAAAAATGTGTGATATCGCTGTCTTATTATCGTATGCACTCTCCACCAGACGTACACAATATGATGACAGTAATTCATTTAGGAAACGTACTTTTGTGGTACAGGTACAAGCACAGGTATATTAAACAAGGCGTCATAATACAGCACAAAATAAAGTGAATACATCTTTTCGTATTATAAACACCAAAATTTATTCCATTAACAAAACGTATACAAAGTAAGATGGAATCAAATGAATCTAGTACATTCCACACAGAAATGCCATTATTCTTACAAAGAGAGAAAGGAATGACTCTTTGTTAAAAAAATTCATTCACTCTTAGTCAGGCACGAAGCAATAATGGTCAATGGTATTTTGATTTGCCCCAAGGACATTTATCAGAGATGGATTTCGCCAAGGTTCGTCAGAGCGTTTGATGTTTTTTGTTTGTTGTGTTGTGTTTTTGGTTATTAAAAATTCCGCATTATTATGAAAAAAACAAATGCCGAATATGTCCTATCTGGACGTATGTGCTAGGATACAGTATTTGCTCTCGTTGCTTCGAGAGTGGAAGAAATGGTTTGAAAAGCAAGTCTCTTGAATATGAGCAGAGCATAAGAAGAAAGCCGCAGAATCAGTGTTAAGTATCATCAAGTGAATACTCTACCAAAATTACATTTTGTGTACATGCAGAAAATGAAAGAGGAAATTTGAAGATGAACGCTGTTGTACTTGAAGATGTTGATTATATATTTAAAAAAAAGATTCTGAAGTTATTGGTTCCTTTTGTTGAATTATCTATTAATCTTCCTAAATAAGATTGGAAATGTTTAAGATGAGAATGAAAGAATTTTGCCAGAAATTTTACCGAAAAAGAGCACTCGATAATGGAAATAAAAAGACTTCATTAGATAAAAAATTGCGTGAACTTGAAAAAAAAAATTGATGATGATACATATCAAATCCACAAGTACAAAAAGAATCATTGATATAAAAGATGAATTAAAACAGGATTTTTCAATTTATTTATTTATTCTCCACTCATGGGATGGATTGCCCTGGTCAGCTAAAAGCTGGTTTTTACAGGGGTCCAACCAAAATATAAAACATGCCATCAGTACAAACAACAAATCAATCAATAATATACAACTGAAATTACATAAAAAAGCCAGAATGGCATAAGCTATACAATAATTTTTAACTAAGGAAAGAAGAAGAAAAAAAAAACCTACATAATAAGAAATTAGAAACCATATAATATAATCAACATCAAAAATCAAGGAATGGGGGTGGGGGATGGGTGAGAAAAATCGTTCTTGTACAATCTCAAATAATCTACTAATTTCGTTGACTCATTATCCTGCAAAAATAGGTATGTCGGGGCTGTGATTTACGTAGCGTTTGAATGCTCCAAACTGCATCTATCTGCATGATCAAAACGATCTTCATGAATTAAATAAAAAAGGAGGACCAATCACCCTACTTGACGGTGATTATAAGACAATGGCAGCGGTTTTAGCTGAAAGGTTATTAAAAGTCATTGGAGAGATTAAATATGCAAATCAGACAGGTTCATACAAAAGGCCGTCGGGAAGCCACTAACAAGATTGACGAAAGATATCATTGAATATTTCAAGAAAACTGGTCAAAATGGAGTAATTATGCTAGATTTTTCCATTGTCGTCATTGCTATTCATCTTAGGTCCTGAATTTATGGCAAAAAGGAGTAAGAAGAAACAATGATATCAAACCGATAACCATGTTTAACAAGTTGTTGAATATGAAGATGATACGTTATTTTTTTTTTTAAATCAGAGATGGAAATTCACTGAAAGGAATCTTGTGTGAATTGAATCAGTTTGGTGACGTGGCAGGTCCAAGTATAAAAAAACCCAGTAATTTGTAGATCTTTTTTTTTTTGGGGGGGAGGTATAAAAATCCATATCAATTATGTTTAGTATTTTTCTTTTAAATCTTGCTTGTCATGGTGATTTTTACCGTGATGTAGATGATAAATCCTCTGAAGAGGCAAAAAAAAAAAATATCCAGGGAAGGCATCAAAGAATCGATCTTTCCAGAAAGCAGCTGATTTCCCCAGCACGTGCCACAGGCTGTGGAGTTCCTAGCCTTTTGTCAAGGCCCTCTCGCTGTATGGTGAAGAGAGCCCAGCTGAGTGGGGTTGCGCTGGCGCGCTCGGCTGGGCTCGCTTCGCTCGCCCATTACAGCGAGAGGGCCTTGACAAAAGGCTATGGAGTTCCTGGAACTAGCCTGTATTTCTTTCCGGGAATCATTCACTGGGTCGTCCTGCAGCAGCCGCTGGGGCTTCTGGAGCTTCTGGTATTTGCATTTGCAGCTTATACTCGCAGATGAAGTAGTGCCTCGCGCCGAGAACCTGTTCGGACACCCAGCGTGGCGACTCATTGACGGCACGTACCTGCTCATGCAGGAGCTGGTATGCATCGAAGAGAAGAGCACCTTTGCCGGATTCAGTGAAAGGCGTTGTTTCACCCCAGTTGGTATAGTCGAGAGATTCACCGCTGTACCATTCCCATTCCCAGGTCGAAAAACCAGTTGGCAACTGGTACTGGTACCAGTTGATTCCCAGTTAAGGCAACTGGTTTCAATATGGAAATTGGAATGAGTGACTAGAAATCAACTGGTATCAACTGGTATTCATTCAACTGGTATCAACTGGTACCAATTGTCAACTGGTACCAGTTGTCAACTGGTATCAACTGGTACCAGTTGTCAACTGGTATCAACTGGAATCAACTGGGATCCAGTTGACAAAATTAATTCAGTGTTGAATTATTTGGTGTATGGGTGTTTGGTGTATGTCAGGACATTGTTAATATCTAACCTAACATAATCCTACAGCTAGTCTTAAAGCCTATACCTACCACTACATTTAGGCTTAGCCTACATCCTAGACCTAGTTAGTACCAGGGACATTTCATTCATATATATAGGGCTATATTGCTGTAATGATTTAAGACATGGTTACCAAGTAGATTAAATTTTTATTATAAAAATATGAAAATACCTCATCAGAGATACAAGTTGAAATTGTGAATATCACGGCAATAACATTAGATAAATTTCTAATGCATTTCAGACATTTCTATGTTTATTCAAATCATAAAAAAAAGATAAATCTAACAATATTTTCTCATTTTCACAAAGATAATTTGAATAGCTTATGAATATTCACGAGCAAAAGAACCAGTAAAAACCAATAGAAACCAACTGGTATCAACTGGTATTAGAATTTCAATGATTTAGTGGGTGTTAATATGGAATGAAGTTATAAGCAAGTCCAGTCTGTTACATGGGTATCAAATTGTGTAAACTAATTTGCACACACACCGAAACACACACACGTGCGCGCACACACACACACACACACAATCACACACACAAACTGGTCAAAATACAGTCTGTCAGTTGAAGTGTCAACTGATCTCAATTGGTTCCAGTTTCAATTAGTTGAAGTCATTAAGAGTCCAAGTTCAATCACATCAAATGTTTTGTTTAATTGTGTTTTGTTTACTTTTTAATGTAATATTTTAACTAAGTTTTGTTAACCTTTTAATTCAGTTTCAATTGGTGAACTAATTGAAAACTGATATACAATGAGATATGAACTGGTATATAAACTGGTACCAGTAGACTTGTACTGGTTTCAACTGGTAAGCAGTGCAACTTCAACTGGTATAAAACTGGTACCATTAAGACTTCAACTGGTACCAGTAGACTTGTGCTAGTTTCAACTGGTAAGCAGTGCAACTTCAACTGGTATATAAACTGGTACCAGTAAGACTTCAGCTGGCACCAGTAGACTTGTACTGGTTTCAACTGGTAAGCAGTGCAACTTCAACTGGTATAAACTGGTACCAGTAAGATTTCAACTGGTACCAGTAGACTTGTACTGGTTTCAACTGGTAAGCAGTGCAACTTCAATTGGCATAAACTGGTACCAGTAAGATTTCAACTGGTACCAGTAGACTTGTACTGATTTCAACTGGTAAGCAGTGCAACTTCAACTGGTATAAACTGGTACCAGTAAGACTTCAACTGGTACCAGTAGACTTGTACTGGTTTCAACTGGTAAGCAGTGCAACTTCAACTGGTATAAACTGGTACCAGTAAGACTTCAACTGGTACTAGTATACTTGTACTGGTTTCAACTGGTAAGCAGTGCAACTTCAACTGGTATAAACTGGTACCAGTAAGACTACAACTGGTACTAGTAGACTTGTACTGGTTTCAACTGGTAAGCAGTGCAACTTCAACTGGTATAAACTGGTACCAGTAAGACTACAACTGGTACCATTAGACTTGTACTGGTTTCAACTTGTAAGCAGTGCAACTTCAACTGGTATAAACTGGTACCAGTATGATTACACTGGTATCAACTGGTACCAGTACATCTTCAACTGGTATCAACTGGTTTCAGTTAGAATTGCTTATTTTGTTACTGGAAATTTGGAGTTACCTTCTGATTGCAACTGGTACCAGTTGAAACCAGTTAAGACCAGTTAAAACCAGTAAAGACCAGTTAAAAATGCTTACTGGTTTCTACTGGTTTCAACTGGTTTTTCGACCTGGGTTGCTTCGTGGTAAAGGCCGATCCACATCGCCGGGGGTTCGACGCAAGTGCGCAGGACCCACTCGAAAAGTTGGTCGTTTTCTTCAGGAGAGTTTACGGTCACGAGGGATGCGCCCTGTTTCCGCAGCTGCATGCAGAACTGGTTTGCCTGCTGCTGAGTAAGACCCCCCACCATGGTGATTGCGCCGGAAGATTTTCGCGTGAAATCGCCATGAGACAATCTGGAAAGATAGATGTATCCTCATCCATTAGATGTTAGCTTATTCAAGCAAAGAGTTTGTACGAAAATGATTATTTTGTGTATACATTCCTATGAAATATATGTATAGTACAACGGAAGTTTACAATTGACTCGTCTAACTCACAGACTCAGTTGCCAACTTAACTTCACCAATTATTCTTATCATTGTTAATCATCATTGTTTATCATCTCATTAGTTAGAGCTATGCGCATTCTAAATCTGGGCCCTGTTGCATAAAGTCTTGTTCAAGTATAAATTATACCTTTCTGAGGACATTTCAACTGGAAATTTTTGTTGTGAATACTAAGGATGAGGACACATTTCTTCGACATATAGGTTCTTCATAAAACCGACATGCCTGCAGGTGGAAAAACTCAAGAAAAGTCTCGGAAGACCAAAAGGGGCAAGTTGTCAGAGAATGACCGGCGAAGGGACAAGACCCCCGCCGGTGAGCCCGGGGCCGATGAATCGAACTTGAGCTCAGACGAGGAGTCAACTCCAGCTGGTCAGTCAAGCAGCCATAGCTTCGACAGCACGCTGAAAGACGCCATTGAACGCCAAATTGGACATTCTCTGCGCTCACCGGAGCTTGTCAAACAGATTGCCAACGAAGTTTTTGAGGTGATTGCTGCGAAGCTCGAAGAGCGTGTAACGTCCAAAGTGTATGATGCTGTGTCCTTGGACCTTCAAAAGCACGCTGACGAGCTTGACGCCATGAAAAAGAAAATCTCAGATATGCAGAGGGACATCCAAAAACTCAACGATTACAGTGACGATGCCGAGCAGTACAGCAGGCGGAATTGCTTGCGAGTATACGGCGTCAGAGAGGACCCAAATGAACGCACTGATAAACTGCTGCTTGACCTCTTCAATTCCAAAATGGGCCTACAAATACCTCCTGATGCGATCGACCGCAGCCACCGTATAACTCCACGGCCATGGCAGGATAACACCGCCGATGATCGCAACGCGCCTTACGATCCAACCCCATCGTACGCAGATGCAACCAGAAGGAAGGGACCTCGAGCGATTATCATCAAGTTCAGCCGCTACAACGCGAGAAGCGATGTCTACAAAGCCCGCACTCGACTGAAGGACATACAAGGACCCAAGATCTTCATCAGAGAGGACCTAACTGCTAGCCGAGCCGCACTTTACAGGAAGCTTGTCAGTAGCAAAAAGGCGAAGACCTGCTGGACACAAGACGGCATCATTTTCGCCCTCAACAAAGACGCCAAGCGAGTCAGAATCTCATCTGCACAGGACATCGAAAATATGTGAGACTGATCGTTATGTATCTTTTGTATGTTAAATGTGTAGTAATATACAAAATATATATATTTTTAATGATTGCACATAAATCAAATATTTCTCAACAGGCAAATATAAAATATCCTTGTTTAATGTGTAATCTTTCAGTTAGAGAGAATCAGAAGGCTGCCCTCTGTGCAGGGTGTCAAATGTGGTGTCACGTCAAATGTGGAGTCCCCATTACTGACTTTGAAAGTAACGTGGACTGGATTTGCCAGAAATGTACATTCACTGAACTGCCATTTTATAACAGTTTGCATTATTATGATAGTGACTCACAGTTATTACCTCTGTTTGATATCGACCATGAAACGGTCTCTCCCAGAAACGAAGTCCGATCTGATCTTAATAATGATGATAATCAAAAATTGTTGGAAGAGTTAAATAGTACTGTTAAAATAGGAATGAAAAATGGTTTTGTAATATCTCATTTGAATGTGAGAAGTTTGAGGAATAAGGTCGATCAGATCACACAGTATTTGGCTGTCAACAAGATAGATATATTTTCTGTGTCCGAAACTTGGCTGGATGAAAGTGTCAGTCTGAGTTTAGTGGTCAGTGGGTACTCTTTTGAAAGAAAAGACAGAAACCGTCAAGGTAGTGGTATAGGTTGTTACATCAAATCAACTATTTCTTATTCACGTAGAAGTGACCTTGAATGTGGTGACCTTGAGGTCATGTGGATTGAAATTAGGGTACCGAATTCATCATCTTGGTTGATTGGTATTGTGTATCGACCACCATCTTCCAAGGCTGATTTTTTTCACAAGTATGGAAAACAATATTGAGAAAGTTAGTGAGATAACTCAGAATTTTATTTTCATCGGTGATTTCAATTGTAATGTTTTGAGTGATAATCCGTTACACTCTAAGCTGAAGGCAATGTGTTCCATGTTTAATCTGAAGCAGTTGATACAAGGTGCAACTCGTTGTACTCCACATAGTAGTAGCTGTATTGATTTGATTTTTGTATCAACATTACTGAAAGAGGTAGATTATGGCATAGCATCAATAGGCTTAAGCGATCACTCACTTGTGTATGTTAACCTCAAAGGACTACGAGTCAAGTGTAAGCCTTTGGTTTCTAAACTTAGGAGTTTTAGAAATTTTGATGCTTCTGAATTTGTTAAGGCTGGTGAAATTTTTTTTGGGATTAGACTATTATGAGATAAATGATGTGAATTATTTGTGGAATAATTTCAAAGGATCATTTCTAAAATTGTGTGATAAGTATGCACCACTAGTATCAGTGCGTAAAAGAGTAAATAGTGTTCCATGGTTGACTGATGAATTTTTGCAGTTATCAAGACAACGTGATTATTTTAAACGCAAGTTTGTTGAATCGGGTGATATGCATTTTTGGTGTGAGTTTAAACGAGTGAGAAATAAAGTTAATAATATGAGTAAGCGTCTTAAGAAAGAATATTATATTACACAATTTGGCGCGAATATAAGTGATTCAAAGCGAACATGGAAAACTTTAAAAAGTTTGTCAGGACAGACTAAGGCCTCTAATTGTACAGGCTTACGCACTGAGTCTGGTATATTAACGGATGATATTGGTGTTGCCAATATTTTGTACAAGACAATGATATAAGTTCGGAAAGGTGCGTTAAAGTTACCCCTGTTGTAAGAAGTCAGTTTCATTTTAAGGAGATAACTGAGGAATTTGTTTTCAAAGAGTTAATGACTCTGTCTGTTAACATGTCGAGTGGTCTCGATAGTATTCATCCTCGTCTATTGAAGGAAGCAGCACCATTTGTTAGTAAACCTTTAACACATTTATTTAATGCATCAATTGTAACAGGGGTTACAGTAGAAGACTGGAAAAAAGCAAAAGTTACCCCAATACACAAAGCTGGTGACAAAGACCTTGCTAGCAATTATAGACCTATATCAGTGTTGTGTCATGTCATGAAAATATTTGAAAAGGCTATACATAAACAACTTTATGAGTATTTTGTATCTAATGGTATATTAAGTAATTGTCAGTCTGGTTTTCGACCATTATTTTCAACCGCCACTGCCCTTATTGATGTAAATGATTATCTTTATAAGAATATTGATCATGGGAATGTTATTGGCACTTTGTTTCTTGATTTTAAAAGGGCATTTGACTCGGTCAAACACAGTATTCTTCTTGATAAACTGGAAAAATATGGTGTCAGTGGTTCTGAGTTAACATGGTTTAAAAATTATTTATTGGATCGTGCACAATGTGTATCTTATAATGGAAAGTTGTCGGTATTTCGTAAGGTAGTGGTTGGAATACCCCAGGGGTCAATACTTGGCCCGTTGCTTTTTGTCATTTTTATAAATGACATATGTGATTTGAATTATCAAGAAAATACCAAACTGTGTCTGTATGCTGATGATGTGGCATTATTTTGTAAAGGGAGAAATAATATATCTGTGCAGATGAGTTTACAGTATGAATTTAATCAGATAATGCAATGGGTACATATGAATGAATTGCAACTGAATATAGATAAGTGTAAAAACAATATTGTTTGGAACTCGTAAGAGAATTCACGCAAAACCATTATTAATACAGTATGAAGGTTATAGAATTGAACAAGTTTATCAGTTTAAATATCTTGGTGTTATTTTTGATAATTTTCTTAGATTTGATAAACACATTGAAAAGAGTTGTGGTAAAATTTCAAGAATTATTGGTTACATAAGGCAGTTAAAACAGTACCTACCAAGAAAGGTACTGATTATGTTGTATAATAGTCTTATACTCCCACACATTGACTACGGTCTGGTAATATGGGAATTATCTTCTCAGTACCTCATTGTTAAACTACAACGTCTTCAAAACAAGTACGCGAGGCTGGTACTGGATGCGGATTTTTACACACCCCATACACTGTTATTACGAGAATTGAATTGGCAGTCTGTGTCCCAAAGAGTAAGATATAAGTTTGCATTGTATATGTACAAAGTTCTAAATGGTCTTACCCCATATTATTTGAAAGAATTATTTGTATACCGAACATGTGAGGTATTAACCAGATATGCTGTAACTTGTCCATTATATGTCCCCAAACCCAGAACGGAATATATGAAAAAATCTTTTCAGTATCATGGTTCAATCTTATGGAATAATATCCCTCATGTTAGAAATGCAGTATCACTATCTTTGTTTAAAAAGCAATGTAAAATCCTCTCTATTATTGACCGTTTATGATATTTTGTATACATTTGTAAGTGACAGAGATATTATTATGTTTAAAGTCAGTTGAAGTGAATATATAATGACAGCAAAGGTTGTTTAGGGCTTTATTGGTTATCACGTGGGTTTTCTGCCTGCCCACTTTTGGACGGGGAGGGCGCTTCAGAAGGGGGGGGGGGGGGGCGTGTACATACCTTTTGTAGCTCATGAGATGCTCGCACGGGCAATTCATTTCGGCAGCTTATGTGTCAGCCGGGCGGGTATAATAGGCTTTTTACGCCTCTTTCAATGTATTATGTGGGTTGTAAATGCATATATGCATACATTTTTTTTTTCATTTTGTATTGAGTTTGTAAGTCATGTGTGGTGTACTTTTTTATTTTTGGATTTACTGTATTACTGTATTGAACATTGTATGTACTGTATTTTGTATTGTTTTTATGCAGGGCCCCTTTGTAAATCAGTTTTTTAACTGAAAGGGCTACCCTGTGAAAATAAAACGGAATAAATAAATAAATAAATAAATTGTTATTGCTAGTTCTCAGCAAAATCATCATTAATTCGTTTTGCTGCTATTTTTTTTCGATGTCTCTAGTGACTCTGGTTAAAAGATTTGCACAACAACAAAACAAAAAGGGGGAGAAATGTGCTGGAGAAAGCTATTTACGTTCAAAACTGGTTTGCAATAATTCAATGCATGATGCAGCTTTATGTATGCCTGTTTAAGAGACTGCATAACCTTGGATAAAGCGATTGAAGGAACCAGAAAAAAAAAATGCATAGATGCAGGAATGGACGATTTAAAAGCTTATTTTAACACTAAGCAATAACTTATCATTAAAATAAAAGTTGCGCCAGTGGGCTTGCTAATTCGCTGGGCGTTTTGAAATGATTGCCCCCCCCCCCCCCCAGCTTAAAAAGGGGAGGAAAATGTGAATTTAGGCAAACTGGTATACTTTGCATGTTGTTGTCTACATTCGAAGTGGCGTTTTATATATAAACATTGATAGCCATTGGAAAGGTTTTCACAATGAGTAAGTATACAAAATTAATTAATAAGTAACAAGATACAATAAAACGACCGTACAGAAGACGCGGTATACGTCGATTACATGGCCTGCATGTTTATCAATCAGTCTTTGTGAGAGAAGATGACAAAAGACATGTAAAAATAATCAAACACAAATAAATTACAAATTATTCACAAATTCAACACTCACTGGTAGCAGCTTCCTCCATACTCCATCCAATCATTGTCGCATTTCTGCTCTAGGGCTTGGGATACAGCCACAAGTACTACGAGCCCCCGTTCCACTATCACGATTTGGACCCCGATCTGTCCCGATCTAGCAGATCGGGAGAGAGCGACAAAAGCGTACGGGGATCGGAAGCATCGTAGCAGCAGCGTGTGGAGGTCGGGGTTGGAGCGGGCAGTTTTTCAGATCGGAAAGAAATTTTGAACCGGTTCAAAATTTCTTCCCGATCTCCCCGATCAAAATTGACATATTTTTAATCGTACGGCAAGCGGGGAGAGCGTAGTGACAGCGTAAACGCAGCGGGGAGAGCGTAATGACGGCGTAAACGCAGCGGGATGAGCGTAACAAGGTCTTTCTGAGCGTAGTAACATCGGCACAAGAACGGGAAGTAATTTTAGCTGTAATTTTCGAAGAAGAAGAAGAGATGAAGAAAAAGAAGAGAAGAAAGCAGCGAAGCAGCTACCCAAAAGGCGAAGAAAGAGAGACTGCACGTGATGCTGAAAGAGGAGGAAGAGGACATAGCAGAATTTTGAAGAATATGAAATCATCTACAACTGGAGGAAGACGGACTATAAAAGCAAGTCATCAAGAAAAATCCTTTGAAAAATCAGCACGTCTTTGTTTATACAATGCATTGCTGCAAAAGAACCGTGAGTTGAGGAGGCTCTTCAAGTTCAAGTTCAAGTTGATTTATTTCACTTCCAACAAACAAATAATAAAAAATACAAAGAAACGCTCATATACAGAGACGTCATGAAATCAGTACCACAATGCGATGAACAGAATAACATTGTAAAAGAGATACAGGCAAATTATCAACAGAGATACAAATAACAGTTACGTCACTGTGGTAAATGCATACAAAATATTGCTGGAAATGGAGGGGACTGGTAAAAAGCAGAGCTTGTAGTATTAGAATGCAGTCCTCTCATAGAGAAAAATATATAATTGCAAAAAACAACAACAAATTTCCCTAAGCGGTAGCAAAAGAAAAAGACAGACAGAGTAATACACACATACATGCACACATACGTACGCACATTACCAAACACATTGCGGCTCTCTTGTAAGGAAAAAATGGATGTGAGGATAGAAAGATATAGTAGTGAAGAAGGTAGTAAGTCCGAGGTGGACAAGGGGGGGGGGGAGGAGGGGAGAGGAGAGGGAAATGGTGGGTCATAACCAGGGCACTGGAGGCACAGAAGCACGGGCTGCTCGCTGATGAAGAAAGAGTAGTGAGAATAACGAAGCAACAACAACTTTGAAAATCAAAAGTAAAAAAAGAAGAATGAATCTTCGAGGTCCACAGTATATTTCTTCGGTTCTGCATGCTAATAAGTCGACTGACTGCTGACCCACAGTCGAATCGGGGTACATCGGGGCACATCGGGCACTTTTCAGCTCTCTGAACGGGGTAACAGCGTGATAAGATCGTATATAGATCGTTCAGAGCGTAGACAGCGTGCATTGATCGGATAACATCGGCAACATCGCACTAACAGCGTAGCAGCTGCTACATCGTTCTAAAGCGTACCGGCAGCGGCAGAGATCGCAATGTCTAATTCCCGATCATCGTAGTAAGAGCGTAGCAAGCACTTGGTAGTCGTAACTGCAGCGTACTTAGAGCGTTCTAACATCGTACTGTGTCCAGATCGGCTCAGGTTTTACCCGATCCTTCCCGACCTGAGAAAATTTTCAAATCGTAGCGAGAACGGCATAGTGGAACGGGGGCAGTCGGCAAAGGAGAGCAACGCGCGACGTCATCGTAGCGCTGTGCTAGTATACTAAGCCCGTGTAATAAGAGGAGAAGTGTGGAACGAGTCAGCCGATTTATACCTCGGACGCACAGGATTGAAATCCACATAAATGCAGATGTGAATTCAAGAAGTTCTGCACGGCTTATTTATATATAATATTTTGCTGTCGTAACTGGTCGTTATGCAATGAAATATGAATCCATTTTTCCTGAAGGTATCTTAATGTATGTGTGGGTTTTTTTATACATTATGTTTGTACTTGTGTATCTGCTTGTTCTTACGAAATATCTTATCGTATTATTATGTGTTTTTTATGAAGCGAATAAAGAGTATACTACAATAATCGTCTTCCTATCTTTAGGGCAGATCTACTTTAGCACATATTTCAAATATTTTTGGGTGGCGGCTTCAAACCAGGGATCAAAGGAAACACGAAAGTTGTGACTCATCTCTAGAACCTCCTTGTTTAACTTTTATCCTACTATTATTCTTTTTTACTTCCTTGACAAACTCGTTTAATAACCTTTGTCGTCAACGATTCCATCCTTGCAATTCTATGTAATCTCTTAAACCTGTTAGCTTCAATATATCATTTTTTTTTATCTAGCCATATAAATTTATGCGAACCGCAGATTTCTTTGATGCGATGCAAACGACACTCACAACTTGTTAATGTCCCCCAAAGTTTGCTTCTCGCACATAAATAATACCCAAACTATTAGTACTCCGCGTCACCAATGAACGTTTCATTTAAAATTCTTTACGTAGTCGTGTTAAGAAACGTCTTCATGGAAAATTCCATTATGGACATTAATGTATTTTCTTTAACCTGTTAATGTTGATACCATCTTTCTTCATATCTTGTTATTATTAGTTTCACACATCTGGGTCTTTCGGGGTATTTGTGTGTGAACACTTAACCTAAACCAAGCCAACATCTTGACTAATGTAATATCAATTTCAATCTCAATTTCATATTTTAGATATTTCCCAAGAGTCCCAACAAACATTTAAAATCTGAATCTCCCATCTCCATCAAAATTATATTATCCTTTTAATCTAGTTGGTTCGACCTGCAATATTCATCCAACCTACATTGTCTTTACCACGTACTTGTGATATACATAAAGTAGGGTGAACGTGCCAGACAGATATCATTTTTTATCCTCCTACCAATCCTTTATTTCTTTATATCACATCGCTATTCATTGCTCTATAGATTAGTACAAGGTCAATTTATCTTTCCCTGTTATTAGTCATTTTCATTGGATAAATTGGTACATAATCATTTTCAATCTGCAGTTGAATGTAAAATCAAGTGGCAACTTTCATAAATCTCGTCTGCGAACATAATTAATGGTTTTTTTTTTTTCTTCTCTATCTCTTCACCCACTCTGCAGGCTCAAGCAAAAAAAAAAAAAAAAAAAAGGTAAGAAAAATCCTGGTATCTCGCAATCAGAAACGAAGGATGACTTTGTAATTCTTCAGTCATCAACACCATTATATTTTGGCTTTCAAAGAAACATAATCTGGGACGAAAAGTCTATTTCTAATCGAGCTGAATCAATCTACATTCATGCAAGGTTTGCATCATCACATAGTTGCTGACATGCACACACTGCTGTACATAGCAGGCCTGATTTGTGACATTTTGCATCGAAACGTTCTGCATTGCTTTCGCATGCACATGAAATCATCTCAGGGCAACTTTGCAGGATTGGAGCTAGATACATCAGTACAGGCTGTAGGCCAGATCAAAACGTTCCCACCCATTATCTACAGGTGAAGAAAGATCAGGTCTGGCAAAGTGAGCAATTTTTTCTTCTTCTTTTTTTATATACCTGTATACAGGAGTACTGTCGTTGATCTGCTTCCGCGAGCGTTCAGTTTACTTTTGTTGGTAAAATGGGCGGAACATATTTTGTGCCAAACGAGCTTGTGTGATGCATATTTTGCATTGTTTAGAATCGAATATAAGTTTATTCTTACAAAGACGACTGATAATAACCATGTTCTTGGAATCCTTTAGTTTTCTTCTCGAACTAGCAGCATCCTTGATGATTGTGAGTCCTTGATCACTTGCTTTACTAGGAGTGCTATCCAACTGTCAGTATCTGACAAAAAAAAAGCACAACTCCAGTATCTACGGAAGGATCGATGTTGTTCCTCAAGGGAACAAATGTAACTTCATGTTCGCAAGGTGGTGGAAAACCCAGGTTCTCCATAAAAAGATCCATATCCTAATTCTTGGGCAGAAATTCAAGTGACAACACGGATATTCAAAAACTATTCTTGATAAAGCATATAATGAGAGGCAAACCGACGACCATTTACGTCATACGAAGTGGAATCTTTTGTATGTAACATGGTTCCTTATGAGTATTCAGTATTCATTAGTTCATACAAACCACTGGCCCTTAAAGCTAGAGGCCTATTTGCTAAAAATGTCATTTCTATGATCTGAATCGGAACTGGTGAGATCTATGTGTCTTCTAGACTAACATGAAGCAGGGACTTAAAGGGATCGTATAGTTTTGGTTGAGACCTAATTTAAGGTTTCTGGCATTTTTGGTGAGATAATGAGAAACCTCTTATGAAATATGAAAGAGAATGTAATTCCATGAGGAATTCAACGTTTATTTGATGAAAATTGATTTTGAAATGGCTGAGATTTATATCCAAAATAGAGCGATTCTAATAGTGTGGGACCCACACTTTATTACGATCGCTTTGTTTTACTTTGTTTTTGGATATTTCAGTCATTCCAAACCCGACTTTCATCAAATAAACTTTGAATTCCTCTTATGCTCTGTACTATTTCATAAGTGTTTTCTTGGTATCTCGCAAAAAGTTAAAAGTCCAATTCTCATCTCCACCAATACTGTACCATCCCTTTAAGCTCGATATCTACAATTATAATGATCAACAGAAAATAACATAAATCAATGGAAGCAGATTATTAAGTAAAGGCCGTGTCACACCTTTCCGGGCAAGCCTTGCGTGCAACTTGCGAAGAACAATTTTTTCCTACCCGGAGGTTCCCGCAGATGACCCGCACATGACAGTACCTAGCACGTATCTCACCCGTAGTCGCCCGGAGTGCGCACGCAAATCTTTTTACCCGAAACCATGTTAAGGCCCTGTCACACGTTTCCGGGCAAGCTTCGCGGGCTTGTTGCGTGTAGGGATTTTCCAACATACCGGAAAATTTCTCAGGGCGGACAAGGATTTGGGCGAGTCCGTGCATGTGTCTTACTTGCTGGACGCGTTCTACTTAAATTCTACTTGCGGGTATACTGTGTGACCTGTGTGCCAGGCGCGTGGGAGCTGACAACTCAGTGAAGGAAGTCCTCTGAAGGAATGGCAGAAGTCCCACAGAATGTCATTATCTTGGCTGCATACGGAGACTGCGAAGTACCTGCGTGGGAGTTGCCTGCGAGGTGCTGCCGCTAAGAGCCTCCTACTGGCGTTCTGCGTGGACCTCTCCGGACATCCCCGTGACTCACCCGGAAAAAGTTTTGGTCATGCTCAAAACTTGGCTGCGGTTAAATCGGACATGCGTGTGCACGTCCCGGCAACTACATGCGAGATACGCGCTAGGTACTGTCAGGTGAAGACCAACTGCGGAGAGCTCCGGGTAGCAAATTTGTTTCCCCGCAAGTCAAGCCGGAAAACTTCCTTAGATACGGTATGACAAGGCCTTGAGCATGCTCAAAACTTGTTACGAGTGAGTCGTGGGGGTTCGCTCTCAGAGGTACACTCGGCAGAACGCCAATAGGAGACCCTTACCGGCAGCACCTCGCAGGCAACTCCAACGCAAGTACTTCTCAGTACCCGTAAGTCGCTCGTAACAGAAAACGGATCGGTTTCAAAGCTCTCACGCAGGCCACACGGAATACACGCAGTATAGTAGGTAAGTAGCACTCGTCTAGCAGGTGAGAAGCAAGTGCGAAACTCGCAAAACTCGCGGAAAATTCTCCTCGCAACAAGCCCGCGTAACTTTTCATTTCATTTCATTTCAATTTATTTTCATATTTTTCTCACATATATCACAATATAAAGTAAATTGATGCGAAATTTATACAGAACATAATTCAAAATAGAACTTCACCGGAATGTTCAAAAGTTTGTCTTGGTATACGCAAGGTCTGTTACATGCGAGTTAAAGGGGCATTCCGGACGATTTTCATAATTTCACATCATGTTAGTACATAATTCAACAGCTCCATGTATAGATTCGTGGAATTTATTGTGGTCCTAGAGCAGAGAAACCAGTAAATTGAAAATCTTACACAAATTACACTGAACAGTGCTGATGACATCAGAGCCTCATATATTTCAGAAATGTAGCAGTGTAATTCCATTACAATACCGCTTGCTCAACAAGTTCACCTGTGAAAAATCTATGCATGCCTTCTTCTTTTGTTCTGCTTCTGTGAGCCCAAACTCATGCATTCTTATGGTGAGGCTGTCATGTCATCATTGCAATTTGTTATAAATTTTTAAAACATTCTCATTCCTTATCCCAATCACTATAAATTCTAAAACGTGTACTCAGTTTGACTAATTTATAGTTGTTCAAATGTAAAAGTCTGAAAATCATCCGGAGGTACCCTTTAAACTGAGATCATAATGCGGAAAAATATGATGGGGCCTGCGTAAAAGCAAGCTTGTATAGAGCCGCAGGTCCCGTGATAAAATCAGATTAGGGGAAACATACAATGTAAGTACAAATATTTTTTAGACCATACTATAACTGGGGGATCCGATTAAAACGAACAAAGATCAAATCAAATAAGTGTTACTAAATAAAATACAGAATAAAATACAGAAAGGTCCTGCACATGTTGCGACTATACCCTACTACAAATAAGGACATTGAGAGAACAACGACTGAGATTGTCAGGATTTAAGTGGGTGTGGAGGTATAGATGATGACTTAACAGTTTGGCATAAATACATAAATGGAAGGTGGGCTAATAGAATTATGTCGTGAATACAAAATATACACACAAGGACAATGGAGCTCAGGAGTCAAAATTCCAGCGGGGTCCTAAACCATGCAGGCCGTGTGACCATGGTAACAGACAGCTGCCACGCTCAAGAATTCCAACAATCGAATGTAACAGTAAGTGCTTAGGGTGGGATTTCACGGAGCACGCGAACGATTTGCGAAGGACGCGAATGACAAAATCCAACATTCGGAAAAGTTTTTCTCCGAATGTTTTCCGACAATGAAGCCGGAAACTATTCTTGCGCAATTTGTGCGAAGTTCCGACGACGCATGTGCGATTGTCGTGTGTATCATTGCTAAAGTACAGCATGTTACGTACACGAAGAACACGCGACGGAAATGCGAACAACGAACAATTTTCAATGATCATGGGAGAAAATGTAGCAAGGAGAGGTGGAAGCAATAAAAAAAAAATCAACTCAAATCAGCTTTCTTGAGTTGATTTTTTTTCTTTCCTCTATTTCTCTCTTCGTTTTCTCTCATTTCTCTATCGTGTAATTGCCTACATTTTTCCCCCTAGGACGTATCTCCACTAGTAAAGCATTTGATTTTTTTTTTTTGCAGTTCCTCTAACACATAATCTCTATAGTTATTTGTGCGAAAAAACTACTGAAAAGTTAATCCATGCATTTGTTTCTTCTAGAATTGATTTTTGTAATTCCCTTCTATTTGGCCTGCCCGAAAAAGACATAAGAAAACTCCAAATTGTTCAAAATTGCGCCGCCCGACTTGTAATGCGAGCAAAAGGAAGAGATCCCATAACACCCTTGTTGTCACACCTGCATTGGTTGCCTGTAGATAAGAGAATCATGTTTAAGATCCTTGCATTATGTCATAAAACATTGATAAATAAGTCCCCAACATACTTGTATGACATGATCATTGAATATATTCCACAAAGAAATCTACGATCTTCTAGCCAGAATTTATTAGTTATACCAGCAACCAAAACATGTTCATATGGGGATCGGGCTTTTCAGTCAGCAGCACCTGTACTCTGGAACAAATTACCAAGTCAACTTAGGGCCATCACATGTACTCACACTTTCATCAAGTCCTTAAAAACATATTTGTTTTGTTATTAAATGATTATGATAAGTTGTATTTTGTATGTTTAATTATATTGTTTTGTTGAAATTATGTAAGTTGTAGTTTATGGTACTCTACCATTTGTGTAAAGCGCATAGAGATTCCAGGAATATTATGCGCTATATAAGCAGCTATTATTATTATTATTATATAGTTCAAATGAAATTTACATACTTAAGATTGATTTTAAGTATATTCTGCGATTTATTTTGTATATCAAATATTCTTTCTCTTTGCTAGTTTATAATTTCTTTTGTTGCTATAGTTGTTAATAATTGTTTGATGTTTAGATGTATGCTACGATTTCTATTTGCAGAAAACGTACAGGGCATACATCCCCCAAACGTGCGCTAAACGTTCGCGAGAATGTCTCAAAAGGTACGCGAACAGTTTGCGATTACGTCGTAAAATGATCGGAAAAACTTCGCAGATTTCGCGTAACATACGCGAGACATTTTCAGAAGTTTCGGAGTCTGTTTGGGGTTTCACGAACATTTTGCGATAATCGCGCATGTCTTGCGAAGGTCTTGCGCATATGACGAAGCTTTAAAGACACTTTCGAGAACAATTCACGAGCAAATCCCGACTAAGTGTGCGGAAAAGGTTCGCGAAAAATTTCAAACTTTTTTGAACTTCTCGCCGAAGTAAAAACGACATTCGCGAACAATTGACGACGTTTCCGAACCCTCACGTTTGTTTTGCGATCTTTTGCAGACTAAAATGCGAATGCTGGATTTTGCCATTCGCGTCATTCGCAAATCGTTCGCGTGCTCCGTGAAATCCCACCCTTAGAGAGCGCAACAGGCAGACTGATCGAAAATAATAATGTACATGGTTAGGATCCCGGAAACTTGCCCGGAAAGGTGTGACACGGCGTTTAGGTATATCGCTTCTCGCATAACAGCATAAGTTTTCGAGGAATTGGACCGGATAATAATTATATCCATTTAAAAAAGTCAGACAGACAAGGGGGCGTGGCGTCGTCAAGTTAAGAATGATTTGAAATGCATCAATACCTGGTAGTTATCACTGGCGGCATGTTATCCACGTATAAAAACAAAATTAACAAAAAGGACCAGGAAGGTGTGAACCCCTTATTTCCCAGATTGCATTGGTCGAGGCAATTTCAGAGTTCAAACTGTCTTAGAAGTTGACTAATTTAAGTTACATTCTTATAACAGATGTAGAAGGATCAAATCTAGGTAGATGTGTGCCACACTTTTTTTTTCCATTTTTTCTCCCGCACTGCTATTCTAACATCGTTATTTAAGTTTATCATCAAAGGCGCAGTCAGACTGGCATCAAATTAAGATCGCGAAGTCTTCGCGATCTTTTGTTGTCCGGTCACGCTGGCTAGAGATCGAGAAGTTCGGCGGGGATGGCTTTACAGAATGAAATATCCCAAGTTGCAGTGGGAAGTTTCGCGGAAAGTTTGCAGTCACACACACTTATAAAACTTCAAGACCTTAAAGATTGCGTTCTTAAAACTTTTCGATATTTTGCCAATCTGAGGGCCGCACCTTTTGAGATCTTGCAGATCGCGATCTTAAAATTCTTGATCTTTTACCAGTGTGTGATCGCGGCTATTCTACAAGCTTTACTCCCGAATGGATCCTTCCCCAGTCTTAAATAAATAAATAAATAAATAAATAAATATATATATATATATATATATATATATATATATATATATTATATATATATTATATGTGTATATATATATATATATATATATATATATATATATATATAATCATTTCATCTAACGGACTTACAACATAATTTTGTTTATTCATTGGGCCATCAGTAATGTTTGTTATAAGATTAAAGGTGTTTTTCTTCGACGTGCAAAAAAAAAAAAGCAAAAAAGAAATGCCTCAAGAGAAAGTAGAATAAAACCACCTATAATATCCCATTTCAACCTATAGATGAATGTTTGCAAGATATATACATAAATATATAATTTATATATTTATATATATATATATACATATATATATTTATTTATACATATATATATACATATATATATTTATTTATACATATACATATATATATATATATATATATATATATATATATATATATATATATATGTATATATATATATATTCACAACAGTAGGTCAATATAAAAACTCCTTTCGAGACGTAAATTTGACGAATTTTCGCCCATAGGGCTTTAAGGACTTGACAAAGCCCTATGGGCGAAAATTTGTCAAATTCACATCTCTAACGGAGTTTTTATATTGACCGACTGTTGTGAATCTATGCTTTCTCAGGACTGCGAGCAGAAACTAATTATTGCTGTTATTCATATATATATATATATATATATATATATATATATATATATAGCCTATATTTATATGAATAGGGTATTATATATTTTTATGCTCACTAAAACCGAAAGTTATTTACATGACACTTGTGGTACTCACGTATGTGTTATAGAACATGATAATAATAATAAATACTATGTGTCATTATTACCATGCTCTGGTTCACTTGGAAATAGAATTTCCATGCTGATGCTACAGATTTGCATATTGGAACAATACGATAATGTACGGTTCCCCTAATGTATTTTACATGAGAACAATTTACTGGTATTGAACCGAGTGTATGCCACAGAACTGGATTTCTATTGGTGTATGCGGGCATGTTGCCTACATTGTCAGAATAAGGAGAGTCAGAATAGCACCAACTCGCGAAATCCGCGAAAATAAAAACCTCGCAAAATATTCGGCGTACACCTACCTTCGTGTACCTGCAAGTTAAAAAAAATGAAATAAAACAAAACAAAACAAAACAAAACAAAACAAAACAGAATACCCTAGTAAAACAAAAAATTAGAAGTTTGTATTTTCGCCCTCTAGAGGTCGCTTCACCGAAATTTTTGTCGCTATTTCCGATTGCCAACATGGCGAGCAGCAGACGATTTGTCAATTCCACAATGTGGAATCTAGATCTCTGTCGGAAATGTCAATTCGTCTGGACCATATTCATTATTGCGTTCTTGCTGCGACCGGCACAGGCATGGGATTCAGCTGATTTAGAATTGTTTGACTTAGTGGAAGAAGTTCAACAGAATTTCTACGATGTTCTCGGTTTAGACCAGGTGAGTTCTACGAGCGTCCTAAATATCATGTCCTGCTGCTTGCAGAAAATGTAAGCGGATCACGACTGGCAGCTCTTGCCGTACCTGTCGGCCGAGGCAACGTGAAAGTACCGCTTACGGCCCGATGGATCGTGTACTACCTGCTGTGCTGAGCTGTCGTGTCCGTTCGTCCGTGTCACACGTAACAATCAGCACAATATTTAAGTGCACCTCAACTTAGCTTTCATTATGATTTTACAGATAGCTGGAAGTAAAGCCAGTTTCATGATTCATTGTTTGGTATCTTCAACTTTCAAAGAGGCAAACTTTGTTGGTAGTCTGTATGAGTGTTAGTGTTAGGATAGGAATTTTACGTGCTAACAAGTTACAAAATAGGGGAAGAGTGGAGTGAAGTGGGATAAATATTCCATGTAACAGTTAGACTATTAGACTCTTGTTAGTTAGAGGTATGTATTTACAGGTAATTTATACGTTTGCTAACTTAGACCTCTAACTTGTTAGAACACTAGTGATGATATGGCAATTTCAGATGGGACACTCGTGTCTCGGACCCGGGTTGTTAATGTTACTTCATCAAGTTCATATTCCTACAAAAGGCTCATATTTGTGATATTATTGATTTCAAAATAAGCTTATTGAATTAAAAAAAGAAGTGAATCTGCAAAATGGGGTGAATTGGGCCACCCCTTGGAAGGAGTGGGACAGGTAGTGAGAAGGACAAACAGCAACTATGATAGAAAAAATTACAAGCATGTGTCTGTGTCACCTTGTGTGACAGTGTGTGTGAATATTTTAATGAAGAGTTTAATCGCAGGCGTGATACATGTATACATAATGCCAATGGTCCATCAGAGAAAACTACAATTAAAGGGCCTGAAATTTACAGAAAAAAAGAAGAAACTCTGTGATATTTTCATCCCAAATTTTAATCGAGGGCCACCAAAAACAGCTCTGTGCTGGGCCACCATTTTAAAGTAAAGATGACTAGGGCCTACCGCTAGTGGCATTGGCGGTATTTGTTGGTGGCCCAGTTAGTTAGGCCTCCAAATATCTTTGTCGGGCCGCCAAAAGAAAAAAACTGGTCTCAAGCCTTGTTTGATCCCAGTAACATTATGGAGAAGGCAACCCATTTGCAAAGTAAGATGCTCTATTCATGTCTCAAGTCCACTCAATATTTTGCATTGTATGCTTGCACATAATGATGGTACATTGTAGGTTGATGATGTGCACAAGATTGGCTGAACAAAAAGGAATGCAAGTATTTAACAAACATGCAAACAAAACTTGGACTGGAACAAAATAAACTAAAACAAGATAGACAAAATAGAGAGGATGTGGGGAAAGCCCCTCTCATCTCAGACAGTGCATGGTTTGTTTTCTGTCAGCCATACAAATGTATGTGTCTGTTACCCATAATATTTTTCATTTTGCCATTGACGAAGATTCTACTAGGATTGAAAGCTCAGGCTCCATAAGTTATCTTTTAAATTCACATTCAAACCCACATGATTACTAAATTTGTGGATACTGCAAATGTGACCCTGCACCACAAAACAAACAAAAAGTCGCCAGACATAAAATCTTAGTTAAGAGCAGATTCTGAAAGAGCAGATGTTAAGCTTTAAAATGATGTATAACTCAAAGCAAATGGACTCTTCTAACCTATCTAAATAAATAAATAAAATATTGGAAAGAACGCACACACTCAGGAAAAGAGTGAACTGAGAAAAGAGGCTCGGAAGTACAGTGTCTATTCAAGCGCTTAATCTTTACCAAGCTGAAAGATTCTGAAAGAGCAGATGTTAAGCTTTAGAATGATGTATAACTCAAAGCAAATGGACTCTTCTAACCTATCTAAATAAAAAAAAAAAAAATATTGGAAAGAAAGCACACACTCGTGAAAAGAGTGAACTGAGAAAAGAGGCTCTGAAGTACAGTGTCTATTCAAGTGCTTAATCTTTACCAAGCCGTGCTAGCTGTGTGATGAATGGGACAAAAAACAGGATGTGAGCCGCTGGAGTAACAACAATGAAGGGATTATCAGATGAAACTGAAATTAAGCATGGCTTATTAACACACTCTGTCCTTTATTAATGCCAACTTTTAAAGCAGTAGCATCATCCTTTCAAAAGATATATGAGTTGAAAGTGGCAAGTGTGTACAAGGTTTTTAAGAAATAAAAAGAGGACTCTAAAGACACACTTAATCACACTATTCTGCCAAAACATGTTCGAGATAAACTGCTAGAAAACACACTTTCCAGCCCGTTTTATGATCCCAAATTTTAGCATAATGTAGAAGAAGACTTGCTCTTCCAGAAAATATGAAAAAGTTAAGATCGGCTTGGTTGACCCATTTCACCTATTTTTCAGTCCTCACACAAAATCAGTGTGTGTGACTTTTTGTTTGTTTTGTGATGCACGGTCACAAGTGATTGGTCAATTCAGTCCTTCCAGTTGGTTTTCATACATTGTGCAGTAGATGAACATGCTCCCCCCCCCCCCCCCCCGAAAAAGCAGAAGGTACATTGTAATTTACAAGAACAACAATAACAATATAGCAAACTTAACCTGAATGTTGGACAAACCCATTCAGACTGTGTATGAAATAATGCAGCAGCGACACACAAAGATCTGTTCAATAAAAATCCACACAATGTCATTAAATTATCGTTTTTAACAGGGTACCAGTCACTGGAACAAAGCATACTAATTAGCAGAAGATTTACAATGAAGGAAAACCAGTCTCATTTTGATTGAATCCCTTTCCCTTCTTTCTGATTCTATCCTAGAATGCTAGTCCAGCAGAAATCCGCCGAGCATACCGTCGCCTCACGTTGCAGCACCATCCTGACAAGAACAAAGAAGAGGATGCTGAAGAAAAATTTAGAATGGTAAACTAATATCATTTTCTTTTTGTCCATAGATTTTTAGTCTATTCTGTAGATTACTATTTCCATACATGATATCCTTTGACTGATCCCATGGCCAAATTTAAACAAGCTGATACCAGTATGGTACTAGTAGAGAAGTAGAGATCTCAAAGTTTTGATTCTTGAACAAACATGAAAATAATGCATTAATTATCTTTCTCTCCATTCACCTTATAAATTGTAGTTTTATTGTCAACTTGCATGTCTGCAACTTTCTTAGTATAGTATGGGGATGAGCCGCATGTGTGCTTTTGTCTATGGGCACCTCAACTCTAAATGGTTGTGTATTTTATAAACATTTTAATTTCTTGTGATACATTGTAGGTCTCCCACCACATGCCAGAATTAAATTTGATTTTAAAGGACACACTACATCAAATTTTAATAACTTTTTTTTTTTTTTTTTTTTTTTTTACTTTTGACTCATTAAGACATGATTTCATTTTTCTAAATGTTCTTTTTCAGCTTGTAGCTGTCTCAGAGGTTCTTAGAGATGAAGAAAGAAGGCAAAAGTAAGTAATTATCACAGGGAAAGAAGAGACAAATGTACATTGTGTATACTGGTAGAGATTGTGGAGCAGCTGAGCAAATATGACTGTATGAATACAGTGATTATCAGAATAGGACTTTGTGTTTAAAGTTCATCAGGCCTCCCTTGCAAGATGAACAGATCTCATACAAAAAAAAAAGTCAAAAACAAAAAGCAAAATGAAAGAACAAGTTGTTCTCAAACTGTCCACCAGGTTGTGCACTTATGTGTGCATGTGTGTGTAATCTTCTGTTGTACATGAACTTGATGATTTTTTTGTCAGAAGCAGAAACAGATTCTAACAGTTACAACAACAAACAAACAAAGTCAAAAATTTGAGAAGAAATGGGACTTGCCAGTTCTTTTATGATATTATCTCATGAACTAGAAAAAGCTGTAAGGAAATGGGCTTTTAAAAACCCTTTATGTGCTTTGAGTGCCGATTGGCACAGAAAATCCCATAATCTTGTGCACACTGTACAATGTCCCAGGCACAGAAAGGGTTAAAACAGTTGTCGAGTTCAGAGATCTACTAGAGAAAGGTTTCAGGTAGAGTATGTTTTAAAGCATAGCAAGGCATGCACGTAACAAAATATGGCAGTGAAAGTGCAATTTCCCATGGATGTTGTGTTGAACCACGGGCAAATCAATAATATTATTGCAGAATGGGATATGCCATTTGAATTGCCATGAATTTCATGGTTCATTACTTGTAGGCTCCAATTGGTTCCATAAAGATTTGCAATGTCTCACTATCCTGAAATACAGTGGACTCCCGTTATAACGAAGTCCTCGGGACCGGCAGTTTTCTTTTGTTATAACGAATTTCGTTATAACCGAATGAATAAATAATAAAAATACATAGAGTTGATAATGTTGCGGCCCTAAATTTTATTTCGTTGTAACCGGAATTTTGTTATAACCGTGTTCGTTATAACGGGAGTGCACTGTATCGGGTTGACATTGTGGCCCTACCATACTGCATTGATACATTTATGCATAAGTAATTTTGTTCTTGTTTTTTTTTTTTTTTTTTCATTCTGACTATATTTTAAAAACCTAGATGGCCATAAGGTGTGCACTTTAAAGCACAACAGGGGCTCAGTTAAGGTGTGAAATATGACTTTTTTTTTTTTTAGTTCAGGTTAGATTCTCAAAGAAATTCTCACCTTTACTTTAAAGTATAACTTCAATTCAAATGAGATGTTCCTATTCCAAACCAACTGAGCGATAGCAATTCTATACTGGAATATCAAGTTTCCGCAAAGAGGCATTGAAGGGTATGGTCTATCAAACTTTGATAGACTAATCTTTTGTTCGCATGCATAATTCAATTTGGGTTCAGATAAGATGCAATAGAAACTGCTACCAAGGCATCGTGAAACTAGCATGTACCCATTTATAGGCCATTATGTACATGTTATTCATGGTAAGGTATCACTGCCATAGACCTTTGAAAAGTTCTCATAAGGTTTCATGCAGGCTTTCATGTGCTTTATAAGTGGAAATTGAGAGAAAAAAAAAATGTGAGAAAAAAAGGTGTTCAAACATCTTAAAGAAATTATTTTGCTTTTGAGAAAGAAAAAAAAATGTTAGATGGAAGAAAAATCATTAGAAGTGGTATACCCTGGGAAAGAAAAGAGAAATAGAAACCAGTACTGTTGAACACAAACACATATTGCCAGGCCTAACAAGAAATTAAATGATACCCAAATGATTTTTGTGATGCAAGGTCACATCTCACAGAAGTGTAATGTGAATAGTGTGCATAATTATGTCATTATACACAATTTGAATATCCTGTAACATGTACATTATGATATGTCAGTAATTGAAATACATGCAGGTTATAGAGAGAATTTGCAGAAAGAAATAAAAGATATGTACTTGGCGTTTGCCAGGCTCTGAATGTCATGAAGGTGAGAAGATATTCCAAGACATTTTTCCAAGCAAGGAAATACAAATCTTCTGAAAGTCAAACCTGTCACCTACCGTATATCGGGGGGCAGTACTACAGCAAGACAAAACATATGCTGAGGGAAGGCTGCAGTGAGCGATAACCAACTGGGCATAGCCTTTGTTGCGATCTTGTGCCCGTACGTGTATGTCACTAGCTTGATTTTAAATGATGGTGCAACACAGCCACAAAAAGTTGATTGAGTCAATTTCCTACTAAGCCTTGAGAAATTCATGTACATGGATATGTGTTTGGTTGGCAATGTCAATTTCTAGTTTGTTGTATATTGTGAGGAGTTGGTCTTTTAAAATCATAGCCTGACATTTCGGAAGAGGAAACTGAATGAAACGTTTTGCTTTGTCTGTATAGACTCATGTTTCTTCCTTTACCACTGTTTCCCCTCCCCCCCCCTTTTTTTTTGGGGGGGGGGCTCATGAAACTCATGGAAATATGAATGAAAACCGTACGAAGTTTTTAAAACAGTATCCATGAATACATAGTATTGACACTTTTAATAATCATGAAGAGAGTGTGCTCAATATCTGTGCGAAGCATTACAATAAGATATTAAATATAAGATATTCCCAAATTTTTAACCAACGATTAGAATTGATTCTGTTATCATGATGATTATGGTGACAGATACGATGAGATTCTGGAGCACGGGCTTCCTGACTGGCGGCAGCCAGTGTTCTACTACCGGCGAGTGCGCAAGATGGGCCTCCTCGAACTCACCATGCTGCTGTCTGGTATCCTGACGGTCGGTCACTACCTGGTCTTGTGGTCCATGTACTTTGAAAGGAAGCTGGAGCTGGCAAGTGGAGTATTATTCATGGGAAAACCCTTTGCCCTGGCATGTCCTTGTGGCTCTTATTACTAGTATTTCATACATGTAGAGCTTATATAGACCGATTCAATTTCGATGACCTATTCACCTACCGCCGCTAGCGGCGCTATAACGGTCGCCATAACTGGGGGCCAACGGGGGCTTCCAGCGAGCTAGCTACCCAGCGAGTTGACTTGCAGCTCAGCAGCCTAGCGTACCCATCGCGCATAGTTAGCCGGGCCTGGCCGCTGCGCCGCGGCCAGCGACCGCTGGCGCCGCGCTAATATTGTGATTGTTTTAATACTCACTGTGGAAAAGTAATTCAGCGGCTTTTAATGCCTTTCTTTTGGACAAATTGAGTGATTCAGACATATTAATCTACTTTGAAAGCTTCAAAGGAAGGATCAGGAAAACACAATGTGCAGTTGTTGGGTGCACAAATAACAGAAAAAAATGGAAATGGAAGCTTCACGGTAGTGTGTGAAATTCAGACACCGCTGACGCATGATAAAATAAGGCAACATTAAAGACAATTAAGTGAAATACAACGGTATAAAAATGCACAGATTTCAAAACAAACTAGATTGTCTCTAGATTCTCTATTCAATTAGGTTGTCACTGCATATTCGGAAAATACAGGTATGTTGTTCATCTTAGAAGACAAGTTTAGATCAAAGAATTTGATAATTCACTGATTTTTTTTTTTTTTTTTTTTTTTTTTTTTTTTTTTTTTTTTTTTTTTAATCCTTGGTGTCCTACTTGCCAAAGTTTATACTTCCTGGCTAGACTTAATTATTATGACAAACATATTTTACAGCATACACTACAGCTAAATGAAATGTTTCAAGATGCGTTAAATTCTTGTATTATTTTCACTTCTTCAATGTTCAGCACTGAATTGACCATAGGCCTACAGCCCTAAGGCTATTCAATTTGGCCTGGAACTCTGAATTTGACTTTTGATAAAGTGATACTTATTAAATATTAAACCATGGATGGTGGCAAACATCCGTTTCATAATCATAATTAACAAAGTATGATTTGAAACTTTTGTAGATCATAATAGGCGTTAGCGTGATGTTACGCAAGGTTACTTAATTATAATATTACTATAGTACAGAGTAGTTTTGGTTGTTGACATCAGGCAACGTAAATTAAGTCTATACGGCTTAGAAACGCCTAGATTTGTATTCCTTTTGGTTTACTTATAATAGGCTTGCCTGGTGCCACAACCGAAAATGATGTAGGATGTAGGGTTCTAGAAGTCAATAGGTCTAGATCTAGTCTGGACTCTTGCCTAGATTTCTAGACAAGATCTAACGTTAGACAGATTCTACCCTGCTGGCCCGACACTCACGAGTAAAGGCAAAAGCCTGCCCTAAAAAGGTTAAGTTAACTGATAGCTTGCAATTTATTGCGCCATATCTAGCTCAAGATTCTTATTCATTATTTGTATTTAATTATATCAGTTAACTTGTCAACAGCCTAGGCTTATTAGCAAGACGTCTGCCTGCGCCTAGCAATAATTCTCCCCAGCGGTTTTTATTCTATTACACAAATGTGAATATACGGGGCTTACACGCGAGTACCCAAGTCATCGCCAAAGAAATAGAGTCTACAAACATTTACGGATCGTACCGATATTTACCTTGAAATTCAAGTTTTGGCTACAGCCGTATGTCGTCTACCCATTCGCTCATAGTCGGTATAAGTTGTTTAATTGTATTTATTTTTAATTAGCTAGCGAAAAAAAAAATTGTAGACTCTAGTTGTCACAAATCCAGATGCGTTGATCGCTGCCAGCGCCAGAGATAGCTAGCTGGCCGGCTGGCGCCGGGTGGTAAAAGCACTGGCTGCCGCTGGCACCCTTGCCACGCACGCAGGATGCTTGCCGACCCGGCCTGTTTGGCCCCCAGTTATGGCGTCGCCTTGAGAGGGCGCACTTCCATGAACAGTCGCTTGAATCGGTCTATATAGAAGATGTATGTATGTGTGTATATGTATACTAATGTATATGTATGTATGTAGTTGTGTTGTTTGTATGTATAGTATGTGATTGTATGGACAGTATTTTAATATAAATGTGTACAGTCATATGTAGGCCTATTTATGAATCTTTGTATTTATGTATGATTGCAATATACCAGTATGGTACAAGGTTACAAGTTGTATAAAAGTATGCTTGTATGCAGTGCTATGCATACACTGTACCTTTAATACAACCTGTATAGTGTTTGAATACAGTATGTTTATAATGTACCAGGGCAGGGTACCTCGATGTACATACATCTATGCACATGTGTGTACAATGAGTAGTAATTGTACGTTTATAATGTGTGATCTGAAGACTAATCTGGTGAATTATATGTGTTCTTCCTTTTTTTTTTTTCTAGCTTTAACACATCATTTTGTATCATCTATAGGCACTGGAGGTCTTACATGTATTGCTATATCAGTGTCAAGTGTCAGCACAGTATAACCAATACTGGCAGGGGTGCCGAATGCAGTTATGTTTTCATGTTGTCCATCTGTCCCAGATCTCGTTTTACGAATTTAACCCGTTGAGGACGAGTCCCGAGTATACTCGGGCAGGTGTCTATGGGAAATGCGTGTTGTAGCAAAATCAGTCCGTCCTCAACGGGTTAAGAAAAGTGGTTGACCGGATTTTTAAAATATTTTCATAAATTCTTTTGCACGTGGTCCAAGTGTAGTACATGAGGTGTAGATGTGCTGGTTAGATTCTGAGTGAAGTCTGTTTAGGATGTTGGTCAATACTTGGAATACCAAAGTTGTTCAGAAACATCAGCATTCAAGGGTAACAAACTTCCTTGAAATGTTATTGAAGGGCCGTGTGCTTGTTGCTGACAAACATGCTGTAGTGATGGCGTGAGAAGCGGATGCATCCCAGACGACCCTGCTGCAGTAGAGTTGCTCCAGTTTCGGTTTCTTTCGTTACCACAGTGCATGAAGAAGAAATGAAGTGTGTATAACTGATACTGGTACTTTCAGATCACTTTCTCTTGCTGGTCAATGAGGAATTTCCCAAGCAAGGAACCTCAAAGTACAGTCAACCTTGCCTAAGTGGAATCTATTTGGACTGAAGAAATAGCTTCGACTTAGAGTAAACTCAACTTATGAGGGATTATAATCAATAAAATATAAAGAGGATGTGAAAAGACCTTCGACTTAGGCGATTATTTGACTTATGCGAGGTCGACTGTATACCCCGTTGAGGACGAGTCCAGAATATACTCGGGCAAGTGTCTATGGGAAATGCATGTTTGTAGCAAAGTCAGTCTGTCCTAAACGGATTAAAAAATAAAGCAAGGTTAACTGTATTCACTCCAGAATGATGATTGTGTGATAAATGTTGACAGTTTTGCGTCAAGTATAAGACAAGAAGCTACACACAATTTATATTTTGTGTTTGTTGTCTGTATTTGATACAACATTTTGGCAGGTGCATACATTATCCATATGGTGAAAGTGAGAAATACAATGTATCTGTATACCCAAGGAAGTGAAGCATATAAGAAACATCAGGTACATTAGGTAGATGCCTTTTTATCTGATCTACCCATTAGGAAGCACTTATCAAGCCAAAGAGAATAAAAAAGAGCAAAAAAGCCAACAGGCAGGCCAGCAGTCAGGTGACCAATGAGCCGGCGGCCACCCCGTCACCCGAAGATGACCCGACCTTTGTTCCCAAGCCTGTCCTCGCAGACCTCCTCCCATGGAGGTTGGGATGCGCCGTTCTCTCGATGGTGCGCGGCCTCCCGGGCGCATCCCGCGGGCTGGTGGAGAACTGGAAGGCAAGGAGGAAAGGGAGAGGAGAAGATTTGAATGAGGAAGATGACGAGGAGGAAGAGGAGGAGAGGGAGAAGGACAGAGGAGGGCCGAGGGAGAAGCAGCGCCTGGATCCAGCCCTGTATGATTACGACCGCTCCATCGGGGCAGCAGTGACGATGGCCACCGGCGATGGAGTCTCGTTGTCCAATGGTGATGTTACATCCAACCAGCAGAACAGCACAGATATGACCCAGGTTTGTCGGTTGGAGAACAGTGTAATGTGTATGTTGAAAGTTTTGTGTCATATAAATGCAGCAAAACTCAAGCAAAATACTGTGAAAAAAAAAGTTTTACTGAAGCCTTTATTACACTAATTTGATGATGAAATGGGTACTGTAGGATATTTGGGGGAAAAAAGAAGCAATGATAGGTTTCTCTTTTAAAAATATAAAGTGTCATTCTTGACCTTCTGCATGAAAGTAATGAGAGGAATGTAGCTGGGTAATTCCATTAAAAAGGGTCCCACTAGTTAAATGCCCCTTCTATTTGCTTCATATTGTCATTGCTTAAAAATTACATACCCTAAATCAATTTTACTTCTGAATACTCTTATTGAGGTAAGTATCTTCCTTTTCAAAGTAAAATATAGAAATTGCTTCTTCAAAGTTCCACATGAATTTTGACAAAAAATGCAAAGTCACGTTTTTGGGCAAAATTGTGTGACATTTTACTGTAACACCAGTTAGACAGATTTACAGCTTGTTTGTGGATTAAACTCTATTCTAAGGGGTCAAAAATGATAAAAGACGAGCAAATTTTGAACACTATAAGTATAATTCATGCATCAATTGATACACATTTTCGCACGTAAATCCCAAGAAAGACGTTTCACGTGTAAGTTTTGGTGTCCCCATAATTACTTACACGAGAAACCTTAATTTATGAGTGCGGAATCCATATTAAGGACCGGTGTTGAACTGTTTGTTGTTATTTTGTAGCAATCACATAGTTTAAAAGATTTCAAGAGAAAATTGGGGTAAAATAAATAAATTTGAAAAAGACGTGGCTTTGGTGTCCCCCTAAATATTACGTCGGGGCACAGTGATAGCTAATTTTTTTGTCTTATCACAACAATAATTGCTCCTCATTGGCATATTTTACAATGTAGCTGTGGTTTCTTTGTAACAGGTATAAGAAATTGACCACTCTATTAATTTGAAGAAAAAAAAATGCAAAAATAATATTTGGTGTCCCCTTTACACGAGAAACATTGAAGAATCTTTTTCCTGGCCAAAAATAGGGGTTGTGTCATTTTTTCAATAGTATAGTTAATTTCTTACTTCAAAATAATCACTTCTATTGAAACAAACATAGAACTAGTTTGAAATATGTGGTAAGATGCCAAAATGGATGGTTCACTGTGTAAGGGGGACACCAATGGTGTGGACACCAATGGTGTCCCCCTTTACATGGTGAACCAGTTTTTCCCCATACACTGCAATTTGGTATGCTGACTTCCTTCAATTTCACTTTAGAATGTTAATTTTCAGTAAGTTTTCAAGGGACTTACTCAATATGAATGTTTTTTAAAGTTGAACAAAAATCTGATTTTCTGATTTTATTGGCAAAATAGGCATGTCACAAAGTGGGTCCCTATTTTATGGAATTACCCAGAGCTCTATGTTTAATTGAAGTGCACATGGCATAAAATGCATTGCTTGGAGAGAAAAATGGAGAAAAGATGGAAAAGGAGTGGTTCTGTCATGAATTCTACTTTTTCCAATTCATATTGAATAGAAGCACACTTATCTCATCGAGGAAATATGGTTTAATATAATACATTGTAAAAGGTATAATGTCTGCTGTTGCTGTAACAACTACAGGATATAGCTCTCAACCCCTTCCCCACCCCCCCCCCCCCCAAAAAAAAAAATTATATATATGTATGTATATATATATATATATATATATATATATATATATATATATATATACCAACAGAATATTGAGATGGCAATCAAGTTGCACTGCTCTAGATAATGGGATATCATGTGAATGTGATTGCGTAATCACTTGGAGTTGCATAGAAGCATCAGAGTCTGTTTTTCCCCTTATTAATATTATTGGTAGAACCTGGACTGGTCAGCATATGAAGTGTCCAGCCTTGTGAAGTGCATGTCCAAGTATCCAGGAGGAACTACGGACAGGTGGACGAAGATTGCCACGGAGCTCAATAAACCTGTAGACATGGTACGTTGGAGTGGTATGTAGATGATCCAGACTCCAGTAAATCTTTCACTCTGCTTGAGTGTAACACATGTCCTCTAAGCTATGGCTGAAAATGTCAATGTGTGTCTGCATGTGAGCAGATTTGGGGTTTAACCCTTACTGTGCTTGGTTTGCCTATTGCCACAACCACTGAAGTGCTTTCCTCAGCGATAGGTACATGTATGGAAACTAACAGTACATGAATTGAGATTACCTAATCCCCTTTATCCATATTTTGTCATCATGGCTTTCTCATCAGACAAAGACGCATTACTGCACCTGAGTGGGCTTGCTACAAATTGTAGCTTTACAACAAGGTCAAGTTTTGATGGCTTACTGAATGCAGATGCAAAAGCATAGCAAAATAAATGACTTGGTACATAAAGGGTTAAACCAGAGCTGTGATAGTGATTTCAACCTGTGGAGATCATGCAGTGTTGATGTGCATGTTAGGGAAGACTCTATACAGTGTATCACATGCAGGACAGATGTTGATATGCCATGATTTGTGTTATGTTCCTCTGCATGTTTCTTATAAATATTGTTGCTCTGTTTTGCATAGATGTTTGCTCTCTATCATTTCTATCAACATATCTTCGCTGGGGTGACAAGACGTATCTCAAATTTTGGTGAAAATGACTTTTTTTGATTAATGGTCAGATAATCAGTTAAGTGATTTCTTGTCCGAACCCTAGCTGTCTTACCCCCCAAAATACGTAAAGCCACCATGGCATGTCAAAGGAAAGTCTGTCCCATTTGATAGTGCTTTTGTTGCAATGTTTTTTGTTTGGTTGTTTGTTGTTGTTTTTGCTCTTTTGAACAGTTTTTAAAGTTTGACTTACCTGGGAGAGTAATTTGATTTTATCAATTGAAAACTGACAATTCATTTTGGCTTACTCTTTGTGGGTTTTGAGCTAGGCGGTCACATATACACATTTTTTAGGAAGAGAGAGAGAGAGAAAGCGCTTGTAATAGGCAAACTGATTTCCATTGCTATTTACAAGAGATTTGTTCCCAAGGACAAATGAATAGACAGATGAACAAACAAACAAACAGACAAAATTCAAATACCAAATTCACCTCTTGACTATTGTTGTCATTTCTCCATTGTTATGATCCAGTCTTTTTTCTTTTCTTTTTTCTTGTGTGGCAGGTTACCAAGAAAGCCAAACAGCTGAAGACCCAAAAATTTGCAACTAATGTTGATGCAGCATATCAAGGTAAACAAGCACCTTCCTTGTTGTTGCACGTTTAGTGCTTGATGCATTGGAAGTAATTCACTGTTTGAGGAAAATCGTTGCACATTTATAAACTCTCATCTTTTAATTTTTCCCATGGCATTCATGCCAATGTATGTAGGGTATCATAAAGCCCTAACCTATGCAATATCATGTTTCAGTGTGGACAAGTCCTTCAAATTCATGGCTTTAACTGTGCTGGTGTACCAGATTAAACCCGGAGTTAAAATGTCTTTTTCGTCAGTGAAGTACAAGTGTATGATATCCCATAGGGAAGGGATTCATCAAAAAGTAAGTCCCCATAAATAGACCGGTTTACTAATGATATGCATAATGACGTCAACCCCACGCGACCCTAGTGATTGTAACTAAGTTGGGCAAGCGAAATAAGCGCGGACGCGCGTGCCACACTGTTTTTGCATTCATGCGTGTATTGTCTACGATCATTACTCGCTGCGGATAATCGACAACTTTTGTTTGCTATAATCTTGCTTTGAGATGGCGTCAGCTTCAAGTTCTAGCCAAAGTTCGAGCAAGCCATGGAAGAATTGGACAGTTAAGGAATTAACTGAGTATTTTAGGATATAGGTGTGAGCACAAGCGGCTACAACAAGGAGAAACTCATCAAACTAGTACAACTGCCGCAGCCGATTTGGATTTGCCCATCGATCCCAACCTCTCCCGGGCGGACACCGGCCGGTAACTGCAGGAGAAGCTCGCTCTGGTAGGCTGCTCATTCTCCGATCCTAACAAGCTCGCTGGGTTTACATCCAACTTCGAGAGTATTCCAGATTTTGGACTCTTTGACGTGTTCAACTACCTGATCATCAATCAGACTGACTATGACTGGAAAAGCTAAAGGGATACAAGTCATTTGAGGACTACCGTCTTTTCGCGGATTGGAGTGTTTCAAGCCTGAAGTTCAATGAGTTTTCGGACACGAGCCCTTTTCGTGTTTTCCTTATAAGTGAGGTTAGGCCGACCGGACATACCTCAACAAACCAACGTACCAGACCTGGGTCGTGATGAATAAGTCACACAACGGGGAAAATAAATGTTGCCTACTGCGAATGTCAGGGAGGTTAGGTCTATCATTGTTTTTGTTTTTAATTTTAGGTCTACCTCTAGATCTACTCTAGATCTAGTCTTAGGGCTAGGCCCCCTAACTGTTATTGTTAATAGAAAAATAGGTCAAAATCGTCATAATTCTATTTCATGAAGTCTAATCAGTCTGAGTCTAACTTTTAAAAAAAATCCTTGGAAACATATCGATTATGAGAGATTCGTTGTCTAGTTTAGATTTCACAATCAATCATAATGCTTAAAATCATTGAAGTTTGAAGTGATGCGGTCATACTGTAGTATGTTCCATAGCAACAGTGTTTTCCACCCATTTTCAGAACTACTGAAGACAAAATCGAAGCCAAAATTCAATAAAATCGAAACTATAGTCCAAATTGCGTTTGATCACAGCAGAATATTCCCTCATCCACACGAAATGCCAGGAGGTAAAGTCGAAGTTGATGCATCGCACACATGTACACAACATACACGTAAGTCTACATGTGGGGACGTGTCGGGGACGGCTGCAGCAGCCGACGTTGCAGGCTCGCATCCTGTGTTTGCCCGAGGTTGCGGCCGTGTGCAAAATTAAAGATCTGTGCATACATTAGTAAACCGGCCTATTGGTCAATATGGGAAATTCATGGTTACTTTGAAGGCAACATGTCATATAAAAAACACAAACAAACAGAGTTTCAGAAGTCTCATTTTCTGTGAGGTCATGAAAGAGTATGAACTCTCAAAGAGCTGGGACATTTGATAGACATAGATATTGTGAAGATTTCGTGAAATTGTTTTTAATTTTTCCCAGCCTGACAAGTCTGACAATGTAGTCTGTTCCTAGTATACAATGTACCTTGCATAATTATGTAAGTGAAGGTCATAGTACTGTATACGCCGAATATTTCGCGAGTTTTTTTTTCCCGCAAATTTCGCGAGTCGGGTGCTATTCGCGAAATTAAAGACATGCGAAAATATTGACTCTGATCCTGATGTGAATGTGACATATCCATGTACACTTCTCAGTTCAGTGCAGGACTCCACGATCGCAAATTTAACCACTCGCAAAATCGTCGGGAATTCCGGTTTCGCGAAAATTTAGACTCGCGAAATATATATATTATCTTTCCATTCTAACTTCATAAATGGTATCATTTGTGAATTCATAAAGTTCATATTTTATCATTAATGAATATCAATTTTGGTGCTCCTCTTGGTTTCATGCTTACAAAAAAAAAAAAAAAAAAAATAGGCAGAGTCACTGCACACTTAGTGTTTGCTTGCTCTTAGCTCTGTTCTAGCTAATGCGTGTACTGAAAGAGTTTGCGTGTGTGTGACTGTTTCTTGCTTTGAGCATGCATTTTATATTCAATGTGAGGGACACTGTCTCTTATTCCCTTAGACCCACCTGTATAATATTTTGGCTGTCATCTCGTAGGTATAACAGGCGGTGTTAGCCATGCAGTCACCAGCAAGAAAAGTGGACTGACCCTGTCGGAGGACATCACCACGCTCTCAGCCAGCGAGTGCGACGACCTTCAGTCAGAGGGCTCTGCGGCGCCCTCAGGCAGTGAGAAGCGGAAAAGGCCCACAAAGCCAACGAGGAATGTGGACAGGACACTAATGATTTCCCAACAGTCTGGTAGTCAGGAACACAATGATATGATAGCGGCAAAAGATGAGGGCCGTGCAGACGATCAGGATGTTGGTATGTGTCGGGTCCCTGGACCACCAGAGTTGCCTACCAGTATGTTGTTATGATATTTAGTACCAGTAAAAGTTATTTTCATCAAATACAAGAAAATAAAGTTTTCAGGTCATGCAACTCAGCAAGATGCAAACTTTGCAAGCAAAAAAGAAGAAGAAAAAAAAAAAAAAACCCAGCAAAAAACAGCAACAGCATGAAAGCATAAAAATGGGACATTATGATTATTCATAAACTGTAAAGGTGGAAATTTTCACAGAGTTGAAATTTTGGTGCATTTCGGGCAACCAGAAATTGGCGCTAAAATAAAAGCATGCAAATATTTTTGCTTGCCACATGTTCCAGGAGTTGATGTCTTGATTTCGCAGAATTAAAAACACGCGAAACTCTCCTTACCCAGCCAAATGCAAAAGAATTAGTTGCGCAAAAATATCCATTTTAACAGTATGCCGAATATCGCTTTTGACAGTACATTGGAGGATCTCCCAATTCTTGCTGCTGCTAATTACTCCATCCACTATAAGAACAGAGCTCATGCAACCTCATTTGTGTCTAACAATTTGAAGTCGTAAGTATTTCTAACTTGTGGCTTGTGATACATATCATTTCAGACACTCTGGTCCATTCTGGTGTGGAGAGTTGTGCGTGGACGCAGCGACAGCAGAAAATCCTGGAGAAAGCCATGCAGGTCTTCCCCCGAGGCAGCGAGGGCCGATGGGACAAAATTGCAGACACGGTGCCTGGCAAAACAAAGGTACAGGAAACAATTTTCTCAGATCCTCATCCTACTGTTGCATCACTCCAAACTGTTGATGCCACATATTTTGTGAGCATGATGATATTTTCGCGAGTCGGGATTTGTAAGATGATCTATCGATCGCGTTTGATTAAGTTTGCGATTCAGGACTGTCTCAAAAACTTTCACAGAGAAATCATTTTCTTATCAGATAAATTCTTCCATTACACCACCATCAACATCAAAACATCACCTTCAAATGAGTAGGAGTGGTGGTTTTTCTGTTGAAAACAAACAAACCAACAATACACAGGAACTGAAACAGGAAAATGTTGCTTTTGTGAGATACAAATGTTTTGTAGGAAGCAAAATCAACTCATCAACACTATATCAACACATTTGTTTGTGAATGTCTGCATATAATTGTGTGTGTGTGTGTGTGTATGGGGGGGGGGGTTACAGTGTACACGTATGTGTTATTTGGGAATGAACTCTTGTCTAAGCAGTCTGTAGTTGCTTTTGAAGAGAAACATTGTTTTAGACCAATCAGTGACCCCCTATATAGACCTCCCAACTATTCTGTCTTTGGAGAAAAGATTCTGAATATTGACCATTCCCAGCTCTTGTTTCAGTAGGAGTTTCCTTTTTTTCTTGATAATTTTACTACACACTCCCTTCTGCTCTTTTTTTTTTTTTTTTTTTTTAATATATGATTTTTTTTTTAAGCCAAATCATCCCTACTTTTCAGTCTGAAAGGTTGGGAGGTCATATCAAATTTGTACTCCATCTCTTAGTGTGAAATGTTTATCAGTTTGAAGTTTATATGGTTTGAGAGGAATACTAGTCCAAGAGCATTAGTTGTAACCTGGACATTTTTGGTAACAAGCTGAATTTTTCAGGATAGGTCCAGAAAAATGTCTAGAATAACATACTAAAAGTCCTCATAAATCCTCTTTGATCGTTTTCCGCAATCCAAGATGGCGTCCAAAATGGCCGCCATTTCAAGAAATTCTTATAACTTTTCAACCAGAGAACCAAAATACAACATTTCAATGTCTAAATATATGTTTTGAAGCATGAAGAACTCAATAGAACACATATTAAGAGATGTTGATGCACGCAAGTACCGAAATCCAAGATGGCGTCCAAAATGGCCGCCATTTTCTGAAATTCTTATAACTTTTCAGCCAGGTAACCTAAAAACAAAATTTAAATGTCTAAATATATGTTTTGAAGGATGAAGAAGTCAATAAAATACATATCAAGAGATTTTGAAACACGCTAGTACTGTAATCCAAGATGGCGTCCAAAAAGCCGCGATTTCCTGATTTTTTTTTTCTCATAATTTTGAAAGTAGATTTCAACGGTACACACTTGAGTCACAAGGAACCAAAGATAATACTTATTCAGAGATTTTGAAACACAAATAAAGCACTTAAGCACTTTCAGAAATCCAAAATGGTGTCCAAAAAGGCTGCCATTTCTTGTTTTTCTCATAACCCTGAAACTAGGTAACCGCGATACGCACTTAAATGTATAAATATATATTTTGAGACATAAGGAACCCAACGAAATCATGAAGCACATAAGTACAAATAAAACTACATGAGTTCTTCGCGAAAACCAAATGTTGCCCAAAATGGCTGCCGTTTGTTTATCAGAAATTGCTGTTTTTAGCCTGTTTCAAGAGACAAAGAAATTCAACATAATGTTCCAGATTCAACAACTCAGAAGGTCCAGTGGAATCTTTCCCTTAAATGTGCACAACACGGGTATAGGTTGGGTTGGATGCATTCCCCCCCCCCCCCCCCCCCCCCCCTTGGGAAAGGGGGTGGCCTGTACAATCATTTTTTTCAAAATATTCAACCTGAAGTATTTGCACTTTGTCATTGAATTGCAATCATAAAAGTGCTAAACGTCCCTCACTCGGCCCCTTTCCGTAGACTTTGTACACTTTTGAGATTAACAAATTTCCAAATATGTCATCAGAAAATGTGCACTAGATCTTTCACTTACAAAATGCAAAAGTTGGTTCCCTCATATTGGAGGGTAATTTGCCCTTCCTAACCCTTCCACCGCTCACTTCCCCCAATATAAATTAAAGACCCCTTTGATTAACAATTCCCAAGTATTCCATCAAATGTGTTTAAATGATGTAATTATTTTCATTTCAATTCAAGTGTAAAAGCTCCCTCGTGTTGGAGGGGATTGGGACTATGAATTATCTACTCTTTGAGGATTGACAATCAATATAACACCAAGGGTGCACTAGGCCGGTTAATGACGATCATAGAAATGCAAAACTCCCTCCAGTCGAAAGTGATTCCAATCACCAATAGGGGGCATCAGATGTCTGAATATCAAGTCTGAAAATGCAAAATCTCCCTCATGTTTGGGGAGGGGGGAGGGTATCCCCCTTCCACACCCTCCCATATATTGCACATTTTCCTGAATACTACTTTATATATTTCCTACTCTTTGATGGAAATAATTTAATATCTTACCAAACGTTTGCACTATATGTTTCACTTTCGAGTAGAAAAAAAAAAAAGATCCCTCGTGTGGGAGAGGAGTATCCCTCCTCCATGTACAGTAGGCCCTACCAATAACTATGAGTGCCATGTTCTCTGATTCCTATCTATTATATAATTCTACCTAATCTACACGAAATGAATAAGATAATTTAGACACTATATGTTTAGGTGGAGCAATATACTGCACCAAAGAAATTCACAGTCATGTGATGAATTACACATTATTTTGTAGCACATGTAAATACTAGTTTTGAACATTATGTAGCACAGATATCAAAAAGAATCGTTTTTACTTCTCAAGTGATAACTGACAGTTTCAACTGGAACTCACCTCATGGTAGACATCAAATGCGTTGGTAATAAAAAGGGGCTAGCACTAAATTTTCATCTCATGTGCTTGAGGTGACGACAATAGACCATGTGGTAAAAAGATATTGCCTTCTAATAGCCTCTCTGTTTCGCAACAAATCTTATGGTGAAATGTTTCTCTCGCAACAAGGACACACTCCTTGAGTTTAACACCCAAATTTTTTATTTTATACTTTACTCGGAAGAATTATTTTTTAAATAATTTTTTTTTTATAAACTATATACTGACATTTATTTTAAACATGATTGTGAGATAAAATTGTGACTGCCGGCCATTTTGCACGCCATTTTGCATTTTAGGAAGAGCTCGAGCGGTTTAATCTGTACATGCGTGCGTCAAAATATCTTAATATGTACTTTATTGAGTTCTTCATGTTTCCAAACATATAAGGCTCTTAAATTTTGTATTGGGTTTCCTAGTTGAAAGGTTATAAAATTTTCAGGAAATGGCGGCCATTTTGGACGCCATCTTGGATTTCGGTATTGCGTTCGTCAACATCTCTTAATATGTATTTTATTGAGTTCTTGATCCCTCGAAACATATATTTAGACATTTAATTTTTGTATTTGGGTTACCTGGCTGAAAAGCAATAAGAATTTCAGAAAATGGCGGCCATTTTGGACGCCATCTTGGAATTCGGTACTTCGGTGCATCAACATCTCTTGATATGTGTTTTATTGAGTTCTTCATGCTTCAAAACATATATTTAGACATTAAGATTTTGCATTTTGGTTCTCTAATTGAAAAGTTATAAGAATTTCTGGAAAGGTGGCCATTTTTGACGCCATCTTGGATTGCGGAAAACGCTCAAAGAGGATTTATGAGGACTTTTAGTATGTTATTCTAGACATTTTTCTGGATCTATCCTGAAAAAAATCAGCTTGTTACCAAAAATGTCCAGGTTTAAGCCTTTTTTGACCTAATGCTCTTGGACTATACATGCTGTTGAGGTTCCAACCCTTGGCTATCAACCAAGCATATCACTCAAGCCCGCAGCACACTATACGACTCACGACTATATGTCCATTTACCTTAAGACCATAAGACCTAGTCGTACGACCTGCCAACACACACTATACGACCTGACCTTACGAGTAGGCTTATGACTGTTCTGTCTTCAGTACATTTTACCAATGAGTATTAAATTGCATGCAGTGCGCACTGTGTGCACTTGCATTTTACTGTTTTGTGAATGGCTGAAAGCCCACGACCTGTCGCAGAAATTCAACATGTCAAATCTCTACAACTGGCGCTAAGACCCAGTCATACGACTGGAAACTGGTAAGACTTTGACGTCACACTTCAGTCTTAAGGTCGTACGACCGGTCGGATCGTATAGTGTGCAGCGGGTTTTACACGTACATAAAGATATTCAGTAATTATGACAGGGAGAAGAAAAACTGAGGACCAACTATAACTGAGCCTTTAAATACCTACTTTGTACATGTAGGACCAGTGGGGCAAGTGTAGAAGTATGTAATGAGCATGCCAATGTTCAGGATAAGTTGATGATCCAGTCATAGCAGTGTGATATAAGGAGATTTAGATCCTCAGCATGCACAATATTGAGTGATTCAGTGCACTCATGTAGACAATGAACATGAGAGACTCTTTTTTCACAAGTGGAAATACTAGAGATTAGGTTTTAATACGAGATCAATTATAAGCAAGTGGCTAGGAATATCCAATTTTGATGAGCTAAACATTAAAGGGATGGTACAGTTTTGGTGGAGATGAGAATTGGGCTTTTAACTTTTTGCGAGATACCAAGAAAACACTTATGATACAGTACAGAACATACCATTTTAAGAGGAATTTAAAGTTTATTTGATGAAAGTCGGGGTTTGGAATGACTGAAACATCCAAAAACAAAGTAAAACAAAGCGATCGTAATAAAGTGTGGGTCCCACACTTTATTAGAATCGCTCTTTTTTGGATATCTCAGCCATTTCAAAACCAATTTTCAGCAAATAAACGTTGAATGCCCCATAGAATTACATGCTCTTTCATATTTCATAAGAGGTTTCTCATTATCTCACCAAAAAATGTTTGAAACCTGAAATTAGGTCTCAACCAAAACTATACGCTCCCTTTAACCAAAATCTTGTCTCAGGAAATCTGGCCAAAACTGAAAAATCCCATCTGGTGCCCACTAACTTGGTATTGTTTTGTTTTTGTTTTTGTGTTTTTGTGGGTTTTTTTTTTTTTTTTTGCGCAAGATTGCATGTAATGAGGAATGCATGTTTTTCCTTTTAATAGAAATTCAGGCAAAAAGTTCATCTTAATGTGAACAGTCAGACCGTGTTTCAACTTCAGCAGTGTGCGGAAAAAAAACACAAGCAAAACAAAATAGACAAAATTGTATCATTTGCATGAGTTTGTGTTAACGCACGAATTCAAAAGTATAAATAGCGGGTGTGAAGTCTGCAATATATTTGGTCGTTCAGTTTGGATCATTTGTTTGTTGCGTTTTTGTTTTACAGGCACTTGTCACGGAGTGGATGTTGTGTGTTGCTTTATGATTGGCTTGTATTGTCATTCAAACAGGAAATGTCTGCTATCAAACGAAAGTGGAGTTGCATGAAGTGATATTCACTCATTTCAAGAGGTGCTTAAACATTTAAAGATTCACACTTAATGGGTCAGAAGAGGCTCTTTGGAGATGTGTGTATGTGTTGCACACGCTTTCATGTGTGTGCCCGAACACATGGATGACAGTTACACATTGTGTGACCATTTTATATTCAAATCATAGATAGGTCTGAGAGTGTTAGTAGGAAGGTAACTATGGAATGCTTAACCCATGAGGTTTGGGCAAAATTCCATAGTTACTGCATGCCTACAATTCCTTCTGACGCACAAAAAGATGCGTACATCTATTCATTTGTTTTGTAGAACAGTGACAATTTTTTCCTGAAACCCATTGTTTGTATCATATTTCTGACAATTTGCAAGTCTCTCCTTTTGGCTTACCATAGATGAAACCATGCATCAGTTTTGACTGATGCATGGTACTGATGCATGGCTGGCCATCTCTTGCCAGGTGTATGAGACCGGCCGATGCAGTCATCTTTTGCTTTTAATGATAGTGTGCAAATACTTGCCAGGTGCACAAACTCTTTGTTTACCACGTCTATCGCCAGTGATTGAGCGTACTGTCAGTAAAAATTGATATGTTTTGGTGCAAAATCCCTCCAAGGTCTTGATGGGTTCAAATGTGTACAAACATTTTGAATTGTTAATTTTTTTCCCCCTGTATCTTTGTCTCTAGGAGGAGTGTATAGCGCGATACAAGGAGTTGGTGGAGATTGTCAAGCGGAAAAAGAAGGGCCCTGTCCAGAGCTGATAGGAAGAGGAGTCATTGGATGTGATTATGCAATGACGCGTCACAAGACCCCTGCGCCCGATGTGGACAACACTTTTTTTTTTTTTTTGACTGAGGCTCAACATTCCCCGTGCCTTGTTTCAACTCATTCATGTCATGTATCAACTGCCACAGAGGACCTCTGCCATTGTGATTCTTTCTTCTTCTTCTTCTTCTTTTTTTTTTTGTTTCTCTTTCCTTTAAATAGGCTTTGTGCTGTTATGATTTGATCGTGTACCGTGGGTAAACTGTACTTGATATGTAACTGATTATAAGACGTGGTGAAGGTCACATTAGTTGGAAAAATCCTTCGCTGTCATTTGCGTCAATTGTGCAAAACGTACCTTTTTTTCATCATGCTTCGTCGTCATGTTCTTTTCAGTTCTTTGTGCTAGTCTCCTGTTCCCTGTCAAATCTTGGTTGGGGGGGGGGGGGATAAGGGGGAGTGGGGAGTGAACGCTGTGGAGTCAACCATACAAGAATAGTTCAGGCAGCCTTTTTTTTTCCACTCTCTTTCCTCCTTTAATTTGCCTGTGGTCTTATATTATTATGACATTGAGTAACAAAAGGTTGATCACTGCAGCATAGCAGAAACTTGGCTAGAACTTGCACCATTTTCTCTTTGATACATGTGTGTGTCATCATAACTACATATGTACCAGGGCAAACTATCAGCAACTGAAATTCGAAACCTGACCTTGCAAACTCTTTCCTTGAGACTCGAAACCGGGTTGCAGTCTCACTGTATTATATCGTCTCTACCCTAAACTGGCAGATCAAATGTGCGGTGTAAAGGGAGATACTTAGAAACCACTTCATCAAATGTTAAAGAGCTTACAATTTTAAGAGGAATTCAACTTTTATTTGATGAAAATCGGTTTTGAAATGGCCGAGTTGTCAAAAATTAATTGAAGGGGTCGGTGAAATATAGTGCTAACCCACACTTTTGTCAAAATTTAGTTACATGCATTTTCATAATCCTTATCTTTCACTCTAACTTCCCTGAAAATATCATATTTGAATTCAACCAATAAGATGGTAAGAATGCATGCATTCATGTTTTATTAATGTACAATGTATGGACTTTCCAAACATTCAACAGCGATTATCTCAGAATGACTATTGTGTGGGTTAGCACTATATTGCACCGACCCCTTCAATTGTAAAGTAGTAAAACCGAGTGATCCTTATAAAAGGTGGCTCCCACCTTTTATCATTAAAAGGATTGCTTTCATATTTAGTAAGAGGTTTTTCATCATCTCAAAAAATCATCATAAAAAAATGTTGGAAACCTGAAGCCCCATCTCGACCATATCCCTTCAGTCACCCAGGAAGTGCAGCAAAACCTTGTTTTATGCAGAGTTAACCCTAAAAAGACTGGGGGGGGGGGCCTAAAAGGCCCCCCCCCCCTCGACATTTCGCGCGATTACTCAGCAACACGCAATGCTCTTGCCGCGATGCTCTGTGACTTTTTTCTTTCGAGTTTCCTGCACATTTTGACACCAAATTTGTGACGCCCGGGGGTACGGTTCTGAAGTTACATAACTTTTTGTACATGCACGTGAGACCGAAAATGGCTCAAAAATCCGATTTTGTGTACAAAGTCAATACAAATTGAGTTTTATCACATGGTTCATATAAATATGCTTATTTTTACTCTCAATGGCTAAAATCAATTTGTTTAGTAGTATTATGCTTCAAAAAGGGTCTGCCACAAATTTTGCTGAAAAAAACAACAAAAACAAAAGGTCGAAAAAACAAGGAAATACATAAGAAATTCATACAACAATAAAATAAATAAGAAATTAATTTTGATATCGAATTTTTTTTCAAGTACATTTGCTAAGAATGCTACAAAGAATATCTAGACCAAAAATGAGCACTTTTGGAGCTTTATTTACTGATTTATATAAAAAAGTCTGATTTCTCGCATAAATTAGCATAATTAATCAAAATAAAATAAAGAAGACTATTTTGGAAAATTTAAATATACGATCTTGTAGATTACATCGCACACTACCATTGTGCAAATTTCCGCAGCGATCACGCGATCCACGGCCGAGATCTTAAGGGGGGGCCCTTTAGGCCCCCCCCCCCCCCAGTCTTTTGAGCTACAAATTGTACCAAAATAGCCCAGTCTTTTTAGGGTTAAAGGAATTAGTATATTGGTGAATACATGTACAGTTGAATCAACACCAAATGGCAGTCAGTGTTTGTGTAAAGTGCATGGTCAGCAATGTTAGCATGTATTCTTGCATGAGGAATCAGTGCTTTACCTACACTTGATTTCATACTGTAACTGATAGTGCATGCTCCATCATGCATTATTTTAGACTATGTGCCTCTTCCAAATGCATGTACCGCCCCCTGGCAGTTCTATTTCATACTAGCATTTGTTTGATAGGCCTTCACGAAATACAATGCACTGGAGAAAATCAAGGATTTTTGAGGTGAATGTATTCTAGATCATACACTAAAATGTGTGATATTCCCCTTCTGCAAACCCTTCCTTGTAGAAGGGACCTAGTCTTTATCTCCTACAGTGGGAAATGTATAACAGTAGAAGCTATCCAGACATTTTTGACAGTGCTTGTGATCTCTTCTGCTCTCTCTCTGTATATGTATGTCTTTCTTTCCTTCCTTTACTTCAAAGAGTATCAATTCAACAATGTGAGATAACTTTCACTTCTTACTGTACATCGATGAGGTTTCACATCTGCATTCTATAAAACCACAAAGTAACCACAATATGTATGTATGTATGCTTGTACGTATGTATGTACAGTATATACATTGTAATAATTATGCCTATTTTAGATGGTCTACATAAATACTAGTCAGTGATTGGTCATGATGCAATCTGGTGACAAATGCAGCTAGGATCAAAATCACTGAATTGCAATCAGTGGTGTCTTGTCAGGTTATATATTCTCAAGGAATTGACTGCCGTGATGAATGCAGTGATGTATTCTTGTAGACCATATAGGCCTACTGTATACGCCGAATATTTTGTGAGGTTTTTATTTTCGCAAATTTCGCGAGTCGAGTGCTATTTGCGAAATTAAAGACACGCGAAACTATTGACTCTGATCCCGATGTGGATGTGATGTGCGCGTGTACATTTCTCCGTTCAGTGCAAGACTCCACGATCGTGAATTTAACCACTCGCGAAATCGTCTGGAAATCCCAATTCGCGAAAATTTAGACTCGCGAAATGTATGACGTATACAGTAGTATACAAATATTCAATTTCTATGTGTGCGATGGTTCTGAATATTTCATGAGCATGCAAGTTTAACCATTCTATTCAACGACGTGAAGCGGAGTTGAATAGAGTGGTTAAACTTTCACCGAATGTAATAGTCGAACCGCCGCACGAATGATAAAACATCGAATATTTGTTTTATACAACACATGATGTAGGCCTGGTTCAGACCAAAATAGATCTAATTTTAAGCCTATCTACGGTAGGAAGAGGATTTATAACAGTTGGCCTAGATCTGCTATAGATCTTGCTCTCAGTCTTAATGCTTTATGATACATCCTTTACGATACATCGATAACGATCTTTATGATCTATTGACCTGGCGCGACTGGCTCACTTGATTTACCATTCAATAGACATTTACTGCACTGCCATTAAGAGCGAGCGTGGGATAGCCGATTCTTCTGAATGTCATGTGACCCATATTCCTCCAATCAGATGGCAAGGATCTATACATGTGTTGTACAATTTGACATACATGTAAACTCTATTGCCTCATCGTTTGTACAACATTTGACAGTCCTTTGGGAATTATTTTTCCCCCGAGGCAGTAATTCTATAAAAACTTTTGGAAAATATAATTATCTCTTTGGGGAAAATATAACTCCAGCAGGGATGTCTAAGTATTACACCTCTTAAAAGGCAGTGCAAGTATATGAATGTACATGCATACATTAAATCTAGTACAGACACAAAGACAAAGTGGAATACCAATAAAATAATGTAACGCTTTAGACAGGAGTGAATAATACATTGAAGATCTGGTAACATGGGGGAGACCACACAATGGGAAATGCTGGCCAACTTCATATCCATTATCCCCATTTGATGACGGCTTTATTGTATGCAGCCTGTAGACTTGAGTTGAATGTTACCAAAGAGTGTACGCTTCGGTGCAAATACAGTGTGTATGTACTCGCCGACGGGCAGTTGTATTTTAGTATGCCTGCACTAGTCATGGTTTTTAATGTACCCGGTGAGCTGAGGATTGATTCAACTAGACCAACCTTCCCACCTCACAGCCTGCCCACACTGCCAAGTCTTAATTTAATGATGCATAGAAAAACTGACACAATTAAAGCCAGTGCTAACAGCTTAAGAGTGTGTAGCATTGTAAAGTCAATGCATTAGTTGTACCAAGATATGAAGTTTTATTGCAAAATGAGCTAAGCGCCAGCTTTAAGCATTTCAAAGTAAGTCCATCATCAGATAGAGCAAAATTGAACCTTTCCAGTAATACCTCACTTATGGCTTAACAAGGAATATTCTAGAAGTTACTATTAAAAATATCCTGTATTTTCTTATCATTTTCTTGTTTTTTAGCAGCTTTAATCACAAATATCTCAACAAGAATGGAGTTAGCTTGTTTTGTGATAAAACTTTTCGTATGTTGCACAGACCCTCTAGAGTGTGGTAATAACTGAGATTTTCTTATATACTGCTTAATGTGAATGTTTGCCATGGTTCACTGACTGTTGCTCATCAAGCGCAGACTATAGAGTATTTATTTCCTTGTTTTCCTGAAGAGACTACATTGGACAAACTGCTTCACCCGATTTGGGCTCTGCTCTTTGTTAGAATTTAAGTGTGATCTTATACATGCCTAGATTGGTAATATTCCCCAGTCAAGAAACCAATCAGAGCCTATTGTTTGTGAGAAAAATTCCTTGAATGGTTTCCTTTAGCAGGAAAATGTTATCAGAAGAGATAAACACAGAAATAATTCTGTCACATGTTGATATTGATGGGATGTCTAAAAAGAAAAAGTAAACAAAACAATAGTATACTGTATGACCAAAACAAGCAATATATTTATTTTCTGTACAATGACAAATACAATGTATGTTTCAATACGTTTCTGTTGGAATTATGCCCCCATTTATTGTTGCAGATTCCATTTTTTTTTTTGTTTTTAGATATGAACATCTAGAGTTGTGACTTGTTAGCATTACATGTAGTGAGTTATATGTAAATTGCCTTGCCTTGCCCAATTTAGCATTTCTTTTGCTTTTTGTTGGAAGCAAAACTTGAGTTAGGTGAAGAGAGTGTATCTCCAAGGCAGCATCTAGGAATAAATATATATTCTTTTTAGACCTGTTGTGCCGTAATGTGTGATTGCTTGATTGTCAGCTACACTGTCTTGGAAACAAACCTACATTTGAGAGGGCGAAAACAAAACAGGATGACATTTGTTGGCCATGTACTGTAAAACGAGGAATGTTCATGTGCATTTTAATTTTCGCATATTTCACGAGATCCGAGATTCGCAAAATTAAAATGCATGCTGAAGATCTTGTCTACGCTTTACCCATTGAATGCTAGAGACAACTCGCGAAAATTTAATGCCGTGGAAAAGGATGTCGGCTCCAAGTTGCGAAAATTTCATGCCGCGAAAATATATCATGTTTTACAGTATCTCTTTTGCATGCACAGCTGTAGATGTATGTGGAGATGGAGGTGTAATTCTGGTGTTCACGTTAAGAACTTGCAGCACTTGCTTTTGAATATCGTCGCTGGGGCGACAAGAACTCGTATCTGCAGAATGTCAAATGTTCAGGAGAGCCAAAAAGAATGGTGGCCAAAGCACTATAGCGAATGGGAAAGCCTTTCCTTTGACATGCTGTGGTGGCTTCATTTTTGAAGTAAGACACTTGGGATTTGGACAGGACATCACTTATCCCATTATTTGACCATTAATTCAAAAGTCATTTTCACCAAAATTGCAGATACAAGGTCTTGTCACCCCAGCGACGATGTGTAATACTGTATCTCTAATCTATGGTACCTTTGAAATTTGCTGCACCGCAGATACAGTGCACACTGTAAAAGCCTAGAAATCGCAACAAAGGAGTACCAAACCAAAGCTGAAATTCTCTCCTCCATATCACTATTCACATCCTGGCACAAAAATGGCATCACCACTGAGTACATGTACATGCAATTCACAAAACTTGAATTTCAAAGACACACGTTCACAAACATTTACACACTACGATATGCAAACTTCACACGGCTGTACGGTCGTCACCATTATTTGTGTTGCACAACAGCGCACAGAGCAGTCACAGAGAAAGTGACCATTCCAAAGATAGGTACATGCATCAATGTACGATGTAATATGGATTTGTTCAGAAGAAAAGGAGTAATATCACTTCCAATGCAGATTATGTGGGCTTGCGTAACAAAATTATTAACAAATTGGAACGACAAGATTCAAATCTGAAGAATGTACTCTTGGAGATGATTACTTGGGGTCTCTTCACGCAAAAATCACAGTATAAAATCTTGCATCTATAAATTATCTGCAAATGCAGGGTCGTCATTTCAAAGCACAGCACCCCCAATTAAACAAACATACACACGCACACAACTACCACTTAGCAGTACACATACGTAATTGACGAGATCCAATAAATTGCTTGCGTGCCACCTCATGACTTCAAGTATACAATTTGATCCATAATTTATTCCCATTTTAATGTATAAAACCATGACTTTTTTTTTCCTCAAGAGCGCCAACAAACATAAAAATTATGCTTTTCATTTGTGATACCACTCTCTTAAGACTTGTACAATGTATTCAATCAATATTTGAATACTCCTGACCATTACAAGTCAGAAAAAAAAAATTGTTCTTCAAAGCATACAAACGAGTACAAATAAACAAACAAACAGGCACTGTACACACAAAATATTTACAACAAATCTGGACGCAAAAAGCACCAAAGCTTTGCACTGCTATTATTCATATTGTGCAAGCAAAGAGAAGGGTGAAAAGGGTATAGCAGAAATAACGTGGCAGGCTGCAAGAACAGAGCGGTGATGCTCATTCTCATCGGATTGACTGATGGCTGGTTTGCGAAGGAACATACTGAATTATCCAACCATGATCTGAAATGCTAGTTTAAGTGAGGGACCTCCCTAGAAGAGCATTTCAATCTCAGAGGGTAGAACATTCTGAATGTTCCCCACGGTAAAATTCATCATCTGCTACAACATATGGGTTAGTCATGGTACTATTGAGAATGACTCGCACCTTCAGCTTGCATTTGCCATGGTAGCTTTTTTTAGGCAGCATCGAAGAAAAACCTACAGTGAGCTACAAATGTAGTTATGCACATACTCTATGCAGCTTCAGAGAGTTTACACTTCAGTTGTATAAGCTCGCAGTGCCTACCCAAAGTGCATGCCCAAAGTTTGTTGCAATGCTGCCTCCCTTGCTGGTCATGTGTTTTCATGAAAATGTTTCCCTACACGGGAGGCATACGTATAAACATGTAGCACAGAATGTTCCACCCATGGGAGAACAATAGAAGTGGCATCATGTGATCAAGAGTATCCAATGGGTGACTGGTATTTGACTAACCCATACAATGTTGCATTAGTCTGCACTGGTAAATGTGACCAAGTGTGAATGAGCAAAACACTTATTCAAGAAGCCTCGTGGATTGCTGATTATACATGTGTAAAGGAAATATTAAAGACATGCAGTCTAATTAATACTTAACACTTTGTACATGCATTGCCTGCAGGATGCCTGCAACCACAATACGGCTCTGAACACACTAGGAGCGTCCTTTCCAATCTTGTGTTTCGTATGCATAATACACGTAGTTTTACTTTGCGTCAATCAGAAGACAATACATAACACTAACTCAGGAAGACTACAGTAGCTATTCATTTTGCTTCTGCCATAGCAGACTGGCACTCTAGCACGAACTGAGAATATTACAACAAGTGGTGGGCAATCACATTCACCACAATGTTACAGCTTTAAACTGTCTTGTCTCCCCATTTTGAATTTTTAATCGAACATCTCGGACCTTTTCAAAATTAACCGCCGGTCTAAGACGAGTCGCATACATTGCGACACTTTCTGAGGACGTACGTATGTTCACGTATCTATACATGTACAGTATTTGCCAAAGGTGAAAAAACAACTTTTGAGTAGACAAGCTCATCGGTGATTGGTCAAGAAACGGCTAAAAGACGGGTGGAAGCAAATGGCTTTGTCTTCAAACAGCATCCTGCGCAAGGAATTCAAATCAAAATCAACAAACAACTCGCAATTAACAAGAATCTCCGTAGTCATCAGGACTGAAAACAACAACAAAACGCAACAGGAATTTCTACTCGTACAAGGGTTAGGCAAAAATTTCACTGCCATGACAAGTACATTTGTATATTGTCTTGTTCAAACACACACAATAATGGAATCATGTGGCAGCTCCCTCCTAAAAAACTTGTGTTGATGTCTGAAACAAGGGAACATCCTTTAGTATAAAAAAAAAACCTACATTTTTGCTTTCCCTCCTATCTAGACCATTAGCTCGAGTAAGTTTAAATGTGCTGAGAACATCGTCTTTTCAATGCTTGCTACCGTGACAGAATCAACCTCGAGCCTTGCCCAAAGCTTGACACGAATAATGGCTCTTACAAAAGTCACAGAACATTGCACCCTCTGCAAATCCACAAAATCAAGAGAGCTGTTCCATGCATGATGAACACTCCCTACAACTGCAGTCCCGCTGGACTAAACTCGCATGTGACGTAACTTTTTTTTATGCTTTAGCCCTTTCCTGCTCACCCAGATATGACTAGTTTGTCAAAATATTGGGGGAAAAGGGAGGATAGGAATAAACAATACAGGGAAATGAAATGAAAATAAGAACTTCTTTTTTATGACAAACCTCCAAGCAGTTAAATGCTTTCTATCATTCTAGATTTTCATGCAGTGCATTCACATTAACCTAGGAATTTGTCATTTTTAGATTTCAGGAAAAATGTGATCTTGCTAATTTTGAGCCCAAATTTCACTCAAGTTTTGTCTAAAGAAACTGTTAAGTTGCCACATTTTCAATCCACACCGGCAACATCTAACACAATTTGTTTTGTTTTTTTATCCATGTCTATTATAAAAGGAAGTCAACTTTATTTGATCTGAAATCGTTCACTGTTTGTTTTCAATTTGGCACCATGTCATCATATACAAAAACATAAATATTTACCAAATGCAGCATAATGTAGTTACTAATTTTTGTGGCATCTTTTACAGTAGTTTTTCCAACTTTCCTTCATACCTGTGTGCGAACTATACCGTATCACTCATTCATCCAACAAATTACCAACCCCATTCCAGAAAATTTATTTTTTTTTCTGTTTTTTAGAGCAGCACTTTGGAGGGTAATCTTACAGGTGTCAAAACCTCCTGTGACATCTCTATACAGATGTGGCATAGAGGAACATGTATGGTGGCTTAAACTTGCACGTTATTAACCCTAACTAGGCCGGGGGGGGGTGGGGGGGGGCCTCCGAGGCCCCCCCTCGACGTTCCGCGCGATGCATTGTAATCGCAAAAAGCTATCGCCGCGACGTTTCGTGACTTTTTTCTTTCAACTCTCCCGCATCTTTTGACACCAAATTTGCGACGCCCTGGCGCGCGGTTCCAAAGTTACGCATAAATATGTACATGCATGTCAGACCAAAAATCGCTCAAAAACGTAAATTTGTGTGCAATTTCAATGCAAACTGTGCTTACTGGCAAATTTCATAAAAGCATGATTATTTTGGTGTTTTATTGATTAAAATCAATAAATAACATATTTCTTGTTTGGAGCGATGTCGCGGACAAATTTCATCGAAAAAACAATGGAAAACATAAAGTCGAAAAAACAAAGAAATACATAAGAAATTCAAAAAAACAATAAAATACTTAAGAATTTTTTCTGACATCACAATTTTTTTTAATTACATTCGCTAAGGACACTAAGAAGAATATTTACACAAAAAATGTGCCTGTTTTGAGTTTTTTTTTGTGATTTATACCAAATAGTCTGATTTTATGTATCATCATGCATAAATTAGCATAATTTAGCATAAATGATGATTTTTTGAAAAATTAACTTCATGGTATTTTAGATTACATCATAGGCAATGTGTGTACCAATTTTCATCGCGATCGCGCGGTCGACGGCCGAGATCTGGAGGGGGGGCCTGGGAGGCCCCCCGGCTCTATCAACTACCTAAATAGCCCGGCCTAGTTAGGGTTAAGGATTACACCCATTAAAAGGAGACGGGACAACCAGACTTGAACAAACATTCACTGCGCAAGCTCACTGTTTTCCACTGAGAAACTTGACGTCGGAAAGTATTTGGTCTGTCTGGATTGACATGCATGCATGCAGACATAGAACAAAGCAGGCTAGTTGACACCTACATGTGTACACTGAACATTATATCAGGCTTTAGGTAGTTCATATCATACAAAGCAAATGTCTTGAACTTTGGGCTCGGCAAAATCTTTGTGGATGGTCACCATAACTTCATTTTGACAGACTGAAACCTAAAAGTAGATCTATGTATAGCTCTCTCTCTCTTCATCCATATCTTATTTTGATGGAAAAGGGCCATTACTGTACATGCACTTGCTCTTCAACATCTATGGATCATGTTTAAAACTTCGTGTGCTTTAAATGCTGATTGGCAAAGAAAAACCCAAAGCAGGGTACACTGTACATACTGTCCAGTTTCCTGGCAAATAAAGGGTTTAGGAAACACAATAACAGAAGTGCCACATCACTCAGTTGCAATTTTGTATCTATACAGGGTGGCCCAGAAAGAACGGAACGCCTAAGATCTTTAACTTCAGCAATATCGTTGCAAATGTGTCATTATTTTGCATACTATTGGAAAGGCCATTCTTTGTCCAAGAGAATGACACCAAGCTCTTTAATTTCAGTTAATGCGTTACGATTTTAGGACCATTTTTGTCAACCCTTGCAATTTTCAAAATGTGATCATTTTGCACTCTCAGAGACACCGAAATCAGCGAGAATTCGGCTTGCCATAGAAGCAGTAACGTTCGTACTGTGTGGAATGTGGCTGTCATTGTCCGTTACCATTGTGAATGAGACGACTAACGTCTTGTACCTGACGACAATAACACTGTCCGCCCGCCCCACATTCCGCACATAACGAACGCTACTGGTTCTACGGTAAGCCGAATTCTCACTGGTTTCTGTATCTCTGAGAGTGCAAAATGATCACATTTTGAAAATTGCAAGGGTTGACATAAATGGGCCTAAAATCGTAACGCATTAACTGAAATAAAAGAGCTTGGTGTCATTCTATTGGAAAAAGAATGGCCTTTCTAATAATATACGACATGATGGCATATTTGCAACGATATTGCTGAAATTAAAGATCGTAGCCGTTCCGTTCTTTTTGGGCCACCCTGTATATGAAAGAAGGGGAATAAAATGACTGACTTTCTTCACTCCAAATTTGCATGCGCCCAACACAGCACGAGCAGTGTTAGTGGCATTTTCAGTCGATGATTCAATGGGGAATACATCAGGCAGGAAAACAGACAAACAAATAAACAAACAAAAACGTTCAAAGAAACACATAAACGCAAACCAACATGATAACATGAGGTGCACATGCTCCTAAAGATTCCTCTTAGCATAGAGCCAGCAGGAAGATTAGTCAACAGAAGAATCAGAAGACTGCAACACAAGTTAGCGAAACGGACACCACCATTTCCATCCTTCATTATGGAAGCCACTACTCAGTACACACATTTACACAGAAATATGATCAGAAAAAAAAAAATGACAAAACCCAAACACTATACAACAAAACAAAATTATAATCAAGAACTACCCATTGTTTCAGAAACAAATTGATTTTTGCATAATTCAGATCACGTATACATTCATTTCTGGTACGGAATGCCAACTTTCCTTACAAACGAAACAAAATATCAACTCGAGAAGAACATAGAAAAAAAAAATCATGGCACAGCCTAGATACAAATACAGTATATTATGCAAATATATGTTAACAAAACAAACATGCACAGAAATCTAGACTTTGTAACTCATGAAACGAAAGCACTCTAGTAAAAAATAAAATAAAATAAAATACACAGGACAAAAGCTTGACATGTAAATGACACTGAGTGGGTGTACATTACGAGGGATGTACGCACCTGCTTGCATAAGCGACAGGTGGGCAGGGAGTGGGGGCGAGGAGGATACGCGCTACACCCATTACCAAAGCACTGTCCCAAAAATCAGTGAGGTATCTTTTTATCTTAATTTTCGGTATTCATTGTTAGTGTTCTTTAAGGTGGAGTAATTATTCTCTTCCACATGAGCCTTTCGATATTCACTTAGAATTGTTTATTTTAGGTGCAGAATTCTCATAGGCCTCTCATTAAATTGTTAAATACACTGTATTATGATAAATATATACCAGTGAAGATTCTTCAGTTTGCAAGCAATACATTTTAAAAATTTGAAGTTCATGTTCTCAAATTAGTATTTTTTTCTTGTGATTTCTTTTTGATTTTCTGTAGATAAATGTACAGTCAACCTTGCTTAAGTCGACCTCGCACAAGTCAAATAACCATCTACGTCAAAGGTCTTTCAAGTCCTCTTCTCTTTATCCCTCAAAAGTCAAATTTTCTTTGAGTTGAAGCTATTTCTTCAGTTCAAATAGATTCGACTTGGGCAAGGTTGACTGCATAATGAATTTAACAAGTTCCATCTTAATCTCTTTCCAATATGTATAAAAAAAAATGCAATGAAATTTGGAGGTGCCAATTTGGTGATGACTAGACGGTAATATTCAATTCATACAATCCCAGCCTCACGGATATTGTGAACAAATTACAGAAAATACATATTTGTACATGTAGTTAGCGTTGCAACTTCATGATCATTATACCCCCCCCCCTTTTTTTTTTGGGGGGGGGGGTGCAGGTTGAAATACAGCAGGGTTTACATTCTTATAATGCCATTGTGCTGACTTGTGCCATATGGTATCACTGACGTGTGATTAATAACCTCATGCATATGATGTACATTTTGTATGATACATCCTGATTGTACGGCACAATCGTCACTTTGCTTTGCGTGCGGTAAAAACAATCTGGTGTAAATTCTTCACACTTCTAGCGATCATTCACCACTGCAATGATTCTGTACATTGTATCGTCACATTGCCCGCAGAGGCGAGCACATGTCAAAGATTACACAAACCTCAGACAGAGCAGCAAGGCTACTACATCTGAGCTACACGACATGCAAATTGTAGTCTCTTAGAAACGTCAATGTACTCATTCATTATTTTTTTTTGTGTGTGTGTGCATTAACTGAAATAGAGTAGTACCAAACACACATCGCTGTCTGAGTGCAGTTTGTCAATTCATAACCAATTCTTTAGTTTTAAAGCTAGATGTGGCCGGATGTGGAATGGGATCTCCATGCAATAGGGATCTTCATGGCTCTGTTCACAATTTAATGATGCATTCACCACATGGTATCGACACCCCTTGAGAACATTACATGCATTTATCTCTTGCTAACATCCCTTGACAACATACATACTTCAGGCACGAACCTCTACTTGAAAAACTCTTTAGTCCCAGGCATGTCAGATCGTGATGCTTACAAGAAACACTTCCTGGTGCCGCATGCTATCCACATGTGAGAAAGTGCGGAAGATACCTCTACTGGCATTTAGCTTGCAGGTATGGCTACACACCGGCACAAGAATATTCTAGATCCATGTGTAATAAAATGAGAAAAGACGCTGAAATTTGAAGTGCTCGATTAAAATACATGCATTTCAAGTGTCCTTGGACATTGGTCTCGAGTTCACGGCCCTGTCCGTCACATCTTCACGACTGTGGGTCTCTGAGAACATTGGCATAATTCATAAAACTTTTCCCCACTGGTCTACTGTTGCTATGGCCACGCTGAGAATGTATTGTTATGAACATGCAGCTTGTGCAATTGGGGAGAGATAGAAAGCTCTTTCTGCATGTTATTTAAATTTCAGTTAATTCTCTCTGAACTCTCCTTTCATACTACATAGCTAAACTTCTAATAATTCTTTAACAGACTAGGGTATGCACCTCTCTACACAAAACACACATGAGACATACATTAACAAGCATACGTACATATCTGTTAAAGCCTTCGAACATCCACTGGTTTCATGTGAGTTATGTGGTTTGTTTCTGCTCAAGTTTCAGTTTGTATAATTTGTTTATTCTAAATCTTGACCGGTACAGATTTGAAGGTGGTTATGGATGACTCACAGAAGCATAAAAAAAAAACCACACACATACTCTCACACACCAACACACAGAGACAAATACAATACATTAATACATAATCCAATTGCCATTATCTATATACCTACATGCTCTAATGAAAAAAAAAAATTTAAAAAAAATTCTTGCTGACGCATTGTTAAAAATGAAGGAAAGCATTCTAAAAAAAGAAAAAAGAGAAGAGCTTAGCTATTTCAATCGCTGGAATAAAACATCCTGCTAACAACTACAGTGCAAAACAACACAGAAACCCGGTTCAAATGCTTAGAATCAATTTCGGAAACATTGCAAATAGGGACAGTCATATTCACAGACGAACAAATCTCCATATTCAATACTGTACAGGCAAAGTATGCACAATTCTCTTCACTGAGGTAATAGTATAAAAAAAGAGTGGTAAATACTATTTAGCCAGAAGTATTTTACATATGTACAAGGACATCATGGAAAATAGCGATACACGAGAGACGGCTCTAGATACTACACGACAAAGAGGAGGAAAGAAAGACGGACACACTTGAGAGTAGTCACAATTATTCATACTATACACAATGTACATTTAACGAATGGCTTCGCCTTTGCCCGCTGTGATGTTTTCCACTTACTCTGAATGCAATATTTGGGACTAAGTAAAGCCATATATATATATATATATATATATATATATATATATATATATCAATTTCCTCAAGAACGACTGATATGTGAGAGTTCTCTTAACTCTTTTTGTTTTTTTAACACAAACTTTTTTGGAAAACTTCGCTTCGAATTCACATTTTTTAGATCCCTTGAAATGTATATTTAAATATAATATTGAGGGAGGGGGGGAATGAAAGGGGAAATGGGAGTAGGGGAAGGGGGAAGGGGGGGGTGGGAAGAAACCATAAGGAGTGTCTTCTTAGCAGTACTCATTACTAATCCAGCACTCCCTGTGAAAAGGACGTATCATCACTTTGGGCAGAATATCCCCTAAACACGACAACAAATCTACCACACACACACACTCAAGTATCAAGGTACAGTCTGTATCATCACTGGCCCAATATGTTACAAAAATTTACTACTGACCATCAATCCCATCAAATGAAAGCAAATCCCCTAATGCTAAATTCCACTAAAGTGACTTCCGAACCGTATACCATAGCCATCCGACTGTCACATGTTAGAAAGCTGTGACTTTCACTTATGTACCAAATTTTGTGGCTTTTCCTTTCTTCATCAAATATCAACACATAATCTTGCAAAACTTAACTTGGTAAATTCAAAGCTATTCTCCAGTGCCAAAATGCAGGTGGCATGCATTTGCATGTAACTGTTGCTACATGTCAGACACCCCATGATAAGGTGACTGGTTCTTGCTATGACAGTTCCATAGGAGTCTTTGTGGTTAAGGTGCCCTCTAAGTATACCACAAAGAGAATATGTTGACAGCTATGTTTGTCACAAGGTCAAGGGTCATTATATTATGCACGACATGCCGGCCATGCTGCAATTACTGTAGCTCCTTTCCCACTTTTTCTCTTTGCCTACATATTATATATTGGGTGTAACAGGGGACCCTTGTTAGAACGAGGGCCTAAAATCATGACAACCACCTCTCATATCACGGTACAAAAACAAAGAGATCTAGCGAGTTGAGACCTGCAAAATCTTCTTGGCACTGGAGGGTTTTGTTTTATCCGACCTCACCATAACATGTTCCACTGTACAGCATTACATAGAACCCTTCACACAAACACACTTCGGTGTGAAAAAAGCAACAACTAAGCAATGTTGTCTATAGGAGTTTACAAAGGGATTCTGCCACACAGCCACACACACAAACACATGAAATACATTCAACACCATGAAGTACAAACAAAGAGCATTCAGTGATGCCGTAAACAAGATGTTTTGGTCCTAATCTGGCATCATTTTCAGCACTTGGACAACAGGGGGGATAAGTCGTCTTAGATAGCGTACAAGAGAGTGTGCATGTGGCTCTCTTTTTACAGCTCGGTGGGTTCTACACTTAAAGGACAAGTTCACCTTCATTAACATTTAAGGATTGAGGGAATGTAGCAATATTAGTAGAACACATCATTGAAAGTTTGAGGAAAATCGGACAATCCGTTCAAAAGTTATGAATTTTTGAAGTTTTTGTGCAGTCACCGCTGGATGGGAAGACTACTGCAGTGTATGATGTCACATGCGTACAACAATATAAGGAAAATATAAAGAGAATTTCACAAAATTCCATCTTTTGAAAAAAGTACACATTCCCCTGACTAGTCACTGACATATGTTATGGGTAATATTATTCCCATTGCCTTTCGAAAGAGGCAAGTCAAGTGCTCTTTTATTATGTGAAAAAAGTGAAAATATGTTGAATTTTCTTTACATTTTCTTTATACTGTTGTACTCATATGACATCACGAGCCTTAGTAGTCTCCTCATCCAGCGGTTCCCACACAAAAATCTTAAAAATTCATAACTTCTGCATCGATTGTCCAATTTTCCTCAAACTTTCACTGATGTGTTCTTCTAATATTGCTGCATCCTCTCAGTCCTTATGTTAATGAAGGTGAACTTGTCCTTTAACCCTTTGCGTGATTTGAGTGCTGATTGGCAGAGAAAGAATTTACCTTTTAGAAGCCGGCACATTTGAACAGCATGGTCTGAGCTGATTTTGTTGCATCAGCAATTTTTGTGGCAATATAAAAACTCTGCACTTTCATAATAAAACCTACAATACTCATCTTAACAGCTCCTTTTAACTTTGACAAATGTAGGGTTGACGTCTCAACCTCTCTCCCAAATCCTTAAATTAAATAAATTATGCAAACATTTGAACAAAAACAAAAAATATGATGGCCAATACATGTACCCCACAAGATAGTTAATAGCAAAGGGTTCATTAAAGTGAAGAAAAAAAAAACCAACACTGATAATAGCAACAATTCTGTAAAGTATTATCTTTGACCAAACAATGTCACAGAAAAAAAGGATTACTGACATGCAGTTTACTCTATAATTGGAACCTGTGGAAATATTAGAGTAACTTAACAATGGCCAATGGGGGTGTAATATCACACATTTGAGCTTTTGTCAGATGTAAAAACATACAATTAATCCAAACAACAGTTAAAAAAATATTTGGTCGTACATCAAATTGCAAATACTGTCAAACTTTTCAAAATATGCAGAGATTCAAAATATGAAAACTGTACATGGAAAACCATCAACTGTTAATGTTAATTTGCAATCAATTTTAACGGCAAGTAATATTTTGTTTGGGCAAGTACATGAGAATTGTTCTGATTTGTCTGTTTTGGTTGAAAAAAAAAAAAGAAGAAGAAATATATGCATGAAAAAAAAAAACACATTTCCTTTTCATACTACTACAGATTTCTTCTTAAAAAAAAGAAGGTGTAAATGTCTTCCTACTTCTCTTGAAATATTTCAAGTTTTCCATGTACATTGTAGTTTCATGAGGTCAAATAACATTCCTCCCTCTACTCTAGTATCACCGTTTCCGCCATTGTAAAGTAGCTTTAACACGACAGCATCATATAACAAGATATATGCAACTGGCCTACGACTTACATTTGACACTAACCTTAAAACTGATGGCAAATCTTTGTGATACAGGGACCAACTGCCCTTTAATCTTGCCCTTACTTTTCACATTAGATAACTGAGATTTTCATAGGTTCTTTTTTTTTGGGGGGGGGGGGATTTCAGGTTAAACAAGTTTTGAAAGTAATCCCTTCATGGTGTTGCCTAGCAGCTGCCGTACATCTAAGGAATTTTGAAGAAATACTGAAGTTTACCTCACCCTCTCTTACCAATTCATGATTAAAAGAATGCACACACAAACACAAACACAAACACACACACACACACACACAAACACACACAAACACCACTGAGTAAGGTTCTGAAAAAAAATCTTATAAAACGTAAGACTATTCTGAGGTGTATTCCTATATTTGCAGCACAGATTTAACCATCATTTAATTCACTGCAATGTGACAACTATGCTTTCAGCACTACCCAATGCTCTGCATCCCTATCCTATAATCACTCTGGACAAACAGTTGTACACACTAAAAAAGCATACAAACTGCAAGATATGACAGGTCACAATTAAGACATGACAGATAAAAGCTGACGTGCACACCCCACGGCTGGAGGATAAAGATGCAGTGACTCAAACAGGGTTCCTCCGGAGGATGCAGGGGAGCTCAATGTGCCACGCCCAACTCCATCTCTCACAGCAGAGGGCAACAGCAATGATAAGATTGTGAGGCTCGCGTGCTCCGCTTGCTCTATTGTTCTCTGTCATATCTTGGTACAGGCCATCATCGCAGAGCCATCGGGATGAACTTAACATGACATTGTCGCTTTAAAGAAAGATTGCACAGTGTGTGCTCTCTTATTTTCAGTGCATCGCTGCCAACAAAGCCACTTCCTTTAGGGCCGACGCGACTAGGAAATGAACAAAACTAACGAGGAAACGCAGTCGCGGGATCAAGACTGCTTCCGTGTCTCACCTCGTCCAGTTTTGACCCTCGCCTCTCTGGAGCCGCTGGGAAGGAGATGGAGAGGTGGTAGGAGGCGGGGCAGAGGGGATTTCTTCGATGCTCTACGATGCTCCACACTGGTCATAGCCAGAACCGATTCTCCTTGGATATACTTTGGCGACGAATCCAGTCTGGACTCTACGTTGATTGAGATAGGTGAAGTCTTCGCCCCTGATGAGATACAGGGGAGCAATGGAAGAAAGAGGACGCCATCCTAGGTCTTATCCTTGGCACTGGTAGGCGGTCTCCGCTCCGACCGGCTGGTGTTCTGTGCAGGTTAGACAAAGACAGAAGCAACAAACTTGTTTCAGCAAAAGGCCTCTCCTGCACAGGGCACACAGTGAGATACAGTGAGTTACAATTTTTTTCTGCACTAATTCATCTCTCTGCTCAACATGTTCTTAATACTGCCTACCATGTAAAACAAATTGGATCCTTTCCCTTTTACCTTTTAACAATATCTAGGTCCCATTGCATAAAACTTACATACCTTAACAATTTATGACAATTCTGCAATTAATGTTAACTGTCAATAATTTCTTGGCTTTGACTGGCTGTGAAGTACAAGTGTTGCTACACTGTATGGTAGAGTTTACACTTGATTGCAGTTATCGATAATCTTAAAGATACCATAGTTTAATGCAATTGGGCCATGAAAAAACCTAAAAGCAACTGGACTATGAAGACTATCAAAGATTAATTCCAGTTGTGAGCAGCAATCTCCTTCACTCCTCATACTTCAGACTTGCTATTCAAATAAAATCCATATATATTTGCTATCCCTCAAATGATTTATATATGATTATATCTGAAAATCTCTCTTGATGCCATAAATCCTGTATGAAAATACCAGCTGATCACGTCATTCTGCTGGCTTCTCCTAATACTTGTGTACTTGAACTTTCTGTAATCTACTTCAATCCTTTTAAGATCATTCTAGATTCCTACAAAATGACAGTAGCTGTTATGCCACTACTTCTGTGACTAAAAAAACCGAAAACAAATACACAGACATAAAAAGACAACATTCATGCGCTGAAAATAGACCCTCAAACCTATTAAAAAAAGCTGATAGAACTGATTCATAGAGCTTTTGATACAGAATTAAACTATAGTCCCGACATGGACAATGGTATCCCTTTGCCACAGCAACTAAAAATGGTTAATTTTCATCATCTGGGTCAATCGAAATTTCATACACAAAGACAGCATGGGTGTTTTAACAAAGGGGCCTTGCTGCCCAGTCAGCTACACTTGTAAACCCTGTGTACAACAGGATTACGATGCAAACCTCACACTAAATGATCAGTGTATCCCATTACAATGTCGGCTAGCATGCAAAACACAGCAGGCATATTACGTGCAGGAGAGACATGCCACATTTCTTACAAACACACATGGCATATGACAGCCTATTCAAAAATGTACATGCCTTGCAAACCTGCAAGCAAGAAAACAACAGACAGTATGACAAATCGCAGACAAAAATGAAGTCCAACACTATGTACTTTGTGCATATCGATTTCAAGCATTTACGACCAAACCCTGATACGGCAGAAATGCACAAGTGCATAACCATGATGGAGGCCTCTATGAGCTTAAGTTTGAAATGCTACATGGACACCTTACACTGCTATCAGAAAAAAAAGTCCTCATATGCCACAGAAAGCAACATACATGACTGAGGCTCCTTAAAAAGACTAGAGGAAAATATGACTTTTCATATATTCACACATGATTGGCTGTTGATGCCAACAACTGCTTTATGTCACGGTTAGTGATAAGTGAAATGTGACGTAGAATTAATACATCATTGTGATCTTGTCTTCTGCCCCAAAAACATAATCTAACTACATTGTAAGGTAGCATATCAATGATAGAATATAAAATTGCAATACTGACGTACATTGCACATTGTCTTATTTGCCATGGACCCTGAAACTGATTTAAACTCCTGTTTATTCAGAGACTTGGAAAGTTAGACAATATAGAATCTTACGGATATATACTGTATGGACAATTTCACGTAATTCACTACAATATGTGACCGTGCACCATAAAACAAACAAAAAGTCACACCTCTTGATTTTAAGTGAGGACTCAAAAAGGGTGAAATGGTTCAACCATGTCAACCTTGAGTTTTTCATATTTTCTGAAAGAGCTATCCTTCTTCTACATTATTTTTCAGTTTGGTATCTGAACATGAATGGGAAATGATGTTTTTAGCAGTTTTTTCCTACAACCCTTTTTGAGGGAAGAGTAGAATGATCAGGTACAGCTGTATGACTTAGAGGCCGCTTGTCATGTCTTGAAATCCTTTGCACACTCTTCACTTTTAAGTCTAATAACTTTTGAAAGGATGACGCTACTGCTTTGAAAGTTAGCATTAATCTTGAGCAGAATGTGCTAATAAAACATGCTTAATTTCAGCTTAATCTGATAATCCCTTCATTGTTGTTGCTCCAGTGGTTTACATCCTGTGTTTTGTCCCTTTCATGGCACAGCTAGCGTGGCTTGGTCAAGATTAAACGCTTGAATAGACCGTGCACTTCAAAAGCCTCTTTTCTCAGTTCACACTTTTCCAAACTGTGTGCTTTCCTTCCAGTATTTAGGTAGGTTAGGGGAGTCCATTTGAATTGAGTTATACATCATTTTAAAGCTTAGAGTCTGCTCTTTCAGAATCTGCCCTTAACTGAAAATCCATGTCTGGCGACTTTTTGTTGGTTTTGTGGTGCAGGGTCACCTATGGAATTACACACATTGCATATAGAACTCCATGGAAAGCAGATATTTAGTGCTCCAGAATAAATCCTTAGTCACAATTAAATAGTCTACCAATTTAATCCCAATATCTTCCTCTACTACTCTTTAGTAATTCCATCATTGAACTTCTTGAAGTATCCATCTCTCATATGCTAAATTCTTCTTTACAGCAACTTTCATTTCTCAGTAAATTAGGACTGAGAGTTACATTGCAGCCTTTCCTTTTTGACACAAAACTCAAAGTGACCTTGTTCTCGTAACAGACATGTCCAATGTGACTACCTGTGTATCAATAGAGCAATGCTGAACACTGGCACTGGCACTGGTCCAAGACCATTAAAAATCCTTGTCGAGCCAGTAACTTTTCAGGAATAGCCAATTTTACTGGTCTGACATGACCGATAAAAAAAAAAGTAACATTGTTTTGGCCAGTCAAAAAGAAGAACAGGACCAGTAAATTTTAGGTTCAGACCAGTGAAAAATGGGGAAACTGGGTATCTCCTGGGTATTTCCTAACATGTCAACATTTGTTCCACGGAGAAGGGCTACATCCAAAGTCATTCAAACTCACATTAACTGTACAATGGATAGTAAACATGCAAACCATTTAAATGTTTACACTGCCAGCACATTTGCAGCCTGCGGTTCACTGTGGATTGAAAACCCAAGCCGGGAGACATGCACACCCCTATACTGCTTGGATCATCTCACCATTTCTCAGTCCCAAGTCCTTGAAAGGAGGGTACACGACAGAATACCAGGGGAATGAACTGCATGCCTCGCTTACATAACACTAACCACTGGTGCGACACATACTCCATAAACATGCTCCAAGAATGCACTGAAGAGGTTAATAATCCAGACCAACTGACTACAAACATGACAACCAATGAATATGACTCCATAAACATGCTTTCACATGGACATACATGGGGTTGATATGCACCTTTCACAAGCAAAAATAAATAGGAGGATGAATGAATAAATAAATATGTAGCAACACACACAAAAAATCAACCATGCTTTCTTTTTCAAGAACACCTAGTGTGGAACAGCACTGGTAGGTTCTTGGATGCAAGTGAATGACTTTACAGAGATGACAACACCCTTGGAATGTGAACACAGCTTTGCAGACATTCAAGCTGGTCACATGACACGAAGGAATGTGACATCACCATGCATACAGAGCAGCCACAGTGGCACGGGTGTGTACTATTAAAAAAAACACGAGAACTTAAAAAAAAAAACAGCAACAACAACAATACCACCACATTTCCCAGCCAGCTAACCTTTGATGAGAGAGGAGCCTGACCACGCACCATGTCACCGTTTGGGGGGCCGGCGCTGGAGGGGGTCGCAGAGTTCATCGGAGGAGGGGGAGGACCGGACGAGGGGTTGTTTGCTGCATGGCGCTGGCTGCTTCCTCCTCCCCCTCCTCCTCCTCCTCCTCCTCCCCCACTATGGTGGTGGTGATGGTGGTGGTGGTGATGCTGCGCCTGGGAAGAGGACTGCATCATCTGATATATGAGATGCTGCTGCTCCTGTCAACACACACAATGGACCAACGTCAAATTCCGCCCCCCTCTTACAAAGTCCTTGTCCCTTCACCAAGCTCCTACACAACAAGACTATCTCCACATGCCTTTAACCTGTTGGGGACGGGCTGATTTTACAATATTTCCCACAGACACTTGCCTTAGTATACTCGGGACTTGTCCTCCACAGGGTTATACATCGTATATTTTAGCACACATCTTACAAAACAGTAATGCTACTAAAATTCCTTCCAACTCTAACACAAAACTCTTTTACTCGATAAGCCTACAATTTGTCAAAAGCAAAACACTCTCAACAAAAGGGACTTTGACATTTACCAGGATAGACACAATACTCACAATCCATATTACGGCAGGAAATGGATTATCGGATTGTTTTGAAACTTAAATAAGGTGGGGTCTTACACAGAAGGAGGATTGGTGATACTTGAAGTAGGAGCTCATGTATGTCATTAACAGACATAAAAAATTCATTTCCAACTTCAGTTTTGCTTTTCTTTTCAACAAATGTAGACACATTCTTTTTACAGCAGGTTCTAAAATTGACATTCCAAGTCTGGCACACGCTACTGAGGTGCTGGTGCATGCTGCAAGGTACACCTCACTGGAATCCCAAGGAATTTACAAGGGAAGACCACTATTATTCTTCATCCAGTCAAGCACAGCATTATACCTACTGTAAAACGAGGAATGTTTGCGTGCATTTTAATTTTGCGAGAGCCAAAATTCGTGAAATTAAAAAGGCAAGCAAAAGTTCTTGTTTACACTATATGCACTGAATGTTTAAAGGCAACTCACAAGAACTTCATGTGGCCAAAAAGGCCATCAGCTCCCATTCGCGAAAATTTCATGCCGCGAAAGTATTGTGCTTTACAGTATTTGCAAATGAGTGTCCTCCTCTAAAGGCCAGTGGCCATTTACCCAATCCTCACTAAGTGTCAGTGACTACATCGCAGTTTGCCTTTGCTCGGGAATGACTGGCCCCAGGTGATCATGTTGCAAAACATGCAGTGCCTGATCACATGACTTCTTATGAGAGTCAAGCTCCTCAGCACAGTTCTGTTGTTACTATAGATGATGCAGTGCTCAGAGTGTTATCAAAACACAAGGATCTTCTTACATGGAAAGAGATAAATGCTGCTTAGGAGTACCTACATTTCCTGCACCTGAAACTAAGATTCTCTGTCTGAACGGAAACAAAAAACATCTGGAACTGTTTCTGCCTATGACTTCAGAACCAAGCATCATAAACATGCATGTGTGTATTGCATCAACCTATGAAACATTGCTTCAAGAGATGTCAAGTGGCTACATCATTAGAAGGCATGGCATAGATATCTTCAGTACTATTTGTTCATAACTTCCTCTCCACACCTGTTATATTCAAGTCTTGATATGAAGCACTTATGGGAACTATGCCAAAGTCAATTGTGGTAGACTTCTCTATAATTTGTCTACAAATGCTCCCACAGCAAAAAGAACATAAGTATGAATTCTCTAGTTAGTTTCATTAAAAGATAAAGTATCAGTGAGTATGAAGCAAATTCATGTTCACAAATCAAGGAACAGAGTAAACTGCTGAATCAACTTGTTTTGTTAGTATAACACATACTCGAACATAACAAGTGTGACTTCCGTTGCAGAACTTTGGTGCAATACACAATAACTTGGCTTCATCAAATTTTGGATAACATGTTTCAATCTTGCTCTATCTGTGAAAAGATACACCCTTTCTTCAACTCCCTCACTCAACGGTTATTAGTCAAAATTTATAAGCACAGCAACAAAATTTGCATTTTCAACATACTGCTGTATCATGAATGTCAAAACACAAATCATACAACTGCACTGGACTTTGCATTTCCCTCTTGACATAGGAAATTAATGAGCAGTTGCCACATTTGCCTTGGCTGCATTCAGAACATTTGGCATCTTATGAAAGCACCTCAAGAGGGAGACCTCCCCTGCCTACATCTGGTGTAAAACGCAGCCATGGGTGTAGTCACTAGTGCAAGGTGTACTCACCGGTGTAAGGTGTCTGCCATGTCCGGCTGCCATGTGATGTGGGACTGGGTGTGAGTGGTACATTCCAATGCCGTGCCCCGGTGCCGCCGTTGCACTGCCCACGGCTCCTCCCGAGGAGGCCAGGTCCTTGGCGGGTCCCCTCTCTCCGGGAACCTTCTCCCGGCCGACACCCGGCAACGCATCCCCAGAGCTATGGCGGAAACGAGAATCGCATCTCAGCAATTATCTAGATGGATAATCACCCTGGATATTGTATTACATAGCAACTACGGCAAATGTTTGAGGTGTTTAGCAGATATTGGATGTATCATCATATATGTGACCCTGCATCACAAAACCAACAAAAAGTCGCCATACATGGATTTTTATAGTTAAGGGCAGATTCTGGAAGAGCAGACTCTAAGCTTTAAAATGATGTATAATTCAAGTTAGATAGACTCCCCTAACCTGCCTAAATACTGGAAAGAAAGCACACACTCTGGGAAAGTGTGAACTGAGAAAAGAGGCTCAAAAGTACAGGGTCTATTCAAGCACTTAATCTTTCACCAAGACGCGCTAGCTGTGTGATGAAAGGGACAAAGCACAGGATGTCAACCACTGGAGCAACAACAATGAAGGGATTATCAGATTAAGCTGAAATTCAGCATGTTCTATTAACACATTCTTTCCATGATTAATGCCAACTTTCAAAGCAGTTGCATTACCCTTTCAAAAGTTATTACACTTGAAAGTGAAGAGTGTACAAAGGACTTCAAGGAAGTGATATTCAAAGGGGCCTCTAAAACATACCTGATCATTCTACTCTCCCCCAAATAGGGGTCGTAGAAAAACTGCTAAAAACACACTTTCTCGTTCGTATTATGATCCCAAACTAAAGATAATGTAGAAGAAAGATAGCTCTTCCAGAAAATATAAAACTCAAGATTGACTTAGTTGACCCATTTCACTCACATAACATCAAGGGGTGCAACTTTTTGTTTGTTTTGTGATGCACGGTCACATATTACTCACTACAGATGTCTTCCTATGGCACAACACTGTGGTGTCAAATCAAACATAATATTATAGTCCCTTCACAAACTGAGACCCTTACCCATCCGTCAATCTTGAGGCAGGTGTACCGGCCGTGATGCTACCCGTCGTCGACACCAGCCCTCCGCCGCTCATGCTGGGGGATGACCGCGCCCCGAGTGTTCCCGATCTGCTGGGACCGCTCACCTGTGACTTGGCACCCCCCTGACCAGATGATGGGCGACTCCCCCCGCCTCCACCACCTCCTCCTCCACCCCCTCCTCCTCCTCCACTCTCTCTTCCTTGTCCTCTGCTTGGTGTGGTTCTTCCTGCTTGGAAGCAAAACAGGAAATTCAGAGACTAAGAGATACTGACAGATACTGAGACTTGTAATAAGTGGAAATAGCAGATCAAGAAATGTTTTTCTTTGTTGAAGAGCAGTAGCTATGTATGAAATAAGTACCGGATAGTAATAATTGGCAGAGCATTGTATTATCCTTGATTTTTCCCTAACCTACAATGCATGCTATCATCAGAGTGCCATCTTATGAGGCTCATAACAGACACTAACCCTTCAACAACCAAAGTTTCTTACAATGGCAACGTCAAGTCACTAAGGAGTTGGCAAAATTCACATTATTATTCAGAGATCAGAAGTTCAGAGGAGGGTGATGTAGGTGTGTTAGAAACAAGGTAAACTTCTATTCCAGAATAGCCCTCCCTATATAGCATTGTGGGACTGTAGAACCTTACATGATGGTCGATCGTGCCCTTGCTCTCATATATGACGAGCTACAACAAAAGGATCCGAAAGTCGAGGGGGCTTAGCGCCAGCAGTCTATGCTCAACCAATTAGTAACCAGGATGCCACACACTGACCAATATAAGATCACTCCCTCATTGCTAGGAGCGGAGAGTATCTGCGGCGCTTTATCCAAATCTTCAGACACATTTCTGTTCCGTTGAAAGTCAGAAAATCATGGCTCAGAAAAATGCTAATTTCTTGCCTTTCCTTTGATCATCTAGCTTTGAAATTTCAGGAGAAATACGAAACATTAGACTATTAGACTGCAGAATTATGCCGAAAACAGAAATTCAATGGTTTTGACGATTTTGATGATCTGACTTCCAATTCGATTTTCTCAGCTCAGCCGTCAGCTACTTTCATATCCTTTACTTGTGGCAGGTCACACATTTCCCATCAAGCTGCATGTGATTCACTCAAGCAAGGAAGATCTCTGCGGCCCGATTTGTCAATTATCGCTATTAGAATTTGATTATGAAAAATTAAATAGCAACCATGATCAGGTAAGTTCTGATATTGTGGACTTCTGGCAAACCTTTTTGGCCAACATTTCACATTTTCGTTGTTACCAAACTGATATTGCATTATTACAGCATTATTCTGCGCATTGCTAATGCATACAGTGTACATTCTAGAGTGAAAATCGACAGTTCTGCAGGCATAAGAGAACTATAATTTGGCTCGAAGGGTTACTCACCTGAGGAAGGGGTTGATCTTCCGTGATTCACACTCATGAGGTGGCTGCTGGGTGAAGACCTCATTCCATGACTTGGAGTGGAATGAAGGTGCTGGGCGCTTGCAGGCAGGGCCGATGCCTCTGGGCCCATGGGGTGCCCAACAAGACCCGCTGCTAACCGATGACTGGCCCCAGCCGAGAACGCAGCATTGGTGTGCACTCCACTACCAAGGGAGGGACTGCTTCCTGTAGTGGTAGTGGTAGTGATGGTGGTCGTGGTGGTCGTGCCAGTAGAGAGAGAGGATATTGATAGCCCCATAGGTGTCGAGTGGTTCAAACTGACTGGGGTTGAACCGCTGCCGAGCTGGGCCACATGATTGGTCAAGGTGGGGTGGTGGGGCTGGTTGAGAGACGAACTCGGCGATTGGTTGAGGGCCTGGATGTGGGCAGGGCTTCCCGACAGGCTCAGGGACGACTGGTTTAGGGAATGGTTCAATGACTGGTTCAGTGACTGGTTGAGGCTGTGTGTACTGCTGTAGCTGCTCATTAAATCCTACAGAAACATGCACAGAAAACAGCTCTTGAAAATAGGTACAAATGTGTCTCCAGAAAGAGCAAATATTTTGCCTAAGGCCTACAGTGATCATGTATGGACGGGAGAGTTTCTCGAGTTTGTAGTTGAATATCTGTTTAGAAACATTGCAATAAGTCACTTAATTTTCACATCAAAGTTTCATATGTGCAGATCACTTCACCACCTCCTGACATGCCCTTAAAATTTTAGCAAAAACAAAACCATTATTATGGTGGGTTTCTTGTAGAGTGTCCTTCAGAGGAATTTATCTGCTATGCATTTAAAAATTTTTCAACACTACTGGATGGCTTTGTCCAGATATTAACAAACCACACTGCCTTCTTCACAACATGTTTTGCTTCAACACAATACATTAAGGTTCATAAAATCATTTTCCAAGGAGCCCTCATAGAAAAGACACCATGGTAATGATTACATTTCTTGTTACATCCTGGGATACTGGGTGCAAAGAAGCTCTAAAATGTGTGCATAGCTCCTAATACGACACTGACAGAGGTGATAAATCAATTTATTACATTCAATCTGCAGTACCTTTATGGTACACCAAGTCAAAAATTAAGCATACGACACTAACCTGCCCCTGAGCATTGTGCAGCACGTTGTTGAAGCGTGGACTGCGCGAGTTTGACGCGCTGCCCACCGAACTGGGGCTGTTGGTATCCCCGCCAGGGCCAGGGCCAAGGCCCAGCCCCATGGCATTGGGCGTGGCGCCCCCCTGGGTGAGGGGCAGGGAGAGACGGGCATTGACGGCCAGCAGGTGGTCCCGGCGCTGGAGCAGGGTGCTGATGTGTTGCTCCAGCCGTAGGTTCTCCTGGCGGAGTTGGTGGAGGCAGGACAGCAGGGAGGCGACTGGGATAGGATAGGACAGCAAAGAGGACACAAGAAAAAGTTTACTCATGAGAAACTTGCTGTGAAAAATGTCTTAATACTATAAAGAAAACAAACATGTCAAAAGAACTTTCCTCACAGAGGAAATGTCTTTTTGAATTGCAGCCATCACATCAGGAAAACACAGCACAGACATCTTTTTTTCATAATTAATGACTATTCCACCATTTTCCCTCAACAATGTCATGTCATATTATGAATTTTCTGTAGGAACATAACTCTAAGATCTCTTTAAAAAATCCTCTGTTCCTCTGTTTCAAAACCAAATATGTGACTTCTCTTAATTTTGCAGTAAGGTATAAATTTCCTAGTTTAAGCAGAAGTGTGTGAATATCTGTTCTCCAGGCAGGGAGAAAACGTTTGTAGCTGACAAACAGACAGCTAGGGGAAATGATATTCTTGGAATTGTTAGTGTGATATAATTCAACTTCTATTTGAGTCAACCTGAAGGACAGCATAACACAAAGTGAAATGAAAGGTGTGTGTGTGTAGGTGGGCTGCTGACAGGGCATATACTCACTGTCCAGGTGGGAAGATTGCTGCATTAAAAACTCTGAACTCTGGTCCCACTGCCGCTCCAACAACTGCTCCATGGTCGCTGGCATTGAGGGCCTGAACAATTTAAAGACAACTTCATTGTAAGGTCACTTATATACACATTCTTAACATAAGTATTCTTCATCCTTATCGGGGCCTACATGTATGTTGTTTTCATAATCTTGTAGTTGAGTTCAACAACATGCTGTTAATGTTCACTAGAGAAGAATCAGTCATTGTTTTTGAAGAATCTGGTTATTGCGCCACATTGTGAGACAATTACAAATGGTTCAAATATTTAGGTGATTCTTTTATAGTAGTCATCTCACTTCATCAATGAGATTTTGTATGCCTTCATATTGAAATTTGTACACGAATATGTAAGAGAATATTGACAAATTCTCGCTCATGAAATGTGGGCCACATAAACACATATAAATCATTCCTCGTCGGGTCATAAAGCTTGTGGAGAGACACAGAATGGTTTCATTGCAAAGCAAATCAACCAAGATTTTTTTTTTTACATAAGCAAGCAAAGCACCAAACATTCCAAAGTAAAGTCAACTTCAAAAATACCCTGCCTTCACATCTTTGACAATATACTGTTAAATTCCTCCCCAGCCCCAGTGCTTTTATTCGGTACCTTCAGGGGTCTCCTGCAAAATCAAGAAATACTAATACAGCAATTCATGAAACTGAAATTTGTAGTCTAATAATTAGAGACCACAAAAAAAAAGGGGGGTATTACAAAGATTTGTAAGTCTGTGTGAATGGTCTGTACATGTATATCTCTAAGAATGGCGTAAAAATGGAGTGTGGTGCTCACCCTGACGAAGACTGCTGGCTCTGCCTGACTGACCCGGGTCTTGGGGGACCGATGAGTAGACCACTCTGGCCAGCTGTGCTGAAGACATCGTGAATCGCCAGCTCATCTGGAAGATGCACAAATGGGGAGGTTTACTTTGAAAGGCACATGGTCACAGTGGTTTAGTTAGCAAGTTTCCTATAGAGACCTACGCTATCGACTCCTCTTTAGCGCTTACGCTGTGACCCATTTTCCCCCGAGTCCGAAGAAGTCCGATCCACTGTAGTTAGTGGTCTGATCACAGTTCGGCTCATGATTCGACTGAGGGGATGACAGCTTTAGCAAACTTCTTTTGTGATGTCATAATAAGAAGCACGCATGCACGCACCCTGGCATTACTACAGACTGCGTGATGCGCAGAGAAGACAACGAAGGTAATGTTACCTAGCAACACCTATGCGCTTTACTCTTGATGACAGCTCAACTTCGGCAAATCTTCGTATCAATGCTAATGGTGATTGGCAGTATCATCAACAGCGCCCTCTACACTATAGGGACTATGCGCCTTTAAGATCTGCAGCGAGCTGAAGGTTATAACCTTTGAAATGGACAGCAAGTAAGGCAACACTCTCTCTTAAAACATCACTAGTAGTTTGTGAAATATTATGGCATCCCAAACTATTTCAACCCAGTACATATAGAACAATTATCACCATTCGTGTTTTGTTGATTTGGTTTTCTTTGAGTAATATCATACAGTATAGATCCCTTGCAACTCTTACAGTGATACAAAGGGCTACAACACACAATACAGTAGCTGTCGAAATGGAAGAGTGGCACAAAATTAATTTCAAAATACTTGAACTGCACATGCAGCATGGAAATGGAGCTTTAAGTACCTTCAGGTAAAACTGACTATGACAGACACCAACAATGACATCTTATGTTTTTTACTTGATGCCAAGTAATTCCTGTTATTACCACTACTTTTAAAGAAATATTTCACACAAATGTGTACAGTGGTCCTTGTTCTCTGTACCAAACCTTTTAAATTAAACTGGAAATGTCGCTATGGCGACTGGTATGCCTCCGCCATAATGCATGATTCTCCTAATAGGTCTATAGTACATGTGGACAATGTGTGATTACATTTTCACAAAATTGGCAAAATAATTAAAATGACAAGGTTGTCACAAATGTGTTGAATGTTCACGTTCCTTGACCTAGGTCTAATTGGATGAATAGGAGAGCATGTATTTGGGAATTTTAGGACTTAACTTGACTTTGACCCATTCATAAGTTAATGCATTGAGTAATTTTCAAGGTATGGAGAAAAAGTGCAATTTCTGTATTGAAGAGTAAATTGTTACCATTTTCATCTGGCCTTTGACCCTAAAATTCATAAGATAATCACTGTCAGGCGTAGATATGTAGTAAGTTTCAAGATAACTTGAGCCACTTCCAAGATATGGATGAAAAAGTTAGTTCAGCACTTTTACTTGATCTTTGACCTTTTGACCTTTGAGGCAAAAAAAAGAAAAAAAAAACTTCCCAGAGAATCTCTATTGGGTTTACATGCATACACCAAGTGTAAAAAAAAATAGTCCTGCTGGCATTGAATAAATATGAGGGAAATAGTAAAATTTTGAAGTGTTGCCCTTGACCTTTGACCCCTGATCTTTGACCCCATGAACCCTAAATTCTCTAGATAATCACTGCCAGTCAGTATATACACTATGTTCCATGAGGATACCTTGAACAATTTCCAAGGTACAGAGACAAGAGTGAAATTTCGATATTTTTACTTGACCATTTGACCTTTGACCTCATGACCCCAAACTTTCACCAGAGAATCTTAATTGCGTAATACATGTATATACTAAGTTTCAAGAAAATATCTTCAGGCATTGCATAGATATGGTGGAAATAGTGAAAATTTATGTATTTGACCTTGACCTTTTTGACCTTTGACCTTAAGCATGTGCACCCAAAAGTTGATAGGCACAACTTCACCCCCTAATACACATTCATGCCAAGTTTCATTAGGATACCTCAAAAGGTTTTTTAGCTACGCTGTCCACAAAATTAATTATGGACGAACGGAAGGATGGATGGACGGAAGGAGGGACGGACGGACAACCCAAACACATAATGCCTCCGGCACCACTTCGTGGCGGAGGCATAAACCACTGGAAGCAGAGGCAAGATATCATGACATCAAAAGGAACTCTGGGTACATTGAAGCCATTCTGCATAATAACTGAAGATTGCGCTATAAAAATCAATAGTGAGACGGCAAGTGGCTTACCTGGATTTGTGGACGAGTTATTTGAGTTGCCCGACCCATCAGCACCAAGAGAGGGCGCCAATCCCTGAGACATCACTCCACGCTGACCGAAGGAATAGAGACTGACCTCGCGCGTCAGCGGGCTGGCCAGCGCGGCACCGCTGCTGGACCGCCGGCGCTTCTTGCTGCCATAGTCATCGTCGCCGTTGTGATCCCTGCGGCTCCGCGAGTTCATCTTGCTCTCTTTGTTCTGTCTCCTGTGCTTCTTCTTTTCATGCTTCTCGCTCCCGCTGCCGAGGATCATCTGCTTGTCCTTGCGGTCCTCCTCCACGGCCTTTTTCGTATCCTCACCCTTGATATCTGGGGGTGGCGAGGTGGATGGCGAACCCACCTTCTCCACATCCACTGGTGTATTGCCACTGCCCGTCGCGCCTGATGCTGAACTGTTGCTGACCGGCGTCACGCGGTCGGGATCGACGACCATGGCTTCTGGCTCTGCCACTGGCGGCAGGTCCTTGACCATGACGGTTTCCGTGATGACCATCGGTGTTGTGGACACCGATGACGGAGTTGGGGTACGGGAGGGCTCCCGCGAAGCCGCCTTCCTCCCTTTCCCGCTCTTGGCATTGCTCGGAACATTCTCCACCGAGGGGGCTGGGGATTGCGTCCCCTCCTCGGTCACAGAGTTGTGTTCCCCACCCTCACTACTACACTCCTCCTCGGGTGCAGCAGTGTTGTTCCCCGCCCCTGCCACCATTTCAGCACTACCACTTTTTCCTGAGCCACCTTTTTTACTCTTCTGTCCATTCCCAGAAGTCACTGTGTTTCTCCTGAATTTCAGGATGAGGGAGCTGTCCCCACCACCAGTATTACTCGTTGTCTCCTCCGATATTGCCGTCGAGGGGACAATCATGGTTTCTGTGAAGTTTGCATTGGTGAATTTTGCACTGTGTCCAGAGGACAAGTTGCCCACTGTGGTTTGGGCTCCACTGTCATTACTGTCTTTGGCATTATAAACAGGGCACACCTCAAATGTTCGAACCTTCTTCTCAGACTTGGTACGGTGCCTCTCCTTCAGGTCTGCTTTGGTTTTGTCCGAGGGCCTGTCGGCTTGCCCTTTCTCCTTCTCTGGAGTGCTGTAGTTGCTTCCAAATGGCCTGAAAGGAGGGATTGTCTTGATGTCTTTATCCTTCTTCTGGAGGAAAATGGGAAAACCAACAGATAGAAGGAAAGAAATGAAAATGATTAAATACTGTTGATAAAACTGCAAAAAAACAGTAAAAAGTAACTTTTTTTCAGAATGACTTGCAATTATATAACAGTTCATTGCATATCATAAAATTCTATTTTTATCTCGGAAATTATTTCATGGGTTTTCAAATAACACTTTTGTACACACTTCTCTGTAACACATTGTTGTTGTTTTGGGGGGGTTTTGTTTGTTTTTTGTTTTGTTTTTCCTTTTGGTTAAGCTGGTGTTTCTGTTGAGAGGTATCACAAAGTGATCATCACACCTCTCAGCTCCCATCCCCACCCCCATCCCATATCCCTATCCCCCATCACACCTACAAGTACTCATCCCTGAACTGTTCCATGTCAAATTGTGCACTTCTTGTACGGGCTCTTGGATGTCTCGCAAACTCACAAACTATTACTTGAGGACAGTTGGAATGTCAGTTAGGTTAGTAATAAAACACATCACCCTCCCAATCCCAAACATGCATACAGGCCCACTTACACACACACACACACCCTCCCAAACATGCGCATACACACTCTCACACATACAGGCATCAAGAAACATCGACTCAGGCAATGCCATCATCAAACACAACTTGAAAGAGAAGGCTTTTCTCACCAGCTTCTGGTAGTGGTAGTTACAGTAGCCGGTGTACTTGACATTGTCGTTGTGCTGGCCGGCTTCTTCGCACAGAAGCCCCTCTTGCTGAGCACTGCAAGCACAGTTAGAATGAGATGAATTCGACAAGTTTAACAATCTCACTGGCCACATTTTGCAACATCCAGTTTGATCAAACACAGCGAGGCCTAGTACTGTTTAAGTCCTCAGAAAATTGCAAGTTGTGACACATGCTTTAATTTCACACAGGCTGGTCAAATGTCAGCAAGCAAAAGGATAATACATGGTTGTATGATTGTGGAAGGTTTTTCAATGTTTTGTCAGGGGCAAAGAATCTCTTTTTACCCATGTATCATCACAAAACAGTTCATGTAAACTAATGGCAAAGAACACCTCATCAAAGAACTATCTTTTGCATTATTATTCGAACACATTTTGTATGCAATGCTATGGTAAAAACCTCCTGACTGATAATTTGGAACATGTGACACATTTGGACTGAAGAGATAGAAGATGGTACTTCTCAAAATAAATTTCTTGATGTATGCATCATCAAGTAGTCTGTAGCATCTCCCCTTTTGCAATTTATATCTCGTCACCCAAAGATTTTCTTTATATTGTCAACTGCAGGACGGGGTGGGGTCTCACCATGTGACGTGGAAAGACTGTCGACAGCCGTTGCGATTGCAAGTCATGCAGCAGCCAGACGTTGCTTTCGATTCTCTTCCCTTCGTTTCACAGAGGAAGCATGACTGGAAATGGGAAGGGGTTGTTTGTTTGTTTTTGTGTAAGGGGTGGGAGATGAAGAGAGATCAGATTTACAAGACTTTTCAAAATATTGATAGAAAATGCAAAACAAACAGACTATAAACAGAAAGCAAAAAATGTGATGTTTCCTAAATATCCATGACACCAACGCTTTCTCAAGTACTGTATAACGAGGAATGTTCGTGTGCATTTTAATTTCGTGAATTTCGCGAGCGCCAAGATTCGCGAAATTAAAATGCACGCGAAATTTCTTGTCTACACGATGTGCATTGAACACCAGTGGCAATTCGCGAAAATTTCATGCCACGAAAAAGGCTGTCGGCTCCAATTCGCAAAAATTTCGTGCGGCAAATATATCATGTTTTACAGTAATGCAACTGACTTGTACATAACAATCAACTGTACAATCATCTCTGCAATCACATATTGCATGAAGACAAAATCACTTAACTTGTATAAAGCCTCTAAATTCAGATTTTTTTTTTTTTTAAATTCAGTTTATATTGGTGCTGTAACTACAAGTGTCAAAAAATTTGAAATTCATAATCTACATGACTACAAACAATATCAATTCAAGTACAGATTTCATCCCACACACAAATATCAAGCACACTACTTTAGGGTCATTCTTCAAGAATCCAGGACATCCAATTTAATACAATGAAAAGGGGGTTCATCTCACTATGACACTAAAACAATGGAAAAAAAGAATACTGTAAGAATTGATCAGAAAAAGTAAGATTCTACAGTTGTGTATCGACATTGGTACCTTATTGTATCTCTCATGGGGAACCATATTCAGCAAAATGGGCTCCATTGTTGAGACGTTTCCAAAGCACACCTCAGGTATATACAGTGCACAGACTACATGGGCCCAACCTGAAAAGAATCATACAAAGATAAAATGAATACAGCATACATTGTAATGAATCAATTACAGCACACACACAGTCTACAGCAACAGAGAATTTCATAGCTAGTGATAAAACTGGGTTTGATTATTACACATTTTAATATTTACACTTGATATCCTGGCTCGGCAACAATGTACAGTAATGATACGATTGCAAACAAAACTACAATGTAGACAACCAAACAAACACAAAGTAGACAAGACTTGATATAATTCCAACCCAATGTAATTCAACAATCATTATCGAATGCTTCATGATTCATCTTAATAACATGACTCTGAAAGGGATTCACATTGTAAATACTTCTTTACGACAGGGCCAAAGCATCATGACCTAGGACAGGCATATAAAGTCTCAAAGCTGATACTGTACAAAAGAAAAACCACATTCGAAATATACAATCAATGTATCATGATCTACAGCGTACGCAATCCAACTTCCCTTTCTGCTTAGATCATGTCATCAAAACATTAATGAACTTCCAAAAACATGAAACAAAACCCAAATAAACACAGAAAATGAGATAATTCTCTTGGCAAATTTTCATTACTTTTGAAAGAAAAATATCATCCTCGGCAACCACATTAAAAACAAAACAAAAAAATACAAACAAGGAACCAAAAGTAATTCTCTGGTGTTCCCATAACAAATGCCCAGATTACCATCTAGTCATGTTTGGCACTGAAAGACAGATCGCTGGAATATCGGTCTTACATAAACAGTGTCAGGTCACTTGATAACAAAAATAAGCAAGACAGTTGGATCTGGCTCAAAAGCTGATATCCATGCTCTACCTTGAAGCAAGGATGAACACCAGTCGCATGTAGTGTACATGTATGCACACACGCAAAAAACAATGCAAGTTGCCTACACTAGGTATTTCCAAACGCTGTGTATTTATAAACAAATTCAGCTGCACAGACAGACATGCCAACAGGGTACAGTTACAGTCACACCATGTCTTCTCAAATATTTTTCTTGATCAGAAAGGCATCAGTGTTTACACAACACCTAAAAAGAATGTAGCTATCCAGTTGGTCGATTGCCCATCACATGACATTCAGTTATTAGTACCATCGCACGCTGTGGCTGTCAGCCGAGCAATTTTTTTTTAGCAAAAATGGACAGCGCATGACTGACGTCACCTCACAATATTGAAAGAAGTCTCCACAGTAACGTGGCACATGTACCAATTACGAAAAAGTTTAACATTTTCTTTATATGAATGCATATCCAATCCTTCAGTCTTTTAATTGGGCAGTCTGTTCGACTGGGCAATAATATGCTGTAACCAACACTAGGACATTCAGTGCAGAGTATTGTTCTATTCATCTATCAAGTTTAATATCAACTAGAAAAAATTGTCATCTCCGCTTACCTCCATTGTCTGTCCTCTTTAATGCACCTTCCCTCTGCGGACATAGTTCGCATCTCTGGAGATGAAGGGGGGGGGGGGGGGGGAAGGGCACGGAAAGAGAAGAGTTGTGGGTAATGTTTAATTGTTGCTTACCCACAGTTACTGACAGTATTAAAGGCAGTCACATCAGAAACAATGAATACTGTTTGAGGGCACAATTGGGGAGCAGACTGATTTGTGTACTTTGCTAAACAAGCGACCAAGCAACCACTGTAGTACAATGTAGATGCAGTACAACACACATTATATTCAACTGCACTCGTGGCCACTTTGATTTCCCTTTTTTTTTTATCAATCAACGAGTGCTAAAATTTGATGTTTTATCTCGCAAGAAATCAGTGATGCATACATGAATGTAATACAGTGAAAGGGGGATGGTGAAAGAAATCAAAACTTCCTACATGTAGTTAGAAATACAAAAAAAAAGAAGAAGAAGACAGACAGACAGTATTCACTTAATATAATTTTTTTTTTTTTTTTTTTTTTTTTTTTTTTACGGAAACTTTAATACAGAGAACAATTGGAGGCAAAACAACTTACCACACGGGCTGCCCTTTCCTGAGATTCACATTTGCGGCAAAACCAAGGCCCTGTCGGCACTGATACAATGCCATAGCATGCTGTGAAACAAAAACAAAACAAAACAAAATATGACATACAAACATAACTTTTTCACTTAAAATACATCGACTCCTGAAACAGGTTATTGTACTTTCCATACAGTGTACGAAGTGTCTGAGCAATTGTAGGGACCTGTTTCACTAAAGGGATTGAGAACTTACTCAAATTAATCAAATGAAAGCTTCACTTTGTCATACACACGTCACATACACGTTGGTACATACAGTATCTCATATCTCAAATATGTCTATAATGTGGGAAATCATGCCCAAATATTTTCCTTTCTTCAGAAAAGCGTACAGACATTGTATCTGATATACAATGTACAGTTCTATCGTCTTCGTAGACTTATAACTTCTTGAGCAATTGTAACGTACACGTTTTGTATACAAATTTACCATCACAAAGTTCCATCTTCAAGACACGGATGAATGGAAATTTGTGTTGGTGTATCTTTATGTTGTTGTGTGTAGTCTCAATCAAGACCAAGTACATGTACTTGTACCTGTGTGAAAGTCTGCTACAATCTCCTAATGATAGGGAAGGGTGAGGTTGGGGAAGTGGAGTTTATACACACTGCATTAAGTTGTTTATTGACATTCTGTCTCTCCCTTTTAATTCAAAACTGTGTACAGTAGGTCATATACACAATGTTTAACCTGAATTGTTTCAATGCAAAGGTGCAGTTTTTTACGGAAATGTGGGGACAATTGGGAAGCAGCATTTGAAATGATGCACATACAGTGTACATTGCAAATGTACCGGTACACTATTATACGTACAATTGTATTTGTTAGTTTGTTTGTTGTTGTTTTTTAATCAGATGAAGCCTGTTGTAGGAACTTATGATTGTATAACACTAGCTTTCTTTCAGCCCCCTTTCAATGCAACATGGCACTCATTAATTACTGTCTTATCTCTAGACTATCCTCTGTCCCAAGACATTCAAGTGGGTAATGTTAGTGCTGACCAATCAAATTGTTCAAGAGAACCCTTGAATTTGGAATGAAAGATTCTCCTACAAATGTACACACTGTGGTTAGCAGACTACAGCTGTAGAATGGTTTTACAAAGAATACTACTCTGTGTTTGTACACTTTTTGACATCTACACGTACATTTTGCATGTACAACTGTATAGACGCAGTAGGGTTGCACACTAACCATTTTTTCCTACTGGTGCGACTTGTCCCTGTCAGACCAGAAGATACCTACACTCGTACATGCACATGTAATTTTCCATTTTTTACTGATCCTATTCTACAGTTTGCTGGTCCTTCAAATTCAAGAAGTTCTTCATTGAGTTGATTAATGCCAATTACAAATGTAATATGGCGCTCATTTACGTTGACATCTAGGACAATTTGCCAATCAGTTGCAATGAAAGATTTACTGGTCCTGATCCTTCTTTTGACTGGCCCCGACAATGTTATTATTACTATTATTAATTTTTTAAACTGGTCATGTCGAACCAGATTTTTTGGCAACTCCTGAAAAGTTTAATACTGGCAGCGATTTTCACTGGTCAAGGGACGCTGGACCAGTGTTATTGAAGTGTTGCCTAAGATGTACAGTTGTACAAAAACAATTTTAATTCTACAAAAACTTGACTTTTTAGAACTCGTCAACCAATACTGTGGGTTTTTTTTTTTTTTTCTTTCTTTTTTATGTTTATTTTTTCTGTATATGGACAGTTTTATTACGTAGGACCAGAATTCATGCTATGATGTGGAAATACATGTACCGGTACTATAAAGTTTAGGTTAACTTCAGTGGCATCCTACAGTTCCAGTTTGCACACCTACATGTACATGTGTAGTCACATACAGTTGTACATTCCCAAAATATTAATAGAAAACAACCAGTGGAAAAAAAATGCTGGAGTTTTAGAGTTTAATGAAACATCCTCCACAAACACTTGCTTGAGCACTGAGCACCCAAATTTCATGGCATTTACTTCAAATTTCTTTTTCATTGCCACCATCAGGACTTTAGAGGCATGCAGCTACATATTTGTACCAAGTCACCTACATTGTATATTGTATAAATCTATAATTGGTTTCTATAATAAAAGTTAGATTCAAAACAAGACAAAAACTAACATACAATGTAAGTCATAACCCTACAAAGTCTGTACATGTACATGTTGTACAATGTACACCCTGCACATGGGCGGTATGTATTACATCAATAATTGTTATACACTTGTACAATATACTGCATGATTAAACATTGCAAGAGCAGCACGAGCCAAACTGGGGGTATAATATCCCATACGATTTAAAATTTGAGAATGAAAACTAGTGTATAGTTGTATGTGAGCGTAATGAGCAATATTGATAGATACTTGTAGTGGCTACCCCTCGTGCGTTCTCTACAAGGCCACGTTAATTATTGGAGCACATCGCAAAGTGGTCCACTTTTGGCCCGGTTCAGCTCGGTACGGTACAGTTTGCTCTAGGAGAGTGCTTGAACGCACCTTACAGTTATTGTACGTCACTATAGAATCTCTAGTGTCTTTCACATTGGAAGTGAAATTCGGCAAAGTTAGAAATTTTGAGAAGTTTAGGTGAAGGCTGCTTAGCAATTTTATGACACACCTCCAAAACTTCACCAGAAAAATTTACAAGAAGGATCGATTGCAAAATTTCACATTTCATGCAAAGGTTGCTGCAGTGAAATGTTATGAAAATGCCTTTGTACCACAGAAAAATTTGGGAAGTTTGTCATGTGACTTCCGCACAGAGAGGTGAACAGGATGTGTCACGTCCTGTTCACCTCTCAAAATTTTGACAACTTTGACAATGAAAGCATGAGAGGAAACAAGTGTACATTTAGTTAAGTGGAGGGAGAAAATCTACAAGTAGAGAGTACGAGGACATGAACAAAATCAGTGTATTGACCACGCCGATCATCGGACATTTGCCTGTGTGCCATACTGGGAAAAGCAATGGCAACAAGTGTCGTAACACAACCTCTTGTACACGTTGTACCAATGTGTACACGGCCTTGATCTTGCCAGCGAGAATCTGAGTCGACATTCATTCCTTTCATGATATCGTGGGTTGGGTACAGTGGAATCTGATGATCCTGTGCCGTAGACTAGTTAAATGTGGAGTAACGTTGTTAGGCCTAACAAAGATTTGCATAACAGGTAGGCCTCTACTATCTTCCGGGCTTCCCATACACTACAATGCAATTTAGGCCTACTGTAAATACAACTAACGTTAACATCTAACAACTAACCCCCTTCAACCCACGTCACCTGCACCACCACGGACTCAGGAGGCAGCCTGACTCAAGTGAAACAGTTTCAGACAGACACCCAAAGCCAAGCCCAGGCAGAACATATAGTAGGGTGTCTGATCGCGCACTGCTAACCCTCGACCAAAACGCGCCCCTATCTAATAACACGCAAGTCCCATAGAACGCAATGGAGCCGCGCGCCTACGCTGTTTTGACCAAGCATTTTTGTGCCAAATTTCGCCTTTATTGCCAAATCCCCAGACCATGCCATTAACGAATCCTGACAAATTTGGTATCATATGAAAGAGGAAGTTTTGCTCCATATTCTATCAGAGGGGCGGTTCATGAATCCGACGATAAATTAATGTAAACATCGATAGAAGCACATCTATCCCCATATCTCAGCGTCTGCTTCGGTAGTTGTATCGCCCCAAGACATGCTAGTAGTTGAGGACATGCTGAATCCGATGGTGTGGCTAGTTTTTCGCTAGCTCCACGCCTAGGTGTGGGGATATCGCCTTGAAGATACCCCTTGCAATAATTTTTTGGTCACAGCGAACGTTTTAGGCGGGGCTTCGTATGCAAGAATCCATAGTAACTTAGCGCGAAGGGGCTAATGCATATGTAAATTTGATTACGCATCGCGCGCCGTCTATACCACCGGCCACATGGCCTCTAGGCCTCATCTGCGGTGTGTGGGGATCGCGTGTGCATGCGGCGCACGCCCGATGCTGCCAGCAAAGAGCTACCTCTGTGTGTGTGTGTCACTACGAGTGTGTGTGTATGTGTTGTGTATGATGTGCATATCACGAGGCAGGAAACTGGGCTGTCGCTTGCGATAGCTCCTACAACACGCATCACACATAGCATGCACTGTACTGTACATATCGGATACCGTCACGCTCACAAATCACGTTCGTCTTGCAAAACAACCAGACTCTACTAAATTTCTGTCTACTATTATCAGTTTACTTGTGGATAAATTGGTTATGATCTTATCGTTGTTCATTTATATTTCGAAAGTGCACTCGCGATGCTCGAGTCACTGGCATTAAGCCGAGAAGTCGGTTGTGAATACAAGCATGTCCGCTTAGCCAAAGTGCGAACGAAGTAGGCCTAAACTAACGTTACTGTGGTGTAGCGGCAGCGGTGTATTACGAACACCCGATCGACAAAAAGGGCGTGCAAAAGATTTCGGAAGACTCTTATTTGGCCATTTTTGCATCTACGAATAGTGGTAATGTGGCATCATTTCCAAGCCTGTGGCTGTAGAGGTTGTAGCTTGTACATTTCACGCGAGCTGCGTGCACCTGCTCTCGACAATCGACTGCATATTTCTTCGAACCATGCTCGCCATGCCGGCTGCATGCCCTGGCTTACAATCGCGATGCTCTCCGCTCGGCTCCCCGAATTTTACCGGCGGGGCGGCCTAGCTGCTGCTAGCTAGCTAGTTAGCTGCGCCTGCATACATACGCGGGGTTCGTACGTGTTGTAGGGCGCTCAATACGGTACATGTGAATCGAATGTAAACTGAATACCGAGCACGTACGTACGCACGCAGCGCACACAGGGTATGACAACACATAGGGGGAGTGGCTTCTGCGCTCGTTGCGCGTATTTTCCAACCGCTGTACGCTCATTATCTGCTCGCTGGAGATCCACACGCGAATGCAGCTTTTCGGCGTTGTTTGCAAACATGATTTGGGTCACATTTTCATGCGTGCTCGTAAAAAAAGGGGGTGATATTGCTGTGATTTCAAAGTTACATTTCTCAAGATAGAAACATCATTTCGCCATGAAATTTGAAATATGTCTTAATGATGTAATTCTCTTTCATATGAAATAATTCACAATTCGTTTCTCACAGAATTTCAAAAGTTACAAAAATGCTCCAGACACCCTACATATAGACTAACTGTTTGAGTCTATTTTGAAACAGCAGTCTAGTGACCGAGTTAACTTGTGAGATTAAAATTTTACACTTTGAGGACTTGTGTGATGACTCAGCCAACAGTATTCCATTGAAACAGTTGCCTACACTACTGAACAACACTGTTCTCATCACATGAGACTAGCCCTTTGCTTTAGGCAGTCTCTGTGTCTACACCAGGGTCCCAAACACAAACATCACCAGTCACACTTGTAAGTTGTAGTACGGTATCTCATCGCGTCGGTCATGCATGTATTGTAGCTTCCAGTACGTGAGCGTGCGAAACCAATGCAATGGGAATCACCTACCTTGGTGTACTGCAACATTACAACCATGTCCGTCGCAGTAAACTAGCGGGTTTTCAGTCCATCCGCGCTCGTCGCCACAAACGCAGCAACCACCAACCATCTCCTTCATTTTCATCTGTTAGACGGGGCAGAATATGGAGGACAGACCAGTAAGGCCTGGCTACCCTTCAGGCCCCTGTAACTTCATAATTTGATGCCTTCTTTCGACTTCAAGCTCAAAGATTTTCCTATTTTGTGCTTGCGCCACTCACTTCGCATGCGCAATGGCCTAGAATTGCATGATGGGATAGAAATTCAACGCCGCCAGGGAAGCGGGGTCAATGAACTTTGTACGACTGCAACATCCGCACGCTCGATCCTGGGAATCAGCTCGCGAGCAAGTCGCCGAGTGTTGAACTTGCTCGCCATAATCTTCGAAAAGAAAAACTAATTTAACTAAACATGCATGTGAATATGGCACCAACACTGACATCATTTCAACCTGAGGGCATCACAGGAAGACAGTGAAAGGCGAGAACTTTCCAAACACAAAGCCACGGTTCTTCCGATCATAAAGTGTTTTTTTTTGTGTGTTACTTAGTTTGGAGCAGAGCTTTTTTTCTCCTCTCTGTTAGATTTTGTACCATTCTAGTCTTCTTCTTTTCTTCCTTCTCCTCTTTTAACAGTCTTCTCAACAACCTTTCTCCTGACACAGAATGTTTAAGTGATTTTACATTTTCCGATTCCATCGCTTTCTGTAAGAATAACCATTAGTCTTTCCCGTGCATATATCGATGGGAGAGAGAGAGAGAAAAAAATAACCCCACAAATGAATAATTTGAGGATCCTTCTGCTTCGTATCAGAATAAAAAGAAATGAGAAAGTTGCGTCTATTCCTCTTTATCGCCCTTCAAATCCAGTATTTTCACAAAAATTCAATCAAACAGGGCATAGAGACGTACGTTGATTCCCATTCCCTAATCCATGCAGAAATGTACTCGTATATAAAAGAAAAGGGGAAAACATATGGGAAGAAAAATTAATGAATTTGCCCACTCCTGTGCATTATTTATTCCCACCGTATGACTGGCTCCAATCGACTTGCGATGATCAGCAGACGGCATTCGACCAGGTACTCGTACTTATAACATGATATGAGAAGTTACAGAAGGGTAGATGAGGATGAGGAGAAAAAAGCTGAAAATTAGGAAGACTGGAGGGAGACAGCGAGGAGGAAGAAGAGGATGAAAAAGATGAGAAGAAGGAAGAGGGGCAGCAGCAGGAGAATAGTCCGGGATGGTGCAGTTTCCGTTGAGATGTGGTTTGAGGTTTCAACGTTTTTTGGTGATGTTTTTTTTTTTTTTTAATAGGAAATGAGAAACCTATTATGCAATATGAAAAAGCATATCTATTCTGAGAGGAATTTAAAGTTTATTTGATGAAAATTGGTTTTGAAATGGCTGAGATATCCGAAACAAAGCAATCCTAATAAAAGGTGGGACTGTACTTTGTTTTTGAATATCTCAGCCATTTCAAATCCAATTTTCGTCTAATAAGCTTTGAATTCCTCTTAAGCTAATAGGCTTCTTAGAAGTAGTTTCTAAATATTTGCCACAAAAAAAAAAGAATTAAAGGCTGAATTCTCACCTCAACCAATACTGTACTATACGATTTAAGTCCCATAGTAACAGGGTATCGAACGCGAACGCGGAGTGTTTCTGATAGTGTGTGTATACTTTCATGGGGGTGATGGGGTGGGTATATAATGGCTGGTTAGTAAAAACTCCGTACACCGCCCCCCCCCCCCCCCCCCACCGGTACCCAGTCCCTTGATGGAAATAATCCTAAGTTGCAGTCCTTTAACGTCAAATGTTTTGTGTGTGTGTGTGTGTTTGTTCTGATTTTTTCCATTTCTGTTAAAAGGCCAAAAGTGTGAGAATGAGTGTGTGTGTGTGCGCGTGTGTGTGTGTACAATGTATGTATGTATGTGTGTGCGTGTGTGTGTGTGTGTGTGTGTGTGCGGGGGGGGGGGGGAGGGGAGGGGCGGGGGTACTTAAGCCCAGTTCTGTGGTTCCTGAATAATTATGGCAAGGAAAATAGGATGAAGTTGAAAATGAAGACGTTTGCTGTCATAAAACAAAAACAAAAACAAAAACAAAAACAAAAAAGAGTGCTCCAGTCGGCCCATGAAGGAGTTTCTACACCTTCTACAATGTTGCATCAATTATTTATTCATTTTTCCCAATTCATTGATTCTTTCACTCAGAACACAAATGGGCCCTGCATATATCAAAACAGCATCACGCACATGGAATCATTGTTGTCAGCTGCAATGCCATAGCTGTAGAATTTGATTATATTAAATTTAGTGATATTTGTTATCAGTCATATCTTTTTATGTTTGCCCAAAAATGCATTGTGAACTATCAAGGCAGGGGCCACTGAACGGGGAGGGGGGGGGGGGAGGCAGTTGGGGGCTGCAGGTTCCCCCTGATTTTTGCTTGTCAAAAAAAAAAAAAAAAAATCAAAACGCCCATGAATTTCCAAAGGTCCCTTCTTTAGATTCTATTGTCCTTGAACCCCCCCTGCCCCCATTCTCAAAAATGTTCTACAGCCCTTATGGACTCGAAGGGCTTTGAAAAATACAGTATTTGACATGTGGATATCAATAAGACAATTGATGAATTATGTGTTCATATTCATAACCATAATCACATACAATGATGAAGTACATTTGTATTACAGCACAAATACATGTACATGTGTTTTGGAGGAGCTGAGCGATGAGGGGATCCATACTTAAAACAGGGCTCGACACTAACGGTGGCCCGGTGGCCCAGGGCCACCAAAAATGAAAGTTGGGCCACCAAATTTCCAAAAAGGGCAAATTTGGTGGCCCGCCTCGGGCCACCAAAATTTTTTTGACAAGTATGTCAATGAATTCGTAACTTTTTGCGCCGGAAATTAGCAGTTAAATTTGTGCAAAGGATGGATGAAAAGGACTGAATGAATGCCTGAGAGTGAGTGTTGCAAGTTTGTTGAAGTTTATTTATGAGTAGATATGTCCAACTTCTAATTCTTACTCTCATAAATCTTAAATATTTGACTCATTAAAAAAAAGGACTTTTAATGTTTTTTATTGTTTTTTTTTCGGGACACCAAATTTTTCTCTCGGGCCACCAAAAATTTGAAATTTAGGATTTTGGTGGCCCCATAGATCGGGCCACCAAACAAAAAAGTTAGTGTCGAGCCATGCTTAAAATGACACAGGCTCAAACACCCATTGGATAGGCCTATATCAGGCACTGTCAGGGGTGGATCCAGGAATTCCGTAAAGGGGGGGGGGGGGCAAACAATATTTGTTTTGCTACTTCCCGGTTTCATCTCATTAATTTCTTTTTATTTTTGTTTTTAAACAACAAATAAAGAGGGGCGCACACCCAGTGTGCCCCCCTCTGGATCCGCCACTGTATATGAAGAGTTTGTTTGCAAAAACCGATAAGTCCATTTTTGAAGATTTTGAAGTACGGTCTCTGTCAAAAAGTACAAAATAATACCTTTGAAATGATATATTGGTCACTACAAATAAAGGTACATTTTTGAAGTTATGGTCAAAAGAAGCAAAAAATTTCTTATTATTCTCTTTATTTTTCTTGACCTTTAATCGCAAATATCTCCATTTGGTCAATGTGGACTTAACGGTTTTTGCAAACAAACTCTTCATTTGTTAATGGTACACATGAAATCACAACATCATGCCCTCCTAGCATAGAACAATCCATTTTATCCTGAACATACACATACACACCCGCACACAAGCAATTACTGATACATGCAACCAACCAAAACTTACACACACACACACACACACACGACTAGAAACCGCTGAGTCCAGAAGAACTACACATCTCACTATCTTTGGTATAAAATGTGATTTCATCTTTAGTAATAATCAATATAATTATTTCACTTTGATTGATTTCAGAAAATGATACAAATCTACAAACCTGATTTTACATTGTATTTTGACTCCATCCTTTTACACAGGTCGTGAAAGCACACCAGTAAGAGTCTATAACAACAGAAATAATTATGCATTGCATGATATTTATGAACGGCTGTCAGAAAAGACATTAATTTTGGTCTTCATTCACAATATGAAATACAGTTGTACTCATCTTTTCATTCCTCTTCACCTATGATTATCATCGCTGTTATCACAGATACATGTATATGTATCTGCTCATACTGTGAGCTGCATGTGATGTGCCATTGACATAAATTGTGTTGTTGTTGTTGTTGTTGGTTTTTTTTGGTTTTTTTTTTGTGGGGTCAAATTTTCATGGAAGTGGCATGCATAGAGTACTCTTATGTCTCTTGCACTGACTGTTGTGATAACTACATCAAGAGTTAGCCTATATGACATCAACTATCATTAATTACATGATGCACTATTGTTATCATCATCATCATCATAATCATCATAATCATCATCATTAATGATGTAATTAGTAGTAGTAGTAGAAGTAGTAGTATTATCATCAACATCATCATTATCACCATAAAATCATAATTTCAACACACACACACAAAAAAACCATAATATATACTGATTTACAACAATAGATTACATCAGGGTACATAATAGTTTTCTAGTTTACATCAAAGGAGTGCTTTCTCATCCTATCTGTAAAAGTCAAAATCAAAAGCTGCATTAATAACAACAAAATTACTATAGATTATGACTAGTGAGAGAGGGAAAATATGGAATAACCAATTTTGAGGGGTTTTGAAAATACTGCATTTCCATAAAACAGTATGCACTGTCTTCCCCCCCCCCAAAAAAAAAAAACAACAACAAACAAACAAACAAAACAAAACAAAACAAAAAACAAAAAACAGAGGTCTGATAGAAGCCATTGTCATTCCATAATCTTACAGTCATGATCATTAAGATTTTGTGTGTGAGAAGACAGTGATACATGTATGTGTATACACAGAATAGAAATGTTACAGTACCTACGTACTACATGTACATCACACATTCCTAAGAATATGCCCTTTGCAGTGTATATGATTATCCTTATGGATTAAAGGGCTTGAACTAATCCAGATTAAATCAAAGTAGATAAAAATCATCAAACAAGACAGCTACCAAGTGATCTAGACAGACAGGATGACATCATACTGCATGTATCATTTCATACCTAATTTCATTTTACTTGCACATAGAATGTTTGTCTGCAAGTTCTTAGACATTTTTTTTATATTTAATAAATCTAATTTCAATACTGGGGTGAAAAATTAACCATTGTCAAAAGCCACTAGATTCCAAAGAGCTTGGAAGATACTTGCATGTAACATGCACCTTTAGATAGACAATTTCAATTTCAAAATTTGGGAGGCTTTATATTCTTTTGTGAGATTATTATGACAAATTAGTTACTACAGGTACTGCCTGCAGAATCATGGAGATTTGGCACGTATGTCAACTTTGTAAACCATAATATCCCTCACCTCCCCTGAAACTGAAAATAACAACAACAAAACTATTCTTTTATCAAAGTATTCAAAGACCATTCACTTTTGAAATCCTGTCCTGCTCTTATTGATATTTTATACATTTTCTTTCTTATCATGTACTCTCGACACCTGCCAAAGGGCACTTCTTAAAACTTGTCGTAACTTCTTGTAATCTGACTTCTCAGCTCCAAATCACTACTTGCAATGCTGCTGAAGAGTATTTATAGCAAGATCCTCCTGCCTTCCAGAGCAGATAGAATTAACTTCAAAAGAAGGGAAGCACAGCTGTTTTGGTGCACTACAGATTATAAAGGCATATAAAATCCACAAAGACAGGGTAAAAGATGCTGCATTCAATTTCATTGCAACCATTCCTCTAACCATTGATACGGGAATGATGGTCACGAGGCAGCTTGGTCTAGTATTCGTAGACCTTCTTCTCAGCAAAGAACTGGCCCTGAAACTTGGATCCCGGTGGCAGGAGAGCGAGGTAGGTGGGAGTCTCGGCCCCCTGGTCAATGGTCAGTGTCCCCTTATGGCTGGACATGTCGGTGTCTACATACCCAGGGCAGCACTGCAGAAATGAGAAAGGCAACACTTCAACCCATTGAAGACGAGTCCTGAGTATACTCAGGCAGGCGTCAATGGGAAATGCATGTTGTCACAAAATCAGTCAATCCTCAGCAGGTTAAATTCCTCATACATCTACAGAGCTATCGATGTACGGGAGAAGGCATTATGGCAAACTTTTTACACTAGAACCTCATTACAAAAGAGGTCAGATAAAACAAAACCCTCTTATAGCAAGTTGATTGTGCAGGTCCCTAATCTTTTTATTTCTTAGTTTCTGCACCCTAACATAATTAGAAATCTGATATAACAAGGTAGATAAATGTAATTGCCATGTTTGTTTGTTTGTTAGGTTTTTTGTGTTTTTGTGTGGGGGGGGGGGGGGGGGTTGTGGGTTTTTTTGTTTCTTTGGTAGCTGATAATAAAGTTTCCCCACACAGGTGAGACATAAATCAACCACATTCGTACAAGGTACATAATTTAGTCTTTGGACTATTCAAACCTATACTGTTAATGAGTAACCAAGCACTCTCACTTATCATTATCTGTTTCATTTATTTTTGTCTATTTTCAACTTGGGGGAGGGGTGGGAAACTGTTTTCACTGTAAAACCTCCAAACATAACAATGTTTACAGCATTAGTTTTACATCATACATGGCATTCATATAGACAATGCACACACTAGAAATTCCATGGTGTCTGTGCAAATGGAATCACTGCAAGATACAATTTGATTAACTTTTCTGGTATTAATAGGGCCCAAGTCTTTCCAAAATGACCCTTCTCACATAAGACAAGGCCATATTCCATTAACTTGAAGATTTAAAGCTTGTTGTTCTTTGATTAAAAGGGTTTTTCTTTTTTCTCTCAAACCAAACGTTCATGTACGTATTTGCTCAAGAAAGTATCAACTTTCCAATTCTTGTGACTGCATCTCAACCCATTCAGACACAAACAGTGTTATGAAATATTCTATACCTTGTGATTTGTTAAAATGCATCATACAATTAGCAACATTTTCTTCTCTTTTCTTTTTTGGAACAGTCTGCACTGAAGTACAAAAGGTTATATTGTTTGCAAGCTCCAGCTACCTTATTGTGTGTACAGAAAATGCAGCGCTGCATATGAGCTTTCTTTGTATCATGGTGCCACTTCAGTGCACGAGCTGGCTATGGCAAGTGCTCAGTATGCTACATCATACCAACTAGAACTAACAGAGTTTCATATACTCTAACGTTAGATCTGATTTGCCATTTTAGTTGTTTTAACTTCCCGGAGTCCCTGTCTTATAAAACAAACTAGAAAAGCACTCTAAGAGCGCAGACCTCCGCCAAGCATGCAGCTCATTTCCACCACTGATCTTGTTCTTTCATAGAGATATCAGTGATTTCCAGCCATACGTACGTACCTATAGCATTGTGTGCTGAAAGTCACCCAATTTCCCATTATAGAAGCCTTTGTTACGTCATAAACCCTCAGCTGCACGGCACGCCTCGCCCTAGCAGAAACTAGAGCACGCACTTTAGTGCGCACATGCAAACCTCAAATATGCGCAGCCTGAACTCCCAAATTCATTGACCCTACCTGCCAAAACACCAAAAATCCTTCATAAATTCCCCCAAAATTCTCGGATCACTACCAAAAGTTAATCGTTTGTTACATGTGTCATTCTCAACCTTTCCTGCAAGTTTCATCCCAATCCATTAACCACTTTTTTAGTTAATTTGCACACTGACAAACTAACTAACTAACTAACAAACAAACCAACGGTAACGAAAACATAACCTCCTCCCTTGGAGGAGGTAATAATGACCCTGTGCACAATGTAAATGCCATGAATGCCTGGTATTGTACATTTTTAGATGCTGCACACTGTCCGCTCTCCACATGCAGCTCAGTAACACAGAAGCAGCACCAGTCTACAGAAAACTCGAGCGCTGCACATATACAAACATGCACACAAACGGTCTGGAGCTTGCATGCAATATCACTTTTTGTTGCACACCTTTCGCTGGGCCATGCATTATTTGAAGACTTTGTTTGCAAAAACCAATAAGTCCATTTTTGAAGATTTTGAAGTACGGTCTGTGCCATAAAGTACAAAATAATACCTTTTAAATGATACATTGGTCACTACATATAACGGTACATTTTTGAAGTTATGGTCAAAAGAAGCAAAAATGTTCTTATTATTCTCTTTATTTTTCTTGACCTTTAATCGCAAATATCTCCATTTGGCAAATATGGACTTATCGGTTTTTGCAAACAAACTCTTCATTTGTAGGCCCATTACAATCCTATACTCACGCTGTTGATGAGGATGTCATCCCTTATGGTATCCTTGGCGATGTCTTGGCCCTGTATACGGGTGAGGGCGATTAGTCCCAGTTTACTGGTTCCGTAGTTGGATGTGGACCAGCCTCGCTTCTTCTGCTCTCCAGCATTAACAGCACTTTAGTAAAAGAGGAAGAAAGAAATTTTGTGAGTAAAGACCCTGATTATCATATTTTCCTGTCCGACCCCAAAAACCTGTTAAATTCAAAAGTTAATGGCATACGTGTAAACATCATCTTGGGAAAGAAAAAGAGTTTTGTGAGTAAACAGCTTGCTACCTGTGGCACCACGAATTTGTCAAAAGTTAAGGTTTTCAATTAAAGCTTAATTGAGTAACTAGACAGAACAAAATAAAAAGCTAAAAAGTCACTGTAATCATTATAACTTGATATTAAGCTGTACAGTGCTCTAAAACAAGTCAAAGCTTAGGCACTTCATATAACTATTATTGTTCACAGTCCAGGTTGTTCATCTTTAAAACCAGTAAATAATCTGAGGAGAATTTCATTGATCAAAAATAATTATGTCTGATATATTTTCTACAGTCGTTTTCATAATATTCTTCTCTAAAAGTAGATTGGCAATATGGATGACTCATAACGTTATCTCTCCACTGGACACGCAAATCGAAAACCTAAAATCTATTCAAGAGTGTTGATATCAATATGTAGACAACTGGTGTATCCAAACAAGTTTTACTGATATTACTGCATCTAGTAAGCCCACATCTCCTGTGTTCACAGACTTGTATAAGAAACTTGTATCTGGTTTCTATGCTAGTACATCAGATTGTTGCGCTGTGAAGAAGAAGATTCTCCATACCTGATGAACTCATTCATGAGGTCGATGACTCCCTGCTCAGTGTCAACGGACTTGAACCTTTTCTGGAGCTCTGGACTGAGGTTGGAGTATGTGGAAGTGCCTCCACGGCTTGCCACATTAACAACCCTTGAAGGGGAGGGTAAAGGATGAAGAATAATGATGAACCGCAGAGCTGAAAGGGATCGTACAGTTTTAGTTGAGACCTAATTTCAGGTTTCTAACATTTTTTGGTGAGATAATGAGAAACATCTTATGAAATATAAAAGAGCATGTAATTTTATGAGGAATTCAATGTTTATTTGATGAAAAGTGGTTTTCAAATGGCTGAGATATCCAAAAAAGAGCGATTCTAATAAAGTGTGGGACCGTCACTTTATTACGATCACTTTGTTTTACTTTGTTTTTGGATGTTTCAGTCACTCCAAACCCGATTTTCATCAAATAAACTTTGAATTCCTCTTAACCCGTTGAAGACGAGTCCCGAGTATACTCGGGCAGGTGTCTATGGGAAATGCGTGTTGTAGCAAAATCAGTCCGTCCTCAATGGGTTAAAATGGTATGCTCTGTACTATATCATAAGTGTTTTCTTGGTATCTTGCAAAAAGTTATAAGCCCAATTCTCATCTCCACCAATACTGTACCATCCATTTAAATAGAGGTACATGTATATATGCCACTATGGCAACAGTTTGCTTTATTGAAGAGTTATCAGAATTTGAAGCCCTGCAATGTATGAAGCTAAATGACATTTGGCCTTTCACATTCAATCATTAACTGTAATAGTACTCATTCAACAAAATGTGTGTCACCTTCATTCTTGCTCTATTTTTTTCTGTGATACCAGAACATAACAGGAGATTCCTATGAAAAAGTCATGGCAACAAAATAACAAATCAGGCAAAGTTATGTGACCTAATGATTGGGTGCTGAAAGATTTACTCAGAATTAAGTCTGCACTGTGCATTAATGCACCTCATGAACTAGGTGTGGACCCAAGTACATTCATATTTACACAGTCCACCAAACGACTTGTAGGCTTTGCAATACCATAGTATTTAACCCTTTAAAATGCCTCGCTCATGCTATAAAACATGCCTTTCAATAGTTTCATGAAATGTTACATTCAAATCTTACACATAAGTCCACATGTTGCCATTGTGTTTTGCATATCAACATTTGTGAGATTGTACTGCATGCATGACTTATATGCCACAATTCTGATGATCCCAAATCCCCCCAGTTTTACTTATTTGTCTGTGAAATGAAATTTAAAAAAATGCTGATGTTAGGTGATGAACATATCTATCTCATCTCTCTGACTAAATATGTGACTGATGTCTCAGTTAAGCTCCTTGGCTGAAGGTGAAAAATAAGTGGCTTCATTATTGGCTGATAACAACTCTGGCACATAGACAGACAGGCAGACCAACTAATCGACAAAACGACCTATGTTCATTCAATGACTGTTGACTGAAAGAATATGTTTCTTCTCTTTTTTTTTATTTTTTTTTTTTTGCAAAGTGCTTTGCTGAACAAGAAAGGGCAATGTTCATTTATCTCTCCCAGCCAAACTCTTGAAATGACTCGGCACAACGACTGATGCCAGTGAGTAGTAATGTCAACAAAACCATTGATAACTTAAACAAAAATGTCATTTGTGACAAAGTTCAAATTTGATGAAGACAGAATACTACATTAGAGACAGGCAGCACAGTTTGGCTATACATGTAGCAGTAATCATATCAATGAAAAATAGAAACAATATGAAATCAAATCTTGGTTGAAAGGGTTCTAAGATATTTTCTCTTCTTAGACAAAAAGTAAAAAATGTAATTCTTAAGAGCTTGGATAGTTGTGTTACCTTTTTTTTTTCTTTTTTTTGTGAGCTATATTATACGTAAGAAAAAACATATATGACTTCTTCAGAATATCATAATGAGACAGAATACAGTGTATTAGAGTTCTGCATAAATATGTATTCAAAAACATATTCATGCACTGAAGGAAAAATTAAAAAATGTTTCTAAGAAGGCAAAAATCATCTTTGGTTTAACAATGAGAAATAAACAGCATGGTAACTTAATTTCAGGATAATTAATTCAAAAGTTATGAATTTTGAGTCACTGATGGATAAGGAGACTACTACACTTCACTACATCATTATGGACAAGACTGTAAAAACAATATAAAGAAAATTCAACATATTTTCACTTTTCTAGCACAATGGAAGAGCGCTTGACTCTCCTTTGTCACAAAGCACGGGGAATAATATTACCTACAACATATGTCAGTAACAAGTTGATGGAATGTGAACTTATCAGGAAAAATTGAAATTTTGTGGAATTATCTTTGCATTTTCTTTATACTGTTGTCCAAAATGACATCATGAAATGCAGTAGTCTCCTTATCCAGCAATGACAGCACTAAAACTTTAAAAATGTATAACTTCTGAATCGATTGTCCAGAAGTTTCTTCAAACTTTCACTGATATGTTTTGCTCAATCCACATTAATATTTGGGATTTTGATTATTTAATACCAGATACCAGTTTCCCATGAGCTTTCATTGGTGGTTGTTCTCTTCTTACCTGCCATGTGATCTCAGCAGTGGAAAGAGTGCTTGGCAAACACGGAGGGTAGCGAACACATTGGAACACTGGAACACAGCGAACCACTGAAGTTTCTACACTGTGGTGCATTTTGCAGTGTGGCATACAAGGAGTGCTTGACATAATTTATACAAGTTGATATCTTATTGCTCTACTATTCTACTATTGCTTCCCATAACCCTATAATAAATATAGCACCTTTGAATCTACCTTTGGATCACAAGACCATCATTCTACCATTTATACACTGGAGTCTGTGTACCCTGTCTGTGGGATCATAAATACAACAGTAGGTTCTATGAAAATATCAATGATTGTATAGCAAATGCCTTAACACCAAAATTGATAAATTGTATAAGAAACAAATCACAAATATACAATGTGATGATCAATGATGATGTAGGTCTATTACTCATGTATTTGTTTATATAGGTAAAATGGTATTGGTACATCTTCAATATGCTATCATGTAAAATTTAGTTAAATTTTGACCTCCCACCTATATTTCGGGGGAGGGGGGGGGGGGTATTTACACATGGGACTCCAGCCAGGCCTAACTGTATCAAAAATAGTAGTAATAGTCCTACTGGTATTACTGGCAAGTGGTATCATGAAAAAATAAGAGCTCAGATGATTCAAGAGAGGAAGGAGATGAAACAATATACAATACGCTAATTATTCGCTTTACCTGATTCGATGGGTCGGGCCTATAGCTCTGGTAGAACTGATGGTTAATAAACATTGGTGTAGAGTTTCAATCGGGTCGCTCATCATAATACGTTAGTTACACGAGTATTCCTCTTTATCATATGAGCGATTGAGGGATACCAGTATACTATAGCTGTACACGTATAACGTACAGGAGCGTATGATTGGGGTCAGGTATCCACTTTGCGTGCAAATTTTGTATGAAAGTTATCAGCTATGATATGAAATCTCGATGGACAATGGTCTGAAATAAAAATTCACACTAGGATCTAGTGAGTACAGTTCTGTTGAAAACTTGTCGAAAATACACGACTCGTTGGCCCCACGGAATTTCAATTACTTACCAGCGCAACTTTCATGGTGGCAGATTCTTCTTCTAAACAAGTGAAACCACGCTAGCGGACGACGTACCCCACGCTTGAACAGAAACTGAGACGCGCACGTACAGTATTATTATACTACTGTACTAACACTGTGAATGACTCTTCGGTACAGTACCTGGGTATGTGCGGCACTTTGTACCACCCCCGACCGCCAGGTTGGTCCTTGCATAACTTGTTTGTGGTACTGCTAGCTATTATCTTGACATGTTGACATGTTGACATACTTCCCTTTGTTTGTTCATCTTTGTATGAATGGACCGGGTTTGGCTTCGTGTTGTCAGGAGGGGAATTTTGGCTTTGTGTTGTCAGTCTGCCTCTGGTTGAGGGGAATCTGCAAGTCATCGCTCACTTCAGGCCTCACCATAATCCAACTCTATGGGCCTCACTCACTATCGTGTTCCAAAATCTTAAAATAAAACAGATTTGCTCCACTATACTGTCAAGTTCATAAAAATGAATGGGGGATAGGTGTAGCGCCAGTCAGCAGCGGCGGAAAGGCGTGCACAGTATAGGCCCGCATTTCTTTTCTTCTTTTTTTTTTCTTTTTTTTTTTTGCATGTCCAAACGTTACTTCAGTAGGTGAAGTGAGCTAGAATAATTATCGATGATCATATGTGCTCATATTATAACGATGAATGGACTTAATTTGTGGATAGAGAAAACAAGACCATTTTTTAAATTTTTTTTAAGTGAAACATTAATGATTAGGCCGCGCAGCCTCTGCACAATGATGATGCATGGGATTCAAAGTTACTTTAATAGTATATTATTGGTTTTTATCATCAAGTTTTGATCCGAAATATATATAAGTTGACGTATAGTGTATAACCTCTCCCAACCCCCCTCTCTTTATATTACAGGCCTATGTACATATATATCCTCTGAGGTAAGAATACAGTTTCAATTTGAATTTCAAACCTCCATTTTTGAAAATGAGTGGCAAGTTTACCTGCCTTTTTGGAAATTCGATATTCTATTCCTTTATTATTTCTTAGGCATTTGTATAATTTTATGTCGTCAGTATATTTACATTTGATATAGCTTTTGATGTTATACTCTACTTTGTTATTACCTTACTTAAACTATGACGTACTCGCCTGGGGAAACATGTATAAAGAATGTTAATTATTACAAAGAAAAGTTCTTCGTATTATTTGTAACAAATCATGGAGATGCCATACTGATGTTTTATTTCATAAGAAATAACAATATTTTTGAAAGATCAATGATTAAATCAGACCTCCAGATGATTTTTTAAAGATTTTTGCATCTTTTTGCATTTTTGCATTAATAAATTGGTTATACATATGAAGAGTTTGTTTGCAAAAACCGATAAGTCCATATTTGTCAAATGGAGATATTTACGATTAAAGTACAAGAAAAATAAAGAGAATAATAAGAAAATTTTTGCTTCTTTTGACCATAACTTCAAAAATATACCCGTTATATATAGCAGGGCTCCACACTAACTTTTATTTTTGGTGGCCCAAAGGCAATCATCCGACCTTCTTTGGTGGCCCGATCAGGCTACCACATTCTTAATTTCTGAAATTTTGGTGGCCCGACGTGCGTTTTTGGTGGCCCCGGGCCACCGGGCCACCGTTAGTGTCGAGCCCTGTATGTATAGTGACCAATATATCATTTAAAAGGTATTATTTTGTACTTTATGACAGAGACCGTACTTCAAAATCTTCAAAAATGGACTTATCGGTTTTTGAAAACAAACTCTTCATATGTACAGACTTTCACAATTTATAGTGATTGGGTTCACGAAAAAGAATGTTTTCAAAATTTAAAACAAATCACGATGAACGAGGATAATAACATAATTATACACGTACCAGATTCATATGAGAATGCATGACTGAGTGCTCACATATGAAGCAGCAAAAAAGAAGAGAGTATAATTTATGCATAAATTCTACACAGGTGAACTTCTTGTATTGCTCCATGCATTACTGGAGTAATTTGCGAGCCTCCTATGTCATCCTCATTCAGTGGTATATGTTTTGTGTTTTTTCAGAGTATGCAGTATTGGTTTGTCTGCTCAAGTTGCTCAAGGACTATGCCATAAACCTATGCATAGCACTGGTACTATTCTTAATGTAAACTTGTATAAATCGTTTGGAATGTCCCTTCAACACTTAGGACAGTTACTATACTTGCTTATCAAATTTACCAACTATCTCTTCCTATTCGATTCTATGTTCGTCAAAAACAAAATGTCTATTCATCCTACCCGGCAATTCAATGGATTTCATTTGCCTTTGACTAAATTTTCGCCAATGTTCTCTTATTCTGGCCTTGAATTTTAGAAGAGAAGGTTTAATAAATACCGTTACATTAACATTAAAGAATCTTTTTGAAAGTCTTATACACCAGAAGGAGTTATACTCTTTTAAGCCCTTATTTCAAGTCCTGCCTCTTGTTATAATGGTTATAGTTTATTGTCTGTTGATAATACAATCTCCTTGCAGGGGCGGATCCAGTAATACCGTAAAGGGGAGGCGCCTTTACAAAATTAAAGGGGGCGAAGCGTCCCTCCATCCTTTTATCTTGTTATTTCTTTTGCTTCAACAACAAAGAGGAGGGGGCGCGCGCCCCCGCGGTGCCCCCTCCCCCTGGATCCGCCACTGATCTCCTCTCTGTTATTAACATGTAATTCGGTGAGCCCATGCATCTTCTGCCTAAATTCGCGTGCGTGAGTTATTCCTGTTCACTTCAGTCTCTTCCCCTTATTCCTTCGACGTCTATTTTTTCCTTTCTTTTTCTTTTACAAGAGAGCTGTCTCGTGTTGGTCTGTATGTGTACGTGTGTGTATGTATGCATGTGTAACTCTTTTTTGTCTGTCTGATGTTGCTGTTTTGTCTCAAGCAATTTGCCTAGGTTTATTATTTTAGCAATTAGTTATTTTTCTTTTATGAGGAGACTGCAAACTATAAGCCCTTCTTTTTAGCAGTTCCCTCCATTCCCACCAACTTTGATTCGGAATTCGTCATAAAAGTCACATTTATTGCATTCAGTTCACAATATTTTCCTTGATTACATTGTTGTACTGAGTTTGTGTCATGTGTTTTATTGCAATTACATTTTGTTGGGGATGAAATGAACGAAATGAAATGAATGAAAATGTATTACTAGTCTCGATCTACTTATCAAGATTTCAAATACGATAATAGAGAAATTTCCATAACACACTTAAAAAAAAACAGCTTATGCAAGGCTCGCGACACTAACTGTTTTCTTTGGTGGCCCGTTCGGTCCACCCAGATTATTAAATTTCATTTTTCGTTGGCCCGACAATGAAATTAGGTGGCCCTAAAATGATACAGAAAAGCATAGAAAATATATTAATTTGATAAAACATCGAAATAATACAATCAACCATGATGATTACGTGAAAATCAATCAAATAAAAAAATCCAAAAAAAAAAAAATGACAGATATAAATATGATAAGGTGCTTGAAATACCACGTAGGCCCTATGCTACGTGACTGCGAAGTTAATGGTAAAAGGGGGCGAAAGGGTTAGAAAGTAAAAATTTTTTGATAAAATATCAAAATAGTTATAAGCCATGATAATTATAGTGAAAGAGGGCAGGTAATGATAAAGGCCTTCTAATTCCAAGTATACATAGATTAAGGTCACTTAGTCTATACATATTATGCAATATTGATTTGAGGCATATCGAAAATGATTTTTCAATGACACCAGATATTATTCATTAATCATAATAACATGATTATCTAATAGGGTGTAGTATATAGTTACTTCTATTTTTAGATAGATGAAACGTGACCCTGAGGGGGTAAAAAGGAATATTTGCCGTCTAAAGAGAATACACATCTAATGGAAATGCCAAATCCAGGAGGACAGTATTACTATCTAGTTATTTTTTGTATCAGAAATCTGGAATTTAAGTCAGTGCTATAACACACAGTAAGATGATTTTATTTACTGAAAGAGCATGGTTGACAACTGCTGATCCATGATAAACATGCACAATGATGGGTTAACATTATAAACGTATACTTTTCGTTCACCAATCACATGGAAAAAAGCGTACATTTATTACCATGTATTAAGTGCAGCGTAAAACGAACACACACACACAGACACACACACACACACACACACACACACACACACACACACACACACATATATAATATGCAACTGCTGATCCATGATAACCATGTACAATGATGGGTTAACATTATAAGCGTGCTGTTCGTTCACCAATCACGTGAAAAAAGCGTACATTCTCAGAGACTCCAACCCCAAGCACCTTCTGATCTGGAGATTCTCCCGCCCGAAACTCCTAGCAAACGGGAGACTCCAAGTTGATGTGTGCGAAGCGCGAAGTTTCTAGGATTCTAGATGTTCTCTGGTGCTATCTAAGGCTTATTTTTTCAAAATACGATAGAAATAAGTAAGAAATCCTTTCCACCGGGAGACACAGAGCCAGGGCGGGAGAAATCAAATCTCAAACGGGAGAACGGGAGATTGTGCAAAAATGGGCTTTCGGCGGGAGATCTCCCGTCGAAAACGGGAGAGTTGGAGTCTCTGCATTCTTTATTATCATGGCTTATTAAAGGGGCCCTGAAATCCAAATGCATGTTGATTAGTGTTGATTTATGATACCCTCAACATCACTTTTGCGGTGAAACGAATATCTAGAAACATTCCACATATCTTTAACGATTTTTTCTTCTATTTTTCTTCAGATTACTTGGGAACGCCCACAAAAAAATCCTTCCAAACCAATCAATATTGATATTCTTGAAATGACCTCATCTGTCAATCATTGCTGAAGTACTGAAATGTTTAACAAAAGACATTGGAATGCACCTTCCCCTCGACTCAGCATAACTTGCATGTTCCCTCGCCATGTCTTTTGTTAGTCACATTAATATTACAGAAACATGCAAGTTATGCTGAATCGAGAGGAAGGTGCATTCCAATCTCTTTTGTTAAACATTTCAGTACTTTAGCAATGATTGACAGATGGGGTCATCTCAAGAATATCAATATTGATTGGTTTGCAAGGATTTTTTTTGTGGGCGTTCCCAAGTAATCTGAAGAAAAATAGAAGAAAAAAAAATCGTTAAAAATATATGGAATGTTTTTAGATATTCATTTCACCGCAAAAGTGATGTTGAGGGTATCATAAATCAACACAAATCAACGTGCATTTGGATTTCAGGGCTCCTTTAAGTGCAGCGTTAAACGCACACACACACACATACACACACACACACTCACACATATGTATGTATATATACGCACACACAAACATACAATCACTAATTAGAGATTCTCTAATTATGCGGTTGAACGAACGAGACCGAGGAGACTAATGATGTAATTCCGGATCTTGTTGGGGTTTTTTCAACATAATGTCATTTACTCTCTTTTCTCTTACTTTCTTTTTACTGAAAATGCCGCCTTTCCCGTTACTTCAGTTGAATTAATGCCATTCAATTTAATTCATATCTGATTTTATTTCCAATACCACATTTTCGCCCGGAACATTACAAACAAAATCAAAGTAATACATTATTATTAGATACATTGGTTGGCTGGTTTGGTTTATTTCTGCATTTTTTTTTTCTTCAAATATATACAATAACAAATGAAAACGAAGTGATACAGAGTATGCAAAGAAAAAAAAGGAGAGTATAAATACAAATCAATAAAAGAAATGCCAATTTCATAACAACATCAGTCTGTAATAACATAATCAAAGCAGCATAAGGCATACTGCATTTATGAACAAAGGAGAAGTCAATACAGGGGACCGTCATCATAAGCAAAGCTTGACGTGGATGAGGTCCTATATACGAATATATTACAACACCAATAGATCTACATATAAAACTCTTAATCTTAACGTTATGTACCAAACATATTTTGCTAAAGAAAAAACATGAACAACGGAAAAGAAAAACAGTCACTTGGCGCTTTAAAAAAAAAGAAGAACAAAAAAAAAAAAACACGCAGCACCTTTGACTACTGGTATAATAGAAGTGTAGGTGTATGCAAGTGACGGTTACAGTTCGTTATTCCGAAGGTTCGTTATTCCGAATTGCATTTTCTGATCAACGAACCTTCGGAATAACGCCACAAATGTTCGGATTAAGGAACCCTCTTCATTTTCGGATTAACGAACCTCTAGGTAAAGGGAATTTGTGTGTTTCGGATTAAAGAACCTTCGGAAAAACGAACCTTCGGAATAACGAACCTTCAGAATAACGAACAGCACCCGCAAGTGACAGTGCGTCGCGTGTGCAGGTGACAGCTTTAGTGCAAGAGAGTGTGAATGCTAGTACGCATATTTTAGGCGTAAGGTAAGCGATGAACATGAACATGAACATCGATAGTCCGAAGTCACTGTATTTTGGAAAAGAGAGACCTGCGCGAGTAATTTACAAGCTTAAGTGGAGATGTGGCCCACTCAATAAATTGAACTTACGAAGGGGAAAAAAAAGTATGTAACGGAAGTACAAAGAAACACGCGCACACACACAGACACACACACGCACAAACACGCACACACATGCAGGACACAGACGCTCGGAGAAATAAAGACATACATAGGAAAAACATCAAGAGACGTTGTGAATGGACATGGAGAGAGAAGGGAGGAAGAAAGAAAGAAAGGAATAGAGAGGAAGCGGAGGTCAGCAGCACACGGAGAGCATGGACGGAACAGAGGGAAAGTATTATTTTGGTTGAGATGGGGGATGCAGACTTCAACTTTTTGTGACATAATGAGAAACCTCTTATATGAGATACGAAAGCTGAGCATACAATTCTAAGCTTTGTCCATGTATCTCTTCAACTAAAGTATGTTTATTGTTTCATGTAAACAAATGACGTGTATTTAAATTTCATTTGGATATGCACAAGTTACATTGTACTTTATTTGTTTACATGCAATTGTCATATTATATGCTTTGGCCGAAAATGAAATAAAATGAAATGAAATGAAATGAAATGAAATGAAAAGTTGAATTCAAAGTTTATTTAATCAAAATCGGATTTGAACTGGCTGAGATATCAAAAAAGGCAAAACAAAGTGGTCTTAATAAAAGGTGGGACTACCAAACCACTCCAAGGCGTTTCCACTGAAGCATTATTACAACTCTGTTTATTTACCCTGATTATCAGTGTGCGGGTCACGAGTCCGCCACCCACGAGTCATACCGTCCAAGAGCTCGATACTATAATAGAGCAAATAAGGTCCATGAGTCCGACACTAGGCAAACAAGGACCACGATCGAGTCCGATACCAGGCAAGAAAGTACTACGAGACCGACATCACGATGTACGTAGGCAGTGTCGGTCTCGACGCTCGAGGGCCATTTCTATCAGAGCCGCGGAACGCTCTTTATATAGTGTGTATGTGTGTGTGTGATGGGGGGGGGGGTGGCTCGAGGGTATTGATGGTGCTTGGACGGGACAGAAAGAATCTCAAAACGCAACCCTCGGAAAGTATTTGGTTTTGTAGTGATTTTCATTTTTTTCCCTCGTTTTTGTTTTTGATTGGTTTAAAGAACCCAGAGTGTGAGTGTGTGCGTATGTGTTTCCGTAGGGGCTGCGATCCCCAGCCCTCCAACCCCAGTTCCACGGCCCCTAGCTACATGGCTACTAAATTTCTGTCAGTATTTCATTTACATTTTTTTTCCCTCGCAGCTCTTCTTTCTCAGCCTTCTTAGATAAAACGGGTGTAATCGTCATTCATTTTTGTGCCTTCGTGCCCGGGATTAGGTCATAGATGACTTCGTCGCTTTCCATATTATCCTGGTCACGCAAGAAAGTTACCCTGCCCACCTCTTCGCCCAGAAGTGTATCCTCGTAAGTGACATTTGAATCATGATCCGAAGATCTAGTCACCTCGCCATCAGCATTTCGTTGCCGTCGCTTCCTTCGTCTTCTAGAGAAACAAGTTTAAAAAAGCAAGTGAAGAATTATTATATAACTATAAAAACCGTTATAGGCATCTATCGTTTCAATGCGGAAAGTAAACGGATGGAACATGAGAAAAATCTCTATTGGACGCATCACAGAAATCATTAATATATTTCTGTTGGACCATTTAAACCCACAGTCAAATCCTAAAGTAGTAGCAGGCCTTACAAGTCTCACGCAACAGACCCTCCTCACCTCCGAAAAAGCAGCAACAAACACAATATCATGGATTTCTAACAACCACCGCAAAAAGTCGCATTTTGATAAATTTTCTGAAATAAGAATTAAAAAAAATCATATATAGTAAGTATGCACCAGATCGCAAGATTTACAGAATTTCCATAGCGAACATTATCAACATAGACATGGACATTATTAAAACAACTTTTGTTTTATAAAATGGGTCTATAATCTATTTTTCACCTATAGGTACCGGTAACTTTTTAACATGTATTGCATTCCAACGGTCCGCCCAGATCTTTGGTCGTGCAAACGACCGTGTGAATACATCCGGGTTCGGTTCGTACCACGCCCACACAGCGATCGATAATGTGTCACAGGCTTATAGAACCTCTTTGACCACAGGATAAAGTGTACCCAATAGTTACGTCTTTTTTTTTTTTTTTTTTTTTTTTTTTTTTTTTGCTGAAGAGATTAAAGAGCGCGCACGTGAGTCATTTCATCGCTTCTGATTGTCTGCATTCTTGTACTCATTTAATAATAGGTGTTTTTTTTTTTTTCATTTATTGCATACAGTATGTACTGTAGGACATATTTCCATCGACAATGTAGCTGTTATTTTCGCATATAGATATTTTCTCGAATTAGGAGGTCAGAGACATTTTCGTGAGATGTGGTTTTCGCGAATTGACACCGACGGTATCATAAATGCACTATGACCCCGTTTACAGTGCGAGGCTCGGCCGCGGCTCGGCCGCGGCCGAGTCCAGCCTCGCTTCAGTGTAAACGCGCAAAAGGCCAAATGCGAGGCCAAAATTGGCTTCGCATTTGGCCTCGCTCTGGAGGTGGTCTCGGCCGCGGCCGAGCCGCGGCCGAGCCCGGCCTTTTCTCAGTGTAAACGCAAACTGGGCCAAATGCGCGGCCAATTGCGCGGCCAATTTTAGTCTGGCTTCCAAACCCTCTGCCTGTATTTTTCGCTATTCAGGATATTAACCCCCTCAACGTCGAAAACCAGTATAGTTTAAGGTGGTTTTGTCCTGCAAAGGATTCTTTCCTTCGGCAAAGGCCTTTGCCCGAACGGCGACTTCGTCGCCACGGAATTCATTTGGTAAAGGGTCTGAAAACCAGACAATACCAAATTGCATTTGTTTACAAGCAGAGCGCCACTACGACAAAATATTGAAAGGTTTGAATCAAAAGCGCGGCCGATCCCAGCAGTGTAAACGGACAAAATTGCGAGGCTCGGCCGCGCAATTGAGGCCGGGCTCAGCCGCGGCCGAGCCGCGGCCGAGCCCGGCCCCGCACTGTAAACGGGGTCCAAATTACCTCAGCGCAACGTGACATTTTCGCGTGTTAAATTCGCGACCCGACTGTGATTTGCGAAATTTGCGAAAATTAAACCCTCGCGAAAATAATATCTTAGAGTAGTGCTTGCATCATTATTGGTGACGGTTACACATTATGATTAAAGTTAGGGAAGTCATACTTACATCCAGACCCTCCACACGAGAGCTCCTAGTAAAGAAGTGCATCCAATAACCACAATGAGGCTGGTCAAAAACGGAAGCATAGGCCTACTTGTAGTGGATGCCGCCTTTCCATCTGCAGTTTCGAAAACCGTGTCATTTAAATTTCTCGTAGAGATAGGTGTTGAAATGACAAAACAATAAATAAAAAATCCAGCAAAATACTCATTAAAGCTTTATGATATAATAGTATCGTGTATTAGATATAAATGATGTTTCATACCAATCCTGCATATCATTATTACAGGAAGGGGGGGGGGTGCTCAAAGGGGGCCCGTAAAGCCCGATAACGCATTTACTAGTTTTGATTGGTTGCAGTTTTCATTTACAAATGCACATTTCGCAAATCACTCACATCATAGTCCTGATGATCGAAATGGCTTTAAAAGAAACCACCTACACTAACGTGGAAGGGCTAACTTAAAATACTTACATTCTAAACATGCCATTTCCCTTCTATATACGATCACTGATACGACTATATTATGACAAGGCCCCAAAAATCCATTGTAGTGGTGTAAAGAATCAAATGTAGAAACGCCAATTTAATCCAAAATATCATGTTCTTGGTAGGTTCTAGCGAAAGTGTTCGGATGAGGTTTCGTGTATAGCATTAGGCTTAATTTGGTGCCCCGAAAAGTCATTTCTGTGGACATTTATCTCTATAAACAAAATTGAAAGGTACAAACTTACCCATTGGGGGAATGGACTACAAAGTTAGATATTTAGTTGTATATGATTATATGGGATATATATATATATATATATATATATATATATATATATATATATATGTGTGTGTGTGTGTGTGTGTGTGTGTGTGTGAGCATTCTGTGTATATCTACGAGTATAATTATATTAATAAAAAACGTTTATTTATATTGGTTGATAAAAGAAGGTCTTTCCTAATAACAAAGGTGACAGGTTTTAAACGTTCCGTAAATATTTCATAGTTTTTCTCCTTTTTTCTGAAAATCACTTGAATACATACACAAATAATTAGATATCACGATTCTGTCGGTGACATCATCTGTCAATCAATGCTGAAGTACTCGTTATGATTAACGAAAGACATTTTAGGGAAGCATGGACACGGGGTGAAGTTATGCTTGGTCTAGGGGAAGGTGCATTCCAGTGTCGTTTGTTAATCATATTAGTACTTAAGCAATGACTGACAAATAATTTCATTGGCAAAATCTTGGTTAGAAGTTTGTTTTTGATGGCGTATCCATATCCAAGTAATTTGAGGAAAACAATTAGAAATGTTATTATAAAATATATCATACATAATTATTCAGATATTGTTTTAGCCACATATGTGTTATTGTCAGGATATTATGAATCAATACATGTCAACATGCATTAGCATCGCACACTTCCTTTAAATCGATGTATGTAACGTGGACCAAACCAGACGAATGGTCACTAACCTAGCACAGTTATTCTCATAGATGCCCGCTCTGTGCCCAAGATACTTGCTGCCTCGCATGTGTACGTAGCTGACACAGTGATGTTGGTGAGAATAATCTCGCTGCGTCCGAAGTCGGGGATATCTGAGACCGACCCACCGGATTCTGGAGGGTCTTCCAAGATCCATCGCACGATAGGCGTCGGGTCACCCTCTGCAGTACAGGTCAAGTTCGCCTCTTCTCCTGGCGTAACCTCCTTGCTGGTGGCTGTCACGTTGACGGACAGGCTGTCACGTTGACTTTTTTCTGATCAAGTGATTGACGTACGTATAAGAAGGCATTTTTTTTCTCATTACAATTCCTATCCTTACTTTAGTACGTGAAATGTTTTCACCAAGCACTTTGTTGCACTTTCGTCAGTTTGGGTCTAGATCTACACTAACGATCATCTAATTCTGCTTAATACTGTTTTCGTTATTAAAAACACTTATTATCCTACACTTCAAAGACTGCCACAGGATGCTGGCTGGACACGCCAGACAGCCGCACAACACTTATAGTCCATGGGCCAAGAGGCGAAAAATTGGTTATTGGTACCATCTCAGGTGGCAATACCTTTTTGGTGTCATTTTGTTTGTTGGGCGTAGATATGCTTATCAAGCTATGATAGCATTTCCAAATGAGTAGCTTAGTCCTAATAAATGAATTTTTAACCAATTTGGTGTCGTTTTTATATCCCTATACTTCTGAATCGAGGCTAACCGCTATAGAAACAAGAGCACGGTCTTCTGTATGTCCATGGAGCTCATGGTATGTCCAAGGAGCTACTACAGACATGGAGTCCCATCAAGCCAACCTTCTTTGATCTAGCTTCGATGCCGCTCCGACGAACGCGCGTATACGCAGCGGGGAGCCGAGCGTGATTTACGACATCTATGTCCACGTCCGTGGCATAATCGCCCGGGTTTGGCGTTTCTATCGCACGCTTTGGTGGTTTCCGCACTGCGTTGTGATAAACATTACGGAGCGATCGCGTTTTCATCGGGGAAAACCCACTTGTAATCCGTAATTCCGAAATGTGTGTTTGAAGGGGGAAGTGCGGAATTGGTTGATATTTGTGCGGTTTCTGGGAGACACTGCATAATGCATGCGATCGATCGCGTTCGAACTGCTTGATTTTGCTTGTTCAATTCGTTGTGTACCGTCCAAACATTATTGTTCGATATGGCGGGTTTTGACGATATTGCGGACAGTGAATTGTGTAACCTGTTAGAAATCGAACAGTTGGAATTGGTTCCCGATGATTCTGAGATTGATTCAAACAGAATGTCGATTTTCATTGTATTTTTGGCCTCCCCAAATCGGTCTTTATACACCAATTCTACACTACAGTACAGCACTACAGCTACAGGTACCCACCTGCATGTATTCGTGTCCGTAGTTGTGAAAATATGAGAGAAAGCAAGGAGCTACTATATACAGTACTATTACTAAAAAAAACTAGCTCCTAGGGGAAAGGAACAGACCATGGCATGGCATGGCAAGGCAAAGGAGAAAGCCGAAACGGCTTAAATTTACTGATTTAAGTTTTAACTCTAAGACTAAGATCTAGATCTAGTTAAGAGTTTCATTGGTGACTTGGCTTGGGAAAACATGACAAAATGAGATTCTACTGTATAATACCTGAAATGTTCGCGATTTTATTTTCGCGAATTTCGTGAGTTAAGACATGACTGAGTATCACATATTCATTTTATCAAGCTTCTTACTCTAAATTTTGATCTATAGTAAACTAAGTTACAATTTAGTTTTATTCATATTCTTAGACTTAAGTCAAAATCTTAAGACTAAAGTTAATTAATCGTGATGAACGGATAATCGTATTCGTAATCAAGTCTGAGTCTGGGCAGATATCAAAACTTTGTCATGAATTGACGACTAACACAAATATGAACAAATGGGACTGTACGAAGACGTGAGCAGACGACAGTGTCGCCCACCGTCAGTTCACTTCCAATGCATTTTAATATGTGTTGGCACCTGTTGGTACTCTTATGTCATGAATTGACGACTAACACAAATATGAACAAATGGGACTGTATGAAGACGTGAGCAGACGACAGTGTCGCCCACCGTCAGCTCACTTCCAATGCATTTTAATATGTGTTGGCACCTGTTGGCACTCTCATGCTCGGTGGCATTCGAAAGGTTGAAGTATCCTCTTTCGAACGAAATTACTTTAAAAGTTCCCACAAAAGTCATGTTTCATGTAGAGGAATTTCAAAAGTGAAGGTAATATGGCATGTTTTTATACATATTTCATCATAACTCACCCATCTCAGGTCCAAATTTCGCGAAATAACGACTACCAGATTCGAAATTTCGTTGTGGATTCGATGATTTCGATTGCGCATACTAAAATGGCTGACTTATGGACTGCGCATGCACAAAAGAGACGTGTGTTTGTTTCGACAATTTTTACTCTCCTCCACTAACGGACAGAGCTGCGGCATCGAACTTGATCTTGAAAGCGCGCTGCAGCTGTCACCGGGGGCAAGATTTTGGTGATAACGTCGCTGCGGCACTTTGAAGTTAAGCGCGTTGCGTAAAGAGTTCGGTCGTAAATTACTCTGTTGGGACTCCATGTCTGTAGTAGCTCCTTGGTATGTCCACAGGTGTTCTGTTGTAAACGCGGTGCGCTTAGTATTTATTCAAGGCGGCGAAGGGAATATCCAAAGGGTGATGCTGTCCAGAGCTAAACGCGGTGCGTTTAGTCTTTATTCAAGACGGCGAAAGGAATATCCAAAGCCTATGATACAGTGTATATCCCTTTATCTAAAAAAACAAACAAAAAAGCAATTCCTCGTGGATTTTGCCGTATTTTTATTATTCATCATTTTCCGGTGAAAACGATGAGGTGAAAACACTAATGCCACGCCAATGTAGCTTTATTTCCATCAAACAATGAACCAGTACACTACAATACGTAATAATAAATACTATTGTAAATGAGCAGAGTGATTTTTGTTTAAAACTGATGTATTTGTTGAGAGGGTAGTATAAAAACAGTATAGATAATTCCTTTTATTAGTAACTTTAGATATGATAACGGTACATTGTTTTGTTTTGTTGGTTTTTTTTTTGCAGTGTTTACCAGAACTGATATTGTTGTTAATCAGACAAACACACACACACACACACACACACAGACAGACACGGAAACAATTGTCACACAATTAGTCCATGGGCCAAGACCCGAAAAATGGGTTACTGGTACCACCTGAGGTGGCAAGTTCTAGTTGTGCATTTTGAAATGGCATATATCTAAGGAATATTATTTTGCTATAATAGCATTTCCAGAGTAGTAGCTTAGTCATAGATTTCAGCCATCAACCCGACCAATGCCAAATATCTTTCATTGTTGGATGGAAATAAAGCGACAGTGGCGTGGCATTAGCGTTTTCACAGTAGCGTTTTCACCGGAAAATGATGAATAATTGAAAAATACGGCAAAATCCACTAGGAATTGTTTTTTTGTTTGCTTTTTAGATAAAGGGATATACACTGTATCATTAGCTTTGGAAATTCCCTTCGCCGTCTTGAATAAAGACTAAGCGCTGTGGACATCATAACCATTGGATATTCCCTTCGCTGCCTTGAATAAAGACTAAGCGCACCGCAACGCTTTTTAGATAAAGGGATATACACTGTATCATTAGCTTTGGAAATTCCCTTCGCCGTCTTGAATAAAGACTAAGCGCTGTGGACATCATAACCATTGGATATTCCCTTCGCTGCCTTGAATAAAGACTAAGCGCACCGGTGGTGGTCACGGTGGTCACGGACGCCGGACGTGTCCACCTCTAGCTCCGAACTTGGAATCTCTGTTATTTGGATAATTTTGATATTTTGGACTCATTTTGCATGTTTTTGGGCCATAGTTGAGGCATATGGAATATACGTCTTTCTAGAAGCACGCCGTCGAACAGTTTTAAGGTAAGCAAACATCCGGAATTTCGCACTTCGCACCAATATAGATATAACTCAACTTTCCCGCCAATTGGCGTCTTGTGAAACCATGGCGGTGGCTGCCGCCTCACGAGAATACGATAGAGCTGTAGACCCCAAAGGGGCTTTTGACCCCAAGGGGACAGACAGCGACACTAGCTATGATAAAGTCCATGAAGAAGATTACAGAGTTGTTTCAGGCAGGCGTAAGAAACGAAAGTACAGAGAAGGCTCAAGTACGGTGGAAGAGATAAGCACCAGAAGGGGCTCTATGTCAAATTCCACAGATTCCGAAACGGACTATGACAATTACGAAAACGTCTTTCGTACGCCAAAAGCAAATCCTCCAGACCTGAAAGTGTTTATCACCCCCATCGAGCGTTCAAAATCTCTTCGCAACATAAGTTTACTGGTAATTGCCAAATCAATCCAAAATGTGTCAGGAAGCCCGCCAGAATTCATGAAAAGTATGAACGCAGGAATCTTAGTTAAATGCCGCAACGAAAAACAACTCAGACAAATTTCCGATATTCAGCAAATCGGTAATGTCCCGGTCAAAACACAAAAGCATCAGAGCGCCAAAGGAGTTATCTCAGGGGTACCCATAGAAATGGGAGAGGAAGAGATCAAGTCAGAACTAAAAAGACAAAAAGTGATTAATGTAAAGAGAATAACTAGAAAAACCTACAACCAGGAAAAGAAAGATACTCTCTACACCCCAACACGCAGTGTCATTTTAACATTTGACTCAAAACAAATCCCTGAAGAGGTAATTCTCTGCTTTCAATCATTTAATGTAAAACAGTGGATTCCACCTGTTGTAAGATGCTTTAAGTGTCAGCGTCACGGTCATACGGCAGCCAACTGCCGTTCAAAGATCCGATGTGTCAGATGCGGGGAATCTCACTCTTTTGAGGAATGTCCCAGAAAAGAAAATCCCAAATGTGTTAACTGTGGCGACGACCACTCGGCGGCTTACAATGGATGTAAGATGATAAAGAGAGCGAAAGAAATACAAAAGCTAAAGACGGCACATAGTTTGTCATACGCTGAGGCCGCAAGAACGTATCGGGCAAAAGAAGAACAAACAAAAGAAAAGACACAGAAAACTCCTCTTCCCAATCGAGTGAGCTATGCCTCAGCGGCAACCATGGCAACCAATAGTGGCAATCTGCCGGTAGCCGGTGCCGAAGGGTTGGCAAGAACAAAACCACAGAAACAAACGGCGCCACGCATTCTCCCATCTCTCCCTTCCAGTACTGTAAACCAAGCTGTTGAAACTATCAGCAATCTGATGGTGGGAACAGACAGAAAAACAGATACCAATAAGGGTAACGTAGTAGAAAGCCAAACATCGAACTCAACTACTGACAAAACTGAACAAAAAGGAAATCCACCTGGAAGTAACTTTCTTATGAATGCTTCAAACGAGGAAATAATTTCCTTTGTGGTCAAAATTGTTCTAATTTTCGTAAGTGAACAAACGGAACCAGAGATACTCGCACTCATTCGTTCTCTTGTGGAACAGGTATTGATCGAAAGATCAAAATGCAGCAGTTAAACAGAAACCTTTTCATGACTGCGCTGGTCATTCTCCAGTGGAACGCCCAAGGGATGAATGCTCACGGAGGGGAATTGATTAGATATATAAATTCTGAACATGTAGGAGTAATTCATTTGATATGTATACAAGAATCTTGGTTTGTGGAAAATACTGAATTAAATATTCCCCAATACACCACACTGTCAAGAAACAGAAAAAATGGACAACGTGGTGGAGGGGTAACTATATACGTTCATGACTCGGTAAGTTTTGAGGAGGTTCGAATTTACGAAGAAATAGAGATGCAACTGATTGATATATATTTGGACGATTATGTGTTGTCGGTAGTGAATTATTATAATCCTTGCAAGAAATTGAATGATGATACTCTGAATATGTTACTTTTGAAGGTGAGAGATGTATCGAAAGTATTAATAGTCGGTGATTTTAATTCTCATAATGTATTATGGGGTAGTTTACGAACAGATCTCAACGGTAAATTACTTGAAAAGTTTATGATGTGTAATAACTTAGTTCTTTTAAATGATGGTTCTGGAACAAGAATTGATAGTCATACCGGCAAGACATCTTGTTTAGATCTGTCTATCACATCGGCAACCCTGGCCGGTAAATGCATGTGGCAAGTGTTAACAGAATCACTTGGAAGTGATCATTATGTAGTGTGCACTCAGTTATACATTAGCGCAAATCCTTTTCATTTACGTGAAATCAACACAGGAGGCGAAAACCAATCTTTCAGAAAGATCAACTGGAAGAAATTTGCCTCCTTATGTAATGATCAGTTAACTGTTGATTGTGTTGACAAATTCGAGAAAGATGCCTCTCCAACAACGTTGTTTGAAGAATTTATGGTACGCTTAACCAAAATATTAGGAATATCAAGCTACCGCCCAAAAGACACAAAGCGCAACCCTGTCCCATGGTGGACGAAGGATTGTACGGACAAAATAAAACAGAGAAACAAAATACAGAGAAAGTTAAGGAGACAATGGTCAAAGGCTTTGCAAAACGAATTCATACAAAGGAAAGCAGAAGCCCAGAGGACCATCCGTAAAGCCAAACACGACTACTGGCAGTCCTTCAGTGCGAAACTAAACCGCTTCTCCTCAGTTTCAAAGGTATGGCAAACAATAAAGAGGCTAAACGGAATACCTGTGAAACAAAAAAACATGCCTGCTTTACACTCCGAAGAGGACATTATCATCAACGATAAATGCAAAGCACATGTTTTAGGAAAATATTTCGGTTGTGTAGGCGGGAAAGAGGAAAATGATGAGAATTATAAGGATATATGTGAAGTTTGGGGATCGGTGAGGACAGATTCTGACAGCAGTCGTGAATTAGTTTATAATGAACCTTTTCAGTTCCGGGAATTAGAGAGAGCACTTAGTTCAAGAAAAGGCACTAAGCCTGGATTGGATGGAATAGGATATGAGGTTTATTGCAACATGCCCATACATTCTAAAGAACTTTTACTCTTAATTTACAATCGAATTTGGGAAACTGGTCTTATACCACAAGCATGCAAACACTCAATTTTGATCCCAATCCTGAAAGCAAATAAACCCCCCACAGAATTGAGTTCTTACCGACCAATTACATTATTACCCTGTTTTATGAAAATTATGGAAATTATGGTTAAAGAGAGGATAAACTTTTTGGTGGAAAAGAATGATTTATTATCTCCGATACAGAGTGGATTCCGTAAAGGCAGAAGCTGTGTGGATAATATAATTCACCTGGAAAATGAAATACAGAAAAATTTGAAAGTGAGTATTAAAACAGTCGCAGTATTTATTGATCTAGTTAAAGCATATGATAGACTGTGGCCCGAAGCCGTCTTGGTCAAACTGTGGAAGGCAAACATTCGAGGGAATTTGCTACATTTCATAGCAAACATGCTGTCAAAGCGCACCTTTCAGGTGCGTGTGGGCAATGCACTATCTGAAACAATGGAGATGGTTAACGGATTACCCCAAGGAAGCCCTTTGAGCCCCATTTTGTTCAACCTGATGCTCAGGGATATTCCAGTTAGACCTAACCCCAAAGTCCTATTATACGCCGACGATTGCGTAATATGGCAATCAGGTAACGACATTACCGAGGTTGTGTTATGCTTACAAGGATACTTGAATATACTTAACGAGTGGTTCAAAAGATGGGGCATGCTCATCTCATCTCCCAAAACAGTGCCAATACTGTTTTCACGATCCAACAAAGAAGAGCCCATTTTACTCTATCTAGACAAACAACCACTTATTCAGAGAAAAGAACACCGATATCTCGGAGTTATTTTAGATAAGAGGTTAACGTGGAAATCTCATATACAAGACTTAGCATGTAGAAGTAAAAAGAAAATAAATATACTTAAATGTTTGGCATATGCAAAATGGAGTGGTGGAATAAAGGATTTGATAACAGTATATAAATCCCTTATTCTTTCTTTATTGGATTATGCATGTGAAGCATATGACTCGGCATCTGATTTTGTCAAAAATATACTCAATTCAGTTCAATATCAGGCTCTGACAATAAGTTTGGGTAGCAAAGTCGGAACCTCCCTGAGAACTCTCCAAACAGAGTCAGGAGAGATGCCTTTAGATATGCGGAGAAAATTGCTGAGTGCAAGGTATATCAAGAGAATTGAAACAACTCCCGACCACCCCTTGCTGAAAGATGTTGGGGACTGTTGGCAATATAGATTTTATGATAACAAAACTTGTTCAAGTAACCCATTTGGAAACAGGATAAAGCAGATGAAAGAGGAGGTCTACCTCGATATGCCTGTTGAGCCGGTAACTCCTTTAACTATCCCACTTTGGCATATCCCAAAAGTGAATGTCTCAACTGAGTTAAGTGGATTAATATCGAAGTCAGATAATCCATTGTTTCAAAATCAAATGAGTTTAGAAATTACACAAAAGAAGTGGAGTCACTACTTGCATGTATACACGGACGGATCCAGAAGTCTAACAGGCATAGTGGGAGCTGCTTTTTTCGCACCCTATTACAAATACAGTGAATGGAAAAGACTGCAGGATTTCACTTCATCATATAGGTCGGAACTTGCTGCAATTTTTATGGCATTAACCTGGTTGAGACAACTTAGTAATGTGTATACAGGAGTAGTAATTTTTACTGACAGTTTAAGTGCTCTCCGGGCCCTTGAAACATGTAAATTCGAGGATGCTTTTGTGAAAGAAATACACGTTCTTTCGATGCACCTGCTTTTCAGGGGTATGATAGTACACTTTGAATGGGTGCCCGGCCACTGTGGCATCACGGGCAATGAGACAGTAGATAAAGCGGCAAAAACAGCCCTACAAGAGAAACATATCGGGATCAATAATGGACTCAATAAGATGGAAGTTAAAAGTGTTTTGAGTAGTCATTTTAATAAGAAGTGGCAAAAAAGATGGGAAGAAACACAGTCCCCTTTAAAAGAAGTACAGAAGTATGTAAGTGGAAAATATGAATGCAGATTAAAAAACAGGAAAGAACAAATCCTTATTCATCAAGTCCGTATGGGTAATATTGGACTGAATTATGATAAGTGGAAAGTAAATTTGCATGAAACAGGCAACTGCCCCTATTGCCCCGAAAAGGAAAATTTAAGTCATTTTTTATATGATTGTCCGAAATATTTGATAGAGAGAGCCATGTTGATCGCAGATATTGGAGGCAAAGATCAACGGGATATCAGAAAAGTATTATCCACAAAAAATGTTGATCATTTGAGGGCATTAATCTCATATGTGAAGAGAACAGGAAGGTTTTCCAAAAGACTTATATAAGTCTTATAGAGTTATACAGATAATTATCTTTTGAGTTTTATTTAATTTAGATTTGCACACTGCACAACCGGATGTTTGCTTATTACATAATGAAAAAAAAAATGAATTATTTGTAAATTATATGTTTATTTAATGGAAAGTATATATGAAATAATATTATAATTTTGATGTTTATATATCGCATTCGGGAGTCTGCTTGTGCACCATATATGCGTTGGGCGGAGGGTCCTGAGTGCGGCAAATGAGGGATCTAGGTCTGTGTGCGCGACCGAGAAGCCTGCTCAATGTAACGAGCCGGGCTGATCAGATTTTGCCATCAGCATGCACCAGAACTTATTTGCCCCAACCGTATAACAGCAGACACATAGCGCGCATAAAAATAATAGTAAAAAGTTGTTATTTTTTTATTTATTTATTATATGTAAGATAATCATATTATAAAGATAAAGGCGTAAATATTCATATTTGAATGACGCGCCTCAAATACAAAAACAACAAAAAACAACAACAACAGAACACCTGTGGACATACAGAAGACAGTGCTCTTCTTTCTATAGCGGTTAGTTTCGATTCGGAAGTAAAGGGATATAACAGCGAAACCAAACGGGTTAAAAATTCATTTATTAGGACTAAGCTACTCATTTGGAAATGCTATCATAGCCTGATAAGCATATCTATGCCCGACAAACAAAATGACACCAAAAAGGTTTTGCCACCTCAGATGGTACCAATATCTGGCCTGGCCCATGGACTATTAGTGTGACACACATCGGACTGACTCGAATATTTATCCACCATATTTATTATACCGACTCAACTTGCGACGGGAGCTTCCGATGAGCGTTCGATGGATTTCTCCATCGTACACCTTCTTCCTCGTATCGCCCCCATTTTATAGAGATTTTCTCTCATCGGTCACTCATCGGAAGCAAAGTTTATCGCTTCCTGCAATCCATCAAAGAATATCGGATCACAGTTTGATGAATCACACTTGTGTTGGTCGACTATTGGGTCAGTGTCAGACATATCGGGCGGTGATCCGATGAGGTAAGATCGTACGATTAAGATCACGTTCCACGCGTCTGACACTCACCAAGTCGGATTCAGCCAAGTCAGATTCATCAGACTGCCATCTGGTACACTTCGGTTGATGTCCGGAAGCAACAAACTTTGCTTCCGATTAGTGACCGATGAGAAGAAATCTCTGTGGAATGGGGGTATGAGACACAATGTGCCTGATTGATACCGTTAATTTCCCGACTTTTGCAAGTCACCTCAGGCGATCGAACCACGACAGGTCGGCATCATTCGCCCGTTTTTTCTTGTGTGAAGTGGGGAGATCAATTCACCTGATTAGCACCTTGCTCTTTGAGATGAATGGATGAAGATCCCTGGATGGGTCTTTTACGTGCTTGGGTCGTGATTCCCTCACACAATATGGCCGGAACCTTCATGAATGTCCTAACCAAGGAACACAGTGTTTTGTCTCTAACAAGACGGGATTACAAACCACAGCTATAGACTCGGAAATCGAACCCGCGGGTCCTTTGGATTGGGGAGGCAGACGCGCTACCGACTGAGTGAAATCACCGACCCCCACCCGACCCCTTCATCGGGAGATATTGTCTTCACCAGATCCCTTCGCTAGCTTATAAAAGTTATTTAAAAAAAAAAAAAAAAAAATATATATATATATATATATATATATATATATATATGCGGACTCACCCGTGACATAGAGAAGAGTTCCAAAGGAGTAGCTCGTTCCGAACGCATTTCTGGCGGCGCACTGGTACAGGCCCTGATTCTTCTTAAACGTCCGTAGGATCTGGAGATGATCTTTGATACGCGTGCGTGTGCAGGGGAGGGGGGGGGGGGATAAAATGGTGTTTCTTCGTGTTAGATTTGTCTTTGACATCGCAACAAGTTAAACGTTATCATGTATTCTTTTGTTTTGCTGTTTACTACATGTTTAATGCATTAAACAAAATAAAGGGAGTAGTTATTCTCTCTCTCTCTCTCTTTTGTGTGTGTGTGCTATTTTTTCAAAGACACGATGCAAAGTAATATACCTCACTCTTTAAAGGTTAATTCGTTATTTCAGTGCGGGATCAAGAAGTTAACGTTTTCGCGTGTGTATATGCACTTACGTTTATTTATTTAACGATTTAAAAGGGGAAGCAGTTTCGAGTGAAATGTCTCTTGCTAAACTGTGGGGATGTTTCAACTTTTCATGCTCTTCACACTGACAAAGTTACAGGTTTTTCCATGCTAACCTGAGGCGTAAAATATCACCATCGTTCCACTAAAGAAAGCCCCCCCCCCCCCGCAATAGTCACTCGCATCTCTTCTCTTTTCCTTGCACCCCGCACCATCTATCTCTCCCGTCTTCTCGAGTCGTTATACTCGGGGAGGTGTGAGAGACAACTCTCTTAACCCCCTGTTATACCATAGACCTGTACTTACAATCCATAATGGAAATACGTCCGGGTAAGGACTCAACAGGTCTTTGGTCTTTGAACCACACGATCTCCGGCGGGGGGTCGCCGTTGGCGGCGCAGTAAATGTTGGAAGGGGAGTTCCTCGTCGACACTATGTACGGAACGTATGTCGAGATTACGGGATATCCGACTGGTAGAGAGTCAGCTAATAGAAGAGGACCAAAACATAAATGAAATTCCACTAACTTGATATGGATATAATAGTTACGTTTACACGGTGGTCATTAACCTCGAGGATACGTTCTATGGTGCGCGAAGTGTCGCACGGTCGATTTCTTAACTAAATCGATCGCGCGACACTTGGCGCCCCGTAGAACTTATCTCCGAATTTGAGACGCGCAAGGTATACTTTATAGGAGAACTCGACAGTAAGTTAAACTTAGTTTTATACATAATTTATATCAGTCTTGTAATACATTTTCTTTATAATCATGTATGCCTGCAGCTGTAGGTTCTATATACATGGGTGATGTTCGTTATTCTGAAGGTTTGCTAATCAAAAAATGAAATAAGGTTCGTTAATCTGATAATGAAAAGAAGGTGCATACTAACGAACCTTATACAAAAATTACGAACCTTTCTTCGTTTTCGTATTAACGAACCTTCGGAAGAACGATCTGTAGCTTTTATACATGACAATTACCTTGCTTTTTCAGCATGGCACGTTAGATACTATGGATAAAGGAAATTGACATAATTATCTAAATACCACGATTAAGTTAAAAACTGCATAAGCTATGTAGGCCTGTATTATATCCATGCTTGACACATCATGACATAGAGAGTCTCAGCTCGCAGATCATCAGTTTCAGATTTCAGTTCAGTTAATTTGTATATTTCAAAAAAAAAAACTTCTTTGTAGTAACACAAAATACATATCAGAAACAAAACACATCTCACAAAATTAATATTAAACAGTGTACATTAAGGGTCATTTGCTAATATATTGCAGATGCAGAAGACCAGAGAGAGAAAAAAAAAATCATGAAGAAAACCTACAAAAAGTCCGTAAACCTAAAGTTTGTCTATTGCACGTTTCCAAGGAAATGCGAGTTCTTACTGCTTGTATTAGGGAGGTAGGAAATTATTTAAAACTAACAACTGAACAAGAAACGAGTGTTTGTATATTAAAATAAAACAAAGCAAAATCTCCCTGTAGTATTGAGGCATAACCATGGTGTACAAATAGGACTATGCAGTGAGTTAACTAAACCGTATAATACGCAATAAATAGTACATAATTTGTATGGCAATTATTAATATTATCATTTGATATAATTTTATCATCAACCACTACACCAGAGTAGTAATTCAGTGAAATAAGCCAATGTAATTCTGATTTACATTTGTAAACATATACAGATGTACTCTGAGCTTTCACAAGAAGCAAAACGCGGTTTAGATCCTGTAAATGTTATTATATTTTGAGCAAAAACTGCTCAGGTACGTGGAAGCTAACTCCGCCGAGTGAGATATGTCTGAATCAAATAGTTTCTTTTGAACATATTTTGAAGAATAGTTGGTAAGTTATTCGTAGATAAAAACTACATGAATATTCCAACATATTGAATATACAATTGATTTACTGTTAAGATTTTATTCCTAAAAAAATCAAAAAATAATTCATTTGAGAGAGAGAGAGAGAGAGTTTAAGCAGCGTGATTAGTAATTCAAGATAGCACGTTTTAGAAATAAAAAGGAGGTTACCTGAAAAAACATTCCGCATAAATTCCTCATGCAAGAATTCCGTAATTCAAGAGTGGAGAGTGGAGAGCTGAGTACACATTCAATAAAGCATTTGGTGGAAAACACAATTCAAGTGTTTGTGTGTGTTTGTTGTTGTTTTTGCTATTTTATAGAATTCCTGTATTCCTCTATATCAGTTTCCAAGATATGTCACTGTCTACATGGAGTCCTATACTTGGTGGAATCCACAAATCGAAACAACAAATTCTTGTCATTGACCATGATATGTTTTGGGGAATAATTTAAGAGGATTTAGAATCATATGCCAAAATTGTGAGTTTTTTTTTCTTTTTTTTTTTTACAACTTATTGGCACTGATCTACAGGCTTGAGTATTCTTTAGCTCACTGATCATTATATCGGCAAGGCTGGCGGGATCACGATGTGGGGGAAAAGACCCCAATTTCAATCATCAGGAAATAAAAAAAGAGCGAAAAAAAAGAAAAAAAAGAAAAAGTATTTCGAGATCGTTATTTAAGGATGAACAGTGATGGGCCAAGGAGGGAACCCTGCGGCACTCCACAGGAAATCAACTTCATCTGTGACTCCTTGGCCCTATTTTATGAAGAGTTAATATAGTTGATTTCTATCATACGTCTATGGCAGCCTGTGTGGTAAGGAAATTTATAATCGATTATATCTTTTGATAAAACCGGATCCTGGCCAGTGATATGAAGAAACTCCTGCGTATAGGTGTGGACAATATAATCACTTTACCAATCTAGAATTGTCCTACCCTGTATACCATAATGCCTTAATTCATGAATAACAAAATATTATGATTAATCGTCTATTTTTTTTTTAAATCAATGTTGTTTGTGACACATTATCAAACGCAAGAGCTACTTTTTTGATAAACCAATGATAGCAAAACATGAGATTTTTTTTTTCCTGAACCCGAACTGAGAGTTGAAAGAATAATATATATCACAGTGACTCACGAAATTAGTGTATGTATGTAAATTAGTCTGTTAAGAATTTCTGAGAGAGATAGCAAAAGATAAATTTGACGATAATTATTCGAAGACTCGTTAAAAAGGGAACTACTTTAGCGATTTCGTATTTTTCGGGAACAGTAACAACCACAACAAAGACGAATTAAAAACGCGTGTCAAAGGAGATACAATTTCGTTAATTATACGTTTTTCAATAAAGTTGATGAAGTTACTTCATTGGCTCCCTGTTCATGATCGCGTTGTTTAATGATCACTTTTTCAGTGTGTTCATGGTTGTGCTCAAGGTTACAATATCTCTCTCATTCAAAATTACTCCCATACACTTGATTATTACAATTATCTGCTTCTGGTTCTCTTGCTGTCCTTAAAGTCACTAAAATATCATGGGGTGGAGGTGGGGGAGATCAGAACACTTATGCTTACCCCTAAACTCAGGAATAGCATTTCTGAACATTTTAAAGTGTTCAAGACATGTGATTCCGTTAAAAAAAAAATTTGAAAACTCTCCTACTCTGTCTTAGTTTTGCAATATAAGTTATGTTATTTTTATCATTATTATTATTATTAGTAGTAGTAGTAGTAGTAGTAGTATAGTAGTAGTAGTTACTTATCATTATTATTGTTATCAAAAGAAAATTTGTGATACTTTTTTTTCCAGATTTTAAAAGTCTCCGTCACTGGAGTAAGAGAAAAAGAAAATGTAATAACTGTGCGTGTGAATCTGTCCAAAAACTATGGACTTTGTGTCATGTAACTCATAGTATTATAAACATCTATCATGAATTAACATTTGTTGAGCAATCAGCACTGATTTCCAACGTTTAACACTTGGCCTTCTCACAAGGGTACAGAACTGTCTATCATTCTTAATAAATGAAACCTCTTTTCTCGCGACATGTTAAAGGCATTATTTACCATTTGCAGATGAAAAAAAAAAAACCTCAGCTTTAGTGCTTTACAATAGTTCAAAAATGTGAGGGATAGAAACAACCAATGTAAAAAAAAAAAAAAATCATCATCATCATAATCAACGTTGAGTGTTGTTAAATGTACAAAATGTGAACAATGGTTTTTAATAGAATTGTTTCTAGAGTAAACTCTCGACAGCTATGGTTCAGTGAGAAAAATAGTGATATCTCCTTATATCTTAGGCTTTATTCCCAAATTTTTGTAAGGGATGTCTTGTGATACAACTAACCTACACATATGCATCAAATGTGATAACTCATGCGTTGTTTAAATCACTGCTCCCAATGGTAATACCTTTGATATTAAAAATATATATTTCTTGGAAATGAGACTATGGCTATTTGAATTTTAGGAAACATCAATCTGATGACTATTTTTTTATTCGCCTGTTCGGAAAATCAGTAAATTTCCTTCCTCTTAGCACACGAAAAAGTGAATAGACAACGAGAAACATCACGAGGTACCCGCTTTTTACGGAAGCAGTGTTTCTGTGATTGTGCACTTTCACTGTTTGCTTTTCATGGGAATGAACATATTTAAATGACTGTGCAATATCACTTTTAAACTTTACAATTAGGAGCGAATTTTCCCTTCATCCAACAAGCTAAATTCCGAACAGCAAAAAGGGAAAGAATGAAAATATCATCTTAGTCTGATGGGTCTTTGTGCTATATTTTGTTAGTATTGACTGAAAAAAAAGGTGAATTACAAAAGTAGTTTAGATTTTTTTCGGGGAAAATCTATTCTATGTTTGCACCGATCAATGATGGCAGCGTAAACAAGGTAAATTATCAAATTTGATGACGATGATGATGATGATGATGATGAAAATTATGATTGTTACTAATATATTTTCTCTTTCGTTCCTACAAAACCTTAAAAAATGTGCGAAGAGTAGAATATTACTTTCCGATTATAATGTTACTTTGATTAACTAATCAGAAGACGATGTAGTAGACATTCATTTTCTTTCTTTCGTTTTTACATTCATACTCGCAGAAGACATAATACAGAAAAAAAAAAGAATTATGCATTTGGTAAACTGGAAAGACTGAGAGGCTCCAGATTTCAGTGTTTATGATGTTAAATTAATCCGCAATACGTCAACAGGCTGCTTTCGTGGCGTATTCAATTCATTGACATTATCATTATTATTTTTTTTAATCCTCTAGAGACTAGAGGACCCAGAACTAGTAACAAGCTATTCCATCTACAAATCTCGCTGTACAGTGTGTCCCGCAAAAAAAAAAAAAAAAATGCTAATGGCAATCTACATGAGAGTAATTTGAAAATTACCAAATCATATTGTATATAATTTTATAATCGTAAACTAGCACATATTTTTTTACGACTAGCTTAAGTTTTATGCGATATGGTCCATTGAACACCGAGATATGAGCCTTCTTTCAGCACTCGTCAGAAAAACTCTCAATCCAAGTTTCGTTATTACGTTGAATACAGTACGTAGTCCAATTACGCCTTCATTCATTCTTATTTTATCTCCTTTTTTTAGATTATGGGCCCACAACTTGCGGGCCCATACTTAAATTTAAAAAAAAAAATAAAGGTTTAAGAAAATTGGCATGATATCTTTGGTATGTTATGAGATGAACATATCTATACACTGGTCAGACTTTGAGACCCTTGTTTCTTATATATATGCATCTCTCTATTCGTCGTATTTCGCTGAATCGTACAGTCCTTCTTTAATCTGAAAGGAAGTAGGCGTGTCCAGCTTCCTATTATAAAAAAAAAAGTAGGAGCATACATTCTGTGGAAGAGGAAGTTCATATTACTTTTTCTGCCTATGTATGGCTTCTTTCTGCGTATGAGATTCGTCATGATCCATTCTATGTATCATCTACGCATGGGAGACCATAAGTGCATACACAAGGCTAACTGCGTTCTTGGTGAAAACATACTGTTCTCCTCCCCCCCCCCCTCCCCCAGCCTGCTCTGACACTAACTGTGCAAGCAGTGTATGAATGGAGTGTTAGCGTTCCATACATATTCAGACTTCCGTATCATTCTCGGACCAGTTTACAATTATCGTAGTCTAAATGGGGGGGGGGGGGATTACAGCAGGCACAACGGTGAAATGTTATCAAAATCGGATTAAAGTGAGACAGTTATACCAAAATTTTAAAGATTTGCTAATTTTTTAAGGTTTTATTTGATGATGTTATTTTATGTGAAGACGCAGAATACTTTCATTCACTGTGAATCTATAGATAAGTATACTCCTTGAACGATATGTATAAAGAGTACGATATCAGATTTTGTTTCCTCAAAGCCATCAAACAGCAATCCCTATAGATTTCCAGTATTCTGGGTAAGCCTCTCTTCAGATAAAAAAAAAAATCGATATTGTATTTGGAGATCATATATATTTCACATACTCTGCATGTTCTTAAAAGTGCAATTGTAAAGAGGGTTTAAATTGTAGTTTTGATATCATTTCAGAAAATTACGGTCATGTAAGCCCAGTAAATTAAACATATCATGTTGCGCACCTCATATCCTAATTTTCTTTTTCCTGTACGACTGCATGTTTAACAAGTGTTTAATTCATTACTTACTACATATTATTATATCATTACATACTATTTTATGTATAGATTTTGACATAGTTTATTGGGTGTGGGGTAGAAGTCCTGCGGGCCACGGTAATTAAGTTGCCCCTAGCAGCCCTAATTTTCTATGTCACAATCTAGGTTGTTGTTTTTTTCTTCACTTGTGTTTTGTGTTTACCCACGTACACATGTCTGAAATGCCGAAGAAATAATAATAATGATGATGATGATAATAATAATAACAATAATGAGAAAAATAACAGTTGATAATACTATGCAAATGACGAAGCTGATGATGTCATCATCTATCTTCCTTTGATTTAAAAAAAAATGACGACAATCAAATTCTCCTGCTATAAAAGTGTAAAACTTAGTGTTGCTCCTGCCGCATAACTTCAAAATAATGATCAGTCAGATACATAGGACGATTTTATATGACATGTTGTGAGGCGATGACATTAACTCACCATCTGGATGTTCATGATAATTGACTATTCAAGAACTGTTCTGTGAAAATTAGCGAAACTTCTCAGTTTCATAACTTCCCTAAGCTAGTTCTTATCTGATTTCTGATTAAATTTTCACCGTTGTCATGGTTGTGCATGCCTGCTTGTAACACACTTTATCGCTCTTTAGTTTTAGACTAACTTTTAACTGGTCCGGAATTGTCCTTTACTCTTGAAAGTTTCTGTTCTCATACACTGATACCAAAGGATGATACCTCCATGCTAATACTCCAAATGTAAGTTATTCTTTTAAAAAAGAGTAAAGTTTTACGAGTTCAAAATGGTGAAAACTCGACTGAAATCTGATGAAATGTAAGGAAGTAACGGCATTTTGAAGCTTTGCTAATTTCTGCAAAACAGTTCTTGTACAGTGGATATGAATATGTGCAAATGAGTGAGCTAACCATGTCATAACCTCATAATTTTCAATTGATCGTGTACAAAAAAAAAAAAAGACGAAATGCAATGTTTCTGTCATTGAAGTCCGAAACATGATGTTATTCCTGGTTGAAAATCTTCAGCATAATGATCAGTTGGATATACGAGGATTTGAGCCTCGGGCATAATTGCGTTTGAATGAAAAACTGGAAATGTCAATATTTTATGTACCGGTACAAACTATATGGCAAGTTGTGAGGGAATGACATGCTCACTTTGCTATTTGCATATTCATATTTACCATTCAAGAACTGTTTCTTGAAAGAAAGCGAAACTTCAAAAGTATTCATCCGATTTTGATCAAAATATAATACCGTTGAACTCGTAATATTCTGTCTTATCAGACTAACTCGTATTTGGACTGATTTTCCCCTTTTAGTAAGTACGGCCTTAAGTTTTACTTCTCCACCCTTCACATCTAAAGACAAATGAACACGATGCTAGTTTCAGATAAACCAGGGAGGTGCTAGAGAAGGAGAGACAACTACTGCTCTCCTTTGAAGTCATGCGCGGCACCGCCGAGAAGTTATGCGTTCAACTACAGGTGTTACCCATGTGCTTTGACAAAAGAGAGCATCAATAATCGGGACTAGCACTCTCGCATCTAGAAATACTTGCCCCTACTGCAATTCGCTCTCTCTTTCAACGTGATGGCAACAATGAATTTGTGTACCTTGAATTGGAGCAGCGAATCAAAATGCGGTGTAAAACTGACAATTTTAACAGCAAATAGTTTAAAAGCACGGTGGAACACGCTTTAGCGGAGTACTTTATTTGAAAGATCAAACTATCCCAGATTAAAAGATAGAAAACTAACATGCGGAAATGTGCGCATTATAGAAAAATATGAGGTTTTTAAGAGGGCCTAATTTTCATTTCATTTCGATTTGCGCATTACGAAGAAACTAGAAATAAATGTTTATGATGTTGAATTCTTTCTTTAACTATTCTAAATCAATTCGAGTATTTCATTTAAAATTTTACGATGAAAAAGAGCTTGTAATTCAACGAAAGGTGAAATGCGCTCTTCGTCTCCGAACTTTGTCTTGCAGTCAGACCCCGTTTACAGTGCGGGGCCGGGCTCGGCCGCGGCCGAGCCCGGCCTCAATTGCGCGGCCGAGCCTCGCAACTTTGTAAACGGACAAAATTGCGAGGCTCGGCCGCGCAATTGAGGCCGGACTCGGCCGCGGCCGAGCCGCGGCAGAGCCCGGCCCCGCACTGTAAACGGGGTCCGAGCCTCGCAACTTTGTCCGTTTACACTGCTGGGCTCGGCCGCGCTTTTAATTCAAACCTTTCAATATTTTGTCGTAGTGGCGCTCTGCTTGTAAACAAACGCAATTTTGTATAGCCTGGTTTTCAGACCCTTTGCCAACTGGATTCCGTGGCGACGAAGTCGCCGTTCGGGCAAAGGCCTTTGCCGAAGGAAAAATCCTTTGCAGGACAAAAACCACCTTAAACTATACTAGTTTTCCACGTTGAGGGGGTTAATATCGTGAATAGCGAAATAGTACGAGCAGAGGGTCTGGAAGCCAGACTAAAATTGGCCGCGCATTTGGCCCAGTTTGCGTTTACACCAAGAAGAGGCCGGGCTCGGCCGCGGCTCGGCCGCGGCTCGGCCGCGGCCGAGACCACCTCCAGAGCGAGGCCAAATGCGAGGCCAATTTTGGCCTCGCATTTGGCCTTTTGCGCGTTTACACTGAAGCGGGGCTGGGCTCGGACGCGGCTCGGCCGCGGCCGAGCCTCGCACTGTAAACGGGGTCTTTGAGCGGTGCCACGCATGACTTCAAAGCGTAGTGGAATGCTAGACATCCCATTGTAACGCCTTGATCCCAAACATGTGTTTGCATGAATTACGAAGAGTTGCCACTCCATCTCTGTAACACATCCCTGGATAAACATCCTTTCATGAGATCAATGCGGGTATCTCATATTCATTCGTGCAGCCTATGAAAAAACAACAACAACAACACATCAGGCTTCACTTCATCTACGCACTTCTCGAGAATCTCACCTTCAAAGACGGTCAGCGTGGCGTTTGAAGTCGTGGCGTTACCTTCCACGTCGGTAGCCTGGCATCGGATCACTGTTCCGTCGTCGAGCCGGCGGCGGATGGGCGACATCCTGAGCATGGAGCCGCCTTCACTTCTCAGTTTCGTAATGATGAAGCGGATGCTCGTGTAAAGCTGCTCTCCATTTCGAAACCATCGTATTCTTACTGGAGATAATGTCATTATGTCCGTCGCTTCGCAAGTGAACGTAGCAACACTGCCATGAACACCGGCCTGATTCTGCGGGGCCTTTGTAATAACCGGTGACGCTGAAAGCAGGAGGGAAGGAAGGAGTGAGGAAGGAAAGTTAATTCATTTAAATTTGTTTGTTTGTTTGATCATTTTCCATCTGAGAAGATGGCTGGATAGCCCATATTCAGCTATATGAAAACCCTTTCACTATACGGTACTATAGAATCTCGAAATATGAATCGATTCTCTACTCACATGAAGCAATGTAAACTTGTCGCGAAAAAAGCGACAACAACAGCACAGCGAACATCCCACCGAGCATTGTACACCTAATCCATGCAATCATTCACGTTCAGCGGACAGTACCAATACCGGTCTGATTCTCCGGATGATAAGTGTGATATCCGAGTTCCGTTTATTATAGCCGTGTTGTGTGAAGAAGGTGGTTTTGAGTGACGATTGTAGGTTTATATCCCAACGAGCGAGGTTTCTTTAATCCTTTCAATTCAAGTGAGTGAAAATACGCACAACTTTCACACACATATACCTACGAACAGGAAGTTAACGTGGCACTCAGAGTCATTAACAAGGAAACGATGAATCAGCAGCATTTTGGGACACTTAGTCCATCAAATTTAAAAAACAGCTCTTCTGTGCTTGATGCTGCATGTTTTGAATTAAAATTTTACCTTTTTCATAAGATGCAGTATGAAAAAAAGCGACAACAGTATGAAAAAATCTCTGTCATTCTAAGTAATGTCTATTTTTCGTCCACTTAATTTCAACTTACCTAACATCCAGTTTTAATCTTCCCCGCCAATATTACTGTCTTGTCATCTGATGAAATGGAGCACTTTGAAGTTGCAGTTGTCCCGAGTTTTGGTCCAAACCCACTAATGACATTCAAATCCTTAGCAAACATAGGCTGGACTTCTGCACCAATCCTGTCTCCTTAACTGGCTCCTTAACTGGCTATCAGCGTCAAACGTCTCTCGGCTGTACAGAATCACACATCTCTATCATTTTTGTATATACCTGGTAAAGAATGTTCCTGTTGGGGAACGTGTTATAATTATACACCAATAGAAGTAAGATGAACAGCGTTGCAATTGATTTAACAGTTTTACACCAAAGAGGAATGGCATCACCGAGATAGCTACTGGTGTAGAACAACAACAACAACAACAACAACAACAACAAAACTAGGATGGGTTTCCGGTGAACCTGGTAAAGCTGTTTCGAATAATTATGCTGTAATGGAAGAGTGATATATAAATGCAATGTTGGAGGCATGGAGCTAAGTTTTAGCAGCAGATGCATTAGAGGATCATGTGTGGATGAGTTTTGCTCATATTATGATTATGACAGCATGCAACTAGTCTTTCTCTATACTCTTGATATCATAAATTATTACCTACATGAGGTAGTTTTGCTGGGCAATTGTAGTTGGTATTTTGGTCCAACTTCGAGGTCAGAGGGCGATATTAGTGCGTATGGCCACCACTTATTACAACTCTCCAAATTGAAACAGAAGCAAAAACAAAGTGTGAATACGTTCAGATGTGTGAAGTTCGCCTGTTACAACTATTATGTATCTTGGAAGTTGGAACTGAATGATGTACATTATGGAACAATTTTGCATCTATTCGACATGTTGGTGATCATCTACAGGTAAGTCAAATGTGGCTTGATCTATATCATAGTGTATAACAGTTACTGTATTCACATATTTTCCTAATTTACCTAGGGGATAGGTAATAATTATGATATTATCTGGCCTTGAGGAAGATACCAGAAAATATTGCCCGCACTGAAAAAAAAAATATTGCCCTTGTCTTCGACTCGGGCAATTCTTTTAGTTTGGGCAATATTTTCTGGTATCTCCCTCAAGGCCAGTCAATATCATATAATGTCATTCTTGTGCTGTCATGGGACGATTTTTTTTTCTCTCCACTATTCTTTGGCATTTCACGCTTCTTCTGTCTGCTTTTCAGTCACCTCTTTGTTTAATGAATATGAGTGGTGATTTATCATCTTTTTCATCTTTTAATCGTGAGTTAAAACGTACACCTTCTCATTCGATCTGTTGCACCCCCACGCCTCGGCACACACGTACATGTATAATACACCAATGTTGTGCCTCGCACAAGCTAAATGCGTGTGGGCGGGGTCACGGGCCGAGTACATTGTATCTAGGTGCGTCAAATAATCTAGTCACTCGCCCTGGATCACTAGTATCAGATCTACAGAGGTCTAAAAAGGTACTGGGATACTACTCGCGATTCACGGGTGAATCCGGAGATGTAGGCCTATTCAGAGGCACAGAAGAAAGTTGATGAAAATCTAGGAGCTTCATGTTCACATGAAATTAGGCCACTGAATTACCAAGGTACACAAAAACGTTGATACATTTTGAAAATGCAAGATGTGTCTTAAAGAACGCCCTCCACAAGACTAGCTGGACATGGAAACTTATTATCATACTCAGCATGTCATCTCATGTTTTTCCATGATCGATAGTCCAATGAATGCCCAGATATTCACTATGGAATACTGGAAGAAACCAAACCTGAATGACGAATTGCCCTTCATCGACTTAATAAACACCAATTTTCCGGTGTGTATGAGTGGTAGCTATGATACAAATCATGGGCCATACAGGCATACCCACTCTAGTGGGATTCGAATCAAGGACCTCCTGAATGCTAGGCGGGCGTCACATCCACAAGGCTACTGCCTTTTACCGAATAAAAACAACGAATATTGTAATTTTGTATATTACGTAATACAAATCACATCTGGGTCTCACCTTTTAAAACTTCTGATTGAACTCAATTTCAAATATTATAAACCTTGTCACTGCTTTCAATTTGCTATTCCCAAAAAAAAAATTACAACGGGTCCCTCCGCAATGATATCTTTAAAAATAGTGAATCAATCTAAATACAAATTCAGGGTATGAAACTATAACTCACTGCCCACATCTTACAGAAATCCCCATTCAATTTGCTTCAGTGGTCAAAAAGAAATGGGGAATTTTGTAGAGGATGTCGGGAATCTCTTCTGTCCAGATTCTGTCTATTATTCACACACATGAGCATTAAATTGCTAAAATTGGAAGAATCAGACTCATGACATGCTTTACAACAATCCGCATTTCTCTGTGACCGCTTAACCAAATTGAATCGGGTTTTCTGCAAAATAGAGCTAAGATGTTATATTTTAAGACCCTGAAGTAGCACCTAGACAGGTTGATCATATTGGGTGTTATCAACTCGAAAATCTGATTGTAATTTTTGGGGCGACTTACTGCAGTATGTCCCCCCCCCCCCCAAAAAAAAAAAAAAAAATACAATCAGATTTTCGCATTGATAACGCCCGATATGATTACATTTTTTAAATGCTACTTCAGGCTCTTAAAATATAACATTTTAGCTCTATTTTGCGGAAATCCCCATTCGATTTGGTTAAGCGGTCACAGAGAAATGTGGATTGTTGTAAAGCATGTCATGAATCGGATTCTTCCGAGTTTAGCATTTCGATGATCTTGTGTGTGAGGATTATGTAGACAGAACTTGGACAGAAGAGATTCCTGACATCCTCTTCAAAATTCCGTATTTCTCTTTGACCACTGAAGCAGATCGAGTGGGGTTTTCTGTAAGATGTGGGCAATGAGTTATAGTTTCATACCCTGACTTTGTATTTAGAGTGATTCACTATTTTTAAAGATATCATTGCGGAGGGCCCCGTTGTAATTTTTTTTTTTTGGGGACATACTGTATTGTACATATAATTGTTTAAATATAAATCTCAAAATCTGAGCGATTTATATTGTATTAACTGCATAGATAGCATGAGAAAAAAGCTTTACCTATATTTGGTTTATTCGTATCACAAATCTTCAGTAACCTTCAAAATCCTCCCTACTTACTTTCATGGTAACAAGTCATAATTATCTTCTCTTTCTAATGTCCTATTCGACTGAAATGTCAATCATAATCTAAATTTTGCGATCGATTTCCTGCGATTGATATAGAATCATTCCCAGCTTTTGAAATATTTGCCATGAATTCAGTCTGAAGTTTGTGATTTATATCCATCGCTTTTTCTTTTCAGCAAGATGAAATTTTAATCAATTGCAAAGTTGCGATTACTTAGGGGACTTACGATTGACACACACACACACACACACACACACACACACAACACCCAGATACAACAAGACATATCTATCTGCACATAATCTTACGAAACAATCTTCAACAGGAAGTCATAAAACGCGGCAGACACAAAAAATATCTTCATACATCTCATATCAATTCATATTACATGTATTTCAAAAATAAATCAACATACGTTATAAGGTTTGCGTCGATATATACATCCTACCAAAATATTTTACATGTTAAATCGTTACTTACACAATGGAAATAGAAAAACGTCATTTTGTAAACCACGTAGAAAATACAAAACGTTTATAACATATAATATTATTGTTAACATTATACAATGTAAAGTGACAAGTACACGATTTTACATCATTTATTTCTTAATCGATTTTTAAAAGAGCCCTCATAGAGGAACAGAAAATACGTTTTTCTGTCAATCGGACTATTCTTAAATTAAAAAAAAAAAAATGATTGAAAAACTATGCGAAGAAAATTAAATCACCGAGAAAATGCCACACATCTTTGGAATGGCCCGTATTCAGTCAGGAAGTACTTTATCATCATTATGCGTTCAATGCGAGTCTATCAAAGTTAAGGCACTAAAACACTTATGTGTGCTGGATATAGGCCTACACGTCCCCCTGACTGAATTCAATTATGTCACCTGAGCTAAATTGGGTCATCGCACGAGACCGACACCCACGAGTCATACAGCCTACGAATTCGACATTTTAGAAAGCTCCACGAGACATACAGCCCATGAGTTATACAGTAGGTATAAACAACCCACTAGTTCGACAGATACAACAGGGGCATAATGTGTCGGTCTCGAGGGCCTTGTTTGCAATGTGTTGAACTCATGGGCTGTATGACTCGAGGGCTGTATGATTTGTGGCTGTCGGTCTTGTGATGTGCACCCGAGCCAATTTGTTCCTCACAGACAGTCACGTCCAGATACGGTATGTAAGGTTGCACCCCAAGTAACTGATACATCTCATACATTGTATTTACCTACCACAGTCCAAGTGTCATACTGTCGAGGGATATACCCGCGAAAAATGAAATCAACTCGGGCGCCGTGTCCGGTTCTCATGCTGGCATAACTCGCAACCTATTCTCTGCATGTCTTGCACAACACGTGACCATCTTTACAGGGACATGCACATGATCTTAACCTATCTAGCGACAAGATCGACAGGTGGCTTATTTAACAATGCGTGTAGTTCATGGTGAATCCAATTGTGCGTGATAATTCTACTCATTTAATACCCTTACAGACTATGAATGTGAATCAAAACTGCAGATATCGAATCGTCATGATCTACCATCAAACAAATTTGTTCGCTCGCTTCTTTTACCTATCTATCTATCTATCTTTCTATCTATCTATCTATCTATCTTTCTTTTTTTGAAGAAGACTGACTACAGGGGTGAACTCGATCAAAGTTTCGGTTGAATTCTGTCCAAATTGTAAGTCAGTCACTTGCCGTCACACCATCTCTCCGTTTCAAAATATTTCTTTTAATCTCATGTCAGTTTGAACACAGAACCTATATTCCATAGTCGGCAAGATTCTAGAATTGATAAGCCACTACTACTGTCACCTGACTGTACAGCTGGCATTCGACCAGTCTGAATGCATACTAACACTTTTTTGAACGCACCACTGTTGTAGCACCTGCAATCCTTTGGACACAGTGTGATATTCTGTTATCACTGCTCTTGAAATCCCACATATTATGTATTCTATGAAGGGAGCGACAACCCGCTCATGCGGCATATCGTTTTGCTAGCTACACGACTCTGTTTGACATCGACATTAACGCGACATATCTATTGTTTCAGTTAAGTATATAACAGTAGTAATTGCAATAAATAGATAGGTTACACAGAGAAAAAAAAAAGAGCTGAAACTAACAACGTGGAACATAGCAAAGCAAATCCCAAGTAGTAGTGACTTTTATACTCTATAAAGTGAAATAAAAAGACTGAAATATAGCTACATGACAACACTATGAGCGTTTACACGCATATCTACAATGAGCTGCAAATCAAACTGAAAAGGAGCTTAGCCGGGTAGAAAAGATCTAAAACCATTTCCCTTTCCAGGAATACCTATAGATTCTAAAAGAATCTCACACATGGAAACATTTGCATAATCACAATCACAGGAAAACACAATCATAATACAGTGTCCCGATTTAATTCTTACGGTTTACATGCAACCAACAGACACATAGTAATTTGTTTGTTTTCTTGATTTCACACCATTCACTTAAAGACACGACAAAACAGAACACTAAAGACAAATGCAAACACACACACACACACACGCACGCACACGCACGCGCTTACAAGGCTATTTTGGAATTATACGAGCGCATTAGCTGCAAAGCAACAAAAGTCTTTTGCAAAAAAAGAGCAACCGACATAAATTGTGAAATTCATTGAAATAAGAGAAAAGTTGGGCTTTGGGATAATGATTTCATATATCAATTTCATATCGATAGTTCATATAATAAGGAACACAGGACTAAAGAATTCTGAAATTAAATATTTTAGTGCAACATGAAAGAAATGCAATCAATGTTAGAGAGGATGAATTGCAATTATCTTAAAATTGGCAACCACTCTTCTACCCCGCCCATGGGTGCTCTGCTTGTCCCTCGTCAACATTTCACGACTGGTCTTGGGGAAAAGCAGGTCGATCACGTTACCGATGACACGGAGGTGTGACGTCACACAATGGACTGCAAACCCAGAGGATCTGGTGGGACCATCCCGCATTGTCCGCGAGGTACGGCGCGATGCGTCTCCCATGCGCGCAGTCACTCCACTTGTGTGAACCACTCTTATGAACAGTTCGGCCCCAGGTATGCTGAGGAGCCGGAACATTGGCTTCTTCAATCACTGACAGCACGCATACTCACACACAAAAATACACACAGTTGTTGTCTTTTTCCCTGTTTTCCCTGCTTTCTCAGAATCGTTGTGACCGACTTTTTCTCCTTCTTTTTTCCTTTTTTTTTTAATGGAAGCTCTTTGAGTAAATATTATCTGCATTGTTGCTGATGACTACCAATCAGAGTTTCCTATCTTAAAACACTAACAAACAATCAAACCAGATACAACGAGTGAGCGCCCAAGCACACCTGCCAGCCCGGTGATCAACCAATCGGAGAGCTGAAGGCAGAGTAAGGGGCGTGGTCCACTGAACTGCCTGAATACCGCTAGTGGCTTTGGGAGGCAAAGTCCCATACACTCTCCTGGATGTTATACCAAGTTTTACCCAGTAGACATTTTTGTAAAGAGTATTATTTCGCGTGAAGGAGTGATTTCAATGGCTATGTGTGATTATGCACAAAAAGTCGTGTAAAAATGTCGAGTCCTACTTTACATTCATTATGCCCTTACGACAAGAATAGTTTACAAGAAGGAAGAGTTCATTGCTGGTCAAGAGGTAAATATACACAGTATTAATGCACTTTTTAAGTGCACAGCGCCGCTTTCTTATACAGTCTTGGAACAAAACAAAAGAAAGGTGGAAAATGAGGAACAAAAGAAAAGTGGAAAATGAGGAGCAAAAGACATTTGATTTCAGGGTCAATTTTCAAAGCATACCAGTCCTACAGAGCTGTCTAAATTTCCTTCATACGTCAAACAACCAGAAAAGGTTGACTCCTTCTGACCTTATCATCCTCACCTTCGACAAAACACAAAGCAGCAACATCAACAAAATATTCTTTCCTTCTCAACTAGTCACATATAATATTTCCCACTGTTCCCATTAACAGCGAATCACGCACGCATGCGCATAAAGATGCAGTAGTCATCACTACAACGTGCATGAAGATGGTGTTGTCATGAGGTATACAATCATCACTGTCTATCTTCACAGGGCAAGCTTACAATGCCCCTGAGAGCACGCAAGAGACTATTCCCATCTCCTTGTATACCATTAATGTATCAACAACCTACAGACGTCTGAGAAACGCTGCCATATTTCCAATCTCTCTATGTTTCCAACACTGTACACTTATGTACTATTACTCTTTCCCCCTAATTCCAATGAAAGGATTACAGCTGTTCGAAGTGCCAATAACGAGGCTTGGTGACGAAGTGCTATGAAGAATTTCCCTTCATCTTTTCGCTTTCCTCCTCTTTTTCTTCCTGACCGTACGCGGGATTTTGATGCATGGAACTCGCCGCTTTGTAGATGGGGTTGATGTTCTGTGGAAGCAATTGGAAAATAGAGAGGTATGAGTTCATGAATGAGGGCATGTCTGCGAGATATGGCACATTAGATACTGATGAAGTTACCTCTTCATGAAGCATAAACGCGATTCTCGATGTGAACGACTTTTTCTGGTCATTACAGGAATGAGCTCCGAAAATTCGACATGACAAGGCATGCGTTCTCCTGTTATCCTCTTTTCTCTTTCTCTACATCCTACATCATTATTTATCATCACTAACTTTTCTTCCCCTCGTCTCCTTCTCTTCGTCTTCTTTCTTCCTCTCTTCTTCCCATCTTCTTCCATTTTTGTGTTTTTCTTCTCCACTGTTTGCATGATTTCAACTTCTCTTCACGGTGGTAAACAGGAATTATAAAGCAAACACGTGCAATTCAAACAAAGCTAAAAGTGAATCGAAGTTCAGAAGGTGAGATTTATGTGGGAGACTGGAGGACTTCAACAGCAAAAACAAACAAACAAACAAACCAAAACAAACAAAAAACAACAACAAAACAGTGGGTTGTAAACCTTGCAGTCTTCGATGATTTGATTGATGGATAAATATCATTGCTATGACAAGTTTTGAATATAACAATGATAATCATCGTGATGATGATGGTGTAAATATAAGATGAGAAAATAATGAGTCATAATTACAGGGGCGGATCCAGGAATTCCGGAGGGGAGGCGCCTTTGCAAAATGAAAAGGGGTACACGCAGCCCCCTTTTTCTTTTGATTTCTTATTGTTTTAACTAAACATAAAGAGAGGGCGTGCACCCGGTGTGCCCCCCCCCCCCGAATCCGCAACTGTAATTACCATCATCACCATCACCATCATCATCATCATCATCATCAACACCATAACTATTCTTAACGCACTGAGCATATATTCGGGGCCTATCCACAACTCTTCCATACTTCCAATACTTAACGTGACAACACTGTGATTATGAGATGTGATTTAAGTTTGTAAATTAGAGGTCCCAGACAAAAGACGGTATAGAAATCTGCACTTGGACATAATGACAATGCGGGGAAGGGGTAGAGAAGTGAACAGGAAGGCAAGGTACAGTTAGAATGGGTGGAGCAAGGGGGAAGGGGGAGGGGATTGGCAGGGGCGGATCCAGGATTTCCGTAATGAGGGGCGCCTTTACAAAATTAAAGGGGGGGCGCACGCACCCCTCCACCATTATTTTCTTTTTATTTCTTTTGTTTTAACAAAAAGTAAAGGGCGCGCGCCCGGTGTGCTCCTCCCTGGATCCTGCACTGGATGGGTGGGGTAACTCACCGAGCTAAACTGGGCGTTCTTTCTGTCGCGTTCCCAGTCCTCATACTCCTTGCGATCTAAGTACGTGATCCAACACTTGTAGATGATAATGAAGAGGATACCTATGAGGACAATCGCAACGGCCAGCCCAACGGCGACCCACCGCGCGTCTACTCGGTAGGGTACCACCAGGGGGCACACTGCGTGTAAGAAGGGCAAGTGAGCAATAACAATGAGTGGATGACATTACATGTTACAATATCTTGATATCCAGAGTAGAATCCTCGATACAAGCACAATACTTCATTACAAGCCTGCCGTCATAATTTATTTACTCTACGATTGGTCTATTGCCACTACCCATCCACGCCTATAAATAGGGGCATAGAGGGGCATTATTGGGGTAAATCTGAACATGCACGCGCCAGTTAAGATTTGCGCCAAAATTCCCAATCTGAAAGCCCTAACCTTCATCTTGTGTATCACGGTGAGAGGCCGGAAAAATGACAGTCACTGTTTGACTGATGCGATTTAAATAAGTGTATCAGCAAAGGAAAGTGATCGAAAGAAAAAATAGAGTGACCCTGATTAATGTTGAACCACCGGGTGTGGAAGAACTAACATCACTTAATGGCAAAACAGAGCTGCCAACTTTTGTAAAAGCCTTTCAGAACTATGATGGCTGAAAATCAGTAATTTGCACCTTTTTTGAGTGAAAATCAGTAATCCTTAACAGTGTTATAGAATTTATCACAGACAATGATTTCTAAAATCAGTAATTTGCTTGTAACCTTCAGTATTCTTGTCCAATTTCAGTAGAAATTACTGAAAATCAGTACTAGTTGGCAGCTTTGGCAAAACCACTGGAAAAGGATTCAAAGCAGGGTTACAATTTTGCATCATTGACTGTACGTCTTAAGGCCTGATAACCTTCTAAATCGTGTCCATTATGCCACATTCTATTGCGAAATTATGTATTATCAGCTTGTTTGGGCAAGAGAAACTAAACAAAATTAAAAAGAATATCCAAATATAGTTTATTCTCAGATAGAGGTCTGATTTAGAGTTGTTCACATCTACTAAAAAAAAAAATGACGTGCGGATTATCTAAACTGATCGAGGAATGTACAACCTGTGTCGGGAGAATATTCTGTCAGAGCACCACTACAATAATTATGATGATAATAATATTAATGATAATAATGATAATAATAATAATAAAAAATAATAATAATAACAATAATGATAACAATAATACCTGTAATAATACAAACCTGGTTCTTCTAGCACGTATAACGTGGGCACATCGGCCGTGCCGTTGGCGAAGTATGGCACAAACACAATGGAACAGTTATCCGCGTGAGGCACTGAGCAGTTATACTCGTATGACACTGTGGAGGGTAAAGGGGGGGGGGGATAGAATCCAACGAGACATTTTCATTCAACCATCAGCATCTTAAACGACAAAACTCGCTTCTTATTTAGATGAAGAGCACAAGAACAACGTAGCAATAACCATAAACATCAGAAATTTGTCCTACAAATTCATCAAACGTTAGTCAATAACTTGGTTTATATCACTTCGAAGTTTTGTGACCATACTTGTTTTTGGCTCTATAATACTTTTCCATGATGATATTATTGTCTGGAAAATCGAAGCAATAATATTACAGATCATTCCTCTTTCTTTTTCCCGCAAAGGTAGCCTCTGTGAAGAATCCAGCCCTCCTAGCTACATTTGCATTCTTTCTTTATACTTTATTTAACTATTCGGAAGATCAAGATTCATAAAAATTGAAACTTTCTAAGAAGATGAATTACGTCCGAGCATGAAATATCTATCACTGTGATGAATGCATTTTCATTATTTCTTCCTGACAAAACTAAGGCCTTTTAATCTGCAAAACTATTGGTCATCCTTCTATCTTCGTAACACGAACAGCTGGGAGCATCTTAAAGCATACACGTAATCCATGACCCGTATGAGAAAAGAACCGTAGGGAGGACTTTATTTTTTTTTCTGTAGGGGTGCATTAAACTACTCCCTTTGCGCCCTGTTGACACAGACTTTCATTTCACAATTCTTTTTTTGTTTTACCAGGGTATGATATATTTTTTGTCGCAATTCAAATATCCTCTCGTCACATCTCTATTTCATTTCCATGAATGCAGAATAGTTATTCTGTAACACTTAGCATTATCTGAAAATTCTTGGTGCTGCCCTCTGTTGTTTACACCCAAATTACGCCACACCATAACCTTCATCATGTTAATGTCGTCTCATAATATCATATGATGTAATATCACACAACATTTTATCATGTAAAATCAGGTCACATACACGTATAATGAGGACCAAAAAGATGGACACGCTAAGCTTAGTCCTGTCTCCAGCCACTCAAACTCACCATCCGGAAATGACTTCACAATGACAATCTCTGCAACGCACATACTGCATTGCTGCTCGGTCAGTGGCCCCGTGCTAAAGGCTTTGCACTGCACGCACTCCTGGTAGACCTCACACTGTCCCGAACATGTCTGAAAAATGGAAGAATACGCAACAAAAATAATGACAAGATACACAAAACTATTCCACTGGCCACAAGTTTGTTAGTCAAAGTAACATACATTGGAAGTTAACATGAATATGCAAGAGTATAGGAAAATCGGGCAGATCTGTAAGGAACTTCTAACTTCACATCTTTTGACGACAAAAAAAAAAAATGATACTTGTCACAATTACAAAAATAAACTAGTCCATTTTCATCCTCTCAGAACCAGTGTTTCGAAATATCACTTCTTCATATGGTACGTCTGCTTGTCTTTGCCTCTGGCAGCTAAAAGGATATTTATCCCAAATATAAATGTGGATTCAGTGAATGCAAAAATACGAGTAGTAGATTGTAGTGAAGTTTGCGGAAAATCAGACGATCTGTTAACTTTAAAAAAAATCAACAACTTTCATCGTTTTTTCCCATTTTCCTCAAATTTCCTTGCACAAGTGTGTTCGACCAGTATAGTTGCTCAAGCCACGTATAAATTATGTGTATATGTTTGACTGCCCTTTGACCGAGACTCCAACCCTAAGTTGTAGCTCTTCAAACAAGGGATTCTCCCGCCTGGACCACTTAGCAAACTGGAGACTGATTGTGCGAACATTCGCACATGTTCGCACATTCTACCATATCATATTATGAAATTAAGACAAAGCTACTCTAGGCGGGATAAAGCTAATTTCTAAGCAGGAGAAAATACAATTTCAAGCGGGAGACGTATAAACGGGAGAGCGGGGGATTTTGCGAAAATAGCGCCACCAAAGCGGGAGAGTTTCGAGTCTCTGCAGCCTTGAATGAATCAGCAGGACTGGTTCAGCTACTCACCGCACAGTCAAAACAGGTGGCGCCCTTGAAAGGCGAGTCCGCCTCGCATCTGCAGGATCCGCAGGTACACGTCCCGTGGGCGTTGCAGATGAGCTGGGGAGGGACGAGGAGAGAGAGGAGAACAATATTGTTAAAGGGATGGTTTAGTTTCGGTGAGATGGGACTTCAGGTTTTCAACGCTTTTTTTTATGATTTTTTCCCCTTTTTTCGTAGATAACGAGAACCTTTTATGAAAATTACTGTGAAAAAGCATGTAATTTTAAGAAAAATATTCAAAGTTTATTTGATAAAAACTGGTTTGGAAATGGTTTTCCAAAACAAAGTGATTCTAAGGCAGGACCCAATTTTTATTAGGATCGCATTGTTTTTAATATTTTGTTTTTGGATATCCCAGCAATTTCCAAACCGATTTCATCAAACAAACCTTCGATTCCACTTAGAACAATTGTATGCTCTTTAACATTTCAGAAAGTGGTTTCTGAGTGTCTCGTCTAGGGTTAAAAGCTGAATCCTCATCTCAACCAATCATCCCTTTAAGGGAGAGAATGTGAGGTCAACAAGGCGATTTGAGATACGGTTTTATTCTTTTGGAAATAATTTCGTATCAATTCATACATTCTTGCATTTCTCCATGCTAGGGAAATGCTGAATGAATTACATTATTATTTTGATTTTAAAAAATAGTTGAAGATTCACTGGAGAAATATTGGGGAAATTTTCATAACGTATACAGTGCGAGCAATCATGCTATCATAAACAAAAGGTTTTAGGTACACTATAAAATGGACTGATCAATTGAATTATTCTTTTATCTATCTATCTATCTCTCTGCGTACCACCTATCTATCTATCTATCTATCTATCTATCAATCTATCTATCTATCTATCTATCTATCTATCTGTCTATCTTTGTTTCTTTCTATATATCCATCTAATATATATATATATATATCCATCAATTCATCGTATGTATATCCATCATATTTATATTGATTAGGTTGTTCACGTGTTGGCAAGATAAAAAGATAAATAACAAAAATGGAACAAAGTTTATACTGTATCACCAACGGTTTATTTCTGCACACAAATTTTCGAGCGTCTCGCCGCCCTTTCTTTATCAACACTTGAGAAAGGGCGGCGAGACGCTCGAAAATTTGTGTGCAAAAAATAAACCGTTGGTGATACAGCATGAACTTTGTTCCAGTTTTGTTATTTATCATATATATATATTTTTTTTTTTTGAAACAAGGAACAAAAAACTGACCAGAAACAAATAATAAATAGCTAACAAATAATAAATAAATTTCTTTGCTCAAAGTTTTCGCTATATATATATATATATATATATATATATATATATATATATATATATATATATATATATATATAGCCATCAATTCATCATGATCTATTTATCCATCCATCCATCTAAGGAATTGCCAACTCATGATCACGCACAAATTCACCTGAAGAATGGTTCCTCTGCACAACTTTATTGAGCTTGGCTTAATTTTAATCGGAGACACACGTAATGCTGTGACATGGAATAATGCAGATGCAGTTTGCAGAGTTGGAAACTAATAGTAAAAGTAGTCGATGAAATTATACTCTTACACAGCAAATCAGCCAATCGGATCGAAGAAGTACATTGTACTAATATCCGGTTTGTTTGTTTTTTTCTTTTTAAATAAACCTACAGTGGACTCCCGTTAAAACGAAGTCCTTGATCCCGGCAGTTTTCTTTTGTTATATCGAAATTTTGTCATAACCGCAAAAGTAAACAAAAAACAAACAAACAAACAAACAAAAAAAAAACAACAACAACAACAACATAGGGAGGATAATGTTGCGGCCTGCATTTTTATTTCGTTATAACCGTGTTCGTTATAATGGGCGTGCACTGTATAAGGCAAGCACCGAAACACATGTGTGATGATTTTGACCTTACCCCGTTTGGTGCCCTGCATGGCTCTTGTGACCTGAGACAGTTGCACGAGTCGCCTGTGTAGCTGGACGTGCACACACACTTGCTCTGTTGGGTCGCCATGTCGCACTCACATCGTCCTCGCGAAGGGCCTGATTACATAGGGAAAGTTAAGTAAACTCTGCTTTTTAAGTATATTCTGGTGAATTAGTGGTCAAACACTCAAAACACCGGCTGATATCTGCAATAATCTTAAGAATTGATGCAGACACATTACCCATAAAGAAAAAAAAAAAAACCCACAGAAGTTTGTACTAAAAAGTAATTGTGTTTAGTGAAGTGTTCGACTTACAAGTGATTTTCTACATCATTTTTCTTATATTTTTGTACTTACTTTTTGGGGCAAGTCAAATTTGTGTTCGGGCAAGTGTTATCCAACAATTTGAAGATTTGCTTGCCCAACTAGGCAAGTGTTAAAAAAAGTTATATAGCACCCTGCAAAGATAGGCAAAATTCCGGAAAAAAATAGAGCCAGATGTCACCTTCTATGCTACGTTCCTGATGCATTGTGAAGCCAACAGCAATTCTTTCAGGGACATGGGGAATAAAAATATTCTAAAAATATGTCAGTAACAAGTCCAAGGAATGTGTGTTTTTCTTTGAAAAGAAACAAAGAAGTTTTGTGGAATTCTCTTTTATAATATCCTTATTTCATACACCTGCATACGAATATTTACACCTAGGTAATTGTATCCGATCCGATTTTTTTTTTTCTGGAAGCACGTATAACGTAAAACGTTTCCACACTTTCACCTTTTCTCTTTCCCATAATAACCCTTTCACTGTTCCATCTTTATTTCAATTTGCATCTCACAGATGATAATCACGTCTTTATCTCTCTACCAGAATCTCTTACCGCCACACAACTGTCCTTCGTAGAGGGGGCAGTTGAAGTTGTCGCACTGGCAGTACTTTCCTGACACCACGTGGGTGGGGTCCTGTTATTCGGTAGAGAGAGAGAAGAGAGAGAGAGAGAGAGAGCGAGAGAAATTAGTAAATAGAAGCTTGAAAAGAAATAGACGCTCTGTTCCCAAGAATTTATTCCTCTTGCGTGCATGTATATGTTCGCTTTTGATCCTTTGATCTACCCATTTATCTCATATACAAGAGCGAGTATAAGAAAAATATATTCATCCCTACCTATACTGTCACTGTCACTCAGCTCGAGTTTCAATTACTTTCTGACATGTATCATTCAATATCATTTATACTACTAAGAAATAAAGAATCAAAACAACAAAACAAATAAAAGCAACCCTGGCAACAAGTAACTGCAACTTCGATAGCACCATCAACAGCAACACTAGCAACAACAATTTAAAAAATCACAACAACAACCACAACAACATAAATATCCTTTACTGACCACTCTGTTAACACTGATTATTGCGTGGGTATAATGAACGGGGACAGTAACACGATAAACAGCTGACCAACTTACCGATTGCTTATCGCAGACACACTCGCCGCAGACACATTCCCCGCGTCCGGAGCAGATCAGGTTGGACGCTGGTCTGCAACACATATGAGTCAAACGAATACATCGACAGTTTTATAACAAAACTACTATTACCACTAGTACTGATGCTGCTGCTGCTACTTCTATTACCACTAGTACTACTAACTGGTACTACAACAACAAAAACAACAACTACTACTACTACTATACTACTACTATACTACTACTACTACTACTACTACTACTACTACTACTACTACTACTACTACTACTACTAATACTACTACTACTACTACTACTACTACTACTACTACTACTACTACTACTACTACCGAATCTATCACCACCTCTGCAAATGATAACAATGATGATGATAAAAGCAAGACACAGAAATTACTCGTGTTAAGTTGCAAAAACTTATCGTTAAATGTAAAGTCATATCGCCACAAGCAGTAAATTGCCAGAGATTATAACATACTACCTTTCAGTGTCTTATCTTATGGCGCAAATATTCTGATATGAGCCATTTCGTTACATTTTCCTGTTCCTAGTTCTCGACATGGCTCTGAAACCTGGTTCAGAAGAAACTCGAGCAAGCAAGGAACCTCTAGTTTCTATAGGGCAGACACTTAACCCGTCGTATGCCATATTTATTACATGTCCATAGGATTGTGTACAAAATTTGAGCATATTTGGATCATTGGTACTGAAAAGGTTAATTGACTAAGCCAGATTGCCAGCTCTTTTGTGGTTAACGAAGAATATTGGCCAAGAAAACAGGAGCATACAAAATGATACTTACGCCATGCAGGCGGCTCTATCGTCCCCAACCGTGGCTGTCTCCCCGCTGCACTGGCAGAGATCACCGTAGCGGCCCGGGTTGCAGGCGCACTGGCCACAGGCGAATGTCCCGTTTCTATTACACTCGGGACTATTCAGGATCTTGAAAGAAACGAATACATGGAAATTTTAGTGAGTGTTGAAAGCATTGTCTACAAGTGAGGAAATACAGCATTCGGAATGTATCTCTCTCAACAACGGGCAAATACCGGTAAAGAAAAACAATGGGCTAACTAATTTGTTATAAACATTTCAGAACTTTACCAACTTAATCAATACCATAACATTATGAAAACGCAAACAAAGAAAGTAGACGAATATATGTCTGAGAAAACCAAAGATTTTGTATCTTATATTAATTGGAATCGTATCTACATTGTTTAACTGTTTCGCAGTTACCTGTCAAATTTCGATCATTTGTCTTTATGTACTGCATGTGACATTATTTTATTTTGTACCTGAATGTTTATATGAATACATTTTCTTTGTGAAAAAAAAAATTATGAAAACGCAGAGTGTACAGCAGTTTGAAAAACGAATGAGCCGACGAACACAGAAATAAACACATTGAGAAGCAGATAAGAGTTAGAATTAGATCGCATATTGTTTAATCTCAGTGAAAGCAGAAGAAAACGTTTGTCTGTTCATTTATTCTGCTGCTGGCGCTTTGGGGGTACTATATTTGGGGTATTAATATTTGGTAATATTAATTGAAAGAGGCAATAATACTTGATCGTCTACACAATATGATTGGATTAGAACATTTTTGTTTGTGTGTGTATATGTTTGTTTGTTTGTTTGTTTGTTTGTATCAAGGTGAAAAGTGAAGCACCAGATTGTGGCAAAATGAAAATAAATTACGAACAATTGTCATTTCTTCTCATGTCATTCTAATGTCGCATTCATGTCACGAACGCCATATATGAGCTCTGGATGACTATAATTACCCTTCAATGCCGTGATGAACAGCAGGTTGCAACAAAGAAATACAACCATGGACATGTACCAAATAAATGTCCTGATAAGTAGTGCGAAATGTGCATTATTATACTTGAAGGTATTCTGGAAAGTATAAAAAAGTAATTAATTAACAATCTATTTCTATGCACAGCCAATGGCATTCTAAGATGTTGGTCAGAAGAGCGGTTAACTGAGACGGATAATGCCAAGATACCCCCTGGCGGAGTGTCGATTACTCACCCCTCCAAGCTCGCAGTCGCAGTCGCAGTCGATTTCGACATTGACCGTCATCGCCTCGCTGAAACCAACCGGACTCACGGTAAAGCTACGAGAGGGAAGAAAAAAGAAATAAATAAGTGAAAAAGATAAATAAGTGCCAAAAAAAAAATACACAAAGCCTAAACCAATAAGCAAACCCGTCGAGTCGGAACAGAATCGTGCACAGGATTAAAGTTGAATTGCAACGTTTTCCCTCTAAGTCTCAGTCAATTTTGGTAACAATAGTCTACCTTACAAACTGAAATGAACAATTTATTGATGGGTGTTTTGATAGAATAGATGGGTGGATTGTTACCACGGGGTGGTAAGAACCCCCTTTCACGCTTTCGCTTATCTCATTCCCGAAAGAATGGCCAGAATGCATAGTCAAACAGAACAAAGCAGCTTCTGAGTTCTATAACACCGCAAAAGTTAAAACGAATGTTGGCAATACTTTGGACCTTGAACGGTTATAGGGTTGGTGAACATTTTGTAACCGTGGGTGATCAACAGTTGGGGGAAGTGATCAAAATGAGTAGTCCTCGAACACTTTCCAGTTGGATTAGCATTACAATTACCTCGTCGTGCCGCCTGGTACGCAACTCTCGGCTGTCACGTCGATCGAGAAAGACACGGTGTCGCCGATGGTCAGGCCATCGCATGACATCGAGTTCGGTGTCGACACCCCGTTCAGGCAGTGTGAGGTGAACTCGAGCAGCAGTTCGTCGCCGACGTCGACGTTGAGCTCTACGACGGATGTAATTCTCTGAGAAGAGAGAAATCGGTACAGTCGAGAACATATTTCACACACGGCATGATGTGGGCTGCTACCTCTATCCAAACTTAAATTTTACTTACTTTACTTCCCTTTCAGACTTTAATATACTGGTGCGCCCTTAATAGAGACTGCCTGTTACGTTTAAACAACTTTGGATGCCTTACATATTATACTACTGCAAAATCTACCTACAAGATTTGATTGTGTGTTCTCTACTCATTTTTAGACGAAAACAATAAGCCCAAGGATTGTGGCAGACCCAACATTGTATTACTACCCCTGTAGGAGCTAAAGCGGGTCATTCTATTGTTGATTGTGTAAAGGAGGAAGATAAAGTGATAAGTCCAATGTTTTGAGTTTTGATTTGAGTTACCCCTTGGGTGCCAAAACGAGTCATCACTGCAACTAGTATACTGGATCTGAAGAAAACCATGCATGAAAATAACACACTGCAAAAAGTCGCGTGTTGAATATGAAACACCGAGCTGGTGCTAAATTTCCGGTGCTCGTTTGTGGTGTTAAATTAACACCTCCGGGTGTCACTTCAAAATATGAAACTTTTTTTTTTCAATATAGGTAATTAGTTACTGTTCTTCTTGTTGATTTTGAACTTCAACAAGACAAACAAGAACCTTCCGATAAAGTACTTGTTGGTTGTGAACACATCTACACCACAGTAACACCTGTTGGTGTGGTCTCCTACTGACACTAGGTGAGTATTATACCACTGACATCAACACCAGCAATATCAAATCAACACCATGTATTGTCATTGTTGAATTAATACCAGCGTATACAGTGTTAAAACTATCGGGGTGATCTCCAGCTACAGCGACAAATCAACACCACAAAATGCAATGTAAACACTTTTCAACACCATCACAACAGGCTTTCTACACCTGTCGGTGTGGTCCTCTATTGACACTTGATCGGTGTTAGATTCAACACCCAAGGTGTAAACTCTAACACCGATCTTTTTGCAGTGCACCTTGCTGCAGGCCTTGATGTCTTTCCTCAGAGACCAATGAGGCCCATCTGTACAATTTGAATAAGTTTGTGTCCTTTGCCCCAAAAAGGATGATTCCCACCGCCCTTGGCTGAAGGGATGGTAGAGTATTGGTTGAGATGAGGATTCAACTTTTGACTTATTGCGAGATACTTAGAAAGCACTTTATCAAATGTTAAAGAAAATACAATTCTATCAGGAATTCAATGTTTACTTGTTACTATGTTAATGAATAATACTCTTATCTGCACTACGGAGGCGAGCTGGTCATAATCAGCTGCTTTCGTAGGTCTCTGCCAAATCATTTTTGGATGGGTACAGCTATTTTTCTCCATTATTGCGTACCCTTGCATGCACGACCCTTTATTGTATCTTTGCTAGTAAGGAGTTACTTGAATATTTGAAAAAAAAAACATGAAAACACACAGATAAGTGTTTAAATTGTCTGTACCAAAGAAATGGCTTTATGTTGAAGTAATATTTATGTATTTCATCCATCCTCTGTATAATTATGTTGCTTCGAGAAATCAAAAAATTCTATCATTTGGGGAAAAAATTTTTACTTGATGGAAATCGGACTTGAAATGGCCGAGATGTCCAAAAACAAAGTTAAACAAAGCGATCCTAATTAAAGATGGGTCCCATCCTTTATTAGGATCGCTTTGTTTTCAATTTCACAGCGATTACAAAACCACTTTTATTCAGAACTGTTCCTCTTGGAATTTAATGTTTTGTAATGTTTCGTAAGAGGTTTTTCATTATCTGAAAAACAAACAAACAAACAAACAAACAAACACATCAAAAACATCGGAAAACCTGAAGCTCCATTGCAACCGAAACTATACCATCCCTTTGTGAAGACCCGGCCTTTGATTTTAAAGTAAAAGATGAAAAAACAAAACAAAACATTCTTTTCAAGCGTACAATTACTGCATGACGGACAACGCACAGAAAAAAGAGAAAACTTTTGCCTCAGATATTCTACAAAACTGCTAAATATTTGTAAATAGTGCCAGAGATGCGTGACCAGGGGCCCGTTTCATAAAACTTGTCATCAGTGACAACTGCCACATTTCTATGACAAATTTTCTCTCAGCCAATCAGATGCAAGGATTTCAGTAGCTTGTCACATCTATGACAACTTGCCACTGATGACAAGTTTCATGAAACGGGCCCCAGGTTGAAGTTCTGTCCACTCACATTGTACAGACGCTCAATCCAAAACAGGATGTTGCTGGAGTCTGCAGCTAGTTGACCGATCTGGGACCCCTGAATATGCGGCAGAAGACTCTGAAGAAAGGAAGCAAACAAGGAAACGAAAAAAAGGAGATATTTGAGGAACATATCGACACTTAAGGGGCGATCACACATCGTCGGTTTAGATGGCGGTTCATGGCGGTTCTCAAACCGCCGTGAACCGTGTCCCAACGATGGCGGAAAGCACTTTAAACGCGATGTGACTACGTTCTCAACACGTTTTGAACACGGCACTAACGCGGATTGGCGCGGTAGTAACACGGATCTCCCCGAAAGGTGGAAAAGTCCATACCAAGCCCTTGTAGTTGGATGCAATCAGAGCCCTCTCACTCGTCTTCAATGGGTTACAACAAGGAGGTATTTCTTTGTTAGGTACAAAAAGAGAATTCCAAAAAAATTCCGACACGTTGTAACACCCTGTGTATTTACAGATTGACATAAGTGATGCAAAAAACAATAGTCTTCAAGTTTCAACATGCTTTTTTTTCTCTCTCTTTTAACTTTTAAAATATCTGTATTAACTGTTATTAAAAAGACATACATGTCAAAGCAGAATCCAACATAGTTTACAAATTTCCTGTTCATTTGCAGGTCTACATATATCAAGTGATGTAGAAGTACTTGCTTGTTTCAACATCTCTTTTTTTTTTTCTCCTTTCTTTATTAAGTTTTCACATAATCTCGAACAACAATCAATGAAAAGACATACCTGTCAAAGAAGAATATAATATATCTACATAGTTTCCTGTTTATTTACAGGTTCACGTAACATAATAATGGTGTTTCAACATCGCTTTTCCCTCTACTCTCTTAAGTTTCAACATGTCTGTTTCAACATGTACTCTTACAAAAAGGCATACATAATCACGAAAGCAGAACCCAACATAAGTCTTCTGTGTATAACTTACAGGTTCAAGTAGCTGGCCATCTTTTAAGCTATCAAGCTTTAACAAAATTATGCACACGCCTTTTAAAGTAACTGATGTACTATTCAACAAACCTACTAAATTTTTGAATATCAAATTTTCTGTTTTACTCTATGTGTTGCATTATTTAGCATTCAATACAATATTTACCCGATCTAGTATTATGGGTTCATCTTTGCTTTTTACCCCATTTTTTTTTATTGCTCCACCAAGAAGTGTCGCCGGAGGCATTAATTCTCTTTTAAGTTCAATATTTGTTTTTGCATGAAAAGTTATGGCGGTGTTGACACGGTATTATCACGTATCTTGTGGTGCAAAAAAGGTGGAGACGTTCTTTACACGGTGGACGGCGTTTTGAACACGGTCCATTTCAAACCGCCAAGACCGCCACGAAAAATTAAACATGTTTAATTTTTCTGGCGGTTCTCCGCGGTTGTCGGGGTTTATGGCGGATGAGTGACGGATGACCAGGGTTTGTGTACGGTGTGAACACGGTCTTTGGCGACCACGGCGATTTGCCGAACCGCCATGAACCGCCATCTAAACCGGCGATGTGTGATGGCACCTTTAGCGAGATACACGACTATGGTCGTCTCCATATACCATCCATTATCAATGTCTACCAAAATGTACTTACAAAGGAGAGCCAGTTTTGTCACATACTCTATAGCCAAAAGATGCCTTCATTATTTTGTTTTATGAATCTTAGGTTCACGACCCCCGAGTGGCATCCAGTTAACAATAATATTAGCTGCATGCATGTAATACGAGGCTGGACAAGTTCTCAGATTGCTAAAGAAAGCCTTAGTTTTGAAGTTGGGCACAAAACTTGAATGTATTCCGAAACTGACCTATCGGGTCTCTATGTGAAACTGAAAGACACTTCATTTCGGTCAAGATATCATTCAAGTGATCCTTACAAATATCAATTTATTTAATATCTCGCTCCGTGAATTTTTCCTTTGCTATAATATTCTATAATCGCGTCGTCATCAGAAATATCCCGGCCACAGATGTTGAGCAAACTAACAAGCTTTGTCCATTCGCATTCATGAAAAAGGGGTGAATTATACTTGGAGACTGCTACAGCAAAATTCCAGAACATCCAACCGCTAAATGTTTTGATTTGTTTTTTACATACCCGCTTTTCACGTTATCAATTAATTCCACACACACTGTTTACACCTGAATGAACGGAGACGAGGACATAACAATGAATTAACGCATGCAAACCAGATTTCAAGTACATTTGTACCGTACTCAAGGGCATTGGGTGAAATTGAATAGCTCTCTGCACTACCTATCAGGTCATCAAGGACAATCAAAGAGATCGAGAATATCACTCTTACCCTGTACTCTCCCTCCACGTCTTCTGTGACAATAAACATAACGATGATGCTCTGGTCTCGAATCTTTTGGGCCAGATGTCCAAGGGATGGGTAGTCCTGGAAAGAGAGAGAGAGATAGAATATATCTTTATATATATTTATAGATTAATAGATAGTATAGATAAACAGATAGATAGATAGATGGGTAGATGGATAGATAGATTGGGAAATTGATAGATAGATAGATAGATAGACAGATAGATAGATTGATAGATAGATAGATAGATAAACATGATGGATAGATAGATAGATAGATGGGTAGATAGATAGATTGAGAGATTGATAGATAGATAAACATAATGGATAGATAGATGGGTGGATGGATGGATGGATAGATATGTAGATAGATAAATGAATGGATGAACAGAAAGATAGATAGATAGATAGATAGATAGATAGATAGATAGATAGATAGATAGATGGTTTGTTAGATTGTGAGTATGTGAGGAAGAATACTTTTTTGTAGAAGACAGAAAATGAGATGGAGTGAACGAATGTGCGTGTGTGAGCATAAGAGAGAGAGAAAACGAAGAAAGTCCATGAGAGCATACTAGAAGTGTTGTGTGTGTATATATGTGTGTGAACGAGTTTAATATAGAAACAGAGTATTAATGGGAGAGGTCTAATATGTTTCTATATTCATGCACTATGCTTATAAGCATATACATGATGTAATACATTTGTACGTACAATTATATATTCTAACTGTTAGCTGCAATCACGGGATGTCTTACCATTTGCTGATCAAACTCGTAGTAACCAGTCTCCGTGTTGAGATGGCATAATCCATCATTGGGTGTTACGATCCCACCAAGCTACATGAAATACAAACAAATACATGGGAAGAGGGTTTTTTTTTTTGTTGTTTTTTTTTTTGAACGCTTGACATACAGCATTCATATGTTCACTTGAAGTAAATTCTCATTCATCCGGGTAACGTTCAGTAAAGGTACAACTTAAAAATAATAATACATCATTGCATTTGGACTTTATGTTTTCAATTGAGACGAGTTGATGAATCATCCGGTATCAGACATGAAACCGTCCTCGGAATTTAAAACTGTAAGTCCAGACAGGGAGGTGAGACCGTTCCTCTCACCTCCCTGGTCCAGATGTAATGATTTAATTTTTGTATCTTTAATGAACATAACTATGTCTGATGACGAGATACAGTACAAACTTCTCCCACATAATAACACACTTGCACGACACAGGCTTTTAATGTTATAAAGGGAAATCATTCGATCGCAGTTTGTGCTTTAAAAGAACCTCACATTTTCAGTATTACAATTACGAAAGTGAGACACACCACGCACGTCGATATTTACACAATATCGAAATTAGGAGATACCAACGAGTCAATCAGGAAGAAGTTTATGTGTGTAACAAGGATCTCAATGCGCGAAAAAAAATACATTATAGATAATTCCTCACGTTTATGTTTTGTTGGCAAGATATAAAGATATACAGTCTGTATCTAATTTTGCAGTGAGCATCCTAAAGGGGGACATCTCACTGAGCGGCGGATTTTTGCGAGCGTATAGCGAATTCTAGGGATTTGATAGGTTACGTGAGGGTTCGTTAACAGTTGTAATCAAATTCGTAATTCGCAAACACTTTTCATTGTCGTAAACAGTTTCTCTTGTCGCAAAGAAATTTTGAACATGTTCAAAATTTCTTTGCGACAATCAAAACTACATGCGAATTTGATCGCAACAATTAACAAATAATGATTGCAACTGTTTACAAATCCTAACGAAACCCAAAATTCGCTAATATAGTTTGCTACGTTCGCAAACATTCGCCGCTCAGTGAGATACCCCCTATATTAAACAATCTGGGGGAATTGGCTACAGCTTGGCCATACCCGCCCGTCTCCAGCGGTGTGGTACAGGGCGTCCGAGGCGTAGAGTACGATGTGGCGCGAGCTGTCCCGCCAGCCGATAGCCTCCTTGCACACGGCTGCCTGCATTAGGGCGTCGAAGCCTCCTTCCGGGCCGTCTTTACTCGTCGAGGAGGCGGTACCTGCCAGGGTGGTCTGGCGGGAAAAAAAAGAGAAGTTTAAAAAATTAATGGCATCGTTCTCTGCTCGATTCTACCAAATACCTGTGATAGTCCCCATTCAAACCCATCCTTCAGTAATGAAAAAAGCGCTATCGCAAGCTACAACAATAACATTATTTTCAGTTCACCATTTTCAATTCAGTGATAATAGTAATGATGATGATGATGATGATGATAACAATGATAATAGTAACGATAATAATAATAATGATATTACTAATACTAATGGTAACAATAATCATCAACATTATTATTATTAATATATTAATAATAATGATGATAATAATATTAATAATAATAATAAGTATTATTATTATTATTATTATTATTATTATTATTATTATTATTATTATTACCATTATTACCATTACCATAATCATCATTATCATTACCATTACATTATACAATGAAAAATGTTAACCCGGTAGAGCGCCTGTCACTTGTTAAGCGTTTTAGGGGCTTACATGAAGCTTATTATTATTATTATTATTATTATTATTATTATCATCATCATCATTACCATTATCATTATTATTACATTACAAAATGATAAATGTTAACCCGGTATAGCGCCTGTAACTTGTTAAGCGTTTTAGGGGCTTACATGAAGCTTAACATTATTATTATTATTATTATTATTATTATTATTATTATTATTATTATTATTATTATTATTATTATTATTATTATTATTATTATCATTACCATTACCATTATCATCATTATCTTTATTATTACATTACAAAATGAAAAATGTTAACCCGGTATAGCGCCTGTCACTAACAGTTAAGCGTTTTCGGGCCCTACATGAAGCTTTGAATAACACCCATAACGCTTTCTCTGTCTTATGGAGAGAAACACATTGGTGTTGCCAGTGGGTATAGATTTCATCATGGTTGGCTTCATAACAAGATAAAGACTAATATCTTCTCGGAAATGACCTTGGCATTCGTCTTTTCTTGCTTTCAACAACAATCACCTTGGTAGCGATCCCATGAATGTAATAACACGCGCAGGCTGATAGGTTACGGTACGAGTAGGAAGTACTTTCCCCATGTTTTAACCCGTTGAGGACGGTTTGGTTTTGCTACAACACGCAATTCCCATAGACACCTGCCCGAGTATACTCGGTACTCGTCCTCAACGGGTATCAGTGCTGATACCGTTTACTATTAGAGGCCCACGGCGATCTATAAACTAATAGTAATAGGTGAACATAATAGAGAGATTTTCTTATCTATTTAACATAATAAGACAAATCAGAAAAGAAAAATATTTCACATTGATTTCTTATCTATTTAACATAATAAGACAAATCAGAAAAGAAAAATATTTCACATTGATATTTTTCTTTTGTGGATTAGGCACAAATTTGGATCAAAACTTACAATTTGGCAGCTCTTTATGAATCAAATAATGTGACGTATAACATTACCTTGAAGAGATCTGTGTTGTTGGTGAGCGGGAGGCCGTTTTTAAAGATGTAAGGCTCTTCACAGTCGATGCACTCTGGGCCAATCTTGACTTCCCTGTGTGGAGGGTAAAACCCGAATTATGTCGTGTATGTAGAATGATTATATTGTGTGTACATGCGCGTATGCTTCTTACAGTTTCATGCATACATACACAACACACGCAAACAGGGTAACACATATTATGATTCATATGTATTTTGTTGTAGTTTGTACGTATAGAGAAAACTACTAAATGGTGTGTGAATGAGTGCATGTGTACACCTGCGTTCATACGATTTACTGTATCTAAATATGTATGCTCACCCTGACAACAACAATCAAAATATCAGTACCTAATTGTATATTATAAGAGCATATAAGTACATCCAGGATGACCCCCTCCCCCACCCAACGCGCTGATGGCGTTTTTGTTGATATCAAAGAAAAACAATGATACATTTAGTTATGCCTTGAACAGTCTTAGGGTCACCAGCGATCTTTACAGGCACGAAAACTGCGATATTACGGAGCTGCAGCCAATGTCTGTAATGCGAATGTCAAAGCGATGGTACTCATCACATCCCATCAATAATTATGATATGCTGTGCGTTTGTACATTATCACGTAGCCTTCTTTGCAGTGACACGCGTTAAGCCGTCAGCATGTAAAACCAAAAGAAAAGTGTAACGAAACTATAAACAGGTAAACAGTTGATTTGTTGATTAGACAGTTGATTAGAAATATACATAGACGGATGGACAAATAGAGATAGCTAGATACTTGTAGAAAAGGTTGGTGGGGGGTGGGGGAAGCTGTTACGAAAAGGAAAACGTGAAATATATACAAGGACAGAACATAGGCTTTCAGACTTCACGTTGTCGCCCTAGAGCAAGCGACTTTAGAAACTGAGTGGACTCACCCATTCTGTAGAAACGACGAAAATGGGATCGCAACTTTGTCTACAAAAGATCCGAAGCCCAGTTCCAAGTTTCTTGTTAAACCCTGGAGAGTATCGACTGTAATAGGAAGGCAACACAAAAGAGTGTGACAGAAGGTTAATGCCTCAACGGGGGCTGAAAGGGGTAGTTCAACTTGAAACTCGAGTATTACAATTTCACTGTTAAAGGAATGGTAAACAGTTTTGTTTGAGATTGGGCTTCAGGTTTCTAACATTGTGTGAGACATAATGAGGAACTTCTTGTGAAATATGAAAGAGCATAATCATAATTCTCAGAGGCAATTTAAGTTTATTTGACGAAAATTGATTTTGAAATGGCCGAGATATCAAGAAACAAAGAGGAGGGTGTGATCCATCTTTTACGAGGCCCACTTCGCTTTACTTTGTTTTTGGATATCTCAGCCATTTCAAAACCGATTTTCGTCGATTTTCGTATACTTTGAATTGCTCTCAGAATCGTCTACGCTTGAATATTCAATTCAGTGGTTTCTAATTATCTCGCAAAGAGTGAACATCTGAATCCCCAACCTCAACCAGTATTGTGCAATCGCTTTAACGTAGTCGACTGGTACATCATTTTTAACTTCACAATTCACACAATCACACAATCTGCCATAAGAACATGACCTTTGACGCATCTAGCTCATTGATTTTGTAGAGTAGACAAAATTCATCTTCAATCTTAAACGCATTAAGCATTGCAGTGAAAATTTATGCGTTAATGGGATATTACGTAGATCCTTGTGACGTAATGTCACTCTTTCGTGAGAATAAATTGAGTAATTATTCTAAAAAGCGGTTTCAAGTAAATGTTTGATGGTTTCATTTGTGATTTTGCACCATCTGGGAATAAACTTGCATTTGTATCGTACACCTACTTCCAACGGTTGTTTTGACGTAAGGAATCGGGCTGAACCTTTAGAAGTGGGAAGACATTAGCTTGTCATCGTGGACATGCCTTCCTTTTATAAACATTTTCTTTGGCATCGCGGCAACTTCAACGGGAAAAGTTCCCACCACTTGGGATTTTCTGGAGACATTGGGGTATCGGCACGACGTCCGGTTTGACATACCTACAGGATGATTTATAAGATGACTCAATGTTTGTTCTCTAGTGCTTGCTAAACGTTGCTATTGTTCTGCTGTTTCACCTCATTTTCATCCCTCCCCCGTGTTGTTGTTGTTGCTGCTGTCGTTTTACCTTTGGGAAACTCTCCCCTTCCCTTTCCCGTCTGATATCAGCTTTCATGTGTATCATACCAGGGAGGTGGAAGCGAGACAGATCATACACTGCTTCGAAGTCTGAATTATGATTTTGTTTCACGTGGCCACGGGGAAAGCATGGATATGCTTATAGAAGCAAGCAGCTACCACCGGACCGATAGCTTTAAGTACCCTTCGAAGGAAGAACTAGGTAATGAGCATTACTTAAACTTTGTCTGCGAGCATGAGAGCTGCTACCAGGGACCTCCAGGGCCTCATTTCATGAAAGATGTAACTGTAGCAACTCTTGTTGGAATGACAACTTCCCACAGCAACGGCCAATCAGGAAGCTGCATTCTTGTCGTTACCGTGACAATTGCCATTCCAGCAAGAGTTGCGATCATACCAACTTTTCATGAAATGGGGCCAAGATTGAGGGACCAATTTCTGTTTTTTACTTTAATTTAATTATTATATTTTGATTTTCTAAAGAGCCACTACAGCGGGTCAAAGTTTGAACAGCGACTGAAATCCCATGCTTTAAACGCGAATCAAAACCTCCTCCCAACACCCTACAGGTGTAAGTCAAGGACGGACAGGTAGAAGGGGTATAACACTGAGTGCTACACTCACCTAGATCGTCGGCTAGACCCAAGAGGGTATCCAGATCTTCCTTCATGGACTGACTGAGGTCCATGACGTAATAGAGATCCACTGGGTAGTCTTCGGCCTGGCGTACTTTCATATCTAGCCTAGCAGTCTCTCCTGTGAAGCAACAGAAGGAGAAGGTGAAATGAAGTGAACCCTTAAAGGGATGGTACAGTTTCGGTTGAGATGGGGCTTTTGTTAGGTTTCCAACTTTTTTATGATGATTTTATTTTTTTTTTTACTTAATGAGAAACTTCTTATGAAATTATTATGAAAGAGGGTTGCTTTGTCTCAATTGCATAATATTGTCACTGGTTTAAGTAAACAAGATAAGCTATCTATTGGCCAATATTGAACGGGAATTCTGACTGATTGGTGGATATGGTTATCATGGGTGATATTCGATATTCTGAAGGCTCGTTAAGTGAACAAAAATGTGGCATTATTCCGGAGTTTCGCTATTCAGGAAGTTTCGATAGTCTGAAAATGAAATAAGGTTCGTTATTTCGACGGTTCTTTAATCCGAAAATGAAACTACGGTTTGCTATTCCAAAGGTTACTAGTATAGTTGGTCAGAAAATGACAAAAAAAGTTCGTAATTCCGAAGGTCCGTTTATCCAACAATGAATTAAGGTCGGTTAACCCGGAATTGAAAAAAAAAGAGCATACTAACAAACCTTCGGAATTACAAACCTTCAATATAACGAACCTTCGGGAAAACGAACTGTAAACGTTATTGTACATAACGTTCTTCCTATAAAAGTAAACCAGAGTGATATGTTTTCCTTTATGGAGAGTATGGTTGATACGAAGGGATTAGGAGTTGGAGGGGAAGGAGGGTACGGAAAGGTTGGGGAGGAGTGGTGGGGGGGGGGGGGGAGACACTTACCTCTTCTCAGCTTAAGGGACACCTCTTGGGGCTGAACTTGCACAGCCTGGCCTAGGGCAGCATCCCCAGCATTACTCAAGTTTTCATTCTGTACACAGGTCATAATAATATATAGAAACGAAACATGATTCAAGAGGATTCGCAGCATGCTCAGTTATAAGCAATAGCATCACATTTTAAACAGCGCCCTTTTGGAGCACGCCAACATGTTGTTTCTCACCGACTGTTCCCCAATCTCGCCGTTTCAAAGGGATGAATGGTATAATCTTGATTGAGATGGGGGATTCAGATTTTAACTTTTTTTGGCGATATAATTAGAAACCGCCCGTGAAATATTGCAGCGCATACTACTCTGAGAGGTATTTAGAGCTTATTTGATGAAAATCGGTTTTGAAACAGCTAAGATATCTAAATACACAGTAAAACAAAATAGTCCTACTAAAGAGTGGCGCCCACCTTTTATGAGGAGGACCCCTTTGTTGCTGGATATGAAAGCGATTTCAAAACCAGTTTTATCAAATGAAGTTTGAATTCCTCCTAGAGTTAAATGCTCTTTAACATTTTATAAGTTTCTCATTATCTCACAAAAAGTTGGAAATCTGAAACCACCCTCAACAGAAATTATAAAACATCCTTTTTTTTTAAGACAAGTCTCCGCGCATCAACAACTCCCTCCCCCTTGCTTGTATAATATACTTTCTAAATTTGTGCAGATCTAATTATAACTTACCCAGTTCCATGCAACTTTCTCTAATAAGAGATAATTAACTAAAATAGTAGGTGTCATTTTTACAGTCACAATGGCAGAGAGAGAGAGAGAGAGAGAGCGGGGGGGGGGGAGGGGGGAGAGGAAGGAATAATAACTGCTGTGGAAAAATGCTTAAACGATTTGTGGTTTCGTATGGCACAGCATAAGACTGCGCTAGACCCGTTTTTGAGCAGCTTAATGATAAACACATGTAGGAAAAGAAATCTCGCCTGCTGATGTGCAGGAGTGAACTCGGGGTAACGGGCTATCACTAATCTCTAACTATCGATAGTTACATAGAGATCAGTGTGGGCTATGCCTCTTTTTATTCTTTAAAATCAAAAGGGCACCACCCACCTTTATGATGTCTATAACATACGGCACAGGGTCCTGCAAGTCGGTGCAGTTTGATGCACGCAGATTGGCTGTCGTGTCACAACGCTCTCCGGTAAAATCCTGTCATAACAATTGAAAAAAACGACAACAGACATGACAGATAATGGTATCATTCTATTTGAAACATTCACTGCAGCTAAAATGTATAACAGGGTGATTGCCTGCAATATTAGCTATCAACTGCTCATTTGCATGATGAATAAAACAAAAACCAAAAAACGGTGCACTCCATCATGTCTGATGCAAAGTGAGGTAATACGGATAAATTTAGTTTCCGAATGAAGATGTTGCTCTTGAAAACAAACAAACAAACAAACACCCCCACAAAAAAAAACCGACAACAACAACAACAGCAACAACCAAAAATCCGGTATATCGAATAGCTTGACAGTTATAGGCCTAATTACTAGCTTTTCTTCGTTTATTCTAACACTGGCAAGAGTGGATTCTTCTTCTCCTACTTTCTTTTCGTAACCCCTTCGTCTTGTAACATCTTCTTGATTTTGCATCCTCATTTCAATATCGTTATTATTTATCACTTACGTTCTGCGCACACCATGCGCACTCGGGACCAATCTGGATGCATTCTGCGCAATTTGCAGCCTCTCGACATAGATCTGCTCCCACGAGCCCTACCGTAGCTGTAATGCAAAACCACGAACGAAGAAACAGAGAAATTATTAATGCGGATATGACATAGACACACAAGCATATTCCTGTATAACAGTCGAGCATAACGTGAAACAACATATGCCGATTTTTCTCGAGTTTGTTCAGATTTGAACATATTCCCTATAAATCTTCTCTGAATCAAACATTTCAATATTTTTTTTTTATATATTTCATGTGGTTGCGAATGATATCACTTTTTTTTGGGGGGGGATCCTTTAAGATATGTACAACTTTTAAGTTCAAGTTCAAGTTCAAGTTCAAAGTTTATTTCATTTTTCACAAAAACATAAGTTTCACTTCATTTGGTAACAGAAAATAAGGTAAGTTCTATATTCGATCTCCGGCTTTGACGCAACTTCACTGCCATTATCAATTAAGAATAAAAACCAACTTGGGCATGATGATAGAAGGCACCTCTAAGTTCTTCCGTTGCTGCCAATACTTTTTTAGTGTAACAAACTTTTCCCTAACCACATAGCATATCATATATTATGATAGCGGGGCGATTAATTATTACAGCCCTAAGAGGGGATAAAATTATACTCACTCTGCGCGCAGCAACACTCCAGCACAGCAGCCAGGAGCGTGCAGAGAAGGGTCCCGTGTAACCTCCTCATGTCCGAGTCACTTCACTCACTACCACTCAGCTTAAAAACTCGGCGTGCCGACAACAACGCTCAAAATCCAGTGAAAACTCTGCAGAGGGAATGAAAACACACAGAAGAGATGTAGATCAAAAACAGTAAGTCCTTCACTCAAACAATCTGAAACTCGTACGAATAGCGGCGATGAGCGTCCGGTAACAAGTATTCGTCGAATCAAGGATATCCCTCTTGTAACTTGATGACGATTGAGGAAGACCATTAAAAATAAAAATAAAAACAGCAAAAACAAAAATGAAAGACGCATTTTTTTTTTTTTTTTGTAAGCGATATTAGGGAAGTTTACGGTCAAGGGTTACTGGGACAGCGGTGAGCTGTGACAGATGGTGAATTCGTGAATTCACGCCACAGTGATGACGGATAATTCCATTCGACGAGCGGGGCGGGGAGGGGTTAAGAAGTTCCTCTGTTTCTCCTATTCATCAAGTTAGTGAAGTTTCGATACAGCTGCAGGGACCTCGTCCGCCTCCCTGGATACAAGACTTACCAACTTCTTCATAGGAATGTGCGCCATCCACTCATTCATCTAAAAGCATTGTGATTTCAAACGACTCTTTAAACTCTATCGTCACTCATTGAACACACAAAACACAAAAAGACATCACCAGATTATCCAACTTTTATCATTCCGTTCTTTTAATATGACACAGACCTTTACCATGCACTGTACGTAATGCAATATGTATTATACTATAATCATATTTATACATGCATATTCATGTGCTGCGGATCGATGTATATATTGTATTTCATCAATTGATATTCACCACCACCCTGCCCATTTGTTATTGAGGTTATCTATTGTAATCGTATTCTTCATTCAATTTTTTATTTGTTTTCTTTTGATTTTTCTTGTTGGTTTTTTTTTTCTTGACACTCCTTACGAATGCTGATGTTTTCCTTGTGATGTTACTCGCTCGTTCTGCAGTCACATAATATTATGAATATACTGCAGCACGTATAATACGTAAATGCGTGGGAGCAATTTTTGCGATTTTTTCACATTTCTAGACCTGGATCCTATCATGGACCTGATCCTATGAACCACTGGCTACATGTAGGCCTACATGAGTGGTAGACGACTTGACCGCGAGTTGCCGTATACAGGGGTCAGCAGTCAATGAGTCTTCCACTCATGGAAGTTTTAGAAAAAGAGGTAATTGCCCTGGAAAAAACCGTCTCACGGTATCAGCTTGGCAAGAGAGGTCCCTTACTCGCATATCAACGAAAGTATAATAATGGTAATAGGGGATGGCTAGTACATTTAAAAGGAATGTCGGGGCGATCGTTAAAGGGCCGTTTGCGATCGTCCCGTCACTGTACAGGCATGTTAACCTGGAAAAATTAAACTGCACATTACTTGAATATGAGACCATTCTGAAGCAAATAATTTTCACACAACAATAACCTGATATAGAATGGTACTCTTACATGAATCCCACAAGGATTGGAACAATCATCTCCCAGCATAACTGATCAGTTACTAGCCATCCCCTTTAACTGCGGAGATTATAGTGAATTACGTTATTCATACTTTCATCTTGATTGTCTGCAAAGACAGGGGGCGGTGACAGGGAGAGACAGACAGACAGACAGACAGACAGACAGACAGACAGACAGACAGACAAAGAGACAGACTGATAGAAAATGAGCCAGACAACAAGAAGAAATTACAAGTTCATCTACTCATTCAGACATTCTGACTATAATGACACTAGTTTATTATGCCGATATACCATTCTATGCCGGAAGTGGGCCATAATTAAATGCTTCACTCTGACAATCCCGTTGCTTTGATCTCAGCTCTTCTCTTATACAGGGCAAATTTCCCGTGAAGGTCCATACACTTTAGTCACGGTCAAGCACACGAATGAGGGGGACAGCATTTTACTCGTTGTGGCATGCACTTTGGCCCTATACTTGCTCCGCATGGAAATATCGCCCATTTTTCATCATTATGCAGTGTATACAGTCAAATTTGTTAAAGGTGATTTTTTGACAGGACCAAACAATGGAATGCTTTGACTTCGGCAGAATTCGACTTGCATGGCTGACTTAGCGCACATCTGCCACAATTGTGCCATGAAATTTCCCTCGACTTAGCCCGAATTCGACTTATAAAAGTAGGGGAGGTCAACTATAGTGTGATATACACGTATAGGGATACGTATCTTCCGTGTGTACGATGTTTCTCAACTACACATATACGGGGCCCCTGCTTCTTGTCCTAACGAAAGGACCACATAGAAAAAAAGGGGAGTTGGAGCTTCTACCTTATTTGTAGCTCAATATGGTGGAGTATAGGTACAATAGAGATATAGTATACTGGTAATAAATCATGATATTTCTGAGTGGGTGTTTAAACAAGGCTAAAGATGGAAGTTGCGTGCAGAGTATCAAAAGAAATGTAGTATCAATCATATCGTATCTCTCTTTTGCATACCGCCCACTTTGTTTTCGGTGGTGATTGAAAGCCCATTTCTACACCGTACAGGGCCTACTCACGTTGGCTTGAATAAATAGAACAAAATCTGAGCAAGTGAATGGTTAAAGATTCATCAAAAATATAGGCCTATGTGTATTCCTACTCGAAAAAAAAGACAAAATATCAACATTTCCCACGTGTTCATTAAACAATAATAACACACTAGACCAATGATCATGTGTCTGCCATTTTGGTCAATTGAATATTTCTAATGTACAATACAATGGTATACAAGTTTTCATATTATTTTCATTTTGAACGTACAATCAATACGAATCATATGTATTACTGCAGTCTGGTAAAAACCTTACTAGCAGTTAATATGACCTTCAGGTGGAAATCGGTATGATTAGGAACAAAATTACTTACAAAAATACGATTTAATACCGTTTTTTATTAAATTTTATGAACTTAAATTCAACTTAAATTTCAACACTCTGTTCGAAGGAAACATGAAATATCGACCAATTCCAAACGATCTGATTTTCCTCTGTATTTATTGAAGCCAACTTAAACATGGAGTAAACTTAGATCTTTAACTGGATTCTCTCCCAAAATGGAGAAATTGGGTAAGTTACGTGTTGTTAAAAACATTCGGAAATGACGAGTAAACAATATCCGGATGTCAATGTCGCTGCTTAGCGACATTATATTTGGTTGCTTGCGAATATACTCGGAATTCAGTACATCCTGTTTACACTGTACGTTGTTTTCATTTTATTTACCGCCTCCGTGCAGCCTCGTTTAACCCAGAGAGAAACCATATTTCTGGCGTTCCGGTGCAGTTATAACATATTATATCATATCATTATTATTGTTATTATTATTATTATTATCATTATTATCATTATCATTATCATCATTATTATTATTATTATTATTATTATTATTATTATTATTATTATTATTATCATTATTATCATTATCATTATCATCATTATTATTATTATTATTATTATTATCATTATCATTATTATTATTATTATTACTATTATTATTATTGTTGTTGTTGCTGTTGTTGTTTTGTTTTTTGTTTGGTTATTATTATTCTCATTATTATCATCATCATCATCATTATCACGTTTCACGCATTTATACAGTGTGTCAAACATCGAGTCTATTTATTTTGGTTGAATTGATTGTACGATTATGTAGTGATCATGACTTAAATCTCCTTGCTATCTGTAAAGATAACCAATTCTGTGCGCCAACGTTGATAGGGCCTACATTATTGTGTAGGGGCCTGTGTCTAGGAACGAAAAAAAAAACAAACAAACATCCAGGAAGTAGAAGAACAACACATTGCCGCGTACTAAGTGCACTATTGTACTAGACCTATATACAGTATGAGCCCCCCCCCCCCCCCTCCAAAAAAAAAAAAAAAACAAAACAAATTACAATCAAATTTTCGCATTGATAACACCTAACATGATTCAACTGTCTAAATGCTATTTCAGGGTCTTAAAATGTAACATCTTAGCTCTATTTTGCAACAACAACAACAACAACAAAAAACCAAAACAAAACATTCAATTTGGTTAAACGGTCACAGAGAAATGTGGAATGAGGTAAAGCATGTCATGAGTTTGATTTTTCAAAGTTTAGCACTTCGATGCTTTTGTGTGTGAATACAATAGACAGAACTTGGAGGGATGAGATTCTTGACATCCTCTACAAAATTCCTCATTTCTCTTTGACCACTGAAGCAAATCGAATGGGGTTTTCTGTAAGATGTGGGCAATGAGTTAAAGTGTCATACCCTGAATTTGTATTTGGACTGATTCACTGTTTTTGAAGATATATCATTGCGGAGGGTCCCGTTGTATTTTTATTTTTTTTTTTTTTGGGGGGGGGGGGACATGCGGTACATTGGAAACGGACCATTCGGTATTTCACAATGATGGATTGTCTATGACAGATTGTTGTCGTGCTTTGTGAGGATCTGGTTAGTTCAAGATCATGTGACTATTGTATACTGGCTGCAAAAAAAGTGCCCTGGTTTCGGTTCAAGAGGTCTCCGTTCGGAATGTGTGGGACATACCGGAAGTAATAACACGTCTCAGAGGGAACAGCGGGAAGAGGCAGACTACACGGGCATTGAGGAAGCGTTTTGCCAGTACCTGGTTATACCACCAGAGAAAGAAAGGTCAAGGGGGTAAGAAGGGGTGGGGGTGCTATGTATTCATAACCCCACGGAGTTTATTTTCTCCGTCAGGTGGAGATAGTCTAGGATGTGTTTAGCCTTTTCTTCAAAGGTCCTTGCACGGTAAAAGGGTTTTTTAGCACCTTCGAACAAATTTCATTTCTTCTTGTCAGTTGATATGGGTATCCGAAGTTTTCTATGCTAGCACTATGGTTGTCTGTATTTATGAAGAGCTTGCTTCCAAAAGGCGCTAAATCCATTGAAAATGATGGATTTAGAGCTCCTTTTGAAGCAAGCTCTTCATATAGGAAAATCAAGCATGGTTAGTCCAGTCACTTTCGGGTGTCCACCTCAGTTATAAGTTTTTGACTATCACTTTCAACCGCAATGTTTTAGGGCTCCGTTTTACATAATACGAGAGACGTTGATATGGCAGTTATGGTATAAAAGGGGTTATGATTTTCCAAGCCTGTATTCGAAGGTCACTTGAAATATGTTACAAGGAACTAAGTGCAGTGCATAGGTATAATTTTAGCATTGAAAAGATACTCGAGTTACACATTTGAAAAATTATATCCAGTTGTTTGTCTGTCCCTTCTATCAAAGTGATACCATCAATACGCATCTGATGTCTCCACTTCGATTCGAGGAAACTTCCTTGTAAAACACAATCCACCATGACAATCATACATTCTCACTGGTTGCGTGTGAGATGCCTGCATAAAAGATATTAAATTGTGGATTGAGTATGAGGTTATTGACTCGTTTAGTTAGCGATCTAATAACACTTCACTTTTTCACGGAATCCTCTCGATAGCCTGATATTGTCCTCATTGTCATAATTATAAAGGTTTGCTTTCAGTTTTCATAGCTACGGTAGAATAATCGATAATTGAGTGAGCAGGCTCCAGAAATAAATCGTGACAGGCGATCGGATTTGTCCCATAAAGCAACTGAATTATCGTGTGCATGGACACTTGAGCTGAAACTGGAATTACTTTTATCGATGGCAATAAATAACCATTCGCATACCCAGGCACTTGAATTACGATGCCACTTTACCTTATAAGAAAATGACCTTTATCGGATCTATATTGGGCTGTCAATATAGTAAATTTGAAACCAATCGAATCAATCGACTTATCAATCATCTTTCGTACTTTGATAACTTGGGAGACCGACTTCCGAGGGATCGGAACCTGACTGTCTACACCTTGCCGTTGTTGGCGCTAGTACATAACCAATTGGATAACAACGACAGTTGCTCCTCCAACGGTCTTATTTCTCCAAGGACTTAGGGCACCTCCCTGCTTAGGGTTATGGTTATAGGGCTGTGATATGGGGTTTTAGGTTAAGTTTGATGCGAGGATTAGGATGAAGGGTCAGGGTTATGTTTGTGGGTAGAATTTATGTATGACTTAGCGTGCAGACATTTCATGGAAGCAATAACTGTCGCTGGAGCAAATGTCATGGATCCTATTATTTTGATACGACTGCACGGGCATTCTTGGTTTCTTGAAGCAGTGTTATGACTGCAGCATTCAGAAACGGTGTAGAGAAGATGACACACACACACACACAAAAAAAATGCGTCTTTTAGGGCTGGGCATCTGTCATCAACCACTGTCGACGTGAGACATCCAGGCAAACAAGGAGCCCTCGCCAGTGTCTTCCGCCATCTTGGCAGCTCATCCAGGAAACAGCTGTGCTGTCCGTCCAGGCACGCCGCGTATAGACCTCGCGTGAACTTCTCTCCTGGGCCTGAGGAACTCGTGCCCTTCTTGGGCCATACGTTTCTATGCAACTGCATGGAGAAACGCCAAGAGCTGTAGCCTTTGTAAAAAGGACTTCTCGCTGAAATAATATGTACTGCGAGAAAAGCGAACAGAGGATCGTCAGGCGAGGGAATCAGTTACTAGCGGGAAGAAAGCCCTTGCTCCTGCTGAGGCACTCGGTCTCGGCACTCTTCGCTCGCGTGTGGGTTTTTGAACAAGGCTATAATAATGCTACATAAAAAACGGAGTTCCCTATTCTTAAAGAAAAACGTTTAAAGACTTGGATTCCTTTTTGTGTAATATTGTGCAAAAGCAAACAATAGCTAAATTCAACCGGTTCCCTGAATATGCATGGTAGGAGAGGTCCAAACAGGCTAATCAAGTGAGTCGCTGCGGCTCAGAAAAGTGAATTCTAGAAAAGCATCTAGCTAAAAATGAACAAACAAATAAGCCAACAAACAAGACAAGTGCTATAGCTCTTAGTATGTAAAGATATGTGTCTGAAATAAAGTAAGCGGAGGAAAAAATGATGGCTGGAAACTCACGTGAACAATACCGACGCAGTCATGTCATTGGAACAGTGCATGACAGTGGGGATTTCAGCAAATAGGGCCACACATTTTTCGAAGTTCACAACACGTCTTCATCAAACAGTGACAATAATCCAATTAGATAATTAGCGGATAAGTTAGTGGCAGGCTACTGGTGATCAGGTTATTTCAACGCTTTCCCACTGTCTCCTCATGAAAATCTTCCCGCATTCAGAAATATACTGAATCAATTAATGAAAACACGAAGATATTAATCTTTATCTGCCCAATCAAAATGTATCAGAGTTGTTGTGATTCAGCAATGGCTCAATGACTAACATAAATCATATAGGGCCTTCATAATATACATTGTAGGCATATAGTACACCTGTATAGGCAACAATAAGCAATTCACATCATTCAGTTATGAAACCACTCCCAACCACATTTGACAGCGGTCAGTGAGGCGACGGCATTACGGTTACTGTATACATAATTAACCCTTTGTGCGCCATGCTCATTTCCTGTTTAGGTACACTGTATGTATAAATGTATTTGAGTGAAATTTGGGCACATTATATTCTGACTCACGACACTAGTACAGAAAGAGTTAAGGCCGACATCGCTGGTTAATGAGAAAACTGTGAAACATGAAACTATAATTTACTTCCCTTTCTCTTTGAACGGAAATGATCCGATTTCACGGCTATTTAATATTAGTAAGATCGGCGTATATTACTTCACGCAACATTTGCAATCGTTTTTCCGTTGCATCTCGCGCTGATTTGTCTTTTTTTTTTAATATGATACAAGCTCACCACTGCGACAATTCCAGTAAAACGGAACATCAATCATAATAACACAGAGATTTCAAAAGAAAATCTATAAATGTATTCATGGCTCAGAGAAGCATTGCTCTGTTCATCAGATATGCAGATATCATACCCGTGGGAAACAGATTATCGCGTTTACTCTGGAGAATGAGGTCAGAGGGGGTTAAACGTTACCAAGTCTTCAAGGCATTTACTAACAAAAAACAAAAACAAACAAACAAACAGACAAACAAACAAACAAACAAACCAGTACACCCCATGTGATATCCATCCCCCATTATTATGCAAATGTTTGTTTTTATTTCTAGTCTTCCGTCTAAATGTTTGGTCGAATTTATGGCTGGAATGTGATAGCTTTTCTTTCTTGCTTTTCTTTCTTTCTTTCTTTCTTTCTTCTTCTTTTCTAGAAACAAAGTTCAGTGACCTTTGAGCTTTAACCTTAAGGAATTGAACATCACAAAAAAGGGGGAAAAATCTAAATAACACATCCACAGATAAAGTCGCCCTACCTGGACCCAGAATCAAGAAAAGAGTTAAATATTAAAACCAAAAATTCTCAAACATTGTCAAACTTAGCGCCTCCGGCACCCTCTGGGCGGGGGTGTCAAAAGACTCAAACCCTCGCGAACAGAACATAATAATCCATAATTCTTTTTCCGCTTTCTGTCCGAACAACAATGAGCCAAATTTCCAACTTTTCAGTCGTTGTAGGACTGCGAACTAAACACACAAGAACGCTTTTATACTATGTATGAAATGTCATTTTGTGTGCAGTGCTGCATGTTTCCAGTGCATGACTGCGATTTCTGTCGCGCATTCCCCTTTGATCCATATTGCTATTGATCTGCGAACAAAGTCTATATTAGATTCCCACAGTGCGAAATTGTTGCCGAATCTAAAGCTTCAACGTACGTGTAAAAACTTAGTTCTCAGGAGGGCTCCACATTCATCTTCCACCATTTTGAATTTGCTTGCAATAGGTACATGTATGTAATACCTACATGTATATAGAAAGAGTATACCAAGAAACTTGTCTTGCACGCAAGGAGAATGAGTATTTAACATTTAAGATCAAAAGTGTAAAAATAATTTCGATCGTAGGCCCTAACATGATTGTACTTTTATTCCTTGTTCCACGCCTTTCCTGTTCTGTAGTGGGTTGGTAGAAACATTGTATTAAGCGCATTACAAATGTAATGTATTATTATTATTATTATTATTACTCGTACTAAGAAATTAAAATGGTCGAATCGTGGCCTACTATAAGTGTAGCAGTAGTAGGCCCCAGTACTGAAACGCATGCATCAACAAACTGCTGCATGCGATTTTCGTTGTTATATCCTAATTGAAATTGTGTTATCACAGCGTTGTTTCCCTAATTTCTTGTAATTATGTCCATGTTTCCATTTTAGAGTAAAATTTAACAATGTCTGCAATTTCTGCCTTTCACGATTTGGCGCCAACGGTGCATTGTCGCACGCATGGCTTGGACAGGAGGAAGCAGATGAAACACTGATATGGACCTCACTCCCATCAGGGAGGTGGAAAGAGACGATTTTTTCCACCTTCCGGCTCCCAACATCATACATGATGGAAATGAGGTGTGGCACGGCAAGGAGGTACAATGTATTACGCATAACAATGTAGGCCTATTAATACCCTTTTACAACTGTAAAGGGGAAAACAGAAAACACACATAAGGAGGGGGCGTGTGCCCTGTGCGCCCCCCGGGTCCGCAACTGACACTTGACCGACATGGTCATGATGGTATATATAGAGCTAAAACAATATTTTGCACCCACAATCATGATAATTAAATGTGCAATGAATTACGCCTACACGTGTATGCTTATAATTTGCTTGTGTATAGGCCTACATGATAGGTACAGTATGTCTTGGAGCCCGTTGCTATAATTATGTTTGTGTGTGTCAAAGGCTATACATGTACACGTTGTACTTTGCTCAAGTGCAGACCTCCTGCTATTCTGTCATGGTTTCGTTTCCCCTACAAGGTCGTTGTATTATGCATTTATACAGGGGCTGTATATTCATCCAGTACATGTACAACATCATTGTGACAACATTGCTATATTACAGTAAATCCCGTGAAACCTTTTGACAGGCCACTAAAGGGAGATCTCCTTAATGGAGAAGGTTTACTGTTATAGCGATGCATAATTTAATTCTAGATCGTTTGACAACAACAGCATACATGTAGTTTCAAAACGTTTGTACGCCTGAGAGTTGTTCCTTCATCGCTGTGAAGATCATTCGGAGCTCAATAATAGAAGCTAAATATTATGTGTCTATATCGATGAAGCAAAAGCACTTAGCATGTCCTGAGGCGACGAAACAATTATCGGCTGGTACCATTTAGGTACATTGTGTTTGTTTCTGATCATGATGAGATTCATGGTTTCATGAACATAATATGTCTATCAACTGTAAGGGGAAAACAAACAAGTACAAAAAAGGACCTATTTTTCGTCTCCAAACATCAAAATATTGGCAAATTCTATTTTGTATTGTAATTGTAATTGTATTTTGGTCTTCGGCAACAATCATTTCGTACGTACAACGGATCTATGTATTCTGCAGGTATTCTTTTCTTTTCTTTCATCTAAAAAGAAAACAAACAAACATGATCATTCGAGGTACGAATGGAAAAGCAATAATGTTACATCCTGCTTTAAAGAGGACACAGCTAGTGCAAATTGTATCGGTTGTCATTACATACTCGTTTGCTTAATTGTTAATAAAAAATTGTGTACGGCCCGCCGGCCAGAATGTCGACGTGCAGATAGCACGTTATCTACAGAACATCTACACCTGCTTCTTGGGGAAAATGTTATTCCTACACTGTATGACTGGACTTCGTTTTGCTTGCTGTGAGTCGAACGAGCCTGTTAAATGGGAGCTCGAGAACATTCTGACTATGAGCTACACTAGCTCTATGTCCTGGCTCTGATGAGAGCATGATGAGGATACTGATGTAGGTCTAGCCTGGTAGAACAAAATAGTCTGTGACATGACATGTGACACGCGGTTTTTACATATTTAAAGTTCGTATGTCATAATCAATATAGGCGAGACTGTGTATATGAATATACCTTCTCAGTAGCAGCTCCGTGTTATCATGTTGCCCTCGTGTTATCAACGGGGTGCATGGGAGGGGGATCCACAGTTTCCCAAAATTTTAATATACCCAAGTAAACAATCGCACAAAAAACAAGTACCTTGATTTCTTGGCAAGCCTGCTCAAGAAAGAACAATTTCATGCCTGACTGAGTGTTATTTAGTATAGACGCCATGGGAAAAAAAATGGTGCGCGATATATGCACTATTCAATCGTAAACCACAAAATACGAGATACCATAAAAGGTGTAGGCGTACCATAGAGCTGTATTTATGAGGCGTACACACTACAGAGACCCTGAGAAATCAAGTGGCTAGCACTACTTCAACCTATAACTCGATTGATGGTACTGTAGTAGTTGTTTTGCCACGGAGGTTTAATGGGAAGGAAACCATTTTCACCTCCCTGCTTTTACAATCATCACCACTTAGGAACTACACGAATACCCTTAAAGGCGTGCAGCTTGTAATTCTCTGTATGTCTTGCACAGTATAAATTATTATAAAACTGACGTAACTTCTATACAGATAAAACAATAATATTGGAGTTTATTAATGACCGTATAAATATGTCCTAAAAGGGGTAAAATATATAATAGTGAATGTGGCCTATAGGATTTAATAAAGGGACATTCCAGACGATTTTCATAATTTCACATCATATACAACATGTAAATACATAAATCGACAACTCCATGTATAGATTTGTGGAATTTATTGTGGTTCATGAGCAGAGAAACAATTATACTTTGAAAAAAAACCTTACATTGAACAAGGATGATGACATATATAGGAGGTTCTATTTCAGAAATGTAGCAGTGTAATTCCATTAACAATACCGCTTGCTTGCAAGTTCACCTGTGTAAAATCTATGCATTCCTTCTTCTTTTGTTCTGCTTCCTTGAGCCCCAACTCATCCATTCTTATGGTGACTCTGCCGTGTCATCTTCCTTGTTCATTGCAATCTGTTCTAAATTTTGAAAATATTCTTATTCTTCATCCCAATTATCACAAATTCTGAAACTCTGTCCTCGGTATAACTAATTCATAGTTTTTCAAATGTAAAAATCTGAAAATCATCCGGAGGTCTCCTTTAATGCATAATGTAGGCCCTATGCAATGAATAGATCAAGGAATCTATACCGTTGTTTTTATTCGATTATATACTAGCAAATACAGTAAGGCCTACTCTTTGATAAAGCCAAGCTGCTCTTCAAAGGCATAATTTACCATTTGCAGATGAAAGCATTAGTGCTTTAAAATAGTTCTAAAATGTGAGTTAGGGATAGAAACAACCACTGTCAAAATTTGAATCCATATAATCGATGTTAAGTGTTGTTAAATACACAAAATGTGAACAATAGTTATAATAAAAATGTTTCCAGACTAAACCGTATACAGTTACGGTTTACTGAGAAAAACCCTGATATCTCCTTATATTTTAGGTTTTATTGCAAATATTTCATATGGTAGGATGTTTTATGATACAACAGACCTACACATATGCATCAAATGTGATATCTTGAACATTTTTGAAATCACTGCTCCCAAAGGTAAACTGGACCTTCAAGAATGAAAGCCAGACCGGGTCTGAATGATGAGAAGTGAGCGTAGTATAGATATACTATACAGTGTCCAGGTGGGATCACAACACGTACAAGATTCGACATTAGCTTAACCCGTTGAGGACGGGTTGATTTTGCTGCAACATGCTTTTCCCCATAGACACCTGCCCGAGTATACTCAGGACTCGTCCTCAATGGGTTAACAGTGCTTGAACACTTCGCTGTCTCCCCTCGATCGCTGAAGATCTCACGCACGCATTATTAATAAATGCGTGTTCGTGTATTGTACTATCATGACTATAGTCTATAATCCCCTTTTTCGTTTGTTCAGTATTGGGAGGCTTACAAAGGGTATGTTTGCAGACTGGGGATAAAGTTCAAAATTACAGCAAGCGACGCGACGGGAACATGCTCTGAGGAGTTACCTGGCGCCAAAAAGCCTTTCAATTTGTGCAATATCGCAATGTCGCAGTACATAATATAGATTATAGGCCCTATATTGTAGATTGCCATATTCATGGTGTTACATAATATTTCTATGTATAAAACAAGGAAACGAAACAATGTAAAATGTGGTTCCTTAAAGCAGCTCAATGTTATTCAAATTCATTAAATGCTTCCGTCGAGATGTTTTCATTGCAACTGATTGTCAATCAGCTCAATGTTATTCTATGCTTTTTTTTTTCTTTCTCTTCTCCAATCCATCCCCAGCCTGAAATTTCTAAGTGTTCATACAGACGTAATGTGCATCGAAATGACTAACACGATTACTGGCAGCGTGCCTATAAAGTATACTCTGTGAATTTTTCCAGAGTGTTCTGAATGGTGACGCTTTTTGCTGGGAGGTAACTGAAAATTCTGATCGAGAACAACGAGCAATCCAAATGCCGGTGAAACAAGGTTTTTTTTTTTCTAAATCGGAAATCAAACCATGAAACCCTTTTCTTATGTAATGCTCTTAGAACCAACGCATAATTTTAAGACAGGGGACGGTCGGTACATTGCTAGACTAATAGACATAATTTGAGAAAAAAAAACCAAATAATAATCAACCATAGAGATGTAACACCGATGGCTACCTTATCGCGAAAGCAGGATACCGTGAATATACTGTAGGCCTACATTGTCCCACGTTATTATACACTTACATGCACGTTGTATCTGTATATTAGCGTATTTGACATCACAGTTACTGTACCATCTTCACTAGCGGTGGCATTATACCAGAGTTATGACAATTAAAATCAAATCTAAACCCAAAATATCAGGAGCATTTTACACATATAGAATAATGGTATGCCAATCCAAATCAAGTCAATGAGCGTGGACATTCCTCTCAGATTCCTTACGTGTATAACATAGGACCTACTTGTCTTGTGTGCTATAAAATTATCACGATATCCGATGATAAATCTTCCACCTCTCTGGCGCAATGTACAGCACATACGTGCATAACATAGGACCTACTTGTCTTGTGTGCTATAAAATTATCACAATGTCCGATGATAAAACTTCCACCTCTCTGGTACATTGTACAGCACATAGGATTAAGTCAAACCTGTTGGAACAACTCGTCATTTTTTTTTCTCTCTCGTATTCTAATGATGTGTTCTACCATTCTTTAACTCATAAATTCACTGATATGTTGGGTTGGGGTTAATTCCCTTTTGATATCATTGTAAGGAGCAATGTGCATCCGTACTATACCATGTCTTCTTGTTGAGTTATACCAAGTAGTTAAAGCAAGAAGTTATAGACAAGTAGGTCTACCCATTATTTTGTTTTTATGCTGTATCGGGACGATGCATAATAATAGGTCTTGTTCAAGTTTCATTAGCCAGCCCCTCATTATCACTATTAAAAAAAAAAAATAATAATAATAAGGCATATAATTACGTTGTATTGTCACACCAAGGCTATGGATAGACATCAGAGCACTGGGTTTGTTCCGGAAACCAGTTTATATCCAATTCGTATTGTTCGCATTTGGATCACATACAGTACAGTATATTGCATAGACCTACATTGTATACACACTCTTCTTCTTTTCCTCCCTCCGTTTACACTGTATGTCGGAGATTGATGAGCGGGGATCGCAGATATGAATTCAGGATTGAGCACCTTCCTATTATTAAATATTAGATAGTTGATACATCTGGGGACAGAGTTGGGTAGATTGATGTTAAATCGATTAATATGGAGTTTGAATAAGGAAAGAGCACATCAGAATATTGTCACTGTACCCGAACGCTTTACTTACAAAACACATCCGTACACTGTACCTTGTCAGGCCAGGGAGGTGGAAAGAGCGTAGAGCCCCGCAGAGAGGTAAGAGCAAGCAGGGGCCAAATAAAGGTTATACGCTTTTTCTTTTCATTGATTCATCAAAATCATTGTTACAAATGAAGTTAAAATTCTAACCACCGCATTATTAGAAGCAGAGGCTGATTGGTTCTATATAAGGTCGTACATTTACAAGTGTCAAACGGGTTCAGCAAATCCGATGAGTTGTAACTGGCTGTGCGGTTTGACTGAACGAGATTCTCGAAGCCATTTACTTACGTAATGCACCGAATGATATATGGCGTCGCTGATTATGATGTCTGAAGGTGTGTTATCGGCAGTGGCAGTGCACATCGAACAGGTCACAGCGTCACTGATGAATTCGTGATATATCCTTTAAAATCCCTATGAGAAACAATGTTCCAGTCTTGCCAAATTGATTAAGTTATCAATACGATCACACCGCGCAATGTGTACAGTCAAGTTGTGCGTTAACGTGCACGGTGTACAGTAAGGGTTGGGCTCATGCGACTGTCGTATAATACCCGGTGGTGGTATCGTATGATACAATAGCGACTGACACAGAACTGGAATGCAAACCTCAATAACCACAGGTCCTTTCCTAATGGTAAATAGCAAACACACACTTCGCTGAGCACCTTTCAACCTGATGAATGAAACGCGCATGCGTACATTACGCACGCTCCGCAAAGTGCTGCCCTTGTGCCAATCGTGGCGCCGTGGAAAGGGTATGATACACGCACGATTTTTTTCTGTCTATAGTAACTGCTTCAAAGGGAAATCCCTAAAAGGTAATGTTTAAAATGAATAGAGTTGATATTGATATTTTTTGAATTGATATACGCATCTATGTTACACATGTATTTTCCACTAGATATAAAAATCGCGAAGAAAAAGAAAGCATCTACCAAAATGTAAAAAGGGGTACATCGTTTCATTTTACTCGAGACAGAACCCCTTCAAACCGGCATCCTGTGAACTGTTCAGTGGGGTGGTTCGAAGTCCATAGTACAAGAGGGAAGAGGACTTAAAAAATGCACTATAAATCAAGAGAGGTGTCTAACATTGATACAATTGCAGTTGACTTTGATGAGAATAATGACCTACCCCCGACAAAAACACCACACACACATAGGTCGAGGGACATTCTCATAGGCCTATTTTCATTCACTTGTGGAGTCATGTTATGCAATGGCACACTCAACATGTCGCTTGTTTCTTACATTTTGTACTAGTCCCTTTTTGTTTGTCTGAATGTCAGCATGATCGTATTAAACGTGGAATTTCTCCCTAAATCCGACGTGCCAGAGGGTTGATCTTGCGCATCTGTTCTCAATATGTCTGCCTACATCACTCACCTCTTGTGCGGAATCAACATAGCTCTAGTCACGACTACCATGAAAACTGTGCATAAAAGTCAAGTAATACACTAATAACACTTATACAGATCCGAATACACAGTACAATCGTGCGTGTGTGTGTGTGTGTGTGTATGTGTGTGTGTGTGTGTGTGTATTCAAAACGAAAGAAATTTATCATAATTATTAGATGACTAGGCGAGCGATGCAATGCAATGACATTATCATCATAACATACTAGGTGACGCTTTTACACTACAAAGAATGCGAGCGGAAATTAGAAAAACGCAGATCAACCATGCACATCCGGGAAGCAGTTTGCACCGATACCGATAAAACGGAGATATATTTCCGACTAAAAAGAGAAGTATATAGTATAGAGAAATATATGGGGAGACATTATGTATTTATATACGACTAAGCGATCACATTAATCAAACAAGGCCATATAGTATTTCATAGCAGAAAGCACCAACCCATGCGAATCATCTGCAGAAGTCAATAAAAACCATGATAACAATCATTTTGTACCGAAGGGAGAATTTCAACAGTCATGGGCAACGCGAAATCGCTTTAAAGTGACCCGCAAATCATGTCGCGGCTGTGAGCTCCTTTGTTGTTTAGTGATAATCCCCTCGCAATACATCTTGTTAAAATCTTTGACCTCGAGTGGTGTGAGCTCTGGTCAACACAATAATAACGTGAGTTTGAACTGTAATATTATCCATTTGCGAAGCGCCCTCTTTGTTCAGCGCACTGACCTCGTATGCAAAGAGAGAAGTCAAAAGGCTAAATAACTTTCTCAGGTTACGTGATTCGAAAAAAAAAAAAAAGCCACGTGCAAGTAGTCTTGTTTCGTGGAATTTTTGAGTTACGGAATTCCATTCAGTAAGAATAATGTTATGATCGTAAGTCATATTTATTTGTTTGTCGTTTGTTTAATTCTTTTTCTTTTTTTTTATTTCCAATGTTCCAATCCTGACATCACACTCTTCCCATGCACATAGCGGACATGTTGCTGGTCAATATCAATTTCAATTCAATTTCAATTTCAATTTATTCGGCAACTGTATGATACAACATAAAAAAGTGCACATTATAAAAGACATAACATTCAAAGGCCGGGACCCCTTGTAAGCAACTAGTGCTTGTTATGGGGCCCCTTTGCAGCAATCAAACAATCAATAACAAAAATGCAATTAAGCATATATTGAAATTTCTGTCATAAGTAGTAAATTAGAAAATACAGAATTAGGTTACAATATACACATAGACATACGCAAGCATACACTCAGTAAAAAAAAAAAAAAAATGCAATGCAAGAGATTGGTAAGAGGGTGAAGAAACGAAGATAAAGAAAGAAGAAAAAGTACAGCTGTTGAAGTCTACTCAGTCAAGGATGATAATTTTTTAAATATAATACGTTTGAATAGGGTTCTGAAACGAGTAAGTGTAGTACTGGATTTAAGATCAGAAGAAATTAAATTCCATTCATGCGCCCCTGTGAATCGAATAGAATGAGACCTTGTTGTTAAGCGACAACTTGGAACTCGAAGATTATCTTTAGAACGGGTTGAGTATGCATGGAATGACGAATTTGTTCTAAACATGTTTTGAAAAATGGAAGGGAGTATCCCTTTATGATACTTAAACATGAATACCAATACATTAAGTTGCACAAGTTCAAATATAGGAATGATTTTATTTTTAATGAAAAGAGGTAGACTCGGACTTCGAAAATCACTTTTTGTTACAAGCCGTACCGCACGTTTTTGTAATCTGAACAGTTTGTCAATATGAACTTTGTATGTCTTGCCCCAAATTTCACTGCAATAGTTAAGGTGAGGTAATATAAAAGCATTGTAAATAGAAAGCAATATCTTTCTTGGTAATAAAGATTTAAGTTTAGATAGAATTCCAATACTTCTCGATATTTTAGCGGTGATGTTTGTAATGTGACACTTCCAATCGAGAGACTCATGGATTAAAATACCTAAAAAATGTATTGATTCAGTTCTATCTATAACAGCACTTTCTATTTGTATTGGAGAGAGATTTTGTGGTATTTTCTTTCTTTTGGAATGGAACAAAACATACTTTGTTTTCTTAAAATTCAAAAACAATTTATTACATTTAAACCACTCATTTAACATACAAAGTTCTTTATTCAATGTAAGTACAAGTGAAGTAACATTTTCATGAGAGTAAAATGCCACAGTATCATCTGCAAAAAGTGAAAATCTCAAAATTTTTGAACAATTAATTATGTCATTTACATATACAAGGAATAAAAGGGGCCCAAGTACAGAACCTTGCGGTACGCCAAGAGTTACATCTAATTGAGTGGATTCGACACCATCGACCACCACATACTGCCGTCTATTTGATAAATAACTACCAAACCATTGCAGAGGTAAACCTCTTATTCCGTAGAGATGTAGTTTCGTTAGCAGGATGTGGTGGTCGATGGTGTCGAACGCCTTTGAGAGATCCATAAATACACCACAGCAATAATTACCTTTGTCAATTTCTTGAAGAATGTAGTCAGTAAAACAAATAACACTGAGTGAAGTAGAATAATTTTTACGAAAACCGAATTGCTCAGAAATTAATATATTATTTTTAGTAAGGAACTCATAGAGCCTGTCATACATAAGTCTTTCTAGAAGTTTAGAAAATATTGAAAGAAGAGCAACAGGTCTATAATTATCAATATATTTTGGATCATCTTTTTTATGCAAAGGTACAATCTTCGCTGTCTTTAATTTTTCGGGTACAAAGCCAGTGCTTAAAGATTTATTAAAAATATCACATAAGGGGTCAACTATGTAATGTATACAATCCTTGACAACACGAGGGGATATATCATCAGGCCCACTTGCCTTTGAAATTTTTATAAAAGAAGACAATTTTAACAATTCATAAATAGTGGTGGGTTTAACAAAAAATGATTCAGCGTTCTCACATGAAACAAACTCTTGGAATGAATGTGATGGGCTGCATACCGATTTTGACAACTTTTGGCCAACATTAATGAAATAAGAGTTAAATTGATTCACAATATCTTGCTTTGAGGAAAACTTACAATTATCAAAATACATATTGTTTGGCATGAAATTATGTTTTTTCTTACCTAAGATACTATTTATATGACACCATGTTTTCTTTAAGTCACCTTTTACAGACGAAAACAATTCATTATAATATCTATATTTAGAATAACGAATGGTGTTTGTAAGTTTGTTTTTATAATCTTTATAAGCAGTCTTATGTTTTATGTCTGGATTCTTTAAACTTGCTTTATATAATCTGTTTTTACGATTTATAGACTTAAGAATACCTTTAGTAATCCAAGGTTTCTTACACTTATCCACCTTATTCACATGAATAATCTTAAAAGGAAAACAATCATCATATATATCATAAAATTTTTCAAAAAATGTGTTATAACACTCGTCAACATCTATACATTCTTTTACATTTGACCAATCGACATTTTTTAGTTTCTCACGAAATAACAAAAGGTTTGTATCATTAATAATTCTTTTACGTACTTCTTTTTTCTTTGAAGTGTTATGTTTAATACTTGTTCTGTTTTTTACTATGCCAAATACTGGAAAGTGATCAGAAAGGTCATCATAGATGATTCCGCTGTAAAAAAAATTTTCAGGGGTGTTAGAATATATGTTGTCAATTAAAGAGGCTCTATTTGCTGAGATGCGAGTTGGTTTTGTGATCATTGGAAAAAAATGAAAAGAATACATCATGTCTAAGAATTCATTTGTTTTGTGATGGGAACCAGAATTTAGTAAGTCGATATTGAAGTCGCCCAGGAGATAGATTTCTTTCTTTTCATTTTCCAGTATTTCAAAAATATCGTTAATTCTGGAAGTAAAATCTGATATGTCAGTGTTTGGTGGACGATAAATACATGCAACAACAATAGATTTATCATTAAGGCTAACTTCTATAAAGAGCATTTCATAATTATTTGATATACATGATAAGTCGGTTCGTAATACAAACTGATATTCATTTCTTATATAAAGAGCTACACCACCGCCAACCTTTCCAGCTGGTCTACAAATATGAACAAGAGAATAATTATCGATATCATACAAACCTAAATTCACTTTTGTGTTAAACCATGTTTCAGAAACTGCTACAACACTGAAATTAAAATCAAGGGAGGATAAAAGTGTGTTAAAAGAATCAAAATTTTTCTGAAGGCTTCTTGCGTTTATATGGAAAAGGGAGAAATCCGAACACTTATTTGCATATTTTGTATGAAAATCTTCAATAAACATATATTCACAATTATTTTCGAAATAGTTCTGTGGGTCAGCAGTTTCATTATTGTCTGTATAATGTACGGAATTAATAGTAAAAGGGTTAATCTTTAATGACTGTATTTTGCTGATATCAATCTCAGTAGACAAGTGAAAAAAGCTGTGTAAAGATAGAGAGAATTCATTATCATCGGAAATATGGTTAAATGGCAGGGCATCTGAAACACAGTTTACACACAACCATGACTGAGTAGAGGAAGAAGCATTGCAATTCACACACGCATACATTCACGTACAGAAAAACCTACTGTTAACTAAAGTATACAAATATATATTATCAAACTGGTACGAGGAATAATTTGTAAGAATGAATGCTGGGATAACTGTTGTAGTGCCCAGCAATGTAGCCTTATTTCTTCCCAGGCAGTAACAATTTCAGACTTCTAATTGCAAAAAAGAAAAAATACAATATGAATTATCTTTAACGTAAATGACAGATCTGCATTCGGCAGAATCAAGCTTCGTCTATGTAACGAAAATCAAATTAGAACAACAACAACGAAAAACTTTAAGCAATTCAAGTGATTAAAAAGGGAAAAAAATCCTATTGAAGGGGTAAAAATTATAACAGTCACTTTTTTACCTTTGCTCTGTAAAAAAGTACTACGTTCGCCAATAATTACATTTAGAATTATGTAAAAAATTGATATTGCATTTAGAGCATTGAGTATCATAATTGCACAATTGAGTACACTGGAGAAGTAGATTAAGATATCTGCGATGAGTTGGCAAAGTAAATTAAGGTCGGAAATGCAACAGCGCCGAGGATAAAGAGAAGGCATTTCCTTGCCGAACAGATGATAGCATGATATAACATTTAGTGGCCAGGTTTTCGTGTACTTAGCAGGGGGGGGGGGGGGGGGAGGAGGGGTTCCAAATCCAGGCGAGTGCACTGCTGTATGTTAAACCATATGGGGAGTAGGCTGACGAGCGAAAGCCCTTTAATATCAATTAAAGACTTCTACGCAGTGGAACACATGAATAGTGTGCATTTCGAGTCTAAGGCCCTCTTGAATAAATGCGGCAAAAAAAAAAAAAACATAAACACACAGCATCCTGCAGCTGAGGCTAGGTAGATAGGGCAAAAACACCCGACCCCCCCCCCCCCCCCTCCTCAAAGCAGAAGTTTGGCCGAGAACTTGGCTACCAGACACGCATAGGGCAAAAAGGTGAGCCGCCGGTTTTCCCCCTTTTTTTTCCACGGCTGATGTAAGTAAAGTCGACGCTCTCCCTGCGAAATTACCTGTCAAGTTTGCTTGATGCCAAGATTGTTCCGAGATGGAAAAGGTTTTGGGACCAGTCATCCATCTTCAGTGATTGATGTTCAATTCAGCAGCAACAAGTTCTCGGTTGTCTTCATTTCGCTGTTTGCCGAGTTGTGTGTGTGTGTGTGTGTGTGTGTGTGTGTGTGCGTTTCTTTTTTTTTTTCAAGCTCTACATACCACAGTCTATTCTTAGTGGCAATACAATGGAAGAACTGCACGTAGGCCTACATGTCCGCAAGGTGATTGATGCTTTGAAGGAAATATTATTCCGAATATTATTTCTCCGCCACTGAAACTTCGAAAAGAGTTGATGCACTTTCAAGATTGTTAATGCCGAATGACACACCCAGACCTGATTATGCATATTTTGCTCGAATATCGTTTGATATAGCTATGGCGCCTGTTAGAGAGACACAGCTGAGAAAAGCGAAGGAGGTGAATTCCGTCCTTTGAAAGGAGAGGCAATTTTACACATTCACAGATGCAAAAAGAAAAAAAAAACACCCCACAAAATTAAACTTTTTAAGGAGACGGGACAGGTCTGGCAAGGTTTCTTAATATCCTCTATACTTCATATTAATGATTTACAGAATGGAATCAATTGGTATGGTGTCATTTGTGTAAAGGACGGAGAAAATCCAAAGGGTTGATTTAGATAGAAGTGCTGAATGTGCAAAATCAGCTCGCTCTTCTGCTACGTTGTCGTTTTATATGAGAAATCCACCAAGACTCTATTTCCAAGGAAGGTTCGAGTGACGTCATCGAAATTTGTTGTCATTGCCCAACCACATAGTCGCCTCATTGGGCAACACTCTGTGGCGGCATTACGTCATCATATGACGGTATACATAAGATCTGGTGTTGTGATAGAAAGCATGAGTGTACACCTATACATCAAACCTCTCCCATCTCCAACATACCAGAAAAAAATATACATTATCCACTGTGGTACCCGTCCGCCTGACGGCAATATTGTTGAAATGAGTATAAGTGATATTATAAGAGAACACACAGGAACAGAATGGACGGCTTGTATCGTTTACAGTAAGAGCTGTAAATTGGCGGGAAGTCGTCTAGTCCGCATTTTGTTGTTATTGTTTTTTGTTTTTTTTGTTTTTTTTTTTGGCACACGAACTACAAACTGCAAACATATCATTGTGTGCAAATATGCTTTGTGCATGGAGAGAGTAGATGATGGAGGAGAGTATGAAAGAGAAGAGAATAGTATACTCACTTTTGGTTCACTCGGTAATATAGGAGTTGTTAAATACAAGGTTGAAGTCGAACATAATGGTATATGTCAAACATGTCTCAATAATAGAAGACAACTGGATTAAAACTAAAACTGAACTAAATTACAATTAAATCAAATTTTTTATGCATAACCTTTACATGCTTTCCGCAATAGTTAGCTCCTGAGCACCAGGAAGAATTCAAGAGGCTTGCCGAGCATAGCAATTGGGTTGATGTATATCTAGCTGGAGGCCAAAATGATGATACATGTAGTTGTGAAAGGAACGCGAGGGAATTTTAACGCTCATTATCACGTCCTGGGAAGGTGAATTATAGATCAATATCGGTCTACATCATTGGTAAGCCGGTCTAGCATTACAGCTGATTCATATTATGCATATAGGCCTACAGGTATATCTACAGTCCTTCATTTATCTTTTTATGGGAGGGAAAAATAATCATAAGAATACGAAGAGGAATAAGGAGGAGGACAATAAGAAGTATAAAGAAGAAAAAGAAGAAGGAGGAGAAGAAGAAGACGAGAGAAGAGGGAAGGTAATTATGTGTAATGACAATTTTTTAATAATTTTTTTTTAAAAATGATAATAATGATGACGCTTTCCTGTATCAATCGCTACCTATGGAATTCAACTGACAAAAGAACAGTGACATAATGATATTCGTGACATGGGTTTTTGAAGGATGATGCATGTCCTTCAAAACCAGAACCAAATAATCATCCATCTTAACGACTCATGAAGTTGTTCAGTTACTGAATTCAAAGTTGCCAAGAGGTAAAGAGAGACTATTGGTGTGCGTGTGTGTGTGGGGGAGGAGGGGGAGGGAGGGTAATAGTGCAGTACTGTGTATATGCACGCGTCTCAATAACGTCAACATTGTAAAAGGGCGAAGGACAAGAGTTTCAAAGGCATCCACTGTATAACCAAGGGGGTACTATATAGGCTCGCCTAGTATTTTGTACCTCCTTGGTATAACCAAAGGCTGAGTGCTGTCTGAACAGTAGACATCAACTGTTGACGTTCAGTGACATCAATGAAGGTTATGTCCACAGCTCACATTCAATCTGCTGTATCAGCTTCCAGGCCGGGAACGCATGCTTCACCCATGGACCTAACAGCCATGCTTCACCTAACCCATTAACCCTATACCGTTGTCATCCGATTGCCAACATACCGACACATGTTGTAGGTCCCATGTCAATATACCGAGTGTCCTTAAAATAAAAATACAATCGGACGTTCCCTTAAAAATAGTGAATCAGTTCAAATGCAATTTCAGGGTGTAAAACTACAACTTATTACGTACATCTTACAGTAAATCCTATACCGGATTTACTTCAGTGATCAAGGAGAAAATGACGATCTGTGTAGAGCTTGTCAGGAATTCTTTCCCTCCAAGTTTGTCCATTGTGTTCACAGTTCCAAGAGTATCCAACTGCTGGGTTTGGAAGAAATGGACCCATGACATGCTTTACAACAATCCACATTTCTCTGTGATCACTTAACCAAAAGTGATGGGGCTTTCTGCAAAATGTAGGTAAGAAGCTATAGCTTCATTCCTTGAATTAGTATCTTCAGGTTGTTTAATCTTTTTGAAAGTTATCAATGTGGAATCCGATTGTATTTTGATTCGGTGCTCCGAGCGCCGCCCGCTGCAGTTTACCGGAGGGAGAGAGGTGGATAAGTTCCACCTCCCCCCCCCCCCCCCCCCCCCCACCCCGACCTCCTGCTCGAGGCTGCTCGAGGCTGGTCGACCTGTTTGGCAGAGCGACGATAAGCAGCATTGACCTCACACCGAGAAGAATTTGACCTTTTCCATAAGAGACATTGGCCGATACCACTCAGCTTAACACGACACAACATTGCAAGCTGCCGTTTGAGGGGATCATATTATTTATATCTCCTGTATTCTCTACAGATCGCATACAGGTCACGGCGGTGGATCGCAACATACTCAGTAATCACTCTTTATTAGGTGATCCGAGTATCCTCTCGGATCACCTATTGTATCTGTACGGATTCTTTCTTCTTCTTCTTCTTCTTTCTTTATTTCTCCCCAAAAGTTGTGCAGAGGTTAGCTCAGAAAGTGCTATGTCTATCAAGTTCAAACTTATACCATGTATGTATCGTGTCCCAAAGACGGCAATCGAACTAAAATCAAAGTGATCAGTCGACCGTGACGTCACTATGACGTCATTATATGAAAACACATTCTCAATCATATCTCATTAATGGAATGAAGTTTTTCAATGAAATTTACGTCACATATATTTCAAGTTATGCGCATTTTACTCATATTCTCAAAATTCACATTTTCTCTTAATACGTGCGCGTACGCGTGCGTTGAAATATTTGTATGCTCAAATCGAGCTCAAATTTTGTTTGCACACGTTTCAGACCATTTGGAGCATTTTTTGAAAAATTGAAAAAATCGGACGGACGCGTACGCGCGCGCGCATATACGCACGCACAGCTCATATGCAATAGAAATTTTCAGTTTTTTCACACGGATCGGATGTCCAAAATGTCAAGGAATATTTCTATCAAGTTTCAAGTCGATCCGACTCAATATGACGTCATACGGGCCCGTCAAATTCAAAATTCCGCGCGTGCGTCAATGGGGATACACAGTGCAACTATGCCAAAAAACCGCCAATTTTAAATCGGATTTTACTCGTCAGGATGGACGGTGACCCCCCATTTTCTTGATATATTCTAAAAGCTGATGAGTTGTACATGTCATTTCATGAGTTGGCGATACTGAAAAAATGATTAAAAGATATCAAATTTCTTAATAAAGTAAACAAAGTAAATTTTCAAAATGACGTCATCAAATTTCAAATTCACTCGAGCGTATCTCACTTAAATTTCGCCAATTTTCACCCAGATTTCAGTATGTTGTAGCTTATGAAATGTTCTTTCATTAATGTAAAAACAACATTTTGATTGGATAACGTCATCACCTCGTAAAAATGGATTGAAAGTATCCTTGTAAAATTTGACCAGTTTACGTGTTATGTCTATGGGAGAGCAGTTTTTCTGGCAGTGAAAATTGACATGACTATCTTTTTCGAGCACTAGCTCACTTATGCTTCGGTGAATTTTTCCCAGATTTTAGTATGTTGTAGCTGAGACTTTGAGCTATCGAAAGTGTGCCCTTCATGTTTTCATACGACGTCGGCATCACGTCGAAAAACTTGGTTGAAAATTGCATGTGGCTTCGATGCAGGGTCATTTTGCTTAATACACAGGGCCTATGGAGCATGAAATAGGTCATTGCATAGCGCATCCGACTTGTAATCCTAAGGTCCCTGGTTCGAAGCTCTCCCCTGCCAGTTGTTTTTAAATTTTTTTAAACACTATTTTTTCTTCATTTTCTTTAGTTAGTCTTAATCTCCTTTCCTAACTTTATCTTTTTCTGATTTTTTTCATGCTTCTCCTTCAAATTTCTATAAAAATAACATAATTTTTTCTTTATTTTTCTTTCTTTCTACTACTTTCTGTGCAATAGATGAACAACAACAATGGCTATTAATCCCATATTTTGCACATGTTTTGTTCATGTCACGTACATTATTTCATAAAATAACAATTACTTGATGGGACACCATCTTGGGTATGTAAATTAGGGTCAAAGGTCATAAATGTTTCATCCTGTATCTTGGTGAATACATGTCCTATCTCTCCCATATTTTGCACACGCAAAGACCATGTTACAAGAATCATTTCACAAAATAACCACTTTTTGCTCAGATACCACCATGTCTGTGCAAAGTGCGGTCAAAGGTCATATATTCTTCTTTCTGTATCTTCATTATGACGTGTTATCTCTATGGGAGTGCAGTTTTTCTGCAAATGAAATTTGACATGACTATCTTTTTCGAGCAATAGCTCACTTATGCTTCGGTGAATTTCTTCCAGAACTTAATATGTTGTAGCTGAGACTTTGGGCTATCGTATTTTACCCTTCGTCTTTTTCATACGATGTCGGGATCACGTTAAAAAACGTGGTTGAATTTAAAACTTATCTTCAATGTATTGAGATGTTTCTTTTCTTTCTGCAACTTTCTTTGCAATAACTCAAGAAAAACAGCGTCTATCACCCTCAAATTTTGCACATGTTTAGTTCATGTCACGTACATTATTTCATAAAATAACAACTTCTTGATCAGACACCATCTTGGGTATGTAAATTAGGGTCAAAGGTCAAAAATGTTTCATTCTGTATCTTAGTGAATACATGTCCTCTCTCTTCCATATTTTGCACACGCAAAGACCATGTTACAAGAATCATTTTACGAAATAACCACTTTTTGCTTAGATGCCATCCTGGCTGTGCAAAGTGGGGTCAATGGTCAAATATACTTCATTTTGTATCTTCGTTACAGTGTATACGGAATTTGGTACCAAAGATGGCAGGTCTGACTCGTTTTTCTAAATGAGATTCCAAATATCACACGGCGAATGTCCCTAAACACAGATGAAACCTGTATGGTCATGCCTAAATTATGTATTTGTTGCTGTATCTTCGTTATCTAGTGTATACAGAATTTGGTACCAAAGATGACAGATATGACTCCCTTTTCTAAATGAGAATCCAAACATCACACGGCCAATGTCTCTAAACACAGATGAAACCTGTATGGTCATGCCTATTGCGATCAGACCTCGAATCATTGATTAAAAAAAAATCGGATCACCTTAATTTGTCAGTAATGACAAATTACAATCTCTAGTTTTCTTTCTTTTTTCTTTCTTTTTATGCGGAATAATTCGAAACTGTCTCTACCGTGATACGTGCTATAGTCATATATGTCATGAAGGTAGCAGTGATGATGATCATGACTCTAATGATGATGATGTTTGATGATGATGATAATGATGATGATGATCATAATGATCATGATCATGATGATGATGATGATGAGTCTAATGATGAATGATGATGATGATGATGATGAGTCTCTCATGATGATTATAGTGATAGTGATGATGTTGATAAATGATGACGCTAGTCATATTATGTCATGAAGGTAGCAGTGGTGATGATGATGATGATGATGGCTCTAATGATGATGATGATGATGGCTCTAATGGAGATGATGATGATGATGATGATGACTCTAATGGTGATGATGATGATGATAAGTCTCTTGTGATAATGCGGTTATTATAATGATAGTGATGATGTTGATGGATGATGATTGTCGTGGTCATGATGAATATTTCCACTTCGCTTAAAGGGGAAGGCTAGTAACTGATCAGTGGGAATCAGTGGAAATGCTGGGAGATGATTGTTCCAATCCTTATGGGATTAATTCAAGAGTTCATTGTATATCTATTGTTGTGTGAAAATGATTTGCTTCAGAATGGTCTCATATTCAAGTAACGTGCAGTTTAATGCTTCCAGGTTAGCGTCCCTGGTCAGTGACGGAGCATTAATCTGCACATTACTTGAATATGAGACCGTTCTGAAGCAAATCATTTTCATACAACAATAGATATACAATGAACTCTTGAATGAATCCCATAAGGATTGGAACAATCATCTCCCAGCATTTCCACTGATTCCCACTGATCAGTTACTAGCCATCCCCTTTAACTCATCAGAATTCATGCCGAATTTGAGTGGTATCAATATTTTAAAACTCGTCTTTCCGTTATGCAGACAACTGTAGAATGTGGGTGGAGGAATTAGGGGGTGGGGTGGGAGATAGATGATCCTCGCGACCTCATACATTTTGAGATAATCACGTTTGAGTATTATTTTGAAGTTCTCCACGTCCAGTGGTTGACTATGGTTGCCGAGTGGGCGGACCATATGTCTGAGGCTCAGAGGGCTCTACAGATTTACAGTGTATAACACACATAAAACTCTTGGTGAAAAAAAAAAGTATCCTCATGAGGAAAATGTGAAGAAATGAAAACAAATATCGTAGGATCAAAGGCTGCTCTAGTTCAGGAAATCATCCTTACATAGGTATGAAATCAACCCTGAGCTGCTGTTCATTTTCGTCTCCACCTGCCTCAAAATCCTCCCTGTCATATTTCTGACATAATGCTCGGTTGTTGTTTGTTTTTATGCCTCCGCCACGAAGTGATGCCGGAGGCATTATGTTTTCGGCTTGTCCGTCCGTACGTCCGTCCGCTTTCGTTTACGCGATAACTTGAGTAATATTGACTGGAATTTTACCAAACTTGGTCAAAGTATAAAGTATGATGGGGCAATTACTTGATTAGATATTGGGTGAAATCGGTCAAAGGTCAAAGGTCAAGGTCAAATCATGAAATTGCATCCTTTTACGCGATAACTCAAGACTGGATTGAGCAAATTTCACCAAACTTTGTCGGAGGATGATGTATGATGGGACAAATACTTGATTAGTTTTTTTTTAGTGAAATCGGACAGAGGTCAAAGGTAAAAGATCAAGGTCAAATCCTACAATTTATCTGTTTACCTTATAACTCAAAACTGGATGAAGCAGCTTTCACCAAACTTGGTCCAAGGATGATGTATGATTGGGCAATTAGTTGAGTAGATTTCAGTGACATTGGCTAGAGGTCAAAGGTCAAGGTAAAATGCTAAAAATGTTGCTATTTCCCCCATATCTATGCAATGCCAGAAGGTATTTTCCTTGAAACTTAGTGTAGACATGTACTACTGCGTAAAGATCCTCCAGAGAGAGTTTCATGTCATTAGGTCAAAGGTCAAAAGGTCAAAGGTTAGGTGAAAATGTTAAAATATCACTTTTCTCGCAAATGGTTCAATGTATCTTCATGGAACTTGGTACATACGCATGTACTCACTGGCAGGGATTATCTAGGGAATTTAGGGGTCATGGGTCAATAGTCAGGGGGTCAAAGGTCAAGGGCAACTCCTCAAAATTCTTCTATTTCCCTCATATACTAGTATATGCAGTGCTTGCATTATTAATATATATATATATATATATATATATATATGCATTACCTAACGGAGATTCTCTGGGAAATTTCAAGCCAGAATGTCAAAGGTCAAAGGCCAGGTTTCAATGCCCCACCCCCCCCCCCAAATATAAATATATATATATATATATATATATATATATATATATATATATGTATATATATATATATATATATATATATATATATATGTATATATATATATATATATGTATATATATATATATATATATATATATATATATATATATATATATATAAATTTCTGTCTTCATACCTTGGAAATTACTCAATGCATAAACTTATAAAAGGGTCGGTCAGAAGTCAAGTAAAAATTCTCAATTCCTCAAATATGTGTACCTGCACTCTTAGACAAATAGCAAACCCAGTTCAAGGAAAGTGAACATTCAAGACATTTCTGACAAACCTGTCATTTCAATATTTTGCCAGTTATGTGAAACTATCATCACACATTGTGAAGACATTGTACTATACCTATTGGGAGAATCATGCATTATGGCGGAGGCATCAGTCGCCATAGCCACATTTCTAGTTTTCAATTTCATCATTACAGTTATCATCAACCTCGTCATCATTGTTACTGCTATATAACTACGGTGGCTATAGTGATGACGATTATCATTGCCATTATAACAATTTCCATGACTACTGTTATAGGTATTACGTGTACTCTTACATTGTACTGTCATTGTTCTTGACAACATTGATGATGTTGCTTATTACTAGACCATTTCAATTATCATCGTAACTCAAGATGTTCTTTAAAGGGGAAATCCAGTCTAAATATGAGTTAGTCTGATAAGAAAGAGTAAGATATTACGAGTTCAACGGTACAATTTTGATCGAAATCGGATGAAAAATAAGGAAGTTATGACATTTTGAAGTTTCACTATTTTGGAGGAAAACAGTTCTTGAACAGTCAATATGAATATGCAAATGGCAAAGTTTAGCATGTCATCCCCTCACAACTTAACATATAGTTTGTACATAATATTTTGAAATTTCCAGTTTTTCATTCAAACGCAATTATGCCCAAGACTCAAATCCTCGTATATCTAACTGATCACTATTCTGAAGTTATTCAACCAGGAATATTCAACATCATGTTTCAAACTTCTGTGACAGAAACATTGAATTTTCGTCATTTATTTGTACACGATCAATGGAAAATTGTAAAGGCATGACATGGTTAGCTCACTCATTTGCATATTCATATCCACTGTACAAGAACTGTTTTGCAGAAATTAGCAAAACTTCAAAATGTCATAACTTCCTTATTTTTCGTCCGATTTCAGTCAATTTTTCTTTAATTTTACTCTTTTTCATCAGACCAACTTATATTTGGACTGGATTTTCCCCTTTAATTGATATTGGCAGTGTCTGAGTGTTCGTATAAGGTCTATAGAGCCTATGCCCCCTCAACGTCCATCTTTCAACTATGTGAATTTTCACAAAAGAATCTAGAGCTAAAATATAAGACTCAATCAAATGCGGCAAGCACTTTCAGATGCCAAGCTATTATGTAAATCGTGGTATACAGCGACAAGAACCTGTACTTTAAAGGGATCGTATAGTTTTGGTTGAGACGTAACTTCAGGTTTCTAATATATACATATATATATATATATATATATATTTTTTTTTTTTTTTGGTGTGATAATGAGAAACCGCTTATGAAATATGAAAGAGCATTTAATTTTAAGTGGAATTCAGCATTTATTTGATGAAAATTAGTTTTGTAATGGCTGAGATATCCAAAACAGAGTGATCCTAATAAAAGGTGGGACCCACCTTTTACTACGATCGCTTTGTTTTACTTAGTTTTTGGATGTCTCAGCAATTCCAAAACCATTTTTTATCAAATAAACTTTGAATTGATATTAGAATTTTACACTTTGTACTATTTCAGAGGTGGTTTCTTGTTATCTCGCAAATAGTTGAAAGCCTAATCCTCATCTCCAACCACTACTGTACCATCCCTTTAACCTTCCTTTTCAGTCTCTTTGTCCGTAGATGGCGCGCTGGTCACGTGCAATAACAATGCCATTTCTATCCTTTTTTATTTACATAGTAAACTGTACCACAACAAACAAACAAACAAAACATGTACATCCATATACAGAACAACAAACAAACGTGCTTTTGCGAGTTTGGCAAAGTACAAATGGTGAGGTTTATGGTACACGAATTCATAATCATTCTCCGTAAAGACAAAGAACCACTCATTCTCTGCATAGAATAGACAGGTATTGCTCGAAAATGAACATATAAGTGCTGGCACATATCAAGTTGAGGTAGTGCATTCATTTCTGCAAAGAATGTTTTCGTCATAAGTCTAGATCATCTCCCTACATACACATAAAACGAAAATGAATCATAATGCTTGTAATAACAAAATGAATGGGTTTGCTACCAGCATTTTCCATCATGCCAGTTTAAATTACACTCGTCGACTGATTTATTCTTTGTAGCCAAAAGATTATACATACTCGTCATTGCATCTGATATTTGGGAGTGAAATAAATGTATTTCGGTTTACATTATGTATTCATTGTTTTGTTTTTGTTTATAGTTGGTTTGTTTGTTTTTGTATTTTCTTGTTGTTGTTTTTTGGCATAATGTTTTAGATCGATTGTCCCTCTCTCAAAATTCTTGTTCCCTGGGAATGAGACTTGTGTCCCGTGGGACTAGGGAAGAGAATGACCCCCACTACCGTCGATTCGACTTTGGACTACGTTTGACTTCCATAACAAACAGCAATTCCGACAAGTAGCTTGCCGTTGTATGGTAATTGTTAAATATTCTTCAGGGATTGAGGTCATTAACGTCCGTTTTCTCACCATGCTCACGGGAAGCAAACTTTGTACAGGAACCTTAATAAAAGTATACTAGTAAGTTGTATATTCGAAAGGTAGCATGATTATGATATCAACAAATAAGTATGACATAAGCTAATTGGTTTTCTTCATGATAAACACTTAGTCTAAATTCTGAACTGTTGTGGCATTTTCCCGCCCGTTGTATAGTATCGCGATGTGTGTGTTTATGCAGGCGCCACACTGTCCCGAAATTGAGCAAAGATGGACATACCATAAAGAAAATGTTCAAATTTGGCTCTGATCGTATAAACTTCTCATTTGTGAGGGCACCTTATGAGTGCCGATGGAGTTTCTCGGTAAAATCTTTGGAAAGCCATATAAAAAGATAGCCCAAATATCTTACGAAGGTTCTTTTCAACAGAAAGATTCACATTTCGTGTAGCCTTCTATTGTGGTTCGGGTGGCATCGTGTGACCATCTGTTTTGGCATCGTATTACTTTGTTTTGGCTGTTGATTGCCTTTTAACCAAGTTCGAGGCCAACTTCTTGCGACATCGAAAATCCCATATTCGTATGGCCATCTTGTGTCTCATAGTGGCGCCACCCCAGCGAAGTGATGACGTATAATGCCGAGTAGAATTTACCAAACATATTGCCAGCTGATTGCACTACCCAGAATCCAGATTAGGCAACACCCCGGAGCATTCTGTAAAGTCTATTGTTAACAACTGCTGATAACTGAATTGCACAGCTACACAATCGGTTGTACCCTCCGCATGAACTTCTATATTGTAACATTGCACAATCCAGAATTGATATTTGCCAACTGAACTGATTGCCAATTGTCGTATCCTGCTCATAAACTTATATCGTAATATTGTAATGAAGTGGCAGGTATAATTTTCTGCGCCAGAAAAGGGTTAGAATGCTGCTAAATCATTGACCAAAATATGATTTTTATGCACCCTTTGTGTACCAGCCAGTAGGAAAGCTAAGAGGTAATGATATCATCGCTCTAAACTGTGAGTGTGATGGCGACTAAAATCACTATACTCTCTGAAAACACATGAAACCTATAAATCGTATATCCCTTTAGCAAAGGTCACGAAATGTTGTACATGTATATTTGAATAATAATGTTTTTAGGACATCGTGAATGAAATCTCATACGGTAATACGCCTCAGAGTTAAAAAAAAAAAAGAAAAAAAAAGAGACAGAAGTGAAAAACTAAACCCCATGTCACTTGACAATATACGCTCCACTTTTGTACCGAGAATATTCCACGGTTCGAAGTTTTTCGGGTTCTGAATAAAGTCAAAAAATCTTAAAAGTATTTATCCCCCCTCTTGTATAAAGAGGTTTCCAATTTCATCAATCTGAGGAAAGGTCGGAATTACCTGCTTGTACAAACATCAGCTTATGATAGGAATCCAATTTCCATGCTTGCAAAAGGGATACTTTATACTTTACGTTTATATTATACTTTTATAATGCCTTCATTCTTATTTTTCCGATTTCAATAAAATACTTTATTCTTCATTCTGTTCGTCTGACATTACTGTATCTATGATATTAAACTGGTGAAAAAGATGGTATTTCATAGCATTTTGGGGGCACTTTTTCGACTGGTAAGTATATAGCGTAGGACGTCGATAGTATTTGATATAAAGTCCGAAGAGGGCTAACGTTCTGTAAGAGTGACACAAGAATTGATCCATCTCTCATATACAAGTCGACCCCTTGTTTAGAATACAAACAAGGATAAATGTATGGTTAAATATGTTATAGAATCCACGTACGATAAAGTGGTCACCTGTTATTGGGTGGGGGTGGTTCTGCTAAACTGGGAATTTGCATCATGGGAGGAGACCACTATTTTCACATGACCTTGCATGAACTTTGGAAACAAAAAGTAAGTTTGAGACAGCCGCCCTCACAATACTTCATCGATGCGTCATTTCATATTCTCAAAGCACAGCTGCAGTTGCTTGTCTATCTAATGCATCATCATCATCATCATCATCAAAATTGCTTGTGAGCCAAACATACCGAGATATATGAAGACATTTGTTGTTGCCAATTTTACAACACCAAAACTTCTTCATGAACTGGTTTACTCCACTTCAATGTATGAATGGATAAATATGTATATTAATAATAATAATAATAATAATAATAATAATGTATGAATATTAGTGAACGCATGTATGAATATATAAATGCAATAACTTTAAATTATAATATATCATTATTTATTTTATGATTAAATACATAATTTACATAAGAATGATATGTGACAATATCTGCGTGTGTGTTGACAGGTGTTGACAGGTTTTACACAGCAGGGTGCTTTCCTCCTCCCATGCCCACTCGGGGTGCTGTTCGTTATTCCGAAGGTTCGATATTCCAAAGGTTCGTTATTCCGAAGGTTCGTTAATCCGAAACACACAAATTCCCTATACCTAGAAGTTCGTTAATCCGAAAATGAAAAAGGGTTCGTTAATCCGAACATTTGTGGCGTTATTCCGAAGGTTCGTTATTCCGGAGATTTGTTAATCCGAAAATGAAATTCGGAAAAACGAACCTTCGGAATAACGAATCTTCGGACTGACGAGCCTTCGGAATAACGAACCTTCGGAATAACGAGCTGTAACCGTCCACTCGTATATCTGCGTACTGCAGCAATATAATATTATATTTTGTTACTAGTTCGAATTACAACTACTAGTATGCTATTTCCCTGAAGACTATGTCTCCTTCCTTGTTATTGTCATTATCATTATCATCTATTCAGAGAAATACAGGACATTACAAAATACAGTTGGTGTACCAGGAAATGGTACAGTACACACGTCACATGATAAAGTATTCTGATTAGGGAGGCAACACATGGGCTAGACTTCTTACGTCAAACGCAGGATTCTCTCCAATTCTATTCCCCTGCTCTTGATTGTATTGAGGTGCTCCATTTTTTTCAAGATCAGGTACCCTCGGAACCAATACAAATAGGGACTGTAGTATAGGTAACAATGGTAACGATACTACTACTTCTGCACCTACTCCTATAATAATCATAACGCACTAATAGTAACAATAGTGATAATAATTTCAATAATAATAATAATAATAATAATAATATTAATAACAATAATAATAATGATAATGATAATAATCATTGACACCATTATAATCATCATAATCATTAAATGACAGTAACAATAACAATAATGATGATGATGATGATGATTTCAGTTTCATTTCCCCTTCATCATCATTCTAAAGCTATTTTCCCAAGCCGCATTTGAGATCATACGTTTCGTTTTAGTTGGAATGCCAACACGATTCAACAGTACTCCCATGCAGGTCATCCAAGCTATCACTTGCAATATCTCACACACAAATGCCAGTTTTTATTGACGGTTAGGTCCGTTGCATTGATTCACATAAGGTCATAATTTACTTGAACGTACAAATACCTCCACAAAGTAGAAAGATTTTGAACCAAATGATTAATAACTACAAAGAAAGATGAAGACCATTGTTCAACAGCACGAGAAGAAGAGGAAGAAGAATAAGAATACAATAACACAAACAACAGGACGAATCTGTTCTTAACTGAAAAGAACACGATGTAAACCGACCTCAAGTTTGAAAGTAGATTCGGTATCCCCGGGAGATTTTCTCCTATATAACTGTCAGGAATAATTATGTTTACAGGCCGCTTTCAGATGACAACCTCTAGAAAAGGGAAAATTCCGTGTGTATTTCTTTCCATCTCAGCATTACCCCCTCCCCATCCTATTCCCTTATACGAACAAAGAAAAGGGGAATTCAACAAAACTTTACAAGTTCACATTTTCTGAACAGATTGCCAGATTTTCCTCAAACTTACATATTCACATACCATTGGAAATTCATTATATGAATTCCTCTGTATTTCTCGTTTTGCTGAACACAAGGTTACGTAATGGGGGAAATTTAACATGCAAAATTCATACTGTCTTTTCATTTTGTTATAGGCCTACCGTGAGAGGGACATGGACTTCAGAAAAGTGGGGATGGGACTTTACTTACGACTTCCAACTCGCCTTGAGCACATTAAAAACAACGGGTAGCCGTCAACAACGAAAAAGATGCTCGAGCGAAAGGTCAGTTTGGGTCACCGAGAAGGGGTTGGGAGCGCACGCCCCCTTCATGTTGTCATGGCAACACCAAGCGTTGTGTGTACAAGTTGTCTCCCACTTCAGGTTAAGTCGGGGAAAGCTGGGAAGTGAGACGATAACCGTCTCCTCCCGCACTGCAGACTATTGATGTCCCACCGTATCACCCAGAAATTCTATGATGAATAAAGATACGCAATCAAACAAACTAATAAACCAAATGAACCAAATATCAACCAACCAACCAACCAACCAACCAACCAACCATCCAACCAACCAACCAACCAACCAACCAACCAGCCAGCCAGCCAATTAACCAACCAACCAACCAACCAACCAACCAACCAACCAACCAACCAACCAACCAACCAACCAACCAACCAACCTACCAATCAACCAACCAACCAACCAACCAACCAACCAACCAACCAAACAAACAAACAAACAAACAGACAGACGAACTAAAAAGGGGGGCAAGACGTGGTATAGCTACTGCACTCAAGTGCACTGAAAGCCTTTGCATGTCAACTTAGGCAAAATGTGAACTTGTCTAATTTTCGAGGAGTCGACTGAGATTCTCTTGCCATTGCTTGTATTGCAACTGATTGACAAATTGCCCTTCATCAACGTAAAAACACCGATTATTCAGTGTTTTAGTAATACCCGTAGTAGTCAATAAAAAAAAAAACATGAACATAGTTTCACTCACTACCACTACCACTAGAGTCCAACCCGAGTTTGTATGTCATTATTTCTTTAATAATTTATTATTTAAGAATCGTCGAAAGAGCGAATTTTTTTCCCATTTTCGGATTAACAAGCTGTCGGAATAGCAAACCGTACTCCATTTTTCGGATTAACGAATCTTTGAAATAACAACCTTGCTTCGTTTTCGGATTTACAATTTTAAAATAGCCTTTAAAATAACGAACCTCCGAACCTCCGGTATAACTAACTATAGCCTCTTCACCTAGGAATGCGTTGGCTGTTTTCCCAAGACTGCTTTAGATGTATAATATCATATAAAATACATACGTAGTTCATTCACCTTTTTAAATCAACATTTTTACGCCTACTGTTTATCACTGAAGGTTCAACTCGACCGTGACTCCAACCTCACCAGTGGTCTATATTTTTTTTTCTTTGAAACTTAACGATGCAAGATACTGATAAAGTAACCGTGGTTTAAATAGTAAATCGTCAAACAATGCGACGAGAGGTCGTTGACCAACATCGAAGTGCAACTGTACTGGACAGCGAAGAGTGGTATACATACATTGTCAAAAATATGATAATTGTATGATATACATAACCTAAAATATAATATTGCATAATATGTAACATATAATGTTAAATATATGAGATATGGTGTATTATATGTAATGAAATTATAATATATGATATACCATAGATATATTCAATATGTATATGTATTATATGTGTTATATATTTGGACACCAAAAGCCAATGGGGGAGGAGGTTTGCGACGTTCGGTGGGAATTGTAGTGTTTACGTGGAGCTATATCTTTGTATATTGCGGTCTGTTGGCCATTGTCTGGATCAGGCTTAGTGGTAAATAAGTCATCGTCCTTGACCGAGAAAAACAAATAAAAACAAGGGAATTTCAAATAATGACGGGCGGGTTGAATGAACTAGACTGATGAAGTTATCATTGGCATTGGAGAACCCTGGTCTAGAAGCGTCCGGGCAACTTCCGTCGCGTTTGCAGGACGCAGCGTCTCAAAAAATGAACAGAATTACAGACGGAAACCATATAATTTCCTGTAGATATCGCTTCATAATCATTTCTCTGAACAAAGTAAGTGGCAGCCAGCAAGATTGCCTATTTGTGGATATCGCATCATTGAAAATTCTCGTCGACAGACATTATTGCCTTATTAAAGCCACTGTTTACCATTGGGAGCACTGATTTTTTTTTTTTTTAATATTAGAGTTATCACATTTGATGCATATGTGTTGGTCAGTTGTATCACAAAATATCCTACCATATACAAATTTTGCAGTAAATCCTAAAATATAACGAGATATCAATATTTTCTCAATAAACCATGCCTGTAGATGGTTTATTCTAGATACAATCTTAATAAACTTTTGTTCACGTAATTATGCTGATTAACATTTTTACATTGGTTGTTTCTAACTCTAACTCACATTTCAGAACTGGATTTTTTGTTTCATCTAAAAAAAAAAAAAGGTAAATAGTGCCTTTAATCATCAGTCATTGGCGGAAAACGGGACCCTTCTGGTCGAGATCACATTCAAACATAGTAATATTAACAGATTAGGAACTCTGAAATACATCTTTTCAGCTCAAGACACTATTTATACACTCTTGCTCAACACTTCACACATGATGCTGTATACTTCCTTATCATGCATATGAAGGATTTTTTTTTATATACTTTATTCAAATATTATCATTTACAAGCTGATGAGTCTTAAAGGGATGGTGGAGTTTTAGTTGAGATGGGGAATCAGCTTTTAACTTTTTGTAAGATTATTAGAAACCATTTATGAAATATGAAAGAGCATATAATTCTAAGAGGAATTCAACGTTTATTCGGTCAAAATCAGATTTGAAATGACCGAGATGGGCAAAAACAAAGTAGAACAAAGCGAACCCAATAGAAAATTGGTCGCACCTTTCATTCGGATCGCTTTGTTTTGGATCAGCCATTTCAAAACCGATTTTAATCAAACAAACTTACAGGTGTATTTTGTTAGTGGCTTTTAATGATCTTACAAAAAGTTAAAAACTAAATCCCCATCTCAACCAAAACTATATCATCCCTTTAAGATGCATATCAGAAATCAAAACATTAGCCACCTCCCCCCCCCCCCCCCCCCATAGAATACAACAACGTCAACTTCTTAATTGACTGCTGAAATTGGTTTGGTTTCAGAAAAAAAAAAAATCGTACATTTCGTCATGACAGGGAAACGTCCAGTTAAAGGCATAATTTACCATTTGCACATGAAACAAAAACCCAACTTTAGTACTTCAAAATAGATCTAAAATGTGCGTTAGGGATAGAAACAACCAATGTAAGAATTTGAATCAGTATAATTAATGTTAAGTATTGTTAAATATACAAAATGTGAACAATAGTTATAATAACATTTTCTGTATAGAGTTTAATAGTTTAATGAGAAACACAGTGATATCTCCCTATATTTAAGGTTTTATTGCAAAATTCTTATATGATGTTATATTATATAAATTATTATAGGATGTTTTGTGATACAACTGACCTACACATATCCATCAAATGTGATAACTCAAAAATTTTTAAAATAACTGAATGCTCCCAAAGGTAAACTGTACCTTTAATGCATGCAGTGTATGGAACACACAACGTAAACGTAACACAACGTAATTGTAATACCTACAATGGGGGAGTGACATGACCTACTTCGACCCAAGCCGGAAGTGCATGCGACTGCAGTGTATAACAAAATGCTTGGGGAATAACCACAGAAGTATACAAGAAACTTGCTTCAAATTCCGTGGGAATAACTGTGCCGAAGAAGTTACATTATTATACCGGAGTGGCTGGAAGTTACTTGCACCTGACAGTAATCACGATCACTTATTTCAGATTCAACTCTTTGAAGTAAAAGTTCAAGTGTGACTGTAATCGATCATTATCTATTACCCATTATAATAATAATAACAACAATCATAATTTATTATTATAAGTATTATTATCATTATTATTATTAGTAGTAGTAGTAGTAGTATAGTAGTAGTAGTAGTAGTATTGCTATTATTATTATTATTATTATCATTATTATTATTATTATCATCATCATCATCATCATTATTATTATCATCATTATTAGTAGTATTATCGTTATCATCATCAAGATTGTCATTATCATTAGTATCTCGATTGTTATTTTTACAGACGTAGCACTGATAGTACGTAGTAGCAGTAGTACTTGTTGTAGTAATAGTATTGTTGTTATGAATAGTAGGCCTGCTTATCGCTTTTATAATCAGAATCATTGTTACTATCAATTATCATAATAACAAAGCCGCGTAGGAGTCGAATGAACTGGTGGCATCATCGTTCTATACAGGCCATGAACCGTGCAGGATCGGCGATGCCAAAGATTTCAGGAACACTGAACAGTCAACAGAAGTCCAATTATGCCCTACCAGTATTCCTTTCAACCTTGGTCGGTTTTGCGGTGAGGGGATCTCAAACGGATATTTCATACCCCCAGTCTCGTCCATTGTCAAAGTGGTTAATGGGGCAAGAGCTAATCTACCCCCCCCCCCCCCCCATTCCCTCCTCTGGCAATAGTTTTCTACACTGACACCGTCTCGAACTCCCAGACCACTTCCTTCCGTTTAGTCTCGGCATAAAAGCATACGGTCTCACTCCAGCATAAGAGCCTCAAGATCCGGAATCCCAAATCCGAGTGGACTATAATAAGACACAGCAATTCAAGCTGTGAGAGTCATCCCTCCAGAGTCTCGTCGCAGTCACAATTTAATAACTTTACGAACAGTGAGGGAACAACGATATTCCGACTACAACAACAAAAGAACAAAGCTGTTCCAGTTACGTCACTGTTTAGAATTGGGAGCAGTGATTAAAAAAAAAATATTCGAGCTATCACATTTTGTTTTAGACTTATTATGCATATTTATACTCCACTTGTATCACAAAACATCTTATCATATTACAATTCCACAATGAATCCACAAATAAAAGGAGATATCTCTAACTACTCTCGATAAGCCATAACTGTCGACGGTTTATTCTAAAACGATGTTAATAAAACTATTGTTCGCATTTTGTAATTCAACAATACTTGACAATGATTATACGGCTTAATTTTTTTTTCAATTGGTTGTTTCTACCCCTTACATTATTTTTAGACCTGTTTTGATGCACTCGTGTTGTTTTTTCTCTCTTGCTCTGTATCATAAAGAAGTAACCAAGGTTATCTTCTTCTGCATCAGGACACCTGACAGCTGACTAGTAGGCCTATCTCTTGTTGGAAAACATGTTTAGTTTCGATATTCGAGTACCAGGTGTATACTCGTAATGAAGTTTCCATCCATTCGAACTGTCGTGCAAAAGAATAAGCGGAGAGGAAAAACCCACCATATAAATTGATAGCGAGTATACGGAATGGCGATGGATACATTTCCAAACCATGTGCTTCAGTGACAAGCTTATCAAGTGATGCGTAGGCCTTTTTCCTCCTGCAAAATATGGCCTACATTAACTGGAAAAGGGTATATAGAATGATAATTCCACTCCCTATCATTCAGTTACAAGGCATATTATGTTACAAGGCATATTATGTTCAGAGGCCGTTATCCAAGTCAAGCGTTTTGTTTATTGATAACGGTCTCCTCCACCTGTACACTTAAAGATCTGAAATGATATTCATGAATTATTTCACATGATTATATATTTGTAATGCGACATTTTGTTTATATTTTTATGACTTGTGAATAATATATTCGATATTGTTATACTTATTTTCTGTTTTGTACAAGTGGAGAAATAAAACTTACTAAAAACTGAAACTGAAACAGTCAGTGATAGGGGTTAGGAGTGATAGTTTTGTGTTGACACCTGCAATGTAATTATATCATTGGGCCCATATCTAGTGTGTGAGCTCTGTGCCTGTTGTATTAATCATGCCTGCCATGGTTTCCTGTTTTAAAAGAATGAATCAGACTTAAGATGGATTCGAAAGCATGGTGGTTGTCCAGGGATCATTTTTGTGTATACATGATGAGTTTAAATGCAGAAAGAGATACCTAATCAGTATGAGATATTTGATATTAAATCTGCTGAAAACCATGGAAAATATTACAACCGTATATGATGGCAATTGCAATGATATCTTCATAAATATTCCTTGTTATGTAACGAGTGTTGAATCAATGAAAAGAAGTTATTTTTTCTCTCACCTCTACTTGGAAAGCTTTGGAAATCCAGGTTATCTGCTTTCATATTCAAACTCTTCACAATCTATATAAGTACTTGCCTGGAAACTGTGTCTCATTAATGCACGGCTAAAATTGAGAGAGTGATGAGCATTGGTTGTAAATGCCAATAAAAAAAATTGGGAGTTCCGCTATCTATTCACAGCGATACTGACCCACTATTTATATCATCAATTTTAATTAGCTCTTTTACGTTTACTAGTGGGAGAGCATGCCAGCTCCTTGAGGAGAAACTTAAAATATCTTTTCCTATAGTGGAGTGGCGTCATATCTTATTACCAGATGGTATTAATGTAAGATGTGAAACATCAGAAATAACACGTCTGAGGTGAACTATCATTATAATGATAAATATATGCAGTTAGGCATATATATATATATGAAGAGTTTGTTTGCAAAAACCGATAAGTCCATTTTTGAAGATTTTGAAGTACGGTCTCTGTCATAAAGTACAAAATAATACCTTTTAAATGATATATTGGTCACTATATATAAAGGTATATTTTTGAAGTTATGGTCAAAAGAAGCAAAAATTTTCTTATTATTCTCTTTATTTTTCTTGATCTTTAATCCCAAATATCTCCATTTGACAAATATGGACTTATCGGTTTTTGCAAACAAACTCTTCATATATATATATATATATATATATATATATATATATATATATATATATATTGATATTATAAACAAATAATCATGCATATTAAAGGGGAGGGCTAGTAACTGATCAGTGGGAATCAGTGGAAATGCTGGGAGATGATTGTTCCAATCCTTATGGGATTCATTCAAGAGTCCATTGTATATCTATTGTTGTGTGAAAATGATTTGCCGCAGGACGGTCTCATATTCAAGTAATGTGCAGATTAATGCTCCGTCACTGACCAGGGACGCTAACCTGGAAGCATTAAACTGCACATTACTTGAATATAAGACCATTCTGAAGCAAATCATTTTCACACAACAATAGATATACAATGAACTCTTGAATGAATCCCATAAGGATTGGAACAATCATCTCCCAGCATTCCCACTGATTCCCACTGATGAGTTACTAGCCATCCCCTTTAATATTATGTACAGACTGTCTCCTTCCCTTCCTCAATAACGTTACTTCGCATAAAGGAGTAATTCGTCATGTACACTAATCAATACAGTATATATCTACTGCAAGATATTTGGTAACTTTACACCAGGCAGTGACTACCATAATAACTTTTACAGTCAAAAGCATGTGATGTCATACATGACTAGGCTACGAGATGGACTCATGACGTCATCTCTTCAAAAAAAAAAAAATGTCACCATTGTGTTATCATTACACAGCTCTGGAATGATATGACATGAGGGATAAACTTTCTTCTGTTTAAATATGGGATTTTTCATATTTTATTACGGAATATAGTGGATGCATGTAGGTTCGTAATACTTTCAGGTCTGTAAGTGATGCCCTGATATTATGACGTCATAGATTTGGAATGTGATTGTGACCGATATGACTGTTTTGAAACAGCGATTACTGAGAACCTTAAAATACCTCACTGACTTAAGTAGGTCTATATATAGGCCTACTTACTTCGTCGTCAAAAATATATTTAAAAAAAAATCCACTCTTCTTTCTTTCTCATTTGCTCCACACATTGGAGTGGACTTGATCATGGGGTAATATTTCCCTTAATTACAACACAATTATAACGTTAACTCTGGCCAACTGAGGCTCCTGTCAATGCAATTGGCAACGGCCGAGCACTTTTCCTACACTCACATATCCTTCAGTTATTGTAAAGACCAACACTTCTCTTCTCCACGATCGAAAACCAAAACGGGATACATTTTTTGAAGGCAGTTAACCACATAGTGGATCCACGACGCAATACTCTGCACAAGAGAATCCGGTAAAAAAATTTCCGTTAGTACATCGTTATAATATGCATATATCATAATTATGCAGAGTTATATGCAAGTATATAAAGCTGGTGTGCTAGTTTGTTAAGCTACGGTCACAAAGGTTCGCACAAACGATGCGTTCAACGTACGAATGTCAGTGTTCGTACGAATTCTGGAGTTCGTAGAGATTCGTAGATGGGGCACAGATTCTAACGGCCTTCTTACGAATTTCGTACCAATGCTGTTTAATTCGCAAGAACAAATACACCTTACGAGTCCCTTACGAACGCCTTACAAACAAAGAGTTGTTCGTAAGAACGCCGTACGAATCTCCGTTCGTAAGGCGTTCTTACGAAAGAAGTAAGAGCCCTCTATGAACAACTTAAGGCGTTCTTACAATCATCTAAGAATTTAAGGCTTCTAGAATTTTCTCTCGACCCTACAAAATTTTTCTTGATTCTTACAATGTTCGTACGACGCCTTACGAAGAGAGGGTTTCGTACGAAGTTAAAAAAAAAAAATGGACAAGACCATCGACCAGGCTACGAACTTACCCACGGTCTACGAACGGTCTACTTAAGAAGATCTTACGAAATTGTTCAATAATACGGCGTTCGTAGCAGTTCGTAAAGGCATTTGTGACCGAGCCTGTATGTGCATAGGGCCTACATAATGGCGTCAATCCTATGTCAATGAATCACATGTGCACAAATTTCACACACATGGATAATTATGAACAGGAAATTAATATGGCACTCAGATAATTCAAGCGGAATGAAAACCAAATGTACATTTGGATTGAGTGAATATAGCGATATCAGTAGAACGCATCAGTGAAGTTTTAGGAAAATCGGACAATCCGTTCAAAAGTTATGATTTTTTTTTTCAACGGATTGTCAGATTTTCCTCAAATTTTTGCTGATGTGTTCTAATCTTGCTGCATTCCCTCAATCAATTATGTTTGGGCTTTTATTTCAGTCAAGAATAGAATCCATGGGATTTCCACTCAGACACATAAGTCCTTGCCAAAATGTTTGCACCATGCTGGGAGGTGAGAAGATTACTGAGTATCACCTCCCTGCACCACGGGACGGTGTGGGGGTGGGGAGGGGTTTGGGGTGAGGGGAATAGGAGGTACCTCCTTGGTTTGATATAGGATACTCATGGTGGTGGTCGTATATATGATGGTGTGGGGGTTCGGAAGGGTGGGGAGGGGACTTGCATTGTTGGCACTGTGATGATAATTCGAAACCTTGGGCAAACAAAATCGAGAGAAGTCTCGTCTGACGAGCTGGGGACTTCCCTAATGTCGTCTCCCTAGCTATCGGGTAACCCACAATCCAGGTCAAGCCGAATTCTCCACTCCGTACCACAGAACTCTCCGTACCAGCCGTAAGGGCCAAACTATTTTAGCCTGACCTCCAGGCGTTTCCTTTCCTCATTCCCCACATTCAAAACACAACACAATGAAGTCCGTCTCGCGACATCGGAGAAATCAAGGAGGTTTTATACATGGAGTAACAACAGCTCTATTCCCTTTGATCTCATGTTTGATGCCGCCACTAAGAAATATTTTAAGTATGTGCTAAACTGGAGCTGCCTCACTTATAGGAAGACAATTGACTAGTGTCTCATAGCATAAGCACCAGCCACTTTTAAAGGAAGATATGTCTTTGTGATGGTAATTACTTTTCGCTACCCCTTCTTAATAAAAGGTAGGTGGTACAGACACGAGGATGCGCGAACAGAAATTGAGCAAAAATGCTGAAACAAAGCTGAAAATTACTCGACTGGGCATATGTGGGCACTAATCTGACATATCTATCAATAAAGAATTATACTTGAAGATTATTCCATGTTACTTTTACTTGGGGAAATTAAGCCGAAAAGTGATAAAACCAGCTTTCCAGTATGGTACAGTTTTAAACATTTTCACATGATACAGCTCTGATTTACACTTTAAATTTGTGCAAATTTCTTGGCGGAATTGACTTTTGTTTTACAAGCTTTATCATTAAATGAAATTTCATTTCATTTAATGAATAAATAGGCAAAATATGGCCAACATTATGATAACGTTCAAAATAAATCTTCAGATTGCTCAGCAAGACGGCGGCGTCGAACATCGATTATCAAAGGCACAAGTGCACCTGTGGAATTCTTTGGTACATCAATAGAAATCTGACAACTGTTTGAATAATTACAGCCAGTTGGAACTCCATGTATAAAACCTCCTTGGGAGAAATAAATGATAAACCATGTTAACATGTAAAGGGATTGAATAGTTTTGGTTGAGGTGGGGCTTCAGGTTTTCAACCTTTTTTTCTTTTGGTGAGATAATGAAAAACCTCTTATGAAGTATGAAAGAGCATATACAATCCTAAAAGGTATTCAAAGTTTATTTGATGGAAATTGGTTTTAAAACTACTGAGATATCCAGAAACAAAGAGGTTTTAATAAAAGGTGGGACCCACCTTTTATTATAACGTCTTTTTTTTTACTTTGTTTTTGGATATCTCAGTCATTTTAAAACCAATTTTCATCAAATAAACTTTAAATACATCTCAGCATTGTATACTTTTTGATATTTCACAAGTGGTTTCTAATTATCTCTCAAAAAGTAAATATCTAAATCTCCATCTCAACCAAAATGTCTACCATCTCTTTAACATCGTCGAATCCGACTGCAAGGATTTCCAGATCTGAAATAGACGTGCCAATTTTATGGGGATGATTTCCGTTCTGGTCTCCGGCCGGTCTTTCGCTATGATGGATCAAAAAATAATATCCGGCACGTGAAGAGACAATGACATCTTGAAAACTACATTCTGTATAGTTTGAAAGTGAAAGTTCACATTGCACAATCCTAACAGACTACTCAGATTGATTGGCCCCATACATCATAAACATGGGAAAGAAAGAATACACTACACAGTATAATTATGTCCCCAAAAAATTACTATCAGATTTTCGCATTGATAAAACCCAATATCATTAATTTCTTAAAATGCTACTTCAGGGTCTTAAAATATAACATTTTAGCTCTATTTTACAGAAATCCCCATTCGATTTGGTTAAGCGGTCACAGAGAAATGTGGATTGTTGTAAAGCATGTCATGAGTCTGATTCTTCCAAGTTTAGCACTTCGATGATCTTGTGTGTGAATAATAGGCAGAACTTGGAGGGAAGAGATTCCCGACATCCTCTATTCCTCATTTCTCTTTGACCACTGAAGCAAATCGAATGGGGTTTTCTGTAAGATGTGGGCAATGAGTTATAGTTTCATACCCTGAATTTGTATTTAGATTGATGCAATATTTTTAAAGATATCGTTGCGGAGGGCCCCGTTGTATTTTTTTTTTGAACATACGGTATAGTTTGTGTCATTCTCTCTTCAATGTAATCAGCAATACTGGTAGAACTATTATTGTAACCAGGATTGCAGATTTGATATTTGTTCATAATGCCGATGAAATAGGGGAAACCTGACTTTCACTCAATACCTTCAAAATCAAGGTACTCATATCAAAGTGTTGTCGTAATTTTATCAGAATCAAGTGTGTGATATATTTAGACAAACGACTACTGACGGTGGCTTAAGTCTGAGATGGATTTAAAACGTTCGATCATAATCTCTATCATAACAGAAAACATATTCGGTAAGTGATCATGCTCTGAAAAACACACAACAAAAATAATATCTCGTATGTAGAGATAGAGAGAGAGAAAAAAAAGATAATAAATAGGTAGATATACACACATACACAAAGATACCTGGTACACAAATAAATGAATTTATACCTATAGTGAGAGCATGGAGCTATCTGTAGCTAAATGGTGAGAGGTAGATGGATAGATAAACAAATAAAAATGATTGGGACAACCATGGCGCTACAAACGGGTAACCTATACCCGGTATGCAATAGACAGAGAGAAATATAGGAGCGAATGGGAGAGGGTGATAAGGACACAGGGCAAGTGAGGTACAGAAAGGGGTGGGGGTGAACAGAGGGGCAGACGCAGAGAATATTGCCTCATTACAGTGCGGGGAATCCCCCGTCGGGTTTTCCCACATTGTTAGACCAGAGTTGTTGGTAATCGGTGTTATTCTATATGTCTCTTGAGATATCATTTTTCACTGCACTGTATATACTTCACGTGATTTCAATACACGCCTCAAGAACAAACTCTATAAGGGTGCGCGTGATGTTTTTACCAACTCCATGAGGCAGAAACTGGTTCAAAAGAAAAGCAAAAGCAACATTGGGGAAAAAATAAATCAGTTGTTAACGTTTCTCTCCGGATCCCGCTGTAGTGGGCTGTATTCGTAATGGGGACATGCTCCGCCATTGACTCCCCACTTAAAGAATACACGAAACTCAACGCCACATGGCGCAATATCTTTTTTTCCCCTATTTTTTTTTTCTTTTTAATGACGGGTCAATGTAAGTCATTTCAAATTTCGAAAAGAGGGCAAAAACATTAATTAACAAAAGTATCAATACTGTGCTAAAAACAAAAATTCAACTTGATATTGCAAACATTAAAAGAAGTATATAGGCCCTACTATTATTAGTACATGTATTATGATGATGGTTATTATTATCATATTACTAATAAAAAAAAATCGGGTGTTGAGAAATACTTGAAGTTCAAGGTGTGTTGATGTCCTGAACAAAACTATTGCAGGGGCAAGACAAACTCTTTTTTGCTTTCTTTTGTTTTTCGGAGGGGGGGGGTGGCTGCCGGCAGATGGGTGGGTCAAGGTCAATAGTAACTCCCCCCCCCCCCCCCCCCCGACTTCGACGGAAAGAATCTCCAGGGGTGTAACTCTCTCTCTCTCTCGGGGAGTCATGGGCAGTTTGTTTTTAATTTTATTTTCGCTGCTTTTTTTTTGGGGGGGGGAGGGGGGGTAGGGGGTTGAGGGTGTTGAAATCTGTTGAGGGGAGGGAGGGGAGGGGATGGGAGTGGGGGCGCTGCAGCCTCCCTGCCACCACGGTTCCGCGGTCCCTTACATTACAGTGTGACACTGTAGGCCTATGTGTTTGATATCTTCGGACATACTGGGCTTGCTGAAAGGTAAAACTATGACCACATTTGCGCGGAGTTGGTTTGGGTCAGCAATCATGTGCACCATTTTATTATGACGCTTGTTTAAGCCTGCGAACGTGTGCATTTAAAGGACAAGTTCACCTTCATAGACATGTGGGTTGAGTAAATGCAACAATATTAGTAGAGCACACCACTGAGAGTTTGAGGAAAATCGGACAATCCGTTCAAAAGTAATGAATTTTTGAAGTTTCTGCTCACTCAAGACTGGATGAGAAGACTACTATAGCTTGTGATGTCACATGAGTACAACGATATAAAGAAAGATTAAAGAAAATTCAACAAATTTTCACTTTTCTCGCATAACAAAAAAGCACTTGACTTCTCTCTTTCAGAAAGCAGCGATAAGAATATTACACTTAACCTATGTCAGTAACAAGTCCAAGAAATGTGCACTTTATTCAAAAAGTAAAGTTTTGTGAAATTCTCTTTTTATTTTCTTTATATGGTTGTACGCATATGACATCATACACTGTAGAGCAGTCTTCTCATCCAGCAGTGACTACGCAGATACTTTAAAAAATTCATAACTTTTGAACGGATTGTCCGATTCTCCCCAAACTTTCACTGATGTGTTCTACTAATATTGATGCATTCACTCAATCCACATGTATATGAAGGTGGACTTGTCCTTTAAACATCGCTCACAAAGCATCCACAACAGTGACCTTGCTCAAATCGCTGGCATTTATTTAATACAGATGTGAGAAATTGCATGGCAAAGTGGTTTGGCAGATATGATGAGAATTTTGTTATTTTGTTCAAAATCGGATGTTGACAACGTAGGAAAATGGAAATTTCGTTTTCTGAGAAGGGCATTGATGCGATGACGCTTTTGTGATTGGCCTGCTACATTCATGAATATACCGGATCCTCTGCATGAGAGACAGTCAAGCGTTTTCTGGTGATCCGATTTGTCCGTATTTCTGGATAGGGAAGAGTATAGCGCGCTGGTTCACGAATTAGCCCAACAAGATTTCTTGGGATATTTTCCCGACCAAATAGCGCCCTATTTTGACATCGGATGAGTTTCGTTACCGCAAAATAGCGCGCTATTTTGAAACTTCGGGCTGATGAAGACACGCCTATAGACCTGCGATGAGGGAGTGAATATAAAAGAGAAGAAAAAAGAGAGAAGAGACTAAACGAGACTAGATTAAGACGGTAAGAAAGAGAGACGAATGAGAAGTTAGGAATGGAAATCGGAAAATGGGTTTCTTTGGCTGACACCATCAATTTAAATAAACAAGAACAATTAATATGCTCAATCATTCTTCTCTCCAACGAGTGTAGGCCCTAAAAGTCTGCCGTGAACAAGTCTTGTGTCACAGCGTATAAAGTGGAAAAATGTTTGTGCGATTAGAATGCTTTTCCATCGCAGTGGAACCGGTATAAGAAGAAAGTGGTGTTGGACTTTGGGTTTGCGTGAATGGCAAGTCCACCGTGGAATCTGTTTACATCGAAGGCATTTCCGCCTCCAAAACGCGACACACATGCTCCCCATATTTCCTGAGTGAGGTGTCGGTGAGGACAAAAAAAAAAAAAAAAAAAAAAAAAGAAAAAAAAAAAAAAACAGACAAAAAGACACAGACAAAAAAAAAAGACAAAGACAAAGAAAACGGAAACCCCCAACCTTTGGTGAGGTTGTCTTTTATGGTCGAGTGTATAATTGTAATTGCACGATTACCACATACCCAAAAGGGGTTGGTATTCTAATGTCTTGTGCGTAGCGATGAGAGTATAGCGTAACTACAAGCGATTCCTGCAGTGGACTATTCACGCATCTAATTGCATGAATTCACATAGCATCTCATTTCTTTTCAAGCATTCAGTCATCTATTTGCGCAGAATTTTCATTGGTGACGCCTTGAAAGAGACTAAAATGTTTCCGGCTAGGTGACTCATCACCTGACTCAGCACGTGACTGGCCAGCATTCTGCCCACACCATGCACACTGGGACAGGTCCTCGCATTGTCATGCATGAAAGTGATACGGGGGGGGGGGGGGTTCCTGTATAGCCTTGACGGACTTCATTCGTTCTGCATGACTGGGTATGCTGCAGACACATATTAATGTCCCTTGATGTTCATGGATGTTACAGGGTCCAGATTATTTTACAGCCTTACAGCTTTTATCTCCCAGTGGCAATAAGTGGACTTACCACCTGTGACCCCCAACCTTTTAAGACTACAAAAACACTCATTGAGTGCAGTCCTCGATCAAGTAGCTCATTTCCACCCATGGCGTATTGCGTTTTGCACCCTGAAATTATAGTCCTGCATTCATATGATCTGCATTTATTGGATTCTCGCTGTCTGTTCTGTCTACAATAGCAATATGGAAATTAATAGGGTTTTTTTTTTTTTCCCCACTGCAAGTTTCCCGCTTGGAGTTCCCCCTCTGTCTCCTACGTCTATACAGTAGTGCAATATGCAAATTAATGGGGTTTCCCTCTGCGTAATAAAAGGCCGGGTCATCATCATAACATAGTGTACAAAAGAGTGATGGTCAGTGATCTGGATCTGGCTTTTTATTGTTGAGTTAATTACGCTCCACATTGGTACGCCGAAAATGACCCTATTTCCAAATAATGCAATTTTATTCGACAAAATTCTTAGATCCAGAGCTGTGCAGACGGTCATCCGAATTACTACCAAAATTTAAAAACCTGTTCCTTGTGTCACAATAAACTATTTCTGAGAGAAAAAAAAAATCATCCAAATCCATTCATATTTTTTTATTCATTTGAGAAAGAAAACAAACAGACAATCAAACCAATTTCAACCAACCATATAATAATTTTTCGTTTGTGTTTAGCTTTTAGTATGAAGATCAAGGTGACCAATCTCGACGAGCACGTGTGCTAACTTTTGGTTTCCTTGTAACAACAACTTTGTAGAATTACGCTACATGTATCACATTTAAATCTCAAATGTCTTCATTTAATCATGTTATTGTAAAGGAGTAATAGATAAGTATTTTTTTCATATATGTATGTAAATACAATTGTATAATGATTGAAAATGTACATGTTCAAATGCTGTTGCTAATAAAACTTCAAACTTCAAACTTCAAACGACGGCAAAACCATTACATCCTCGGCGGAAGTGAAAAAACGATGGAGCTACAACCACGAGTATAGCTTAATGATCATGCAATCGATATGCTTGTGTGCAGATATATTATAACCTTAATGTGTGATGTGACAATAGGGAGCTTTAGATTTTAGACGCGCGGACGTTCAAAGGGAAAAAACATGGTCTGAGCGTGCGCAGTAACTTGACGTGCGCTACTGCGCACGCTCAGACCATGTTTTTTTCCCTTTGAACGTCCGCGCGTCTAAAATCTAAAGCTCCCTAATGTCTCCATAATGAGGTTACCTATTTTATTGGCAGACAAATGTTAAAAATCCACATTATTACGTACAATCTGTATGTCTGCCACACGCTGTCCAAAGAAATGTCTATACTACAACTTCAACCATAGGGGTGTTCATTTCTCTATTGCTGTTCATTCGTTCACAATCTGTGAAAACTTCTCTTTAGATACAGTACGTGAGTAAATTCTGCCCTTTTCAACCAACCGTCAGCATCGCAAAATTATGGGCGACAAGTAATTGATGACTACCGTATCAATAGTGTAGTGCAATATTTATGCCATTATCCGATGGAAGAATAGTATATAAATAACGAGCCAGCTGAATTCCTGGAATGATCCGGGAGTAAAATGGGTGACACGACGTGATGTCATCCATTCGGTTCATCCGGTTTCGGGGAAGGGATGCGATCTCTGTTTTCTGTCTGGCATGATGTCTGGAGGAATTAAGAAAACGAGAGCTGGGAAGAAGGCGCGCAAGAGAGAGAGAAAGATATAGAATGTACGTATATGTTTCTTTTTGCATCCAGAGATAGCTATGATAAGGAAAGAATAGAGGGAGAAGGAGTGAGAGAGAAATATATAGAATGTACGGATATGTTTCTTTTTGCATCTACAGATAACTATGATAAAGAAAGAATAGAGAAGGCGCGAGAGAGAAATATATAGAATGTACGTATATGTTTCTCTTTGCATCCAGAGATAGCTATGATAAAGAAAGAATAGAGGGAGAAGGCGCGCGCGAGAAATATATAGAATGTACGTATATGTTTCTTTTTTTGCATCTAGAGATAGCTTTGATAAAGAAAGAATAGAGGGAGAAGGCGCTCGAGAGAAATATAAAGAATGTACGTATATGTTTCTTTTTGCATCTAGAGATTGCTATGATATAGAAAGAACAGAGATAGAGAACTGGAGGGGGAAGGGGAGAGAGGGACAGGGGGAGAGGGGGAAAGTGAGAGAGCACATACACGTATTATATTGAGATAAACAATGCGGTGTGCTATTTTCTGTTTGTGACTAATCGTATACTCTGCCCGTACATTGAAGGCCGATGAAATTACGAAGCTTCAGCACAGACAAGATAAGTTTCTATCCGGTCTAAAACCGTCTCGTCTACCAAGGCTTGGTGTGTAGGGCCTATCATCCAATGCAATCTGAGCAGTTCGGTATGTACTACCGTTGTCTTTCATGTATCAGTTCAACTTTTTTTTTTTTTCCAATTCAATTCAATTTAATTCAATTTATTTCACATCTCTTAAAAATGCACAAACATAGACACGGTAATATACATAAAACAATTTCAAAGCACAAAAAGTACAAGGACTGTTGAATACCATATAGTATAAAAACGTAAAGCAGTACAAACATGCAGCAGATGTGAGGGAATGTTTGTGAGTTATCGAAATATGATAGACAGATGTGAAGATTTCGTTTCATTTCATTAGATTATTCCCGTATCCAAATAATGCAAAATTATTGTAAAGTAGCTCTAACGATTTGTGCAAGAAGGTGAAATGTTATGAAGCAAACAAACAATGGTATATAACAAAAGTATAATACTTTAATACAGCTGCACCTACAAGCACACATGAATACACCTGATTTACAAAATTAATCTTCATGAAATCACTATGAGATAGATAGATAGATACAAATGTAGATAGATAGATAGATAGACATATGGATAGATAGATAGAAAGATAGATAGATAGACATATGGATGGATAGATAGATAGATAGATAGACATATGGATGGATAGATAGATAGATAGACAGATAGATAGATAGATAGAGAATATCTGTATGTGTATAGTGTTAAAGGCATAATTTACCATTTGCAGATGAAACAAAAACCCAACATTAAGGCTTTAAAATAGTTCTAAAATGTGAGTTAGGGATAGAAACAACCACTGTAAAACTTTGAATCCGTATAATCGATGTCAAGTATTGTTGAATACACAAAATGTAAACAATAGTTATAATAAGAATGCTTTCAAGCGAAACCGTATACAGTTATGGTTTATTGAGAAAAATGCTGACATCTCTTCATATTTTGGGCTTTATTGCAAAAATTTTATATGGTAGGATGTTTTGTGATACAACAGGCCTACACATATGCATCAAATGTGATATCTTGAACATTTTTGAAATCACTGCTCCCAAAGGTAAACTGGACCTTTAAGTTCGTCAATCATCCATGGAGTCACGGTGTTAAAGGGGATGGCTAGTAACTGATCAGTGGGAATCAGTGGGAATGCTGGGGGATGATTGTTCTAATTCTTGTGGGATTTATTCAAGAGTACATTATATATACATTGTTGTGTGAAAATTATTTGCTTCAGAATGGTCTTATATTCAAGTAATGTGCAGTTTAATGTTTCCAGGTTAGCATGCCTGTACAATGACGGGGCATTAAACGGCACATTACTTGAATATGAGACCTTTCAGAAGCAAATAATTTTCACACAACAATAGATATATAATGTACTCTTAAATGAATCCCACAAGAATTGGAACAATCATCCCCCAGCATTCCCACTGATTCCAACTGATCAGTTACTAGCCATCTCCTTTCATGGTCCAACCCATTTAACATTAAATCCCCGTCTCAAGCTCCCCTCCGACGCGTCCCCCACCACTGCCCCCACCCCCACCGTGGCCATGTCGCACAAAATGAGCGGAAGCACACCTGCTAGACCTCTGGGAGTCTGGACTCCCATAGCACGACACGTTGTCCTTAGCAATCTCTGGACGCAAGGCGTGAAGATTTCTTACACCTGCAATATCCCCTCACCCAGGGAGTCCTGCCTCACTCGTGTCTGAGGTTAAATACGCACGATTAAAGTAAAACAATACAAAAGAAACAAACTATCCAAAATATGAAAGTATAATTTGCAAAAGACAGTAAACATAAACATTCAAATGACCGTCATGTGTATGTGTGTGTGTGTCGTTACATTCATCATGACTTCTTGTAAAGATACCCCCCTCAAAAAAACAACAACAACAACAACAACAACGACTTGGGGTTTATGGAATAAAAAGTTCTTGAACGGTGCAAGACCTTGATGATCTGCGTCGAAGCTACCATTGATGTAGCTTAGATATGGGGCAACATTCAAACAAATAAATAAATAAAAAATCAATCAATCAATCAATAACAAATAAATAAATAAATAGTAAAAAATGAATGAATAAATAAATAGGTAAATAAATGGATAAACTAATTAATTTATTTATTCATATTTCATAATTTACTCTTTAATACGAGAGCATAAGAATGCGGGGGGTGGATCGTAAGTGCATGTTCTCTGTATTGAATGTCTCTTTCATAATGATATATAGAGTAGGCCTATATACACGATATAGCGCTTAGCCCAACCTTATGTTCGTCCGCGAAATAGCTAAACCTTTTGATGTGTGTGCAGAATAATACCAGGGAGGTGGAAGTCTTCCACCTCCCTGGTATTATTCTGCACATTACAGCAAGGAAAACAAACAAGGACGTTGTTAGTGGTCACAACGACACTTGTCTTTCTTCAGAATATGAAACGATTGAGGAATATTTTGTATCTTAAACGATGACCTAATGCCTTTAAATCATCTTGAGCAAAAGGACGTTGTCCTTTTTGTGATGGCGTGCACCAGCCGTGAAATGGCAAGTCGTTATAAAGTCCCATGTGAGAGTGTAGGGCTATTACCTTTCATTATAAAGGACGCAAGCGGTGTTCATTTTGCAATGGCATGACTTCACCAGCTGCAACATGATAGCTGTTGTGTTAAATGGACAGAAGATGACACTTGTTGGCCTTGTCTCTCTCTCCTGTCCACCTCCACCCTACCCAAACCCCATCCCCATCCCATCCCCACCCCCATCCCCACCCCTACCCCTCCAATACCTCCAGTCCCCCATAGTTCCCGGGGTCACTTCCTCCGTGCAGCATGCTGAAGTGACTACTGAGATTCGGAACCAACTGTTAGAAACCTGACATGTTGCGTGAAATCATGTTGTAGCAGTCATTTCAGGAGGCCTCTTTGGTTGCCAGCCAGATATCCATGTATTCGGGAGCTCCACATGTGGTGCGCGCGTGTGTGTCTGTGAGTATGTGTGTGTGTGTGTGTGTGTGTGTGTGCATGGGGAGTTCGTTGATAGGTTTTTAAAGCCAAGAATGTTATACCCAATGGCAGTCGGCCTCAAAGAACCTTGCGGTCGTTGACGGGAGTTTGTATTGCTGCCAGCGTAATCTCCCCCTGAACCCCGACTTTTCCCGATTATAATATTTAGTGATTTGGAAATATGAGACAATTCTGAGACTGGTTGAATATGCGTTCGAAAACAGCAGTGACAAAATGTGAAATTGTTGTTTTTCTTTCACAGGAGAAATGTCATTAATATTCCTTTCACCTTAAATTGAAGAAAGTGTAAAGCGCACTATTTTTTTTTTGTGTAATATTCCTAATACTTTTAAACGGGTTTGGTATAGGCCTACTCAATTTCAATTCAATTTAAAATCTTTATATTTGGTATAATGAACCAAAATCGGTATGTTTTAAATAGAAGCTTTTAACTACGCCTTGTCTAAGATTTCTATGACTGGGACAAGGAGCGACCCTACAGACAAGCATAAGACAAACAGACAAAGCTACATAGGCTTACATACACACAATGCTCATACATACCAAAAACATCAATACATTTTTGGTATCACTGTACAACATAGAGTAATTCCTTTAACAAAAATGGCGATTGAGATAAAAACATACTTTTCACTTTTCAAAAAAAAAAACAACAATACCGTGACAATGACAATAGTAAAGCTAATTACCAGAAGAATAAACAATAACGAAGTGTATTATCACCTACAATAAAACCTAACTCCAAAAATGACTCCCCTAGCTACCCTTCCTAACCTTATATGTCTACATGTAAATTATCCAAACATCAAAAACCCCTCTATATTCACATCTCCTCTCCCCTTTGAAATCCAATCTATTCCCAGACAGACATCACTGTCCTTCTTTCCCCCAACTTCCCACCCCAAAAAAAAAAGAAGAAAGAAATACACAAATAAGCACACAGACATTCACAAACACACACACCCACATACACACGCACACACATAAAATACTGATTCCACACCATTACGCGTAAGAGCAGAGATTACCTATCATACAGTTTTGATAACATGTGCTGTCATCTTTGGCAGCCTTCCTATACATGATATACAAGCAGACCTAAACGTGTGTGTGTGTGTGTGTGTGTGTGTGTGTTATTTTTCTTCTACTGTTTACTTTCTCACGCATGGATGATATGTTTTGATTGTTGGAATATGAACTTGTGAATCCGCTTGATCATAATATACGAGAAGAATGTTGGTTGGTTGTAGTTGTTGTTGTTTTTTTTTTGTTGGGGGGGGGGGGGCGTGGTGGAAGGAATGAATCTGACTTTATTCTTGGAAAGAAAACAAGAAGTTCAGTCACTGGATTTATTGCGGCGATTTAATGGACGCCATGAATCACGGTTTAAGTGACGTCATCGGATGATCCTTTGGGGACTGACCTGATAAAGACGTGTTAAGCTATCAGAGGTATGAACGCCTCAGAAGGTGAGCAGGAAATAACTCGAATCAACCGAAGATTGTGACATACCATGCAGTGTGAGGAGAGACGCAGGGATGGGGTTTATAATCAAATTCATCGGTGATGTAGTCATTTCGGTGTAAGTAAATTTCCTCCCGAGGCGACCGGCCGAGGGAAGGGAGGGTCAGCGTGCACTCTGCTAAAGATGATGGGTTGCTATGGAAACGTGCCGCCGTGCCGCCTCTAGCCATTTATTATCACCCTTTACGAGTGCTGTATTTGGTGAAAGGAGGATTTTTCGCAGGAGGGGAGAGCTTCGTGATTGAGTTCCTTCATGCCCACAGACCTTTCTTTCTTTTATTTTTTTTTTTATTTCTACGGTCTATTTAATGATCAACCTCTCAATTTTGGTACTTCTGTTTTTGTTTTTGTGTGCTTGGTTGTTTTTGCTGATTTTATACTAATGTTATGTTGGAAACATTCACCCCGATAACAGATGAAAACACACAAATGAAACAAAATACCCCAGTGGGGTCAAATTACATTTCCGTTTAAAGATCATTATTATTTTACAGATCTATTATAGTAATGTAAGGCAAACTCCTCGCGATTCTAGCTGACAACATTTTTTTTCATCATATAATCTACAGTATATCTAACGTCGATAGTACATGTACCTCTTTAGACTGCCGATATACACGTAGTTAGCGTGTGTGTGTTTGTGTGTGTGTGACACTGTGTGTGTCACTATGTGTGTGTGGGGGGGGGGGGTGAGGGGTAGGCTAGCAGCTGCCGGTATGTGTGTGTGTGTGTGTGTGTGTGTGTGTGTGTGCGTGTGTGTGTGTGTGTGTTTGTGCGTGGGGTTTGTATAGGGCGATTGTCTACTTAAGTATTTCTAAGCCTTTGTGAATAGTATTTTGAAAACTACAGATTTATTCGTTTCGTCGTAAATGGAAACCTCTTCGTTTGAAACGAACAGAATATAGCTCTGCTTAAAAAGACTTCTTCATACCATGCTTTCTGTGTACGTATGAATACGTTCTGAATGCGTAGAAAGTGTTTAAAGGTAGGGAATCCCATTTGCATGCCTTAAATGAAGAGTTGTATAAATACAGTGGTATGTTGAAGAGAGTATCATTTTAGAAACTCCCATAAAGTATTGAAAGTGGACGGTAACATTTAGTACATTTTTTTTACCGTTAGATTTTGAATTGAATTTTTTTCGGGGCTCACCGTAAATTCCAGTACATTACTAGGCTAGCTTTGCAGACCCATGCACTGCATGTGTGTTCATCATGACATATTTTGTGAAGAAAGTTCATCAACTCAAGCCTTATTTCTATATACATTCTTGCCACACACTTTATATGTTATTACATCTGCTCTTGTACTTTTAGATTTGTGTTTATAGATAACAAATACAGAAGACTGCAACAAAAAGGCTTAAGTGTGGCTGACACACAGAACTACTGAGTAGTTGAGTTTTGTGCATTATTCAAATTGTAGATAACTGTTGACTTCCAAATTTTTCAGCAGTGGCCTAAACAAGTCCCCTGAGGTTCATATCTAATGTTTTGCTGCATTTTGGGAGGTCTGTAAAAGGTATCCCCTACCTTTAAATCTCTACCCGGATTTTCCATGTCTGTCATTCCCTCACGTTCACGCCTGCCATCATTTTCCTAATTCCAGAATTCATGAAAGATTACTTCAGTTCCATTACAATGTATCGTTACTGCAAGGTTTCAGTTATTGTTGTTTACTCTGTTCAAATAACACTGTTTTGTTTACAGTCTTTCTGCCACTAAAGAAAGTGCGATATACTGTCATGTCATTGTCGAAAAACGGGGGGAAAATGAACTTGAACTTGAAGAGATGACGTATGTCATGATTGACGATCGAGAACGCCTAAGATTCCTTTTCTGTGAAGCATACTAGCTGGTGTTTACAAACGAAAGACAAGGGCACGAAATATGATACTTAAGGAAATGAAATGAATGCAATTATTACCCGCAATTTTCACTTTTGTTTGCCCTTTTAGTTGGAAATGAAATAGACGTTTGCTCAAAATGAATACGTGGCTGACGAATTCAACAGAATGATTAAGTTTTGAGGGTATATACCAGAAATTATATATATATATATATATATATATATATATATATACATATATATATATAATAAATGTAATGAGCATAACATATAGGTCCACTCCCAATGCAACACAAATTGTGTGAAAATCGGAGGAACAGAGCTCGGGTATCAGATATTTCAAGATAATTACTTAGAATGCGAAGTGGGAATCTCGTATGCAAGCAAAAGACATTTTCTTTCAGTTTGTTTATTTATCCTCTTGTACAAATAAAATCATGACAAAATCAACAATTTTCACATGGAGGTATTTACAAGAGAACTCTTGCTGCACGCTCAAAAGAGAGGAAATTGGTCGAACAACGTTATTTCGACACTTTCCATACGCTAATCGAAAACATAATATTCAAATAACCACTGTTTTAGTAATCAAGGGATAACGTAAAATAAAATAAAAAATATCGTCTTTACAGGAAATGCTTGACATAATGTTTCCAATTAAGAAGAAAAAACGGACGCTCAAGGTCTATAATAAATATGTTTGTTATCAGTGTCTTTGATATTAAGAAAATATTAAGAATATGAGGGTATAATCATAAAAAAACCCAAAAAAACACGAGGTTGGAAATGACCGTTGAAGGACAGGGAAAATCTGTAAATATAGTGACGTTGCCCATTGCCGTGCTAAAGATTATTTCACAACATAGGACGAAAGAAAAGAAAAGTTTTTTTTTTTCTAGGCCTAAATACTATAGGATACGGTTTACTGAGGTAGAGACGATTGTTCGTGGAAAACTTGACAGTATGATATTAAAAAAACTTAATCATACTTCCGGAATTCGTCATTTCAGTCAGCAAATCAGCAAATTTTGATACTTTTCTACCATAGCATGTGGAACAGTGTCACTTATAACCATTGTACGACAATGTAGGCACCCTACATAATAGCTGTATAGATTGACACAGGAAAAAAGAGACGACTCTGGAACATGAATAAGGCTTTCGAAGTGACATTTTCTTTGCTTTTTTCTTTGTTCTTTTCCGATGAAAATCTGTCTTTAAAACTAAAGGTCGAACACTGACATCTTGTGCCAAGCATGTATGCCAGGAGCGTCAACGCGTCAATCTCATCCGACAGACCGCGGCTGCTTGACATCGGGTCGTGTTTGTTACTCTCCAACTCAAACCTGTGTGCAAGTGCAAGGGCTCTTGTGGCGTTAACTAAATTTTAGGAACAAAAGAGGAAAAAAGGGGGAGGGTGGGGTAAAATAAAAGGTGAGTCACGGCCGACCCTATAGTCAACACTAAATGGTTTGATTGTCGTCTCTGCAGCATGTTTCTGACATCTGCCGCATACCTATGGAAAGCGAAATTACACCAGTAATGCGTCGAGATTTGCGCATTGCTATAAAGCTAAAACCAGGGAGGTGAGACCTCCCTGCTAAAACTAACTAACTAACTAAATATTGTGCTACATATAGATGTAGGCCAATCCTGGAGGAATAAATTCTCTTCGACCAGTGGCCTAAAACTGACAGGTATAATGACACTGTGCCTTATCATTGTGACGGATATAAGGTCATAAAATTCAACTCGCCTAAGTCGACTGATACTACTATGATAGTAAGAGAGTTTAATCGCACGACGAGTTAACTTCATTCTTGTCAGGTTGAGATATTTGCAGTTAAGCTGTTAAACAACAAAATGACAAGATAATTAGGATACCCCATGTTACATCACAGGTGGGGTATCACTAGAAGGGATTTAATTTGCTCTTATCTGCTGATGGACTTACTTTAAAATGATTAGAAATGGTTCCTAGCCCATTTTGCAACCAAACTCTTCTCATTGTTTTGCCCCTTAGAGACGGTTCACCAAAACGCACAATGGTGACTATAGCCTTAGCTGTATCATCCTTAATGGTTCAATGATACTAGCGTGTCCACATCATCAAAAGTAAATAGCATGTGCACTGTGCTGACAATCCATACTGAAATGGTTAACTATATGAATTGTACGTGCCAAGGCGGTGTTTGAAAGGAAATCGACTAAGAGGGTAACACGATGGCAACCGGAGGCCCTCCCCCTCATCACTATATACTTTTCGATCTCCCGCAAGTTGATCTGTAGACACAGCAATATTAAATCATCGGAAGACCATGTGCCTGTTATTCTGGATCAAAATTATACAAAGGAAAATATAAAGGAAAAGCAAAGAAAATACTTGTGGGAAACTCAGTGAAAAGAAAAGGAAAGCGTTCTGAGGATTTTTTTTCCTTGCTCACCAATGCGCATAGCAACCTCCAGTCGTCCCAAGTAGTTACCGGATCTTTTTTTTTTTTCTTGGGGGGGGGGGGTGATGTTGTATGTTTTTTTTTCTTCAATCACGTATTCCATTTGACCACGCATCAATGAAATATTGTTGTAATAACTCACGTCTGACTTCGGCGTAACGGAATACTGAGTAAACTGTTGTCCCAATGGGATGATTCCCTTTGCGATGTGATGACCCTAATCATGCACAGACATCAGCGAACGATAGCTACTTGACTGCAATCCTTGCACGGTGCCCCCTCCTTTTTTCCCTTTCTTTCCTTCTTTTTCTTTGAAGAGTATCGACATTCGTTCTACGCCAACGTGGCGAGACGGTATAGGTACTTCAGCGTGTCCTTCAGCTGTATAATGAATGTACAGTCACGACGCGAATAATTAAGAACCGGCTGCACTTTGAATTAAACACGGGTGACCTCAGCATGGCTGTAATGTCTTACTGCGCCGTCTTATTCACGAAATAATGACCCGAACCCGTGTAGGTAATCCGAACTTAAAAGCTTCTACTTTAATTCGCTAATCAAGGCAAAAGATTTGCGAAACGGCTTGGATTTTTAAGCCTCGTTTTAAATGTGACCTGATATTAAGCCTCATTCAGCAGCGGGTCACGTGACTTACCATTTACGAACCATTACAAAAATACAATATTAATGAGCAAAAAGAAGAGCAATATTGCGCTTTAGTCACAGAGGGGTGGAATTTTAAAAGGCATTGAATATTTTATCAGCTTATGTGCAAAGAATAATCGCTGTGTTGAGTCATACATCAAAGTAAAACGGATTACTGTATACTTCTTTACTGGAAAGCTGGAAAACCTCATCTGCAAAAGAATCACGAATTATCTTTACCATCGACTCACGGGTAGACCTAAGTGATGACTTATACGGCGTTTAATAAAATCATGACGTCATAATTATTCAGCTCACAGCTCTTTCACCACAGTCACTCTTAAACTCACATCTTACATGTCTTTTTTTTTTGGGGGGGGGGGGCTTATGTTGTTATTCATGTAAAACAAAATGAGTTGATGTGTATTCATAGGCAAATTTGAGAACATAACGTCACACTATCAGCTTCATGTCCTATTTGACGCAAGGCATGATTATATATATTATAGCCTATTGATAAAATTCCATATATCATATAGGAGCCTATGCGATTAAAAGACAAATGAACATAATTATGAACAGACGAGGAAGTGCTAAGGCAGTTGAGGGTGAGGAGGAAGAGAAAGTGAAACGGACTGAAGATGATGTCGATGTTAAGTAATTCCTTAAACAATCCTATCTAGAGACAGGAAAGTACAGAAAACAATGGACATAACAACCGCCTGTCAGAGTCACTTGCCCTTTGTCATCAACGCAAATGTTGTTTTATACCCTCGTCGACAATGTAACGTGTCAGTGCCCTACAGGCCTACTTAGACCCCCCCCCCAAAAAAAAAAAAAAAATAAAAAAAAAAAATAATAATAATAATAATAATAATAATAATAATAAAAATAAATAAATAAATAAATGAAACAAAATAAAAACAAAATAAAAAAAATAAAAGTGGCAATTTATCACCTAACCATGAAGTTTTAGCAGTTTCCATTGAAAATAATCATGTTCTACACTTGGAATGACGGCCTGAGAATATCATACATATGATAATGTAAAGATGTGTTTTCTTTTCTTTTCACGCTGTGTTTTCAGCACCTCGATAGCTACATGTATGAGCTGAAATGTGACGCGAGCAATGCTGATACCGAATACTGCCGCCGAGAGGGGGTATACCTAGCGCTAAAAGCCTCACATCTGTTAGTGATTATCCATAGAGGCACGAAAGTAAAAGATACATGAATGAGTCGACGTCTCATATGTTTCACATCTAAATTATTTAAATTAAAATTCCCATTAAAGCCCCAAAGAAAGTATGCTTAGAGGTTCTAAAGAGGATATGCCCTTGATTATCCCTCATAAAACACATGGAGCTAGTGGCTGTAACCATAATGGTATGGCAGGCCCGTAACTAGGGGGGAGGGGTTCAGGGGGACGGGACCCTCCCCCATGGGGAAAACAAAGAAAGGGGGCTTGTAGTGGCACCAGAAAATTACGCTGAAGCCTTTTTTCTTTGCATGTCGGCTGATTAAAGGGGAAGGCTAGTAACTGATCAGTGGGAATCAGTGGAAATGCTGGGAGATGATTGTTCCAATCCTTATGGGATTCATTCAAGAGTTCATTGTATATTTATTGTTGAGTGAAAATGATTTGCTTCAGAACGGTCTCATATTCAAGTAATGTGCAGTTTAATGCTTCCAGGTACACACGTAAGCGTCCCTGGTCAGTGACGGGGCATTAAACTGCACATTACTTGAATATGAGACCACTCTGAAGCAAATAATTTTCACACAACAATATGATATACAATGCACTCTTGAATGAATCCCATAAGGAATGGAACAATCATCTCCCAGCATTTCCACTGATTCCCACTGATCAGTTACTAGCCTTCCCCTTTAAACCCGGAAGTGGTCCACTTTTTCCTCATTCTGAATCCCCACCCCATAAAAATCCTAGTTACGGGTCTGTATGGCATTATCTTTTCACAAGTGTTTCCAGATCTTTTTTAATTGTTTAAAATTTCAACATTTAATTGAAATTAAATTAGATTTGATTAAATTAAAATGTGAATTCTTTTTTATTGTTTTTTTTTTCACCATCTTGATGCAACAAAAAAGAGTGACGGGGTTTCGGCTAGTTTATTAAATTCACAGAATTAGGTTTAGGTGTGAAACCTAAAAGGATCTGGGCTAGTGTTTTGAGGCCGTGTTCGGGTCCAGCGAATCCCGGAATTCCTTTCCGCACCCCCCAGTGCTATTTAATATGCAGTTAGCCGGGACCTCAGCTGGCTTACCGGTATTATGCAGTGTGCCTTTAAATTAGCCGGGACCTCAGCTGGCCTACCGGCGGGACATCCCGACATACCACCCTACCACCACCCCACCCCCATCTCTATCACGGACGTGGAGTTTTATTGCGCTTGCCTTGTTTCGTCTGATCATGGACCTAAGGAGGTCCATGGTCTGATGACGGTCAAAAAGGTACTTGGTCTGAACAAGGAGGTACTAGGCCTCCTTGGTCTGAATCTTATACAGCTCATTCTACGTACATTGATCGAAACTCTTGATAGCAATATGATATGAAAGCTTGTCACATCGGACGGGATAAATACTTTCTACTATGTCTCAATGAGCATAAGTTGTAATTAGTTTTCAACAGTTTGCTAGAAATATGGATAGAACTCTTGGTAGAGCTACGACGCATATGAAAATCCAACACGATATTAAAGACGGTTAAATTTCCCCTTCTTTTCTCCCTTTTGCAAATCGATATTGTGGAATAGCTAGTATGTCGTCGTGACTAGACAACATGGATCACAAAACGCACTGCCAATTAAACGAACACACAGTGGATTTAGTCAATGCAGTGGTGGTAGATTACAGAATGTTAAACAGATAAGGGATATCAAAGAAACTCACCAATTCAGGATCGTTCTCTTATGATATATTCCTGCGCAGTGATCTTTATGATGGCGTATATATTCCCCCTTTAGTCCTGTCGTCACAATTGCTGTGTTTGTTTTTTCCTTCTATGTTCGACTGACACAATTTTAGTTCTTTTCGACACACAACACGGAAGCACAGATAACCCGCAAGTGCCAGACGGACTACTGTTAACAGACTTCGCATGGACCCGGAGCGAGCTGCGGGCGACGCTTGCAATAGTGGTGGTATGCCGTTTGAGTGAGCAACAACCTCGTGCAGAGAGCGAAGATCAAAGAGCAATTCGGATTGAACTCTATAGTGTTTCATGCACACGCCCACGACGTGGTGTTCTGTGCCACCGTTCGCTCGTAGTTGTTGATGCTCTTATTGTTGTTGTTGGCATATTCTCTACTTATGCAATGATGGGTGGCACCTAGTCTGGTTGGTGCGCCATCAAGTGGCGGCTTTGGTTCAGGAGTGCTTCTGCTTGTTTGCAAACTAAAACTACAAATGATTTTAGTACATGTATTGAGGACGTATTCGTGCTTGGAAACGAGCTCATAAGCACAATGCTCTATTCAAGGTCATCTGCCTGCTCCTTTTTCATACTGGCATCGATCATTTTACTTTTTCCTCAGGCTCGACCTCTTTCTTTTTTTTTTTTCTACCCGCCTTTTTTTTTTTTTTTTTTTTTGTTACCCTGAGCTCGTGGTCAACAGTTACAATAATGCTATTCGTGTCAAGGCGTTTCCTTGCTTACAAATCTACGTCCAAGGTCAAGAGCCTAGTCAGTTAGAAACACGCATACACTAAAAACACCATCATTAACAGCAACAACAATTATAACAACCACAATAACAACAACATGAAATTACGGCATTGCCCAATAAGAGCTCTTATGGTGGGTGTTTAAAGAAAAAATCCACTCCAAAAATAAATAAACTTCAAAAGAAAGAGAAAAATATTCCCTATAAAATGATACCAAAAAATGACAAAAGTGTGATAAGAAGAAAGGAAGAAATATCATTATATTTTTAACTTTCACAGTTTTCTTTTTCGGAAAACATTAAATTTCTTTACAGTTCTTATGAATATTCAAATGAGCGAGTTGATGATGTTGTATACCCTCACAATTTCAATGTAATTTTTCTTTTTTTTTGAAATAAGATTCGGGGGGGTGGAAATTGTAATAATTTGCTCATACAAGTAAAAGCATGTTCTCATACCAAGGTATGTCGGAGTTAACATTTTGTTCTTTTTTATTTTGGGTAGTTTTTAAGGCAAGTTTTATATTTATACAGCTGAAATATGAGATTTTTGTCATTTCTGTTTATGAATTGAATAAGAAATTGTGACAGCATGACATTATCAACTTGCTCATTTGAATATTCATAAGCACTGTTCAAGAAATGTTTTCCGAAAAAAAATGTGAAATTTCAATATCTTATATCTTCCTTATTTCTTATCCGATTTTCATCATTTTTGCATCATTCTATTAAGAATATTTTTTTTTCTCTTTCTGGGGTGGATTTCCTCTTTAGATATATTGTTTTACAGATTAGTTGAGCCCATGTTGACGTGGTATGAATTAAAGGGAAACACCAACATAATTATGTTAAAAGCGACTCAGTGACGCATGTATCAAGACATCGGTCACAATCACCCATGTAGATTAAATTAGACTGCCTCATTACTATTATGAATAGTAATCAAAATCATTTCCTCAAAGATATATAGTTTGCTTTTGTAAACATTTTAGTAATACGTTCCCTGCCTTTTCAAAAAAAAAGTCACAATGTGCTAACTCATCACAACTCTCTAGAATGATTTCGTCTTCACTATCACTTGAATTCATGTAGAAATGATTTTGTTGTATATGAATTGAGAAAAGTACCATTTAACATGATTTTTTTTTTAGTTATCTTTAATACAAACACTGTCTCATCAAAACAGAAGGTTATCATTACGGTAATTATTAAATTTTAGTTGTTTTTGAAAAAGTAACATCATTGAAACCATAATTATTCAGAGTAAATGAGGACAATGGCATTTTAATGAAACACACGGATACTTTCGACTTGTTACTGACATATACACGTATTATAGGGGAAAAATATTTCCTTCTTCCTTCTGAAAGAATAAGTCAACGCCTGGAAGTGAAGTGTTCTTTTACTTTGCTAGAAAAATGAAATTTATGTTGAATTCTTTTTATAATGATTTTCTTTACATCGTTGCCCTACTTGCAGAGCATCACGAGTTATTGTAGTTTTCTTCTTTTTTCCCCTTCCACAGGGTGTTTTATTCATACACATATTCAGAAAGTCACATTTACAAATAATTTTTTTAAATACAAAACAGAACTAGAAATTTCGTGCTCGGCGGGTCGCGCAGCCGAGCACATGTATCCCCCGAACCCACAGCATCAAGAAGCATACCCTATTGGATTTACCTTTTCATGAATACAGATGGAACGAGCGAGGGCGCCATCACCAAAAACAATAATCCTCTTCATCTTACCATAATACACCTTCATGCCAAATTTGAAGATGATCGAAGAACTGCAGCCAGTAGAGCGCTCACAAGCAGACCCTATTGAATTTACCTTTTCATGTATAAAGACGGAACAAGCGAGGGCGCCATCACCAAAAACAATAATCCTCTTCATCTTACCATATTACACCTTCATGTCAAAATTTGAAAATGATCGAAGAACTGCAGCCAGTAGAGCGCTCACAAGCAGACCCTATTGGATCTACCTTTTCATGTATAAAGACGGAACAAGCGAGGGCGCCATCACCAAAAACAATAAGCGTCTTCGTCTATTCATAATACACCTTAATGCCAAGTTTGAAGATGATCGAAGAACTGCAGCCAGCAGAGCGCTCACAAGCAGACCCTATTGGATCTACCTTTTCATGTATAAAGACGGAACAAGCGAGGGCGCCATCACCAAAAATAATAAGCGTCTTCGTCTATTCATAATACACCTTAATGCCAAGTTTGAAGATGATCGAAGAACTGCAGCCAGCAGAGCGCTCACAAGCTGACCCTATTGAATTTACCTTTTCATGTATGAAGACGGAACAAGCGAGGGCGCCATCACCAAAACAATAGGCATCTTCGTCTAACCATAATACACCTTCATGCCAAGTTTGAAGATGATCGAAGAAGAACTGCAGCCTGTAGAGCGCTCACAAGCAGACCCTATTGGGTTTACCTTTTCATGTATAAAGACGGAACAAGCGAGGGCGCCATCACCAAAAACAATAGGCGTCTTCGTCTATTCATAATACACCTTAATGCCAAGTTTGAAGATGATCGAAGAAGAACTGCAGCCAGTAGAGCGCTCACAAGCAGACCCTATTGGATTTACCTTTTCATGTATAAAGACGGAACAAGCGAGGGCGCCATCACCAAAAACAATAGGCGTCTTCGTCTAACCATAATACACCTTCATGCCAACTTTGAAGATGATCGAAGAACTGCAGCCAGTAGAGCGCTCACAAGCAGACCCTATTGGATTTACCTTTTCATGTATACAGACGGAACAAGCGAGGGCGCCATCACCAAAAACAATAGGCGTCTTCGTCTAACCATAATACACCTTCATGCCAACTTTGAAGATGATCGGAAAAGAAACGCAGCCGGTAGAGCGCTCACAAGCAGACCCTATTGGATTTACCTTTTCATGTATACAGACGGAACAAGCGAGGGCGCCATCACCAAAAACAATAGGCTTCTTTGTCTAACCATAATACACCTTCATGCCAACTTTGAAGATGATCGGAAAAGAAACGCAGCCGGTAGAGCGCTCACAAGCAGACCCTATTGGATTTACCTTTTCATGTATACAGACGGAACAAGCGAGGGCGCCATCACCAAAAACAATAGGCTTCTTCGTCTAACCATAATACACCTTCATGCCAACTTTGAAGATGATCGGAAAAGAAAAGCAGCTGGTAGAGCGCTCACAAGGAAATCTCTGCGGCGGCGGCGGCGGCGGCGGCGGCGGCGGCGGCGGACGCGGCGCGACGAGGCCAAATCCATAGTATCCTCCGAACTCTGTTCGGGGGATACAATAATAATTTGGTTATCGACAAACAGTGCCCTACTGCACTTGTACATATAATAACAAAATTTCTTTAACTTTTTTTTACAACATATAACTTTTATCATTCTTTTATTTTATTGGCAGAAATAACCCTGAAAACACTATGAATATCATGTAATTTTAATATTCAAAAGCACTTAATAAATAAAGCCCATTTTTTCACAAATGTTTTTCCTCTACTATTCATTTGACTTATACATTTTTCCATCTCAAAAATAACATTTTATCTCAGATATTATATGTTCGAATGACGGAACGGTTTTTTGTTTTTTTTTTTCGCTGGAAAAAATTCTCTTCTTATAACAATCATCATACAGTTTAATGCACTGTTGTTGAGACCATAAAATCCGAATAACTTATGTTGGTTTGTAAATACAATTTGTTTATCTATCTTCAAAAGTAACCATCGCTCAAACTTATTCCATATATTGTTTGAATAAGGACATGAACAGAATATATGCATTATGGTTTTAGTTGTAGTTACATGCATTATGGTTTTAGTTGTAGTTACATGCATTATGGTTATGGTTGTAGTTTTCTTATCCGGGCGAAGCTGACACATGGATTTAAAAGTTTTTTTTTTTTTTTTTTTTTTAAGAATCTTTAACTTTTTAACCTTTCACTGTATACAATGTATGTAGGAGTTTGAATGCAAAAATCATATAATATTACGTGTGTGTATATGTGTGTGTGTTGTTTTTTTTTTTTTTTGGTTGGTAAGATTAATTTCATTGTTGATATGGATTTGATATTGAAGAAACTCAAATAAAGAATATTATAAAACAAAAAAGTGTGTGTGTGTGTGTACATGTATATTATAAATATGAAATAGGTGAAATCATACCATTGTGAACTTTAAAGACACCACAGTCACACCGTGCAGACCCAGAAAGTGATTTTTATATACAATCAGAGGAATGTAAAAGAAAAGAAGAAAGGGTAAATATCACGAAGGAACAACAACCGACAGACGGATGAAAAGGAAGGACCAAAAAGATAGAGACGAAACAAGAAGAAGAAGACGAAGGTAATAATGAAAAGGAAAAGATACTGAAAAGAAAACGAGGATAAGAGACAAATATTGCCCCAAAAGACTTTACAAGACACGTAATTTAGTAAAAAGTTTACAGTTTAATAAATCTATGATAACATTAATGACATGTGAAGTGCACCAGACATAATAATTTGCTCTCCAGTCTGTTGAGAATTTAAGATCATCATCGTGGAGGGCGCCATGCAGAAATACAACAACACGGTATAGCGCCGCCAGCGCTCATCCTTGTCCGAGCCGCTCGAGGTCTTTTATGACGAGGTTAGATAATCAACATATTCTACAGTTATCGATTCCTCACTTTTCTTTGCACACGATGGATTCCTCAAAGTGTTAAACTGCATGTCACGTAACACTGGCGCATAGTCAGAAAATTTTATCTTATTCGGACAATTTAATCCACATATAAATGACAAAGTATAAAGTTCGGAAACGAAATAATTATATAAAATACATATTGCAAAACTTCGTTTTTCTTTTGCGATCACAGATGAAAGAAAAGTAAAATCTGAGCCAGACAACACAGACAAGTCAAGTCCTCAAAAGATGTTCGCAAAAATAACTCGAGTAACAAAATAACAATTCTGACGTCAACATCAATTTGATACACAAAACAGAAGAATAATTATGGTACTTCTCTTAAATCACAGTACAGTTGTATTGATCCTCTTTAAGAGTATACAATGATCGCATCACTGTTACATAGTCCAAAATTGTCATCGTCTGTCATCTAATTTGCGAGTCCACAGGCACACTCGATATATCAGGAATTTTGAACAATGAGCTATTCAGAGCAAAATGTAGCCATTTTCTTCTCGAGGTGGCATTTGCTGTATAAGTTACTCTTGGCTTCTTCTTTTCTTCAAAGATTAATATCTTCATCATGAAATTATAATATCAAAAATACAACTTTCGATAATGGAATATTTTCTGGCAATGACCTGACAAGTAAATTAATATATTGCATGTTGGCTATGATATGGACATACAATCCCAAACGATAGGAACCTACAGTGTAAGTAAAGAGAGAGAAATTCTGCAGAAATAGTTTTTCATTAAACCGAGTTCACATGGACGCACAAGATCAGAACATTACGGCGGGGACAGACAATTTCATTTGACATTATCATGATTATAATCCATTTCACAATATTGTTACGGCAACATGAGACTGCCTTTATCAAATGCTAAACGTCACAGGAACGTAGCCATTTTGTGTGTGTGTGTGTGTGTGTGTGTGTGTGTGTGTGTGTGTGTGCGCGCGCGCGCGCGCATGCGCATGTCTGTGTGCATGTCATGTGTCTGTGTGTACCGTAAACGACTAATTACATTATTACATTACATGACATAATTACATTATGACCGCTCTGGTATGACAAGGACAATTAGAACATAAATGAAATTAACTGTATCAACTGACAAGCGGTCTGGGTGTAAACATGAAGACACTTTTTCCCTATGTTTCCAAGATGAGTAATAATGTATTCCGCATACTTCATAAAACGGTCACTACCGCAGCTATCTTCCTGTTCAGTATGACTTCTAACATTTTCTCACATCTTCTACAATTGCCATGAAATTTTCTTTTGATAGTGACTACAATAATCTACGGTCATTGTTGACAATAATAATAATAATGGAGAATATTTTTTTCATGTCGCACACAACAAAATACATGTACGTGAAGATCGATGAAGTCTTGGTAAACTTTGATCATCATTACATGTACTGATCATATTAAAATGTATTTCTTTCCAGGCCAATCACTTCTCAAAGTGGTAAAATTGCACAAAATAAGAAAACACGCATTACATTCAAACACACATATGCATTCAACCTGTAAAACGTTACTCTCCATGCGCAGCAGCTGCCCTGTATATGCTCTACTAGTGACTATATTGTGAGTTTTGGATTGTAAATCGTCGCAGCGAAGTATAACTATAATAATGCACTGATGTACAAAAGAAATAACTAGAACGGAAAATCCGGCTGAATAGATACACGCAATAACAGCTGATTTTTTTTTTTTTCACTTACTGGATAAATCTGTTTCTTATTCGCTATCCGAATAACACCTAAACACCAAAAACAGCATAGTCACAACTGCACCAAATAAGACCAACAGCCCGAATTTACAAAGGTATAATCAAAATTTAGTCCATGGACTGACCATGGAGCTACCATTTGGTAGCTCCATGGACTGACTGAAATAAACAGGAAATAGGCGTTAGGTGCAAATCCGTGCCACAGCCTGCGAGCTGTGCACTTTCAATGTGTCAACTGGCGTATACGCAACGCGACATGGGTACTTAGTACTAACGCGTTTATTTGCAGAATTCATGGACTTATTTTAAATTACCCTTGTGAATGTCGGTCTACTTGACTGTCTTCTTGTGTTTTATTCTCTCTTTTTTTTTTTTTTACATGACACGCGCTTCGTTAACACATACACCGACTCATAATGGAAGAGCTTCGATTTGAACATCAATATCGCCTCACAGAAAGAATCAAACAGTTTGTCAGATGACGGTAAAAATCAAGGAAAGGAAATATATGGTACTCAACCTACAAGGAGAGCGGGGTACGATATGATAGGAGAAAAAACAAAACAAATGAAATCAAAACAAACATAGGACAAACTTGAAGACGCCAGGTCTGAAGATGTTAATTAGGAAAAGTTTCGCATACCAGCTTTTGTGATGCGGTACTCAAATACGCACAGGATACTATTTGCCAGAAAGATATTTTAGTATAATGTATAATGGTATGTTTTCCTACATTGGAAAATTGTATTAGCTGCAGAAATGCTGCAATGTACTGGATATAATCATTCTTGTTCGGCATGTATTGATAAGTGTAGATGATCATCCCCTCCACATGAAGTCAGCAAATAGTTACACAAACAGACAAAATTTCCAAACCTGAATTTCGGTGATATGTCCTTCGCGTGACTGTAGTTGTATTCAGTTTTTTCACACTAAATCTTTCAGTCATAATGTAAATTAAACAATAGCTAAATATGTGAATTCTTGAATAAGGGAATGACCAGGGCTAACAGCAAAACAACGATAAGGCAGGCACATCGGAAAAGAAGGTTTTACTTAAAAAAAAAAATCAAACAAACAAACAGCACTTAAAAATGTGCAAATCAAAATCAATTTGATGTTTAAAGTCACTTAACTCCGGACAAAGATTCCGATCGTGTACCGGAGAAACAGTTTGTTTAGATCTTGCGACTGTTCTTATCCTCCTATAAAAGTTAACACAAACAAACCCCAATAATGACACAGCACGCACGAAGCGAGTAGGCAAGCTGAAAAGCAAGCAGGACGAAAAAAAAAAAATGTGTGCGCATCGTATTATTACGTCATTATGGACGAAGTATGAATAATGTGTTTTTTTTTTTCCCACCATATTCTCTATGTTACCCTCGGTGCAAGAAAAAAAAAAAAAGAACCACAAACAAATTGAAATGTACAAGATTTAGATTCGCTTTACAATGAATAGCATACCGTCGCAATCACGTGTTCAGCATAGGGGACCTACTCTAGAGAAGAAGTTTTGGTAAGTTCTATAACCTCCCGAATTCTTGCCAGCTGGGCTAATAAAAATGACATTGACAGAGATAGCATATGCTGCCTTGATTCTTCTTCTTTCTTTTTTTTTATAGGTGGGAGGGGGTGTAAATATCATACAGACACTATAAAACATCGAACATAAAAAAGAACGAAATATTAAAATCAATCTCTCTGTTCAGGCAACCCGTTAATACATAAAACAAAAATCATATTTCATAAACATAAAACTTGCTCTTCGAAATGACATCCTGACAATAAATGATGATACAATACGTGCACGTGGTTTACAGACAATTACAGAGAACATACAACAGTGACACATTATCAATCATTGTTCATTTTTTTTTTCGTTTACATGAATAAATATCTTGCATCGCTCACGCAATACACATACTCTTTCCATTACATCTATACAAATAGTACTTTTTTTTTGCTTCTATAGGCATGCGACGCTATGTGTCACAGACCGTGCAGAAAAAGATGAAAAAAGATGACGAAAGAAAGAAACAACACCAGCTGTCCGCTTGACCGAAAAAATACAATTCAATAATCATTCAAAAATCATTTTTATCTACATGGTGAAACGCTTATAGATTTTAGCCACCGATTTAAATTTTCATCTCATACAAAAATACGAAAGATAACAATATTCAACCTCTAAATTGCCATTTATCTTATTTACCATTTCTTACAACGCACAAAAAAATATCAGCTAAATTCTGTCATTGTTGTATGATGATAAAAAAAAAAAAAAAAAAACCAAGCTACCTCCGTGGCTAATTTAATACAAAATATGACGTTAACAGCGTGATTTCCCTCGTATTTACATTGTGTACACTAATACACCGTGGGACAGACACACATTAGCTGCAACATCAGATCTACAGCCGTAAACACACCTAGTTAGCAAAGATTGGCCATAGTAGTCTTAATTCAGTCGTGCTTGAAGATTAAAAAAAAATTAAACGCGAGTGAAATGATACTCTTATTTGCTCTTGGCATATCAACAGCCGAAAAGGTTCTCCAGGAATTTCGTAATGTCTTTTTTTTTTCACAGTCAATTCCTTCTTAGAAGTATGGTATAGTAAACGTATTATGCCGAAAAAGATTAGCGCCAAGTACATAAAAAATAGAAAATTTGGCTCATAGTCTTTCTCATCAATTTTGCAACTACAGATAAAGCTATGCATGAACCATTGTTTACGATACATCTACATTAATACGAAGACACCATTCGTTCAACCAATGAAGTATCAGGCGAGCTCCTTGGTTCAACTTCAAAAGGCAAGACAGATCCCTCACATCAGATTGTTCATGATAAAAATATCCAACCTAGTTGACAGTCTTACATCAATACATCCCATGGCTTTACTCACATGAACGTACAGCAAACAGCTCAACTTGATTCTTCAGCTGTGCTGGGCTGCATATGGCATTGCAGAATATTAACCGTCTTTTTTGTCGTCAATAAAGCATATAGTAAATTCGGACATTATCATTCCATCCATTTAGTGGATATATCGCGGACAACAAATCAAAGTCCCTAAAAGTCTGGAATTTTTGCTAGAGTGACTTTTAAGGCAGCTAGTCTAAGCCAGCTTGTGCCGTAAAATAGGCCCAAGATTGCAAATTCGTACTGTTTAGCATTAGTCACCATTTGGCGCATGCGCACACTATGCGACGCACCGACACGGTGTATTAAGTTCGGGCTACCCGTTGAGAACAATATTGGTTCAGCTTTCGGAACACGCGATTGCAATCCAGTAGGTAAATACAAACTTCATGAAGACGTAGCGTTATTTTCCATAGACAGGATTTGCGAACGTTGTTGTTGACGGTTTGTAGATCGGGTTGTCCATCTGCAAAAAGAGCAAACAAGGAGCAAAAAGGTTGTTATGAGTACGTTGAAGTGCAAATTTATTTCAAGTGCTTTCCTGTTGGAATTCTTCATCAAAAATAATGTATTTCATGAATTACCTCATATCTGCATGAGGGGGTTATACAATGTAAGGGAGTATGTGTGTGGAGAATGGACTAACTTGACCACCCGCTTGATGAACATCTAAATAAACGTTTTTGATAATCGTGACTTTAGACAGATAACGAGATAGACAGATATACAGATAAATGAATGAATGAATAAACAAATGAATAAATAAATAAATAAACAAACAGAGAGATGGAAAAACAGTTGAATGCAGAGATAAATAGGTAGATTGTAATGACTGAATAAATGAATAAACATATAAGAGTTAGAAAGGCAAATAAAATGATACGTGTAGATAGACAGATAGATAAATAGATAGAAATAGATAGATAGAAGAATAGATGGATGGATAGATAGACAAACACAGAGAGATAGATAGATAGATAGATAGATAGATAGATAGATAGATAGATAGACAGATAGATAGACAGACAGTAAAATAGATAAGAGAAAGAGGGAGGGATTGTTCTTCATCTTTTGGTAGTTGTGCTGCTGTTCCGCTTCTGATTTTAAATATCAAAAAATCAAGGAGCTGATATTTTTGTTGCTTCTAAGTTTCGTAAGCACTTTTTTTTCTGTGCCTCAATTCGATGACCCTCTCCTCACCTTATCCCAGTTTGCCTTTTTACACTCCTTCTCCCACTGGGCGAGCTCCTTCCGGTCCTCAAGGTATGTGTAGATCCTCCAGGCGAAGACCAGGATCATGCCGATGAGCACCACGCTGAGGATGATGCCGATGACGATCCAGCGTATCTCCGCCTCGGTCAAGATCTTTTTCCGGCTGGCATCAGCGCATTCTATACACAGCGAGAGAAGAAAAACGACATCATTATGACAGTGACTATACTAAATCAATATATTCTTATTCACTTTTTCACTTCTGCACTCATTCTATTAATAGTATCTACATTCAATATACAACTGGCCGCCTGTCTCTAAAAGTATGCTATTCTTCCGGCTACGCCGGGAAACCAGCATACTTTTGAGAGACAGGCGGTCAGTTGTATCTCGTAGATAAGAGAATCACTTCTGATTCTTCTGATCACATGACTAACGTTCTACTCGATTTTTTTCTGTACACCTATCTAGGTGATTTTAATTTAATCTTTATTAATTTGTCTAATAATTTTGTCATCTACGGAACTGTAATAATTTCAGCTGCCTATCTTGCAATCGTTCTTTCAAAATTCGTCAATCTATTGATTTATTGATTTGTTCATTCATTCATTAATAAATAAATTAATTCATTCATTCATTTATTCATTTGCTCATTCCCACTCAAAACAAAGTTATGATAATAATCAAGTGAGTTTTAGTCGTTTTTGTCGTTTTGGACAGTTTGGGGCACGTATTATGGGGTTAGGAAAAAGTGGCTAGGGAGAGTTGGGGATGGGCTTGTTAGTTGCAAATGTAGCATATATCACTTCTTATTGTAATGTTGCTGTATTACATTCATTGCACTTGTTACAATGAAATATGAAATTGCTGTTTCAATCATTTCATTTGTCAATCTCTATTTCCAAAGTGCAAAGTATTACACACTTAAGAAACTGTTTTGTTTATTGTGATCAATTAAGAACATTTGTAAAGTACATGTAATATCAAACTAAATTACCAGCGTTTGGTATTAGCTAAATGGAAGTGAACACAAATTATTATCAAAAAAAAAATATTGTACTCACTTTGCTCTGTTTCCACGTATACAGTGAGTGTTTCATTCTCATTGATTAAGGCAAAGGTGAAGGTACACGTGTTGTTCTCTTCGGGGAACGTGCACGCCGGAGTATCCTGAATGACTGCGACAATTTGATACACAAACAGTGTAAACTTATTATACAAGGATTTTTAAAGATATGATTAAAAGAACTACAACAAACCAAGGCTACCACAATGGTCACGGCACTTGGAAATGGATAGTAATAAAAGATTTAGATGTCATAACTTAAATATCTATTTAAAAGCAAATTTTTGTTTTGTTTTTCAAGTTGATGGAGGAAAAAAAAAACATGCTATAGAGCCGAAATCAAAATGGTTGAGGACTGCAACGAATGTCAGCTAATGCAATTCATTTCATTGTAATTATTCACGTCAACTTTTCACACTGCTAAAATTATCCCCTCCACACCATATCAGAACTAGAGAGTTACAATGTCTGAAGCGATGTGATTTTAATTATTAAAATCTCCTATTACCAAGAATTTCCAATTCCAGACATTTACACTGTATAGTATTTTTCGCTGTATAGTTGCAGATAGCATCATAAGAGTTAACACTCACAGCATTTAAAACTTGCTGAAGTTTAAACGGAACTCATTGAATGCTAAATAATCTTATGATGAGTGTTCATCGTACTCACATGGCGTGACGTCAGTGACGTTGACGATGTCAATGTTACACATATCGCACTGTTCGTCTGTCAGACGTCCGGTGCCGAACATCTTGCACTGCACGCAGTCTCTGTGAATGTGGCAATCACCCATGGGACAGGTCTAAAGAAGACGTAGAGGGCGGGCAGCAGAATAGAGGAGATTATAAACAATAAACAAAAAAAAAACCGAAAAAAACAGCAACAACAACAACAACAACAACAACAACAACAACAACAACAACACACAAAAAGAGAAACAAAGAAACAAACAAAGTTGGAACCAAAGGGTCAAACAGTCATGTTGTAGCGGACCCTTGATCCTGCATAGCCTCACTTTATAGATTCTCATTCTTTTTTTCTTTCGAGACGAATTGATTGCATCATAGTCTCACTTAATAATCAAAACAGGAAATGTTTATGTTGTAGATTGTATGATGACGATAATGGTGTGAAAGCACAAATTGACCAAAAAAACAAACAAACAAAAACAACAACAACAACCCAAAAACAATTAATAATTTGATTGTATTAAACTGCTAACGCCCGTAAGGATGATAATTCAAATAAGAGTAATGAAATTAGGTGTAGTTCTGCTACTTTTACTTCTCCTACTCCTAATACTAAATTTATTACCGACGATAACGACAGTAATGTTAATAAAAAATGATAATCAAAGTAATGTCGTCAATGCAGTTATTTTCACGAATTAGCCTACTTAAAATGTGACCGCAGATATCATCAATACCATTACTCTCCCAGTACACTTAACCCTATTCTAACTGGGCTATTTGAGACCAAGTTTTTACTGGGGGGGGGGGGGGGGGGGGGGGGTCAATTTGACCCCCCCACCCCCTTCAGATCTCGGCCGCCGATCACGCGATCGCCGCAAAATTTTGCCTGAACATAGAGCCGGATGTCAACTACAAGATTACATGATCATACAATAAAAGAAAAATTTGATTTCATATTTTTTAATAAATTAATTATGCAAATTAATGCATGAAATCATATTTTCACCTATAACTCCATCAAAAAGACTGAATCATTATTACATTTTTGTGTCAGAGTTCCTCAAGACACATCAAACAATTTTCTTGTAAAAAAATAGCGCAATCAAAATCATTTTCTTTTGTTTTTTATTGTTTTGTTAATTTCTTATGTATTTTATTGTTTTTCGATCTTTTGTTTTCTATTGTTTTTTTGCCAAAATTTGTTGGAGGCACTTTTTCAAGCTTATCTACATTAGAATTGATTTATTTCAATGGTTAAAAGTTGAAATAACCTAATTTATATCAATTAAACAAAAAACCACATTTTGCATTGGATTTGCACATGAAATCATGAATTTGAGCGGTTTTCGGGTTGACATGCATATGCAAAACATTCCATAACTTCAGAACGGTGTACCCGGACGTCGCAAATTTGGTCTCAAAATATGCGGGAGACTCAAATGAAAAGAGTCATGAAACAACGCGGCAAAATCTTTGCGCGTTGCGGAATTGTGGCGCGAAACGTCGAGGGGGGGTCAATTTGAAAAAACGAAAAAAAAGAAGGTCGAAAAATAGGAAATACATTAAAAATTTAATAAGACAATAGAATACATAAGAAATTAAGATTGATACCAGATTTTTTTTCAAGTACATTGTTAGGAATGCTACATGGAATAATGTCACCAACAATTAGGATGCCATTAGCTTTATTTTCTGAATTAGAGCAAAATTTATGATTTCACGCATATTAATTAATATAAAATATAAAAAATGAAAAACTCATTTTTTTTTTTTTTTTTATAGTTTGGTAGTTACGGGACAGGTAATGCATGTGCCAATTTTCAGGGCAATTGCGCGATCGACGGCCGAGATCTGGGGGGGGGGGGGGTTGAATCAACCCTCCCCTGGCCACAGAACAGGCCAAAAAGCCCGGCCTGGTTAGGGTTAATAGCTGTCATAACAACATCAATACAATACTACTAAGAAAAATGTTGTTTGGTATTTCCAACGCAGAGGGCATTTCATGAAGAGTTTTGTCTGTGATATATTTTTCTGACAAATTTCCCCACAGCCAATCAGATTGCAAAGATTTCAGTAGCTTATAACAGTCTGTCAGAGAAAACATCTGAAAAAACGCTTCATGAAATGCCCCCCCCCCCCCCCCCCAATTAGAAGAAGAAAAAGAAAACGGAAAATACACACACAAAAAAAGCATGGTCAGGTATCACGGGAAACAATAAAACACGTGACTCACGGCGCATGTTTCGCACGTGTTTCCCTGAAACTGCGAGTCCGCGTCGCACTCGCACACACCGCACCTACACTTGCCGTGCGCGTTGCACTCCAACTGAGGAAAGAAGATAGAGATAAGGAAGAATGAGAAAGTCGTTAACGAAGAAGAAAACAAAATCATACGAAGGTGCTATTTCACAATCTTATGAAGTGAATACGTATTGGTTGACTGGATACAAGATGGTCGAACAAACTGAAAAAAAAAACATGCAAAGATTTCCTTTTACAAAATAACCGTAGTGCATACAAAATAATTTGTGCCCTAGCATAAGCTATACAAGAAGGTCGTAAAACAACATTTAAAACTTTAATAATAGGTTTTCTTCCACAACCTAACGCTGTGACTACAAACTGGTGCGCCGTTATTGAACAAGACGACTCATTTTGGCAGTGTCAAGCCATAGAGTTGAACTCATACATTGTAACTGTAAGTCGTTGAAGGATTAGCAGATTAGACAGAACTTCATGATCTGTGATGCCACAATATGGTTGGCCATCCATGGGCATAATGAGGAGTGTCGAATGCCTAACCTTGGATATGTTTAATATAGCAATGGAAACCAAACACAGACAATTAAAAAATAAAGATTAACTTGTAACGTCTCTGCAAAGTCTAATTGAAGACTAAATTGCGCTGCACATGACGTGCCAATAAGCTGATCCATCTCCACCAGCCGTCACTCACCCCGTTGCTAGATCGACACGTGTCCGTTCGCGTCGGGCAGTCGCAACTGTCTCCCTCGTACCCTGCCTTACACTGACACTTCGGTTGTCTGCTCGCTACGTCACACACGCACAATCCCCTTTCCGGTCCTGCAGGGTATCAGACAAGAGACAAACATCGCACATTATGGATGTCTTTCAAACTTCAGATATGTCAATGTTGAAATACTGTTGTCAAACCCTTTAAGTTTTTTTTTTTTTTTTTTTTTTTTAGAATTATTTGTATTAAGAGGGACACAACATAAATGAAGAACTTCCCCCGTATCCTTAAATAATTTTTTAAAACAATATAATTGCAATAATGATGGTGATAATCATAATGACTATGACTATGATAATGACAATTATGATAGTAATGATAAGAATGAGAACACTAATGATAATAGTAATTAGAATAAGAGAAATCAGACTGATAAGAGCAAGAAAACTCATCAGTATCACTTTCCTCACATTGAACATTAAGATAGTTATAATCGTTATTACTTCATAAGACATATCTCAGGAGCCACTCATAAGACACCAAGGCCAATGTTTTAAAAATCCCTATCCTGCTTGCGCGTTCTGAACGGGGGCGTGCAGCCAGACTAGTACACACCTAGCCACCCACGTTTATCATGCAAACGGGTCATATCCAGGGGCGGATCCAGGAATTAGGTAAAGAGGGGATGGGGGAGGAGGGGGGGGGGGGGAGGAGGGCACGCACCCCCCCCCCCCCCCCATTTTTTTCTTTTTATTTCTTTTGTTTTAACAAAACATAAAGGGGGAAGCGCGCCCGGTGCGCTCCCCTGGATCCGCCACTCATAGCCGTGAGGAATCTTATCATTGACGTCAATTCACCCCATTCCTAGAGGCTACTTGGTTCGGACAAGTTCGGTAATTACAGAGTGTAAATTGTAATACCAGCACAATCAACATTATCACAGTCCTATCCTGTAGCTCAGTGTGCTTTCTTGATTGAATACATGCGTGAAGTTTGCTAGAACTAATCTGATGCCATCGCGGTTCTAGGTATGTTCTTTTTAAAGGACGAGAATAGAATATACAGGACGTGATTATGGTCTGTTACTTAGACAATGGATATTCCATGAATCAAGTAGATACGGTGAACTTGACATTGAGACAGGCTTATCATAACGGATGAAATTGCTTGTATTGATGTGCACCAAATAGTCGATATTACATGGTCATGAATTATTGATTATACTGCCTGTCGAATTCTTCAAACTAAACTGATACATCATGTAATTAAAATTATTCTAACATCCCCCAGTGTAAACGAGAAGCTTTCATTCACTGTGCAGTTGAAACATAAACTTTTCCCTTCTATACGCAACTTAAAGTACGACAATGAATTAAACCGATTGCAAGGTGATCTGCGGTGGTTTCGTGTAACGCGGGCGGTGGTTGGATTTAGAGGGCGCTTCTCTCGCAATGTTCGTCGTATAATTATAGTTAGGCAGTACAACGTATAATATGATAAATTCGAAGGCTCGACGACGATTTCCGCCACACCAGCAACAACCATGCTATTTGGCCCCGCGTGTGAAATGTAATACAGCAGTGAAGCACAACCGATGACAGTGCACCCACCATGATAATAGAGACACACAAAGTATGGTAGAAACCCAAGCGTTCGTTCACAAGCAGTCGGTGCTGCTTCAACAAACGTTTGTGTGGGCAAATCACGCCTGGTTCGCACGCCGGCACGTGCCGTTCAAAATGAAATTATAAAATACAGGAACATCGGATTGTACGGCCAGCAGGGCGTGCATTATTTTGTAACACTACCACTGCTACATCTCACCCTTCCCCTTCCCCCTTCCCCCTTCCCTTCCTACGAGGCCTTAACCCATGACTTACCTCCGCATCGTAGCCCCCTGCTGTATGGACAGTTGAAATTGTCGCACTCGCAGAACAACCCCGAGATTACTTCGTCTTCGTTCTGATAAAAAGAAGACGAAGAAAAAGGAAAGACAACGGTAATTTTGGTGCACTGTTATTCCGAAGTCTAAAAATGGTGTTTTTGTATTCAAAAAGTTTTTTTTTGTCATAGCTACAAAATAACTGATACTACTAAAAAAAAAAAAAAAAAAAGGCATGCCGTTTACTATCATTTACACTATGTATTTAAAGGTATATGGAAGCAAACATTTGTAAACTCTGCAATGAATAATAAGTTCATTACAATCACATCAAAGACACTTTACATCTTGGTTTCAGGCAAGCCTATAGCTTACGCAACTATGACATATGAGTATGGAACCGGACGTAGTAAATGAAATGCAAACCAGCATATGGAAAAGCTTTCTATTTACGATAAGATATTTGTCGGTCTGTTTGTTTTTTACATTACAATGGGGAAATACATGATTGACACCGCGACAGCACATTTTGTTTGTGCGACCATGACATCCGTTTGGCGGTTTGCAGCGTGACCATAAAGAGGTCGAATTCAACTGGTCAAAACTAGTCGTACTTCATAAATATTCATCTTTGTCTAGTGTCTAGTGTCTCAGTCTAAAGATTGTCTTACGGTACACCGAAACATAGATACGTTGTAAATCGAGGACCAAACGAAATGACAGATTTGGAGGCAAAATTTTCTGGGTCTATCGGCGAACAGAAGCACAATGTCATCTCCCATAGTATGATATATGGGCCCCAGTTGGAGACATTTTTTTTTCTATGAGTTCCCCTATGGAAAAATTTATTGCTATGATCTTCCTTGTGGAGACATTTTAGTTAGCAAAGGTTTGAATAAAAACAACGTTTGATCTGCTTATTATAACGTTTGATTTGATATCAGTATCGCATGGGGCAAATTTTTATTCAGTATAGGGCCCCCATGTATTTTTTTCTTCAGTGAACAACAACAACAACAACAACAACAACAACAACAACAACAACAACAACAACAACAACAAAAACGACATAAGGGAACGAAATGAGAAAGGATGTCCTCACTTACCCCAGTCTTGTCGCACACACACTTGCCGCAGATACACTCGCCGCGGCCGGAGCATATGACTGTAGTGTTATCACTGCATAGGAGTACATTGGGAGATTGGCATTATCTGCACATGACGTAACTGACATACTAAAAGTTTTATGACCCATTCTCGAATGACACCATCAACTAGCTATCAGGTTTTGTGCTGCGGGAAAGTTTGATCTCTACACAAAATGTAACAGTTTTCAGGTCGAATTGTTGGTAACCAGCTAGAAAGACTCGGAAAACGAGACGACGTGATAATGAGAATAACATTTCCCTATCATATCAAGCTATTCTTCCTTGGTTTTATTGGTTTACATTAGGAATAAAGTTGCACTGAACAGAACTGCAAATTTTCAAAATGACGTGAAAATGGTCACAATAAAAGGATTATGCCAGTCTACAGAAACTAAACCGAGCAATATTCAAAGCGTTCATTTTGTTGACACTTGACCATTCTTGTAAAATATTAACCATCACTGAAAGCCGACGTTCAATCATATTCGATTTGTTAAAAATGTAAACGAAATCAGGCGGGGGAGTACAAGGGTAATACTATAACACCGTTACTTGATGTAACATACGAGACACAAATGGATCTACAAATCGAACGTTGATTGGTCGAATGTTTGTTATGACGTTTTATTCATACGCACGTTCTGCATGGCGATTGGTCCGCGCTCTCCGCGTTGATCTCGTTCCCGCTACACTCGCACTTGCTGCCATATCGACCCTCATTGCATGCACACTCGCCACAGACCAGCGTTCCGTTTCCGTTACTGCACGACGTGCTGTTTGCCTCCTAGAATGAACGAATAGAAAAAATGGAGAAAAAAAAAAATTAAATATCGATGTAGTTTTGTATAGAGCAGTTAGTAGACAGTATCACTATTAATACTTTTAGTGTGCTTTTGATGTCCATCCCTCATTCCGCAGCTAACAATCTCTCATTTCTTATTGTTATTATGAACAGAGATTTGGTTACCGCAGCTGCAAATTGCCTTTATAGGAGAGATACATCAACCCCGGACCTCAATCATTCACCATTTTTTCTTGCATGACATCACACACAAAGACAAGCACAAACATATGCAGACACACGTACACGTGAGTCACAGTCAGGGAAAGCTGGCCGCTCAGCATTTCTGAAAAAAAAAAAAGATAAATCAGGGGTATTCTTGTGTGCTACGTACTTATCAGCGGGGAAAAAAATCATGGAGGCCGAGTATAAACTTTTGTTAGGATATGAGCAGATATCTTGATTTTCAGGGAGTCTCCGGCAGAATCAAGAAGATTGACGGCAACTCTGCATGTATTCCTGATATCCTAGCTTCAACCATAATCCTTAGATGACACCGAATCATTTACCTTAGGCAATGTGTCACCGTGACACCAATTTGTCCATCCAATGTGGCGTACTGCCTTATCCCACCTCCTCCACCTATCATACATCAGCCCCCCCCCCCCCCTGAACAACCTCACATACTACACTCCAACATTCTGACTATACTCCATAAATCACTCTACAGCACTTTCAATGTAACACCAAACACCCTATGCTGAATACACTACACTGAACACATTACACTTACCCCTTGCTCTTGGCAGTCACATGAACATACAACTTCCAGGTGTATAAGAAGCTCCTCGTTGAAGCCGACGGGACCCACGGTGAAACTGACAGAGAGGAGAGAAAAACACAGGTGTTGCAAACACTCAACTCACGGTGTAACGAACTAGCAAATTAATTGCTTTCGTTGTTATGCATGACAAGGCTCTACTGGCACATACTGAAATCCGATGTATGGATCATAAGCCTTGAGTATACTCTACTTAAGCATGTCCAGTGTATGTATGGAAGAGACCTAGCAAGCAATTAAAGGAGACCTCCGGATGATTTGAGCTGTCAATTTATGTACTATACGATGTGAAATTATGAAAATCGTTTGGAATGCCCCATTAAGATATGTTTCACAAAGAAACAAATATACACATATATAATAATGTCACCATTATCAACAAAAGTTTGTGTTGTACACTGATAACACTAAACACTGCCATTCTGTCTGCTGGGTACAAAAATCAACTTATTTGGCGCTACCATTGTTAAAAGTAACACGCTGCTCGGTGCATGTGTTCAAACGTTAATATTGATTAACCAATACGGTCTTCTTTATCCAGGGAACCCTCTTCAGTGTTGCCACTGCTCTACCAGAGGGCCCTGTCATTTTCATTACCCCAGCGTTTTTCAGGTACCCATTTATACACTTGTGGGTCGAGAGGGAACATGGCAGGTAAAATATCTTGTCCAATAACGTAAGCTCTGGACTGGATTTGAACTCGGGTACTCTGATTGAAAGTCAAGAGTCTTACCCACTATGCCATAGTGCCAACACAGTATCATGTGCGACATTTGCAAAGAACGGTGTGCTTGAAACATGTCAGAGGATAAGCAGGCTGCATGCATTCATTCTACCTTGTGTGACCGCCTTCGATACATCGTTCTGCCGTGATTCCGATATCGAACGATACAGTATCGCCGAGTGAGAGTCCCTGACACTCGTTGGAGTCTTCAGTCACCTCGTTGTCGAGGCAATTGGCCGTGAAGGATAACCTGACGTCATCCGGAGCGGTTGACGTCAGCTTCACTTGTGACGTAATAAGCTATTCGAAGGTGTAAGACAGTGGGAAAATAGGAAAAAAAAAAGATCATGTAGATGAAATAGCGGGACTTAACATCTGAAAACTGGATATACTAATCTATTATTCTAATTTTCTAATCCTGTTTCACACTTGCAATTACAATACATGAACAATACATGCATGCATGTGAACTAGTGTAAACGAGAAGCCAAGTGAGAACAAAAATGTCACATGGTGGCGCTATTTACCTCATAGTTGTCTCTGATCAGGGACACCACGTTGCCCGAGTCGGCATCCAGCTCTCCTACTGTCGCCCCTTCGATGTACGTCTCTAGACTCTAGAGGGCGAATGAATATTGATAAGGATGATAAGTTGATGATAATTGTTGTGGATAGTGATGGTAATGATAATCATTAACATCAGGTACTCATAACATTGACAGACTGACCGAAAAAAAAAAACAGGTCGTAACTCAATAACAACATTGATTAAGACGCAGGTAGAACAAAATGTAGGCCTACATATCAATTTTCAGGGAATCAAAGGTATACAGCCACATGCCAACTAAGCAGTCATATATCGGAACCACCCTTAATCTTTGGGAGTTACGTACGCTATTGCTCGTTCAAATCGGAAACGTGAAATAATGTATTTGCTTCGCGTTTAGTGGAAAAGTGAGCAAAGAAAATGGGATTAATTCGACTCCTTTTTTATTTCACTTATCATACACTTCTGTGCTGTCCCCCCACTCCTCTCATTGAGCATTGAAATAATCAATTTCCCTGTATTTAATCCACAATTTTCAGTTCTCGATTTGAAAACCAATTCCACAAAATGTGTTGCACTTTAACATTATGGAGAATTCCGTTACAAATATTTCATCCTCCAGTTGATCTGTACATATCACGCCCAAAATCATAACTTTCATCATTCACACATGAAAACCAGTAAAGGTTCTAACCAGATACCAAGGAGCTAACTATATTTTACTTGAATCTCAGTCCGTCAATAGGCAAACACCATTCTGTAATCAGGAAAGCTCTCGTAGTCTTTTGTGAGGATGATACGAAATTATATTTGTTTTCCCCAAAAGGAGCTTCATTAGAATCAAGGAGACTCGGCGGCTCTGCTACCTAGTAAAAAAAAAAGAAAAAGAAAAAAGAAATATACTTGCTATTTCCTCGTGTATGCTACAATTTCCCCTACAAACCAGATTTTCGTAGATGATCGAGTTTTCAAAATGGCGGTAGAATGTCACAACGATGGATCAAACATTGTATGAGCGTCACATCTGAAGCGTATACATCTACGGACAATTCCTATTTAATAACAGATTCTAACAGTTTCCTCAGAATAGAAATCTAGAGGAGGACTTACGGAATATAGAGATGTTTGGTCGCGTGTAACAGCGAAGATTGGAATGACATTGTTTTCTCGTAGCTTGGCACTCAGATGACCAATCGATGGGTAATCCTGTACAAAGGTACAAAGACGATAACAGAGTGACACCATGTGAAATAAGTCGTCCATGTTTGACTAAAGTAATCAACATAGTCATGGGCAGCAGCAACGGTTTCATTCTCTCCGTAGTTTCCATCAACATCGTCATTTTAATAATTACCTTTATCATTATCATTATCATTATCATCATTATCATCAACATCATCATCATCATCATCATAATCATCATCGTCATCATCATCGTCATCATCATCATGCCTTCATTCATCCATTCATAATGACTTTTATCATCATCATTATTGCCGTTTATAGTATCGGCTTCTTCATCACCTATATCATTCTCATCATCATCATAATTATCGTCGGCATTATTCTTATCCCATAGTCATCTTTATCATCGTATTCATCATGGACATCCATAGTAATAGGCGAACACACTGATAAAATAATTGAAAGCTGACAACACGATTAGAGGCATATGATATGCTACCACTACAGATAAGAGTAAGTTATCTTCAGCGTGATCATCATGAATTCAGAATCAGCTTGTCTATCGCAAAGTAAAGCATAACAGGTATTAATTTTGTGATTGGTAATTATTTGTTTGTTGCCAAGTATCTTCAGTAATTAGTTCTCGCAAGCTTTATTGTGCTTCTCATGTACATGTTCTTAAACGTATAAAGCTCAATGTGGTAAAAATATATTTTTACTTTGAGTGCTTTGAGTGTAAATGCAAATGTCATGTCAGCAAATGGGGATACTGTGGTCAAGTGGTAAGGGCTGTGGACACAGAAGCAAACAGATCATAGGTTCAAATCCTTCTTGGTGCAAAGACACTATATTTACGCACCATGTCCCTCCTAACCCAGGTGCTCAAATGGATGACCAGCATATAAAATGGTAATAATGATCATAATACGAAGAGAACAGTACTAGATCAGAAGAAGCTACCCTTGTTGATAAGACAATGTTGTCATTACTTTTTGGTTATGATTGCATCGTGGTTGTCGGAGGAAAGTTTTACCTGAAGTGTGCTCCATGTGTACAGGTTGGTAACAGGGTCCATATGGCACTGGCCATCGTTGGGCTCAACGATACCTCCCAGCTATATCGCATTCAGGAAAAGTAAATATAAAACGTAAAACAAACATAAGACCAAGATTTCTCCCTGAGACATCAGCCTTACTATACATCCATTCACATCGTTAACAAGCTTTCATAAGTAATGTTCAATTTTCAGACGTCCCTTTGCAGCCGTCTTTCCATTAACTCCAGTTAGCGCGAACTGTTAGCTTGTAGTACAGTGATAGTGTGGAAGATGCAGATACCTAGCTCTTGGATAGCTTTCCTCGTATTGTGAAATCTTGTTGTGAGGATATGTGAAAATGAGTTATGTATACTGGACTGAAAAAGAGAGAAAGCGACCTTTAAAGCACAATACTGTCACCGACAGTATCCTTAGCATCATATCCAGAAATGAACTTTGCTTAGTACTGACGTACATGTAGATGTAGATGACAGGAGTAATTCAAATAATTACTACTATCATTATTATTATCATTATAATTTTCATCCTCATTGTAACCTTGCTCACAGGCAAAATCCACCAGTTCTCTTTCTCTCCATTTGTAATGTTCTTTGTACGGAAATTAGCCGCTCTACATAGGCAAAACTATAATAATTCCTCAGTCTTTATGAAATTATGATTTTGTTGTAATTTTCTGTAGAGCGAAGAAGAGGAGGTTACCGTCCCCCTGCCACGTAAAGCCACCGCCACTGGGTCCTGCGGGTCGGCCGCCCTACCCGCCTTGCTGTCAATCCAGTGGAGCGAGGGAAAATACAACCTTAAGTTTACCTTCGATATTGCAAACACCACGCTCTCGAGAACGATCCATAGAGATAGCAGCTTTTAATGACAATAATTTATTGGTGATGAAGCAAAATGTAGCAGCAGGCAAAGATTTCAACGACGTTTACATCGGTCAAGTGAAATATTTCAATGTATGGACATTTATTTCCCTTAGGGACCTAGTAGTGACCTTTTAAATTCACCTCTTCCTCTGGAAAGAAATATCATTCAGTACCAGACTGAATACTGAGAATCCACTTTACACGCATGAGTTTTGATATTTAATTTCATTTCATTTCGTTTTATTTAATTTTCAACACATATTTCGGGTAAGCCACACACAAATTGTCTGGTAGTCAGGATTACCCATTTATATCAAAGAGGTATGCATGAGATTATAGTATTAATTTTTTAGGGAATTACCAGTCCTACTGAGGAAAGAAACCTAAACAGATAGGATGTTGAGGTGAAACGCTTACCCTGCCATCCCCGGCGAAGTGGAAGGAGGCATCGGTGGTGAAGATGACGAGATGCCGGGCCTTCGGCCGCCACCCGATGTCTTGCTGTCGTGGGAGTAAAAATCATAGCGTGTTCAAATTTTGTGCAATTTTGTGCAATCTAGTTTCTTAGAATAACACTAACAACAATGATGAAGAACCATGTAATGAAAGTTTGCTAGCTTTCTTTTTGTTTCTGCTTAAATGAGGGGTAGCCGTGCGCATTCCGTGCATGACAACAAGTGTACCTTCTTCAAATGTCCAATTCAATCACACATTTTCTTGTCCAATGACTGCAAAGAACTTTTTTATGTCGTTAACGTCTCTACACGTTCTTTTTGTGAGCTGCCAGTACACGTGTTTGTTTGTTTGTTCATTTACCATCTGAGAAGATGGCTGGATAGCCCATATTCAGCTATGCTAAGCTGGTCTTCCATGGGGTCCATTTGGATGTGAGGCAGGACCACTTCACCGGATTAAACACCCTGCTCTTTACGATGAATGAATGAAGCGGGATCTTTCACGTGAATAAGTTGTGTCTCTCTCACACACGAGACCTCTATTTTATGTCCTATCCGAGGGAAAGAGTGTTTTGCCTCTTGCTAGAGGGGACTGTATGCTTACACACAACATTGCTCAGTCCAGACTCGGGCTCGAACCCGGGTCGCTTGGGTCGGAGGCAGACGCGCTACTGACTGAGCCAACTCACCGTGTACCTTTGCATAGCTGAGTTGTTGACAAGCCAAGGCAGCCAATAAGGCAACTTTTATACTAGCGTTTTGCGATCGTCTTGATAACGTTATTGAGAAAACACCATGCCTTCAATTTGTATACACAGTGCTACAACTGTGAGGTGTACCACATTTTGTAATGTACTGTGAATAATCTCTGAAGTTAGGCAGCGGAGTAATTGTTTTGATAGACAGAGGAGGTTATTCAAAATTGAACTGACACTCCCACCTTTCTTATCGATGTTTACGTGGATATATATAAATATATATTTTTTCATGTTTAGCTTATGCAATATATCAATAACCTGTAGACAAGGCTCTTCATTCTACACGAGGTATTTCGTGTACATGCCTATGCCAATTCAGGAGACTAGTGAAACATGAATTATCCTTGTGCTAGCGTACTACTATTCTAGTATTAACTTAAAATTTAATCAGCATTTGACGGCAGAATCGTGATGTAGCGCACTCAAGAGGCAAGAACAAGAACTCCGCATCGTGTGTGGGCGTGTGTGTGTTTGTGTGTGTGTGTGTGTGTGTGTGCGTGTGTGTATGTGTCTGTCTGTCTGTCTGTGTGCTAGTGTCTGAAAGATAGAGGGGGCAGGAAGGTCTCGAATAATATCTTGGCAATATATGGTATTGACTAACGCGGCGAAACAAGCTCTTATAAATAATATTCATCATTTTGATTTCGCATATGGACTCATGCTGTCTTTGGCGAAAGGAGCAGACAATCTCTCTCATTGGAGAGAAAAAAGAGAAAATACACTTCACCATGGCAACGCCAATTTGGGAAGAATTGGACGACGACAAGAGATAGCGTTTGCTGAAAATCCATATTCAATATCCTCACATGATCACAGCTGAGCACGCCTGGCGGGAGTCGAGGGAAACGGTTTACAGAGAGTAAACAGATATAATGCTCTCCCAACAAAGTCAGCTATTTCTGCGTGCGATAGTGTACCAGTAAAAGAGAGAAAACAGCCGTCTAGCCACGTGGGCTTACAAAACAACCTTAGAGCTGTTTATAATACACGTCTATGCACACAACCATGGTAACAACTCGCATGCAGACAGCTCACCTGGGAGATTTTTTCCTACCGATCACATTGTCTGACAAACACGTTTCGGGAGACCTGACGTATTTGTCTCCATGGCAACGACGAAATGGTGGTTGTTGGTGTTTTCGATAGATCTTGTAACAACCCTCTATGTCGTATATCCAAGTATAGCATTTCAAGAGCTGAGGAAAGCGGCATGTATGTGAAAAATGTGGAGCAAGCCGCTGGTTGCCATGTGTGGTAAAGAAATTGGAATAATTCAGTAGAAAGGAAAAAAATGTATAAAAATTATTTTCGTCGTCGCTCACCTTTTCCATCTCCGTTTTTTCTTCAGCGTGATCATAGACAAGATATATTATTGTCATCTACACGGGGGGGGGGGGGGGGGTGCAGCAAGGGCAGCTGGACCCCGCCCTTCCCCTTCTAGATTTATGTAATACTGTTTAATGACTCAAATACTGTACGATTTCAGAAAGAGATTAATTATAGATAGGACACAAAGTTATCTATATAAACAAAAAGAGTCAAAACAAAATAATATATTGAAGATGGAAGTGCGGTGCTTTGAAAGTTCAAAGCATGATGGACAAGGTATCTTGATTCCCTTCCTCCCCCACCCCCACCCCCCCCCCCTCCACACACACACATTAGGAAGACATTCTGCGACCTTGTTTAGAAATTTCAGGAGGGAGGAGGAGGAGGAGGACGAGTACGAATAGGAGGAGGAGGACGACGAGTAGGAGGAGGAGGAGGAGGAGGAGAAGGAGTAGAATGTGTTATGAGTAACGCCAACTCACCTGACACACAGCGATCTGCATGAGAGCGTCGAAGCCTCCTTCGGGGGTGTCCAGGTTCCCCGATACGATGGTGTCATTCAGCTTGGACTGGTAGAAAAAAAAAAAGGATGAGAGGTAACCAGGGGTTAATGGTAGACACAACAATGGAGAGTGAGAGATGGGGAGGGGCAGAGAAACGAAATGATCGTGAAGAAGAAGACAGGAGAAACATTTAAAGAAGCGGGAGGAGAACAGAAAATAGGAGCACAAGAAGATGAAGGAGAAGGAAAAGTAGAAAAAGAGGAAACAACAAAACCACTGAAGAAGGATGACGATGAGGAAATAGAGCAGGGGGGAAAGCATAAGAGTAATAAGAATTATAATATAAAAAAAAAACACGGAATCGATGATTAAGGACAATAAAAGAGGACGCGTGAGTGACATTACATATATAATAATTACAGTAACAATGATAATGGTAATTATCATCGTCATCATCGTCATCAGCAAAAGAAGATTAATAAGAATGAGAATAATTATAATAAGAACAATAGTAATAGTGATGACTGTCATCATATCATAATTATCATTGTTGTTATCATTATCATCGTTATTACTAACTTTCTTATTGCCATAACTCTCAAAACTGTAACGGAAGAGCAAAAGGGAACGTGAAATTACCGCGAAAAGAGTGGGATCCTCGTTGAGCGGCAAGGCGTTGTGAAAGCCATGAGGTTTGGCACAACCGGAGCACGGTGATAGCAACCTGCAAGGAAAAAAAAATAGAGGAAATTATGATTTCAGATCTTTCGAAATGTTATGCCTCAAAGGTCATTAGCCTACGTCAGTTGCACGTAACAGTAACGACGACAATTCAATGAGTCAACTGCCCGCTTGCGCTCTCTCTCACACACATCTCGTCCATCCATGATTAGACTTGCACACAAGTTTGTGTTGTGTGTGTGTGTGTGTGTGTGTGTGTGTGTGTGTGTGTGTGTGTGTGTGTGTGTGTGTGTGTGTGTGTGTGTGTGTGGTGTTTTTTTTTTTTGGGGGGGGGGTTCTGCTGGTATCAGACTTCAATCTGACAAACTGACATAGACTGAAGAACGTGAACCATTATAATGTTATAAAAAGATAATGTGAAGTTACTAAATCCAAACTGTACTTTAATTCTCATTTGCTGACAAGTAAGCCTGATTCTGCTCAAGTAAGAAATATAGCGATACTCTTACTTTTTAGTTGCCATCACAGTTGTCATTGTCATCGGCTGAACCGTGTCAAAATGAACCCAATAAGATGACAGACTCAACTTGATGACACAACGAGGACAATGGATGTCTTACATTATTGCCCCTGCCAGTTTAGACACTGAAGAAGTATCATCCCCAAAAGAGAACGACCCGACAAACAAACTCTTTTAGGATTAGGATTTTCGTCATTTTAAAGTCCCAAGGTTTGCCCTCTGAATGTTACAAAAGCTCTCGCATTGGAAATCCGTGAAAATTCAGGTTCATGGAGAGCCGAAAGCGGAGCTGATTGAAAGCTAGGGAAGCTACGACTTGATGTAAGGAAAAAATACACATCACCATTATCAACAACAATGGGATCAAGTCAGGAACTTACTTGGCTGGAACTGTACTGACGTATGGAAGAACAGTCTTATCGACGAAAGACCCGAATCCAAGCCGGTAGTCTCGGGTGATTCCTCCAAGAGCCTCCGCTACAAGGACGGCAGAACAAAAATCATGTAAGTAATGTTGATTGCGACAATCGAATGGTCATCTTTTTGTTTTGGTAGGCGCACTTCGAGTTAACATAGCTTTGTTATTCGAAAGCGGCAATTTTGTCTCGGGAGAGTGGAGAAATAATTTTCAATTCACGACCAAAACAGATTAACCTTTCAGAATTGCAGCAAATCGCCTCACTTGAACTTGTACCCGCCCCTCTGTCTTCATTTTCATTGTAACAGTCAAACAACAACAAATGCTACTACTACAGCCAAAGCCAATCAGCTTTCAGAATTTCATTACGTCGATTTTATACTAGTAATCTAAATCCTCCTTTTTCGCACTGTTACTATAGGGCTTTATGTATACCTTACTGCCGATGAACGTGGCGTGGATCCGTGACGTCATCATCCAGGCGACATTTTTTTTTTTTTACCTAAAGAGATTGGGACTACCTTTAGACTTCAACAAATAATATCAGTTAAACAAGCACATCTGATGAAAATCATCATCGCGAACGAAGGCCGGTCGAGCCGACTGTTAGTCCATATTCGCACGCATGAGACTTCCATGTCTCCATAATGTTGTTTTTGGTATTTCTTGATTTCTATTTTCCCCAGGGTCTAGAGCCTAAAAAGCAGATATTCCAGCCGAATCGGATGTGGAGAAGAGATTCAATCCGGCTATGATAACCTTGGTCTACTTGTTAAGTTTCATTCTCATTTCTCGGATGGTGGTCTTCAAGAGAGGAAGCCCACTCTGCGATTCAAAACCAAATAATCAAATCCGACGCTGTATTATGAGACTTCTAGTTTCCTTATTCATTAACGCTGATACAACAAGATTCCGAATGACACCCGGAAAGACCGTGTCCTTAACTTTGTATCTGTTTTTATTTTGTCTTTATCACAGAGAGAGAGAGAGGGGGGGGAGGGGGGGGGAGGGGGGGGGGGAGGGTGGGGAGGGATAGAGAGTTATCCATCCTATCTCAGAGCGTCTGTGTCATTTCCTTTCAATGGCGGAATGTTTATTCGGCATTTCAGACCACCTAGGAATCATGAAACCGGAAGAAGATCGTTAACAGCTTGCTAGCAAACACCGACTTGGAACATGAACACAACGATTAAGACAATAGTGACGCAAGGAGAAAGACAGCACAAAGAATGAAGAACAGAAAAGGAAGATGGAGAATGTGACAGGAAAGCGCAGAAAAGTATAGGCAGCAACAGATTTTGATAATGACGCAGAAAATAGGTGGAGGAGGAAATGGAAGAAAATAATGAGAGAAGAAAATTGGCAGAAAGAGGGCACTGCAATGAAGAACAGAAATTATAAAGAAGAACCGACGGAGAGGAAGAAAAGGGAGGAGAAAAAACGGGAGGACAAGAAGAAGATGAGGAGAAGGAGAAGAAGGAGGAAGAAGAGGACAAGGAGCAAGGGAATGAAGAAGAAGTGGAAGAGAAAGAGAAGGAGGATGAGGAAAAGAAGAAGAAGAAGAAACAGGAGAAGAAGATGAGGAGGAGGAGGAGGAGGAGACAAAGAATAAGGCGATGACACCAATGTCCGTGACGAGTGCTGACGAATCTATACCTACCCAGGGTACTGCCGAGCTCCTTTAGCTTGCCCAGATCGTCGCTCATGGAATGACTGAGATCCATAGTGTAGTAGAGGTCCACCGGGTAGTCCTCAGCCTGGCGAACATACAGCTTGATGGTCGTCTTCTCCGCTGTTGAAGCAAAAGAGGAAAAATTTAAACAATTCATCAGTTTCTAAACATGTCAAAGATATCAGACCCGAGTTACATGAGGTAAATGACAGTCTTTCTTTTCTTAAGCAAGTCCGCCAAAATTTAGACATAATTCGCCTAGATACGTCACACACTATAAATATGACATAATCTAAACAATCTGTATAATGAGGATACTACTTCGATGTCTTCTTACTCCATGTTTACTTCCCATAGCGTCTTGTGGTAACCCTTGAAAGAAAGGCGCCCACTTTGATACGGCAGATTACCATGTAACATCCCTATACCAACGTTCTTGTGATACGCCCTAAAACTTAAGTTCATAAAGTTACGGCCATCCAGTTATGATCGAGACCTCCGACAACTATTGGCATTGGAGCTTTGGTACATCATCTTTCTGACTTGGTACATCACCTACGCCGTTGTGGTATTTTTCTTTTTCAACTTCCTCCAGAAAACAAGCACTTAGAAATGAGGAAACAAAAAACTTGGATTAAAAAAGAACAGGAACAGCACAAACACACATGAACTCTGCCTACAGTAACAGTCTGAACAAAGCCGCGCATACGAGTATATCATTGTCCATTCAAAAATAGTAAGACAAGCAAGGTGAAACCAAAACCGAACAAAACCAAACAAAGTGAAACCAAACTAACAAAGACCAAAAATTACTGTTCTGTTATCATTCCCTGATATTATTCTGAATGAAACTGTACCAACACTTCCTCATTTCCAGCAACCAGTGGGGGAATTCACTTTTCCTTATACTCAGTGCACAAAAGTTGTTGTTGTTTTTTTTTTTTGGGGGGGTACACTATTGGTATTATCGCTTTTGTTTCACTCTATCTCAGCCTACTTCTGCCTTCTAATAAGGCAGCTCAAAAAGTAATGGATTTATACGTTAACCCTTTCCGCTATAGATATTGCTATGTCCAATAAAGTCCATACATGATACGTTTGATTCCAGTAAGCAATGGGTAAAATTGCTTTGTAGGCACTACTCTCCGTTTCAATTTTGTTCTCGACGTTTCTTTGCCATTGGTTGTTTTTTGGAAATAAAGATTTCCTTATACTTTTGACTAGTCGCGAGTGAATTTTAGAATTTTGGGCGGATGTACAAGAAAATCAAACGTCTTGATCACTGCCGAAAGAGCGCTCTTTCAATCGTCTTGCTGGAGGCATTGCCTTCATCTCATCGCCTTAATCACCCCGACTGGAGGCCGGAAGAGATAAGGGAGCTACACGCTCTGCCTTCGCCTCGCTTCACTGCTATAGCAAGGTTTCCGGTAATCCGAATAGGGGTGGGGAATGAGGAGAGGGGGGGGGGGGGGAGGAGGGAGGTGGGGACCCTGGGACATCGAAGGAACGTCGATGGATCGCTGGGTCGTGACAGATCCGCGCAACTATACCTATAGTGGGAGCAATCTCCCATCGATTTGAACGTTACCATGGAGATCTTGTGTAACAGTTGATAAGGAGCAAGTATTCAACAAATATTCAAGCACCATGTTCATTTTATTCTACCCAGTTTGCCATACTAAAAACACCTATAATTCAGTCTGATAGCAAACACGCGGCTTCCCTTGCCTCTATCTCCCCCCCCCCACACACACACACACACAAAAGTGATTACTAAATTGGTCGTAAATCAACATTTTACACCCATCATAGTTGCCTTTAGTCATTTGTTTCGGCGCAGACCGAGAACTTTGCACGACTCAATGCTCATCACGTCTGCCATAATTCAGGATTGAACTCAGTCAGACACGAAGGCTAAAAAAGATAGATGAGATAATCTAAAATTTATAAAGCGCAAACACAATGATTCCGATGCGTTGCAAATGGCTTCTGATATGCTTGAAGCAATACAAGTCCCCCTGTCTGCTTATACAAAATGATATGTGTCTGGACCTTTAATGATTAAAACATGCTCAAGGATGTTAACTTTCTTATTTATAACAATAAGGGTTAGCTATTCCACATTTTTTTTTAATTTCCTGGGCATACAAATGTCTGACCTAACTTTATTTACTCTAGAAATAAGAAAGCCATTGCAGCTGCAATATCAAAGTGGGCATTAAAAACACATGAAGCAAAGACAAATTACATTAAGCCTAATAATTTTCAGGCTATAGGATCACGATAAATAAGAGATCTCATTTTTATTTCTCTTCACCATAATTACTCCATGAAAGCAGTACGTATGCATGCTCATGTAACTTTGATATTTTGTGCTGATAACTTCGTGGTAATTAGCGGAGACAGCGTGTTGTAAGTAATAGTAAGTGTCGCGTTCATAGCCCGTCCACTGATTTACACAAGAGAACCACTATAAAATTATTTTAGTGTCCAACAGCTGCGGTTAAATAGCGCCCTCATAATGAATCGCACACTTTGATCTCCGGACTTGAGTTTATATTCTATGATCCCACCAACACCCTGTTCAATTGTCCCTATTCAGACGCGCGTACTGCAATCAATATCAGACAATATTTTCACTCATTTGTTTCACACGTTTCATGAAATGTATTTATCACATATCGTGACGTGATTTTGTTTGTACATAAGCGTACCAAATCAAAGTATCTTCGTTTCTATTATTCTGCTCTTGTAAAGATACACCAAAAATGGTAGAATATTTGACAAACTCAATATTAAGACAGCTGCGTTTTTATCTGTTGGTTTCATTTTTAATCTTAATCCATCCGTTTACTGGTATCTTTCTCCCAGTGTGACATCAAATTTTGTTTTACTTGAATAATCATAATTATCTCGCGACCCACGAGAGTTTATTCAAGTAAAATTATGACATTTGATTTCATTATTATTGCCTAAGTGCTGAACAGTAACTGCGGCTATGGTGGAGAAAACAGACAAGGATATTAACGTTCTAATGCATTCTGCAAGCCAGCAGAAAACCGTGTCATTTGTTATTCAGAATCATTCTAGCGGTCTGTGTCGACCGCGACTTACTTGGTCTGACTTTGATTCGCATCTCTTGAGGCTTGACCTGGACGATCTCATCCAGCGGCGCTCCGGTGTTACTCAACGGGAGATCCTGCGGGAAGATACAGTGAAAGAAGAGCCATTGGAATCAGTGTAAGGGCTTGTGTTCTCTTGAAGACGTAAAAAAATAATAGGGAGCTTTAGATTTTCAAGACGCGGACGTTCACAGGATAAAAACAAAACAAAAACACCTGTTCTGAGCATGCGCACAATTGCTTATCAAAGTCCATCTCCCGTCGTCTGAGTTTTCACTACGCGTTCTGGGCTATTTTTACGTCCGCGCAAATTCACGACGCAGCTTTCTGATGCACTGATCATATTGGGGCGCCATTTTACTTTTTACAGGTTGCGTCCTCGCGTAATCTATCAACAAAGTTACTTTACAGCACCACGCAGGGAGAGAGGAGAACGTCCAACGCAATCGTCTCAAGCGTCCGCGTAGCAAATCTAAAGCTCCCTATAAAGAGACGACGATGACGACGACGATTCTGCAAATGGGTTAGCTTCTCGAAGCACACCGCCATTCGTCGAAAAGATGCCCTTTTTGCAGTCACGCATACACAACCTTAAAGCGACAATTTAAACAAACACATGGTCGCACACACAGACACATACACACACAGACAGTATGTGCCAAATGATAGGATATCGTTTGTGCGTGAGCCGAAATTGCACAAAGCATTCATCAATGCATTTATTTTTTACTGTTAAAACAACGGAACATCTCGTCTGGAAATTTCAGCGGAAAGGTAATTCGTATACCTTAATAAACACAATGAAAGAGGCAAGGATCGCATAAAAGAACAGGTGAGGATAAGAATAAAGAAGTAGCGGGTATGTAGGCAGGCGCTACATGATGTATTGTTAGCTTTCGCAGAAAGTCGAATTGGCTAAAACATTAGCAGCACTGACGTACATTGTATCATTCCCACGACTGACGACTAACAGCCAGCAATCATATGGATTTGAGTTAGAAGAGAGAGTTATCAAATTTGAGAGGGGTGGTTAGCATCTGAAGAAAAATTGATGTAATCAAAGACGGAATATTACATCTGTTTTCATATTTTCATCTGTTGCGGTACTACTATAAGAAGTGATACAAACTGAGGCACAAAGGATGATCATCATGTTGAGATGGAGAACGGAGAAAGAGAAACTGAGGGAAATTAGAGAGAGGGATCTGAAATGTGGAGGAAGGAAAGAGAAAGAGGGAGAGATAAATAGGTGGGTAGGTAGGTAGATAGGTAGATAGATATATAAAATAGAAAGATAGATAGATAGATAAAATAGAAAGATAGATAGATAGATAGATAGATATATAAAATAGAAAGATAGATAGATAGATAGATAGATAGATAGATAGATAGATAGAACGCGTGAGTGTGAACAAACAAAGAAACGGAGAGAAAGGGAAAGAGCAGTACAAAGAGAAAGAGGAGGAGAAGGAGAGGGGGGGGGGGCGGGGTAGATATTGCCACACTGACATCGAACAAACGACGATAATTTTCTTGGAGAGCCAAAAGACAAGCGCCTCGCAGCAATACGAAAGATACGAATCTACGAACAACGTCGGATACACAAACAGGGCCGCTACCGCGCTAGTATTCCATATAGTCGAAGCAAACACAGCATATGGAATCGGGCATTTCGTGATCAACACAATGCACGGCACACAGGGATGAATGCATCCGAGGATGTAGTTGTCATAGTAACGGGAGACTGCATCTTGTAGCTGATTGCACAGACCTTTTTTTTTTTTTTTTTTTTTTTTTTTTAATAGGGAAAGACTTACGGCGGGAAAGGTCGGACAAAGGAAAGCGTACACTCGATGCTACGGTTGAGAATGACGTACACGGCAAACATGCAACAAATTGCTATTCTGATACGAATTTCATGAAGGTGAAATTGGCGGGAATGCACTAGGATCGTTCGCGGCGTCGCAATACAAGAATCAGGCATTGTTCTTTTGTTTGACGCGGCATGATTCATAATAAGTCATCGCATAGATGCGCTGCAAGATAAAGACTAACATTATTGCTCAATGTTAGTTTAAGGGACAGAATATATTGCAAATCATCCTGCCTTGTACAATGCTCTTGTTTGATGCGAAGGGATTGTTTAGATTAAGAAAAATGACAGCGATTACATATTGCGAACGTAGTTCTGCAAATGCCGCCTCAGTTTAATGAGCTGATTAGCTCGATTCTCTTGGGCGCATTGAGAATACTGCACTCTTAAATTCTGCCCTGAAACACCAAAAATAGATAGAAAATCAGATTCGCTTCATCTTGTAATAACGAGGAGGAGGAGGAATCCTATATCGCTTCCTCCCCGCCCCCCCCCCCCCCCGATTCTCTTCTTGTCTCCTTCATTATTTTATAATGCACACGAACAGGTGCATAGAGATATGCACATACGATGTACTGTGCGTTTCGGAAGAGATGTGCGTATACCTAAGACCGCAATCGAAAACAAAAACCAGATCAATCCCACACCCGCACGTGGCGCACATCCTGTGGGCATGTCTTGAACACAATGAAAGATTATCACATATTAAGCAGCCCCCTTTTCCACCTCAACTGTGTGTGTGCTGAGAGGAAAAACAAACCTTAAGCCAACATTTCCAAGGAAGTTTGGCCTTTTCGCTTCCTCCTTTTTTGTCTCCATTTTGTTTTTGTATTATTCTTTCGATCGAGGTCGCATCACATTTTTTCAAAGCATTCTCCTACATCATAGCAACCCTCTCACCCCTCCAGTGTCCCCCATTTGCCAATCGGATCCCCCCTCCGCAACACGCTGCTGTCCAAACAACCAGCAACCACCCCGCATATCGTCGCCATCACGTCGTATAACTGGGTGAGATCTTGCTCAACTATCGTCAGCTGTAGCAGGTCGCTCTGTTATCCCGTGCTGCGAAAACATATCGTTGACGTTGGCCCGTGATGGCGGAACTTCGTCGCAATGTTTGTTTTCCACCCACCCCCTCTGAAAATGGCATGATTGACCTTTTCTACACTTTACACTCTCTGTTTTGCAATGTGAATGGCTTTCACGTAAGATGAGGAAAAACCGTAGCGTGTTTATTTCCCACATTATTAGCATCCATTGTAACAAAATAACATCTGCGCTCAATACAATTATAGGTGTTATGATTATGGAGTATTGATCGCGATAGGTTTTAGTGTTGTACTGTCGCAGTACAGCAGCAGCAGCAGCAGCAGCAGCAGCAGCAGCAGCAGCAGTAGTAGTAGTAGTAGTAGTAGTAGTAGAAGTAGTAATACTACTATTAGTAGTAGTAGTAGTAGTAGTAGTAGTAGTAGTGGTAGTAATAGTAGTTGTAGCAATAGTACTAGTAGCAGTAGTAGTAATAGTAGTAATAGTAGTAGCATTAATACTAGTAGTAGTAGTAGTAGTAGTGGTAGTAATAGTAGTTGTAGCAATAGTACTAGTAGCAGTAGTAGTAATAGTAGTAGCATTAATACTAGTAGTAGGATATAGTAATACATGTACAGTGGCATCAGCAGTAGAAGTAGAAGTAGTAGGCCTTGCAGTAGCAGTAAGAGTAGTCGAAATAGTAAAACAATGTAAGCAAGGAGATACAAGGCGAGACTCGCCTACTAGGCCTACCTCTTTAGTATAAGCAGTAACTGGTGCATTATGGCCAGGAGATATTATAGCAGTATAAACAACGAACAACATCTGATTATTTCTTTGCTTCTCAGATTTCATCTCGTATTTATCTTCCATTTCAATAGCACACGCGCTCTTTCTTTCACGACGGACTCTGTTTATACCTCGAGGATTTATTCGCATTAGCCGTGGGCTGGCTATGCCTTCGTTTCGTTGCATACTGTAAATCCGAGCATATCCGAGTGTTCTTATAGTCTCAAGAAGGACTCGCATGCTCCGTGCTCAGGAAGCGCTCGTTCGGGACTGCATCTTTATCTTCTTCCCTCACACCTGCGTCTCTTTCGCAGGGGTTTGACGCTCGAGCTGCGTGGATTAATCCATCACCGACGAAGGTATATTTTTTGCCGCGCCAAACCGAGGTGCCAATATCAGCGACCATCTATCAGCCGTAAGAGACGAGACAAAAAAAAAAAAAAAAAAAAAAAAAAAAAAAAAAAAAAAACTCTGGTTGTCGTCGCTATCACTGGATCTTCGAGAGTTTGTCACATGCAGTTATCTCCCCTCTGCGTTATTGTTGCTTTTAGTTCTTTCTCCACTCTTTTCTCTCTCTCTTATCTATCTATCTATCTATCTATCTATCTATCTATCTATCTATCTATCTATCTATATATCCATCCATCTATCTATCTATCTATCTATCTATCTATCTATCTATCTATCTATCTATCTATCTATATATCACAAACACAAATACAGATATACTCGTCTATCGTCTATCATGTCCATCTATCTCTCTGTATATCTATATTTAATCTAAACATTATATGAAGAGTTTGTTTGAAAAAACCGATAAGTTCATATTTGTCAAATGGAGATATTTGCGATTAAAGGTCAAGAAAAATAAAGAGAATAATAAGAAAATTTTTGCTTCTTTTATCCATAATTTCAAAAATATACCTTTATATATAGTGACCAATATATCATTAAAAAGGTATTATTTTGTACTTTATGACAGAGATCGTACTTCAAATCTTCAAAAATGGACTTATCGGTTTTTGCGAACAAACTCTTCATATGCATATATATATATATATATATATATATATATATATATATATAGAGAGAGAGAGAGAGAGAGAGAGAGAGAGAGAGAGAGAGAGAGATGGAGAGAGAGGGAGAGACAGATGGAGAGTTAAAGGAAGAAAGGGCGAAAGAGAAATTCAATCTCGCTAAAAACATAGTGCCACTTGAGTGAAAGCTTACTAGCGCTTTCGATGTGTTGAGCGTCAAACAATAATCACTTCAAAAATGGGTGTGTCTCCCTTGCCCGTTCATTGGGTTACTTGGGTCAAGTGCTACTTTGGTGGAGGCATGAATGTGTTTTTAGCATATTCTTCTGCACACGCTTTAGATCACTTGATTTATCAACAAAAGTCTTGCCTCTTCGTACGTGATACCAACGTGTCCTCCTGCTGTGTAAATTCCAAAGATTGGAAATCGATCTATATGATTGTGGTCATGGTGGTGAGGGACCAATCCAAAATTACAATGGGAAAATGCTTGACTTCTAAATCTACTAGACTGAGATTTTTCAGTCTAATTTGGGATTTATCTCTAATCTCAATCTACAGAATTTAGAGAGTGCCTGCAAGTCTGTCCGGTTTTCAGTGAGGAAAGCTAAGCAGCCACGGAATGGAATATACTTCCTTAAACTCGTGTAACGCTAGACAAGTTAACAAGACCAAGACCTTAAAGGGATGGCATAGTTTTTATTTTTGTGAGATAATGGGAAACCTCTTATGAAATATGAAAGAGCATGTAATTTCAAAGAAATTCAATGTTCATTTGAAGAAAATTTGTTTTGAGACTGCTGAGATAACCAAAACAAGCGATGCTAATAACAGGTGGGACCCACCTTTTATTAGTATCTCTTTGATTCACTTCGTTTGTGGATATCTCAGCCATTACAAAACCGATTTTCATCAAATAAACTTTGAATTTCTCTTAGAATGGTATGCTCTGTAATATTTCATAAGCGGGTTTTCAGTATCTTGCAAAAAAGTTATATGCTCATTCCTCATCCCCATCAATACTATACAATCCCTTTAAGTCATAAACATTCATATAAATTATCTAATTTCCCGTATCAGTACTCGGCACTACGTAAATGTTCTGATAAATTTCATCTAGAGCGTCTATTTAAATCCATTATGATGTGAATAGTGAAAATAGTGATAACACGGATGACGATGATCATAATGAAACAACTACTGCTTGTACTGCTACTGCTTCTACCGATAATACCACAGCAACAGCTGCTAATATCACAACCACAACTTCTACTATTACTACTACTATACTACTACTACTGCTATTACTACTACTTCTACTACTACTATTACTATGATGATGATGATAAGGATGATAATGAAAATGATAATCATAATAATGATAATAATAACAATAATAATAATACAAATGATAATAATAATAATAATAATAATAATAATAATAATAATAATAATAATAATAATAATATTAATGATAATAATGATAACAATGATAATAATAACAATAATAATGATAATAATAATACCAATCATCATCATCATCATCATTGTCATCATCATCATTATCATAACATCACTAGTAAAAACAATGACAGCAACGATAACTATAACGTTACCCTTGGAGTTTCTTTAACGGTTTCTGGGTTCGTTATATTTGTGCATCCTCCACTTTGCAACTGTTGAAGCGTATCGCACCGGCGACCAGTGAAGACCTGCAATAAGTAAAATGAAACAGAGAGAAGAGATAATTTGGGTTACCATGGTTACATAAGCAGGTGCCTACTGATATATGATAATTAATATGTGGCTTCCGTGCGCTTTAAATTGTCAGTGCCCATTTACTGCTGATTTCTGTCGAATGTAAAATTTCTTCATCTTGAATCAGACTACGAATCTTGACGATTATGTCGTACTGTTATGTTGGTAGAAAGCAAATTGCAATCATGGTATTTGTTTGTTTGTTCGTTCGTTTTGTTTAGCGAACAATGAATCATCGATATCAATGCCAGCATCAAATTGATTATAAACATCAATTATAATGCCTATAGTAAATAGTAATATGCATTATAATCATAATTACTATATCAACACCAAAATCAATAATCTGAGAACATGAATTATTGACTACAATAGTCGTGGGAAGTTTGTGTCAACCAGCAATCAAGGAACAATCTCTGGCAGCCGTTGTCATATCAGTCATCACAATATCTATTACGAATGATTAGCACAGTGAAATTACCAGCAAAAAATCAAAAACTAAAGGATCGTGGTATCTATTTTCCATTTATTACCATTTAATAATGTTTGGAAACAATTATCATTTATGAAAGTAGGCCTATTATGTAGAACTGTAAAGTCAGTACTTGAAGTTGAGAGAAGTTTGTTTGTTGTTTGTTTTCATTTTCCATCTGACAAGATGGCTGTACAGCTCATATTCAGCTGCATTAGCCACTGTTAGCTGGTCTTCCATGGGGTCCATTTTTTTTGGGGGGGGGGTAGGGGGAGGCGGAGGGGGTGTATGTGTGTGTGTGTGTGTGTGTGTGTGTGTGTGTGTGCGCGCACACACAAATCAGAACATACACGCACAGAACCATGCATACATATACTGTATATACATATATCAAAACAACAACAACTATCTGTCCCAACATTCCCAACATAGAAATAAGAAACAATGACATACAACATAAAAAATTACTTCTGGCAGCTTAGTAATCACGATAAGGAAGAAACCGCAGAACAAGGAAGTAATCTCAACAAGGCTCTGTCATGACGGTTGAGTGTAATGTCAGAGGACTGGAGTAGGACTTGCTCTCAACATTCTCGCTTTCTCATATACATAATTATAGTCGGAACATAATGCGATTTGGTTTAATGGTTAATTCCTGGAGCGTTGTCACTATGGACAAACGATGTCTTAGGCTGTACACTTCAAAGTGTGCACTGATCTCGTTACATAATTTCCGACACAGTGATAATTCTGAAGGGACCTGTGTAATATGATTCGTGGAAAAGTTCGTGCGTCATATGCCGTGTTCTATTTCAGCCGTGTCCAATCCCTCACTCACTCTTTACGCAATCAAACAAATTAATGACAGGACGACAATAACAATGAAATCATCCGTATCCAGTAGATTAGAAGGACGGATGTACGCGGGGAAAAAATCAAACAAACGACTGCTTTACATATCAACAGAAGCTGGGCGCAACTGGTGATACGTAGACGTTCTAAATACTTATGCGTTTATTCATAAACAAAAATATGAAGAGTTTGGCAGCAAAACGTGTTAAGTGTCGTTCTTAGAAATAGTCCATCTGATGCCTCACTTGCCACATAACAAGGCACATTCTTGAAATTATGGAGTAAAATATTTCATATCTTCTCATTATTTTCCTTGTTTTTCGTCAGCTTCAATAAAAAAAATATCTCCAATCAATAAGAATGGCGTTAACCCTTTTGTCATCAAAATCTTTATATCAATTTATCTATCTATTTTCCAATTTATTTTCGTGCTAGAAGTGGTAGAAACAGAGAGACAGAGAGGGAGATTTTTTTTACATACTTGTTGCTCCTGTTCATACAAACAAATTGTTCCCCTGTCACCTAAGAAAGGTATACATCATAAAAACTACTTGCTTTACAGAAGATTGGTGTGTGTTGTACGTGTGTATGTATACTGTGTGTAGGGTAGGTGGGGAATGGAGGGAAGTAGATTGACAACGTGAACATGGTGCGTCGTATTGCAGTCATGAACAGAAAGTGGTTTAACTTCCCTGAAAAAAAAAAAAGCCTACAGAAACCGCCGTGAAAGTGATTGACACTTTCCTTTTACTGTCTGCCTAGTATACATATCGATCACTCGTTGAGTTGATCAGTTCTGTCGCCGAAGATGTTGCGACTAGCCTGACGTCCAGACTTGTTTACCTTCTTATTTTTGCTTTCTTTTCTGTCCCTTCTCAAATCTGTTACGTCAAACTGCAAAATATTACTTGATGTGATTATAGGATGTGTAACTGACAGCCTTCCGAAAAAAAAAACAACAACACGAACCGCTGCACATACATGCGACGCGTTTGTTACAGATGCCGAAGTAATGGGAATTTTAAAAAAGAAAAACAATAAAAACGGACAAGAAAGGCAACGTCTTGAACAAAGATTATGGTGAGGCGGCCAGACGAGTGGGTGATCACCGATCGACATCGACGAGAGTGCAAACACAGCGGCGAAGAGGGAGCGAGCGTAGGACGTCAACGGACTGACATGAGGAGCAGTGACACAATATTAGCCCAACAGATGATGCGAACACGGATGCATTTAACTTCAGTAAACTCATCCGGCACGAGAAAAATCATGAAGTTGACTGTTTGAAGTTGTCAATGTGATGCTGGCCCCTCGATGGTAATGGACAGATCCGAACTCAGCGCGTAGACGCCCGCGTCGTAAACTTTGCGTCCCTCCAGACTTAAGACGACGACTATACCACGGGTACATTTTGAAGTTTTGAAGACATTTTAGAATCTCGCCTCCTAACTTAGCTCACCACACATGTCCTCCATAATTCTATTGTCGTTGTTTTTTTTTTCCTTAAACCGGCCCCTTCTTCGATCACGACTTCCGACATTATTCCTTTGCATTATACTAAAAAACAGAGAGTTTGAGGAAAAGCCGGCGATCCATTGACAAGCTATACGGATTTTTAAAGGTAGGGGATACCTTTTACAGACCTCCCAAAATGCAGCAAAACATTAACTGTGAACCTCAGGGGACTTGTTCAGGCCACTGCTGAGAAATTTGGAAGTCAACAGTTATCTACAATTTGAATAATGCACAAAACTCAACTACTCAGTAATTCTGTGTGTCAGCCACACTTAAGCCTTTTTGTTGCAGTCTTCTGTATTTTTTTTTTTATCTATAAACACAAATCTAAAAGTATAAGAGCTGATGTAATAACATAGAGAGTGTGTGGCAAGAATGTATATAGAAATGTTTGTAAGTTTTGATGAACTTTCTTCACAAAATATACATGATGGACACACATGCAGTGCATGGGTCTGCAAAGGTAGCCTAGTAATGTACTGGAATTTACGGTGAGCCCCGAAAAAAATTCAATTCAAAATCTAACGGTCAATAAAAATGTACTAAATGTTACCTTCCACTTTCAATACTTTATGGGAGTTTCTAAAATGATACTCTCTTCAACATACCACTGTATTTATACAACTCTTCATTTAAGGCATGCAAATGGGATTCCCTACCTTTAAAGTTTGGCAAATCTATACACCGTCCTCGCTGGATATGAATTCTACAGCAGTTCGTGAAGTCACAGTAATAAGCATGATGTTGAGAAAATGAAAAGAAAATTCCACATATTTCTCCTTTTAGTGTTTAACATGATGTGACTGACCTCCTTCGGAAGGAAGGGGTGAAATATGTCACCATAAACACATATATGGAAACAAGTAGATGACTGTGTATTTCTCATTAAAACAAACAAACAAACAAAAACTCGGATGGGAACAAGGAAACCAAAGCCAAAATACAAATGTGGATTGAGTGAAACAACAATTTCAGCATAGAAAAAAAAATCACTGAATGTTTGAGAAAAATCGGGCAATATTGATTCAAAAGTTCTGCATTTTTAAAGTATCGGTGCAGTCATCACTGAATAAGGAGACCACTACAACATTATCCCCAAATTTTAATTTCTCTTGAAAAGTACATATTCCATCTACTTGTTACTGACATATTATGTTAAGGATAATATAATTCTCCCTGCTTTTTGAAAGAAGTAAATCATGGAGGTGGAACACAGTCTGTCTTCCACCTCCCTGTGTAAATCAAATAATTTTGCTAGATAAGTGAAAATATGTAGAATTTTCTTGATATTCCCCTGCTAGAATTAGGCAAAATTTCTTCGAGAGTGGTAAAAAGGCGGTGCTTTAAAGTCATTTTACGTTATTTATCTGCGAGAGGCGCAGACATTCCCTGCGTTCGTGTCTAGCCATCGTATTCAAATATTGAACAGCTTGCCCTATGATGGCATACAGCCTCTGATGAATGTCACTTTGTCAAACCAAATGGCGTTGGAAAGGAAGACTATGGTCACGATGTAAAGGTTAATTGCTACTGCGATTTCAGCTCTATAAATTAAAGACAGATCAAAAGACCGCAGTAGTGAAACATTTACATCAACTCTCATCTCTATTATGCCCCTCTCCCTTCACTCCTTTTGAGAGAGAAGTGTGTGAAGTTGGCGCCAAATCCAATCGGCAAACGATGCCTCTCGACCATGGGAAGAGGATATTGCCGTTAAGACTGGCCACCTGTTTCTTGCCAGTGTCCTCCATTACGATCAATCCACCCCCTGGAAACCAATCTGTGGATATGGATTTCCCCCCTTTCAACAGCCTTTGGGCATTGAACATCCCACATATCCTCTCACACCGCCTCTTCATCTGACTTCTCAAGAACTTCTGCTTTTCTGAGAGGGACAGGGAGAGGCGGAGAGTGAGAGATGGAGAGGGAGAGGGCATTGGAGGGAGAGGGAGAAATGGGCGTCTATTCATGATTGAAAAATGTCCCTAGCGTCATCCGTTACCATGGACACATCGAACGATGGACGAATGGATATACCAGGCTTTTGAGAAGCAATACGAAGTGCATTAAGGATATAAATCTCCCGCCTCTTTTTTTCTTCCTTTCCTCTCCATCTCGCCGCTGAAGGGTACAAAAAATAACCCAGCTGAGTTTATTTCCGTTCGTGGAATCTTCAGCAAAGCTGATCAACAAAATATGTCATCTTCTCGCGATACTCTAAACCCACCGAGAGCAACATATCACAATGGTATGGTGTCTGACTGTATAGAGATTGGCCTTCATAAAATGATACGTGTGAACTGATGACGGTTAAGGGGATGGTATAGTCTTGGTTGAGGTAAAAATTCAGCTTTTAAATTTTTTGCAAAAAAAAAATAGAAACCACTTCAGAAAAAAATCTAAAAAGCATACAATTCTAAGAGGAATTCAAAGTATATTCGATGAAAATCGGTTATGAAATGGCTGAGATATCAAAAACAAAGTAAAACAAAGCGCTCCTAATGAAAGCTGGGTCCCACCTTTTATTAGGAGGGCTTTGTTTTGAATTTCTCAGCCAGTTCAAAACCGATTTTGGTCAAATAAACTTTGAATTCCACTTAGAATTATATTCTCTTTCATATTCCAAAAGGCGTTTCTCATTATCTAAAAAAAAAAAAAAAATCATAAAAAAAAAATGCAGGAAACCTCAATACCCATCTCAACCAAAACTGTACCATTCCTTGAAGCACGCCAGGTCCTTAGCAAGTCGTTTGCATGACGAGATGGAGGATAAGTGTGGTAAGATGGACTCACGGGAAGATATGTATCTATCGTATGATCACTCCTCGCATTCACTTGCATGGGAGGTGAGGTAGTTTAACAAGTCAACGCTGCGGAGTTCAATAGCATCGTCCCTAGCCACTGATACGCGCATGAGCTCTATGTACAGCAATCGCAAGTGAACGTCCAATCATGGCGTGATATGACACCTGACGTGTACGCAAAAACGGCAGGTTGTCACTTTCCGCTGTTAACTACAGTGACATGGGTTATTCATTCAATAGCATTCCCGTGTGCACTTTATGTTAAAAGCTGTCAAAACACTGACAGGAAGTATCCGTGATGACGCTGGAGGTTGTATCATCACTTTGACAGTGATACGATATCCTATCCCGGATGTTAGCGAAAATGCATTAGAAGCTGAGTACGCGGAAGTGTTGGCAAACGATAGGAATGACAGTTAGGTACATGAGGGACGAAGAGAGAGAGAAAAAAATCGCATTCACGTTTTAAGCCCATCGCACACTATACGACTTTCGGTCGCACGACTGACCGACTTTGGATCCGAAATAAATCACAAAATCGCCTCAGAATACGCTTGTTTATTTCAGATCCAAAGTCGGTAAGTCGTGCGACGGAATAACTCGTATAGTGTGCCATGGTCTCAAGAATGAACCAAGCAACAAGCAACCAGCACAAAAAGCGAATGTTGCACATCTCAGTGACGACAGCAACGCACTTCTTGGAAAGTGACGCGAGACAATGAATTATTTTAAGAAAATGTCAGGGTATCGTTTATAAATACGACGTGAAACCACAAGCTGACTTACAGAATACAGCCAGTGAGTCTGACTGTTGTTTCGTCGTGAACCTCTAAAGGGCTTTTTACACTTGTAAAATTTTGCTTAGCCCCGGACCAACGGTGGGGCTAAGGGGGGGGGGGGGGGGGGGGGCCTTAGCCCCACCGTTGGTACGGGACTATCCTTAGCCCACTTTCTGTTTACACTCGTTTTTGCCAAAGTGGGCTAGCCCCACCGATAGTACGGTACTATCTGGCCCTGCAAAATAGCAGGGGTTAGCACCGCAATTGCGGTGCCAAGGAAGTGAGTGTAAACAGAACGAAAAAATAATCCTGGGCTAAGCGACGGAGACGAAGTCCGACCCTCACTGACCAATCAGAAACGAGGTAATCAAGTGCTGCCGGTGCGTGCGTGTACGTGTACAGTACACAGCGTAATTATGAATATTCATGTGGTTTGGAAAGTCCGGGGCTAAGAAATACGAGTGTAAAAAGGTCAGTTTTCTCCTTAGCCCCGGACAAGAGATAGTACAGGACTAATTGGTGAGTGTAAAAAGCTGAAAAAATTGGTACGGGACTAACGATAGTCCTGGGTCAGAGAAAGTCCGGGGTTAAAGGGAAGATAAACCCCAAGAACAATGTGGATTGAGTGAAACATTAGTAGAACACATCAGTGAAAGTTTGAAAAAAATCGGACAATCGATGCAAAAGTTATGAATTTTTAAAGTTTTGGTGTTGGAACCGCTGGATGAGGAGACTACTAGAGGTTATGACGTATGAGTGGACTACAATATCAAGAAAATATAAAGAAAATACTACAAAAATCCATTTTTCATGAAAATTACAAATTCCATCAACTTGATATTGACATATGTTAAGGGTAGCAATTATTCCCCCTGCTTTCTGAAAGTGGTTGGTCCACTGCTCTTTCATAATTCTAGAAAAGTGAATTTTTGTTGAATATCCTTTATATTTTCTTTGTATTTTTGTCCACTCATACGTCATATCCTCTAGTAGTCTCCTCATCCAGCGGTTCCAACACCAAAACTTTAAAAATTCATAACTTTTGCATCGATTGTCCGATTTTTCTCAAACTTTCACTGATGTGTTCTACTAATGTTGCTGCTTTCACTCAATCCACATTGCTCTTTGGGTTTACCTTCCCTTTAAGAAACACAAGTGTAAAAGTTGTGTGTGTGCATGTGTGTGTGTGTGTGGGGGGGTGTATACACACATATAAATGCAATTATTCAAATCGGTTTGAGTACCTATTCTTTTGTTTATATTATGACGGCGACTGTTTCAGTTTTGGCTTGGTATCGCTATGGGATGTAGCTTGTAATCCACAAGGGTGGTATGGCGGAAGCAGTGTGTAACGGGAATGCGGTGTCATCGTCATTTACAGTATATAATTAATGATTGCTCTGAGGAGCACAGTTAAAATTATGGGCCCAAGGTGATGTGAAAACCGTAACTATGCCCGAAGCGAAGCTGAGGGCATAGTTAAGGTTTTCACATCAACGAGGGCCTACATAATTTCAACTGTGCCCCGAATATCAAGCTGTCATTATTTGTTTTATATACCGAAAATATAGATTCCGAAATATAAATACCGAAAATATAGATTCTAGTCTCTCTTACAGCACTCGTAATCAACGCTGATCGACAGCGCGGCGGTCGTATCATTGGTGCGTACATATGAGTGATCTATGTGTACGAGGTTGCGACTGTCTCCAAACCCATTTACTACTGGGCACAGTTGATTCTATGCCCCGGGCACAATAAATCATGACGTCATCTTGATCAAAAATGGGACACAGCTATTTTCATGACTCCACTTTTAGCCAATCAGATGAGAGGAATCTATATATGAGGTATACAATACACTCTCTTCCCTTCGCCGTTCTTTTACAAAATATTGTACAACATACTGTACATCCTTCTTGTCGGGTGGGGTGGTGCTATCATATCCACAGCATACGTTTAATATGCTTCTTTTTTTTTATCATCTCTGCGTCGTTGCTGAAGTAAGTGAAGAAATCGTCAAGAAATTATTGCAAGCTAACGCGATAGAGTAGCCAGCACTGCTGAAGTAATTCAAGAAGTTAGTCAAGAATTCATTCCCATCTAACGCGATAGAGTAGCCAGTGGTAGTTAAAGACATGATATGCGCAGGTTGCCGTTGGGTTCAGCGACCCCGCTCACTCCAACGCTGCGACTCCTCCTTCCATTATGCACTGTTTTAGGCCTAGGAATATACATTTATAGTCACGAGCATTCTGTTCAATATCGTCCCCCGTGTAGGATCTCATTGCACATCCGAGATTTTTTTTTTCTTTTTTGTCTTCCCATTCGTATTTCCACCACGATCATGGCCATTCAGACGTTGAAAATGTCAAGTATGACGTCCCCCCGGATAATGTTGCCGCCTTCGCCGAGCGCGATGGCGCACATTCCTCTATACATTTCGTGTGGTACATAATGTGGAGAGATACAACAGCGTGGCACCAAGCCATACGCATAATTTTCCTATGATGATAATACATGAACCGTTGCTACTGCTGCTAATGATGATAATAATAATTGTTTGTGTTTTTTTTTTTTAATCCAGGGCAGCCTCTTCAGCGTTGCCAATGCTCAACCAGATTTTTGTTGGCTAAGCAGTTGTCACGTAAAAGAAATCCAAACTCAAATCCAACATCAACAAGAACATACTCACAATAACACAATCTCTATCCCACTTCTCTTCCCATCCACTGCACCCCTCCCCAACAAAAACAACAACAGCAAAGACGGTTATACAATAACAAATGAACAGCAAGAAATCAGTCGAACTGATCACAGAGAATAATTGATGTTCTCTATGATTGTGAGATTAAACAAAACCTAGAATTGGCATGCTAGGAGAAAGTGAGAGCTGTTATGTGACCCTTTCCGCAAATCAAACCCGGTACGAGGCTGATCACTAGCTGTATCGATTCCGGAAGAAGAAGGGGAAAAGTACCAGAAATATACAGAAAGTACCAGAGTACAATATAACAGAGAGAGAGAAAAATAACAGACCACAAAGTATTTACTCACGTCTGTCGTACACCAAGCACAGTTTGGGTTGACTGAAATGCAGGCCCCGCAGTCTTGAGCTCCTTGGCAGATGGAACTGAGCTCTTCTGCCGCTGTAAAAAGGAAGGGAAAACCAAAAAGGAAAATTAAGAGACATACTGTATGAAGTATAAATATTGTTAGTATTAAACATGATGTCATAACTATAATCCAAAAATCTCAAACAAGCTACTGCTTTGGCTTATTGCAAGGGTGGTTAATACACAAAGGTAATGCTGCACGGAAGTTCCAGTCCACACCATCTTTGATATCAAGATACAAATACATTATACCTCAGCCATCGCTTGATAGTGGAATATATCATACGTATGCACCAAGTTCTAGTATATTGTTTGCTAATATGTCCACAACACCATGTTCTCTCACGGAATATCAGCATTGTGTAATCACAAACGATACCAAACGCCAATAATAACCATGTGACGCCAATGATAACCATGCGACGACCGATAATTTATGGACTCCAGGCTCAGATGAGTTAAAGTCACAAGATGAGTGTATGTGTTCTCTCTCCCCTCCCTGATACATACATACAGACATACATACACACATACATACATACATACATACATACATACATACATACATACATACACACATACATACATATTGCCTACTCTGACAGTTGTTGGAAGGTTCGAGCTTCATGATAGTTTGAAAAGCTTTGTGACGAGTAAAGGTTTCGAGTGGATCAATGTCCCGTCGGGACAAATAACCTCACTCCTTCACTCCTTCAATCATTATCATGCCAGTATAATCTCCTGATGGAATATCCAATGTCTTCTGTGCTCCGCCAGCCAGTCTATACCATGATGTACAAATATGTCATTCGTGCGGCTAACATCCATTATCAGCTTTGATGTCGTGCAGAAGTAAAGTTATCTCCTTATAGACTGTTAAGTTGATAAGTTGTTGTTGTTGGTTTTTTTTTTATAAATGCCCTGCTATTCATTTTGTTTTTGCTGTCAAATCTTTAAAACCTTAAAAACTAAAAACGACAACAACAACAACCCATGCAACAGACGTCAGACTCACGGCACACCTCACCCGACGAATTAAGGAAATCATCAATCTAAGTTCTGCTCGGAGTGAGGTCAGTCGGAGCTTGGTCATTTGGCAATTAGATCGATTGGCCCTTGCTTCTCAATAATGTCTAATCCAGGCCGTCCTCCTCGCTTGTCCGAAATGAAGTCAGTCCTGCAACTGTTATATTATTTTCTCCCCGGACCTAGACCGGGTCAAGATGGATTCAAGTATATCCCTGAGGTTGGTCGTTTGCGCTTAAAGGCATAATTTACCATTTGCAGATGAAAGCATTAGTGCTCTAAAATAGTTCTAAAATGTGAGTTAGGGATAGAAACAACCACTGTCAAAATTTGAATTCGTATAATCGATGTTAAGTGTTGTTAAATACACAAAATGTGAACAATAGTTATAATAGAAATGTTTCCAGACTAAACCGTATACAGTTACGGTTTATTGAGAAAAACCCTGATATCTCCTTATATTTTAGGTTTCATTGCAAATATTTCATATGGTAGGATGTTTTATGATACAACAGACCTACACATATGCATCAAATGTGATATCTTGAACATTTATGAAATCACTGCTCCCAAAGGTAAACTGGACCTTTAACATCCTCACTACAGAGTAAAGAGTTACTCTTTTGTCATTTCACCGATTTAAATATTTGCAAGTTTATAGCGACTCTACGTATATAAAGTGAATTTATCATTTTTCATTGAACATACAAGTAGATTTAAACAAAATGTCATCACAATGTCAGTCTATAGGCATAAGTACATGTAAATTTAAATAGAACTTCAAGGCAAGGGCATATCGAAAGAAAAAAAAAACACAATCTAGACACAATGAGAATACGTGCATAATCGATATATGCTATCTAGTTGAAAATCATGAAGAATAATTATATTTTCAAAGATTTCCACGCTCAAAAATTAGGATTCTGTCGACAAAATCTGCCGCGCCAGACCTTCATCACTGATACACAGCACGCCATTCTTCCCATAAACTGAGCAAGAAAGAGACTTGGCGATATATTCACCACATGCAACTCTCAGCCGTCGCAATCTTCATTGCAAATGGGAAGTATACATACACTGCGGTCTACTTTATGTTGCTCATTGATATGGAGTGTACATGGGTGCATGAGTGAAATAACAAACAACCAAACGAATAAACAAACAAACAAAAAATAAACAAACAAACACGATGCAGCTAGATATTTAAAACTAGATTTCTTTGCTTCACAATCTACTCCCAATTTTTTGTATGATATGCTTTGTAACTTATACGCATCGATGAAAATGAAAATAAATAAAAAATGAATGAGAAATGAAAAAAAAAAACATACTTGATTATGGGCGGGCCTCTCGAGGGGAAAAAAAATCTACAACCTACAAACCACTTTAGAAGAAGAGATCAAAAACATCTATTGAGTCTTGTTTCCGTAACTGTGAACTACTAAATAAGGTTTTCCGCAAGTGGCGACACTATTGTGTCACCAAAACAATATTCAAGATTATTACCTATACGAGGGAGTTTTGCCAGGCAATTCCGGTTGTTATTTTGCAGGGTCAAAGGTCAGGAGTTGTTATTTTGCAGGGTTAAAGGTCAGCAGTCAATATGCTTTTCGCCACGTCGCTGCGTAACAGCACTACCTCCATGGTAACAGCGTAATAGCTCCTTGGTAACAGTAACAGTATGTGCAAACAGTGCAATCTTCCGGTTTGAGGAGGTGGGAAGAGAAAGAGTGGAATCTCTCTCCCCACCTCCCTGCTATCCGAACGACCACGAAAAGAGAACATTCCAGGACGTCCAGGGTGTCAGTTACACGCACCGCAGAAGAACGCTGATAAATCACCTTATACAAGGTCGACCACTTGTGATCAGTGATTGCACAGTAATCATCAGTTTTACAACTCTAAAACTTTAAACAGAGAAGTAAAACTAAAGTGTAAGAACGTTCAGAAGTTTGAAGTTTGCCTGTTACAACTACATGTATCTTTGAAGTTGGAGTTGAATGATACATTGATGAACAATTTTGCAATTATTCAACATGTTGATGGTGTACATGTAGTCAAATGTGGCTTGATCTGTATCATATATAGTGTATAGCCGTATTTACATATTTTCTTAATTTACCTAGGGGGATAGGTAATAATCATGATATTGACTGGCCTTTCTTTCGGGAGGTGCCAGATAAATATTGCCCGCACTGAAAACATATTGCCCTCGTCTTCGACTCGTGCAATATGCTTTCAGTTTGGGCAATATTTTCTTGTACCTCCCTCAGGGCCAGTCAATATTATATAAATGTATTCTATCAAAGTCGATACGTAATTTGACACACTTAAAGTACAAGTTTCGGCTTAATTACTTTGACACAATTTACTTTTTCTTTCGGTCAAACTTTCGCTAATCTCATTTGATGCTTGCATTCAGTCTCTTGGAATATATCCCCAAACAAGTGACCCTTTCAAGTGATAACCACGTCCATCCTTTTACGAAAAATTCTAAAACCACTTTCCCTTTTTGCAGCTAAATATCAAATAGAGTAATCAAAACAAACATCCCGAAACCCATCCACGAAGTTTGTCCATTTTTTTTTCTTTTTAAATCAAGGCACTTGATAGTGAAGCTATAACTGATACCCCTACAAGGAAATGGAAAGTTCCGACTGGGCACGTATGAATGAAGTAAGTAATAGATGGGGATTAATGGGTCCGAAAATGAGTGTGTCGTGTCCCTCATGGACTTCATGATGCGCCGTTGATCATCCTAGATGACTCAGCAAATGAAGGGGTCATCTTTTCTCCTTTTTTCTGTATACTGTGACAAGCTCCCCGTGCCCCATCAACACAATATTCTGTCCCGTGTGCACTGTATCTTCTCGCAAAAGAAGAACCACTTACCCCCACCCTCATCCTTAAAAAAAGGGTGGATGGGAAATAAAGATAAAGCTCTAAAACTCAAATCAAAGGATGCGTCTTTCGTCGATCCGGCCTCCCATCTTGTTCCCCCAGTCAGGCGTCCCTCACTACTACACTGCATGTATTTGCATGCATGACGGCCCCGTCAGCCATCATCCACCAGTTCAAGGTTGAGTGATGCTTGAGATTATCTGCGCCACCTTTTCGGCGCTCACGCGCGGAGCTAGGAGGAGGATAGTTTTCGTATAGGTCACACTACCTGTGATAAACAACCAGCAACTTTCCGGTTACTGTTTTTTTTACACCCCCTCTTCCGCTTCTTCCCTTCTTTTTCCTATTATTCCCTTCATACGCTTAATTTATGTCTTGCTTTGCAGTTGTTGTTTTTTCAGGATATATGAGCTAACCACTCTTTGCTGTTAATATTACGTTCGACCACCATACATAACCATTGTTACACAAACTGCATGGTGAGCAGTAGCATAAAGGATGAATTATAATGTAGGGTATTTATTTGTATCGTTGAAAAATGTTTTACACTCTGTGTATATGGTTTTTCAAAATGATGAAGAGAGTGGTAATAGACTCAGTCAAGTCTAACTCAACTCAAATTATTACCGAATTCCCTAAGTAAAACAACAACACACATATAAAAGTCAACCCCACCCATTATACCCCACCAGTAAAGAAAGTCTAACAAACAAGATGGGCCTAATGCTTAATGATTAGACTTTTGAGGGGCATATATCTGTCTTCATCTAATGGTAATAATAAGTGTGTAATCAAAATAAAGATAAGTAATTTTAAACCACTTATCAGCCAACGGGTCATCTTTGGTAGATGAAAAACGAGTCTTCTCATTTTCTTTCAACACAAACCTATCCCCCATGATACAATGCATCCTTTATATAGATATACAGTGCGTTGTCGCTTCGCAAAAGTAATTTGCAATTTTTGGTAACGTTGCGTTGGATGAACCACCATGCTCTCAGGCAATATACTTTGAGAAAAAAAAGTCTAGCTATCAGTTTTTTCCTCCTTCTTGATACTTCCTCGTTCCTGTCTACGAAAGCCATATTAAAGGTCCAGTTTACCTTTGGGAGAAGTGATTTTGAAATTTTTGAAGATATCACCTTTTATGCATATGTGTAGATCTGTTGTATCACAAAACGTCCTACCATATACAATTTTCGCAATAAAGCCTAAAATATAAGGAGATATCAGTATTTTTCTCAATAAACCATAACTGTAGACGGTTTAGTCTGAAAGTATTCTTATTATAACTATTGTTTACACTTTGTGTATTTAACAATACTTAACATTGATTATACAGATTCAAATTTTTACAGTGGTTGTTTCTAACCCTAACTCACATTTTAGAACTATTTTAAAGCACTAATGCTGGGTTTTTGTTTCATCTGCAAATGGTAAATTATGCCTTTAATATCCCGTTGTATAATAATTATGAAGTCAAAGCTTTTGAAAACGAATATGAATGTAGGCCTGCACGTTGCCCGTATTACGTAGAACTTGTGTTACTTATCCTTGAAATGTATATCCCTGTGGCTGGTAAACAACCAAAGGCCACGCCAATGATATAGCAAGGCAGTTTACTTGATGAAAATCTGTTTTGCAATGGCTTAGATACACACAAAGGTAAAACAGAAGCGACCCTGATAACAGGACCCGCTGGGTCCCACTTGTAATTACAATCGCTTTGTTTTGGATAGTTCAGCCATTTCAAAACCAATTTTCATCAAATAAACTTTGAATTTCTCTTAGAATCCTAATTATGGTCTTCCATAATATTTCAGAAGGGGTTTCTCATTGCCCCCCCCCCCCAAAAAAAAATCAAAATAAAAGTTGGGAAGCTTTAACAACGTTGCGTTGGCGTGCACGAGGTAAGCACGATCATGGAGCTATCTCCATGTATTGATTATTGCAAAGCAGTCCACGGAGTTGGAAAGGATTCTAAGTTTAGTTGAATAAACAGTGCACCAGACTGCAGAACTGTTGTACGTGCGTGTAGACACTAACGCGTTACATACTTACATGTTTGAAAAGCTTTCTATGTTTTCGTTCAGGCTTTCATAAGCAGGGAGGTGTATTAAGCTACGAGGATTCATACAGGAAGCTAAACAAAGCAGGATTACGAACTAGTTCGAGTTCCGCTGGGAGATCTATTGCAAAAGGTCACAGTTAAGCGTCAGGTTGGATATTCACGACTGTAGAGGGTCTAAGTGTCACTTTAAAGCGCAGCAAAACTCAATGAACGCAGTTCAAGGACACGTCAGCAAAGTGGAAAAAAAGGTTTGACATCCGCCGGAAGTAAGAGTGTCAATGTGACCTCACAGGTAACACGACTGAAAAGTCTCTGTAGCGGTTAACAGATTGCAACATGGCTGGGTCTTCTGTACAGTCCTCGTCCCATAGAATCTATGACGTACTACGGATTCACTCACTGCCCCTTTCCTTCTGATGTCCTTTTTAGATTTCATGCTCGATTAAGCATGTTATTGTATATGAATATATAGATATATAAATATATCAATATATAAATGTATGTGTATGATGCCTTATCATTTCATTTACAATACGATACAATACGAAAGCGAAATGTATCCAATATACATACAAGAACGTATATATATATATATATATATATATAATATACATATATATCTTTTTTTATTTACATATTATATATATATACATGTGATATATGTATATATATGTATGTATATGAAATATTTTCATATTTAAAACATAGTAAAAGAGCAGCTGACATACTTCCTTCGGAATGCAGAGGGGACGTTTACTTTTTTACACAAATTAATTGTTAGAATTCTCTGACCATATCACAACTTGTGGTAGTATTCCTATTCAGCAAAGAACTCACACTGATTCAGTAAAAAAAAATTAAATATTCGTAATTTCCTGAAATATTTTCTTGAAACTACACTCATGTGTTTATCTCACAATGTTGCATTCACTGAGTCGATGTATAGCTATAGTTGGAGGAAACTATATACCCATAGGCCCTAATGGTTTTTACATATAACAGGTGGGTTACAACTAAATATTTTGCGAGTATGTCCTGTACACTGGGTTTAGAAAGTTGGCATCAGTTCTTCTATATGAAACCATACTCGAGAGACAGAAATCGCTCTTCCAGTTAAACTTTCAAATCCTGGTTGCAAATGAGAGTGTGGTGCACTAATTGTTCATTGTTTGTTTGTTCTTTTGTCTTTTTTTTTTCACTCTTCTCCTTGCTGGAGAAGGTATATTATTAAGTATTTATATCATACTTTATTGCAGGCACAATCGTATTTCTGTTACTTCTTTGTTCCATTGTCTTCTTTGAGACACCTTCGTACCACAATAATGATCATGAACATTGTGTGTTTATTACGTAGTGCCTATACTGTAGTTTGTAATGTGCAATCTAAACACGTGGTTATATACATACAAATGGTTAAATTAAAATACTCAATTGTATTTTTATTTTCTTTCACCAGATCAAACTTTGATGAAGATCTTGGGACATTATGAAATAAAAATATTGAGGAAATATTTGTAATTGAACATGAAGTGTTGATCGCAGTGTTGGCCGAAAAACTGATACAGAATAAAAAAAAAAAAGAAAAAAAAAAGAAAAAGAGAGAGATGAACAAAAAAAAAAAAAATGTACGAGAGAAAGAGATTGTGCTCTATCGCTTTTCACATCGAGTGTGTGATTGAGACCGGGCGAGCCCGATGGCGAAGAGCCGATCTTTGGATCAAATCCCATTAGCGCCACGGTGGCAAGTTACGTGTTTCATCGTTCTGTGAAACTTCTTTCCGAAATTCGAACTCTAATTTGAGCGGACATACGTTTATGGTGGCGTGTAAAAGTCTGATTTAGCCCGTGGGGTGCATGTTTTCTCACCTGGACTACGTAAAACTAGTAGCTGAGCGTATGCGATCAGCTCATGTCCGGGTAATCAACCCTTTGCGACACAACTACCACCAGGACAATTTCCCCTGACAAACAATCGAATTCCACTTCCTCATAAAAAACAAGAGACCCGCGGGTCCTTTTTTTTTTTTCTTTCACGCAGTCACTAATCTAAATTATTCACAGCTCTACTAAAATTTGACCAAACATTCTCAAGTAGAAGATGAAAATGTACAATAAGGGCCCAAATTTTTTTAAGATTCCTTAATTTGGGGGGATTGGGGCCCCCTGGGGCCCTCTGGGTGTGGCATGGTGCCCATTTTGATAAATTGAGATCCTGACCCCCTAGGGATGCTACCTGCCAAGTTTGACGAAAATCCATCATGAGGTTTTCAGGAAGGGATGAAAATGTACAATTCAGGCCCCCATTTGGACCTTCCAAACCCCCCCCCCCCCCCCGTCCCCAAGAGGATCACCCCTGGATCTGCTATGGACAAACTTGAAACTACAGTCATTAATGTACTCACTAATAGTATTATCTTAGCTCTATAAATTCTGATTCTAGAGAAGATTTTTACAGATTCCCTTATTTTGGGGGGTTTGGGCCCCCCTGAGGGCCCCCTGGGTGGGGCATGGTGCCCATTTAACAAATTGAGATCCTAACCCCCTAGGGTTTGGTGAAAATGGGTCAAGGGGTTCTCAAGAAGAAGATGAAAGTGTACAATTTAGGCCCCATTACGACCCCTCTCCACCCCCCTCCCCTGGGTCCCAAGGGGGGCACCCCTGATTCTGTCATGAACAAACTTGAAACTACAGTCATCAATGTACTAACTCATAGTATTAACTTAGCTCTATCACTTCTGGTTCTAGAGAAGAAGATTTTTTACAGATTCCTTAACTTAGGGGGTTTGGGCCCCCTGGGGGCCCCCTGGGTGGGGCATGGTGCCCATTTTAACAAATTGAGTTCCTAACCTCCTAGGGATGCTACCTGCCAAGTTTGATGAAAATCGGTCTTGGGGTTTTCAAGAAGAAGATGGAAATGTAAAAAGTTTACGCACGACGCACGACGCACGACGGACGACGGACGAAGCACGACGGACGCCGGTACACGAAGGGCGATCGCAATAGCTCACTTGAGCCTTTGGCTCAGGTGAGCTAAAAAAATGTTGTTCCGGAGCTGAGATGCATATGGAGTTAACAGCGCGATATGAAAACTTACTGTTACCAAATGACCCTTCAATACACAATCAAAATATAGACCTACATGGTGGTGTGTAAAAGTCTAATTTAGCCTATATGGAGTGCTTGTTTTCTCACCTGGACAGTGTGAAACTAGTCGTACATACGATCAGCTCATATCCGGGTAATTAATCCTTCGCGACAAATCTACCATGACCAGTATCAACAGGAAAATTTCCCTTGACAAACAATATTTCCTCTAAGTCCACTTCCTCATAAATATAATGTGTGTTCCGGAGCTGAGGTGTATATGGAGTTAACAGAGCGATATGAAAACTTAATGTTACCGAATGACCCTTCAATAAACAGTCAAATAGAGACCTACAAAGGATATTCTACTCACTGAAATATCTACATTCACGATTTCTTTTTAAAAATGAAAATAAATGTGGAAAATATGTTCTTACTTTGTGCATTAGCTGTGGGTACAATGGACAAGCTGAGAGCACACACCGCCATGAAAACTGTCCACGAGTACCCTGTCCTGTGGGGCATCCTGACCGAAAACACCTCCCGCATCTTGGTGAGATAGAAAAGCAAAAATTCAGTTGTCTGCTGCAACTGTAGTTAAGTGAATACCCTCCTCCGGCTAGGTAGCGTGGACCCGTGCGTCCCACTGCCCCTTGAAAGCTCGAGCACAGGCAGTAGCCGTCTTCTGCGTTCCCCAGTAAGTATCTGCAGAAAAAAAAAAACACAAGCAAGAAACAACATTGTGAAAACATTTAACATGGGGGGCAACGTGTAGTCCAGCTGTCGTCGGTTAAAATGTTATTTCGCAAACGATATACTACCCACCCCCACCCCCCTCAGGCGGTCAATCATACACATACTTGTATGCTTGTTCCAGATTCCTAGCCCTTTTAGGGATGGAAGTGGGTCACGATTGTGACCCCCTATGACGGGCTTTTGGAAGGGAAGTTATAGAAACAAATCAGCCCTTAAATGAAGGAAGAGTTCCGATGTGAAGAGTGTCCACAATTTCACTCCTTGCATGAACAAAAACTGTCCTCTACAAGCATCGACATAAACAATATTTGATAGCGAAACGCAGGACACAAGCTAAAGGAAGACAAACGTGCGTCTCATTACATTACGCTGATTGAATTTCATGTCCAAAAAAACCCCACAGTCATCATGTACTGTATATTTCCTGGAATGCATATTGAAAGCCACGCCTTGTATCTTATGCATCATCAATTCGCTCCCTTTTTTGTATAAAAGTACAGATACGATTTTTCTATATTTTTCCTCATTCGACCTTGGCGAAACCATGTAAAACAACTTCTGTAGCAGACGAAGCCAGACGGACTTTTTTTTTTCGGTCTGTGCAGATCTGTATTTTCGCGAGGAATCAAATAACACGAGCGCAACGGTTTCGAAACTAGTGTTTGTTTGTTTGTTTATTTTACAAGAACTGGAACCTGGTCCAAGTACGAACAATTTGGATAGCTTTGATTTTTCCTATGTTCATACACAGAAACATATAATGCACAGACACATATACTATCTCACACTCTGGGTAAGACTTATGAAGAATCGAATTTTCTGCACCTGAAGCAACGTGCGAGAAGCTCACGAGAAGAACCCTGCTCTCTGGACGGTTAAAAGGTTGGTTCCATAGAGATGCAGTTGTTTGGAAGCCACAGCTAAAACCCGTATCTTCGCTCGTAGATCCTGCCCTTTTCTGAATCACAACACGGCCTACTCATCAGCGATGATACACAATCGGCTAGCGATGGAAATAGATCCTCCCTAAATTTAGCGAAACCTTTAATTAAACCGAGTCAGAGCGGGCTTGTTATCCGGAGCCTGCGCAGGTCTGTAAGAATCTGTGGCTCTACAATGATCAACACCTTCCGCGTTAGACAAGGATCGCTGAGTGAGGGGAATCCCGGAAGTAAAGGAATGTGCGGAGGGGGAGAAAGAGAGGGAAGGGAGTGGGCGAAAGAGATAGGGAGAAAGGAAGGGATGGGGGGGGGGGGGGAAGAAGATACCTTAGGAGGAGAGCCAACTGACGGGAGGGGGAAACTTGAAGACACTCTACATGATATTATGATGTTCGAGTTCGAGGAGGCATCAGAAGAAGCTAACTGCAATGGTTGGCGGAGGACACTTTCGCCGTGATGCTACCACTTGGCTACACTCCCTTTCTAACTCTGCCACGTGGTTTGCGGAGTAAGGTGGCTGTCGGAACATACGTCCAATAAAATGAGACAATTCCGTGCGGAGATAATCAGCTATTGCATCATCAAAAGTTACATCAAAATCGTACGAAGGAAATATTATGATTATAAAGTGATGGAATTCGGCAAGTCGTTCGTTTCTACGGAACGGTTGCAACCACCATGTCCAAGTATTATAGGTGAAGCGATGATGATGTCATAAGCACAAAAGTGACCTTCACACCAATATTCCCATAATCAATGTCCTGCTTGTTTCTTCCATGAAATCTATAAAGAAACACCTGTAGCCTTCACGTTGACTTAATGTTGGGCTGTAATAATCCAATGACGGCTGTAATAATCCAATGACGACTTTAAGCGCAGAAGACGCAGCTGTAGATCCTTAATAGTCAACCAAGACATGATTTCTATCATATTCTCACGAAAACATCACTGTGAAAGCTGCCGGGTGAAGAGACAATCATCTCATCTTTTGCACAAAATTCGCTTGCGACAAAAAAAAAAGATATATCCTGTACTCTCATGAAAATAATTCTATGAAAACTGTCCAATTTCATAACTTGCTTATTTCATATCTGATGATGATGAACCGTCCACTACAATGTCTGTTCGATTTCACGCAGTGTTTTCAAAGTTAATCTAAGCATGGCAGCGGGGGCGGGGGGCAAATTTCAGCTCCTTGTGTGTCTTCATTCGCAGAGAACGAAAGAAGTTCTTTCACCTCCAGAGTCACGTGACCACATGTTAATGGGTTAAATTGAATAAGTGAAGTTGGATACCTTTATTTCCTGATAAGAAGCGACCTTGAATAACGTTATTGGATAAGAAGAAGTATAAAGTTGCAAACTAAACTTTCATTTTCTAAATTATCCACAAAGTTTATACGATGTTTACCTGATCCAAAGTGGCTTCCTAAGATTGTATTTCAAGGAAATGAATACAATTTGAAAATGAAAGTGAAATAAATAGATAATATGTACTTTCTGAATTAACTGTTAGCAAACATCGGAGGTAGTAGGGAAAACACCGTAGCCTCTTGTTGACTCCTGTTTCCTGCACACCACACACGAATGAAAACTACTGGCTTTATCATGTTCCTTGTGAAAATGCTTACTCTTGCGATTACGAACAGACAATAATGACGGAAACGTAACGAGAATAGATTGTATTATTACAAATAAAATGAAAGGACGAATAGCAGTTTACCCCTAGCTCCCAACCAATACTTTTTTTTTGTATCGATTAGTGATTGATTTCATTTTTGCGGTGGGTTCACACGCTAAATCCTGGTTTCAATCATTTCCATCCAGTATATAATGATTAATCGTTATTTTGAAATAGCGGTCAGGACTATAGCATTTTGTTTTACACTTCATTAAGTAGAACATTTGATTTCCGTCAAAGTTTGCAAACAATAAATGAAAAAAAAAATGTGAGGGGATGTGGCCATTCGGTTCACTTTATTGCATATTCATTTTAACTGTTCAAAAAGTGTTGTGTGATTTTATTCGACTTTTGTCAAACATTCATCATGTACTTGTCAAATTTTAAATCTTGTTCTTTTCCGACTATCTTTTGAAACCCAATATTCACGGAACCAAAACTGTTACATTGATATGATAATTCTAATGAGGAATCAGATTAACTTGTAAGCATCCAGGGTTTACATAATACAACTACAATGCTATACTTTCCTTAAAATTTGTATTCGGATGGATTATTCATTGAGGTATTTTTTTTCTCCTTTGCTGCTTATACTATGCTGTGCTTTCATTCGTGTGTGGTGTATTATGCTGTACCATGTTGTCTTTTCCTTAAAATTTGTATTCGGGTGGAATTCATTGAGGGTTTACGTTGAAATCAGTTTATTTTTTATGAGGGATGTTGTAGTTTTGATTGAGATGGGGGTTCAGGTTTAATTTATTTTTGCCAGATAATCAGAAACCACTTATATGAAATACTAAAACGAATTTAATTATATGAGGAATTATGAATTTAATTATATGAGGAATTGTGATGAAAATCGGTTTTTGAAATGGATGAGGTATGCTAGTACGAAGCAAAACAATGTGGTCCTAATGAAAGGTGGGTCCTTCTTTTATTAGGACTTTGGATATCTGCAGCCATTTTAAAACCGATTTTCATCAAATACACTTTGAATTCCTCTTAGTACTGAAAGTGGTTTCTATAATCTTGCAGAGAGATAAAACCTGAAGCCCCATCTCCACCGAAAATACACCAGCGTTATCACACACACACACACACACACACACACACACACACACACCCCTACTACGTTGTGCTAGCGTGATTTATTTGTGGAGCGAACAAAATATATCTTATTGAAGGGCGCTCTATAATTAGACTGACTTTCAAATTGCGCACGAGAAATGAGATGCTTTCCTGAATATATTACTCTAAATTTCCTCCATTAACTGCAGGAAACAGACAGATAGTCTCCGAAGGTATGAAATCGAGACGGGGTCGTTGCCTTTTAAACAAGGAAGACACACCGCATTCATTTTAATCGATTTGTCCAGTTGCTACTAAAATATGCCAATAATTAGCTGCGTTTAACAACAGTGCACCAACGGACTATCCGTCGACTGACTATAATAAAAAGTCTTTATAGTTTACCACTGTTTCCTCGAAGCAGGGAGGTCACCTCCCTGCTCGAAGCTATAAACCCTTCGTGTGCATTGACTGCCGTGTGGAACAGAAAATCCCATAGCGTTGCTGCACACACTGTCTCAATTTTCTAGCACAGAAAGGGTTAAACAGTTATTATCAGTGCAATGAATCATGAAATACATACTGTCATTGCCTAAAGGATATGACATGACGGAACATGGTAAGGTCAATTAATGCTCTCGTATTTCTTTCTCCTGTCAAAGTTATAACTTCTTTGCGTGCAAGATCACAGAGTTCCTCCCTCATCTCAGGTAATGCCCCCTTCCTCCTCCTGTTCCTCCTTATACCATCAACCTCTTTAATATCAGTAATGACAACAACAAGACGGTGCAAAGATAATAATTATCAGCATAATCAATATAACAACAAGTGCAATAATAATAATCATCATCATTACCAAAATAACAATAATGATAGCTATGATAATTATTATGAAAACAGTGTTAGCAGTATTCAATTAAACAATGATGCCTGCAAAAATAAAGGAAAGTGTTACACTGTACTGTGATTGTTCTTTAAGCAGCAGTTTATACTTTGGAAAGAGCTGCGATGCTCAGTTTCGGCCACACAAGTACAAAGCAAAGTTACCTTTTCAGTACCTTATCCTAAAAAGCAGAGAGACTCACAAATAAACCAACACACACATAAACAGCCAAACAAACAAACAAACAAACAAACAAACAAACAAACAAACAAACGAACGACAATCCAATGCAGGCGGGTAGAATTTTAGTCATCGCATTTCCTTATTATTTTGTGCACATGTGTCTTATTGTGTGCATCGAACACCCTTTAAAGCGACGATGTTCGACATCAATATTACACAGCGATATAAACGTAGTGACACTAAGTGGTTTAGCATTGATATTGAAGAAGAGGTGGCAAAGCATTTTTCCTTGGACTTTAAGTGGAATGACTTTATCTCAATAAATACAACATGAATAAGTGAAACTTCGTGAGAAGAAAATAACACAATACGTTGATCGCCGCACTCTAAAACCTACTTTGGTGTATGGATTGAGAAACGTTGTCTGTCTTCTGTGGTTTAACCTAACCGCTCTGATGCTCCGTTATAAGATGGTTTATACTAGTATATTGATAATTATACTGTAATGTTATTTGGCCTTTAAAAGAACGTACATTGAATTGGACACTTACAGCATCCAATGTTGCATTTAATCATCTCCTCTGAGATTGAACTAAAACTAATGTGTACCTTCAGTTAATCTACACAGCACTCTCTGTTCGGTGTCAAAGTAATGACAAGAAGATTTAAAAAAATTCAAGGCAGTTTGTTGTGCCAGGGTACAGAACTTAAACCGTAACCTTACATACTAGCAATTCTCACAGTAGCATTTAATTACAACATAAATAACCTTCGTTTCACTCTCGATAAAATATTACCACACGAATAGGTTGATTAGATAGCATCCAGTCATTTTGCCAGTGAGTAAATCTTCTGCGCTGTGGTTAGACATTAATACTGTCCTTCGAGATCCTTAAAAGTGTTAACCTATTTGATAACATCCGGGCATTTGACCACTAACGACCTTTCACCTAACCATAGTAGTTAGATACTGAGTACACACCGCATCCTGGCACGGTTACTTCAACCATAGGTCCATGCTTCAACCATGGAGCTACTAACAGAGAAGCTCCATCCTTCAACGGATATGAAATTGCATAACTCACGCAGCCATATACAGCGAGTTTGGAAGAGGTGCTTGAGTGGCAGCTGCTGAATTAAAGGAAAAGTCCAACTTCATAGACATGTGGATTGAGTGAATGCAGCAATATTGGTAGAACACATCAGTGAGAGTTTGAGGAAAATCGGACAATCCGTTCAAAATTTATGAATTTTTCGAAGTTTCTGCTCAGTCACTGCTGGATGAGCTTGTGATGTCACATGTATAGAATTATTATAAATATATGCAGAAAATTCAGCCTATTTTCACTTTTCTCGCATAACAAAAGAACGCTTGACTTGCCTCTTTCAGACTCAGAGGCCGGGGGAATAATTTTACCCTTAACATATTTCAGTGACAAGCCGAGAAAATGTGTACTTTTTTTTTCAAGAAATAACATTTTGTGAAATTCTCTTTATATTGTCCTGATATCGCTGTAACCATGTTACATCATACATATATAGTAGTCTTCTCATCCAGAAATGACTGCGCAGACACTTTTAAAATTCATAACTTTTGAACGGATTGTCCGATTTTACCCAAACTTTCACAGATGTGTTCTACTAATATTGCTGCATTCACTAAATCCACATGTATTTGAAGGTGGACTTGTCCTTTAATTAAATACCAAATAAACTTTTTTTTTTGCTGATTATAATACAACGAAAATATTCAGTACATTCAACTTATTTCATTCTCAATTTATTTCTAACAAATTAATGTATGGTTCCATATACAAAATGATACTAACACTGCATGTCACAAAGGAATCAGTCATGATTTCGAAGAAATGGTAGCATTTTACAGTGCGAATTCACTGGTATACAAGATGAAAGTGTTGATTAACCCCTCTAGTCGTACCCCCTTTAATCTTGATGACTGGGTGCAAACGGTTTGAATTGACTTCAGATCAATTATCACTCAGACACAATGGGCCGTAATTACGTGTTTTCTCTTTCTAGACCAGCGATCTGACCGTGGCTTGTGGCCCTGTCGTTATGATGGATGGTGCCAATCCATTTATGCGACATTCCCCATCATCCCATGGAGTGGTCCTGCCATTGTTTCGCCGTCAATGAATTCAAAACGATGCTTAACGAGCTGCGATCGAGAGAGGAGGTGGAGGGAGGGGGGGGGGGAAGGAGGGAGAGATCGAGGGCGATGGTAGCGTAAGGTAACTTGGTCAATATTAGATCACAAGTTCAGGAGGGGATTCTCCGAGACGTATCTGGCCCTTTCACTAGAAATATGTCGCTACAACTGTGTCAATATTGTTCAATTTCTGACTCATATTCTATTTCCTCGGTGTGTTTGATTTGGTTGGTCACTCGGTGCTCATCGTGGCGCGCGTACGAGTGATGCTTGTCGGTGTACGAGTGCTGCTTGTCAGGGCTAACCTCAGGTGACTCAACTAGGACAGACGGACGGAGCGCGATAACCTTAAAGGACAAGTTCACCTTCATTAACATAAGGATTGAGAGAATGTAGCAATATCAGTAGAATACATCATTGAAAGTTTGAGGAAAATCGGACAATCCGTTCAAAAGTTATGAATTTTTGAAGTTTTTGTGCAGTCACCGCTGGATGAGAAGACTACTGCAGTGTATGATGTCACATGCGTACAACAATATAACGAAAATATAAAGAGAATTTCACGAAATTTCATCTTTTGAAAAAAGTACACATTCCCTTGAGTCGTTACTGACATAGTATGTTATGGGTAATATTATTCCCATTGCCTTTAGAAAGAGGCAAGTCAAGTGCTCTTTTAGTGTGCAAAAAAAGTGAAAATATGTTGAATTTTCTTTACATTTTCTTTATACTGTTGTACTCATATGACATCACAAGCCTTAGTAGTCTCCTCATCCAGTGGTTCCAACACAAAAATTTTAAAGATTCATAACTTTTGCATCTATAGTCCAATTTTCCTCAAACTTTCACTGATGTGTTTTATTAATATTGCTGCATTCTCTCAACCCTTATGTTTATGAAGGTGAACTTCTCCTTTAAAGGGGAGTTCCCCTCCCCCCATCTCCCCCACCCCAACATGCACTTGTACGAAACAAAACAAATAACACTCAGTGAGAGCTGGAGGAAAATCGGACAGTCTGGTTCATAGTTTTGATTTTAAAGGTATGCTTTTGTTTAAACTCCATGGTGTTGGTCTCTATGAACTGAGGAACTTTCCTGAAGAGCAATACAAAAAATATCAAATTCGGATACGAAATAAGGAAGTTATGACATTCTGAAATTTCACAATTTTTCCGAAAATACTTCTTGACCAGTCGTTATGAATATTTAAGTCAGCACGTTGATGTTGTCGTGTTATCAAAATTTATTAATTTCGTATTATAGAAATGACAAATCTCTTACATTATAGCTGTATAAGCTTAAAATTTGCCTTAAAACCACCCAAAATGAAAAATAAAAACGGTTAAGTCTGATCTTGGTATGGGAACATGGATTACCTGCATTAGCTAAAAATAATTTTTTTTTCTAAATTTCATAAATTACATAATTTCACACATAACATCACGTGACACATTGTGAGGGTATGACATCATTAACTCGCTCATTTGACTATTCATAAGGACTGCTCAAGATATGTTTTGCAAAAAAAAAAAGTTAAATTTCAAAATGTCAAATTATCAATATTCCTCATTTCTTATCTGATTTTTGCCATTTTTGTATCGTTCTGTATGGATTACCTTTCTCTTTCTTTTGGAGTTTATTTATTTTTGGGATGGATCTCCAATTTAAGTATATTATTTGCTGAAAAATCTGAAGTGAGTCAAATACTGCTTTGCGTACTTTTTACTTGAAATAATATGTCTTTCTCTTTTTGTGCTTCGAGACACAAAATGCGCACAACTTTATTTTTCACATCCTCGTTCAGAAACTCTCACATTCTCAGTAGGTAAGAAGACGAACTTTCAATCATAAGCAGATTAAGCCCCAAGTTCGAGTCCCCGGGTAGTAGGCCTAGAGATTGTGCCCCTCGGCAAAGCAATTTTATACCTTCTGTGCCTGGTGCTTCGGAGTTAACATAAGGCCAACGGCTGCTCCCGCTGGTCCTGCTGGTCCGTTTGCTAAAAAGCAAGCACTGCTCCTTAACAGCGGGCACGTGATCGTGAAAACAAAATCATAATCCACACGAACGTAGCAGAGTGGTCTAAAGAGTTACAGCATTACATCTATAATCAAGTCTCTTGTTGGCAAACACCAATGAATCCTCTGCGCATACACTATATATAACGCAGAGCAGTATGGAAAGTATTATTATAATACAAATGTTTAAAACCCCGCCCTCTTATTCCCATATGATGCACATAATTTCTCTTTCCTCCTTTCTCCCCCTCTCCCTTTCTCTGGCACTTTGTATATCTCTCTTACTCTCTTTTCATATTCAGCTAGTGACAAAGCTCAGGATCTTTTAAGGAAGTCTCGTTACGTTTATCGAGAGTGTCATATTAATTGCTAATTAACAATTGATACTGTATGGCAGTCATTACAGCACAAGCCAAGTGCTCGTAACAAGGCGTGGGTTCTTATTAATAGAGGCTTGCAATCTCTACTAGTATACACTATTATCATACATTGTAAATGCTGCGCCTATTTCCTTTCCCCCGAACCAGTATACAAACTCGGCTTTAGCGATGCTCGACATCATCTGTAGCGATTGTTATTCAAAGTAATGGCGATCACCTATGCGAAGTCCAGCGGAGTATACGTATGATGGTAAATTATACTTTCTTACCATTATGATAATAAGAATATGCTCTGTAGCATGACATGACTAGTCTGCAAGCAAAAACCCTTGTTGGAGTCTTCATGCTCATACATTCAAAGACCCTTAAAGAGATCTTTTTGCACATACTCCTTTACCAGTTTACAACCGACAAGGGTTTGTGCTTGTAAACTCTATATAGGCCCGAATTCACGAATGTGGTACAAATGAAACCATGGTTTAAACCATGGACAAAAACCATGGAGCGCCAAGTCTCGCACGGAATATTTCGTTATGAAATTGGTCATTTCGTCGACAAATTTAATGACCGGTTTGTTAAACAAAATTATCATTTCGTGGACGAAATATTAATTCAGTTACAAAATGTTGTCATTTTGTTACAAAATAATCATTTCATCAACGAAATAACTGATTTCGTAACGAAATATTCCATGCGACACTTGGCACTCCATGGTTTTGTCCATGGTTTAAACCATGGTTTCATTTGTACCACCTTCGTGAATTCGGGCCTATGACATGACTCGTTCTGTGATCGAGCAACTGGCGAGAACTGGTCTCCTGTCCCTCCCTTTCTTTTGAGACAGAAATACTTTCTTGAGGTGGTTTCACTTAAAGCACATTTCTCTTTTATTGTATATCCTATATATATGCCCTGTGTGCTCTGGGGTGTTTCGCAATGAGTGAAATTCGATATTAGTTATGATCAACTTTGATAGAATAATGGTATTTTATTGGTTTCCCTGTTATATTTCATGTTGCGAAGTATTGCTAAGTATGTATTGTTTCAAAGTATGCATTATATATTCATTAGTTTGTAAATTTTGTATCACACTTTATGTTTGTATTTCTTACAAATTTTCAATAATATCTATGATTTATCAAAAATATACATAATATTTGTATCACCTCTTGTTAGATGGAAATAAACCACAAGTGACTGAAATTGAATTGAATATTTTCAAACAGTCAGGTGGAAAGTTGAAGCGGAAAATGTGTTCCGCTTGAAACCTTTAACAAAAATTACAGAAAAAGTTCCTGGGTTGTCCTGTATTACATTTGTAGCCTAAATTAATGGCTGCACGTAAAAGTCTCCCAAAATTTAAATTTTCATTTGAATGTTAGAATACCTTTGAAGATATAAACAGCATGCCATATGATTCTAGTTGATCTCGACTTCGTCCCTCCAAGCAGCGTTACATACATGTCGAGCGCCCACAATGGACGCAGAACACTGTGCACTTGTAAACACAGCTTGTTCCCATAGGACCACGCTGATTGTCCAACGGAAGAGTTCCGAAAACTTCCTGAACTTTATTCATCCCCATCGCCGGGCGACTGGACGGGAAATTGGTGTAATAAACAGTCACTTCGCTCAACGTCTATTGGATTTCCTGACTGACCGAGGGGGGTCAGTGTGACATCTTCCTTACACACGAGAGGCAGTGGAATAAAAATGGGTGGGTGTTGCAGGTTATTTTGGAGAACAAAGCTATACCATGGAGCTACGAGTAGATCCATGGCTATCTGTTGTACCAGCCTGGCTACACAGAGTCGAGAGAGGTAGTGGTGTGTATTGAAGGAGTGGACTTCACCGAATGTATAAATGACAATAACCTGTGCGTTGAAGTACAATAGTATGTGGATGAAAAGTTACGTGAAACACCGCGGCGTCTTCGGATTGGGAAGAATATCATCGAGATTCGTTTATACACTGGAAGATCTACTCTATGTTTTTATCATCTATTGGTTCAACAATATAAACCTGTAGAGCCCACATTGCACATGAAATATTCATATGATATTCATACTTAGACACATAATACGCACACTCGTATTCGAGAGTCTTTTGTTGTGTGTGTGAATGAACGTGTATGGGGGGAAGTTCTGCTTTCGCGCCGATCATTATTACATTCTTTAGAAAGAAATCGATTATTCAATACTGATTCGATTACAACTCAAGAAAACGTAAATCAGGGGAGTTGGTGGGTGATACTCTCCAATCTACATGTATAAATATCACGGATACTGCGTTGAATGTGACAGTATGATGACGGAATCATGCATCAACAATTGGAAAATATGAAATCCTCTCCAATAGCAACCATTTTGGGCATCATTCGAGAGTTTGACTTAACTTGGCTGTCCTTATCTTCCACCCTTTTGTTGATTTAGAGCCAACCACCAAAGTACCAACACCCTCCACGCGACCCAAGTGCTCCCATCCCTTCGGCCTAGCGGACGTCTTGCCACTCAGCCCGTTCCTCGGCACGCGGCAAAGGTGATTTACAGCGGTCACGCGCTCCCGACCAATAATAAACAAGAAACCATTTCATTCGTATGACTCTCGTGTGGAAGTGTGCAAGGGCGGATTGGAAGGGTGGGGGGGGGGGGGGGGAGGGGATGCCCCTCAAACAGCAGCTATAACTGGGCCAAAACCTCGGTTAGAACCCTCCGCTTCAAGTACGGTTAACTTCACGCTGGTGATGTACCCCGTCGTTGAGAGTGGTGCACGAAGCATATACACACACGTTAATGACAAAGCTACTCGTATTAATTTCGGGAGCCATTAACTTTGCAGGAGATGGTCTTTGTTCGGCGTCCCATGGCGCTCACGGTCGTCCTCTCTGCGAGCATTAACGGGACGATGGGGGGACCCCGGAGGCGTGCCGGGGATTTTCGTGAGATTGCGAACGCGAGACAAAAGCAGTTTTCCCATAATCAGGAGCCATTCATCATACATTCATGAATTCCCGAGACGGAACGGTTGGTGGGGGAGAGAGGAAAGTGAGGGGGAAAGCGTTTCTAAAAAGGACGCTACCTGCCGAGCAATGGAAGCACGCGAATATCCACTCGTCCGTCCGCAAATCACCTCTTTTTAGCTCGGCCTTCGACGAGAGAGACAAAAAATCCGACCAACCTGACTCACAGGGCTGGCGTGATTATATATCGTTAATGATATGACGAACGCTTATTACGTTTATCCCTCAAAACAATGTTTCCTTCTTTGCATCAGCTTACGACTCTACCTTGCCGCACAACAGTTACATTGCCTACACACACTGCATTATGTCATCACCTGTCAAAAATCATTGGCCACGGTCATGGGTCGGCGATACTCACGCAATTATGGTGATGGACTTCAGTTGTAGTGGGTATTCCTACGAACATATAGATGTGGACATAACTATGTGTAGGCCATACATATATTGCGGAGTGGTAGACGATTAGATGAATAAGTATGATATTACATGAAGGCCTAAATACTATAGGGCTATTTTGTTTTCTCTTACTTCGGGAGATAAATGAATGTATGATTTGCTAGGGAGGCTGCTTTGGATGGTGTTGTCACAACAATCATTGCTAATATTGCCATACTACTATCGTTATTACCTGTGCTACAAACAGCCCTACTACTAGAGTAGGTATATAACGTCACAATCTCATTGGTTGTGTAGTGTCACGTCACTCAACAAAACTTGGTTGCTCCGATCTATCAGAGAGGTGGTCCCACCTCCCTGCTCCGATACGCCCCATTTAAGACTTTCTTACCTGCCAATGTTTTGATATTCATCAAGTAATTTGATGTCGTTGACAGTTGACATGTGACTACTACTACGCGATTCCAACTATTCCCATCAACATCATAAGTGTGTCTTCTAGCTTGCGTATTTCGCTATATTATGAAAGTATAGGCCTTCAGCTATGGAATGGAAAAACAACGTAGGTGTCTGTCTGCTGATCTGAAGAGCGAGGTCGGTCTATTTTTTTTTTTCATTTCCTCTCTCGGAAGTCACTACGACCTTCTGTCACCACCGGTGTGATTTATACCGATGATTACTCCGCTGACGTTGGGAGAAAAGCACGAAGCATGATACTGGGAGATCTGGTACGAAAGAAAAAAAATCTTCATGCCTATTGATATTAAAAGAGTACCCTTATCATGAGTCCAAACTCAGAATAGTGAATACTCGTATTCTGGCTCTATCATGGTATTAATGCGCCAAAGTCTGCTCTACGCGTTACATTTGGCGAAGTTCAAACAAACAGCTTACCTTAAACAGCAGGAAATGTGATCATAATCCACTGTCGCCAAAAAAAAAAGTATTCTCGAGAGAAATATATATATATATATATCCAAGTTCAAGCGTCCCCGAAAACCGTGTATCCGCGTATAAAGCGCCTGTGTGTCTGTGAGGGACTGGCTTGACGATCGGCTTCCTACGCAAGCCAGCTGCTTGTCGACTAATGACGAATGTTGGAAATGGACGTTAGAGTTCACCAGTGGCGGACTCAGCGTAATACGAACGAGGGACAGAGAGAGAGGGAAAGTCATTAGAAAAAGTGTGCGTGTGCACCCTACTTTTGCGCACTATGCATTCGGATGTCAAACTGCCATGTACGTACGCTGCGCGCTCTATTGCCGAGTCCCTATCCTAGAGCATGTAGAATGCGCACGCCGAAAAGACAGCTACAACAATAATTTATTTATTTTCCCAATACTGTACACCGCCATGGGGAAAGGAGGTATTGCAAACACCATAATGAAAATGAAAGCGTGACGATAGTAATTAAAAAAAGAATGGATCACAATAACATTATTTCCGTGTAAGCTTAGTGGTGGGCGTCCCTCAAATACACGTTCAATAATAATCTAAAAAAAAAATCCCCTTTCTCATGCTTGAACTACAGGCTATTCGACATACAAGCTCGATTTCCCACAATTCAACAATGGAAGAGATATATAGTATTAGCCAGATGCCACAGCACGTTATTTAATTCCCCATAATCTTTAAAACGTGCTGCCAACATAACTTTTAAAGTGAAAAGGGAAAACGGAAAATTGAAGCGTACTGAACGAAACTCACCACGTGTAAGTAATACTGGCAAATAAATAATGATCGACTCTAATCGGGGGTATTGTCATTCTTCGACGACAGCAAATCCCAAGATCGATCGTAGAAAATTACAACAAAATAGCAACAAATCATATCTTACGTAGCTTGCTTTTATTGTGCTTCATTTCATAACCGCAGCCCACGTTAAACAGGATCCCAAATTCATAGTAATATCATGTAGAAGGCCATCACGCTGCCATTGGCTGCGATGCGGCGTCCTCTGAATATTATGGCTATGTTTGCTACGTGCATTGCTTAACTGGTGTTTCATTGTCCTCGTTACCTATCTCGATCGCTCACAAAAATGACGACAATCAATAAATCTCATTACTCATCATATCATCATTACCTATCATGACCTTGCCCATTGACCGAATAACCAGAGCTGCACTCAAAATTCGCCGTCCTATCTACCTTCTAACAACTTCCTCCGCTAAAATTGGTTTTCGTCTATAATGGACAAAATGGAAATTTCCGGTTCGCGTTTTGGCACCGCCGCACTGTAAAGAACCTGCATACCTGTTACTGGAAAGACTTATCTGAAACCATGCATTACATCACGTGGATTATCATAGCTTCATACTGCAACAGTACCAAGTTGGTATTCTCTCATCTCGTAGTGACATAATCCTCTTCAAAGGTGGGGGACATCAATAAGCCATAACTTTCCTTGTTTGTTTGTTTGGTTTTTTTTTTCAAGGAAGGAAATAAATACGGGGTCTAAGAAGAAAACTCACAGCGTAAGAGTTGTATACAAATAATAAATAATTCGTTTTCTTCCCAGTGCGCTGACAATAATAACAGTGCAGCAGGCGTGCGTTTTCATCTGTTCCGCTGGTGTAAATGAAACAAGAGTTGATCTGAAATTAAATACTTTAGTAAACGAACCCCCCCCCCCGACATTCCAAGCAAGCAAACAGATCTATCTCTAAACTTTCTCTGTGAATTTTTAGCCACCATAATCGTGGTTGTTAAAGCCACTGTTCACCATTGGGAGTAGTGATTTAAAAAAACAAAAATGTTCGAACCAGCACATTTGATGCATATGTATAGTTCCGTTGCATCACAAATCATCCTACAATAAGATATGGCAATAAAATCGCAGATATAAGGAGATACATACATTGTATCACTAATTTCCGCAATAAACCATAACTGCAGATGGTTTAGCCTATAGAAATGATTTTAATAAAACTATTGTTCATATTTCGTATATTTAACAATACTTAATGTTGATTATACAGATTAACATTTTTAAAGTTGGTTGTTTCTCTCCCTAACTCACATTTAAGAACTATTTTGAAGCACTAAAGCTGCATTTTCTATCTGCAAATTATAAATAGTGGCTTTAACCTTTCTATTTCTGCACGAAAAAAAAAATGGAGACCATGAAAACCATCCTTACGCTTGATGTACAATTATTAGACCAGCAAAGCCGCAAAAGATTCGACGACGTACAGATGTAAACATGCATATATTGTAATTGCACAATGGTTGTGAAAGTACATTTTGTATTTCATTTGTCATAAGGATTCTATGGTATCATGGGCGGTTTCAGCCATACAGATTTGTTTTTCCTTTTGTACAGAACTGAACAAAAGGGCGAGAGTGAAACTTTACGACAGCACATTAACACGTTAATTATGTTTATGCTGAGAGATAATACTTACAGTTCTTCTTTCACTGTAGTCGTCGGGACTGTTGTAAGTATATTAGATAATGAATAGCTGCGGCAATGGTCCAATAGCAGTAGCATGATATTGTTATTACTATGCCACACTTATCACCATCATTACTACTGAATATGCCGTTATATTCATAAACTTATAGGGTTTAGTGCTTGTTACAATTATGAGCGTCCATTGACCAGCAGTGCTCTTACTATAGTATGTGATCTGAAGTAAGAGTTCTGAAAAACGTTCCGAAAGAAGAACAAAAAGCAAATTTGTCTATAACACCAAGTTATGAACAGTCACATTGGACTTCCCAAGCTTAGTAAACTGCTGGATAATGGCAGTTTTTACCTGTGTTCATTAAATTCTGTCATTCCATCTAGATATATATATTTTTAACCTATTCACAATGAATTTTAAAGTTAAAGCACAGTGAAATTGACATTGCCCTTAGGCCTTCTATCGTTAAAATGGATTTCCATGTAAATAATTTCCTCTATGTCTTGAACATCGTATCCGCGAGCAATTACCCCCCGAGGACAATTACCCACCGGCTAACTGGTTAGTGATAAGGTTAGAGTAAAGATTAAGGTTAGGTTTAGGGCAGGCTATAGAGTTTCCTACCCACTAAGTAATATTACCATTAGATATTCCTAGCTGAAGGTGACAATAATGGTACTAGTCTTGTGACGGTTGTTCTTTGGTCGTAAACCCTGCACGATTTTGCTTTAAAACAACAACAATTATTTTGTGCATTTACAGACAAAAATAATCGGATTGCACAGAGCAATATATGGTAAGGACTAATGGGACAAACAACCCCAAACCCCCAACACTTGTTCGATGGGTGAATAAGGCATGAAAAAAAAAGAAAAACACTGAATGAACATTTTGATTCCCATGTCAACAGGTTGCGCTTGCCTAATGACATAATAATGTCGGTAAACTGCGAGTTATAAATTTCCATCGTTAGCCATGACTCTCCGGAAGGATTCAACTAGATGGCAATATTCGTAAATTCGTCATCAAATGCATTATACTTGGACATGGCACGTTCAGCCATGATTACACCAAAACTGGGTCAGAAAATTAGAGCAACGAAATGAGTCTGATGGGGTATGATCGCCCCCAGACATAACCTTTTAATCATTCAACAACCTCGGCATTACCGACTACTAGCATTTATAGTGTCATCATGAAAAGCTCGAGAGGAGGAATTTGGCAGAAATTTCTGACTGCATCCAAGTACATACATAACAACAAAAACAAACAAAGAAATATCACATCACACACGTAATAAACTTCAGACAATCCAGTGCATGACGATGAAGCATAAAAGTATAACGCGGGTAAACGGAGCAAGAGGGTGGGTGGTATTCAAATGGTTCTGACAAGCACCATTTTGAATTTGATCGTGATAATTGCTTTGACAATCATGGACTCAGTTTCACGCCAGCCGTAAAGTCTACCGATAACAATACGACGAGTATGATCATGATAATGGTCATATGTATACTAACATAATATCATTTCAGTTTTTAATGTACAGCTAAAATTGTCACGACGATCGACGTAAGCTGCGAATTAATCAAATGTAAGTTCTAGCTACAGTTATATAATACCAGAGGATAATCATACTTCGTCGACAATCAGCTTGGAATTCACTCTTGATAATGGACTGCAATACGAAGTTATGGAACTGTATCGCGAAGGTAACTGTAGACTCAGTTTCAGTCCTGTACATAAGCACTCATGAGGAAAAAAAAAAAACTCCTTACATCAGCACTTGTAGCCTACTTGCTCCTTTTTTTTTAAATATTAATCATTACCGTGAGCTTAAAGGCTCAAGGAGCTCCTTCCGAGAGAGCAGTATTTCATTACCATCTTGAAGGCATGCTTTAATTATATCATCATGACAATGGACTCCGTATGAAAACAAGGAATAAAATCATAATCTTCTGGTGGGAAAGAAGAGGACAGGATTATCCAAACAAACTTTAGCACTGATCATTCTATACATATTCCATTGCACACACATCTGGGTAGAATTCAATTCGATCTTGACGGACTTAAAAAAAGGAAGAGGAGGGGGGGGGGGGGGGGGGGGTGAGTCAAATGTTGATAGATGTCATTGCCCCATCCGACAAAGTCATCCAGCAAATTATCGACCAATCAACCAAATTGTTGCCGGCGGACAATTGACTCCATAATGAACACCTGTGTGATCACACACATTATGGGTCCATGATTGGTTTCTCGTCTGATAGAAGACCTCAAAAGTATTCCATACTTTCCAATGTCAATGTCCATAACTGTGTAATTGATCATGAAAGTTGCCGCATTTATTGCAAATTTAGAGAACTCTGAACGGCGGTCAAACTTCCTCTGAACTAATGCAAGCAAGGAGATACGAAATCTTGCCCACGTTTAGATTGACAGTGAAAAGTGGAATAAAGGTTACAAACATGCAGAACGGCGAACATTTTCGTGTATAGCTGACAAAAATAATGAAAACATTGTAAAATTTTGTCCCTGAAGAAATACATTGTAGTACATCGGCTATCTACTCTAATAGAGCAAATAGATAGGGCGACGATTTAATCTTTTTTTCTCAACTCTCAGAATGGTTCTTACATAAAACATCATATCAATAAACACAGTGTTTTTAAATTCTTGGGCAAAACTTACCTTTCTCTCTTTAATCGGTGATACTTATATCCACGTATTATTTATCTCCACTACTACGACGTCACCACTGTCAAAATACGATGACTCTAATGACGCACTTCCCCGGGTTTATTTAACTTCAACAGAGCACATTTCGTCTGAGGATTTATGTGAAAGATATCTCCTTTTTTGGGTCCAATTTCAGTGAAACGTGCAGTTTTGTCTGAATTTACTTGTTTTATTGGCGTTAATTCAAACATGGATCGGAGTTCTCCTGAAATGTTTCCTCCTGTCAGTATTATACATACTCTCATTAACTGAGGCAAAAGTTTTTCCTCTCAAGGTATACCACGGAGGTATCCAGGGCTCGCCTACGAGCGTAGTACCTTTTTGGGTAGACCAGTGCCTCAGTCACTCAGCGCTGACGTATCGCGGTTTGGCTGAACTCTTGCAAGACGTCAATGAACTCGAAGACGCTGTGTGAAGTCAATGAATCTGCCAAGATATCGATCTGGTCGATGAGTTAGGGAAAAGGTCGCCACGGTCTGTCGTACCGACATACGTTGCGGTACAACCACCTGTGTTTTCGAATTGGTGTTGCTGTTTGGGTTTTCATTTCCCACCTGATTTCAATCGAAGACGATAGGGCATCAGTCTCCGTTCCGAAGAGCTGAACAAGCGAAAACACTTGCACGTGACTCAAGACACTAATCCAGTCTTCGAGTTCATTGACGTCAAGAAACTTAGAGGATGAAATGCGTCCCACTTCTCCCCTGCCATGAATATATATTGCATTGCCTTACATGCATTTTCTCTCCATGTCTCCCTCTCTTACTTCCTGTATCTGTAAATATATATACATATTATAGATTCTTTTCTCTCTCTATCTATTCATCTATATCTACTCTACCTCTCTATCTATGTGTGTATCTATCTATCTATCCATCCATCTATCTATCTATCTATCTATCTATCTATCTATCTATCTATCTATCTACCTAGCTAGCTAGCTAGCTAGCTAGTTATCTATCTACCTATCTATCTATCTATCTATCTATCTATCTATCTAGCTATCTATTTATTTAGGCCCCTGCTGCTGGATTTTTTGTTTTTTTTTTTACTTGTGTTGGTATAATAATGTAACGTACGAAGAAATATTGACAAGAGTGATGTCACACCTTTGTTCTTGTAGTTTGTTTTCTGTATATTGTGTTTGTGCTTGAACACAATGAATAAATGCCATAAAATCTGCACCTAATTGCAAACTCTCCATTTGGTTCTTTATCTACCCAACTGTTTCTCTATTTATCTATCCACCTACATATATATATATATATATATATATATATATATATATATATATATATATATATATATATATATATATATATATATATATATATATATATATATTTATCTATCTATCTACAATGTACCTATCTATCTATTCATCTATCTATACGTCACTGGATCCTACCTCTCTCTTGTTCGATATGTGAACGCTCACACAAAAGGATGTCCAGTTCCTTCTTCGTCTCATAAATATTATCAAAGATATTATATATATCTTATCTTATATATTATCAGAGATAACGTGAATTTTGGACAACTTATGATGCCCTCACGCCTTTTCTGGAAGTACTTCCATTAAAAACAATTAATCCGCTAAAACTACAGTGTAATGCTCCGATGGTATTTGAACTATGTTTGCTCTATTTGGCCTTTCATAACAATCGACGATACTGGCATATTAAACTGTGCAGGACTCTTACGATGCCCCATTAATCATCACTGCAGCATCTAATACTCCGTCTCAGTCTTTCTAGTTTGTAGATCGCTCATTACGTCGGATGAGATGTTGGTTTGGGACGGTGACCCGAAGCTCCATCAGGAGGTCAGCACTAAAAGCTCTCGCAACCCAAGACTCCCGGGTAAGGTTTCACCCGTCCTAATTGGCGAGGCATCCCGATTTCTCTACAGATTGTATCATGTTCATCACATTCAATCATCGAAATGTCTCTGGAGAAATCAACACACCGCAATGACTGTCGACTTGGGAAATGGACAAATGTATACAACCATTTGTTCATTTGCACCCCCCCCCCCCCCACACACACACACAAAAAAAAAAGGAGACACAAAACAGAACATACCCACACTTTTACACACACGGGCATGACCACGTTGATGACGGGCTCCTCCTACGATGTACGTGGTATAGTGGTACACCATGGAGCTACAGCTCCACGACTACACGTACACTTTCTACAATAAGTCGAATATCATGAGCATTGTACTGTTGAAAATACACTATTGTGCGGAATACTAGTAATCTTCATATTGATAAGTAAGCGTCTTAAGCAAGCAGCATGCAATCTATCATCATCATCTATCTACCCATTTCCATCCCAATCTTTATTTAATTTGTACTATGCATATGTGTAATAAAAAATACAATTAAAAAATATAATTATTATGAATGCTCTTCCCTACACCCCCCCCCCCCCCCCCCCCCCCCGTGGTGGTATCATTAACGTTACAAAACTTGATTATGTAAATGCACGTGGAACTTGAGCAAATCGTCAGATATCAGAAACAAATCAAAATATACTTTTCAAGGTTACAAAAGAGACACACGAACTTTTACGCCTCAGGACAGTCAAGCACTTTTTTTTTCCTGCGGGCAGTGACCCCAGGAAAGAAATACAAAGAGAGGGAGAGAGACAGGAAAGAGACTTGTGATTAATTAAGGGCAATTAAAGAGCGATTAAAGTCTGCTCAGATCCTGCGATGATTAACGCTGTGCACTTTTTCTTTTCCTACAGCAACTTTCTAGCCATGTAATCCTGTCGACAGTTTGCTAACCCTTGTAAAGATCGAGGCGCGCACACCTGTTATCATCTGCAAAGTCACTCTATCATGTGAGTTCACCAGTTATCCTTTGTTTCCACCTGTCGTCGGTTGACGTCATCGAAATTGATTTTTCAGGTATCCCTTTCAGTAAACATTTTCTCTCCTTTTTGTTTTGTTTTTTGTTATCTTTTTCTCTCTCAAACAAAAAAAAAATCATATTCCTTAAAGGGGTATTACACAATCAGTGACAAAGCTTTCGATAGTGACGAACGAATTCGGGGTTTTATCCAGTCCAAGGGGACTGAGCCCTCTGATACTGTCTCTAACATGATAGGGGTATCTCACTGAGCAGCAAATACAAACGTAGCAAATCTTATAGGTTTCATCAGAGTTTGTAAGCAGTTGCAATCAAATTCGTAAGCAGTTTTTTTTTTCTTGTCTCAATTTGTCGCAAAGAAATTGCGTCAAGAAAAAAAAATCTTTCCGACATTCAAACTGCTTGCATATTTGATTGCATCAGTCTAAGAATCCTGACGAAACCTAAAATTCGCAACTAGTAGGCGTTATACGTTCGCAGACATTCACCCCTCAGTGATCGATATATCCTATTTAGGTGACGTGTCTTCTTCCTCATCATTCATTTGCTTCGTGAGGCTGAGAAATATACAGACGATGTCCCATGTTGCCTCTGGTTGGTCATCAGCACATGGACATGTTCGACCAGTTTTTGAGGGAACTTTCTCCATAATCTACATCATTTAAGAAATTCAAAGAATTAAGGAATTTAAAGACACTATGCTGCCAAGAGAGGGAGGGGCGGTGATACATAGATTCCCCCGTTATTTTACCAGGAAAGAGTTGACAAAGGGTTACCACAAGCGTTTACAAGCAGTGGCGATGGATTGGCAAGTAATTGCAAATCTTCGCAAAGACCGTCGCGAACAGGTTTGCTTGCAGTCGCTAATAAAGTCGCCAAAAGTCTTTCGCAAACACTTCGCAAATATTCACGCAATGTTTCTATATATAAAGATGCCACTGCCAAAACTGATTGGCAGATCGTTAGTGTGAGCATGCATCAATCAGTGAGATATACCATTTCACTGACTGTTGAGCTGCGCTGCGGATGCGACGAAATACAACATGATAGTCTTTAAGAGAAATTTATAAATTATTATTGGAAAAATGAGCAAAGAAAATGGGTTTCCATCGAGAAATGTATAAAGTAATATCCAGAGAGTTCAGCCCAAATAAAGGAATGGCAAACATAACTGGTTGGGTATAGTTTTGGCTGTGATTGGGCTTCAGGTTTCCAACCTTTTTGAGAGATGATGAGAATCTCTTATGAAATATTGAAGAGCAAAATTATGTAAGACGAATTCAAAGTTTATTTGATGAAAATTGGTTTTGAAATGGTTGATATATCCAAAAACAAACAACTTTGTTTTACTTTGTTTTTGGATATCTCAGCCATTTCAAAACCAATTTTCATAAAACTCAGATCTACTCTTCGAATTGTATGCTCTTTCATAGTTCATGAGTGCTTTCTAATTATCTCGCAAAAAGTTAAAATCGGAATACACCATCTAAAACAAAACTATATGCCATCCCTTTAATATACCACCCATATAACCAGTATGATCCGCATTTCGATCTCTTTCCACCTCCCTGTTTCGATACAGCCACATATGTCAAAGTCAAGTCGAGACAGGAAGTAAAACAGACAATTTTTACAATATACAACATCTCTCTCCGTCTATCACCATTCTCCAGGGCTGTCAATATAATATATCGAAATCAAGAGCAATCATGAGATACATGATAATTCTCAGGAATTCGGCATTTAAAGCATTGCTGCCAAAACCCAGAACCAATTTCTGTAAAAGTAACACCATTTGTATATATATATATATATATATATATATATATATATATATATATATATATATATATATATATATATATATATATATATATATTAACCTAATTCAGGCTGGCACAATTTCGAAAGGATATCGATTCTGTTTTCTTACCTGAATTACGAGTTTCTTTTGTTGTTGAGTAATAATTTCTGTCTTGATTTATTCTTTTTCCCCAGATATTTCTCTCTGCAGTTTATTGCTTTTGTTTATGATTCTGTCATAGACTGTAGAGTATTTTTTAAAGATTTTTTTTCTCATCTTTTTGTTTCATTGTTATGATTATGTATGCATAACCTTTATACGTTGGCTGAGTCGCTGTTTTCGTACATCATACGGAGTGGCTGAAAAAACAGCTGAACGACTGAGTGCAAGTATTTAACCAGTGTTTAAATAAAACAAACAAATAAACAAACAAACAAATTTTTTCTGAATTGGTGAGACTTGGCATTTCTCTGCCTTTCTCTGGAAGGATGTAGTCCAAGAAAATACATTCACAACAGTATGGCGTCTCAAAGGTATCAACAAATTTTGAAACGAACAAGGTGTACCGAAAATAAAGCAAAGAAAAAAAAAACACGCTGGAAAATTCCAAAAGGGGAAAAAATCTTGATATTTGAAAATTTTGGTTCAATACTACGACTTCACTGACTTAATGCATGGCTGATACGAATATGACAGAACCGTACATCCGCATCATGAATGAGGTTATCTGAAATTTAATGTCATTTCACAAAGCCCCGAGATACACGCACGTCCTTGCTTTTATGTTAACCAGCGTCTACCAACTTGACTGCAAGCAAGCGGAGAGTCAACCAGGGATCAAGAGGGTAAACGTGAGAGAAATGATAGTCTGGTGTATGGAAAACAAAAGGGGCCCCCACGCCGGAAGGAAAGAAGTCAAGAACGAGAAATAGGAGGAAAAGAAAGCACTCAAACTTTTCTTTAAATCTTTCTCTTGAGCGTATACAGAGACGAGACGAGATGGAAGAAACATCTGCTGTCTGATGCAGCTGAGGGCCTTTTTGATTGAAAAGCAAACCGGAGAGACGGGCTAGACGTTCACCAAGATTGCCTTTCCTCATCATCAATTCCGTTTGGAAAAAAAAGAAGAAGAAGAAGAAGAAGAAGAAGAAGAAGAGGAGTTCAAGGTTTCGATTTCGCGTTTCAACCGGAAAAAAAAAAAAAAGGCCCCGGAGTTATTCATTACGGCTGTTCTATAGCTGTCCTACATACGCAGTATCACTGTTCCCTTCTTTGGGATAGATACGCCCCCCCCCCCACCCCCCCCCCCCCCCCACCCCGCATCCCCAACTCGGCTCGGCTTGCTCGGAGAGCGCTCCGGGCTGTGATATTCCCTGTGCTCCTTGGGAATAACATCTTCTTTGGTAGAAAAATATATATGTAATCTCTCCCCCTCTCTCTCCTCTTTATCTCCTCCTCCCCCCTCCCTCCTCTCTCATTCTATCTATGTGTACACACACACACACACACACACACACACACACACACACACACACACACACACACACACGCACACATGTATATAGTAGACACATATTAGATAGATAGATAGATAGATAGATAGATAGATAGATAGATAGATAGATAGATAGATAGATAGATAATGATACTCTCTAATCAAATCTAGATGTGACCTGGAGTCTGGAGACCCGACATGTCTTGGTATCAGTCCGGCCCTCCGCCGGACGAAATCGTGATGGAATATGAATATTACCATAATTTCGTTGTAGATAATATATCATAATAAAGTTATGTATATAAGGGCATTAACATTTTCGTTTCCATACAATACGAAAAAATGCTACACATGCTACACGAACCCTGCAATAGATTACCTTATAAAATGGTTTGTACTGAAGTGTATGTGTGTGTGTGTGTGTGTGATTTTTACAGACTGCTCATTTTATAGTTTTCAGACCGCTAATGATTGAAAACAGCGATAGCAACAACCACGTGGCCAATGTTGATTTTTGACAATATCTAAGGAGCACGCCGCGACTCTATCGCGCCTTGCATCCTTCAGATAGACCCATTGATGGCATAAACTATCCTCCCGTTCCTCCCCGCACACCTGTAGCTACCTTGCTATCTACGTAAGACCGGTCTGACGAATCCACCACGTGTCGTGTGCCCACCGGTGAACCCCGTCAGAAGATGATTAAGGATTCTTCTATCAGATTCCTCGCCTGCTGGTCTTCCCGACTCCCTAGTCTGAGGTTACGGAGCAGTTAATATGCTCCATGCTGAGTGTAATTCCACGAGGTGTAGAGTATCACTTTAACCCTTTTTGTGCCAGGGACTTTGGACAGCGTGTGCAATGACATGGACTTTTCTCTTCTTTTCTCTTCCAAACAGCAGGCAAAGTACACAAAGGATTAATTTATCAATCCATCTTTTGTTCTCGTCTGTGGATAACAAAATGCCACTTTCTCTCATCTGATGTTCTTTTCGGTATCATTACACTATAGTAGTGGATATTATTACAAATGTCAGCATTGCAGAGTTATCGAAATAAGGGAACAGTTTTTCATGATGACGTCACTGTAAAAAGCATCCACCTGTCGTGAGAAGAATTATCCTGTTGAATAGAAAAAAAAAATGAAAAAGTCAGCAGAACTATTAAATCAATACCAGTGCCTGTATTTTGAAGACACTCTAAGGATCAAAATACACTGTGTAGGATAAAATTGAGACATGCCTTGAGCTAGCAAAGCGATTAAAGAGGACACGTTTCAAGAAATGTTGTTCTGTGGTCTTCCTTCCGTTGCGAGAGCGCAGACGTTCGCATTGTGACCACATAACGTTGATCCTTACTGGATAATAATGTGCTTTGTAATCTTTTTCTAAGATTGGCTGTTTGTTTGTTTGTTTTTTGATAGGAAGCGTTTTCTTTTTTTTTTAATATATACACACTAGTATTTGATTACGAGAGTGATTATTCATTTGTTTGAAAGGGAGAATCATAACGATCAAGCAGTCAAGAGCTCGAACTGTTTCTTTAAACCGTATGAGTCATTTTGTTTATCCATGCAAGACAAGCAAGGATCATCGCCGTTCTTCCTCAGATGTAGATACGAGACGTTACACACTTGATTGAATTGTCAAACTGTCTCCATTCGCGACTGCACTCACCCCCTCCCATCCCCCCCCCCTCCCCCGATCTACACCCCCTCATCCCTCCACGATACCTGCAGTGAAGCTGTAAGGGGAAATCAAACGAATTTCCAGCTTCGCTTGTCACCCCGGAGAAATCAACGTCTTCACTTCCTTCGTTACTTACGCTTGTCTTCCATCTTTTTCCACTGCAAATCACTTTTTAAAATTAATTTTCAGCCTGAAAGACACAGTCCCCCAGACGCATGCGGCAATTTGTCACAAGCAATTTGCAGAAAGTTAAGGAACTTGGGGACTACCGAGCTATACCTTACAGCATTTTCTGAGAACAACAGCGAAAACGGAGATAACAAGGAAAAAGACTTAACCTTAGAAACCTACTGGAATAATGTGTTCCCGAAATGATTCGAACGCAGTATAGAAATTGGTGGTAAGAGTCTTCTTTAAAAAAACATCGTAAACTCTGAATCACCATGAGTACAGTATTGTAATGTTTACAAACAGACCTACTGAAATTCAGAATCCTTATTATATACCCCTCGTTTACTAGTAATTTTTGTGTATGTGTGTGTCTTTTTTGTGTCAGTGTTTGCGCGTTTCATTTGAGGTATGTTTACTGTATATGCTATAATATATTGGGGATGTATTCAAGTATCAATTCATTGTCTACTGTTACTCATTAAACGTTCGTTTTTACGACGATATCAATGAGCAACCATCACCATTAATTATCGTTCATCTTCCGTGATGTGCACCAAAATCCGGGAGAAAATTTACACTCTAATTTGTTTCCGAATCACAGTTTTGATTTATAATTGGTCATTTTCTACTCTTAATCTGTTCCAATCAATCATCCTTGTGTACATCGAGTTTGCAAGTAGATCGCTCTGCTGAAGAGAGAAATCGAAGTTCTCTCCTGCGCGACAAAATCTCATTGATCGTAAAAACTTCACGCAAGACTGATTTGTCAGATGCAGCACATAGGAATAGCAATCTAAATACCTGACTGAATTGCCTCCAGAGAGGTTTGTTGATTATGAGGGCAATAATCAAGCAAAGCTAGCTAATGAGAGCAGGGTCATGCAACGATACATCGAACTACCTGGATTGCCACTTTCATCAGGGATAACATCATTTCTCTATGAGTAAAAAACAGACAAATGATACGTCGGCCAATAATATTGATTTCGCAAAGAAGAGAAGACACCAGTAGAGAAACATAAACACATTCAGAGAACATACTAACACCAGGGAGGTATCATACTTCTTATCTAACACCGAACGGCGTGGAATTACATCCGAGTATACTGGCAAGTCCGCGCGATGAACGCCTCAGGCACACGAATGATTAAAGTCAACCCAGCGGGAAGAGCAACGGGTCCCGAACGCCACCACCAACATTCTATCTCCCCCCCCCCCCTTTCTCATCCTCTTCCTTTACCCAATCTTCCCTCGCATCAAAATCTCCGAGAAAAGAGAACATTGTCAGAGGATATCTGGGGACACTCCAGCAAGTCCTAGTAAAAATTGATCAGACGGTCATTACCGCGGTATGTGTGCTCATAGGAGACTAACCCTTGGACAAACCGTACTGGAATCCGACATTAAAGGCGATTTCCAGTCCAGTTTTAAGTTAGTCTGATAACAAAGAGTAAAAACTTACGAGTACAATGGTGAAAGTTTGATAGAAATCCGATAAAAATCAGGGAAGTTATGAAATTGTGAATTTTCGCTAATTTTTGCAGAACAATTCTCATACAGTTGATATGGGTATGAAAATGAGTGAGCTGACGATGTCATCACCTGACAATTTTCCATTGACTGACCACGTACAAAAAACAAATGAAGAAAATCAAATGTTTCTGTTATTAAAGTGTAAATCATGATGTTATTCCTGGTTGAATAAATTTAGAATAACGATCAGTCAGATACCGATATCAGGATTTGAGAATGGCATGGCTGGGGCGTAATTGCGTTTGAATGAAAAACTGGAAATATTTTTAAAACCTTATGTACAAATTATATGGCAATTTGTGAGGGGATGTTATCATCACCTCTATGTTTGCTTGTTCATATTGACTGCTTAAGAACTGTTTCCTAAAAAATGAGCGAAACTTCAAAATTTCAAAACTTCCTTATTTTCGTCATCCTTTTTTTTTTTTTGTTGTAGATTAAATTGTTATCGTTGTGCTAAAAACTTTTACTCCTTTTCAGACAAACTTGCATCTGCACTGGAATTCCCCTTAAACTTCGCTTTTTTGTGTGTATAGGTGCGTGTGTGTGTGTGTGTGTGTGTGTGTGTGCAAAATTGTTCGGAATTCTTGCTAATGGCAATCGATGATGAAGTCTTGACATGATCGAAGACGCAGAAGAGGATCAGCAGTTTGTTACAACAGACGAGCAAAATTCCAACAGCCGGTCCACTCCTGCCATGATTCAGCATGTTGACTGTGTGGTAAGCGATCAAACACAATGGAGTAAACACTGGACAGAATCGAATTCTTTAGACACATGCCATGTCCATGACGATCATATCAAGCTCTCAAGATTTCGCAATCCTTTCAGGGTAAAGTTGCCAAAATTTCGAGGAAAAAAGCCCTATCTATACATCGCAACCCAAGATCGAATAATTTTATAATTCAATTCAATTCATTTCAATTCATTTTATTTTCATACTTCTCATTTATGAACATTACAACAGAAACCAGACAAGTTCTTTTACCTTGTGAACAATGTGCAGAAAACAAACAATATACATGGTGATAACACAGTAATTACATGTAATGATAACTGGTCAAAATCGAAATCGAAATGGGGTTGATCAAAGAGAAGTATGACGGGACCTACATGAAAGCTAGCTTGTTTGGCTGTAAGCCCCGAGTAATCAGTGTTTGTTGAAAAGAAACGGAGAACGGATAGAAGATAAGACCAGAATGATGATGTAAGGTTGCCAAATTTTATGTAATAAAAAAGAAGAAGAAAAACAAACAAACTATACATTAATACTATGAGTGAGTACATTAATACATTGATATTTCCATCCTGATAAAACGATTGCCTGTGATAAAACAACACGATCAAGTAAAACGTATGTTTACAAATTTTCACAACACTTCGAGATATCGATAGAAATGTAAATTGCTGTAATACTTTTTTTTTTGGGGGGGGGGGGGGGGTAGTAGCAGTTTAATGCACGTGGCAAATCCTGTAACAGAGGGAGTGTTTACTAAGCGATTGTAATGTGTTGTTAGACCCTCGTCAGTAGAGAACTCGACTATGCTGAGGCATATCAGTATGTGTTAAGTCTCAGCGTGCGCAAGTTAAATTATTCTAGATACTTTCTATAAACTTATTATATAAGGGAAATATTGTATGGAACAAAACGAAATCCCAAACAAAACAGATATCAAATTATTCGTTGTTCCATATTCCGAGGGTAGCGGCGAGATAATCTCTTCGCGTGCAGGGCGCAACTTGTAACAGATTCCGGGATTAAAAAAAAAAATGAATCCCTTGTTACCGTGACAACGGTATGTCCTTGTAAGTTTCCATTTCAGCGCATAAGCGCTTGCGTCGATTGCAGGACACGTGCCATCTATACGGGAAAACGTTACTATACAAATATAATACTGAGATAATAACATCGGATAAGATTTCTATCTATTCTAGTTCAGGATTGACCAAAATTTGTATTAAAAACAATTAAAGAACCACATTCGTGTTTGTTTTAAAAATTAGAAAAGACAAAGTTCGTAATGCCCAGATTATTTCTGTGATATGAAACAATTTTAGGGTTCGCGAGGTGATGGTCTGTTCAATGGCAAATTGGATTTGTAAATATGCTAAATAACTGTCAATAAGTGATGATAATCTGTCAAAGAAAATAATTCAGTTAAAATGCAATTTCAATGCTTGTGTTGACTTCAATAAAGGGAGTAAATATTTAATGTTAACTTGTTAGTAACTGAACCACCGAAACCGCCCGTCAGATTACTTCTTAAAACACCCGAAACCGCCCGTTGGCTTGAAAAAAAAAAATAGTTTTATGCTTTATTATTTTTATTGTTTTCATATAGAACATAGAATTACGTAATTTGAAAGAGGTCAAAGGTCAACAAAAGTATGTCAGAATTATTTCTGTGACACTCTTGTGTAAATGTCTTAATAGGCTTTCAAATAAACAAACTAGACAAAAATAAACATTCAGTGATCTATTTTGCATAATCCACAAAGTTATCGAAATGAGAGTAATACTGCTGTACCCTCCAGGGAATAATAGATCATTATGTTCAGAATCTTCAGTTGCTAAAGGGTTAAAAATCATATCGAAATTTGACAGAGGATTAAAAAGTTCTTGGATTTTGACGTTTCAAACGTTCACACAACAGAGATATGTATAAGTAGAAACCACACGTACAGAAATAAAATAAAGTGAAAATGGCATCCATACATAAGTCTCCCAATTATCTGTAGACATTACCGACCTCCATCCTTTGAAAACAAACAAACAAACAAACAAACAACCAAATTCAACGGTATCGACAGCATTGAATTACATTTGCTTCGTAGTATCCGACCAATGCTGATATTTTGTGGAGAAGGGGTTGTATAATTGCTATGTAAATAATCCAAAATATTTCTTTTTTAAATACTTGGGTTAAAACAAAGGGAGGAGTTGTAACGGTCATGATGACGTGATTACCTTACAAATGGGGATAATGTGATTGCGACTACAGTGTCATTGTATCGTAAAACATGCAAAACTCTAAAAATGCAATATCCCTCTCACTTTCTGTCCATTTTTTAATGAAACCTCTATCATTATGCTAAAATAATTTTGGTCTGTTTGTAAACTTCAGCTTGAATGCAATTATAGTGAATTGCACTCTATGAACACCTGGTGCTATCAGAGTTAATAGCAAAACAGCCAAGCGACATAATGTCTTACTGCTGTGCGTCGATACGCGTCTATTTATTTGTCTCCGTTGCCAGGGCATGGCCCGTTTAATCGTCGCCACAAAAACGACACAAAAAAGGACTCCTCACAGCAAGAAAAAAAAAATGTTATACTGAACATGCAACCCTAAGGTTACAAACTGTCCCCTATCAATTGCCTGTAATCTCTCAGATCACACGTCTATTGAATTCCTCGAAACAAGACAATACAAAAATCAATTTCATAAAAAAGTACTAAATAAAAGGAATAAAACGAGTGGCATTTCACACCCTACTACGGAAATGAATGACCTGATAAAAAAAAGAAAAAAAAATCAATCGATTAGTTGCGCTAGAAAAGACAAAAAAAGGTCATTAGTGAGTCCGCCTGTAGAAAAGCTATAGCCCTCGTGATGAAGGTTTGGAGCACGAGCGAGGATCAAAGGAGGTCCGCTGATGGCGGCCCTCTTTTATCCCGGAACAGGTGCGAGATTATCATTGAGGGAATGCACAGGGGGAAAATGACCTCCACAGAAGTGCGCTTTTGCGAGTCACACACAGTTTGCGTCATGCTTTTTGCACTTTTCCCCAATCTCGCGAATAGAGTTCAATGATCACCGCGTCTGAACCAACTGATTACGATATGAATATGTCTATAACAAGAAAAATTCCGAAGATGAGGGCATACGTATAGGCCAGAATGAAAAAGGAAAATACATAAATTTTGATAAATTACAAATATTAAAATCTATATGCTAACAATGATGATTTATGCGCTTTGTGATTGTAAAATGTTGATAAATTTGGCGCCATTTTTGTTGATTTTTTTTTTATCTGTGCGTGTGTTTGTTTGTGTGTGCATGCGTGTGTGTGCCTGTCTGTTAGTGTCTGTTCGCGTGTCTGTGAATATATTTGGGTGAGTGTGTGTGATAAAGAGTGATGCTATATTATACCAAGGAGGTATACCTCCTTGATCATACTCCTGTGAATTTGAATAATTATGTAATTTTGCCTCACGCTGTGGGATGATTTTGACATGACATAGGAATACACCATTGAGTGAGGGACATTTGACACTATGATAAGAACTCAAGGAAGACATTGTTGTGTAAATTGAACCCAAATCATTTCATCGAATAAAGAGGATAATAAAACCGAAACAACCGGTCGTTTTTGTTTGTTTGTTTGTTCCTTTCTTCCTGAACACAAAGATGTCTGAAAAAAAAAGAGAAAATGACCAACGATCTTGGGAAATGTGAAAAACGATAAAAAATAATTTGCATAAAGAAAATGAAATACAGAAAAGTGAGAGAGGGAGAGGGAGGGGAGAGAAAAGTGAGGGAAACGAGAGTGAGACGGACTCATCTCATAATTTGAAATACAAACTAGGCGAAACTGTCAGAAAAAAAAATGCAATGTATATGCGCCAGCAGACTCTTGTTTAAGTGAAAGACTTTAACGCAAGGTCAAAGGAGAAATATTAAAGGGGCGTAGAAAGTCAGGAGAAAAAAAGTACATGAAAGGGTCAAAGACAGACGGAGAAACAGCAGAATCAAGCGGAAAGGAGGGTAAATAACGAAAATGAACGTAACAGTGGTATATGAAAGGATAGCGAGATTGAAAAACAAAGAGAAAGATATTGAGACATGAGATAGAGATGGAGACATAGATAGATAGATATAGATAGATAGAAAGATAGATAGATAGGTAGATAGATAGATAGATAGATAGATAGATAGATAGATAGATATAGATAGCTAGAAAGATAGATAGATAGGTAGATAGATAGATAGATAGATAGATAGATAGATAGATAGATAGATAGATATAGATAGCTAGAAAGATAGATAGATAGGTAGATAGATAGATAGATAGATAGATAGATATAGATAGATAGCTAGAAAGATAGATAGATAGATAGATAGATAGATAGATAGATAGATAGATAGATAGATAGATAGATAGATAGATAGATATAGATAGCTAGATAGATAGATAGATAGATAGATAGATAGATAGATAGATAGATAGATAGAGGGAGGGAGATAAAGATATATAAAAAGAGTGTTAGAAAGATAGAGATCGACCGAGGGAGATAGCATGGAAAGACAAATAGAAAGATAATCAGATAGAGAGAAATAGAGTAAAAGAAGGAGAGAAACATATAAGGTGAGAGAAGAGGAAGAGCATTCTCCATCTCTCCTCTCATCAGGCCCCTTTGTGAGGGAATTTAACGTGATGACCTACATAAGAACCTGACCGATCGATCGGCCGGTGCACGGTGGCCCCTTTTCAACCGTACCGAATCGCACGAACATCGATAAAGAGCTCGGCCGAGGTCGATGAAACACGAAGCGAACCTTACACTCTGCAAAAACAGAAGGGATCGATCTCTACGACCGATAATCATAATACAGCGAGGCCACGTCTTTCATCTCGGGATGAAAATATAGCGGCATAAAGGTAGAACGTTGCATGCCCACAACTGAAAGAATATTATGATGTGTTCATAAACTACATAATTTTCATCCAACATACTGTACTAGTATAGCCCAATCACACAGTACCACTATTTTGAAACAGTATTGTAATCAGTACTTGCCAATTTCCAAAGTTTTGCTCTTGCCGCCATATCTGAAGAAAATCAGATTCAGTGAAATGAGTTTTATCATCAAAGTAAAGGTCAATGACCTAACAAGTATATTGACCTTGATTGAGGCACTTTGCATGACAATTTTGAATGTGCACGAACTGACAAACAAGAACTTACATCATCAACCTGTCTATGCTGTCAAAGTAAGGTTAAAAATCAGATTGCAATTTCCTTTTGGGCAAGACAATTTTGTCGGTATATAGTTCTGCATGTTTCACGTAAGCTTCGACTGAGTGTCTCAGCAATACCAATTAACATCAGCAGCCTTGATATTCACGAGGCACAAAAACACTGAAGGGCACAATGCTCTTCAAATGATCGTGAATAAGAACATTGTAACGGGAAATACATTAATAGAAGCACGTAAGTGTCGTCGCTGAAATTACATGCGTGATTACTTGTCAATGTACGTCACATTTCGTATACAACCGTTTAAGCGCGAGGTCGATTACGAAATCCCACCCGAAGCAGATCGATCAACTGGATGACTGGTTCGGTGACGTATAAGCCTACTTCTTGCGTTCCTTAGTCACCGGCGAGAATGTCACGTGGTGTGAATGCAAGGTTGCATGACATTTGCTCCTGCGAAAAATGCTCCCATTAGATATCTGCACGCTAAGCCACACATAAATTCTGCTTCAAACGATAACCCTAACCCAAATCCTTATCCTCACATCAAACTAAACCTAAAACCCTATCACAATCCTAACCCTAAGTCCTTGGAGAAAATAAGGCCGGAGCAATAATATCGTCGCTGGAGCAAAAATATGTCACCGAATACAAACCACCTTAATATCATCATTTTACCTCACTTCTTCGGTAATGCAACACCTTATCTCCTTCTATCTACCCTATTTTCGTTCCCTCTCTAGCCACACCCTCGTACTATTTGGGAACAGTATAATACATCCAGTAAAATAATGACAATCTCATCATACTTGTTACTGCTTTATTACATACTACAATTGTGATTATACACTACAGTTTTGTACAAATTCATGCTAACTTTAAAAAAGAAAATTATACATAATGCAGGATGATGTTGTAAGCAGGTTCACTGTTAACCCGTTCCCTAAGATATACTGAATGATGAAATCACCACAGACTAAGCCACTACAGGTTTTCCGCAGGGAACGGGTTAAGGGAGAGAGATTACGGGGACAGATACAGAGGAGAGTAAGAGACAGACAGCTCAAATAATATTCATTGGTAGATTGACAAATAGATGGATCGAAAGAGAGAGAGAGGGAGGGGGAGGTAAAGCGACATAAGACAGATAAATAGATGAAAACAATTCATGAAATGTTTGCATGCACAATACAAACAAAACCTAACGTGTATATATATATATATATATATATATATATATATATATATATGACATTAAAACCTAAAATGGCATTAAAACGCTATATCCTGGCGAGGAAAGCGCATGTTTATATATATATATATATATATATATATATATATATATATATATATATATATATATATATATATATATATATATATATATAATATATGTATGTAGGCCTATGTATGTATAGATAGATATAGATATATACATACATTCATGCACATACATAATATACATACATAGATATACACCGTACATACAGAGAAAGAGAGAAAGATGAAGCGCACAGGGCAGAGGGGGGGGGGGGGGGGAGGGAGAAGTGGGTGTGGCTGGAGATGTCCTGGACTTTGCAACAACAACGACAACAACAACAAAATGGGGGCAATTCTGCGATTCCCTCCCGGAAACACGGCTGTGACAGGCTCTGCAATTCGGTGACGATCGATTCTTACTCGATGACCCATTACGAAGGGGAGCACCTGGCCAAACTTCCAATGGTTCTCGCGCTCTTACAGGTAAGAGCAGCTGCCTTGGGGAATGACCTGATTAGACCAATAAAAATCGAGGGTTGGAAAGGGAGCGAATGGGAGAGGAAAAAGGGTGGAAAAACAAAAAGTATCACAGACTCACCTGCGTACGCGGCTAGCCAAGGTAGTTCCTACTTCTCCTTGGCCGTACGTGTGTATAGGGAACTCGGATGACGGTTACCAGGATCTGTAGAAAAAACAAAAGTTATATTAGTGATATAGAAACGGTCAAACTATAGCATTTCGTGGAAAAGATGCAAGGTATCAATACCAATATACATCCAAGGAGGAACAAACTATGAAAACGCCATGATGCATGCGGGCTTACAACTTTACAACCATTACACACATGGAACTATAACTGTATCAGTACTGAACAGCGGAGCTCACCTCGAACGTACAGTACAGATAATACTACAGGCGATCAGAGAAGTTTACTGTGTGTTGCATGCATATGCTATGATTTGTCAACAGTATCATCATTAATGTGGCTGCTTAAAGGGATGGTACAGTTTTGGTGGAGATGGGGGATTCAGATTTTAACTTTTGACGAGATAGCTAGAAACCACTTATGAAATATTAAAGAGCATACATCTAAGAGGAATTCAAAATTTATTTGATGAAAATCTTTTTGAAATGGCTGGGATATCCAAAAGCAAAGTAAAACAAAGTGGTCTTCATAAAAGGTGGGTCCCACCCTTTGGATATGTCGGTTATTTCAAACACAATTTTCATCAAATAAATTATAATTTCCTCTCAGAATTGTCTGCTCTTTTATACTCATAAGTGGTTTCTTACTATATCGCACAAAAAGTTGGAAACTTGAAGGCCCATCTCAACCAAAACTACATCATCCCTTAAAGGTCCAGTTTACCTTTGGGAGCAGTGGTTTCAAAAATGTTCCAGATATCACATTTGATGCATATGTGTAGGTCTGTTGTATCATAAAACATCCTACCATATGAAATATTTGCAATAAAACCTAAAATATAAGGAGATATCAGGATTTTTCTCAATATTCGTAACTGTATACGGTTTAGTCTGGAAACATTTTTATTATAACTATTGTTCACATTTTGTGTATTTAACAACACTTAACATCGATTATACGGATTCAAATTTCGACAGTGGTTGTTTCTATCCCTAACTCACATTTTAGAACTATTTTAAAGCACTAATGCTTTCATCTGCAAATGGTAAATTATGCCTTTAATAAAGCGCGATTCCACACTATGTCCAGAATTAGCTTTAAAAGAATACAGGGAAATCAGACGAACAGAAGAATAGCAGCGGTGACCTTAAATGAGAAAATTGTGTGATTGAACAGTTTTTCCTCTTTTCACAATGTCAGTGACGTCAATGGCAGCTAATACATATTATACTCCAATCGGCAAAGGAAATGATGCCATTATCTCACAATTCTCTCAAGGAATTGGGCAGAAATATCTCCCAAATTTCCTTATTTACCATGACATCAATAGAAACGAAAATTGGATGCATCCCTTGCATGAAATTATTGTGGTTATGTAGTAATCTAGCAAGGACTTATGGGGGGGGGGGGGAACTGCTGTTGCAAAATGATTGATCTAAAAATGGGTTTCATGATTCAACACAAGTAGGAGCTCCTATATGGAACTGCCCTTTAAGTAACCTCGTCTGACGGAAGAAAGAATGGAATTCTAATCTAGCCTAATGTTTCCGGTCCCGAATCCATGTGATTTGGTCTTTCTTTCCGTTCGATTTTTTTTTTTCCTCGCAAGGATCGAAAGCTATGTTGTGAAAGCGCGAGTACATTTCCCTCAAGTACTATCATGACCATGGGGCTGCCATAAAAACCTGTGTGAAGAGAGTATACGATTAGGCTTGACGTGTGTACACGTACATTACCTACTACACGTAATAATTTTTGTGAATATTTTGCAATGACTATGTAACACAAGAAAGGTGAGAGAGCGAACATACAAAATGGCAAAAGTTTCACCAAATCGGACTTCAAATGAAAGTTGTCGGACGTTTTTATCGAGTTATCAAAAGTTCCATTATGTGTTTTCAGTAACATTAGCCCCTTCTAAACAATTAGGCAAATTAGATGAAGTTTTCATGACATTTCCCCATAAATCCCCGATTGACAAAATCTGATCTTCATTCCCTCGTTTTGTAATGAAAGCCTTACAATGAATAGCGGTTCGGCAGCAGTGCGTAGGTTGTAGTTGCTGAAATAACAACTTAGCAATTTAAAATCTGCGTGCACGAACGAACATATGAGTTATGAGTCGATAGCATTATAGTTCAATGCGTAATGCGTTGTTTCGATCACTATTTCCACTCGGTTAAAAAAAAAGAAGTATCTCCATTTTTTTTTTTTGTCGGGGGGGGGGGGCACAATTTTGATGAAACCTTTAAAAGGAATCAATTTGTTGGTCAGACGGCAAGACGGCACAATCATTTTGCGTAACGCAAATGGTCAACTTGAACAACGAATGACAGTCGTGGCTTATCGTTTGTGGCATTGTTTGGCTGGTAAAAGTCGAAACTGCAAGTGGAACCTAGTTTAACCCTTTAGGAACCACCATTATAGTGAAAAACGATACCATTGATATGGTATAAAAACCGTCAGCCGATGATAGTGACAAAAAGCATAAAAATCACATTAATCACGTTCACTGCAGTGAACGTGATAAATGTGATTAATCACGTGATTAATGTGATTAATCACGTTCACTGCAGTGAACGTGATTAATGTCGATAGTGGAAACCCTTTTCAATTATGGGCCTCAGTTACGTCAGAATGCAATGAATGCGTGTTTTGACAGCCTGTTGGAGTTGAAGGCAATAACATCCCCATCTAGCTATCTTAACGTATTGTATAAGCTGAAAGATTTATAGTCGTTGAAACTAAATTATTATAAAGACCATGATAATGGGTGGTCAATATTAATGGGGTTTTTGACAATAGCACCAGTTGTAGGCGGTTGGAAGACAAGCATTCTATATTCCTTAGCATACCATGCTTCGTTCACAATAATATAGGCAATGTCAAGTATAGTCATGATCGTTGTGCGGGATAACTAATATCATGGAGCTACACCATGCTAATATGCAGTGCTCGGTTTTCGGGGTTTGCAAATGTCACGCAGACTCTATTATGCTGAAACTGAATCTTTTGCAGATGACACTAGATGAAGGTCGTCTTCTGTGCACGGCTGTTTACAATCGTTTGCCGTTGTGTGTACGGTGAGCATACAAAATTGACTTCGTCATACGATATGACCTCGGCGAAATTGGTGGAGCCTCATTTTTTTTTTCTCTCTCTGTCTCTGCTTAGCAATTACCATCTGATCATCGAAATCTGTGTACATATCATATCGAAATCATGTATTAACTCAAGTATTCTTCACAGCCATTAAATTTATATCTAACAATTAATAAATGTAGAGTTATAAAGACAGTCATATTGCACAGGGTCGTCATGTGAATGGCAGAACTGCTGGTGCATGCTTTTATAGCCGTATGCCCCCTGCGAATGTCATGGTTCCCTAGTTTACGATCGGCGATTATTGCTTGCTGACGCCCCTAAACGATCCAAAATATTCTCTTTAACATGGCTCCAAGTTCTTTACAACAAATAATGGCCTAAACGCTGGACAGATCCATCTGTCTGTCTGTCTGTCTGTCTGTCTGTCTGTCTGTCTGTCTGTCAGTCAGTCTCTCTTTCTCCTCTAACAGACAAACACATACACAAACACACATATTGTACACACACTCATATACACACGGACGCTCGTAAACATATTTTATAAGAAACAGCCAGGGAGCTTGTCACGAGGCATTGTGTAGAAAATATCGATAGCAATATCAAAGATGGAATTACATAGGATATCAAAAAAAAAAAAAATATGATTTCTTTGAAACTACTTGGACGATGTTCTCTCACAGATGATGTAAATGAACTCTATAATGCAGGACGCCTATGATAATCAATTACAAGATGATAGTGTAGATAAAAAAAATGAGTCAGAAGGAAAACAAACCAAGATTATCTCGAACCAAAACTGCAAAACAGCTGAGGCCCCAACGTCCACACGATATACTGATTGCATGTAATGGGATGCTATACTAGCCGGGCTCTTCCAAATATTATGACAGTGGCCTAACAGAATGGTCACTGATATAGGCAAGGTCCCGCGATCGATCGAGCCTAATAACAAACACTGCGGATGACATCAAAAGGGCGCCTTATTCGCCGCTCTCGAGATCCGCCCTCGAAAATTGGATGGGCGATACTTCAGGGCCGAGTGTTCGGAGGACGAGTATGATTGACAGGTTGGAGTGTATGATCTCGACGGGAAGTCGTTTGATCGACATCGAGGGGAAGGGGAGATGGGGGGGGGGGGGGTTGTCTAGCCTGGCGAACACAGGGTAAAGCATGGAGCTCCATGGGTAAAGCAATGTACTATCCCCACTTTTGCTTCATCATCATCATCATCATCATCATCGTCTTATCAATATTTGCTCCGTCTTGAAACTAAACATGCTCAGTCGGGTGAGTACCCACTTCTTCTTTTTTTCTCTCTTTTTTTTTTACAATGTGCCCAAGTTTCCTTTCAAAATTAGAAACGTGGTACATTGTATATGCAAAACAGTTTGATGTACTCAATATCATCATGCAGAGTTGCCCAACATTACACTATATAGCATGTCTTATACATAAAGTTCGAGTGGTATGCTGTAAACTTACTCTCATAGATTGCATGCCTGTGTTTGTGTGCGTGTTTGTGTGCGTGTTTGTGTACGAGTTTGTGTGCGTGTTTGTGTACGTGTTTGTGTGTGTGTCATATTGTTTACTTAGACAGTCACATACACACTAAAAAAAGAAGTGCAAATATGTACCGGCAAGGGTACAGATGCTTGTCGCTATACAAGGAACCCTAGAGGTACTCATCTGTACCCTATGCAGGGGTACTCATCTGTACCCCATACAGGGGTACACAATCTGTACCCTAGAGGTACATATAAGTACCCAAGGCAGGGGTACTTATATGTACCCCTGTATGGGGTACATATAAGTACCGCTAGGGTTCCTTGTATAGCGACAAGCATCTGTACCTCTAGGGGTACATATTTGCTCTCCTATTTTTTAGTGTGTATCATTACACTATACCGCTTTTTTCCGACCATTATGATGCACATCTGTACAGAAATGATATTCTATTAATTTATTTGCAGTACATATTATGAATGCATGAGGCTGGAATGAGTGTGTGTATACACGTGAGCGTGTTTACGTTATATACATGTAGATGAAATGCGTACAATTAACTTCAGTAACACAGTGAAATTTATTGTAAATTACAAAGCCCATTATTCAGGGTTGAGATAAAACAGACAGACATAATCTATCAGAGATGCCGAGCAGGGAAGAAGGAAAAAGCATGCAATTTACATTTTTGCCATTGTTTCGACATCCATTTGAACATGACAGCAGACGACAGCAGACACGAAAGCGACGCCAACCTCCTCCTTACAGAGCAAGAGCAGAATGCAAATGACATTTACTGGCTTTAAAATATAACCTTGTGCCCACGCTTAAGGTCTGTCTCTCTGTGTACAGTAAGGGATACACTACAGTTACTATCATGGAGAATGTACAATGCTATTAACCGACTGGTCGCGACGATATTCTCCGTTCTCCGAAGTGACTTCGATGAGTCTTGTTAGTGATAGTGATGTGTTGGGGAGGAGCGGTCTATAGGCTTCCGCTTTATGTAAATGTCTTTTCCTTCGTCTTAATAGGTTTTGTGGATGAAATCACAGTCGGAAGACTCGTGCATTCTCATCGTCTTGAGGTCATATTATTTGATTGCAAAGACCGCCAGATTTTATCTTACGAGAGACCAGTGCCGTTATAAGGAGAGGACAGAAAAGGGGAGTGAATATTACTCCTGCTTTATCGAATGCCTCGTATTTACGTTATGAGAATGATCCAGTCGCTGCACGCTCTCTCCACGCAACTTATGCATTTCAAGATATTAACATTTGGTAACTACTGTTGTGCTTATGTCGAGTTTGGTCGTATTGGATAGATGAATAAATAAAAAAAAAATGTTACAAGGCATACTATGTTCAGAGGCCGTTGTCCAAGTCAAGCGTTTTGCTTATTGATAACGGTCTCCTCCACCTGTACACTTACAGATCTGAAATGATATTCATGTCTAATTTCACATGATTATATATTTGTAATGCGACATTTTGTTTATATTTTCATGACTTGCGAATAATATGTTCGATATTGTCATACTTGTCTTCTGTTATGTACAAGTGGAGAAATAAAGCTTACTGAAACTGAAACTGAAACTGAAGAACGAGAGTAAGAAAGGGGAAGGGAAGACCGAAATGACGAAGATGGAAAGTAGAAGAGAAAGATTCATGAAGAAGAAGAAGAAGAAGAAGATGAAGACGTGAAGAAGAAGGAGAAAATGATGATGATTATGATGAAGATGATGATGATGACGATGAAGAAGAAGAAGAAGAAGAAGAAGAAGAAGAAGAAGAAGAAGAGAAGAATAATAAAGCCATAATCTGAAGAGGGATATTAATCTGAATGCAAATGTGAGATCAGTAACGTGTATCATCCCGTTCATTGCCTAAAACTAACTGATAATACCCTCCCTTCGTTTTTACTACGGGCCTCATCGTGGCTCCTAGCAAATTACCCGTAATAGATGCAATTCTTCACGAACATTCCCCAACATTATCCAAGAGGACGCACTGTGACGAGCACAGCTACTGGCTACAGTTACTGTAACTATGCATGCGCGTGCGCGATAATGATCTACGCAAACATCCCACACAAAAAATAAATAATTACAACTAGTACTGACAGTCATTTATCTCGCTGATCGTGCTGCAATTATCAATAATGAAGAACATTAATTCTGCAATAAAAACCTACCGTAATGATCTGTTTATGGAATAATGATCAATTTTTCCCGGGGTAACCTCTTCATTGCAATTCGAACCACCGCTCTTTATCACCTTTATGTCGTTGTCACATTACAATCGCAGAATTATTACCAGGCACCTAGCTCTTTACCCAGGGCAGGAGAAACAAAGCCGTAAGACGTACGAACCTGGGAGGGTTGAGCTCAAGATCTCTGTGTACGCCGAGCAAACAGGGCCTCGTGCATTTCGTCCCAGTTTTGATTTTCGGGAAAGAAAATCTAGAGTGAGAATGTCTTTTTTTCACCAAACCGGGCTCGTCCCTATCAACGTGCGAGAAGCTTGGTTGATGGATTTTACACAACACTAGATATAAATGCATTGCATTGCAAAGACAGTGCTTTAGATGAATTGACTTGGTCACATTTTGGATAGAAGTTTCGAGCATTTGCCTTGACAAGCTGCTTCGACATAATGTCTGCCAACTTTTAAAGGGAAATGTGAATGTATCAATAATATATATGCATGCATGTTTTGGTTTAGATTCTAAATTCCGAAAGCAAAATATCATTATTGATTATGTGTATGTGATTCAAGTTGGCTTTCATTTTTATCTTTCTCTAAACATTACCAGTTTCACATGGTCATTTACTTTGTCATATCACATTATTATACCACAAGAGCTATGATTTAGCAACATTCTGCTGCTTTAAACAAGAAAAATCGCGAGTACGCTAAATCAACCATTCATGACAAATTTAGCCACATTATCTCGAGACAATAAAGTCCGTTCAGCAATATCTAGCAACACCGCAATAATTATTGTTTGAGCTTAAACGGAGTATGTGCAGTATACGAACTTGGGGACTTTTGTTTCGAAGTATGGGTTTACTGAATATTCGGCAAAGATGTGTCCTTGTCGGTACTCTGCCGGTACTTGAAATCCTTTAACTTGGTAAAATTGAGATGAGCGACAAAGACTTGATACCGCAGTAGTTATATCTATTCTCGGTGCTGCTGGGTATCGTACTCCCAGAGAGCACAAACACACGTACTATTTTTAGTAAATCACGGAAACAGGTAGAAAGCAAATGACTTTTCCTAAACCTCAATACCACTTTGCACAGGATGCTACCGTGAGACATATTAATGAACCCTAAACGTCTACGCAACTTCGACCCCCCGACGAGATACACTGATGCATTACGATCAAAATTTTCCTACGGCGCCACTAATTGGTATGTAATGGCGGTAATTGGGCGTAGAAGGCACATACTGGCAGAATATGTCACCGACTGCACGGTTCAGGGTCGTAGAAAATGTCAGCGCGATTAGCATGAATTGGATTCCCGGGTAAGCCAGCTGTTAGCGCATCACAAGTATCTAACATTAACCTTGATTCATTCACAATATGAAAGATCAATACAGTACGCTCTGGGCTTGAGGCGGCTTGATTTTTTACTTGTGACTATCACCTCCTTTTTTTTCCGGCAGTAGTCAAATTATTCTCACAGACCTACAAGCTTTCACCAAGAGGTTTAGGGGGTAATTTTTTCAGCTGTTTCGGCTCTCAAAACGCCTCACTATCGTGACATATTATATAGACACATGCAAAAACACACGCATACAAACACACACACACACACACACACACACACACACACACACACACACACTCACACTCAACACAAACCAAGGAGGTACTAGGCGAACAATACTAGTACCTTCTTGCACAAACACACTCAAGCACACGCTCACCACAAACATGCACAAACACACACACACACACACTCTGACATTCACACACACACATACACCCCTCCATAGACTGGTCTGTATAAAACTCTCACACCAAGGAGGTACTAGGCGACGAATCTTCGCCTAGTACCTCCTTGCTCACACTAGGTTTCAATAAATATGTAATCCGGTGCCTCCAACTATATTCCCAAAGCAAAGACCCCAAGTCGCGGCGAGCGAGGCTTTAGAACCTCTGCTTCTGATTGGCTAAAAGTTCGAGAACTACGTCAACGCTACGAAAGCTCTTCAATTCGATGGTGAAGTAACCTTTCATAAAAAGGTGCACCGAAGTTACATCCACCATCGACATGAAAACTGCTGCACTGAAACAGGCCTAACGGAGGGAGGTTGATATTCTCGTCATGACCCAAGGTTGATACACGGACAAACCTCCCGGACTTACCGACCACGATGGCGTCCCTTCAGCAAGCCCCCCTTGAGACTCGACATGAATAACCAAGCTAACGCTCGGCAACAAACACTCAAGTGCGCCCATCCGAGCAAAAGTGCTATCTCAAGGGCGAACGGACTGTTTCCTTCATATTATACTCTCTCTCTTTCTGTTTTTTTTTTTCCTTTATCTGAGTCCGGCATCTTGTGAGGAGCTTGAAATGCACGGCGGTAGCTAGGAATGGTTACACGTGATTCAAATGGAAAGGATGCCCCCAGGGCGTAGTCTCGTCTCGAGGTGACTCCTTGAAGATTGCACTTGACCCTGGCATGTTCCCTCCTCCCCTCTCTCCCGCCATCTCTCACTCCCTCCACCGTCCCGTCTTCCCCCCTCTCCCCATTTCCCCCCTCTCTCTTCTCCTATCCTTGTCTCTCCTTTTCATCACCCTCGCCTTCTCTTTCTCTGCAATAATGAAAAGTACGCCAGATCTTGACGAACTTAACCTTTCAAGCCGGGTATCAAAAGAGTCCTTATGAAGAAGAAGACGAAAAAAAAAAATTGACGCCCTTATGCGTAGGTACTCTACCACTTCAAAATTGACGTCACAGAAGTGTATACAGAGGTGCAGATAGGAGCACATTCACGAATTATAATAAAACCAAAGGTGCCGCACACCTGCCTGGCAAATGCCACATCACGACAGCGCTGATGCCACTCGTCGCGTCTTTGCGATACGAGATTGAACGTGACATTATACCAGGAACGCATCCAATGAGGAAGCAATTTGGATAGCAGCCTCGGAGACCACACGACCTTTTTATGACGGGGAAAAAAAAAACGGGCGGAAGTGACTGATTAACCATGAACGGGTTAAGTCTCTATTATCATCTCATTTCGTGTCGCATTACTTCAGTTTTAAAGATCTAAACACTTGAACACGAAACTTGTCTCTTGCAGGGACAGTGATAATTGAACTGATTTGTTTCATTTCCTACTCTCCTCTTCATATACAATTGTATGTTTGACATTGATAGGGGTTTCCCCTTAAGTTGTGAGGTTGTGCTTGTTTTTGTTTTTAAATTCGTTAAGGGTTTTTTTCTTTCTCCCCCGATATTTTTTATCCGAGATGGTTGTTAAAGGGATGGTATAGTATTGGTGGAGATGAGGATTGGGCTTATAACTTTTTGCGAGATACCAAGAAAGCACTTATGAAATAACACAGAGCATACCATTCTAAGAGGAATTCAAAGTTTGTGAGATGAAAATCGGTTCTGGAATGGCTGGGACATCCTAAAATAAAGCAAAACAAAGCGATCCTAACGAAGGGTGGGTCCCATCTTTTATCAGGATTGCTCCGTTTTGGATATCTCCGCCATTTCAAAACCAATTTCCATCAAATGAACGTTGAATCCCTCTTGGAATTACATGCTCTTTCATATTTCATAAAAGGGTTATCTCACCAAAAAATGTTAGAAACCTGAAGTTAGGTCTCAACCAAAACTATATAATCCCTTTAAGTGAGTGTATTTCGGCAGGTGACGTCTGCTTGCCTCGACCTGAGGGGAGAAGTCATCCAAGACGGGAGAGATCCATGATGAGATACACGTTGATGAGTTTGCTTGGGATGATGGCGCTGATGATCCTAAAAGCCATGTTTGATATTCTCACGTATAAACACCTGGTTCAATTGTCGCCGCTCACTCCTGGCATTCTATTTCCCCTTTTCGTTTTTCAGTTGTTGTTTTTTTTTAGTTCTTATTTGCTATTCGGTATTTCATGATGTTATAATGAGGACTAATAAGCGAAGAGAAAGTTAGTTGATTGTGGGACATCATCACCGTGCATTCTTACTCGCCGAGATGCCATTGTGTCGTCTAGTAAGGAGCAAGCCGCTGTTTATTCAAAACGATTTTTAAAGGCAGCTTAACGTGCAAGTAACATTTATAAATATTTCAAATGCCGCACTGTGCTCGTTTTGAGTAAAGCCTATCATGCAAGAGTAGACGAGTTCGCAGATAGCGATGGCTTAAAATAAATCACCCCGAATTTTAAACCATCGAAACAAAACAGTTATAAATCTAGTGTAAGATATCACACACTGACATAATCCAACTTGCTTTTATCCTATAACAGAAGCTCCTTTGAATTTCAGAATGCATACTTTAAATGTACAGACAGGTGCTGTCCATGACATTGCTCATTTCAGCATGGTGTCTTATTATGTTGTTTTAGTTCGACATTTTACCTGTTCATAGGCAGAATGTAACTTCGAACTGGCTTATTCAGGCCGGTGATGGGGTAAACTGATGCAGATGTCGGGAAACGTCATAGTACAATATCAATCTTCTTCTTTATCATGTTTGTTTATGAGGCAAGCTGCTATTTGATCACGGATGCAGAATTTGTTCACCTAAATATGGATTCTAAATTGTCGCCTATCTTTCTCAGTATTAATATGGGCAACATCTCCCGAAAAGTTCATAGCAAAATGGCGACCCGGAAAGGAATAGGTCTTTCTAATTTATGTACGCCCTCAACGACTAAATTTGGGAGCGTTCAGAGCACAGCAAAAATGAACTGAATGTCAACTATGTAACTTACTGGTTAGGTAATTTTATTCCACAATAACGTTGTTACTTTTTCTGAGTGTCATGAAGTGCTTTGAACGTCACATCCCGAACCAAACACCACTATATATAGCGATACAGAATGATATGGAAATCATGTTCGATCTGTCAGCACTATCAGAATGACACAAGTGTAAACCAGCTTGGATTTGAAATCGACATCCTCGCTTCATCCTTGTCTATTCTCTCTCTCTTTTTCTGTAATCCCACAAATCAAACTCACCAAGAACTACAACAAAGAGAATTATGTATTCTAAAATTTCACCATCTCTCTCTCTCAAAATGAATAATTATGTATGATATATTCTCCCGATCCATTATAGAACGCAATAACCATCCAAATCCGTTCATATCTGAGATTAAAACATGTAATAATGATGCATTCATCATGTCAGTTGTTTCAATATTACGCAGTATTATGTCACTGCTGACACTATTATGTGCCAGCAGCATTCATTGACATAATCAGACAGACGTCTATGCCGCGAGAATTTACAATTCACGCAAGAAACACAGTGAAAGTTCGTCTGTCTATGATATATACAACACAGAGAAAAACAAGGCAGCTCTACTTTGGATTGGGGTCAACGAATTAATGTACTTCAAATGTCAGGAGCGGGAGGCAGATGGTGAAGGATAATGCCCGTCTCCAGGGCCCTGGGCATGACGTCACAAGGTGGTTGTTTGCTCCATAGAGAGCCTGCTTCCCAGGTTTGCATGTTCTTTTCTGTTTTTCATTTTTTCTGTATGCATCCCGTATACACACTCTTTCCCTCCCCAGTACGAGATGTCGTTTGAGTTGATTTGGGAGAATCATATTCGTTGATTTTTTGTTTTCGTTTTAAAGGGATGGTACAGTATTGGTGGAGATGAGAATTGGGCTTTTAACTTTTTGCAAGATACCAAGAAAACATGTATGATTTAGTACAGAACATAGCATTTTAAGAGGAATTCATAGTTTATTTGATGAAAATCGGGTTTGGAATGACTGAAACATCCAAAAACAAAGTAAAACAAAGCAATCGTAATAAAGTGTGGGTCCCACACTTTATTAGAATCGCTCTTTTTGGATATCTCAGCCATTTCAAAACCAATTTTCATCAAATAAACGTTGAATTCCTCATAGAATGACATGCACTTTCATATTTTATAAGAGGTTTCTCATTATCTCACTTAGGAATGTTATAAACCTGAATCCTCACCTCAACCAGTACTGTACAGTCCCTTTAAAACTACCATACCCTTACTCCACATAGCTAAATTTCATTTGCTTCTTCGTTGTTGTTGTTTTTCAGTCAGTGTGTAGGGATAGTTTCATGGCGGTATGATGGAGGGGGGGGGATCACAGTGAAGCGTGAGCATGACTGCTTCCTTTTGTTGTCGCTGTTTTGTAAGAAATACCTGTATGTTTTCTTGTTTGCTTATATTTCCTCTAATAAGACGATTTTTCCCCTCCTCCTCTTCTGGAAAGGCATGGCATGCGTAATACCCGAGAGATCATTCTCTCAAGGAGCTCTATACAGTGAATTTAGTCTCACTACGATATAATATAGAATGATATGATATGATATACAGTAATATAATATAATGTAATATAATACCATATAATATAATATAATATAATATAATATAATATAATATAATATAATATAATATAATATAATATAATATAATATAATATAATATAAGATCTAATAGAATCATATGAATATATCAATTTAATCAAAATGTGTTAATTGAATAAAGAAATTAAAATGAAATTAAGATTACATTTGATTGATTATATGAAACATTGGTTTTTCGATATCCGTTATATCCTTACATCCTGATAACATACGCATATAAGCATTTTTGCAAGGAATATATAAATATATATATATATATATATATATATATATATATATATATACGGATAAATGTTCGTGATTTTCTTTTGTAATTTATGTTCATGTAGTGCATGTATACTTCCGTCAGTCAGGGTTGGGGTTGGGAATAGCAAGTTGACTTTGGTGCAACAGGACTTTCCCACCCCAATTGAAAGTTGGCAGGGAGCTATTTGAACATTCACTTCATCACGTATGCTACCTGAAAATACGCCTTTTTTTCACAGAAATGGCAATCTATGACGTCAAGCCCTTGGCTTTACAGTGAAACAAACGAGGACATCTCGATTACGCGTGGATGCAGGATGAAGAGACAATGATAGGAATTACGAGAATTTGGCATGAACATAGAATCACAAGAAGGCCAGGTCAAGAACCGCTACAGTATAACCTGGTAACTATCTCTGATTGTATCATATTTTATGCTACAAGTGACGCAATAGTACAGTGTATTATGAGAGCTTGTATTCAGTTGTGTCGTTTTGTTCTATTCTCTTATTTTGTTTGTTTTATTTTGGTTTGTTTTGTTTGACTCTATGGCTGTGTTTACCTGGCATGGTTATGAAATATTAATCCCGCCAGCAGCTGCGCTGGCTCTAGGAGCCTTGTTAGCGGTGAGTCCGCGGTGAACCATTCATGATTCGGTTTGAGATCGGGAAATGGGCAATGTCATGGATTCCGTCAAACTTTAAAAACGAAATCGCAAATTGGGGAATCATATTTTTCTCTCAGTCGCTAAATCCTGCAGTCCTCGCCTGCACAACATCGAGAGAGCTTGAAGTCAAACATTTGCACTTGTCGCTTACAATCATTTAAACCAGACGACATCAAATCTAGGGATTCATTGTCGTTGATTTCGCCAGTAATACAGTCGAGCATTATCAAACAAGATGATTGGTTCATGAAATCAAAGTATGACCAAGTCTAACGACCCCCTCCCCCTCATTGTTCTTGTGTACCCTATAATAGTATGAAAAAAAAACCCAACACACATACTCAATACTGGTGGAGAAACAGTACATTTTAGTTGAGTCTGTTCCTCAAAGTGATCGAAACACTGCTACATCTATTATTTGTTTTCGCACTCAGAAGGTACACACTACTTCTTTGGGTATGCGTTTTCGTGTCGTATGTGTATTTGTTTGTTTGTTGTGTGTGACTTCAAACGAAATGACATCAACATAAAGAACGTCAGTTCATGAACTAACGATTCAAAAAAAAAACTCTACAGTAATCAATGACATAAAAAAAACAACATCAGGATATTTAGAGAAATTCTTAACCACATAACAATGATATAAACATTTGCTGATTGCCTATTTCCAAGTTTTGGTTGAGATGGGGATTCAAGTTTTAACTTAATGCGAGATAATTAGAAATCACTTATAGGTAACTTTCTAATTATCTCACAAAATGTTAAATTCTGAATCCCAATGTCAATCAAAACTATACCATCCCTTTAACAGACACTGAAATTGTGCAAAACAGGAAATCTGGATGGCAAATACATAACATTTCGTTTTGTCATTTCCCTCTGAACCCCATCTCCTCCACCTCCCCCCCCCCCCTTCTACCCCCTTCAAACCCGTAACTTAGCAATTGTTGTGTACTTGTCGCAGCGGGAGAACGCAGTGACAATTGGGTTGCCATGGCAACATCTGAAAGATGATAGGACCCGAGCTTTGAGGCTCGACTGCCCGGTTTCTTTGGTGATATGGTGAGTGTGACGACGACAAATACCCGCTGGCTGTTACATGTCAGCGTGCGCGGGAAAAATATCGACGTAATAACCAGTGTGCGGCGCGCCCGTAGTAAGTCGATACATCGGGAATATCGAAGGGAAGTCGTTTTCGTTTGACTTTCGTTTTTAGCCCTGGTTGTGTGAAGCGCGCGGGGGGAAATTTAATTAAAGAAATGTTACTCGACTGTCATCTCACAACTTGGCAGGATTTGAGCGACCACAATGTCATGTGCGTGTGTGTTTCGTTTGTTATGATTCTCCCGACTCTTCCTTCTGGTTGTTATCTGTTTTGCTTCGTAGCTCCACTCTATCGAACCATGAATTCTGCCCCCTCCTCCTCCCCCCCCCCCCTCCATCTCCCTTTCGCTTCCTCTTTCTCCGTCTTTCACTTTCTCCTTCCTCTAATATCATCGTCGTTCGCTACTCACGGGTCATTACACTTCACGCTGTCCCCAATATCATGTACGAGTGTGGGGGAAAATGGATTTTGCGCGGGAACACGAAACATGGTTGTCATCATCGCAGTACACGGATCGATGAGTGAAGTTGAGGAATGAGCCCAATGCTATAGAACTCCCTCACATGTAGGGCATATATGCATAGATATAACATCACATATACATGTGATACTTTATGATAATTAGCCCTATACATATTCCAAAACAGTACTTTTCTTGTAGAACAATAAAGCGCGAATCACAATTAGTTGTTTTGTTTCACTTTCCTGTATAACTGAACGCTTGAAACATTCTTCAAACAGACCTCGTGGATTACAGACTTCATAACAGTTTTCTATGAGGGCGAAAAACATGCTGTCAGTACGTCAAATAACAATATTTTGTATCGATACAAAAAGCCTGCAACCATGGCAACGATAATGTTGAAGGAATATAGAAATACGCTTAATATGGCAGTATGCGTGCCTTGCAAAGTGGCGCACTATACGCACCACCATTCAGTAAACACCATCAGGGAGGTGGAAGAGAGATCTCTCTTCCACCTCCCTGTAAACACAGACTATTTTGTGACTATAATGAAGACAAATCCTATTTCACATGTCATGTCGTGACAGTGTAGGAATATTTACTTACTCAACAGGAAATCAACGTCTGGGTTGGTATTCCATGGACATGTATACAAAACGGAGCTCAACTTGCTGAACCTGACCTAGAATATCATTTCAATGGCAAAAAGTAACCTCGATGTTTACTTTGTTGACAGGGCTCGAGGCATTTTCCTGTTTTGACGTGTACAATAGTGCAGCATGGGTTTCTATGGTTAAACCGTGAGTGCACTATCAACAGTGTAAAAATAAATGACCTCAGGCTAATTGTATTTGTTATGTTTCTTTAGTTGAGAGGATTACATTGGTGTATAACCTGCCGCCATATTGTAGAGAAAATGACTGTCTACTGTATCCAGGCATGTAGGGAGGCAGCTACAAAAACCGAAGATATTTTCGTTGTGATTATCAATGATTTAGTATCCACCCAAAACGTATGAAATTTCCATATCTTTTCCTTTTGTGTGTTTTTTTTTCTTCTTTTTTTCTGCGGGGGTGGTTTTCTTTTTTTTTTTTCTGCAGTCAAAAAAACGTAGCAAAAAATACAGCCAGAGCTGCGATGGGACGTGCTTTTGTGGGCGAAGTAGATAATGTTACGGTTCGGTTCATCCACGACAAGTCGAAATACAACAATATCAGTCATTACATCGTCAAAATGAGGGCAAACTGTAACACGCCTATATTTCTCTCTTTATTTTTTTTCTCCCTGTCGTCTCCTTCGTGATCTGTATGAGAATTCATAAATAATAGAATTTTCATTGTGTGTTTTGACACGCTCGTGCGCCGTTTACATCGCATCAGCCCGTACCAAGGTGTACCTTTATATCTATATTCCCTCTCTCCCCTATATATATTCCTCTCTTTCTTTAATCTCTTTCTCTCCTCTATTTCTGTTTCGTCTTTGTTTGTGTGTCTTTTAAAGAACTCGCTGAACCAGCAAGAGGGATGTATGGTTCGAAAACAGACAGACAAATTTAGTAATGACCGTGTTGCTTTAGGACGGTGAGTTGGCTCAGTCGGTAGCGCGTCTGCCTCACTATCCTTAAGGACCCGGGTTCGAACCCGAGCCTGGACTGAGCAATGTTGTGTGTAAACACACCGTCCCCTCTAGCAAGAGGCAAAACACTCTGTCCCTCGGATAGGACATAAAACGGAGGTCCCGTGTGTGAGAGTCACAACTCATGCACGTATAAAAGATCCCCCTTCATTCATTCATCGCAACGAGTAGGGTGTTTAACCCGGTGAAGTGGTCCCACCTCACATCCAACTGGACCCAATGGAAGACCAGGTATTGCAGCTAAATATGGGCTATCCAGCCATCTTCTCAGATGGAAATGAAACAAACAAACAAACAAACAAACAAAACTGATGTACGATATAGATTCCATTACGAGAGACCCGACTCCATTGAGGTAAGCATTTATTCGCATATACCGATCAAAACTCAATAAACGTGCGTCGTTTTCTAGACAAGGTGCACAGAAAATAAGCAAATCGTTGGAATGGTGATGGGGATCGAGGCAGCTGCTGGTAGAGAGGGGCTCTTATAGTGAATCATGACATTATGCGTGGTTTTGTATATTATAATGTATACACTTCAGCTATGGCGCCAAACTTGACCTACCAAAGATACATGTAATCAAATCTTCCCAGTGCGCAAGAGGCGCAATAATGATATGTTTCTCTCTCTATCTCTCTCCATCTATCTATCTATCTGTCTATCTGTCTATCTATCTATCTATCTATCTATCTATCTATCTATCTATCTATTTATCTATCTATCTATCTATCTACCTATCTATCTATCTATCTATCTATCTATCTATCTATCTATCTATCTATCTATCTATCTATCTATCTATCTATCTATCTATCTATCTTTATATCTCTGCCTGAGTTGTAGCTTTAATGTAAGCACAATCGACAACATTTCTAGCCCATGCCGAGTCATACGTACACACGTGCAAATAATATCTATGCAGGCTAACATGTACATACGTACAATACCCTACTCGCATAGGCCCAACATACCTACCTTCATACATACATACAAGATAAATAAAATGTACAAACATATGCAAACACTTTAAGACACCCCAACAAATTTCCACATGGTCCCGTAAACACAAATCTTCATAAAAAGCAATTATTTATACTTGTGTGTGTGTATGTGTGTGTTTGTGTGTGTGTGTGTGTGTGTGTGTGTGTGTGTGTGTTTGTGTATATGTGTGTGCATGTGTATGCATGAGGTATAGACAGGATGACGGCTGCCAGATGATGTACATTGTACGCCTACAAACAATCAGAGAGTTCGTGAATATGAACTGAAAGTGCATTATGCGATGTATTGTCAGCATTTTTGCCGCACCAGCAGTTCATTTAAGTCTGCACGCAAACACATTTGGCGCACCCACACTCACATACAAGCACGAACACACACACACAGACACACACATTAAAATGCACGCACCAAGCAACATTCACATTAACAATCACCTTCATACGTCAGAACCACCAGTCCTATAATTCTCCGCTGCATGTAATATCTTATCACGTCACCATTAGCACGCTAATGAAGGTTGACTATCAATGATATGGCTTACTGAGTGTTGTGTAGACAAACAAGAAGAAGACACTTGTTTGGCACACCGTAATAATGGCGTCCGTTCTGCATCCCCTGCCTCCTTTTTGGTAGATAATGGCGCCGCAACTTTCTGGGAGCCAGAGGCGCCACAGCTACTGCAAGCGAGTTTACGAAAAACCAGAGGTAACTGTGGGGTACAAGCCCAGTGTATACTAATGTACATGATGATACATTAAACACAAGACTTACACGATTCATTGTTCACACATTTCTCACTAGTCCCCTAAGGGAGTAAAATCAAAAACAAACAAACAAACACACACACACACACACACACACTGACACTACACACGCATACACATTAGAATTTACCAACAGACACATACAGACACATACAGACACATACACATTGTGATTAAAAATTGTAATATTTGCCAAACAAATCTCATCTACACGTTGCACAGAACAAAGGGGAATCAGGAACGGCAAATTACCTATTCATGAATTCATTTATTCCATTACATTTCAGTACTGCCACTTGCTAACCCTGCTCTTGCCTCTACACACCCGCCGTACAGACGATTATACGCATAACCATTTAAAAAAGATAACAGAATCAGAATTCATAGGAATGTGAACAAGATTTGCAATCAATCAAACTATGGCGATGTAACAAATAACAAATACAATTCTTAAAACTTTGATCCACATTAAAATGACTACACTATATATCTCTCTCTCTCTCAACCCCCCCCCCCCAAAAAAAAAGAAAAAAAAAAAGAAAGAAAACGTAAAACCCTGACGTGAAAAATATTTTTAGTTGAAATCATCCAGAACAAGTTTTGGATTCCTCCCGCATCACAGTAGTATGACACGTGATGAGAACAAGCTGTGGACACACTTTAGCCTCGTTATGCCTTTCTACCAAACCTGAATGCGTTATAATACTTAACGCGCCACTTGGGAATAAAACAGAGTGAACTAGAAAAGACAACGAACAACGACAGTATCGTGGCATGATTACGTTGAAAAAAAAAAGAGAGAGTTTGCTTCCATTCCTCAAATAATGTACAAATGCAAACGGTTGACGAGAGAACATACCGGTTGCTGTTTGCCGTTGAAACTAGGAGAACGTTTTAGTTGCCTAGTAATTATTCACATCGAAACCGCGGAGGAAAAAAAGAAGAAGACAGAATTAGCATGTCATTGTGGTTCTCATCTAGCTATATTTATCGGCCGATTGCACATTTCGGCATGATTTTCGCACGGTTCGTGTGTTAAACAGGACAGCCATTAGGCGGAGAGCAGTGAAGTATGCGCGAACGTGTTAACGTTTTCGTGATGTTTTTAATCGTTTTAATTGACACGTGGACAACAGCGAGCGAGCCGAACCCTGTCACTCGCCTTGTTGCACTTTTGAGTCAGTGCACTTAATATAAAAACAACGAGTTGCTCTCCTAACAACCCGGTTCGAAGGTTCTTCGCAAAATGTCATCCCGAATTCAGGTGGGAGCCCGGACGAAAATTTGGCATGAATCATCTACACAAGAAGTGCCGTCCACGAACCATTACGTCAGTCGCTTGCAAAATGCATTCCTCTTTATCGATTGCATTTATGCCGGGGAATATTCTCGCACATTATTTTGTAAGTATACACCCATTTAAAGAAAAAAAAAAGAAGAGGAATGTAAAGATGAAAACTGGTCACGAATTCATCAACTCAAAAGGAGGAGAAGGGAAAGCACCAATCACACGTTCGGCTGAAGACGGTTGGCGTGACTTGAGAGTGAAGTACATATTTCTGCGATTCACTCATTTTCACTCTTATTTGACGAGAGACATGAATGCAGAAGGCAAGAGAGCGGGGGGGGGGGGGGGGGAATGATAATAATAAAAGGCGCGAAGTAATATGTTGCGTCGTTCAGGCGGTCAGTATGAAATTTGATGACACATTTGGCCTGGATACCAGAATCGACTGGGGGACTCCAGCGAAATCACGCCAAACGGGGCCGCTCTTGTCAATAAGCCGTGTGAATCATAGACTTCAGCAATGTAAGGTTGGAGGAATAAAGAGCCGGTAAGAAACAACAACTATTAAAAGCAGATAGGCCCTATTCTTATGTGACGAGTCTGTCTCGGGTCTGTGATCATTTAAATGCAATCTTTCTGTTTGCCAATTTCGTACTCTTTACCTCTCTATCACTCCCCATTTTTGTCGTTGTGGAAAGGTCATGGTATTTTGTCATACAGATGAAATAATACAAGGCAACAGCATGTCGGGATGCGATTGTGCGCTTGTGCAATATACAATAACCGATAAAATGTTGGGCCGCCATTTCATTAAATATTGATTTCCCCCAGACGGACAGGCAGTGTGTAGTACTGCATATTACATGGGCAGCAATTATGATATCGCCTCCATGCAGTCACTGGTTAAAACATGTTTTCAAGTGCATGCTGTTGAAAATTTAACAACTGCATAGTACTCGGTTGTATGCGTGAGAAGGGGTCTGTTGATTATTGACACGTTTGTGAGTTGCACTGCGAATGCTGACTGCTTTTATTTATTGTTTGTATTTATTTAGTTAGTTAGTTAGTTAATTAGTTAGTTAGTTTAGTTAGTTAGTTAGTTAGTTAGTTAGTTAGTTAGTTAGTTAGTTAGTTAGTTAGTTAGTTAGTTAGTTAGTTTTGTCAAGAGGGGCAATATTCCCTAACAGGCTATAGGTATGTCATATTGCTTCTTGTAGCCAATCACATGCGTTCCAGTTCCAAGCGCTTCCAGCTAAAATTCCATCTCCATGTTATTGCACTATTCTTGCTTGTTTTGTATAGAAAGTTGCAAATGTGCAAATGCGTTTTTATTATTATCATAATAGTATACCATCCTGGCAATTTGTTTTCCTAAGAGTATTACAAGAGCCACCGTGTATGTTTTCCGATATTTGTTTAAGCTCATGGTTCTAGTCCATGATAAAAACCCTTATTGCTTACTCATTCATCATGTTCATTTCTATACAAGTATCATTCATCGTAACGAAAAAAAAAAATGGAGTGCGTTTCACGTAAAAACCCCTGTTGTAGAGAAACATCCCATACACGTCACACACACACACACACACACACACACACCCACACACACACACATACACAAAAACGACACACAGATACCATATACGCCTTTATTCCATAATCTCACACACATTCACACAGGCACATAGTACTCGATTGTCATGTGAATGTCGAGCAAATAATCATCACGAAGGACTGCCAGTTCATGGTTAAATCATGGAGCTGCTAGTTTAGTAGCTCCATGGTTAAACGTTGACAAGCAGTTGAGAGCAAGGAATCACGAGAATCTCAAAATAATTTTATTCTTAAGCAAGAAAAACAAGAGGGAAATAATCTAGTACAAAACATGACACTGAAAATCTGATGAGTCAACCATACCGGAAGAAAGCAAGAAAAGAAAATAACCGTCCTCCAATTGATTGCTGACATTTCGGAGTGCTAAAGACTAGCCTTGACAATTCTGCAGCAACCTCGACGCGAGGAATTCAAGACTTTGACAATCAAACTTAATTCAAGGTCAGTTCATCTCGACAATTCCGGAGACGGAATCTGACAGTGGATGGTGGAACACATACATGAACGAAATAAGGGTGACCATGAGCATATTGGGAACGTGAATTTTAATTCATTTGGTGATTCATCGTTGAGATATATGGCGAGGCCGGTTCGTATAGACTGACACAAAACGTTGGCTTTAATCAGACTAATTAGCGAGGGGAGTTGTTGCTGTTGTTTTCTAATGATGATGGCTTTAAAGCACTGATTATCAGTTCTATTCGAAGTAGCTGATGCCTCGAAAAGCTACATCGATCATTCGTTCATCTCCTATAAACTCAATACAATCTCCATGTGAGTGGTTGCAGGCCAATGCGCGTGCGCTGGAATAGTCGTTCGGCTGTCGGCTTTTCAGTGACATTTCGGAGGAAAAAATGATGCTGACGATTCAGTCTGATCACGACGAGGGAATTTCACTCAAGGATATGAAGACAGCTGGTTTAATACTCAAATTCAAAGTTGTGTTTTACTAGAACAAGATACCAGATTGGTAATGGGAAGCGATTCTATGCTCTGAATCAGTCTAGAGTCAGTTCAGAGTTATTGAAAGACAGACAGACAGGCAGGCAGACAGGCAGGCAGTCAGGCAGGCAAAACTGCGACACGTTGACTGCTCATTTCAAAGGAACAGCTCACTAATTATGGCTCATTATACCTAAATGGAGTTGGATGCTAACCTGGAACAGAGTCTAATTTTCTCACTTACATTTGTGTTTCTTTGTGATGTCTTCCTGTTTATGGCTTACCCCCTCCCCCTCAAAAAAAAAACAAAAAAAACATACAAACAAACAAACAAACAAACACACAAACACTAACCCACCAACCAAATAGACGAACAAACAAACGAACTAAAAATGTATTTATTTTGGAACAAGCGCCATGAGCGCCTGACTTGGCGGATACCGGCGCTATACAAGACTTCATCATCATCATCAAAAAACGAAACCTTCAACACTGGTATGATATGAACCGCGTGAAGACCGTGAAATCATAGGATAATTTGTGTTCTCGTCCGTCACGACTCGACTTGCGTCATCTTCTTGAAGAGAACTCTTGAAGGATAAAAACTCAAACAGATCAAAACATAAACTAACTCTGTCCCTCTCACACTCACTCACTCTCAAGTGGTTACAGATATCATGGATTTGTCCTGCAAAGCATATCACTAGCAGGGCTTTAGAGTTGCCACAGGAAAAGCGTGGGTCAAGGAAGGGCGTAGGCCCCTTTTCTGTCTGCGCTTTCGAAGGGTGGTCCGTTTGATTGACAATGATACCAGTATAGTCTCATTCAAGACACTAAATATTATTTCTTCAAACTCAGTGAGAAGAAAGCTACAATGTATTTCCATTAAAAAAAAAGAATGCAGTGTTAACAAAAGTAAGTGAGGAATTACACAGAATCAGATCATAATTAATGTTATCGAATTTGCCTATAGTGACGTTCTTTGCCTGTATCATAATAACCTCAAATCAAAATATAGGCCTACTTTGTGCATTGCAGAATCAAATGAATGAATGATTTGCCGTCATTGATTTCGAAGAATTTATTTCCTAAGTCTTCGTTAAAGGGTCATGCCCTCATTCTGAAGTGATTAAACTAGGGAGAAAATATCCCTGCTAAAAAAATATCATCATATTCGTACTCCTTGAAGAGAAAAGTAGGCCTAAATGACATGCGAGCAAATCCATTAACACTTGATCAGGACAACTATTTGACGGTCCGGACTGCACAGGACGTGAAGTACAATAATGTATGATGATTTTTCCAACACTTCTTCTGGCCGACTCTGATTCTGACAAGACGTTTGCATCCCTCCTTTATGAAGTATTGAAAACCTTCTTTCCTGGAGTATAGGTCCGAATATTTCACCAAAATATCGTGAAAAATAATACTAAAAAAGAAAAAACAAATGTCTGGGGTTTTATACGACTGAAGCAACATAGCATCTGTAATAGGGAAATTCACAGTGCAGAAAACCATGGCTTCAAATTATGCAAATGTAAAACTTGCAAATTGCTTTTACATACACTGGTTCTCTTTTGTCTTCTCTGACGAAATATTGTGTCTAGATGAAACCGCACAGTAAGAACGACAAGACAGCGCCGTTTATTAATTAGCCACGTATAGCACATGCAATCGCATACACCACACACATTATACGAGTCAGGTATGTATGAAGTTTGTCTTCATCGTTTCTGCGGAAATTGATTAGTGAAGCCCCTAACCCTTATCCAGTCTTCCACTATCTTCCCTCCGTTCTTTCATGAACCCCAAACCACAACCAGGGACAAATTCCGAAAACACATATGGTACCCGCAGCAGAAAAGTGCTTAATGAGATTTAATTGCATTCCGCGAGCCCGGGCTGGAGTGTGCTTTTGATTAACATTGATGTCTGATTAAGATGCCAGAAGGTATCCTCGTTAACAGGCGGCGTTCCGTAATTATCTTGTTGAGCTCTAAGCGCTATTCCTTCCAAACAAGTACAGGAAAGCGTATGCGTGGGCCTACACTGTTCCCGTCCCAAATTGCTCATAGAATTAGGAGAGAGAAAAATAAGGAGGGAGGGCGACAACGTCGATGGTTCTTTGGGGTTGCAACTTTCTATCCATTCCTGAGTTGACTGTATGTTAGTGTCTGCCAGGACGTGTTGCTGTAAACAATCATTAATCTTTTAGTTACCTCTTGAAATGTCTAACCTGCCAACTGCAGCTTTAATGAGCAAGTAGTCGCGTGTTAGTAGGCCTACGTAATAAAATGTGACAAAAACTATATTGGCTAAGACTACATGGCTTTGGTCATGAAGAGTATAAGACTGGTAAAACATTCACTGAGTTTCAGTTTCATAATGTACATCACAGTCTCATTACAAACTTTATTAAGTAGTAAACATTGGTTGCTATTGTAGGTATATATAATAGGCCCTACACATTATTACCGGCTTTCAGCACTCCGTCATGTCCGTTGTGGCGCCATTAAGTCATTGGTAGCTCAAGTGGTCACACAAAATGATCCACAACACATAATCTTCTCATTGGCGGAAACGCTGTTTCCACCTATGAAAATAGAGAACTAAACCAAAAGTATACCATCACTTTGATACCCCTTAATCCGCAACCATTTTACTTCAGCACGCACCTACTTAAAGAGGAACAGAGTATAATAAGAACTAGAAATGTCGCTATGGCGACTGGTATGCCTCCGCCATAATGCATGATTCTCCATAAAGGGGCATAGTACAATGTCTTTACAATGTGTGATGACAGTTTCACATGACTGGTAAAATACTGAAATGACAGGTTTGTCAGAAATGTCTTGAATATTCACTTTCCTTGAACTAGGTTTGCTATATTGTCAGAGTGCAGGAACATTGTATTTGGGGAATTGAGGATTTTTACTTGACTTTTGACCGACCCTTTTATAAGCTTATGCATTGAGTAATTTTCAAGGAATGAAGAAAAAGTGTAATTACAGTAAAAAAAAGATATCTTTTTGCATTTTAGCCTGGCCTTTGACCCTTAACCTTTGACCATTGACCTTCTGGCAGGAAGTTTCCCAAAGAATCTTCATTAGGTAATACATGTAAAGAACTGTATATATTAAGTTTTAAAAATAATCCTGCAAGCATTGCATATAGTAATACATGAAGAAAATAGTGAAATTTTGAGGAGTTGACCTTGACTTTTGACCCCCTGACTATTGACCCATGACCCCTAAATTCCGTAGATAATCCCTGCCAGTCAATACATGCGTATGTACCAAGTTCCATGAAGATACATTGAACCATTATGCTATGTACCAAGTTCCATGAAGATACATTGAACCATTTACGAGAAAAGTGAAATTGTAACATTTTCACCAGACCTTTGACCTTTTGACCTTTGACCTTATGACATGAAACTCTCTCTGGAGAATGTTTAAGCAGTAGTACATGTCTACACTATGTTTCAAGAAAATACCTTTGGGCATTGCATAGATATGGGGTATATAGCAAAATTTTTAGCATTTGACCTTGACCTTTTGACCTTTGACCTCTTGCCAATTTCGCTAAAAAAAATACTCAACTAATTGCCCCATCATACGTCATCCTTTGACCAAGTTTGGTGAAAGTTGCTTCATCCAGTTTTGAGTTATCGCGTAAACATATACATTTTAGGATTTGACCTTATCTTTAACCTTTGACCTCTGTCTGATTTCATTCAAAAACTAATCAAGTAATTGTCCCATCATACCTCATCCTCGGACAAAGTTTGGTGAAATTTGCTTGATCTAGTCTTGAGTTATCGCGTAAACGGCTACAATTTCATGATTTGACCTTGACCTTTGACCTTTGGCCTTGAGCCGATTTCACCAAAAATCTAATCAAGTAATTGCCCTATCATGCTTTATACTTTGACCAAGTTTGGTAAAATTCCAGTCAATATTACTCAAGTTATCGCGTAAACGAATGCGGACGGACGAACGTACGGACGGACGACCCGAAAACATAAAATGCCTCCGGCACCACTTCGTGGCGGAGGCATAAAAAATGTCCGAAGAAGTATATACGCATCAGATAGGACTCGAACTCGGTATCTCATTGTTCTAGTCCCAGAATCACCTACTCCATAACGTGAGTGCTATCATGCTCTTTATAACGTCTTCATCAAGAATGTTAAAAACCTAGCATATGGATTCGACGCTATATAAGGGGATTTCATATACTAGATTAACAAAAGTGCATGTAATAGGAGAGAAGTTAAAATTGAATTCATTCCGTTAGTGGGAACAGCTTTTGGCAGTCAATATGCACTGATAAGACCGCCGAGTGTGTTATGGGCAGTTTATGGTTGTTTTCATTGTGTTCTGTTTTCGATAGGCAACACTAAACCTTCCAACAGACACATTTTGATTGAAGAAAATCAGTTTTTTTTTGGGTACACATCGTAATTCACTTAAATTCTCATCAAGGGCATTTAGTTGGGTGGATTATCCGAGTTTTAAAGGTAGGCCTACCTTAAAACCAGTGGAGATGAATCGCTGTTCTTTCCCTACTTCCCATTTCATTTTTCATTTCATTTCATTCATTAGGTTTCCACACAAGTCATACAGTGTTACGTCAATGACAATTTAAAGTGACAAATAAAATATAAGTCATAAGTTCAGTATATACAAAAGCATTTACATAGCAGAAACTCAGTTGCAATTATTATCAGGGGTACATTGACGGATAAATAAAATTGTGTGTGGAGGAACCTACATACAAGCAGATGCTTGAAGGAGTAGGTTCCCCATGGCATTAGTGTGAAACATGCATAAGCGAAGCCAAGGGTAAGTGCTGGACTGTGCTCAAGCAAGGATGAAAAAAAAAAAAAAAAACGCTAAAAAGTGGTGTCCTGGACGCAGGTCATACCAGTAGTTGTGCCAAGGTGCGCCACAACGACAAACCGCTGTTTCGGTTTCGAACTAACGCAATCGACACTCAGCTGTGAATGGAGAAGTTAATAGGTTACTGTAACCCACCTATTATAATGTATAGTACATTATGATTCCAATCCACGAATTAAAAGCCTGCTGTTTTCGAGTAAGTTACACAAGCTTCCAAGGGAATAACTACAATTATAACAGCAGTCTTACAGTGGGTGCTGAAAGGCTACTCTCAAGATGAAACTGCCCCCCCCCCCTCGTATATGAATGAGGAATCTAGCAGTTTATCCTCGTTTCAGTAAAAACAAGTGTGCCAAAGTTAGCCAGTGATAATAAATTATGATTTTTAACTCTAGCGTATCACCTTTAACCCGTTTCTGCATGCATGGTTAATCAAAATTAATATCATTATAAAAATAGTATTAATTACATTGAGCAAAAGTGTTATTTCCTGTAATACAATATACTTTCTTTTTACATTCACGCAGAACATCCATCGAAATCGCCCGTAAACACTATCGTAATATTATGACATGTATAATGACGAAAATTATGTTTTACATTTGCCATAATGATGCAAAATTATAGCACTAGGCCTATCATGCTATTACGAGAAGGTAAAATTAACGGCAACGTATATAAATAGGAAAAGAAAAACGAAAGAGGAACACTACACAAACGATGTCAGAGCCATGTCATCAGGAGGTTATTTTGAGCTGCTCATATTAAGGCATGATGTTGCTTGAGTCATTGACATTCTAGACGGCTATCAGGTTCTTGCATATCCTGTCTAATTCTGTAAACAATTTTTCGAGGAGCTGTTGCCTTCGTTCCACTGCTTGAGTTGGTCTCAACCTGCTCTGAGGCAAAAACCGTCCCTATATAGACTTTTATAACAAACTGCTTTGATAAGTTACAGAGCCATCATGGCCACGTGATATTGTATGCACCAGGCATGCCAGCATAGTGGGGCCACGCAAGTTAGTCTCTGCATCGAAGAATAACATGCCCCAATCAGCGGTAAATTATCGATGGAACTCCATGAACTGATAGCTCGCCATGATATTTTCATCTCTTTCTACGTCGTTAACACATTTTCGCCTGCGGTTACGTTTATATCACTTTCCCCCGCTTTCTTGCTGGTCCGTCGGCTGACGCGAACCTGCTTACACCATTTCCACGCTATGCTGAGCTATATTGCATTCACTGGAAGCAATACGATGTTATGGCTAAATACTAATTGCGACATGGCCCCCTAGCCTTCAATACGAGCAGAGAGCGCTGGCGGCATGAGCAATATAAAAATTCACGTTCAAGTTAGTCTCTCGAACCAGACACACCACAAATATAATATGAATCCCCTTATATACTGCACTATATATCGGAGTCTAATTCTGACCGTTGACTAGAAATAATTGTATATGCCTAGAATATGGATTCCTTTTATTTTGGTCCACGAAATTCAACTGCGTATCTTAAAAAATATAATGTTTATACATAGTAAAGCTCTTTTTCTATTTGCTGTATCTGAAATAATGATACAAAGTACACCAATCAGATATTTTCTTGTAAAGTCATACAAGTACGGTGAAGTAACAAAGCGCGACTGCAGGGAGGCGAGACGAAAATGACACACAATATTTAGAGCAGGGAGGTGAAAGCGAACACCCGGACACACACATAATCATACACACATCACACACATAATTATGCCTACACACAAGTTTTCCATTTTTTTTCCTATTCAGGTTATATCCAATTAATACATAAAACAGTAATATAATTTGGTATTACTATACACAGTAACAAACTTACAGAATTTGATTATTAACAAATAAAGTAGATTAGCAAACAAAAATTGGGAAAAAACAAAAACAAAAACACCTTTTGTTTCTTCGTACTCTTATAACAAAAAGTACACCAAAGTTATAAAAAGAATTATAAAAACAATGGGACCCTACGTTCATTAAAAGAAAACCAAACAAACCCATTTACCCTCCCCCTCTCCACACCAACACGTGCTAACAAACACATACACACATACGCACTAACACACACGCACACACGCACGCACACACACAAACACACATAACCATTATACACGTAGTGAAATACGGCACGACGCCATGCTCAAGATGCGAGGAAATGGCGCACGTGATCTTGTGCTCCAAGGACGCCACGAGAGTCGCTCAAGGCTACATGAAATCGCTGATGGGGAACGAGATATTCACGGTTGTACCAGGGAGGTGCTCACCTCCCTGATTGTACACATCCATGACGACTAGTCCACCATTGCAACCAAAAAAAGAATAAAATAAAATAAACAAAAACAAAACTGAAGAAGTGCAAGAAGAGAAAGAGGAAGAAGAAGAGCAATAACAACAGCAACAAGAACTAAAAAGAGTATAGAAGAAGAAATAGAAGAAGAATGAGAAGTAGGAGGAGAAGGAGGAGGCGGAGGAGAAGACGATGGAATAGAAAAAGGAGAAGAAGAATAGAAGGAGAAGATGGAGGACTGGAGGAGGCGGAGGAGGAGAAGACGAAGGAGAAGAAGAAGAGGAAGAAGATGAAGTAGGATGAGGAGGAAAGGGAAATGAGAAGGAGGAGAAGTAATAGTAGAAGAGGGAAAAGGAGTAGAAGAAGGAGGAGAGGACAAAGAAGATGTAGAAGAGAAGGAAGAAGAAGAAGAAAGGACAGGATGAAGGAAAGAAAAAAGATAAGGGAAGGAGGGAAAGGGAACCATGATCAAAGCCTCTTCTGAATTTGCTCCACATAATCAACAATTAACTTGACTTTGCATGTTCCGCTACAAAGAGAATAGAAACAAAATGAAATAAAACAAACGATCAAGGAAAAATGCCCGTGACCCAAGTTCATATCTTTCTCGTATTTTGCATACCCTGGCTAGGCCATTTAGCATGGTAGATTATAAACAATAAATGTACTCAGATTTCATGCTCTAAGTTTTTACCCTAAATCATTCCCTCAATATATATATATATATATATATATATATATATATATATATATATATATATATATATATATATATTGATATTGATATCAAAGGACAAAGAAATGCCGTTATGATTTATGATATGACCCACACGTTAAACGTTAATTGCTTGAACTTGACATAAACTTGGCGTCGAAGCGTAAAGGGAGCGCTTCCTTATCTGTGAACTGTTCTGATGTTTGTTTGTTTGTTTGTTTGTTTGTTTGTTTTTTCTGATCACGAGTTATGCATGTTATGGGTGTATGAGGAAAAAACAGGCCGGATACACGTACGTCAAATAATGTAATGCAACAAGCTGCATCTGTAACAGCAGATTCATTATGTTCTTCATCTGGCGTGCAAAATTTCCAAGAATCGATCTTGAAGCTTACGGAAGTTATTAACTAATAAAGGAGATGAATATATGTTGTGTATATGGATATAAGAAGTGTCTTTTCATACGCGATGGTAATAGTCGTTTAACCACCATTAGGTCCTCATGAGAATGCATTGCCAGTGCCACTGAAGCTAGTCAAACACCACCCCGAAACTCTCCTCCCATAATTCCTTTAATACTACCTCCTCGTAGCTGAAGTGGGAGTGTTTATTAAAGCTGTTCATGCGCCTGAACAGCGAGAACTAAAACGTTTAGTATCCCAAATTTCACAGAAAAATGGTGATAACATACGGGCATTAAAGAATAAATTACTACGAAATAAATGAAGGTTCTGGCAGGGCAAGAGATAAACTGAAATTGTTTTAGCGGATGAATCAAAATTGCATGTCTGTATTTATGTCTTCGCTGGTCTTGGAGGTAAGACGCACATGCACAGACTCTCTTCATACACACAAATTGACATAATTATATTACATACACACGTATAATACATGCATGTGTATGTCTATTGTGAAAAATGACATTCCTTGTTGACATTTACCGCACGACTGCAACGAAACTCAATCGTAATACTAAGAGTTTATCGCCACTGCATTTCGCTCAGACCTATACAACGCGCGGGATCGACTAACATATTTGATAAGACATACATGACATAACGTCATCTCACAAACAATTCTATATGTCTAGTCCTTTTATCAAGGATGAACGCCATTGTCTATTGCGATTGTGCTTTTATATAAATTGTTTCTCTAGTAGTTTGCACGTCACCTTGAGTCGGGAAAGAAGGGATGGAAGCAGGAGCTGTAGTAACATTAACCCTTTGCGTCCTTCGAGTGCCGATTAGCACAGAAAACCCCATAGTGTTTTACACACTGTTCAAAGTACCTTTCATGGCACAGAAAGGGTTAACCACAGCGTACTTTCGATATAACGAGAAGTTCTCTCCCCACCCCCCCCCCCCCCTGCTCCTGCCCTTGATTCCTCACTGACTGTTTGTTTCACTATACATATTTCATAGCACAATTGTCACTCCCACGGCAACTCCCGGTTGTACAATCTCAGGAACAATCCATATTCACATACGATATAAGCTGAAGCAACCACGGTACAAGGATCCAACTACACAAAATTTCTAAAGTAACATCCGCCAAACGTATGTGTTCGTGTGAGCTTGTTCTTACGTTTGTTTCGTTGCTTATCTCACCCTACATATTCTGCACAAGTTATATCTTAATGAGTCCTTGCGTTAAAAAATGAATGAAGATAAATGCTTTAAACAACACAACCAGAAGAAAAAATAGATCATGCTACATTTTTGTCTCTTAAAGACTGACGCATGATAAAATTGACCTTGTTAGCATTTTCAAACGTAGCTCACGTAGGCAAATAACGCAAAGACTAAGCTTCTACTGATCTATTGAATGCAACCATAGCTAATCCGTGAGATATGATTTGCCCTTGTTATATGCTTCACACATAATCTAGCTTATTCTGAATAACAGACGTGAACAATGGCGCACAGGATTTACACGATGTTATTGTATCCGAAAAAGAGATATATTATGCTGGTATGAAATGCAAGTGCGTGTACGGTATATGATATGACTATTGTTTATTCCGCCGGTCGAATAGAGTTTTTTTTTTTTTTTTTAAATTCATGATCCTGTATCTAAAGGGGACACATTGGAATATGCGAACTGCATAAGACATTCATTTTCTTCCTCCCTCCCCCCCCCCCCCCCCTCCCTCTCTCTCTCTCTCTCACTCTCTATCGCTCGCTGTCTGGGTGGTTTGGTATAATTTGTGGAAAAGCTTTAAACCGATTTTTACCGATGTTTATTCAGTCCTGACGTATAAGGAGTGACGACCTATTTCACTAACCTGTTCCTCAAAAACATTTTCAGTAAGTAGACCTACGTTGTACACGTACTTGGAATCCAGTTTCGTGCAAATCGGACAAACCTCGGGCAAGCTTTCCTAGGCTGTAAAAAGAATCATTGTCAGAAAAGTATGCATAAACTGTTGATAATATATGTTACACCAATCTGTTCACACTTAGCAGTGGTCGGTGGTCAGTAATGACCTCAGAACCACAGAAAAAAGACACTTTTCAAAACATGGATGACTAAGAAGAGCATTTGAAAACGGTTTCATGACATTTGCTTCTGCGACAGTTGCTCCCACGAAACATCTGCACGCTATAAGCCAAACATTGATTATATCCTCAAACATAACACTAACTATAATCCTCACATTAAACTAAACCTAAAACCATATCACAACAAGGAGCAACAGATCGTTTCTGTAATTAATTTAATTTATGGATGTTTCTTTTCCTGCAATGAAGTAACGAAGCACTTTATTCACCTGCTCCCGTTTATGTTCCATAGGTATAGGAATGTGCTTATTTATTGCTAGGGAGGGCAAGCCTTCGGCAAGCTTTGTGGTTGTTAATGGCAACGTTTGTGAACAAAGCATGCATAAAATCCAAATGCACTACATAACCGGTCTCTTGTCACAGGTAGCTGGAGCAATTTTATATCGTGTTACATCGTCGACAACAGCCAAGCAGGAAGTGGTATTAGCATTAACACGTAAGTGGTGCGTAAATGGCTTTTGCTGATATAATATGGTTGAAAAAGAATATCTGGTGTTCACCTGTAGAGCATACTCCGATGTGCACGTAGTTCACACATGGATATTCATAAAATAGTTTTCACGAAGACTTATCCTGTTCTTCAAATACCTCAAGTTTCAAAAGCAAGTTTCAAGAGAAGGTCTGCAATGGCCTTTATCTGCATATGCTCAGACTGAAACTATATGGTGTAACTGAGAACTGGCTTATATGGCGTTGAACTTTGGTTTTTATTTCATCGGCTGCTTGTTCGACTTCCGATTAAAATAGTCAGTTACACACTAATAGGCATCGACCGGCCGCGTGGCCTAATGGATAAGGCGTCCGACTTCGGATCGGAAGATTGAGGGTTCGAGTCCCTTCGTGGTCGCAACACTTTACATTTTTGCTGAAGAATACCTACGGCTATAGATTGCAGGAGGGAAAAATATATTTTTTATACCAATTCATGATAAACCGACAGAGCAAGAGGGAAAGAGTGTGCTGCTTGGCATATCAATACTTGGGGGGAAAAGGTTAGGTGCTCTCAATTGGGTAAAATTCCCTTTTTGTTTTACATATCGTCATATTTTGGAGGTGTTTTTTTTTCACCTTTCATGTTTTTTATGTGTGACATAAAAGAAAAGAAGTCGCACTAATCAAAGATACACACAGGCGATTAGAATTGCATTTCATCCATAGATCGTAAGCGAAAATGGAAGCTATACTTTATCATGAAATATTTGGACATGATTATTTCAGATAAAGTATAATTGAAGGCAATACTCACAATTTCATACAGTGTACCTCTTTTTTGACTATGTATGATCTAGATAAAACCTACTATTATTCTGGCTGTTTTATTTTACTTTCCTATGTTTTGTCAAAGACAGCTTGAACGTCAATATTCTTCTGTCCTATCTCCATCATCATGTGAAAAAAAAAAAAACACCTGACGTGGGCGTATATGCACAGATACCGAGTTCAATTTGGCCTGTCGTTCGGTAAATCGAGCAGACCACTTTTCTCTCCCCCAGCTCCGCCCTTTTTCCTGTCCTTTTATTCCGCCTTCTGGGTATCTGTTTCAGAGAATTTCCTCTTCTTCCTCTTCTTCTTCTCCCCTTCCCCTCCTCCACTCTCCCGGAGTCAAAAGCCTCTCATCATACCTCTCAGCGATTTTTTCTTTCTGGAGTAGTGGCGGGAGTACTTCGTGCCATAGCAACCCCTCCGGGGTACACCACAGGGATCTGGATGCGTTACCGTTGCTAGGGACGGAGGCAGGTCATTCTTTATACAGTGTAGACGCTCCTTCATATTTTCTCCGATGTTGTTGACAATCCATCCGCTCAAGGGATTTAAATTTTGTTTCCTTTGCAGGCTGATGAGCGGAAGAATCAACCTACTTTTGGTTGTCTTGACAGAGAAACACTGTCCCGAGTTGATACAGTTTCCTGAAGATTGCTAGTCACCTGAAGTGGAATCTTTTATGTGCGTGAGTTGTGAATCTCTCACACAAGGGACATTCAGTTTATTAAAGTCCTATCCGAGGGACATAATGTGTTTTTCTTCTCTTACTAGAGAAGAAGGTATTATTAGACACAAGATTGTTCAGTTGAACAACAAGTAAATGCAATTGTCATAATCGTGCGAAAAACAGCCGATGCTCAAATTGAAAATGGGGATGGGGTGCAACTGGTCTTCACGTAAACTCAAGAAACGCACCCTCTGTTGGTCTCACCTCCCTGTTTCTACCCTCCTTGCCCCGGAGTCAAAGTACAGCGTGAAGGGGTCAGCATGGTCCCTAAGCGGCCTCATCTGAACAGATCTGCCAAATCTCCTCCGTCGTTCACATGCCATAATATAGCCACTGTCACTTGATACTCCGCTCGATCTTCACATCAAATAGAACAGTTGTCGGGAGGACCTAACTTACACCCTTTTGCGGCAGCTTTTTTTTACGCATCTCTTCGCCGTGCGCAAGGTGTTTGACATCTTCTGCACTTTGCGAGAGAGAGGGGGTGTTGATGGTGTAATGCATCGAGAGAGGGGGAGAAGCTATGAAGCAGCTGTGTTGCGGTGGGTTTAAAGTGCATAGAAATCATCTTCAAGATGGCCTTAATCGATAGTGTGAAATGAAGTGAACAGACTGGTTGAGGTTTCATTGAAAATAAAGCGGACCTGAAATAAGCGAGTTACTGAAAGTTTCACATGTTGTCACAAGACAGTATAGCAGTAGCAGCTCAATTTATGCAAACTTCTGAACTGATGATATATAAAGAACTTCGATTCTGAATAAGCCTCGGCCTTTAGGTTCAGTCTATCTTTTATCCAAAAAAAAGAAAAGAAAAAGAGACAACTTCATAGTGTAGAATTGCACGTCAAAAAAAAATATAAAGAGATATTAAGAAGACTAGTTTTCTGTGTGACACTAATTAAAGATACCACAACACAGACAGATAGATAGTTAGATAATATAGATAGATAGATAGATAGATAGATAGATAGATAGATAGATAGATAGAAAGATAGATAGATAGACAGATAGACAGATAAAAAGTTAGGATAAATAGATAGATGGATAGATAGATTTATAGCGATAGATAGCTAGATCGAGAGAGGGAGAGAGTGGGGGAAGGGGGGGGGGGTGGGGGTGAAAGAGATCGGGAGAATAACGAGAATGAATGACTACAATACACATTTTTCACTTACACCTGCAACATAATGTATGTTGTATAATGCAACCCCCTGCAGCATGACCGGGCCGCGTGGCCTAATGGATAAGGCGTCCGACTTCGGATCGGAAGATTGAGGGTTCGAGTCCCTTCGTGGTCAATAAAACTTTTTTGCGTTCTGTCTTACATGAATTTATTATTTAAACTCGGCTGACTTCATTTACGTAATAAACTCTAATTTTTCTTGTTCAGGCTGTTCGTATGAGCTGTTCTAATAATTGAGAGCAAAAACAAGCACAACTGTTTTGAACAGCAGGTTGGTATGATTTTCACACTTGTAGGCAGACTGACAAAAATGATCGCCATGGTGTGCTTTATCGGGTATCTTATAAACGCTCTCTTATATCGATTACACTCATGTTCAAAACACACAACGCCGAATGTAATATAGCCCTTCATAAAGTCTTTCGCAATGTTTTATTTCTTTTGATCTCCATGGCAACAACAACAAAGTACCATTATAAACACATTTTGGTGTTCATGGTGGATTTTCTTTTCCTTTTCTCAGTATAGTGTGCATTGGCGGGGACTCAAGTGCGTCATGGGGAACCGAACCTTTGACATTTCCATGCGCGTTGTATGTTATCCTCCTCAGGAAAGATGTCTTTCAGCGTCATTGACAGGGTTTCCGTAGCAGTTGCAAATTCAGTAATGACACATAGAATAAAGCGAGCTCTTTGTCGACTATAGACAATAGAAAAATCTAGATGATGGCTTCCATCTCTATAGGGGAATAAACTAAATTTCAGTATGCTTACTTTGTTACGTCGCGAAACAATATGATATCACCGCCATTTCCTGAAGTCACTTGACATGAGATACACGTCTGACATGGTTCTTGCTGGTACTATTGTTGTTTTCGTCCGACTCCATGTTTCTTGGACGAATTTCAAAATGCCGTCTGATTCTGTCATCAATCTCAATTGTCCGATTTTTCTCTCATTTTCGCTGCAGTTTCGACAGGCCTTCATGGGTGGCTGTCATCATTATAATGAAATAATTATGTATCACTGTCAGTCCTACGTTCAGTATTCCTCAATTGTTTAATCTGCGCTACACAAGCATTATCTAATCCAGCATGTAATCCAAGAAAGCAACGTAGATTAAACAGCCGATGAATTAATCAAATTATTTGTACTTTTATCATAATACTGCACACGACGCATGTTTATCCCAGTACCATTCATTCACGCGTGGAGTTCAGCGACAGTCACGTATGATTATTTTTGTTATGTCAAGGCAAAACGAGAATCCAATAAGCTTCCCGGATCTTTTTTGCTTTCAGATCTTAAATCATCCCCTCATCCGTCCATCTACACTACATCTTCTTCTCCTCCTCCTCCCCTCCTCCTCCTCCCCTCCTCCTTCCTCTCCCCCTTCCGTCTTTCCTCCCCTCCTCCTCCCCTCCTCCTCCTCCCCTCCTCCCCTCCTCCCCCTCCGCCTTCCTCTCCCCCTTCCGTCTTTCCTCCCCTCCCCCTCCTCCTCCTCCTTCCTCCCCTCCTCCTCCTCCTCCTCCTCCTCCTCCTCCTCCCTCCTCCTCCCCTCCTCCTCCCCTCCTCCTCCTCCCCTCCTCCTCCTCCCCTCCTCCCCCTCCTCCCCCTCCTCCTTCCTCTCCCCCTTCCGTCTTTCCTCCCCTCCTCCTCCCCTCCTCCTCCCCTCCTCCCCTCCTCCCCCTCCTCCTTCCTCTCCCCCTTCCGTCTTTCCTCCCCTCCCCCTCCTCCTCCTCCTTCCTCCCCTCCTCCTCCTCCTCCTTCCTCCTCCTCCTCCCCTCCTCCTCCTCCCCTCCTCCTCCCCTCCTCCTCCTCCCCTCCTCCTCCTCCCCTCCTCCTCCTCCCCTCCTCCTCCTCCCCTCCTCCTCCCCCTCCTCCTCCTCCTTCCTCCCCTCCTCCTCCTCCTCCTCCTCCTCCTTCCTCCCCCTCCTCCCCTCCTCCTCCTCCCCTCCTCCTCCTCCTCCCCTCCTCCCCTCCTCCTCCTCCTCCTCCTCCTCCCCTCCTCCTCCCCTCCTCCTCCTCCTCCTCCTCCTCCCCCTCCTCCTCCTCCTCCTCCTTCCCTCCTCCCCTCCCCCTCCTCCTCCTCCTCCTCCTCCTCCTCTTCCCCTCCTCCTCCCTTCCAACTCCTTCTTCCTTCTTCTCTTCCTCCTCCTCCTCCTCCCCTTTATACCCTCTCCCTCTATCATACCCCGTACATAATATAGCTCCCCGATCCGAGTATTCAGTGCAATAACATCGTTAAGTCTCACTGATGATTTACTATCATAACACCCTGATCCTAGGGATGGCATACAAGAAAAGCAGCAAAGATTGGAAAGTTTCCAGGTGTTACAATGTACAACGGTAGGATAAAATATTCGCACGAACTGAGGAGAGGACCAGGGTGGCTACTCCTACGCATCAGTTATTTTTACAATTCCCTTTCTGAATTTGCCCACTCACCATGCCTCAAGCTATACCAGCAGCTGTCAATTAATATTTACTTACAGAGAAGTAGCATACAACTAATCCTAATTCCAACGCGTTGTCCGGGTAACACCCTCTTCAGGTAACAACCTCTTCTTTTTTGTTTTTAAGACATTGCATAAGTTGATGATGATTCTATGCTAGTATCATAAAGTACCTTAATAAAATGAACTGTCTTTTAGTCTTTTATGTGTGTGTGTGTGTGTGTGTGTGTGTGTGTGTGTGTGTGTGTGTGTGTGCGCGTGTGTGGTTTATCATTCATTAATACGCTCCCATTCCTACAAATCTCTGTTTGCCCCCCCCCCCCATCTTTTTCGCAACAGATTCAAGATTCCAAACGTTGGAATTGGCGGGTGCTGATCGATTCACCAATATATTTTACACTGTATTTTATTTTATCTATTGAATAGGAGAATAAAAGGCTAGAGCCAGAGCATTGTACTGTAGGTGTCACATTTCTACGTTCGTTTGTTTGTTTGTTCTTGGAGCTACAGGGTTGGGCCTTTGATGATGACATCGCACGCTTTATCAGGCTGTTACTGATCACTTTTCATCTCTCTCGAAAAAAAAAAATATGTCGAGGAAAAAAAATCAATTCGTTGTGATCATAATTGAACTTATATTCCCTAGTGTTATAAGTAGGTAATTAACATTATTAGGATTTTCAATGCATACGACGAGGTGATTATCATGGTGATACGTAGGACACTCATAATGCATTCAGATGTGCAATCTTTACCCATCAAATATGATGAATATGAATAAACCCTGAAGACAACAATTTGCAAGCGCATACCGGCTTGCCCCAAGACTAGCCAATGTTATCGGAAGTACGCAATCTGCGCGCTTTAACTGGATTACGCTGATTGATGGTCGGACCAATTAGGCAGAAAGAACGGGTCACATGGGGAGGGTTAAACGCACCGATTACCGACTGACGAAAGACGGGACACCGCTGAAGTAGTCCTTGAGAATGATGTTTGGATATGACATGAATGAAGGGGATTTTTCGTTTTGATTTCTGTCGTTATGGGTGGTCACGATACGTTTTTTTCACGATACCGGAAAAGGAGGGCAGCCACACCCCCTCTTCCCTCCCTCCTTTTTGTCCCCGCGAGGGATGATGGGCTAGGAAGGTGAAGAGGAAGCGGAAGAAGGGGGGGGGGGGGGTTAAACCGGAAGTATGTCTCTACTGTATGATGGTCGGTTGTTCTAGGGCAAATCTACCATGCATCTTTCTTTCTTTTTTTTTTTTGCTTGACACCATACTGAAATGGTTAAACAACAACAACAATATCAGTTACAATAATAATAATGATAATAACAACAACAACCTTATTGTTATCGTTACGATTATCATTATTATCATGACGATCATTATCATTATCAGTATCAATATTATGAGATACAGCACCTATCACGCGATGTAAACGTGTTTGTATGAAAACTCGTCTTTATAAATCAAATGCATTCGAGCGAACGAAACAACAATATACGGTCATTCATATTGCCCGACTTTTGTGGATTCATTCCATTCGTTATCCTCTCTACTCCGCACAAGCCAATCGCGTTTGTGAAGAATGCCTCCCTGTTAGAGTGGAAAAACAGCTCAAAGTTCATAGGATGACAAAAAGCTATGAATTGTCATATAATACGAATTTAACCAAAAAAAGTCCTTCGCGTGTTCGTGCATGGTATAACCAGGGAGGTGGTCACCTCCCTGGTATAACGGGTAGTCAGGTTTTGAACCGAAATACCTAGAGGAGCTATCTTTGTGTTATGAATCTGAATCGTTTCGTCAGAAAATGTCCTCGGTAGGCACATCCACGCTAACTTGGTGATATGAGAAAAAAACTGCGTGTAGAGCAACTTTGCGATGTTATAGCTTTGACTTAAATGTTTGTATTGATAAATTGCTGTATTTCGCCTACAAAACTTTCTTTATATTTATTTATCTATCTATCTATCTACCTACCTATCTATCTATGTATCTACCTATGTCTATCTATCTATCCATCTAGTTATCTATCTATCTATCTATCCATGGAGCTACATCGTAGCTATCTATCTGTCTATCTATCTATCTATCTATCTATCTATCTATCTATCTATCTATCTATCTATGGAGCTACATCGTAGCTCCATGATCTATCTATAAAGATATTGGAGGCAAATTTCTGGCTCGTGTTCGATGTTGTACATCTTGTCATGCCTGGTTCAAGCTATGGAGCTACATATAGCTCCATGTTCAAGCTAAGAAATCAAACACTGCTCGCTCGCCGTGATCGGATTAGATCAATCCACGAGTTGGATCATTAGGATGATGTGCAACTGGCGATAAAGAGGTTTTCAGCCAACGGAGGCTCTGCTTGAGAACCGCTCGTGATGGCCAGAGCTAGCTCGCTAGCTACGTTTCGAGGGGTGATGGTGAAATGAAGCGTGCCAAATATCCCACATGTTTTCCAAATTAGCCACTGTGTGTGTACACCAACCAGGATCAGCCATGATTGGATGGCAGAGGCAGCTTTTCACTACGAGGGCAAGAGATTTTGTTTTCTACGGGCTCAATCCATCCATGTATTTTTTTTTTTTTTGGTCACGTCAGAAAACCAGCCATTGTCAAGGCAGTGAAGCATATTATACGAAGCGCCATTGTATTCGCAACGAACCCTACACAATATAAACTGGTCTATCTATTTTGTAAGCGATGTATTTTCTACAGTTTGAGAACACGCACACGATGATAGTGCAACATTGTGGTGGGTGGAATATGATACAAAAAGAGAAACAAAAACTTGAAAGAAATGCACAAGGAAGATAAACTAATATATTTATACACTCATAAAAATACATCATAATATATATTGCATTGATATACATACATACATACGTACATGGGAAGAGAGAGAGAGAGAGAGATGCGGGGGGGGGGGGGGCGTACATGGAAGATCTACATGTACCTTTGACATGGAGTACATTAAATTAAATTATGTAGAAGTCGTCAGTGTTATTTCGCACCATTCAGTTGCCTACCAAGGACGCGGTTAAACCAGGGAGGTGCTCACCTTCCTGGTTATACATATCGAAACCCATCAGTAGGCCAATATCATTTTAATAAGCGTAAAATAGTACCCTCACCTCATTATGTTTATTTTTGTGTGTAAACAGGCAAAAAAAAAAAAACTACATGCGTGAACGAAATATATTCACGCACACTCACATGAAGAAACGAGGTATAGTTTCTTGACGACTTTATAAGAAAGTTACGTAATCGAAAATGAATATATATAACTATCCGGTATATATGGAGTTTCACTGTTTATTACTGGACGTCATCCATCTTCCAGTGAAAGCTGTTTGATAAATCGATATAGCGAGAGCTTCTTGTCTTTAGGAGGAAAAGTGGTTTTACACCAAAGTTGACCTCCGAGTGAATACTTCTATAAATGAGACTTACCGCCACTTCAGCTGAGTTCCCTTGCGTAAGTGGTTGAAGCTGAAACGACACGAACGGTGGTGTCTTTATCCTCAAAATTACAGAAAATCAGTACCGAGCAATCTGTCGCGCCGAACCAAAATGGGTATATTGCACGGGCTAACAAGATGCCCTCGTCTCAGAGGCTCGCTGCAAGGCAGTTATTTCCGAATAATAAAGATCCTTCCGTAGCCAAAGATCTGCAGTTACTCCAAGGTGTCCCGGTCGTGCTCTGCGCCAATCCTGTAACTAAATCCAGAGTTGCTGGTGGATACGATTTCCGTACTTTTTGTTTTCATGTGACCACATTGCGGTCGCCGGATCAGGTTTTGTGCAGGTATACAGCGGAGTAGGCATGCATGAACCGGCGAGAGTTTTGCACCGACGTGTGTAAACAACGTTATGTTGTACACAATAATGCCACGGAGCCGGAGTACTCGTATACTATAACGTGAGTTGTCGGGAGTGCACAATGTGCGTATTAGTGCATGTGCGTGCGCGTTTGGAATAGGTACCGAAGGATGTAATATCTCGAGAGGAATACAACTTATAAGGAGGTACTAGGCGAGCGCGCGGGACAAAGCAAAGTCCCTAGATCCCTGAGTTGCTGGGGCGGGGGGGGGGGGGGGGGGGGGGGGGGTATTAACAAGAACATGAAAAGACCAAAATGTGGTTGTGTGGGCACATCTCCAACTAGTGGGGTTGTATATGGCTGAAAGATTTTGAGGCATGTACTTTTTTGTGGTGTTTTTTTTTTCCTCTATAAAGATATCTTTCTTTCTTTTTTTCCTTTAGCGGGAGGTAAGCCTAGTATAACTATTATAGTTACCATAATGAGATGTGTTTTAAATGAGATAAACTCTGCTTGGTAAACAAAATAAATGTCAAAAGACATTATGAATTTCAGTGGCGTAAGGATTTGTGTCTCTTCCAAGGTTTTCTGTACTGATTCCATACACAGTCTTTCATTGTGATGTGTAAGACCCACGGCTGTACATTTCATCAACCAGCCGAGATCATTGCCAAGAATTTACAACACTTATTACAAGTATCAGATGTAATTTATAGACAGGATAATAGTCATGCGATTATAGCGGACATCCGCTACTCAGATCAATTCACGGACCTGTGATTGTGGATCGTTAAAGAAAAATTATATCCTGATTATGTTGCTTTGTAGGGAGTGAGGAAAAAAATATCAGAGAAGTAGCTCAGTGAGTTTTTTTTGGGGGGTGGAATCAGGTACATTAAAAACTTCATGAACTGTAAACATTTCAGGAGAGAGGCAAATTGGCAAATCTGGGTAATGTAGGTGCTAAGCAGCTCTCCATTCGGTTTGCATAGAAAATTTACCCATATTAATTTTCTTCCCTCCCCCCCCCCCCCCCAGGAAAAAAAAAAAATATAATATATATATATATATATATATATATATATATATATATATATATATATATATAAATATAAAAATAAAAAACCTGCAGATCTATTGGAGGTGTACAGTAACAATGATACGTTTTTGTGTGTCCTTCTCAGCAAACGTGTTTTGTCCGTGCCCAAATTTTGTGAAAAATTTAAATTTGTTTGATTATGTGTACAAAACAAATGGAGGCTGAACTACTCAACACCTACACCATCACACAGAGTTGCTAATTTGTGGTATTCTCTTCATTTTTACAATCCTTAAAGTAGATATTCAAAGAAATTTGGTACCAATAAAACTTGCAATAGAGGGGATATCATTGGGTAATGAAGTTGTGTATCAAGAGGAACAAAAATGTTTTGATACATAATGACAAAAACACATAATAAAATGTCAACTTAATGGAGTTTTCTATATTGTGTTTCTTCTTCTCATTTTGGTATAGGGTCCATGGTATAAAGTACTACGCTCATGGGTAACACTCCACACGCAGCTGTAGAACCAGGTAGGTCACCTCGCTGGTATAGAACGGAGTGCCACCACGCCCACGTCACGATGGACACTTCAGTGATTTCATGGTAGAAGCGAGCTGGTCCGGCGTACGGATAATCACGGATTATCAACAATGGGCATTAGCAATGCCGAACTCAGCTCCCTTACCCTCTTTCTAACCTGTTTTTAATGCTGCAACGAAAAATAATTCAACAACAACGAGAATAACACCCTCTTTCTTACCTTTAAATTCCGTGAGAAAAAAAGTAACAACAACGACTACAGACATTGGTAAGAACATCGGCAGCAGCAACAACAATAACAATGAAAACATTTCTTTTTTTTTTCTGTTCTTCTCAGCTGGTATTTTGGTCATGACAATACGACCCAGAGGAAGTAAAATCAGTCTATCTTTACATTATCATCTAACTCCCACATCCGGTGCTTGGAAAGGGAAAATCAAAAGGAAAACAAAAACAAAAGATAGAGAAACGAATACCATCAGGGAATTCTATAGATGAAGGCTTCCGGTTTATTAAAGTGGGATAGGTTGACTTTCTGGGTCAACAGTATACATATGTAGATACAGAAAGGATCCCCCATGTACACTCTGTATATAGGTTACAGGATATGTTCCAATCATGGAGCTATAACACATACTTCCAATCTGTGTCTTCATAAGTATACATGGTAGATTTTATCAAAGCCAAGTCCACCGCGTTCTGCTTCATACAACGGAATAACCACACATCATAATAGCCGAATCACTGATGATTGAATGAGTAACTTCTGAATATTTATGAGGGGCTGTCTTCAGTCGAAACGATATAGTTATCTTCCCTCACGATGCAATTTTTGTTTGCTGTTGTTTTGGGGGAGGGTGGGGTAGAGATACTGTAATTAGAGTGTTGTCTTATAGTCTGATAAACATTCATGATACATTTTCGCTATGGTACAACATGCAATTCTCCTGAAGTCGCTGGATGATTATATGGAGCGACAACAGAGATAGTATCCGTGGGATTATGCCATCATGCAGCACATAAACTGGATTTCATATTTGAGTGTGTATACAGATGTATATATAAACCCTCAAAGGAACCACAACCACCAAATCAAGAAGTATTTTTCCATCAGTACTTTCCATCTTTATTTAGTGTAGTTTATTTTGGTGAAGGCTTGAGTTGGCGGTCTATATAGCATTATTGTAGCAGCAATCATCACTATTATGAAATGAATTAATCACACTATCATCTGATCATTAATTTTTTATCATACTAACAGCTCGAGTTTGCACGCTCCTGCTCTTGATTTATTCCTGTATACGTTGAGAAAAAGAAAAATACAAATCAGAGCGATTATCACACCAATAAAACAAAATAAGCTAGACTGAGTTTTAAAAATGTAACAGCTTCCGACAAAAAAGAAAACAAAAACAAAACAAAGGCAAAACTGAAAATCTTTTGCGGGGGATGTGTATGGTATGTGCAACAATGCAACGAACGCCATGTGGTGTCCATGACTCAAACGATCAATAATTCTGACATATTACTTTGATCGATTTTGTGTGGAGAGACTGTATCGATTTCTCATGCTTTAATTTTGGCGCGCGAGGCACCAGGCCTCAACCAGTTCATCCCGGAGTCAGCGGGGGGCCAAGGTTTCTTTACCGCCGTAATTACCCCGTTATATTAATAACATAATGAGTGCACTATTGAAGTACTGTGCTTGTACGTTGAGAGCCGTTAGAGCTGACGGGGATTGACGGTTTCGGCACGGAGAGCAGGTCACTCCGGTAACCTTAGGGGGTAGAAGGTGGTTTTTCAGGAGCGCGGGAGGGGGTTACTTTTTTAAGTATAAATCCATGTCAATGACCGTTCCCTCTCTCTCTCTCTCCCTCCCTCTCTCTCTCTGTCTCTCTCTGTCTCTCTCTGTTTCTCCCTGTCGATCTTTCATTTCTCTCTTTTCAGTAGGGGTGAATTTAAAGTGCAAGAAATGCTAGGGATGGAGCAGTTTTGTGATTGTTCTTTTTTTCTCTCGATTTAAGGCCATTCGATTACGGTCAGTGCGTTCTGTCCACCTATACCTTAAGTATAGCAGCAGGTATTGGTCAGACCGAAGAAAATGATCGATGACCATTAGCCCTTTTGCTGACCAACGAGTGATGAATTCATCTTTTTGAATACATACATGTAGTTTTAAGTTCACTGGAAGCAAAAAAAAAAAAAGAAAAATTATGACGTCACACAATTTAATGGTTGACATGGTGCCCCTATCATGTTTATTATGACATTGTCATAGGCATGGTGAGGTACTGGAACTTGCCATAGCTGTTACATCCTCATTCTATATTTCCTTTCATTTTCTAGCAGCAATGAACAAACAATTATAATATTAAATAAAAGAAAAATATTATTCAGAGGGGTGAAGGTTCGGGTGTAGAGGGAGACAAAGTTAAGAAACTCGCACCCGACTGATAATATTGTAATGTCATCAGGAGTTGTATTATACATGCACTGCCTTTTTAGAAGTATAACACTTGAAATCCCCGTGGAAATTAAGATTTCTCCAGGAGATTATATTTTCCCCAAAAGTAAAAATATTGTCTACAGGGAAAATATGATTCCTGAGGGAATACCAAGTGCATGTTATATTATAACCATGGAGCTACACAGCTCCATGTTAAAAAGATAGACAAGGCAATAACATGCAATACTGCAATGTATAACATGTGATCCCGATCTACAGTAGATGTGCATGCACATTTCATTCTAGCCCTGTTGGCTGCCAGTTGAATTCCGGGACGTCACTGTTCGCAATACTTTGGTCCTTGCTGCTCTAGTCACGTAATCGCTTTTATGACCAGTCGCTGACCAGTTTTTATGTGACCAGATATACATTCATAATGTACATGTATGTACTCATACGAAAATAAACAGGATAGATTTAGAAACGTGGATGTGTGTAAAACGTCCACACACACACACACACACACGCACACACACACACACACACACACACATACACACGCATAAGATCAGCAAGATTTAAAAAAAAAAGTATGAAGAAAAGTGCACGTCGACATCTTTGCCGGCTGTCAAACATCTTTGCCTGCTTCTTCGTATTCCAGGCAGTGTCTTCGAGCAGGTTTGAGGATCACCATGCATCCTCCACAGTCTCACGTGTCTGTTCACACGATAAACCCAGGCGCGCATCTTTTCCAGATGTTTGCTACCGTAGGGCTACAAAGAAGAAAAAAGAGGAAGAAGATCATAAGAAGATGTAGAAGAAGAAGGGGGTAAAAGAGGATCTCTAAAAATAGCCGGCTACGACGAGCGCCTCAATTACGGTTCGCCTTCAGCTGTTTATCGCCAGAATTCGGGTCGATGGATTGGCCGACCATGCATGCATAGAGAGAGGTGGGCACGGTGACGCTGAGTGCATGCAACTCCAGCCGTGGTTTATGGATATTTACGTATAGAATTCTCTTCGGATACCAATGTAACATTCCTGATCCTTGGGATATTAATCTTAAACGGTATGCTCATTGCGAGTTGATCCACCGTGAGGAAGACCCATAAAACACTCGAGTAAATGCGTCTAGTAGAACATATCGCATAGCGCTGTCTAACAAGCACGATTGCTGTATAATGTCAAGAGCGCCGCCGGGTGCCCGTTTCATGAAAGATGTCTGCAACCATTTTAAATTACAGTAAGGACAATTACCACAGAAACCACTGAAAAGGTCATTGGCTATTTGTTGCATCCTGAGACTATCCCCATAGCAGTAACAACCATCGAATATATACTGACTGCAGTCGACTTTATCAAATTGGCGCCAATTTTTCCCGACAATGCTGAGCAAAACCTACCGGTTATCGCCGCATGGAAAGTGGTAACCATGGTAACCGGCCAGTGTAAGACACCTCGCACTTACCCCGCCCCCTGCCAACATCTTTATCTTCTCGTAACTCTCGTATCTTCCGTCGAAGAAAGTGTGACAGATAATCAATGCTACGATTTCAAACACTTGACGTTGACGATGACAACTGCAGATGTGCAGAGTAGATCCGGAATGTCACACACACACAACATACATACACCAAAAAGGCTTGGCTAATCGATCGCCATCTTTACTCTTTATCCATCCATGGACCATGTAGGGTCCATGACCCATCAAACACTCCCCTTGTACTAAGCAAATGGAGGAGTTCTCTTCTGAAGAAAATGACAGTGACTTAATTCTGTAATATCAAATTTATGAAATTACATAATATGTTAACTCATTTGCTGCATGTATTTTCAAGATGGGGCGATTCTCCAATAGTTAGCGGACTCGCCATTCTCAGTGAAGAGCCCGGATGTACCAGCATCGTTATTGTCACTTTGACTACCAAGACAATTCTTATGTTACCAGTTGTGCGATGGAATATACAAGGGCGATTTCTCCTCATGAAAATGACACGATTACAAAAGCGGATTGATCCCGAATGGAAATTTGTTATTTTGTGATTTTTGCACAAAAATAATGTCATTGTGGCAGAAATCATCGTTAACGCGAAAACGTGTCAAACTTCTGCTCGAGAATATACTTCATGCAATCTTATAAAATTTTGCGGAAAAAAAAGTTTTGGTCTTAAACCTGTATGAATATTTGACTTTCTATTCCAGTCACCCCAAGGACATCCGAGTCAAGATTCCCTTTAAGGTTTATGGCAATTTCGTCAGTTATCTTTGGCACTCACACGAGTACCATGCACCGAGTGAAGCGAAAGTGTCGATATCACAAGCAATTATCGTTCCAATTCCTTTTCATGACCTGGACCGTGCTGGATGGGATATCTGCTCAAAGAATCTTTCTTTCTTGTACTTAACAAAACAAACTTTTTTTCACGTTGATCCTCCTATCCCCTTACTCGTTCCAATATATCACCATGAAATTGGCAAATGCGTAGTCGATAACAAAGAGAGAAATTGGTCTCCGATATATAATGCATTGTATATCTGTAAGTTCATTTGATTGGGCGACTTCTCAATGCATCAGCATGCTGTTCAGTTTCAAGCGTCGGGCGCATGGGAAAACGAATCGAGGGATCCATCCAGATTTGCGATATGAAATAATAATCAGAATATTTATGACAAATACCTCTTCCCCTCCCTCTCGAGTTAATGAAAAACCCGCAATTTGCCGACATCTTACGATGGCGGCCGGGCAATACGAGAGGATTAATTTTGACAGTTTAGAGTCGTGTGGATCTCATACTTGCGGGAGAGCTTGGTACGCTCTCTAAAGTGATGAATTGATGTGGACGATTTCAGGCGAGCTATTCGCGTGACAGTCTTTCTCCTACACTCTTCTTCTTCTTTTTTTTTTCTGAAAACTTAATGCTACATTTGTCAAGATTTGTCTAGCTACAGGTTTCATGCATGATTTAATTTCCCTGACCCGGGGCCGTCATTTCCACCTTCACATTCATCACCTGAAATTAGTTTCCGGGAGAGCGGGAGAGCTAGCCCCCGTTTCGTTCACCCACCAATTGACTCTGTAACAGTGGTATGATTGCACTGTTGAGAGAATCCCACTGCATTCCGTACCATGGAGGGAATTCTTCATTATTTTTAAAGGGAAGCCACAACAGTGACGCATACCTCAATGAATTCTTTTTTTTTTCCTATAAATGTCTTTGCCTTAAAAAAATGCCCACACTGATGATATGATATGACTATATATATTCAGATAATAATCAGCACTCTGATAACAATACTTCATCATAGCTCTGGACGGTCCTAAAGCAATTGAAGGGCATTAATACCAGCTTACAAAGTATGTGCAGTCACTTAAAAACAAAACAAACAAACAAACAGACAGCCAGACAAACAGAAGAGATCTTATCTGATATCGCTGTCACGCGCTAGGCCCAGCATACCCGACGCATGGAAATCATAACAAATCAGGTACGTTTTGTCGATTTTACACCTGGGAAGAGTTCATGAAGGAGAGAGAAACAGACAGAGAAAAAGAGATTGCATATATTGATATGTTCCATGATCATTAAAGATAAGTCTAGGGATTAGTCTCACTGATGAAACGATAATCATAACCAACAAGTTGCACATTTACGTACATCAGAGAGGGGCGAAGTCCGAGAAAAAGAGTCAAAATACACAAATATATTATACATATATCAGTCAAAAACTCAAAATAATCTTTCATTTTATTTTGTTGATATAATTGTACTTTTCACTCATCTGCCATCAAAGCATATCAAACATAATGAGGTTGATTTATTGGCTGCATCAGTTTCCGGGGTCAAGTGGAGTTCAGAAGATCAAGCTTTTTTTGTTTGTTTGTTTTTTCTTCTTTTTCTTCTTGCTTTCTTTTCCGACATCGACACCTTCTCGAAGACGGGCGACACGCGCGTAAAATCGTGACCTGCAGACGTCCACCGGGCACCTCGTGTTTTGTTCCGTATATCCCCGACCGAGCTCCACCTTCAAGTGCCCTCCTCATGAAATATTTAGCGCGCCACGGTCGAGGGCATGAAATATGCATGGTTTAAGCTGAGTTGAGAGTTTGCCTGAATTATTGATAAATTCGCGCAAGGGCCCCTGATCACGTGACCTGGGAGTTGCGTGCTCGCAGGAACGGGGATGCTCGCAGTTTCCTCGGTTCAGCGGGCGTTCAAGTTCGGGACTCGATATGATAATGATAATAACACTCTCGCCTTTGACACTTGCTAAAAAGGTCAGCCCTAGTAAATAGTGAGTACAGTATTATCGTGGTGTAGGGGATAAGACTCTATTAGACTTACATTTAGGAGGTCCTAATACTGCCTATATACCTACAACATGCGATCATGAATGTGTCAAGGGGTAACAATGGAACCGTTGCAATGTTGGGATAGCGATGATGTCGATGATGATGATTATTATTATTATGATGATGATGATGATGGTTATGATGGTGATGATAATGATGATGATAATGGTGATGATGATGGTGATGATGGTGACGATGATGGTGATGATGATGATGTTGATGATGATGGTGATGAAGGTGATGATGATGATGATGATGGTGTAGATGGTGATGATGATGATGATGATGATGATGATGATGATGATGATGATGATGATGATGATGTATGGCTCCGAAATAGTTTTATTGACAAGGAAACTACAGCAATATCCCTTTGAGTAGGACTACATTTCCTTTGGTTTAAAAGAAAATGTAATACAGGCCCTGCCTTTGCGGCAATATGAACGACAAGGATGTACATATTAGAATTTTAAAGACTGGAAAACGGAGAGAAAAGACATATACTCCGTTCTCCAAACGAAAGGATGGTACTTCGCGACAAAATGGCGGTCAATCAATTACCCACATGACCAACTAGACGCACACACAAAGGCATAAAAAAACCACCAAAATCTGTTCTATGTACTCCTCTGCTATCATGCTTGCATAAATCTCATGTAATCTTTTTAGCCCCAGCATCTCTCCATCTCCCCTAACATCCCCTCCTTCTCTTGTGAATCAGACCGCTTCATGTAAGGGCCGAGGACAATACAGAGGTCGGATACTGAAACACGATTGACCTTCTCAAAATGGAGTCATTAACCCAGAACGTGATATCGATTTCCAGCAATGGGCACACTCGTGTCACTTGCATACGTCACACGCCGTATACGTCATAATAAGAGAGGAAGCAGCCAGATTTAAAACAACAACAGCACCAACAGCAACAACAAAGATAACAATGACAACTGAATGAAACATGCAGAGGACATGACTACTAAAACCAGAAGCATTCGCGTCACGAAACTTTCGCGAATTTCCATTTGCATTCAATTCACTGTGCAAAAAAAAGAAACAAAAGAAAAAATGGGGTTCATTTTCCTTGCGTGATTCTTGGCTCCTCGCGAAATTCGCGAAAGTTGCATGCAGGCGAACGTTTCTTTTTTACAGTATGTCATCGTTTAGTCGCTCGATTTCAATCCGCTCATTATCACGATGACGACTGCTGTTCAGAACAGACCAACCATCAAATGACACCGGAATAATTTTCTCATCAGAATCAGTAAATTCTAACACTGAGGCCTCCTTTGATAAACAGTGAGAAGGCGATGAATCTTTAAAACATGAGCTAATCCCGAAAATGGTTCACGTATGATTGAAGCTGTGACATGACTTGTAAAAATCTCTGTATCAGAGCCACGGGGTGTTTTCCGAAGTCGAACTTTATTTAAGATTGACTAAAAATTATGGTATGCCACTGGTTTCCCTGTTCAATTTCATTAACCTAATCACCATCTACTTCAAATTATCATTAATGTTTACGGAATAATTCCATTGATATTCATTTTATGTTGTATTATAAATTGCTACATGAAAAAAAAAAGTCTCCAAAATCATCATTTTCATTAGAAAGTTGGGTAACATTGAAGACACACACAGCATGCCATAAGTTTTAGTCAATCGTAAATCTTAAGTTCGACTTAGATTCTTCGTGAAACACCACCACCACCCCCCCCCCCCCGGGTTCGGACCATAATTCTCTTGTTGTCTAATAATGACGACACGTGACCAAATTGTCTCCGAGATACAGCAATTAATTCAAAGATGGAATTAACACGATGCAGCTGATTTTGGTATGTTATACTGAATGAATCATGTTGGAAGATTCGAGAATATGTCTCACTTTTGAATAGCAGGAACAGCTGAAAAGCAGCTTCGGTGAGATGGGTTTGAAACTATTTTTTCTTTTTTGATATTCATCATTTCTCATTCTGATTGATGAAGAAGTTCGGTAATGTGTATTCCCTACTAAAAACAAAGCCAGTATAGGGTCCACTATGGTGAAACGATATTTGCTCCTGTGCAACAATAATTTTTCAATCTTATTTCCACAAAGGACTTCGGATTAGGGTTAGGGTTGTGATAGGGTTTTAGGTTTAGTTTGATGTGAGGATTAGGACTAGGATTAAGGTTATATTTGTGGGTAGAATTTATGTTTGTTTGGGCTTTTTTATTTCATGGGAACAATCAACGCAGGAACAAATGTCATGGAACCGTCTACTACACATGGCATGATGTTCTCAAGACGCGAAACAAATGAATCATAATGATAATTTATCATCACTATTATAAGAATATAACTGTACTGCTTGTATAGTCTTGACTTTGTAAAGCTATGTGCTTTGGTATTATACAGCACTGAACTCTTTCGAGATTTAATGATACACGTATTTTCCCATAAACTGCTTCAGCAGATCGTGGACTATAGGTTGCAATTATTTGATGAATCTCGACAGGCACCCAGTCGAAGAAATCGAAGAGGACGCGTGTCAGAGAATATATGAATATATTTAAAGGTGAATATATTCGTAATATGTATGTATTATTATGTGTGTGTGCGTGCGTGTGTGTGTGTGTGTGTGTGTGTGTGTGTGTGTGTGTGTGTGTGTGTGTGTGTGTGTGAGTGAGTGTGTGCATGTATGCACGTACAGCACAAACACACCAACAGTACATTCACACAATATTATGAAATACGTTGATATACATAACGGAGAAATACAGATAAAAAGGGTAAGACAGACAGAAAACAGACAGACAGACAAAGAGAGAGTGGAGGAGGGGAAGGGACGGACTGGAGATGAGGAGGGGCTGAGGAGTGAATTTAATCGACTTAAGGATGGGAGATCTGAATCAATCACAGCCAAATTAATTAGCCTGAAACATTCACAACGATTTATCACTCCGACGCTTGTTTTGTTCTGTTTTATATTCTACCCGTCATCACTGTTCTATAATTCATCACTTTCCAACACCGGAAGCCAAGTCCAGAGGGGAAAGCTGGGCAATTCTGGGAAGAAAGACACACCAGAAATATCCGCGGGAGGAAAAAAAAAAAACCAACTAATTGTCTGAAAGGGGTGATGAGCAAAGCATACACTCCCTTCAGGGAAAATTGGAATTGAGTCACAGAAATTGAATGTTTAAGAGGGCAGGAGAGGCACTCGATTCTCATTACCATCTTTAAAACGGACTAGAGCTTGGAGCAATCCTCGCCACCATCATCAGTCGAATGATGATGTCATATAGCCAATAGTTTTTGTTTGTTATTTTGTTTGTTCTGTACTTCTTTGTTGCATGGGGGAGGTTTAAAGGCATACTTTACCATTTGCAGATGAAATAGAGACCCAGCATTAGTGCTTTAAAATAGTTTTAAAATTTGAGTTAGGGATAGAAACAACCACAGTAAAAATTTGACTCCGTGTAATCGATGTTAAGTATTGTTAAATACACAAAATGCGAACAATGGCTACAATAAAAATGTTTCCAGACTAAACCGTCTACAGTTATGGTCTATTGAGAAAAAACCCCCCACAAATATCTCCTTATATTTTAGGCTTTATTGCAAACATTTTATATGGTACGATGTTTTGTGATACAACAGACCTACAAATGTGCATCAAATGTGATATCTTGAACATTTTTAAATAACCGCTGCCAAAGGTGAATAGGACATTTAACTCTTTCGGCCCTGCTACGCTTTCTCGCGTCTCTATCGTCGTTTGGATCATGATGCACTGTGGGTACCCGATTGTGAGTCCTTGAGAAGACCAACGCCCTATCTACTAGTACTCTAGTTGAGCTGCCTAATGGAAAACGATCGAACCCTCCAACAGATATGCAAGAAAGTGCATGCTCAAGTTGAAGTTTCAGTAGATCCACTCAAAAGAAATTTGTTGATTGCAGAATGATGGAGGTCATGCCAATGTATCAGGGGTGTTCAGTGCCCGAAGATATTACAGAATTAAGGAAGAAGTATATTGTAGAAGTCATCGTACTTGCAATGTCAGCGCTCTCAACTAGAAACAGACCAAGAAGGTACTAGGCTAATATCTCCTTGAACAAACTAGCCAGTGAGAGCCACGCAATGGATTCTGAGCTAATTGTTTCCATTGGCCAGTATAAGGAAACTTGCAAACTTGTTGGGTGAATACAGAAAAGAAACCGAAAAAAAGGTACTGTAGAAGTTGCTAAGTTCGGTCATCTGTTATGCCTGTCGGAAAGTCTTAATGATGTCATTTTTCGTGCATGTATGATAGAACGACAGATTGACATGTAGATAGATAGATAGATAGATAGATAGATAGATAGATAGATAGATAGATAGATAGATAGATAGATAGATAGATAGATAGGTAGATAGATAGATAGATATATAGCCTAGATTGATAGGTAGGTAGGTAGGTAGATAGATAGATAGATAGATAGATAGATAGATAGATAGATAGATAGATAGATAGATACATGTAGATAGATAGATAGGTAGATAGATAGATATAAAGCATTATAGATATGTAGATAGGTAGGTAGGTAGGTAGGTAGATAGATAGATAAATAGATAGATAGCAACGTACATAAATAAAATGCATATATTCACGTGTACATGATAATATACATATACCTGCATACACACATGGAAAAATAGACAGATGTATGGATAGATA